>OX485803.1:38893127-40143127 GCA_950295325.1 Polytrichum commune | reverse complement strand
AACCTTTCTCGTACATTGAGCATGGATGTCTGCTAAATTGGAAAAGATAATATTGGAGGTTCAATTGATGCAACAAGAGGATGCGTCAACATGAGAACGACGTCACATTCTTTGCTATAACTATGAAACCAACCCACTTTCGTTCCCAATCTGAAACCTAAAAGTTTGCAATGATGTTATAGCAGAAACTCACACGCAAACGCATTGACCACACAAACTCTCTAAACTCAATGTCAGAATTTGCATCAACACAATAACCTAGCCACGCTTCTTATCATGCCCATGAAAATTGGTTCCACTTCTTATCAGCTGGACTTTAGCACAGATTAGCGCATTCATGCTACAAATGACATAGAAAACACCCTAAACAATCTCTGATTCCCTGTCAGTTTCTTGCAATGGCAGGGGTTAAGTTTGCATTGATTGCAGAAAATGAATTTGAAGAAATTACCTAGGTTGTAGTTGAGGTCCAGAGTGTCAGGAAGAGATGGCGGTGCAGGTGAATCTGCAATGGAGGACACATCCGGGCGCTCTGAAAACCCCAAATTCCTGCTATCACCAAGAGACAACCCCACAAGATCCAGCTCCCCCTGCCGCCCATTGAAGGAATTACCTAAATCCTGGCTTGTCCACTCTCCCCTGCTGGATGGGGAAGATTTTGGTGCCCTGGACCTCCGATCAATTTTGCCATTATGATCGGTGCTGGAAAGAATGGTCTCCGGAACAGACAGGTTCGAGATCACGGATCTCGAACTGCTTGAGCCATGACTATACAAATACCTCTCTGAAGGTGACCCCGACCTCCTCGACATAGACGGTGTCCTCGACAACGAATCCAGCCTCAAATTCGGAACAACAACTTGCGAAGGATCAATCAGAGGATTGATGGATGATGGCATCACAGATGGATCCGATGATAATGACTTGGTTTGTTTCTGATGCTGGCTTGTTGTATTTTGATGATCCCTCTCTAACTCCTCCGCAACAGCTACCACCTTCGCCCCACATGCTGCAAAGCTTGCCTCGCTTGTGTCTCTACCGAGAATCTTGATGTTTCTTCGAGGCACCCCATTCGACGAGCCACTAGAGATGATCCGAAACTGCTTCGCAAGAAACTTCGGTGGCTCCTTCTTCTTCGACTTAGGTTCAATGTCTGTCATCACATTTCCTATCCCTCGTAACCCTACCAAAGTTGTAAGCCCCCCGGCCTTGGGTATGGCTTCCAGAAGAAGCTCATTGGGCTTCGACGACCCGTTGTTGTTGTTGCTGTTGTTATTGGTGAGGATGTTGTTGATGTTTCTTGATTTGGATGTTATAAGGGGATTTGGCCGAGTGATGATCTCCCCCGAGGAAGGTGAAGATTGGGGTGCTGAATGTGACATCCCCATGCTTCTAAGTCCATGTGGGGGTTCCATAGCTTTAGCGCGACGCGAGGCTCGTTGCAGGCTACGTGACTTCGACAACTGTTCTCGTGTCGACCGTGACCTCGGAGTGTTCGAGAAAGTTGTCGGCAAGCCATAACTCTCTCGAGCCAATTTGTTGGCTTCTGCTCGGAGAATCTCACGAGCTGCGGACGCTGCTTCTCGTTTCGTCAGCTCATGGTATCTGGCGTGAATTGCAGCTTTGCCTAATGGCCACCCCTTTGCATTATTATGCATGGCACACATCGATCGATCGATCGATCGATTCCTTCCTGTGAATGTATGAATGAATGAACTCAAATCAACCTGTTGTTAAGGTTTACGATCCACAAATCCTTGCTTCAGTCCCTTCTGAATCCGAAGAATTGCGTAAATGCATCCATGTACCCTGGTGATGTTCTTTATATGGTTGTCAACAAACTAGTGGAAATTTCAGCGGAATCATATAATCATGTCGTCGCTACTTGATTAATGATTTCGGCTTAATGGAGTCAGGAGTGAGCTTGTGATGAACACCATCATGTAGGTAACCGTTCTTCTTCCATGAACACCATCCAGATGGTTTTCCGGCGCCTTAGCAGTTTTCGGGCAAAACGATTCTTCATCCCCAACCAAGAGTTTACATGTGTCGCAATCATCGGAGCCTCCTCCTCCTCCTCCTCACCCCATGGTCAAATCTTCTGATCCTCTCTACGCATTATGCGCTTGGAACCAATTGAAAGAGTCTGGTGTGTGGAGATAAGGTTTGCTGGAAATGGACAAGCGAAATGTAAGCGAAATGTAGAAAACAATCGCACACAAATTTTCACAAAACATAGGCGACAAGCAAAAAGTGAAATATTGTGTTCAAGGCGATGATCATGTCCTACTTACACCCATGCTCCACAACTGTAGAAGTCTGCTCTTGCTGTTGCCATCTTCAGTCGAGGCCGAGGCCGTTCATCGTCCATCTAATCTTCCTCGGCAAGCAAGTGACATCTTCTTCTTCAGCCCGGAGCTGTGCCAGATGCTAACTCTAAAAGCACTGCATTGAAACAAACACACATACATTTAGTGAGCCTCATGAAAATCCTTGTCAAATATCACATCGAGGTAGACTGCTTGTCATTTTTACTCAAGGGACCCCTTACTCAGATCTACATCTGACTACTACTACTATTACTACTACTACACATTTAAAGCGAGTAGACCACATGATTGACTTCCGGAGGACTGTGTAGGTGGGCGAGAGTTACCAAGTACACAGCACGAGGAATTGAAGGTGATAGAATGATGCAAACCGCTCATGATCTCGTTGGGGTTTGACTGTTCAACACCTCATAACGCCGGAAGAATAAAGTTGGAAAACGAAAAGTGACAGCGTATTTAAGGGATCATAGGATGGGATGTGAAAATTGTTGGAAACAAAGAATAAATGCCCATTTCTAATAGAATTGATGATGATGATGATGATGATTTTGTTCTCTATAAAATCACAATCTCTAATTGCACAGTTTCCGCGACCATTATTTCCGCTCACAAATGCAAAATCCCGGAATCCTGCCCTCTCCACTAAACTGACATTTCCCCGACACTAAGTTTACTAAGCATGCTTAGCTTGGCAGACCATGTGCAGATAAAATGCCTTGAGGATGCAGCTCCCCAGAATGCCATTTGCCTAAATTCTCGTAAACCATGCCATTTCTACGTTCTAACCAAAAACCCTTCTTAGACTTTATAGAGGAATGATGTCAGTCTCAACCGTTTTTTTTGAAACACTGACAGAAGGATTTTCAGTCCTTTGCTCTAACCACGTGAGCTATCTAAACAAAAACGAAAGGAAAAACTATGGCTAAACCCAACTAGTATCACTTGTTGCAGCCACCCACATGAATCATTTGATGGATCGGTACAAAAAAGGGTGGCGAACGATCCGAGAATTGATCACATGTGCAGAGATGAATCATCTCGATAACGACTATAGATAAATATATATGTATATATACATATACACATAATATGACACTCCTTGCAATGTCGATTGATCATAACCTTCACAAGCCTTATTGTATATGTTCTTCAAAATAATGCAGAACTCGGAGGAAGTTGTCAAGCTCTTGCCATGCTCTCACAGTCTGTCTGCCTCAGATCCTCATTACTTGCTAAAACATGGACACCGCTGGGTCGCGATCGCCAAATACCAAAGCACGGGACTAGATAGAGGGATCTACGTAGGCCACAAAAGCTGAGGAATGCAATTTTACCTCCTTGGAGTTGATGATTCGCAACCGAAACGCCTCTTGGCAATCTCGTCCCGGGAGCGGTATCATCACCATCCGGCACTCGATCTTCCCGCACTTTCAAACAACACCAATCTCGCAACGGGAGGGCGGCAGTACGTGATCCACTTCGAGGTCACGAGCTATTCTCAGAAACTTCAACATTTTAAAAAACAAACTAAAACTGACACCACTGATTCGAGAGCCAAGTCGATGATGGTTGAAGATGGCATAAGTTAACTTTATTTAACTTATAGTATAGCAGAACTTAGAGTGCAAGAAAAGAAGCGAACATCTCGCTAAGTAACTTACTTACCCTTCGATGGACGGCTCGATGATCTCATTGGGAAATCGGAATCGGCGAGAATCATCGGTTTGCTTTTGGCAGTAAAAAAGTAAGTTAAGTTAAGTGATCGCAGAGACAGACATGCGTCTGCACCATGTTCGCCCGCTAGGGATCAGTGGATCCGGAAAAGCATGCCGATTCCGTTTCCACCGAAGTGCGTGGCTTTAGGAACGGAAAAGTGAAAGTTCCCCTCCTTTTGACTTCAGAATTCAACTGTTCCACATCAATAAAAATAATGTATCAAAAACCAAACCTGATGAGTCACGAGTCTAGCCCTCCATGTTTACCCTTGGCGAAGTGATTGAAGACATGAGAGGTTAAAGCTACTACAATTTCCCACATAAGTAGAACTAGTTAAGGTATGTGGACCCTGGCCTTGTTGTGTGCACACTGACTTCCAACTCCCGGCACAGATAATTATGGCATGTGCATCGGAGCGTGAAATATCTCATCCGGTTAAGCAATTCAGCTGAATGAATCAATCGTGCATATAAGCGTTTCAAGTTTCGGAACCATCACCACCATTGTCGGACTAACTTAGAGATGCAAAAGGTATAGGAGGTCGCAAAGTGAAGATTTGTTTTTCTTCAAGTGATTACTACATATATAGACCCTCCCAATTGGGTTAACAAAATGAACCTTGAATGGTGTCTATTTTGAGCACATTGATGTCTTTCTGGTATCCACCCTCAACTAACTTACAATTAGTGACCTTACCATACAAAACGCAAATAATTTTATTTTAAAAATAATAATAAAAAGACAACACCACACCCACTTAACCTTTAATCACAAGGTTCCAGAGACGAAACTTGGGAAACTAAATAAGAGATGGAGTTGGCAACCCCAATGGATGCCAAAGGTATCAATACAGGTTTCAACCAGGCCGATGAGGTGTCACAATAACCTTCGAACCTAAACCAATGCTCCATGTGGCTAGCTAGGAATTCACTCACAGAGACTCACAATTACCAGGCAAACAGAAAGAAGAGCATCATCATGTGTCAATAATGATGAGCCTTCTCGGAGCATATTTTGTAGTTGAGACATCTGTTGGCATCCCATCACAGTACATACTTTACCAAAAGCAGCGATGAAGTACTAATCCAGACTTACCCAAGAAACATGGTTCGGTACTAGTCACAGGCAATAATTCCACCAATCGTGCGGGTGCCAAGTGCAAGGCTATGCTCACCAGCTGCCTTGCAGGTCAGTCAGTCAGTCACCTATGAGTAATATTTTTATTTTTATTTATTTATTTATAGAGCATTTCAAGTTGAACATCATCATCCAGGAGCCCAGAATGAAAAGTGGGACAATAGTATAATCATAAACATAGCGCTGATTACTAGCTCCTTTTGCAACCTGTCAAGTTTCTGCAATAGTATATAATGAGGTGTTCCGAGTTAGGAACATGGGTAGGACCCATGCGTGGCAGGCGAATCTACAAGAGTACTGATTATATCATAATTTATGTGCCAACTCCCAGCAGAGCAGAGGCCACCGAGCGACAATTTACCCGGACTTCACTTACCCCACTCCCTCGATTGCTTTTACCGTCACTCGGTCCAGCAATGGCGGCATGGCAAGGTCAAAAAGCAACATAGTTAACAATGATTCAGCGTGGTGGCAGGTAGTTTTTCTTTTTTCTTTTCTTTCTGGCCTTTTTCCCTGTTGGGCCTGTAATAATATTAAGAAGCAACTCCCATAAGTTGAAGCATTCAGACGGTTGTTCCTCTTGGCAGGAGAATAATCTTCTTTGGTGCTTAATGATTGTAACTTTGACCCAGACTTACCCACTCCCTGCATTGTTTTTTTGTCTCCACTCAATCCGGTAATGCCAGTATGCAAAGGTCAAAAAGCAACATGGTTAAGAATGAGTCAGCTGCAGGTAGTAGCTATGAGTGTTTTTGCCTCATCTTTTGAGTCTGTTGGGTCTGTTCTGTAACATTATTAATACGCAACTTGAAGCATGTGTTTCTTGGCAGGAGGAGAATATTCTCCAGTTGGTGCTTAATAGATTCAACTTATATTCTTGCCATGCTTGAGTTTCAACCTGAACCTATCTAAGTAGTAGGAATTCCTGAAAGCATTTGTTTGACACACAGATCAATCTCCTTGATTTGAGGTTGACCGTACGCATTCTAATGTGCAACTGGAAGTGGCTGTAAGACCCCTCAAGTGTGGAGGAACACTAAGGGAGTTGGATGCGCCTGAGTACGGGCTTAAGCTCGAGTAAAAAGCACAAAACCTGGTTGGGAGACTCGCACTAGGCAAGCGGATTAATGTGAGTGAGACTTCAAGAGAATGGACTAACCTTGGGTGGCCAAGGGGAGTTGAATATACTAACATGTGTTGTGCGTTTGTGCAGGTTTAGTTACTAATGGACGCAAGTAGGACGCAAGACGTAGCATAGAGGTGTGTTACATTGGCTACAGTGATGTCATGGTGTACTTTGGATCCGCCCACCATAATAGTTAGGGAGAGATGATCCTACTTGTTGAGTTACTAGCTTGAACATCCCCGTTACATCCTTGGTAATACGGAGTATGTATTAATGTCAATGAGTTGTGGTCTCCCCACCTTTTCAAACAAGATGAACAATGGACAACAGTGAGACAACAACCTCACCGCCATCATGTAGTCCATTGTATGTTGGATGTTACTAATGATTGGGTCGGTTTCGTTGAAAAGTTTGTAAAATTACTTCCCAAGGGGTAAGTTAGGAACTCCAAGGACATCAAGCTTGGGAAAACACAAATGATCCACAGGATATGTGTGACTAAATCAAATTTAATTGGAACTTAGTAATGCTCAAGCACATGCAGAGAGCCCAAGTCACTTGGCTGAAAACTAGCAAATTGATTGCCTAGAGTTGAATAGCTTGCAATTACAAACAACTCCTTCATTTAGTAGAAGGATGTTTTAACAATGTTGGCAAAAGAACCCCATGACAAACTTCATAATTGCAAGAATCGAAGCTTTCAAGGACCACTATCCACCTGATCAACAATCATGGAGATCGTTATGTGTTTAAGTTAGGGATTTATGACCCTACCATTGTCAGTTACGGCACTATTTTGGCCATCCAATGTTTTTTTTGCTTACTCATATTCACTCAAGATTAGAGTCCTCTCTTATTACTTGTCCCCGATGTCTGGGGAGATTTTTGGGCATCATTGGTTAAAATCCTAGTGTTTCCAAGTCCAACAGGTCACATGTTGATATCTTTCTTTATTAAATTGGGGTTCATTCTATAAATTCATCTAAAACAATCGGTAATTTTCCTTGATCATTATATCTCAATGGCAACCAGTTCATTTGTAACTAGCAGTTGATTCTCCCCCCCTTCATTGCTTGTCCCACTGGCTACATTACTGTTACATGACACTCGTAAGTGCCTACAAATTAGGTGCACACCTGTGAGTGTTTTGAGGTGCAGTCATTATTGCTGCCATCAAGAGCAGAATAAAACTACCGGTCAACTCCTTATGTATGTGCATCCAAAACGTGTAGTTATTACTTGCACAGTGTTATATTTGCACAATTTGTGTTAGGAAAGGCATCTGTTTGCTATCAGAGAAGCTTCCGTAATAAATACTCATAACAATCCGTCCTCTAGAAGCAGCTTCAGTGTGAAAAACAATGAGCTGGGTTGGGATTTCAATGATTACCTACTGTCATCACTGATGTCAGTGCGGCTTTCCAGGTGCAAAAAATGGACACATCCTCAACATGTCGTGTACATCTTAATGTGCAGCCTCAAGTCTGGCTCTATGCAATAGGCTCCTCCAGCCAATTACATGAAGCCACACAAAGATTTCACATTCTAACACCACCCATTAGGTATTACAGAATAGCACTGGCCAAAATAACAGATTGGATTGACGAAATTACTGGGCATGGTCAAGATAATTAAATTACCAATAGTCTCTAATGAAACACAAAGTCTAGTAACAAAAATGTTTGAACACGTGTCCAATCATGGCACACACTTGAGATCACCACACCAGAAATACTAAGTTGGGTTCATGGCATGTACAATTGTAACAGATTACTGCTGTCCACATTAATTTTCATACCTGAAGTGTTCATGGTACCGAACATCAAAAGACAGTAATTGTAGAGTAATGGGCCCACTTTCTGTGCTTGACAAAGACATCCAAAACTCCTAGATCCGTTTGAAAAGGCATTTAGGAAATATATTATCACAACAAAATTATGGGAGAGAAGTGCTGTAAAATAGAATTATCAGGTAAGGTTTGCATGTCCTCAGCATCTCGCACATTGCAATGTAGTAATGAATACATGTCAGGTTACCAGGAATCTATTATTTAAGCAACAGCACATGCCTTTGTGGCAGATCCAATTTGTGACCAGCCCATGTTTAAAATTTACATACTATACCAACTGAAGTCTTTCTTCACTTCAGAAAATTGGACAAGAATAGAGAGCACTGCTTGAAAAGAAAAGACCAGTCTCTGACGGAATAACCTAGTGCCATCAAAAATATACATCAGAAGAGAAACTAACTTCTTTAACTGATCGCTAGAGAACTAAAAGCTTTGTCAAGGTTGGATTGTTTGCTTAGTACAGGGTCCAAAGTAGGAGTGGAAGGGAAGACAAACAGCTGAGTGCTAAGGGACGAAGGTTGAAAACCAGCAGAGTACCAAGTAGACGTAATCCTGACTCGTGGTAGTTGCTGCATTCCTGAAGATATGGGAATGAGCCTGTAAGAAAGACAATGAGCCGCTTTGGGGAGGATGGAGACTGTGTCACTGTGTGCACCTGAAAAAATGAAGCTTGTGCTGTCAACCACAGCAAACGCAATCTCCTGCAGGGTGCTAGTCATGTTTTGTACCTTGATGGACATGGCAAAAGGCTTGCCAAGAACTGCATGTGGTGGGCAGTCCAGAGTGATGACCAGCGGTGGAGACTCAACCATTATCCTTGATAATTGCAGTTGTCTGTAGACTGAGTTTGCTCTGGACTTCAGTTGCTGTAGTGGAACTTCAGATGACAACTGTTCTGTTGAGAGACTTGATACTTCCCGCTGCCATCTTACATAGACTGTACCAACCAGCAGGGAAGTGGAAGTAACTAAAGGGTGAACCCAAAAGAGTTGTGTAAAAAGCTCTTCAGGTGCCAGTGTAACACCTATTGATTCAGCTTCAGTCCCACTGTCATCTGATGATCCAGTGGCCCTGCTACTCTGGGAAGTAGTCACACCAGGAGGCCCTTTGCAACCAGACATCCGCACCAAGCATTTACTCTCATCTTCCTCGGTAACTCCTATTCTTGAAATAGAAAGGGGAATTGGACAAGTATTTTTCAAAGTAACCACTAGGATGCTGGACTCTTTTAAGGCAAGGGCAGCAGCAGGTACATGACCCCCTTTATGGTCTGTCTCCAGACTCCCAAGTAGAAGTGCATCTCTTCGGAAAGGAGCCATATAATGATGCTGGATTGCCAAGGCTTCCACACAATCGATTTCTTTGCTTTTGTGGAGACGATACTGGTAGTCAGAACGCCCTTCCTCTGTGCTTTGATAAACAAAAGTGGTCATCAAAGTGACTTGCTTCGGCTCCAACCATCGAACATAAATAACCGTAGACCAGCTATCTCCAATATTTATTGCTGGGACTTCCACCAGACCTGTGAATTTCACAAAGTCATCTTTGCCCTCTGAACCATCCCCACATATCAATAGCTCTGCTTGAGCAGGGCTAGTTAATGTGCTAGGGGAGGCTGAAGATGAGTTCCCTTCTGTAATTCCAGAAGGGGAAAAGTAAACCTCCAAATCTCCTGCTTGAATGGAGTGCCCTGTTGAATGGATAGTAATATACACTGGAAAAGCTTCCCCGACAAGTCCTGGGACTGGTGCCTCAAGCGAAAGCTCTACAAGTGCCTCAGGCTCTTCAACCTGTGGCAAAAATAATCATTCCAAGAAAGCATGTGTTAGCACCGAAAAGGTTGTAAAATGTCTACATGCAGACCCAAAAACTAGTATAGTAGAATACTCTAATTACTAGTCACTTTACAGGTACGAGTAAGGTAGAGGTAAGAAAGCTGACCTGAATGACCTTCTGCCCATAGTTAGCCAAAATGGGATCAGCTAATGGTGGTGCGTCCAGACCTAGATCATATTTCCAAAAAGGAATCTCCTCTCGTGTACCAGGGCTCTCCACTTGACAGCGGATGGTTGCATCTGGGCCCAACCGAGCCACAACTTCCAGGCATTCCAATTTTCCACTTTCCTCTGAGCAGTCCAGAACTAGTTAATAAACACCTTGAAGCTGAAATATTCACACAAGACTTCTGCAAATCAACTTTCAGAGTGTAACTATAATACCCTGAAGATGATACACTCTACACCAATTAATCATTCTTATTACCTGAACCTAGTCTTCCATACACACCCATTACCTAATAAAGTGCTCTAATAGAACTCAAATGGACATAGACATACCTGCAGTGACTGCCAGTGTCATTCTCTTCCATGTCCTAGGCTGCACCATAAGATCAAAAGGACCACTTTCGCCTTCTCCAGGAGCAGAACTCTCTGCTAGCTCTTCCTCAACAACCATCTTCCTATGCTGAATTGTGAAGTTGCATGAAGATTGGTTAAACAGAACCTCAACTTCTTGAAATGTAACGGGTAAATGAAGATGAGTGAGAAAGCACAGGGTTAGACTTGTCACTTTTCCAGGTTTCACTGTCTGTTCATGGAATGCCGCACAAACAGACAGGACAGCACGAAGTGGACTCACAAGGTCTACCTCAAGGCCTATTGGCTGAGCAGATGTTAGTGTCATTCCTGATTCACCATCCTGTGAAGGAATCTCTCCTACTCCACACAAGTAATTCATAAGCTCTTCATGGATCTGAGTTCTTTCCTGCTGCCCAAAGGGACTAACTTCCGACCCAGAAACATAGCCATGGAATATAGTGACTGGTATAGGCAACGCAATAAGCTCTAGCCCATATTCTATAAAATCCTTTGTAAGCCCCAAACAGCGTGCACACTCTCGTAAGTAAGTGAGTGAAGAACCCAGTAATGCTACCCAACCCTCTTGGCGGTACGTGGCAGCCACAGAGCTCAACATCTGGATGGCACTGGTGTAATCCTTGGCAGCAAAATATTCACGCCCCATTTCACTCCCAAGTAAGGTAATGGTACGTCCTGCCTCCATCAACTTGAACTGATCTCGAGCTTTGGATAATAAGTCAATGGCCACCAATGCATGGCGGAAATTCTTCTCCAATAAAATAGAGTGTCGCATATACTCTGTCTCTGTAGGACTGCAACCCATCCCAAGAAAACTGGCATATGTAAGTAGTGCCAATATGCCTCCACAAGAAAGAGTTCCACAATCACATCGACTGCTATATCTGTGCATTCTAGGGTTAAAGGAGGAAATTCAGTAACCTTTGAACGTGATTATCATTTCCACGCTTCAGTAACCTTGGAGCCTGCCCAACATAGACCGGAGGACCAACTTCGTCACGTGGTCCTGCCAGTACATCAACTACATCCGTTTCCTCAAAGGCTTCAAAGGCCACCAGAGCTGCTTCAAAGGCCCGTCTTCTTTGTACCATATAAACTGCAGCTATCTGCAACATGCACCCAACATGCATTTCACTGAATCAATACATGCTGGCCTGTACAACATAGAGGAAACTCCCATACAAAAATAAATGGTTAAGCTGTAAGGGTGAGAAGAAACTGCAAATGTCTACCATAACTCTAACACACATAACAGTGACAATAAGCAAGCTTGATATTAAGCACACTGCTCACATGGTAGTAGTAGGCTGGTTGTAACTCCCGGTCAGAAACAGCAGGTTGCAAAGTAGCACTTGGACTGGGTGCTTGTGAGGCTGTTGCCAAACTGGTGTGCAGTAGCTCAGCAAAAACCTGAAATTGCTTGCTAACCCAAGCCCAATGCAAGAAGGCCCCCTCAAGTGGTCCAAGCATTTGCTTATACCATGATGCATGCTCTCGAAACCACCTCACTGCCTCGGTCTCTTTACCACTATGAAGGAGTAAAGTAGAGATTTTGAAATGCAGCTGTTCAGCTACAGCTTTCATCTCCACCACCCGTTGCACAGGCTGTAATCCCATAGAAGTATTTGTTATAACCTACAGAGGAAGACATGAGTTGGAAAATACATTAGTTGCATGTCTACTCCTGTCTGTTTCCTTGTCTCTTCACAAAAGGTGTTAACAAGGCAAGCTTCCGTGAACATTTCCATTAACATGACTGCACTACCACTTTTAAAATGTAGCCCCGGAATAGTAATGCTAGACACATTGCACTTTTCTACTTGGATTCTTTCTGCTTTATGGACTGCCTTCACAGATTGACAAACCAAGGAAGCTTAACCTTATATGGACAACAGAGAGGCCAAGCACCTCCTGCAGCAGTGAGTAAGCAGTTTCATATGATTTGAGTGCCACCACCCAGTCCCTCCGAAATTCCGCATAAACTGCCACCTGTTCAAATGCCATGAAGTTTCACATTACTCTACATTTCAATGTGAAAATCTTTTTCAACTTTAAGAATGGCTTCAGTAAATGAACATGGATATCAGCAACAAAATAAATTTTCCAAGGAATATGGGGAGAAAGCATACCTTGAAGTTGTACCGCACACTAAGCTCCAATGAGCTGTATGTTCTTTTTTCAATGCGTGATTTCACCCTACGACCTTCTTCTATGTAGAAATTTTTTGCAAGTTCTCCCAAAATGCTTCCTAATCTGCAGACCCACCAAGCCCAATGCCATAACTCCATCAAGGTTTACTTCCAGTAATATTACTCCTCCAGTTTCTTGGTCTAAAGTTCTGAACAATACAGCAGGTAACCCTCAACAATAATAAACACAACTCC
The DNA here is from genome assembly GCA_950295325.1 of Polytrichum commune. Taxonomy (NCBI): domain Eukaryota; kingdom Viridiplantae; phylum Streptophyta; class Polytrichopsida; order Polytrichales; family Polytrichaceae; genus Polytrichum; species Polytrichum commune. Next base: position 40,130,210 of record OX485803.1, on the reverse strand, counting down.
TTTATGCATCATTATACTGACCTCACAGTCTAAAAAAAACTATGAAGATGGAAGGAAAATCTAGGTCCAAGATGGACAATCTAACCTGGCCATTGATCGTCTCAGCTCACTTGGCTCATGGGTGACAAACACAATACAGCACTTGGAATCCACCTCTGCACGCTTCCTCAGCGATGTTAACCTTTCCTCATTTACTTCACCTGCAAACAAAAATGTTCTTGACCTAAATCCTAAAATGGACTACACGGCAATCCAACTAGAGACTTGATTCTTCACTCGTGCTAAGGAATTACAAATAAAAGTGCATGTCACTCTCCCATGTTAGTCTTGAAGACTCCACTAATTGACAAATAATGAACCCTTTGCCTTGTCTGACTAGATGATATAATTGGAGTTATGCAGCAATATGTAGTTCTGAAGCCACATGCTGACACAAAATCCCAAGAAAGGTGCTCATTAGCAAGCCACATAAAGTTGTTTGCATAGCGTCCAATTAGTTAGTTGACATCCATTATTTGATAACTTTAATCCCTCCATTCAATTCAGTAAGAAAATGCTGTCCAACCTGAAGAACAATCTATAATTGAAGTGTTCAACTTACCCACCTACAAAGTCAAAACTTAACCAAATATGTGCTTGTTTGACTGCCCACCCAGACCTCCCTCCACTTTATCTACAATACTCCCATATGGCATGCTAATTGCCCTTGCCAAAAACAATACATGATTATAGGATAAGATTGAATATGCTAACCTTGAGTACTAGGCTGCACGATTGCCACAACGAGCTTTATGTTCCTGCCTCGAATTACCGCCCTATTCATACCCAAATCAGACATATCCCCTCCATTATTTAGAACCTTATAGTCCAAAACAAACACCTAGGTCTCAATTCTGGAGAACATGCTTACTGAAGATATAGCAGGTGCCTCACAATGCATTGTTAAGGTTGCCTCAATTCTGTTCATGGCTATTAATGACATCAATAGTCAAGCATAAAGCAGCCACAATTTACAGATTAGAAAAAGAAGCAGCACAATATAGAGCAAGGAGGGCACAAAGTGCGTTAAATAATCCAACATAGAGATATCATAAGAGGCACTCACTTCATGTTGTCAAGGTGAGTGCACACTTGCATCCATTGCATTGGGTCACCATAAACCTGCTCTCGATCAAAAAGCACCGCAAGAACAGCTGGCATTCGAGTCCGATGCTTTGTAAGCCAGTCAGCTTTCAGAATGCCCAAAGGTGGTGGCATGCGCGCATCCACAGGTTTTCTTTCCTTTCCACCAATCATGGGCACCTTTGCAAAGTCGGGCAAAGCAAGTGTATTGAGAGGGGGCTGTTCTCGATGTAGATACAAAGAAATGGCCGCATGGAGGTCTGGGGATCCTACCAGAGCAACCAGGGGCACAGGAGGCGTACGAAGCTCCTCTGGATACTCTTCCATGATTAAAAATTTTCAATTCCTCCTGATATCACATCTTTCATCAGTACAAAAAACCCCCAAAATGAAGTTCTAAAAATTGAATGTAATACAGCTGAAGTCCGATGCGAGTTCATAAGGTACTCTGAGTCGTGCTCGCTGCGTCACATAGCTACAGAGCGCAGTTTACAACCCATTGCCAAATAATACCAATGTTGATGTTCATTCCAACATGCACCTATCTACCCTTGTCGAGACTCATTTATTCTGTACTAAATTCATTCTGCTCCCAGTTTCTGTATCCAAGATATACACGCTGAGAACACTAGGTGCTTATAAGCAATGTTTCAAAGCTTTCCATACATACTGCATTCACCTGCTGCATTCAAATTATTAAAGACAACGTAACCACACAGTCGGATCGGAGCTCCAAAACCTATAGGGTAAGACTCCCTGAGTTTAAATTGAGTTACAAGGTTCAGTCTTCGTTACGCTCTAGGGTTAGCCAATGCCACATAATTATATTAAATAGAGAAAAAAAATTAAATCCAAGATGTAAAGGAACGTGTTCGGGATCCTGGAAGCATACGAACGGGAAACAAACAAAAATGATAATGGAGGCACACAATGATCCCGGCCCTTAATCCATGTACTTCAGGAAAGCGATCCCACACAAACTGCAATCCCCTGAGCTCGCATTCTCAAACCCTAGAAACACAAAATGCAAGCAGCTCCACGTGAAGCAAAAACTTACCTACAAGGCAGCTGAAATGAGTCTGTTGCGGAGAGAGAGAGAGAGAGAGAGAGAGAGAGAGAGATGCTGCCCTAGAGTAAACAGCACTCACAAATCGATTCGAATCAGGATGGCGATGAAGTTTGGAATGATGAGTCAAAGCTGCATGGCCTCCGACTCTTGTGACGATGGCTTTCGATTTTGGAGTTGGTGAACCACAATTTGGGATGCTACGGAGGCCGAGGTGCCGTAGACCAAGCCCTGAGGCGTTGGACTGAGCTCGCCTTAACTTGTTAGCTTGGCTGGCTGGCTATGGCGGACGCACGTGAACTTTCCTTGCACATGCAAGAAGGGACGTCGGGCGGGGACGGACGCCGACGGACGCCGACGGACGCCGACGGAACACTCGAAACGCCAAGGCGGAGATTTGGTCGCGTCGGGCAATGGGGCTGGCGGGCACGCTTCAAACTGCCCGACTGAGGATTTCACTGACGGGCAGCATCTGGTCGCCAGCTCCAAGCTTGGGGGTTTTGAAGTTGGATACTAGACTTTGTCTGGCATTTTAAAATAATAAGTACACTATTTATTTATGGTAAATAATGTGGGGAAACTTAACATAGTGTGACTTTAACCCATCAATGCCCTATGTCGTGTGCAAACGCTAATTGGTTGCTTTTCTTGATCGGATGTTTGTATTTGATTGATGTGTGATTAGGCAAGAGCATACACCATAAAGAGACACATATTTAAAAGAGATTGGACTAAGCCTTCAAGTTTTATAATCTATTCAAAATTGGAAGGACACGCATAATATTACTCAGCTGATGAGTTGTGTTTAGCTACCCTTACTACATATTTAGTATAAAGCAATGAGATTGCGACATCTAGAGTTTTTATTCTCGAAATTATTGTTGGGCCCATGAACACAACTCAATCGTTGACTTCTGTTATGTATGTATTTAGTTAAGGAGTTAACAACACATGCACTTTAGATAATCATGATTAATATGAGAGGTATGGATGTCAATCAATTTTTTGTAGATCTTTCATCACATATTTGCTAATGCAACATAAAAATTTGTTGTGTAAACCTAATCGGTAGAGGTTGCAAAACATGAAAAATGAACCAAACAACACCTATCATGTACCTCAGTACGGTCCATTATATACACCGTTGCACTTTAAAATATAGTGATATATTATGCTCGAGGATTTGTGTTTGCATCAATATCTCCACATGCCCATCCTGCCCATGCAGCCTCAATGGAAACTATGTTATATTGTAAAGTATTGGTCAAAGGTTGTGGAAATTATATTTTATAATAAGTAACATTTAACAAAAAAAATTTGGAAAGTGGCAATCTTCAATTTTGTTGAAATTTGTACTCTGAAAATGAATCATAATTTTGAATCTTAGATTCAAAACCACACAAATAGGACGGATATGAATTGGAGCTCACTTTGATGCACACTAGTTTTCAACCAATAGAAACATTGTAACCTATGGCGTAGACCTCCAATATCATATATTGGGTTGGAATATAGTGTGCATCCACAATCAGTACCTTCATGTTTTAGTGTGGCTTACACTATTTACCATAAACATTGTAGTGTGTTCTTGCATGGGTTAGTACAATTATTGGATGGCAGTATATCGTGGTCCGATACCAGTTTAAATAAACCATTATTTATTTATTTTTATCCAATATATTTTCCACTTACTGTTTAGAAAAATGATTTTTTAAGAGGTCTCAAATAACATAGTAAACATCAAAATTGCCATGATAATACATTGAGGAAGTGAAGCAACCCTCATTCACACCAACTCTAGAAGTTTTTTTTTTCTCTCTCTCTCTCTCTCTCTCTCTGGGAAGGATCACTTGCCAACCTCAATAGGGTTGAGTCAAGGTTTGAATAGCCTTGTTTTGCTCAATAGATGGCCACTAATACCATGTTGTGATGTGGTTATTCTTCTTAGATTAATCGGACATTTATATTTGAGTAGCATATGGCAAGGCAAGTTCTATAAGAATAGACTAAAAAAAATGGGTTGCCATGAGATTCGACTATGCGCACCAAGCAACCGTTTTAGGTTTAGATTGTGAACACAACTTAGATGGGCCTATGTGATCGTTTCACCGTCATTGGTCCCAATGACCCCAGGGGGTCATCTCTTGTTGAGAGGGTGTAATAAACCACCACCTCACATAAGAGGAAACAAAGTGTTAAAGGTGAATAAATATTCACTTTGGACTCTTACAAGTTTTGTGTCTTTACTCCATTATTAAATCTTGAGGTTGTGATTTGTAGTTACTACCTGGACGAGACAAGATGTGAGTTGATCCAAAAGTTTTTTCCAACAAATGCATGCAGACAAGGGTAGCTTGAACCCTACGACTTAACCTAGATCTCATGGGAACTCCACAATCGTTAAAAATCATTTGGTCGGAATAGTGTTCGGATGGGCGACCTTCATAACAATAGATGATGTTTTCACCACACCCTGCCAATGTGGGCCACCCAATCATGACATGAGTAATCCATGTAATCTAGATATACTCAACCCAACCATATGGAAACCTACAGGCTCTCCCTTGCGGGGGGTGGGGTAGGTGCATGTGGGCATGTCCACACCCATTCAAGGTGTTCTTTTTTTTGAAAGGACACAATACAAGGGCCCTACTTCTTGAAATGCTCAACGTTTTGGGATTATGTATACAGCTAGACCAACTCGAACATTAAGCAACACGGAAACATCTTTTTGCATGTATAGTTGGAAGTGCGCTACTCAATATCTATCCCATCAACCCGATAATGCTTAAGTGGCATAACAACAAACAACAAATTCAAATTGTCGGTATTTTTTTTGGTTTTGGATGGAATAGTAATTTTGTAGATGATATTCTCCAAGTCGAGTACTAATAATGGGTAGGTGATGGGAGGGTGGAAAATTGCATTGAATTTTGAACGTGAAGAAGTGATAAACAAAGCCCACACAACATAACGTTGTTGAGCCTCGTGTTCTTCAACCTCTCTAAATAATGAAAAGATGCCGTGGTCCATAGGAACCTTGCCGCGGCACTCAAACTTAGTCCATCGTTTTTTTGAGAATCACAACATCTTTATTCCCCACCCTTGGCCGTATAATTCTCATGGCTATTGAAAGTGGTAGGTCAAGTTTAGCAATGCTATGAAAGTTGTACTCAATGACAATCGTCCTTGTCTATCCCATGCAAGAGACAACGAATTTAAACATTTTAGGTTGTAGACAACTTCTTGATGCTTGGCAACATGAAATGAAGAACTTTGAATTCTACAAAATTCACTACACTAAATACGAACGCATATATTAAATTTCAATAACCCTATGAAAGTAAGTAACCTTAAATGTAAACTAAAATGGTAAATATCAATTATTGTAATGTGTGGAAGTTACATGTTTGAATATAGTGTTAGTAAGGATATGAAAAAAAAATAACAATGGTAAAAGGAGAGTTCCAACATATCTTTTAGCATATCTTCTAACACTAATTATCAAGGAATTGGAAATTAGTGTTGAGCATGGTATGTTGGTAACAAAATTAAATTTAATCAAACACTAAATATCATATTTAGTGTAGTTTTGCTTACGTGAACAAAATGGTCTTTGCTCCATGGTGACAACAAACATGCTAGTTTTTTGGTACCACAACTTTGACCCGATACTCCTTGTTTATCACAAGGTATGCATGTGTTATTTGATTGGTTTGTGGTCAGTGAGGATCAAAGAACAAACACTATAAAGACAGGTGCTTACAAAAAAAATTCACTATGTTTTAAAATGTTATTAACAACTTAGAGAACACAATCAAGAGGACATTTGTATTCAATTAAGAAATCATACAAATACACAATTCCGATCACTATAACTAAATCAAGGGAGGTCCAATTTCCAATATGTTTTTTTGTTGATGCTTCATCATAGATTTACTGATGCAACACAAGTTCTTTTGAGTGAGTCTAATATGTAGAAGTTGGAGAACATGGAAAACGAACCAAGTAACACCCACATACCTTGATTATAAACAAATGTACTTCAAAAGTGCTATTTCGAATACACTCGCAACGTGTATGTGAGTCGAGCTTTAAATTCAAATCATGTATGTCTTAGAGGTAATTACTATAAATTCGTGCATAGAAACTAGATTGAGAGAGCCCAAAACCGAAGAGCCTCAACCATGCATATGTAATGAATGGGATAAGTTTCATTGCAAGCTATTAGTTTCAAGCAATTCTAAATGACAAACATGTAGTGCTAAGTGATTCCACTTTTGGTGTAGATAATAACACCTCATGTGCATAAGACGACGCGGGGTTCATGATAAGGTACTAGGTTCTAAGTACTCCATATATTGTAGAGTCTAAAGCACCAATTGCACTTTTGATGGGGAGGCAAATTCAAAATCATACGAACAACATATTTGAGTTTTAAAACCGAACTCCATATTCATAACATTATTCAGATTCATAACAATGTTACGTGGGACTGACGATATTCCATGAAATATTCCTTTATATTTTCCACCTTTAGGTTATGTTCAAAAGATCGTTGTGCATATTATTATGTCATTTTCCATAGTATATTATCAACAACTATGAATGGATAAATATCATATGATATTCATCCTAGTGTTGCGCATAGCACATCGGAGGAGTGCAAAGGCATCGTCATTGAATGTGTCAATGAATCGTGGATTACCGCCCTTCAATCACAACCGGTCTCTAGTGTGGCTTTGGGTGGGGGCCGGGGGGGGGGGGAGAAGGTTACTACGCCACCAACTACCACCAATGAGCAAGTGCATGTGTTTAGTGAAGATATTTAGTTCTCTTTTGTGCTTTGGGGAAAAGAAGAGGGGGGGGGGGGGGGACGGGGATGGTTGTACTTAACATGCTTTATATTGTACATACCTAAGTTAGCGAATTAGGCCCACGTACCTAAGCTTAAAACCCTAGATTTCATAATTGGTCACACTCACACTCCATCATCGACGGATGTGGATGGACGAATCGACTCCTCCAATGCATCCAACGTTCAACATCCATCGTAGTGTTACATAGAGTGCATTGGAGAAGGGGGCTCTCCGGGGGTTGGCCCATGTTGAGAGAAAAATACTATCATATACACAAATAGGCAGAGTTACTTTGTAATTCTCTAGTTCTACTAGGATCGGTAGAAGAGTAGTTTCATAATAAGCAAAATAAATAAAATAATACAGATGCCACTTGACGGTATCTGAAGCCACAGGTATGGCTGGCTTTACCTACCAAGTTGATAACCTGGTCATGTCTTTACTTATACCCTCGGGATAACCGAGGCGGGTATCTGAAGCCATAGGTATGGCTCCTAATTGCTATCTGGTACCCTCGGGATACCCTGGGACTAATCCCCAATGTTAACTTTTGCTAACCTGGTATCCTCGGGATACCCTAGACCTCAGCTGGTATTTTTCCCTAAGGCCCTCACATGGCCATCTCTAACTCCAGCTTATATTCAAGTTCTTTGGTGGTCAACTAATACATCAGATTGCCTAATTAGCTGAAGTCTAATTATCTAACAGTCCACATTTGAGAAAACCCTTATTGAGCATAATATTTGTCGAGAAGTTTGGATTGTTCCATCCGTCCGTCCGTCCGTCCATCCACGGTTAAATTGTGATTACAATGAAGTTCCAGCCATGGTATAAGAAACCCGCCTATTACAAAGCAAAATTCTCAGCATGGCGTTCCATTCCTTGTACGTGGATGTAAGTTTAAAAGAGTACTTGTGCTTGTAGGTTGTACATTTAATCTTTTTAGACCTTTGAGGGTTGACCCTTCAAGGACCGAGGGGATAATTATACCACCAAATACACAACTTCTAGGAACCTCATCAACTCTAAAACCACTTTCTTTGTTGCGTTGTTTGCTTTATATTGTACATTATCTCATATCAATAAAAAGAGGCAAAATACACTCACGTGACATATATAACATTATTCAAATCCAAAACAATGTTCAGTGGGATTGATAGTTTTTTAATAGAATATTCTTGGATATTCTCATTATTCAAACTGAATATGGGGAATATTTATAACAAAACATTCTTATGAATTTGAATAATGTTATGTAAATGATCAAAATACTAAGTACTCCCTCCATCCGAAAATGACCGTCCTATCTCCTGGATTTAGTTTGTCCCAAACTGATTGTTCGGTTTATCTCCTTGGCTAGAAATTTGAGGCTCAAAGTCAAATGTTCTTGCACCAAAATTTCTACGTCAAGAAGTCGACGTTCGACACCGCAACTTCCTGGGGCATTTCGGAGTAGTTGATGTTTTCTATTTTAAGAGTCATACTTACAACTACTCGGTCAATGGTTAGCGGGCCTTGATCTTGCCAAAGTTAGAAACATGGACAATCATTTCGGGATGGAGGGAGTACATATGTTTGCATCCGAGGACACCTAAAATGTGTATTTAAACCCAAATCTATAATAGCTTTCAAATTTTCAACCAATTTCAAATTCATACTAGAGGAATAAGTCAATTTTAGACAAGATTGATGTTATCACATGTGAGTAAAAATGAGAAAAGATGTATACCTCAAATACATATCTTTGTGCATGCATAGGCCTTAATTAAGACTCGGGATGTCATATGAAGGGGCTCAAGATTACTTATGGATGTTTCAGTTGAAAGTGTAAACAATGACCCTATCTCAAATCAATGTATGAACCACATGCACTATTCCAATTGGAGCATACATATATGTAGATTAAATTATGAAGAATGTTTGAGGTTATATGAATCACATGGACACAAACACACACCGCTAATCTATATCTAATATTTTGTTTTTACATATGACTTTACCTTCACTTCCATTTCTTTCAAGTATGCTAAACGTGGAAATCATTATGCCATAGATCACATAAAATAATGTTTCAAGGCTTGTCAGGGGTCATACAAATTGTCACGTATTCTATTTACACCCTTGATCCTTTTAAGGGTTAAGATACCTAAGTTACTAACTTACATCCATCACCTACCTAAGGGTAAACCAATGTTAGTGTTGTACCTTTTCTTACTTTTATATAGTATGTATAATAAGGACTTCCCAATTTTCTTCAAGCACATACAAGAAGAGAATGGGCATCTCATGGTATTTTTGTTTTCAACATAGCCATCTGGGTCTATATGTCATGCAAAAATCTTCAAACATAGGTAAAGATGCTCTAGTATCAATATGGTGTAGAATGGTATTGACCTAAATAATAACTCGGATATACAAGATCCTTTCACTTTGAGGTACTCACCGAATATCACGTGTATAACAATTTTAATACCCATGAGTAGACATGTTCTTGGATACCACTATTGATGTTGATTATTGATACCATGCATTCTCGCACATAGGAGAAGAGAGAAGAGAAGAATTGTTGGTCCTGGACTAGCGTGATTGAAATGCCCGTTCGACCCACCCTTGGTATTATGCCCTCGCACATAGGACTATTGATACCGACACTGGTCTAAACCAACATTGGACCCTTGTACAAGTGAATCCAAGGGTATCAATACTCAACACCAATAGAAGACGAAGAACAATAATGACTATGGCCTCACTTGACCATCGTGATTTAAAAGTTTGTTGGGGATAGTGCAATGGCCACCTGGACCACAACCTTGCACTAAACCCTTAATGTCCCCTTTTGGGTAATCGACTCTACGCGCCACGGGTAAAATAAACCTTTGTGTTTAATATTATGGGATGTCTTTTGGGAGGTGCATGTTTGTTTTCTATTTATGTTTTTGTTAAAATAATATGTTGTAGATATTTGATCGTGTTGGTTTGTATAGCTTTAAAGGTTTTATTTATGTTGTTCTTATAAATTTTGAGATGGGGTTCTATGTCGAGGGTGCGTTTAGTTTGCTTGTGGTGAGAATTCTTCTTGGAGCTATTTTGAGGGGTTGACCTTCCCTCAAAAGCTCGAGCATGTGGTATGAGGTGATGTGCTTTCCATGCATCCTTTTTGTTTGGTCTACCCAATCTTAGTACACTATTGGGTTGAGACATCCTATGTTCACCGATCCTCCGTGGAGGTTACCTTTTGATTTCGGGAACACATAAACACAATATCCATTTCTCTATCGTTTATGTGACTTCCTATGTAGTTTTTGTAACCTACAAGTTGACGGCAATGAGCATGAGGTAGTTCTCTTTTGCTATGTGACTTTCAAAGGGTTTGTATTCTCACATGTCTCATGTTTGTGTTGGGGTTAGGTTGCCCCTTCGCAACTCTCCACATTACTACATTACCAAAACTTAGAATTTTCTTTATGCATATGAACAACTTCAACCACAACAACAACAACAAAAATTCTATATATTAAAACGTGATAATGAATGTTGACATTAGTATGGACAATGGATATATTAGTTGGAGGCAAGCCAAAATTAAGTGGTCATGAGCAAATATGCGTTTAAAAATACTCAAATTAAAATGAAGCCAACAACTTGGCCATACTTGGAAGCCCGACCCCTAAGACTCCTGCCATGATCCACTTTGGGAGCCTAGCACTTAGTGCATACAACACAAGGCACCACGGGCCTTGGCTTGGTGGTTAGGGCTCATGGCCCCCAATGAGGAGGTTGTGGGTTCTATTCCCCATGCCGGCGTGGTGCTCACCACCTTAGTCCACCCAACTATGGTGGGGGGTCCTTGGACCTTGTTGTATGGGTACCTCAAAACCCTTTGGGGGGATACCATGTTTGGTATCTTCAAGGCACTAGTGGCTAGCTAGGAACTAGTATAGTGTGCCACTATAGTGCCCATTCTCGAAAGGAGAGAGTAGTATTGCCCCAATGTCCCCTTGTCCGGTGGGCATCGGGTCATTGACATTACGAACGGACACTTTATTCACGCCGCCCCCTCGCAAAAAGGGACCGGAGTTCTATCTATCTGCATACAACACAAGCTCAATCCCTCAAATCCTTGGTAAGCGCATGCCAAGGATTTCAATCCACATTGAGGAGGAGAAGAAAAGTAGAGAGAATAGAAAAAAACCCTAGTCCTTAGTGATAGAAATCCAAGCCCAAACCCTCAAATCTTTGGCAAGCACCTGCCAATGATTTTGAGCTACATTGACGAGGAGAGTAAGGGTGGAAGTATTTAAATAAATATTTAAGTTGACCCTAATTTAGAAGTCTAGTCCTCAATGCAAGAAACCCAAGCCTAACCCCTCAAATCTTTGGCAACCACTTGCCAAGGATTGTAGGCCACATCGAGGAGGAGATATGAGGCCATGAATATTAATTAATTAAATTAAAAAACCCTTATTTGGGAGCCTAGTCTTTAGTGCAAAAAACTCATGCCCAACCCCTCAACCTTTGGCAACCACACATTGAGAGCAAAGGGTTGTGTGTGTGGGGTGGGGGGGGGGGGAGGGGGTGATTATATGTCAGCTTGTTCATGGGTGGACCATCAAGTCAATTGGATCCCTATACTCCACCCAACAATTACCAAACTTTTTATGCCTATTGTAAACCTTCTTAACAAACCAAACCTTAATTGGAGTTGATATTCTTGCTCTACCTTGTTTACTTTTTAATTTGAATTTCATGTGTAATCAAAAAGCATACACCATAATCACACCCAATATTTAATATAGTATCATGGTTGCAAGAGTGAGGAGTTTAGGTTTCATATATAAATTACTAGCCTTAATCCAAATCAACTGATCTTTAGATAAAGTAGAATTGCCATTCAATTAACTAACAATGTACTTTTAGAGCCATTGCCGTAAGGCATGGCCTAGGATGTTCTACGACCAGACACTTTATTCACTCCAGCCTCCTCCGGAGACCGGAGTTCTTCTTCTTCTATACTTTTAGACATTTTAGAGTCCCCTACCTCTACATATGCCACAATGAACTTCACACAAGTCTGCTATTTATTAGTTTAACAATCATATCCAAGAATCACATGCTATTTAATTTATTGATGAGTCGCAAAATCACATGAGGATATACAACATGCACATTCTATTAATATCAACATTATTTCATGACATTTATTGAACATTGCCAAAATGTTCCAAGCAACTTGTAAAACAATTCATGGGGTCATATGCGCCATGCAAAAATTACTTACATGCGCATAAAGTGAGGGGATGCTCTAAATATAGACTAGTGTACATGAGTTGAGGCCCCTTGCTCATGATCATGTTCTAGCTTCACTTGACCAGGTTGGGTAGGGTTGGGAATATGTCATGTAAGGTGCTAGAATCATACCTTAGGCAAATGAGTGAGATTCAGTTTAAGCACTATCATTGAGTATTATTAAAATGAAACGGTTCATAGCAACTGGAGAATTTATGGTACACTCCCAACAATAGATACAATTCATGGTAGGCACCTACTATGAATTTCGGCCTCCCTCTAAGGCACTTTGAGCCAAAAGTTTCCACCTTGATAACAAGAGGGTGTGGGCCCCACTATATACTTTATCAATGGTCTCTCCCATAATCACATGAATGTCTATAGTAGGCAATGGCTATCAAATTGAATTTCTCTCTACGACACTTATTGCATATTTTCACATTTTCATTGGTAGCCAATGAAAATATTGTGTTTTTACAAGCTACATGTAAAAACACAACAATTCTATAAATGACATGTAAATAATTATTGGAGTTGTGGAATTCACGGTGAGTGTAAATATAGACCAATGTACATGGGTATAGGCCCATTTCTCATGCTCATGATATAGCATCATCCTTGGTGTGGGCACTACCAACCATGTGTAATTCTCAAGCTGGTTTTTTTTTAACATTGGTGATTTCAAAATTATGCCCTTGCTCAAAGCTAAACCTTGGCACATCCAAATGTAGCTTAAAAACTACTAGCCTTGCCATGTTTGGGCTCTAAATTTTGACTAAGAGGAGCTTGTTGTGGGCTATGCTTTTAGAAGATGATGCTTATGTTTGGGTAGTTTGATGCCTTGAGCGATCCACTTCTTTAAATGTGCAGTGCAGGTTGTAGTTTTCATATATTTCTTTGTTTTTAGTTAGCTTGTGTCTTGCTTTGCTATATCAATGTGTGGATTGCGTTAAGGCTAGTAAACCTTAAACCCTAACCTGTAAACCCTTGTGGTTTGTTCTATCATGCAAGATCTCATAGTTATGGAGCATAGGTTGGCCATAGCATGCCGAATATATGGGTATCTTTGCTAATGTTCAAGGACTTCACCCCTTTCGTTTCCTTGCAACAATTTACTCACACACACACACACACACACACACACACTGTGGGCACCCTCCCTACGGAGCATTCTCTACTCAATCATCTCCCATCTTAATCAACATCAATAACATTATCTCTTGGGTATCAAAATACCAATCAAATATTGATATTTGGTGGGTTTCTCAAGGTCATAATTTTTTTGGAAACTCGAGTTATTATTTGTGTCAACACCATTGTAAAGCACATGGATGCTAGGACAATATTCCTAGATATGAAGTTTTTGGCATGGTTCATTGACCCGAACGGTATCAAAAACAAAGACATTGTCAAATACCCATACCCTATTGGTATTTAAAAAACACATGAAATCTTCGTTATTGATACCGAATGGTATAAAAGAAAGGCGATCCTAGTCCGACGCTACACTAAATATCCCAAATAGTGCGTGTTCCTATTCAGAGTGACTCAATGCTATGACCATTTCACGAGGATGTAACATTCTACCAAGCAAAGTCAGTTTATGTTTTATAATGTCCAAACAACTTATTGATTCTTTCATTAATATAGAATGAACTCCTGAGTAAGACATTATTGCACTGTGTAACTCCGAATGTTGAGAGCCACTAATTGGGATAATCATCAGTGTCACAAGTTGATGCCTTAGATTTTAAGATTTTTAATTTAGTTCATTCACACCCCACTAGCAACGGATGTATGTAGATGGATGAATCTCCCTGGAAGCCTCCAACATCCATCCAGGTGTTGCGTAGAGCCGCGTCGGAGGAGTGTGAGTTAAGAGTTGGAAGCTGTTGTGGAGTCGCAGGGCCGGGCGGGGCGAGGCGAGGTGAGGCGAAGAGCCATCGCCGACATACCAACCAGACAGCGCAGCTGCTTCTTTGACCCTGCCTTTGCACCGTGCCTTCATTTTCCTCTTCCACCTCCCTTAAAAGCTCAACTTATTAAGACTTCTCTGGGTATCATTGCTCTGCTAACATAACTTACTGGATTCCTGCCCCCATCGGCTCTCGCATCATCCCAGCCTCTTGTCTCTGGCTGGACCCTGCGATTCGGAGTCACTTGCGGCGCAGATTGCTTGCTGGCTGGCGTGCTCGCTTCTTCTCTTGCTCTTGTTCTTGTTCTCGGGCAGCTCCGAAGTCACAGAGAGTTGAATATCTATTTTATCTTGGGTATCTGTGTTATCGTTTCTGGGACGGTTCGCATCGGGCTTGGAAGCGTGAGAATTCATCACTTGAATTTTCTGGGTATGTCGTTTGTCTAATCGCCTTATCTATCCTGGAATTGAAGCATGCAGTTGAGTAGAGTGGTTTTACTTTGCCTTGCTGTTAGTAGTACCCAATGCATGCGGTGAGGCGGCAGCTCAACTTCACTCCATCGAAACTTTTCTTTTCTTCCTTAATATAAAAGAGGAGGTTTTGAGAGATTGAGTAGAGATTTTGACGAGGTAGGGTTATTTTTTTGGAATTGAGAAGGGTAAGAACGTGGTAATGGGTTAAGTACTCATGAAGTTGAGGAATTCGGTTTTGAAGATTCTAGGTTCTTCATACGACGAGTTCCATATGAATCTGGAATTTCTGAAAACGTTTGGGAAGATTTTAGGGTGACACTAGTGGTGGCATCTGTTTGTTTTCTCCTGATTGAAGTCAATGGCTGCTAGAGCCGAGTGGATAGAGTAAATCGAGCACGCGGTTCCTTGTGTGTTTCTGACACCCGGCTACTCTCTTTCGTTGAAGAAAATGACCTTCTGCATACACGGATGGAAGTTCGTCTGTCGATTCTAGAGTGCCAGAGATGAACATGTCGTCCCTCTGAATATTCAGAAACTTCTTATCGTCTGGTAGGTTTTATCGTTAATCTGAGATCCAGTTGACAGCGCAACCTTGAGGACATGTAAGTAGTGTCAGCTGTTTCTCTTTCTGTGGAAGATTGGTATCAAGGCAGTTCACGTCAGACAGCAATTGAGTGAGACGAAGGAGTGAGGATCAAATTTAGAAGTTACTCCACCCTTCCCATTATACCTGCCAGTCATAAGAGCAGGTTTTTTTACACTCCCTCTTTGTTCAATTTAGGTCTAAGCCATGTAAACATCTGTAGACTTTTGGAATCCTTTACAGTAGCAGATCATCATCACAACCTGCCATCGTTTGACTTGTATGTCAGTTCACAGAGGGAATACTCTGAATTGCTCGTATCATTGTTCTATTCACTTCAGAAGCTGTGCATGCAACAATAAAAAGTTTTTCTGAGTCTAGAACAATTGAAGGCAGAGATCGAAGAAAGTGTGAGTTGGGTGTCTTTGGGTTGGATTGTCTGGCTTTTAGGTCTATTTGGTTCTGATCTGGAGCTGTAAACTAGTATTGAATGGATGTAGGCTCTGCCACTTTCGAGTTGGAAATGGTGGTTATGAGTCTGCAAGTTTGTCACCTGTATTGTTGACTCGCGGAATTGGTCATTATATTCATTTTTCAGGAATCACATAGAGGACATGGAATACTTTGAGGGTGCAAAAGCAGTGAAATTGAAATCAGTACACCATGCCAAGTGTCTTTGGGCAGATGACGATCGACATTCAGTTGCTCAAAAGAGAGAGAAAGAAGGCAAACAAGACATGACAATTATTTGGAAGGTTGAGCATGTCCCTGAGCGAAACACGATTCGGCTTAAAAGCCGGTATGACCTCTATTTAATGGCATCTGATTATCATTTTCTTCTGGGTGCAACGGGAAAGAAAGTGATGCAGAGCTTTGCATCGAAAGCTGATTCTTCTTGCGAGTGGGAGCCCATCAGTGATGGAGAATTTGTAAAGCTTAAGACTAAAAATGAGACTTTCTTGCGAGCGAATGGAGGGCTTCCACCTTGGCGAAATTCTGTCACACATGATGTACCAGTGCTAGCAAACACCAAGGACTCCATCTTCTGGGCTGTTGAAATTGTGGAAAGAAGGGTGCAAGAACCGCATGTCATTACCCAACAACATCAAGCACAAGTAAGTTGATATTTGATGTAAATTTTCATTGTTCAATCTGACAAAGTCTACACATTATTTTATTTGTGCGACTGTCTCTTTATATTATGAATCTCTTACAGGGCTGGAGACCTAAAACCAAGGGCTTTACCCAACTGCCCTGGGAGCTCTGAGGTTAAGCCGCCTAAGGCTGGAATAGTGCTCAGATGGGTGACCTTCCTAGCACTTGATTTCTGGTGCACCCTACCACTATGGTCCACCCAATCATAGTAGGAGTATCCGGGTGATCTGGATATGTTTAACCAACTGAGTGGGAACTCTAGGGGCGGGTGGGCTTGTCTGAGCCTGTTCACGGTGTTCATCCTTAAAAGGATGCTATATTCTTCAAGGTCCTTTTAATTCTCGTGATGTCCATTATACAATTAGACCAACTTGAAGCAACACCATAATTTACGTTGGTGGCAACATTGGAGTCATTTGTTTCCTGAATCTCTTATTTGTAACAGTTTTCAGAATGTGTTTCTCTCTCTCATAAATTTCTATCTCTGTCCGTTGTTGTCTGCAGCCTGTTGCACGACCACAGCCACCTCCTCCTCCACCTCCACCTCCTCCACCTCAAGAAGAGAGCTCGGATGAAGATGTTCATTCTCCACCTGTACAAGCATATGTTCGAAGACCACATTTACATAGACGAGTGGTGACTTCAGATTCCGAAGGACCGAGTCGGGAATCGTCCATCAAGTCCGATGGCAGTTCATCACCATCCTTGTCGCACTCGGCCAGGAGGCTTCAGATATCTGATGATGATGACAGTGTTTCAAAACATCTGCTGAGGAAACAACACCCAGCACCAAGAGCAACTGTTCGACGGATTTTTTACTCTGTCGCGGAGGATGATGGTGAAGTTCTAGCCCATGAAGATATGGATTGGGGAAGCTTTCTATTCAAAGGGCACAGCCTCAAGGACTTGATTGAGCAGGTGCAGATTGAGACTGGGATTGACGAGGACATAATCCTCTGCATGCGTCATCCTACGAGCAACAAACTACACAAAATGCGCCTTGAGCTCCCCCCAAATAAGGCCCCCATGCATGTAGTGGTGGTCAGAGTCGAATCTGCATGTATGTTCTCCACCTCCTCTTATTTGCTTTCCTTATCTACAACTTTTTATTTTCATTTTTATTTTGTGCTTTTGTGAAAGTGGACTATGAGGGTTGTCGATAGATCTCACTCTCTAAGTTAGCTCAGTTGAACACGACACTAAACATATGACCACCCAAACGGAAGGGTGGCTTTTTGGTTGGTAACAGGTGCAGGGTCTGTGTCAGGTTGAGCTACCTTATATATAGTATATATATATCCTTCTGTTGTGGTTCTTCTCTAGTTTTGCATCTTCTGTGCCCCCTTCGCGGGGCAGTGAAGGTATGCAGTTCCAATCGATATATGGCTTTCAAGTGGATGTTAAGGTTGTTGTTTTTCATGAGACACTATAATATAAGATGATTAGTGTAGTCACACTGAGAGTGTGTGTTGCACAACGGTCATTGTGCTCTTCTTACTTCATACGTTTGAATAAGACTTGGGTGTGGCATATTGGTTGATACTGACTTTTGTGTGGGAAGATTAGGTAATGAGATCAGATGTGCATCATTGTGAGTCCTGGATTTCAGTCCAACTAAAAGGTTATTATGATTGCAGTTGGGAGAACATTTTTAAATTCACCACGTCATCGACCATCATGATCTCAGGATTGATTCGACATGTGCAAAGTGCTTTATATGCTGTGCCAGGGGCATGGATCATACTTAGATTTGGCTCTCTATTTGTGAAAATGTAGAGAAATCACCATCGGTGAGAAATTTTGTTTCTTATCTCTTACTGTACAATTTGATAGTCACACAGGTTAGTGTAAAATGGCTTTTGGCTCTGTGATAGATGAAATACAATCTTAATTAGCTTTAAATCTCTCTATTTTCTGGACCAACGATGACATGAGCATTCCAGTGGCCGTTTTGGTGGACATTGCTGCACATGCTCTTGGATGCAGAAAGAAGACAGCAAAGAAGTACAGTAGTTGAGTAGGAATGAGGTATTTCAATCAAGTTTCAATGGATGACAAGGTGGAATCAATAATGTACAATACAAAAAAATGACTGCAGTTATATATCCACAATAATACGATAATCGTCGCTTCCTCAATAATCCCCTATCAATCATTGATGTCCACAACAGACTTAACATTGTCTTTCTACAGCGGAATTTCACTTGAATGTGTATAACCAGATTGGTAAGGAATCATGACACAAATTCAATGGCAACAACAATCTTCAGAGAATTTCCTTTTCTAAATTTATATTGACAAGGGCTTGAGGCAGTTGCCTGGAATGCCTTCCACGCTGTCAAAAACAGCGTTGAGTGATCCACTTCATGGTGACCTATCCTCAAAAATAGATTAGCTGACAATACTATAATAATCTGTGGCTGATTAGTTTTCACAACCTGTCTTCCTCCAATAAAATGGGCACTGGATACATGGGTGGGCCTACCAATGGCAGGTGTGCAAACAAGATCACTGTTTTTCTGTCTGTTGACAGATTCTAATGAAGTTCTATATAATGCCACTCGTGAAAAAAATTCACAATGGATTACGGTGTGACTCACGTTAAAATGCATTTATATGTTGAATGCATTTATATGTTGAATTGATTGTTCATGCTGTATAGGATTTAGGGGCCGGACAATTGTCGTCAACAGAATTTCTTGGTTATCATTGTTTGTGTTGAACCTTTCTTGCAGAGATAAGTAGATAGATAGATAGAAACTCCGGTCCCTTTTTAGCAAGGGGCCGGTGTGAATAAAGTGTCCGTTCGTAATGTCAATGACCCAATGCCCACTAGACAAGGGGACATTGGGGCAATACTACTCTCCCCTTTCGAGGATGGGCACTATAGTGACACACTATACTAGTTCCTAACTAGCTAGTAGCCACTAGTGCCTTGAAGATACCGGACATGGTATCCCTCCAAAGGGCTTTTTGAGGTACTCATACAACAAGGTCCAAGGACCCCCACCATAGTTGGGTGGACTAAGGTGGTGAGCACCACGCTGGCCTAGGGAATAGAACCCACAACCTTCTCATAGGAGGCCAGGAGCCCTAACCACCAAGCCAAGGCCCATGGTGCCTAGCAGAGATAAGTATGTATGATGTGTAAGTTATGAAATAGGTCCCTGCTGGTGGATGACCTTGTTGAAATTTTAATCCTTGAAGTCCTCAAACAAAGAGTGGTAACTTCACTAAAGGCCCAGGCACAAAACTTGTTGCTCAAGAAACATGTGACCCAGCACCAGCAAGCAAATATCAAACTGTAATGGCGTTCTCTGGATACCCCATCAATTTGCATACATATGAGACAATGAGGACATGCTGTGTGATTCAGGATGCAAAATTCTAGGAATGCCTGCAGTCTAGTGACTTATTACTCATTATGATTCAGAACAATGATAAAGGAGTACTTAGAAATCGTCATGTTGTTGTGTACCATAAATGATATTCGGCAGGTACATTGCTTGTTGGGTAGTGCCCAACGGTACACACACACACACACACACTATATATATATATATATATATATATATATATATCTATATCTATATATCTATATATCTATACAATTTGGTGTAGCATTCAAATGAAGGAATTGTTAAATCGATCATGTAGTTTGTTAAAACAACCATATAGACGCGTCGCACAATCACACGTCCTATCAAAAGTTTGTTTTTTTATCACGCACACAAAGAGGTGCAAGGCATTAGTTTTGTGTTAGAATTGATAGAGTTGGTCAACTTGGACAACATGCAAAGCTTAGTCGACATGTTACATATAGATTGTGATCGTTTTAATTGGTGCGTGGTTGATTTAACAAGTCCTCAAATAAATGTGCCTTGTAATCATCATGGGCCATATTAATATTCTAACTCTTCAAAATGATATGTTGTCCATAACATTCTTTAGAAATTCAACCTATGGTCACTCTATGGTTGAATTTTTGAAAATGCATGAAAAGGGGGCCAATGTTAGATGAATATGCACCTACTCGGCTTGGTTTAGTCACAACTTTGAATAAAATAAAACAAGGACCACATTTAGGTATCCAATCATCATGCTTTTCGAATTCAAATTGAAGAGGTTTCAAGAGCTCTCTAAGATGTGGACATTTATCATCCATATTAGATTTTCCAGCCCAAGACATCAATCCACTGTCCCACAACGATCATTGGGAGGGGTTGAGGAATGCTATGTCTTGTTTAGTTATTGATACATTTTGTCTTGATGAAGCTTGATATGTTCAAGTTTATGACATCACTAAACTTAGATCAATGGCCATGTTAACTTTATGTTTGTGGTAAATCATGTGGCACATAATAATGAACATTAGTGAGAAAATAATTTGGGCTACGGTCAATAGTCTAATGCTCGCATACATGATGTTTGGACACTAGGTACAAGGATAACTACTAACAATAATTCAAGGATTGGTTACACTATGGTTGGTTGTAGTTATGATAGTGGTAGTGGTTTACTTTCTTTAATTATAATTCCATGGAGAAAGGCACAATAATTGATAACAACACCCACACCCACACCCACAACTACCCCTTACCCCATCAAGTGAGCCCTCATTGTACGCAGTGTGGTTAATCACCCCAACGGTGGTTGTTCATGCCACTGGTTGGGGATGATGTGGGGTCACCAGTTTATCATCCATGTGAGTAGTGGTGACCTCATAATTCACTGCATGCTCTGACCAATCAATAATGAGAGCCCAAATGAAGTGTCCACATACCATCCCAAGATACTTCCAAAATCATCTAGTTTGGTTACAGACCCTCAACCAAATGCTATTTCAATGAATTTCTATTCAGACGGGGTCCTCACGCACGATAAACAATAATAAACCAACGGTTGTGAGATCTTGGAACGTCATGGTCTCTTGATTTTGTGTTAGATCTAGGTCCAAGAGGCGGTTTTCGAAAATAGTCCAGGTGATGATGAACACATGATCCATTTAATGCCACATAGGAATCCATGTAGGCTTGACATCCATCTTGCATCCACCTACTCCGTTGGTCCCTCAAGCGCAGCGTGAAGCGAAGTTGGACCGGCTTCGCTTTTTCCACCAATGAGAGTGCTTCAATTGGAATGGTCACGGGCCCTCAGTCTCGTATGCGAAGTGGCCCTTGAACGTTGTGCGCTGGGCCGTGACAACAACACTCCTGAACAACGATATTATACCCGGCGGTCATGTCGGAATCAGTGGACCATCGGCGGTATTTTTAGCCGCCATGTGAGTGCTTTGGTGGGAGCCTCGGAATTGGGTGGGCGCCGCGCGGGATTCTCTCTTCCCGCTCGCGTTTCCTCCGCTGGACGCATCGGCAACGCCAACGATCACCATCCCCCCACTCATCACCATCATGCTCTTGCCCAACAAGCCAAAGATTGGAGTAAGTAGGAGTCGCCGGGGCAGCATTGCAGCAGGATTGTGTGCGGGCGGCCGGTGGGTGAGTGGGTGGGTAAGCTAGTCGTCGATCACCTCGATCGATCGACGCAGCTGCACCACATCTCCTGCACGGAGGCACGCACGCAACTCACCTCCTCATCTCATCGGGATCAACCTGCAGGTGCGGCAAGTTTGTGTGTGTGTTTTTTTTAAGTGTTTTTGATACCAGTTCTGGTTTAGATCGGTAGGTTGGAAAGTGGAGTCTAATGAAGACCGGAGGCTTATGATGGTGATTTGGCTGTGCCATCGTGTGGTGCAACTTCAGGAATGTGGCTTGCTGCATTGCGTCACGATGCAAAACTATGATCAAGTGGGTCTCACGATGCAAAAGTATTCGGAATGTGGGCACTTAGATTTTCTGTAGTGGAATGTAGAGGTGATTTAGATCACCGGCCGCAGGGGTTTTCAGTGCACGGGGGTATATTATATCGCCCGCCATCCTTTTTCGGTGATAGGAAAGCGTTATAATCGCATTTCCGTGGTTTTTAGCTGCAATAGTGAAGATCTCTTAAACAGGTAAGGGCGATAGTGAGAGATCAGAGTCTCTGAAATATATACCATTTTCTAAGGATCTGGAAAGGATGTCCGCGGAGGTTGACAGGCAGATGTTGGCAAGCCTAACCTACTTGAGCTAGCACTGAGGGATCTGACTAGAATGAGGAATCTTAGGTTGTAGAGTATATGCCTCCACAGACATTGCTGGGTTTCAGAGTTTGTGGTTTTTGGTAGAGTTTTTCCGAATCCCAACCAAATGATGTTTAGGTGCATTTGTTCAACCTAATGATCTCTATTGTGCATCTGGTTCTCCCAAAGTCCGGATGTGAGCCAAACCTGTGGTGTAGTGGGTCTGGCTTATCTATTATTTCGACTACTGGACTTGTAGTCAAGCGTCAGATAGATTCACCGATGATTACACAGTCCTTTGGTAGGCGAAAGTAATATGTTTTCTTCGAAGTGATTGCCTTCCCGATAAAGGGATCCATCGTTCGAGGATAGTGTTGTGTACCTCACTCTTCAGGGTGACATACCTCATGATCTCTGGCGTTCGTGAACGATCCTACATTTTCTTTTTCTAAAGATATGATTGGCAAGGTAGAGCACTAAGGTCAAACATCCTGTCGTTGGGTCTCTCGTGTTCTCAAGAGGATTAATTTACAAACATTCTGTTAGAGAATCTGAATTTGTTATGTCAGACTTTTAGAAGTTATGAGTTGTGTTATGAACCTGGAATTGCATTTCGTATTTGACACCGTACGTTCATCACAGATTTGCACCGGTCCAATTTGGATAACGGATTTGGAGGAGTCCTCAAACATGGGAGGATGCATTTCCGAGAGATGCATATCAGTTGGTGGATCATTCGCTGAGGATGAAATTTCACACTTCTATCTAGTGTCCGATAACGTGGATGCTATTGTGTGGAAGAAGCGTGGTTAATCGCAGGACATGCTTCAATAATCCAGAGAAACTTTGCTTCACTGGCTGATCTGGTTAGGGGAAACATTTAAACAATTTTAGTGAACTTTCCCACTTTGATAAGCTTCAGATTCTGCTTCATTCCCTGTCGACAAGTGCAACAAGACAACGAAAACGCAGATTACTTAGGCAAGGCATAAGTCGTGTGGGTGACAGGTTTTCCGATAAGCTTTCCGGAGGGTTCTAAGTTTTGGGGCTTTGCATCCTCGCATGGGTTGCCATGTGCATTAATGCCGAGGGGTGGCCGATGGGTCAAGATGCAATTAATTACATCAGGTATCATGATCTGATCAAGAGAGGAATTAGCGACTCCGCTGTGATTCTCAGAAGTGAGCCAAACCAGTTTCCACTGAAATGCGCTGGCTGCTTCCTGCAATTCTTTCATCAGTCTACGTAACGTGAATTTTGTCACAGGTACGTTCCTGCTGGAACTTTGCAAATCGAAGTGTCAATGTGTATCATTTTTGGTCATGAAATGAGCAGAAGGTCCAGCTGAAGAAATTTTTTTTGGGTTTGAATCAATCTCCTCCTGATAAAGAAATGCAAGGGGAATATTATGTCAGGTTGTGCGATACAACTCTAATTTTTCTTTTTCGGTTTAGGTTTGAATCAGACTTCGAGCAGTGATTTCCTGAGAATCTGCATCAATCTGAGGGGTCGACAATACCTGCAACATCAGTATCTGGAAAACGTAGAACTCCTCAAAAATGGGAGAAGAAAAGATTGCTGATGTCCAGGAGCGTGTATTTGTGAATGCACCGACTACTGACCGAGATATCATCGACTTCCCCGAGTTCGATTACCCTGCAACCGAAGACATGAGCCGTCGAACATCGATGGAAGTGACGGAACAGAGTGTCACCGAGCCACCAGCAGACTATGGGGTAGATGAGCAGCAAGAGCTTAAAATCAACGAAGAATCCAACATGAAAATGCCCAGAGCGCCTGTGAGTGAGGAGGAGGAGTCGGAGCAGGTAGATCACATTGTGCAGGAAATCGATCTGCAACAACCGTCTAGTGGAGATCAACAAGCTTCGGAAGAAGAATCTCATCAAGTGGAGGTTCGGAAGCATGTGGTTGCCATCGAGTCGAAGCTTAGCTCCAAATTCTTAGAGTCACGAGCCGCAATGAGATCTCGAGAGCGGTTCCAGAAGCCTACCTTCGATCTCAACCTCTATGACACCGAAAAGTTGCAGCAGGATAACCGAGGATTTGACACCAAGCACACACCGACACGAAGAAGCTCAATGACCACCCGGACAACGACCAAATCGCATTCCGAGGCCACAACACCGGAGCAGACGAAGCCCGCCCCGCTCAAGAGAGCATCTCTGCCCATGGTAACACCACCGGGCGGTCGAAGTCGGAGTCGAAGAGAAGACGCTGTCCCCTCTCGCAGGGTTACAAATTCTACGCAACCTCTGGGCAATCATAACAGGCAGACGCTCTCACGTTCAATTTCTCCAGTTCCGAATCACTGGCAAGAACACACATATGGAGTAGGCAATAACAATGTAGACCCCATGGCTAAGTCTCCGAGATACATCACTCCAACTATTGCTGCTTCGTTGAAAACTGTCAAGGCACCTGCTGGGATACAAGCTGCATCGAAAACAAACGTGTCTAATCCTCCACCTCCGGCCGCAAATCCTAACCCGGTGAAAACGATGAAAACTCTTGAGAAAGATGCACCGTTGAGGAAGACAGCGAATTCGAAAGTTACACCAGCGAAGCATCAGCCAGCAGGTAACAAAGACTTGAAGACAACGTCGAAGGTTACCCCGTCGAAACCCGAACAGAAAGCTTCAACGGAAGCTGCAGGGTTCAACTTCAGGTGCTCCGAGAGGGCTGAGAAGCGGAGGGAGTATTACACCAAGCTCGAAGAGCGAGTGAAGGCGAAGGAGGCAGAGAAGAAACAGCTCGAAGCCAAGCACCTCGAGGAGAAGGAATCACAATTGCGGGAGCTTCGAAGGAGTTTAACATACAAAGCTAACCCTGTGCCAAGCTTCTACCAGGAGCCTGCACCGGCTCCTCCTGAGATTAAGAAAACTCCTCCAACTCGACCCAAGTCTCCAAAGTTCACTCCCTCTAGACGAAGAGACAGCGTCAGCCCTGCTGCAAGTGAAGGATCGAACAATCCACCGAAAACTCGTACTTTACCTCGGAGAGCGTCACTTGAGCTTGACACCAAGAAAACTGAGGTTAAGAAGGTAAGACAGCCACTGGAGCAACCTATCCGGCGTCTCTCTTCTGTCAAGAAATCGAATAGTAATGTTCAGAAAGGTGATTCCGGACCACTTCGAAAGTCTGTGTCGACGAATGGCCGTGTTGTTCATAATGCCAGAGAGTCGAAAGTTAAGCCTGTTGTAGATCAGGTAGTAAAAGTTAACCCTGCTGTTACAGTCAAGGCACCTCCAAGAGCTGATGATGGTGATGCTCCTACTCGTGAGGATATTGAGGAATTTTTGGCTATGCAAAGGGAGGTGGAAGATGAGCAGGATAGAGAATTTGGGAAGCTGCATGACGATGAATTCTCCCCGAATTCCCAGGGAAACAATGACAGAGGCAAAGTTTGGTCGCCCGAGGAGCTTGCGAGGATCTACAGCCGGAAGAATTTCCCTGCAAACAACAACAATTATGCTTCGGTGAAGGATATCGTCCTCGAATTCTCAAGACGTTTGGGGACTCCGGCTGCTTCCTGAGATCTTGACCTGAGGGCAATCAAAGATATCATACAACCTGCAATTTTTGGATTTCCACTAAGTTTTCAAGTATATACTTTACGCTGCTCCGATCATTTGCTAACATTCGTTCATGGACATTGTGTTCTCTTCTCTGTGAAACCTAGTACTCCGAGCTGAAGATGTTCGTTCTCTACGTAGCAGATAAGAGATGCGTTTGTTAGTGCGTCTGCAGTCAGTTCCCCTCCCCCCCCACAAAAAAAAAACCTGTTGTTGAAGCGTGGTTTGGATATCAGTGACATCGCCGAAATTGAGAAATCTCGTTTTTGACTTTAGGAACTTTACCTTTTGACTCAATCTGTAGTTACAAACAAAAGTTTGTGAAGATTATTGTATTCTAGGCTCAGGTGAAATATATACAAGACGCCCATAGCAGGCATTTACAGCGCATGCAGGCTATCTTTCAATTTGAGGTTCCTATCGATTGATAAATTGCAATTTGGTGCATTTATTTGTTGATAAAGGTTTCTGGTCTGTTAGTATGCACAGACGGAGGGTGTACAATGTTGTAGGGCAGTGTTCGGGGAGATTTTTGGGCATAATCGGTTGAGATCCTAGTGTTTGCAAGTCCAACCGGTTACATGTTGACATCCTCCGGTTTTCCTTTATTAAATTGGGATATATTCTACGAATTCCTCTAAAATGATCCGTAATTTTCCTGCAGTCTTGAACTTCAACCGGCTATTTCTCAAACTCAACCGGTTCATCTGTAACTAACTGCCGGTTCTCCCCGATCATTGTTGTAGGGGTTGTTCAATAGATTCTTTGTTGGGCTCTCATCCACTAACAATGTGTTGTGCCTATGTGCTCCACGTATTTTGTTGTAAACAACACTCAGGTCTTTGAACTCGAAAGTTGCCCATCTCTTTCCGCTCTCTTGAAAGGGAGAGTACTCGCAGTGCTCTTTGGACAAGGTAAAGGGCATGCGTAAGTGTTTGAAGAGGTCCACCCCATATTGCTCGGAGAGGCGATCCCTTAAGATTTTTTTTGTTCCCGTTGTTCACACGTCCACAAACTGTGGTGAAGTTGTCCAGCAATTGCAACAAAAACTACCTCACACCTGCCCTAAAGGTTACAAGTGGACTGTTATATGTTGATTTGTCTACGTTGTGTAGGGATTAGTTCTTAATAACAAATCATTGAATTCTAGCACGCTGTAGTAATGCATAATGGCAGGTGCCATGCCGATGTCTACATTGTACAGTGGGGGTTTTTTCAAATTTTCACACCTCGAGAACAAGACTGAGTGAGAGGTTTTCCCATATGGAGTTTTCCGTGCTGAATTTATGCTTGTCACACAGGTTTGCGTGGTTGCCTAGGCTATGGACCCATGCAATATCAATAGTATCACCAGCATCATCAAACCATACTGATCCTTTCTACAATATCTTTGGGAATGGAATTTGTTGATTATGGTTGTGAAACATACAAAAATTTGGTGTATTGTATTTCTCAAGCACACATTACTTCGTATGGTCAGTATACTTCCTTTTCTTCCCTGCTGCTTTACCTCCGCTAGTGTTTTCCATTCCCGCAACCGCTTTCCCTTCGTCCTCTGGAGGAACCTCCTTCAAACTCTTCAGCTTCTTCTTCCTTGCTTTACATGTCCGGGTCCTCTGCCACACAAGAAACCAGAATTTAGCACACTTGTGCGAGCGTGCACCTCACATCAACCTCCTTTTGTGAGTCCACAACCTCCACATCAACATACATCCCTGCGGACAAGTTGCTTCATGCATCGGACGGCATGTTATGTGACTCAGTCTTGAAAACAATGGTCTCCTCATGGACCTGTCCGCTCCCAGCTACGTGCAATCTGGGAGGAAAATCCGCCATGGCTTCATCGTCTATTAGTGGCACCTCAACCTCAAGGACATCGGCTTGGCTTGTGCCTGGCTGCTGCACAAACACCACATCCCTCTTGGGCAAAAGAGGTGGTGGAACCTGACCAAAACTGCCAGCTTCCTCCACGTTGGACGACGATGCCTACGTCTCGTTTTGTCCCACGTTTGGAGACCTTGGTTTGTTCTCCGTTGGGGGTTGCGGAGGTTGAAGTTCCACATCAACACTACTAGCATGTTGTGCTGGCTCTTGCTGTGGGTGTGGATTGCCTGCATCCGCATGTGCATTGTGCTCTGCGACAGATTGGAAACCATTCCCGGCACCCCTTCTCGGTGTCCATTCAATAAAACCAGCATGTTGCATGCTGTTGTGGTGGCTGCCGCTGTGCCTTCCCCGCTAACAATCTCTGGTGTTCATCTTATTATTCATATATTTATAATTTTGATAGATGAATAGATACCCGAAAACAAATTTTAAAAACGGTTAAGGGGTGTAGATATCGTTGTTGGTAGACCTGAAATTCTATGTAACACAAAAAGTAATGCAATAGGCTTTGGAATATTTACGTTTTCAGTTCAGGCATGAGTGGATATGTTGAATACTGGAGTGCCCTGATCCAACGAGTCCAAACATCTTCAGTCTCTGCATCATCAGATTGTCAGTTCAAGTGTCAGAATCGAAGTTGATTTGCAAAAGCTATAAGATTTCAAAGAGAAGATTCTCTCTCTTTAAGTGATCACATAGAATGGTGTCTATTTTGAGCATGTAGTCCGATGTCATTGTAACACATGCTTGGACGCTTTTAATAACAAACTTTGCCATATACCACTTAAATATGGGATTCCAATTGAAAAGAGTGACCACAGAAGGCCCATCAGATTTTACATGATTGCATTTGACAATAAGTCACATTAGGGGGCACACAGCTTTTGTGATTGAACTCATTTGGTTTGTCAGCAGCAACAAAAGACAAATGTGCAACTAAACATCATCACCAGGTCGTCCAACAAAAATTCAAGTATGATGTTTTATTCGCATTTGAAGTACTCACCTTGCCAGACAAGTACGCCTGCGGATCTCTGCTTTGTAGCCGAATGCACATCCAGCTCAGCTATTTCCACAGCATTCTTCGCAAACCAAATTATCGAAATGGAGACATAATGTCATGCAGGGCTATGGCTCATCTTGACGCAGAGATGCAAACCATGGCTCCCGTTTCTGTAGCAGGTAAAGAAGGCACATTCACAATCTTTGACCATGAATATGACATTGGCATTTCAATTTGCACTTCAGTCTTCAAAAACGTATGATTTCCTAATACCAAGAACTAAATGATACCGACCTTGTGGTAGCCACTAAAACTAGTTTGCAGTCGGTTCTAGGTACCCGACAACTGTCACCAACAAGTATATGAAACTCACAAATACAGATCTATACGGTCCTCACTATGAGAATCCTTAACTTACACTCACATGCCTATACAAACTAAGATTTAACTTGCACTATGATCTCCGGTGTAAGAAGTATCCTGCACTCTGAAAATCACAGGGGATAAAATAACCAAAATGGTCCTCACTTTGAGAAATCATAACTCAAAGCAGCTCCAATAACTAGGGCATGACTTGCATTTTGATATCTTGTACTCAAAGAGGAATGTTTGACCCTAGTAATCATGGGAAATTTAAAATCCAAAATGTACCTAAGTAGCACCTTGCACTCTACAAAGCACAGGAAGAAACCAAAGTGTCGTCTCTTTGAAGACTCATAAGTATGTCAAAACAGCTGCAAAAGCTGTAATTCAAAACTGTCAACATTAAGTACATACACTTCTAAGTCTCATAAAATAAACATCTGTATGGTCCTCACTTCAAAAATTCACAAATCGCTCAGAATAGCTGCAAAACTATTGATCCAATTTGCATTGTGGCCTCCTGCACCTCCGAAGCGACTTGCACCTCATAAATCAAGAAAAAACCCAAAAAACATATGCGGTGAGCGTGGATCGAACACGCGACCTTCAGATCTTCAGTCTGACGCTCTCCCAACTGAGCTATCCCCGCAAAGGTTCCGTAACCGGGACTCGAACCCGGGTCGCCTGGGTGAAAGCCAGGTATCCTAACCATCTAGACTATTACGGAATAACCGGGAGCCGTGACACCACAAGTTATTGATGTGCCACGGAGACCGCACTAGACCTAAGTAATAGTGGATTACACGTAGGCCTCTTGGACTTAAGAAGCGACTTAAACCCATATATGAAGAAAAAACCAAAACCAACACATGTGCGGTGAGCTTGAATTGAACATGCGACTTTCAGATCTTCAGTCCTTTAGAACTTCTATATATATATATATATATATATTGTTAGGTGTGCCTCTGCACATTTCACACATTAACAAGCAGAAGCTTTATAAACGTTTACTCATAAGATCTCTAAAGTTTACTAAGCATAATGAATGTGACTACATTTTTTTTCGAAATAGAAAGATAGGCTTGCACACATACTAGACCGATGTTTGTGTTGGCAACCTCTAGGTTCAAATGGCACATTTGGTGGTCCCAATTCTAAGAATCACCATAGCACGATGCAGGTAGGACTAGTGGCAGCTTGAATTGGATTTTTGTCCACGTCTTGAACAGTTTGTACCTGTTTCACTCCTGGCCTTCTTCCACTTCAGAGTCATAAACAACAATCAAGCATAGCATTGTAATGCAATGTTTTGCTTGGGGGAGGGATTTAATTCATCACCACACTCTGGCGCACAGAACAAGCATTGAGTCTCACAATTGCAATGTGTTTGCAATGTTTGTGCCACCTCATCGTGGTTGTATAGGTTAGTAACCCATATTCTTGGTCCTTTTGGATAGCTTTGTGTGCCTTTCATGATAGAGTGAATACCTATGACGTCATCATCACCAAATCATTTGGAGAACCATCGTCATCAAAACAAAAGACAAAACATACAATCATGATGTTTCATACGACCTGCACTAGTTTAATTTGCCCCGTGTCACTACAAAAACCACCTCTTCCATAGTTGTTGCTGATGTGCACATGTAACACTCCCCAAAATCCAAAATGTGACATCCACTGTGCTGCCCCAAAGAGGTGGCATGAGAATTACTTATTTTCTGTGCCTTGATGTACTATCCATCAACCACAATGTGGAAAATCTCCCGGACAAGGTTCTTGATGGCGTTTGTGGATTGTAGTTTGTGTCCACCCTATCCATCTTTGCATCGTTGCACTTGTCTTTCAAAGTGTTCAATTTGGATTCTTTAATGGCCTTCAAGTACACTTTTGAGTCGGCAACCTCCTTGGCTAGCTCCCGAGATTATCGTCCCTCATACCAATCATGAATGACATGTCATGCTTGACTATTGATATCGCAAGCGCTTTGTACATAGGCTCACCTTTACGGCCTTAGCCTATGCGGTTGTCCCGTAGTTGCAAAACATGTTTTTTCTTTCTAGGCCTCGCTTGTAGAGTCCTCAATAGTTAATAGACCATACTTGTTTGTTGTGTCCTTCCACACAAATATTGGCACCAAGGTTGTCTTGAAGCGATGGACATGCATGATAGGAAGTTAGGAACAAAATGTGGACAAAGGGGTACCTGGCCTCCCCCTTAATTACATTCTATCACACTTAATTCGTTTGAATGGGTATGAATACTTTGTGAAAGTAGAAGGTATTAACTAAATTATCATAAAAGAAACATACTAAAAATAACAAAACATTAATTTTAGTTCCATTTTAGAGTGACAAAGACCCTTTCAATGGCAAGTCACAAATATTATAACTTCAATGCAAATGAGGGTTTTGTAATTTTTTTGATTTCCAAGTTAATTACATGCCTTATTGACAGTTTCACTTCGAAAAGGAAACCCAAATCAATTGCTTATTTACTCAGTGGAAATGAACACACACATATATATATATATATATATATAAGATTTTGGACCTTGAAAATGAAACGCACTCAATATGGGTTATGTGGACATGCGGCCTTCAAGAATACAAGGGCAATTTGATTTTTCAAAGTTGGGCAAAGCGTTCGACAAATTTCGGTTGAGATCTGCAAATTTTAATTTTTTTGGGGGGCTTCCTGGAGGTGCTGGATCACATGCCCCAGCTCCTATTCACATCCCCTGAAAGTTCGTGGGGGAGGTTTAGCGTCTACCCTATTACTTATGGTTTATGTTGGATGGGCATACTATAGATGGCTTTAACTTAGCTAAGAAACGTGGAAGTTTTTCAAAACCTAGCTTAATTTGTCTCAATAAAACTTTTGTAAGGGTATGACAACCTTGTAGTAGGAGAACCTTCGAAACTATAGAGAAGCTCCCACCTATGAAGTTAACATATACTTCATTGAGCATTTCTTATGTTATGAAAACATAAAATTCCCTCCTGTATATGTTAATTGAAGTCCATAAACAACCTATGACATGACTTCATGCGGGCTTCAGGGGTGAAAACTTGCAACCTTCTAGACTTATATGAGCTCTTGGGTTGTGCCACATCACTCGTTGGGTACACAATGGATAACATAGAAAATATGCCTTGTTCAAACTTACACAAAGGGGTTATGTTCTACACCATCAGAGGCGTTTCAACATATTCATCTAGTGTACACAATATACAAGCAACAAATTGTAATGTAACTAGAAATATTGATGCATGATTGAATATTCTAACCACATGTGCTAGTATGTAAGCAGAGGATGATGGGAGCAAGGCACCTTCCAATCGAAGATGAATGAATTGGAGCTAGACAACTCCAGATTGACAACGCGTGCACTGGAGTTAGTCAACTCCACATTTAGTGCACTGGAATTAGATCATTCCCGATTGAGAACATGTGCATGAGAGTTAGACAACTGTGGATGAGGTGCACTGGAGTTAAACCACTCCAAATTTAGAAAGCGAAAGTTGGATGCTATTCATTGAGTTGGACAACTCTCAATGGATAGATGAATCAAGTTGGAATTAGATAGTTCCAACTAGAAGAATGGATCGATGAATCAAGTTGGAATTAGATAGTTCCAACTAGAAGAATGGATAGATGAATCAAGTTGGAATTAGATAGTTCTAACTAGAAGAATGGATGGATGAATCAAGTTGGAATCAAATAGTTCCAACTAGAAGAAGGGATGGATGAATCAAGTTGGAATTAGACAGTTCCAACCAGAAGAAGGGATGGATGAATCAAGTTGGAATTAGACAGTTCCAACTGGAAGAATGTGATTGAGTTGAAAGATGGAAGAAGGTTCTAAAATAAAATGAAATAAAAGATTCATAGTAGAACGAAAAGATAGAGCTATGAATAGAATATTTTTACTAACCCTAATAGGTGGACAGTCAACACCTTGTCAAAACTGAAACCTTTCTGTCAGTGCTGCCACTCGCCTATGCAATGGGGCTAGAAGTTCCTTAACATCCTTCAGAATTATCCCAATAAATTTAACATCTGGTCAGACGAAACAAATATTTATGTGTAAAGTTTAAAGCAAGTAAACTGAACAAATGTATATCCCAGGATCCTCTCATGTGCATTCTTTTCATCTTCAGAAAGAACTACGCCTTCCAAGTCAGAAGCCATAACTTATTTGCAGTAGCTCCTGCTTTTGTTGCTCCCACAACCATCTATCTGAGCATGCCAAGTACCAACCATTGTTATTGCAGTCAATTCAACGTGAATTCTCGGTCAGACATCTGTTTCAAGAAACATCACCGAGCCAACCTATGATTTACTGACTAGCTTACTTTAGGCACTACTTTCTCTACATTCTAAACTACTTCAGCCCTCATTTTACAAGTCCACAAATCTGGTAGTATAGAGCAGTGTCTTTTGTAATGGATGAGCCTTTCTACTATCAAAATGGAGATTATGCCAAGAGCCACTACGAGGTTAGTTAATTGACGTGTTTCATGCATAGATATGTAAGAAATAGCACATTCTATCTATTCCATAGGATACCTAACAATGACAGCACATGGGACTGGATACCTTTGAGACTTGAGTACGACTCATGGACTGGATGACAATTAACCGAGCATATGCCAGCAACTGGGCAAGCATAACATCTTTTTTCTTATTGGAAACCTCTGCGGCCTACCACTCTCAACGACATCAAAAGAAAATCTGGAGCTCACCAAGAGAAGGTTATGAAATTTATACTCCATGCACGTTGACCTACAAACACATGTGATAGATATCGCTCCCTTTAAAATAAATCACTTACACTTGCATTGTTCTTTGAAACCAAACAGCCATAACTTGTGATTAACCTTTGACAGATCAAAAACCCTCAATTGGATTGATGCCTACAGAACCAAGGAAGGATACTTTGAGAGACCCTGGCCCTTTAGGGTTGTTAGCTTGGCCTCATACAGTGGATCCTCGTCATGAAGAGCCAATTCCAGCTCCACAAAATCAGAAGGGTTGGACTGATCTGATGGGATGAAGCCACTACTCTCAATCAAAAGTTCTCCGCTTGACCTCTTCCCATAGGATCGGAAATGAAAACCTGCATCCACAAGAAACCAACTCAATTGGTATTTACCACTCAATTGTGGCTTCATGTTTGGGTTTAAGTTGATCAGGATCATAACAAAAGATCCTCAACAACCGTAAGGCTGTTGAAGAACTGACATGCTCTCCAGATTGATAGGAACGGTCAGTGGTGAATACAACCGACTGTGCATTTTTCTGGTCAGAATCCAGGATAACATCCACGTGTAGACCACCAAAGGAGTGTGTCAGAAGCCAGAAGATATAATGTGTATGATCGACAAAGTGTGCATTCTTTACGTAAAATTTTACTTCAACATCTAGATCACAAGAGAATACATTTAAAAATGTGAAATATCTGAGGGTTGTGATTCAACATGTCAGCCCATGGCACCAGTGCCAATTTTCCTAGTCATGGCAACCTCACCAGTTTAAACCAGGTACAGGTTGTCAACCACTTGGTTATTACATATACGATCGATTTCAATGAGGTTTGTTATACCCTAAACTCTGTAATATCAACCCCTGTAATGTCACTTATGGGGCATTCCCACCTGACTTTAGTTAAGATCCAAAGTATTTCCTAAAAACCGGGTAAAGCTCCCTCGGTTATAGCGGAGGCATCCGACTATCCCAATGCACCTACAAGAACTTGCTCCAGAGATTTTCAAGTAGGTTTTAGTTAAGTAGCTTTCACACATGTTCATTGTTTTATCTACCAAGCAATGAATGTTGGGTAGTTTTTGTCTCATCCCCAAATGCCTTACTACTCACATATCTTACCATCGGTTTTTGTTAATGAAGCTCCTCGTGCCCTCATAGCTAAGACTAAAAAGCAACCAATCACAAGGGTGGGAGGCGACACTTTTAAAGTTCCTATATTCTTGCCTCATGTTTAGGTACCGACGGGAGGGTCGGTGGTTGAGGCTTAAAACCTCCACTTTTAAGCCATGCCACATCATTTGCCAACTAGGCTCGGCACTAAAAAGAGCCGTATGTGTGAACCCTAGATAACTAAAACCACTTTTAGACTAAAACTACTTCTAAGTAATGTCAGGTTGGAATGCCCCATTACTCTCTAATATCCCCAAACCCTAGGGAACGGATGTTCTTAGTTCAAATCTCACTTCTTATTGTCACATTTCTCTCCCCTTATATCACAGGTTTTGCCATTGATGCAAACCATCATAGAAGTCAACCCACACCCTCACATTGCGCCATGTGTCAAGGATGAGGTGAACCAACCTGTACACTCGTTCCTTGGAGGCAAGGGTTTAGGCATCCAACAAGGAACGAGTGTATGGGTTGGTTCGATCACCCAAATCCATGTGTCAATATGTGGAGTCTCTTCTTCTTCTTCTTCTTCTTCTTATGCCACTTGTTGAATTGTTGGTGCATGGATATGTTACGTTGCTCAGGAAGGCCAAGTGGGAGGTTGACATGTGAAGATGGATCACGTGTTATGATACCATAGATTTCCCATGATATCATTTGTTCTGAACCCTAAACCCTAATCCTAAACCACGTGTTCTTCCTCTCACATGTGCTGCACATCTCTTGGTGATTCAATCCACCAATGTGGGAAGCTCTTCAAGGAGTTCAATATGAACATGTGTGCATTACTCAAATGTTGTGAAGGTCACTCCTTACTAATGTCAAATGAAGCTCTACTAATTATGCTTTCTACGTATTCTTGGAAGCTGAGTTGTTTTTAATAATTCATAACCTCATAATCCATGTGCACTCAAATAATTCATGGGTTTATATGGTCTCTCCCCATTTGAAGGTTATAGCATGCCACTTCTATCGAATTTAGCCTTTCTCCACAATATTTATTGCATATTTTCACATTTTTACTAATAGCCTATGAAATGATCATTTTTTACAGGTTGCCCATAAAAAAATCACAACAGGTCTACACATATACTCATGGACATGGGTATAGGCTGCTTGCTCAAGCTCAAGATTTAACATCATCCACCTCAAGTATATTATCCATGATTCTACTTGGAAGGGGGGATAGATCCAAGGCATTTGTATTCTTCACATAGTTCATCTATATTGATCCATATAGGCATTAGCGTTTATAGAATAGATAACATGTTCATTGTGCCTAGAAGTATTATATTTAATACACTATGTTAAATTCTAATCATTTGTTGTATCTTAGTTTAAATTAAGATTCATGGCAAGCATGTTTTAGCAATGGAATGAAATGCTTACAATTAAAGCACATTACGATATATACATACATATAGCGACAAAATCTCTAAGAAAATAAAGTGTAACATCAATTTAATTGTAGTAACGAGTTGTGGGCCATACTATTTTGTCTAATCAATGTGGATTAGCATTTGGAGTTATACATCGCTATAACGTTTTACTAAGAGTATCTTTTTTTACCCAAATAGCAAAAGTAGTTACTATAATTATATATCTTCGTTGGAAAAGTTCAATAGGCCAGTAAAAATTTATAGAAACACATAACACCAAATGGTTAGCCACACTAAGTAGACAAAATATTGTAATCAATATATCTTATTCAGAACTTGCACTAATTTATCCAGCAGATATGCGAATTGTCTGCACAGCATTCAATTTTTAAGAACAAGTGTGAAGGGTTGTTGGGTAGTTAAGTATTGTATCCATCTCTAAATCCATAATGCTAAGCATAGAACACCATCTTTCTCTGCAACATAATATGTAAGAACAAACGCCATTGAACAATTTTGAGCAGATTATATATATCAGCGTGTATGCAAGCGAATAAACAATTAAAATATTCAAGGATTTGATGACAACATAATAATCTTCAAATGAATTCCACAATTTCCACATTTCATTTCAAGCTGTCCAAAGTGCAGCTCATTCAACTAAAATTCTCAGCAGTACACTAGAGCCGTACGAATTGTATATACATCTCTGAATTTCGAAGAATCGGGAGTTGAAACTAGAGTATAGCCTCAATGCAAATTCTGTCACTATACAACTCCACTAATTTGTATAATATTTACACGAAAATTGAAGAGATGAAAATATAAGGCATCAATTTAGAATGGCACTGGACTATTGAAAAACAGCTTAAGGATCGGTCCCTGGAGGAATAATTCGGTGACTATGAGAGAGAAGAAACCGATCATAGCTGCGCGCCCGTTCCATCTTTCTGCCTTTGCTGTGAAGGGGCCAAAGCTGCGCGCATCTGTAGACTCCTTTGCGTTGAAAATTGGAACCAAAGATGCATATGTCAAAATTTGGACTGAAGCAACGAACCACACTATTCCAGTGGCGTTAGGACCAAATACTTGGTCAATAGATGAGAGGCCCGTGAGTTTCTCCACCACCATGGCCCATACGAATCCTACCATCGCCTGCATTTACAAAATGAGAAGCAAATTAAAACGATTTTACCAGCTGTGTGTCAATAGATAATCCGCTCTGTAGCATCATGCAAGTTTCCCGATTGCACAACCTAAGTACCATAGATATAAATATTTCCTTCAGCGTACAGTATTGTAAGACAAATGTCTGGATTTCGCTAACCGCCAAAATGAATGTCGTGTCTAAAAACATCGAGATGTTTACAAAGGAACAACCGCTAATTCATTGTCTTAAGACATTCATAGTAAAGTTACGAACAGCCTCGTGGAAGAAATCGTACCAGACGGCCGTTGATAGTTTCAGGTGCAGCACCGTCGAAAGCAAAAACGCTCCATGGTGACCGGTCGCCGGTCTCGGGCCTACGCTCGACCTCGGGACGGGGATACAACGCACCAGGCGTAGGCTTGGCACCGAACACAGACCTCTGCTCGGACTCATTTGTGGCCTGATTCTCCAACACCTCCTCTCTGGTGATGGTCTTCTTGGTAGCCCGATCGAAGGAGCCTGCCAAACCCGCTGGAGTTTCGGTCGTGCTCTTCGGCTCCTCGCCCGCTTGGCACCGTACAGACCTCCTGAGGCCCAAGCGAGCCCCAAGCTGCACTCTCGAATTGGCTGCCTTCAAGAACCGGGATCCGTGTCCATCCAAAGTGACTGCTCCGAGAGCTTGACTTGGAGAAGCCACCTGCATCCGCATAATTGTTGCCGCCATCGTTCACCTAACTCAAACTCTGAAAAGAGCACACAATTCGTCTGCAAAATTTACAACTGTAGCGTTAGACACCTGTACGTGTACCACAGATAAACTCAACAATTGAACTTACCTACACACTCATACACTACCTAGGACTTTCTACAACCTGTCAAAATAAAATTTCTGTACAGTAATCTGTCGAGAGTACCGAAACAAGAATGTTAAGGGTAAGGTAGTAATGCATAGCGTGAAACATCTTTATGCCATTGATAAAGTCAACAACGAAACCTATCCGCACTAGACTTATACATTACCTCCTATCTACAATATTTCTAGAAACAATATCGCACCGCAACAAGAAATGTTCAGCGCAATGCAGCTGTTATTCACACGACAGAAACTGCTTTCTCTAGAATGTGTAACAGAACGCCAGAATCACATCTTACCCGACCAAAACGTGTGATAGCAAAGTCCTATACTCGACCCGTCTGCGCAAAATTGGCTGCACTACGAAGCTGTAAACTGCAGTAACTGCTAATTCTGAAATATGCAAACAGTGTACGCAACTCGACGCAGTTGTGCGGTTATTGCCGTGTGATGGCTATGGACTGGAAGAGTTGCCATAGTCGTTATATACAGATGTGAGGGTGGCGATGATTCATGAACGTTCTAGACAGGTGGAGAAGTTTCCCAAATGCAGTGTCGTGCATGAGAGGGAGCGCGAGCTGGGGCGGGAGACGTGGCCGAGGAACCCGACTCCGACATTTGGTCTCGTTTTGCTTTTGCTGTCCTTTCCCATGGCCTCGTCGAATCTTTCCCCACCGTCGATTCGAGAACTTTACTTCCCTTCTCTCGCCTCGTCGAATCGTTACCCGCCGTCGATCTGAGATTTAGTACTTCCCTTCTCTCGCCTCGTCGAATCGTTTTCCGCCGTCGATTTGAGAACTGCCGAAAAGGTTGAACGGCCGATGTGATATGGGGCGCACAGCCAACCACATGCCACTGCCATTGCCAAGGAGCGCTTTACATGGGGTCCAACAAAATGGAGCAATCCTATTGGCCAAGAGGGGTAAATTAGACAAAAGGCCTTTCATTGAGGGTCCAAGACCATGAAAAGGCAAAAGTGAGATGTCTTTCAATGTCCAGGGATAATTTTGGGCATAATCGATCAAAATCTAAGTGTTTCCAAGTCCAATTGGTTACATGTTGTGAGTTTTCGGTTTGAAATAATGTTTCATAGATTCTTTTAAAATGATTGGTAATTACCTTGAAGTCTCGAACTTCAACCGGTTATTTCTCAAACTCAACTGGTTCATCTGAACCTAGCGGTCGTTCTCCATTTTTGTTGGTGTCTCGTGTATGGCATCATTTGGGAGGGAAACACTAATGGTCCGAACCAAGAAATGAGTCTCAAAGGAAAGCTGATGAGGGAGGGTCCAGTTCAAGGGTTTAGTTTGCCATGCCCTCAAATGACTTCAAATTGGTTCTATGTTCTTGGACAATGGACCCCCATCTTTTGCGCCCCTAATACATCAAAATTTTGTCAAATCTTTCTTGATTGAAGCAAATGAAAAGATGATACATTGTCAAGATTTTAGCTACAAATGTTGATGTATTAGGTGAAGCCCAAGCCTCAAGGCCTTTTGCAAATTATGGGCTTGACTGCAGAAGGGGCTAGGGCGAGGGATTGTATTGCTTGATTTGTTGTCACAAGGGTTTCATGATTGCCAATATGTGTAAGCATGTACAATATTGTGCCATGTAAAATTTTGGCTTTTGTAATAAAGCTAGAGTTCGTATTTGTTGGAATTGCAATATGGAATTTGCAATGGGATAGTGTCCACTTTTTTCTTTTAAATAATGAGATTATGTCCATGTTTGATCTTATTGTCTTGTTGGTTTCTTCTTGGTTGTGTTGTTCTTGTAGTTGTTATTATATTTGTGAGTGTAAGGAAATGCCTAAGTGTGCATCATGCTTTTCTTTGCACCAATTTCAATAGGAAAAACAAGAGAATTTTTTTATAAATACTACATGTAGGAAAATGTGAATAGCACTTACCTAGAGTAACCAAAAAAGAGGGAAAACCATATTATCTTAACATGTAAGGGTGCTCAAAAATGTCAAAAAGAAATTTAACTGCCCCATGTTAGTATCCTTTTTTTCACACATGGTTTTGAACATGAAAATGACCCACCCACTTGAGGTTGAGCCATTAAGGCATAATTGTTGTTGTTTGAGGTGTCATCTTTTGTTATGGAAAGCAATTGTGGGTCCCTACACCAGGTGAGGGTCCTCGGCATTCTAGTAGAAAATGAGGTGCAATAAAAATTAGGATCTCGCATACTGTCTCAAATTAAAATTTATAAAACTTTTAAAAATTTCAAGGTTTTAGAACTTCTTTTGCAAATATGTTACATGCACTCCAAGAATATTTATCAAACATGTGAATATCCCTTGAATAGATCCATTACTTTATAGCCCCCCCCCCCCAAAAAAAAATGCTCCTTTATCACAAGTGGTTCATATCTCTAGAAAGGAGATACCCAGTGTTTTACGCGTATGGGAGTGTGGCATCTCGTGGAAGGAAAGGGTATGTATGCCTAGAACTAACATCAGCCTTAAAGCGACACTTATATTTCATCCTTAACCCCTAACTTCCCATGCCCAATTTCCCTCAAATCTGCCTGGAAAATGTGACCTCAATTTTAGCGACCATAGCTCAAGATCTAAAGTTTTTTGACAAATCCAATCATATAGATGTTTGCAACTTAGAGGTGACTACTCATAGTCAAAAATTTAAATGTTAACGTTTTGTTATGGAGGAGATTATAATAGGAATGTCACTAGTGGTCTTGAGGGGCAAAAATTTAGATACTAATTTGGGGTTGGCTTTTTTCATTGAACCTCCACTCAAATCATATCTAAATGAAAAAAATTACTCTCATTCACAAAAAGGGGCAACATGCCTACTCAAATTGGCTCACAAATCTTGAAACCATTATTTTGTGAGTTTTTGGGGGAAGCTTTACAATTTGAGGCAGCGGTGTCACAATTGCACACCGTCCACATGGATTTACACCCACCAACACATGTTCAACTAAAAATTCCAACGGTGGATGTTTAGGATATGTTCCATTTGAGTGTCATGCAAATTTTTAAATCAACTGGAAATCACTTGCACATAGGGATCAACAAAAAAATAGGTTTAGGATATGTTGCTCTTAAACTACAGAGGTGGCAAATGTCAAGCATGCATTTGTGGAGTAGTTCCATTATAAACCAGTTGAGAGCCTATTCACATATATCCATGTGGCATGACACAGCAAGCTTGAACATCAACAAGAAAAATAATTGAAAGAGTCTAGAAACCATTTGAATTGGTGTCATGCAAAGGGGTAGAGCAAATTGTTCACAACTAGAGTATAGTCGCATAGGAGATTAGGGATTAAAGTGGCAACAATTGAGTCCCAAGTATTACATGAATGCCTACACGGTAACAGTTTTGGAGGTGAGGCCTTTTTATTGAGAGTTGGATCAAAGAAATAATCTAGACCTAACTCTCAACACAAGTCTTAAGAACGTTTTGGATACAATAATCAATATTTGATTTTAATGAACATGAACCATATTTAATTGTTTCTTGAGGCTCAAAAGGTAGGACTTTGCCTCCATGTTGGACCTTGTTGATATGAGTGGGACTTGGGGCTCAAGACCCATGACCTAGGACCCTTATGAACCAGCCCTAAGGAAGCCAAGATTAAAGACTCTAATCATGTGTAGCATTAAGTATAAATTAACACCACTTTGGTGAATTATACTGGTAATGTAAGACAAATTGAGAACATTTCAAAGAGAGCATCAACTTTGACCAATCATAATGATTAATCTAGGATCTGCCCACTTAATGAAGTATAGTCAGGACTCTATAAATGTTATAGGTCGGGAGTAGCAAAAAAATAACATATATAGAATTATAACAAGAAACACTTATAGAATTCATATTGATGATTAATAACATTTATAGAAATAACACTTAAAATTTCCAAAAATGAAGAACATAACGTTTTGTAAAAAAAATGAAAGTACAAATGATAATACATAATTCAACTAAACTAATTGAAAGAAATAATCTATATAGTAGTAACTTGACGAGATTGTTCAACTAAACTAACCGTAAGAAAGAGTCTATAGTAGTCTGACGAGAAGCTTCCAAATGATGAGGAGAAACTTCCTTATGAAGTCCTTGAATGCTCCTGATGTGTAATAGGGCATCATTTGGTCTTTGTTCAAATTATTTCTTCAAAGTCTCTAGAGAACGCTCAGCAACACTCAATCCTACAACTTCTTCTACCACATCAACCATAACCTCATCAACATCAATTTCTTGATGTTCTGAGGAATACATATCCAAAAACTCCTCATCGGTAGGTTCATAGGGGTTGTTTAAATTAAACTCCATCTCATAATTGAGGTATTCATGAGCATTCATCATGTCACCCACCTCACTATCAAATGACAACAATGTCAGTTGATGACGTAGAGTAGCAACTTCATCAACCTCTACCAAGTGTCTAGCTTCCTCTATCTCCCTCTCAATAAAGATCGAAAGAACATCCGTGTGCCTCCAACAATTTTGAATTGTCGATGTGGTAACTCCTACACGCCATGCCCGCTCAACCATAACAACAGTTTGATATATATCAATTGCAAACACCTTGTTTGCACTAAAACAATCCATTTGATATTGAATCACCAACTTTTGGTATTGTGCCTTGAAAGATGCAATAGTGCCTGCATTCATGGGTTGAAAACAAGTTGTGGTGTTCAGAGGTAGAAATTCTAATCGTGTGAGCCTCAAACATGAACCTACATTTGGCACTTGATGACCAGAGAAATTTTGTAGGAGCAAAAGCACCTTCTCTTTTTGTGTCAACACCATCCTCCTCTCAAAATCTAGTATAAACTACTCAAAAATGACCATAGTCATCCAAGCCTTCTTGTTAGCAGCCCACTTAATACCCAAATTCTCCGGATAGCGAATGTTCCTAAACATAAAGGCCCGCGGCTTCAAAGCATATGGGATAAATGTGATTACATGTTTAAAATGTATGCTCTCATATATTATTACCTTGATTTTCTCAAAATTAACACTTATAAAGGTGCAATTAACAAAAAAAAGAAGTAGAGCATGTTATAACACTTAACACATAACACTCACTGGTCGTACCAATTGTGTTTTTGTAAGGGAATAGAGTTTTCTTAACACATATGAAATTATAACGCGTATAGGGGTAACACTTATAAAGTTCGGGTTGTATCTCTCCAACTCCAAAAAAATACACATATATGATAATTAGTGTGGACAAGACTATTTTTCCCTTTTCAACTTTTCACTAAAAAAACATTAGTGCAAACAAAGAGCATTTTGTCCAATATTTCACGTCTAGAGTGTCCCATATGCACATGTGTTCTACAATTGGGTGGTCAACCTCAACTCCCTTTCAAAGTGGCCGGTCTTTATTTAACCTTAATGGGATAACTTTTAAGCAGCATGAAGGTTAATTAACACACTCTAAGCCATCATTGTTTGCTGATCATGAGAACAATCATACTTTTTCTTTTATTGTGTTCAATGAACTATTATAGAGCCCTCTAATGGATAGTTTATGAGTACAAAGTTACAAACCAAAAAAATCCTAACATATTAGAATTATCTGTAAGGCTCCTCAAAGAGGGATGAAATCGTGGGTTTGATCCAATGATCGGGGAGAACCAGCGGTTAGTTACAGATGAATTGGTTGAGTTTGAGAAATAATTGGTTGAAGTTCAAGACTTCAAGCAAATTAGTGATCATTTTGGAGAAATTCATAGATTATACCCCAATTTAATAAAAGAAAATCAAAGAGGGATGAAATCGTGGGTTCAATCCAATGATCGGAGAGAACCAGCGGTTAGTTATAGATGAACTGGTTGAGTTTGAGAAATAGCTGGTTGAAGTTCAAGACTTCAAGCAAATTACCGATCATTTTGGAGGAGTTCATAGATTATACCCCATTTTAATAAAGGAAAACCAGAGAATGTCAACATGTGACTGGTTGGACTTGCAAACACTAGGATCTCAACCGATTATGCCCAAAAATCTTCCCGACCACTGGTTC
The DNA here is from genome assembly GCA_950295325.1 of Polytrichum commune. NCBI lineage: Eukaryota > Viridiplantae > Streptophyta > Polytrichopsida > Polytrichales > Polytrichaceae > Polytrichum > Polytrichum commune. Next base: position 40,085,449 of record OX485803.1, on the reverse strand, counting down.
GATCCTTCTTTGAGAAAGTTTTTTATTGATAGATCGTTAGCTTGTCGTACTTTGTAGCATATTTTGAAAGTTGTGTGCAAATTTTGGGACTTCTTTTTGTCACCTTTCAAACTTTGAAAGAATCTAAAATGATCTAGAATAGAGTATGCATATGGAACCCGTCATCTTGAATCCTGGATTGACCTATACAAGGCTAGCTTGGCCCACCCATCCAAGTAGAACAAGCTAGAAAGCTGGTTTTTAATAGCCCAACACACTCTATATGTATGGTAATTTAAGGATTAAGAAAACTTGGGTGACTTTCTGTTATTTATGATAAACTCAAGGTTTGGGACTATACCCATGGTTTCATCTCCTTTACTTTACAGATAACTCTTTGTGAAAGTGGTTTCAACAATATTGGGATGACATAACATCATGAAGTAGTGTGCATTCGTTCATGTGGGCCCTGAGAACATAATTATGTGTTGGCCCAACCTAGTGCAAGGAGTCTTAATTTGAGTCTCCTTGCTCTAGGTTGGGCATCCCATGGTTATATTCTCAGGGCCCATACGAACGAACACACATTGCTTAATAATGTTATGGAACATTGTTTCCTCTAAATAATGCAAGGATGAACAATGATCCCTGTGAATAATGCCGGGAGTATAACTCCACCCAAATTTCCAAATGTCAACCTAAATGTATGAATAGTAAATGGATATTCTTACTTTGGTTGGGGCTCCCATAGAATATAATTGACATACTCTAGGGTCAAGGAACCGACCCATATGGCTAAATAATTTGATGCTTTTGGTTAAATGTTGTGATATCAATTTCCAAACATTGAAAATTCACTCTAAGGTAGATGAGGCTAATTTAGTTAGCTTCCTTAATTGAACACCTATTTTTTTTTCTCTTGATTGTTGTTATAGTTGCTATAGTTCGGTGGATGAGGAATACATGGTAATTTAGCCACTGCATTGATGATATTTGGGTTAGTCACCTTCGCAAAACTCAAACTACACACTCCATCCTCCATAATGAGGAGTTATGTCGACTAAGCTACGACATGCTTGATGTTTGTGCTAGAGGTGGGCAAATTAGGAGGCGGCAACTTGGAAAATTTAGGGGGCAATAGGTGGTTGTGAGATGCTGACCAACTTATATTGTGGGTATTCTACTATGATAAAATAATTCGGCAACATTTTATCTTACATGTGACCACTTTAGAGACACGACGTACACAACCAATATTGGCATTCATTCAACTTGGTGTTCATTGGCAAATGACCCATGTAGAATCAGCTAATGATGTTGTCCACTTACACAACATTGAACAATAACAAAGTTCCCCCTATAACACCGCATTGGGGAGTAGTCAATCTTTGATTCCAGAGCCTAGATCATCACCTTCCTCAACTCCGATTTCAACGATTTCTAATTCTTTGATCTTGATTCGCAATTGCTAACATGCTCAAGCTTCTAATGCTCAAATCCATGAGCTGGATGATTCCCCAAAGTTGGATTCGAAGCGTCCACATTAGCCTCACGTACCTTAGTATCACACATGTACTACACTTACACAAAATTGCTTAAGTTACCGGAAACGGCTTTGCAAATTCGCATCCATGGACAAGAACCACAAATAAGAGAGAGCAATTTACTGGTGACCACCCGGGAGGGTAGTCATTGGTTGAAGTAGCAATATACATGTGAACAAATGATAGGGTATTTTAAAAACATGGGGGCAAAAATTTATAAATGGACTTAAGAGTAATATAGGGTATCAAAAATGGCACTGGACATCTCTAAAGTACTATAGGGTATGGAATAATAGGTAATTTGGAATTATAAGTAATGCAAGTCATTTTTCTATTAACCCAAAGTAGAAAATTACATAATGATAGCATGTGAAAAAAAGAAAAAAAAGAAAGAAAGTAATACCCCCTTATAAAATAGTGGTTGTTTGCACCTATATCCTTAACTTTTTAACACACTGCCCCCCCCCCCCTGAGGGTGACCAATTTCACCCTACATTTATGAGCAAGATATTTAATGATTCCAAAATATTAAGAGTCTCACCCAAGGTTCACCACTTAACCACCGAATCAACAATCAACATGATTTGAGTCTCATTCAACCATCGTGAATGTTTGCTATGTTAATCGCAATGTGGTTGGCCATTTGTTGTTCGTGTCACTTGGTATTAGGGTACATTGATTTGGTGAAATTTTGTTAGGTGATGATCTCAATCCTCAAAAAATGAGTGTCATATTTTATTTTTATTTAAAAAAAAAACTATTGTTCTTTGTTAGTTTTTTCATTTTAAATTGTTTGAATGCATGAAATTGCCAAATGCATGTTATTAGAAATGGATGAATGTGACATTTTATCCGAGTAATATCAAATAATGGATTTATATTATGATGGTGAGCGCCACTTTGATTGAACTAACAAAATGAAAAAGGAAAAGAAAAAACATACATAATAGAGGCACATATTCCCAATCAAGGCCCCATCGGCAATCTATTGGGTATTAGAATTTTAATAGGGTTGCACTACAACAAACCTTGTCCATTCCAACCATGGTATCAATGACTACGTGTCCTAAAGAACTCAGTAAATGATTGACTCACATGCCTGCTGAATTTGGGATGACGTGTATAAACGTTCAGTCATTGTTCAGAAACTGAAATGACTCATGAATGAAATGTGCAAGCGACAACCCCAAATATTGATTTATGGTTAGTTATTCATCGTCCAATTCATCCATGCCGGTGTGACGTGCCAAGACAATTCTGACGTAGCAAATGTGCAATCATTTATGTGTTGCCCTTGACCAACCCATACTTAACTATGACTCTCCAATACATTGTAAGTACGACTATGCCCACAACAAAGGATGAGTACACATGTGAGATACAATATAATGGTGGCAAACACAACATATTGGTCACTAAACATGTGTCAACAAGATGAGGTGGCATGCCGTGTCATCGATGACATAAGCTTAATACATGTATTGACGTATATGGAAGATATTCATTGCCAAGGTGCACATATGATGGAGGTCTGAAATCATAAGTTCAATGGCGGGCACCGGGCATGCACAAATCATTTCATTTTTCATGCCACGTACTCAATGACCTGTACGTGTAAGTCATAGTGGAGTTGTTGTTTAGTCATAGTATTGTTGAGTACAACCCACTAAGGACATTTGTAAGCCCAGCTAGGCTTTTGTAAGGACAAACACCTAAAATTTAGCTAGTGCTAAGGAGTTATCGGAATATGATAGTTCTGTGGCTCCCACCAATGACGTTATGTTGGGCGGGGAGGTATATGGTTCGCCAACTGCATGCCATCCGCTTCTTCGGTGGTGGTCATGAAGACATCTGTTATGCTCTGTTGATGTCTTTGGGAGCGTGCCTCCTTCACCAAGACTACTTTCCACCCCGGTTTCCGCACTTCATCTGACCAAAATACATGTGTTGCTTGGCTCGGAAATATGAACGGTTCCAACATCTTTGGAACCTTGTGGTGGAAATTCCACGGGGAGGTCACTTCATTGTCCAGTTGACACCATGTGCGGACAAAGTTTGCTACCCCTATATTACATGCCATATATAATTTTAAAATTTATGATATTTTTTCTACATATACATAACCATTGATAGTATCTTTTGTATACTTTTTTGAAATTTTTAGTCATTTTTGTTTTTTTTAGTAATTTTTTTAGTTCAATTATGTGTCATTCTAGTTAGAAATGGTATGTTTTATGAAAAAAACAAATCATCAAATTTAGTTACCACTTTTGACTATGTCATAGGTACTGTGTATATCTACTCATGAAAAAAAATTGATAAAATTTTGACCCATTTTGGTGGTGCAACTTACCAAAAGAAGATTTTTTTTGGTCGCACGTGGTGTTCAACTTGACAATGGAGTGATCTACCCGTGGGAAATTCACGACCATAATCCAGCCTCGTCTCTTACATACCTAGGGTTGCCACGGTTGTCATATTGCTTCATCCACTCACACCTAAAAAGTATGACAGGTGTACGAAGAGGCCCATAGTTCAATTTCAATATATTCTTTAGTACTCCCACATAGTTCAATGTCACCTCCTCCAAACCCACTGAAGGCATATGAAACACAGAGGCAACACCACTGTCGTAATTTTTGAGCGTCATGGATTGTTGGTCCTCCATGCGGAAGTGGTTTCCATACGCCTTCATCCTCGTGTATCGTGTAGCAGATTTTATAGTGTAGTCATTGTTAACCATTCAAAGTCGCCTCGTAGTCAAAATGGCATGACACAAATCGGTCGTGGCACAATCATGGCCGCACAGAAAGCAAATAACTTTGTACCTGATGGTGAATTCTAGTCATTTATGCATCCGCGTGGAGGTCTGAGTCATTACAAAAGACACGTGTACCCCTGACACCTCGGCACACGCACTGAAATGTCCCACTAATGAAAGAGTAAACAAAGGCTCAATGTGCTCATAGATGGCCTAAACCCGTGCACATGTCACTAGCATGTAGTCCTTCAATAGTAACATAATAGTCGTTTCGGATACACATGGCCACATGGCGAAACCCAACGTGCTTCACGTATGCGCCATGTCATGTTTAACAACCGGCAAATAACTACACAAGAACTTTATTTATGGACACGTGGCATTATATTAGTTGTCCACTTGTCACAATGACATGGCCAATTGACTCGGAAGCCACGTGTTTGTTGACATGGCGCGAGAGCCAACTCAGATGATGACCTGGATGTGAGGTCGTGGCATGGATGCCATGTCAAATGATGACCCAGATGTGAGGTCGTGACGTGGATGCCACGTCACATGATGACCTGGATGTGAGGTCGTGGCGTGGATGCCACGTCACATGATGACCTGGATGTGAGGTCGTGGCGTGGATGCCACGTAATGCCACGTGAAATCTGCGTCATGACGGTTTGCCACATCTACTGAACATGTTTACTACTACCCTATATGACTATAGAGTTCAGGTTCCCACGTCATGTCCCCAACAACTGTCTGTCCGTTACAAGTCGTCCGTAATAACACAAAAATTAATAGTCGTTGTAGTCCTCAACGACTCAAATAACAATCATAAACAAAGTCGTTTTTTGTCGATTTTGTTGTAGTGTTGGGACTGAATGTCGATTAGGCCAGAACCAATAGTGTCATGACACATGTCTTGGTTTTGAGTGCTAATATGAGGAGGAATGAGCGGCTAAAATGAGCGGTTATGACAGTCTTTAGGCATTGGTACTATGTTCAGGCTAACTTTTGGCTTCAAAACTAATGTTGATAAAAAAATTCTACCAAAACATAAATAAATGAAATGGATTGAGATTAGTTTTAATGTTAGAGTAAAAACGATGAGTACTTATCTACCTTCGTGAAAAGAAAAGAAAAGAAAAGAAAAGAAGGACATTCAATTCGCTATAAATGAATGATTATTACACTTCAGCCCAATTATTCTATTCCATTGTTTACAAAAAAAATTATAGAAATGTTTTATCTAACTAATTATGACCACCCATTTATATAAAGCCTACACTCTAGGTTTCAATTTAAGGAATAAAATTATCAAAAAAATTGTAGTCTTCTTGATTTCTATCTTCCTACACGGGAAAAATTTGCACTACCTTATACTTCTCTTGACTCGGTGCAATATCTCTTAAGTGATCGGTTGTGGGCGCCTCTACTCTAGTTCTCTACACTAATGTCAATGCCCTTGTCGGCCAAGGAACCAAAGGCTTGGAGGCTTCACCTTTGACCATTAACCTTGCATCCTATAAGCTTACACTACACTAACTATGATATTTAGTGTTTGATACATTAAATATGAACGCATATACTAAATGTCAACAACCCTATAAAAGTAGGTAACATTGAATGTAAACTCAAACACCAAATATCAACTATGGTAATATGTGGAAGTTACATGTTTGAATTTAGTGTTAGTAAGGGTATAACAATGATAAAAAGAGAATTTCAGCATATCTTCTAACACTATTTATCAAGGAATTGAAAATCAATGTTGAGCAGGTTAGGGTGGTAGCAACATTAATTATAGTCAAACACTAAATATCACATTTAGTGTAGCTTCTTTGTACATGTTTGTTCAATTATTATACTTGTTCTTATTGAACAAATATGTATTAAACCAATTGTTAAAGTAGAGTAGGTGTAATGACTAATGTGAAATAGGGTACTAATTGGCTCAAAGGTAGGTCACACCTTTTGAAGTTAACCCCTAAATGTCTAATTAGCCGAAACATGCAAGATTGCACATCCTTTTTTTTTGAAGGGTTTAGCAAACGTAATGTCATCCTAATGTTTAGAGAAATTAGTATATTGGGTGCCATTTGAAATTTGACCAACTTGTGGAGAGATTGTCCAAGTTAGGTCAAACGTTAGAGCAAGGAGTTGAGGTCGAAGTGAACATGAGTAATCATGCTATATTCTTCAACCCCGACCCCAATTTGGTGCACAAGACCCTCACTTCAACCAGAAAAACCTCTAATTCATCCTTAGCCCATCAAATTTTTGGGGAGATAATGAGGCATTCTTGATGCAAACCTCAAAGGCACTCACCTCGAAGACACTTGAATGAATACTTGAAGATGTTGGATTATCAAGGTAGGTAAAGACAGTCAAGTCTATTGCCAAATATATGATGGTTGGAGTTGCACTCCACCCCTTAGCATGACGAATGATTTGAGGTTTTATTATTGCTCATAAAGGTACAAGTGGCCAAACAACATTCTCGACAATAGTTTGGAGCACAATTGGCCGACCATGCTTGGAAGTTTTGTGATCACGAGGGATTGTTACGAGTCGTGCATGTAGTTTTCCCTACACCGTCACCAACATCTCGACCTTGTTTGTCTCAAAAGTGGCATTGTTCATGACAATTTTGGCAACATTGTGTTTGGAACACAAATTTCACATACAATGTGAATCTTTGAGGTAAGGTGAACACAAATCTAGACCCCAACTTTGAAACCCTACTGACACCGATCCAATCCGAACAGAGAATGCGTAATCGGATGACCTCTGGCGAAGAGAATCGGCAAAGAAATCGTAATCGGGAAGGTGAAGAGAGTGAGTGTCTGTCTGTCTTCTCTGTCTCTCTGTCTGGCAGGAACGCAGGAGATCAGGGGAGGAGGGTTACATCGGTCAAATCCGACGGTCGAGAAAGCACAGGCAACGTGGCCTCACCAGAAGCCAGAAGTTGCTTTCATCGCCCATAGACTTCTTCTCGACAAAGAGGTTCCTCTTTTTACAAAGCTCAATTACAAAATTGTGAGAGGGTTGCGGTGTATCAAGGCTATGTGCTCAACAAATTTTATTATAGGGCCTCATCACAATCTTATCAATGACTATGGAGCTATGCATTTCGGTGGGGGGGGGGGTTGTAGTTGAATTCTTTGGCCATAATATCTCTTGGATCCGTAGATCATTAGTAACCTAAAATCTAATTTCAGATTCCCATCGACAATGGTGATTGAGTGAGGATCAAGGGGCAATAAGCAAGAAGCAAAGGTGCAACCTTGGCGCAATAGTTTTTGGCGTTGTATGTATAGACTTTGCCAAGGCGGCATAGAAGGGCTATAGACTAAGTGATAGGAAGCAAACAACTCTCCATCCTTGGTGATGGGGATTGCTATCATGTGAACAATGAGCAACAATTTATGAGTTGGTAGGAAAAAAATGTCAATGGTAATACAATCACTAATATCCCATAACCATGACATTTCTACAATAAAATGTTGGAACATGGACATGGGTATGGAAGATTTACACAATTATTGCTTTCACTAATAAAAGTCATTATTAATTTGCATTGTATTGCCATGATCAATATAATACCAAGAAATTGTAAGAGTAGTTTGATGATGTTGAGTTGTTTTGCTTTGATTTTTAATTTAGCATCAATGACTAGTTGCTCATCAAGTCCATATATGTCTATGTTTTAGGTGCCTCTATTCATGCTTGTCGACATAGTGGTCAACACCTTGTTGCATTTGAGAGTGACAATATCATTTGCAATGCCATTCTAGCCCCTTTGTGTGATCCAATGCCATCTCCTTTGTTTGGCATCTCGTAGTCCTTGAACATCTCCACGAAAGATAATGAGGAGCCTATTCGGAAGCTTGCAAGGAAATCCAGATTGAGTGTGTAAGTTTAGTTTAAATTAATGATTTTAGACTTTTGATTTTGGTTTGAATAGTTTAGTCTTTCATTTGTTCTCACTAACCTTCTAATATGTTATGTGCAGGAAAATGTGGAAGCAATATCTCCCCCTCTGAAGTTTGATCTCCTCGTGTATGCCGGAGTTTAGGCAACTCAAATAGCGGCCACCATTACACCTCCAAGGCAAATTAGATCTACATGTTATGATCTTCGTGTCTTGCCCATCGTGGGTATAGAGGCATATGAACATAATTATCAATGGGTAGTAGTGAGGACGATTAGAGTGTGGAAAATGGTGTGGTTGAGGAGTCAATGACCATCTATTATGGAGTTGGCTCAATAGTGAACACAATTGCCTAGAACATGTTGAATTAAGTTATGTGGGACCTGAAAGTCACAAAGGTTTCTCACTTGATGTTAGTATTAGAGAAGCCCACTACCTATGTTGGCAAGAATGCATGCTTGTTAATAGAAGCACTTACTCTCTTGAAAGACTAGGAAAGAGGGGCTGGAAGAAATCCAAGTCATTTCCTTATTGCCACATCGAAGTCGATATTGAAATTTATAAAGTAAGGTTTGTTATATGTGAAGGAACAAAGAAATTTTATGAGGATCATTGAATATCTTTGGATTGGATGAGAATTTGCTTCAATTGACTAAAAGTCATCAAAATTTAGATGTTGGCAAGCTTGGGGTGGATATTGAAAGTTTCAAGATACTGATGCAACCATGTACAATTCAATTTTCTTTTGCACAAACTATTCATGTATTGTTGTCGTTTTCTTATGGCTAAACGTCAATTTATGCCAAAATTCCATTATTTTGATAAATGATTTAGTTTGCAAACAAAATAGAGTGTTTAAAATAAATTCATGGCTTAGATTATATGTATTTACTTATAGAATCTTCAAAATTTCCTCAAAGTACCATGTTATCTATTAATGGGGTGCTAATTATTCAAGAAATTTAGATAAATAGCATATCTTTAATTAAGTCCCGACCATACGTCATTAACAAAAGTATATAGCTTATGATCTGCTTGTGCTTGTTACATATCCTCTGCTACAAAGGAAGTAGATTTCATTGCACCAAAGATACTAGTATGTGCACTCAAATGTGGAATTATGGTTGTGAATTATGACCAAGAGCAAGCCCTACTTGATCTGTGGTTACTATGTTGATAAATTGATGTAAGGTTGGTGGGTGTGTGTGCACATCTTATAAGAAGAGCAATATGAGGAGTTGGATACGTGAATGGTACATGCAAAGAGAGAATTATATAATATATAATACATATAATATAATATATGTTTAATATATATTTAAAACATGTTGTTTCTTGCTATCATGGAGACTAGGAACACGATGTGGAATATGTTGGAAAAGATGACTGCATAAGTAAAATCTTATCGAAAATCCCCACATATATAAAACAAATTCGTTTGACTTCAATGGTTGTTTGTTTCCTATCCATTGTTTAAGAATACTCTTCTGAAATTCACCAAGATAATGGATCTCATTCTTGTAATAAACATGAGTTTGTGTGCTTGAGGTGTGCTATACCCCTTCTCAATCAATTGTACCAAGGGTATGAGTGGTTGGAGCAACCATCGTTGTGACTGGGATCAAAGCCCGTTGTCCAATATTGCATGAGTTAAAGAATGTTCATAGTCATCTACTCTATCATACATATTTGTAAACTACATTGCAAAATTTGAATTGGGTTTCTAATGTGGTTACAAATTTGAAATCTCAAGTTTAGATTCAAACCCTCCGAGATGATCTTCACCTACACACATGAGGTGTTGAGGATAGATGCAAGTAGTAGAATCTAAGAGACAACAATCTCTTTGTCTCCCTCTGCGCTCAAGAGCTTGCAAAACTAAGTAATCAATAGGTGTTATTACATCTCCCGTAAGCTACGCGCAATATTATCAAATCGTTCTTATCCAACTTCTGAGATGATCTTCACCTGCACACATGCGGCGATGAGGACAAATGCAAGAAGTAGAATCTAAGAGACGACAATCTCTTCGTCTCCCTCTGCGCTCAAGAGCTTGCAAAACTAAGTAATCAATAGGTGTAATTCCATCTCCCGTAAGCTACGCGCAATATTATCAAGTCGTTCTTATCTAACTTCCGAGATGATCTTCACCTGCACAAATGCGGCGATGAGGACAAATGCAAGTAGTAGAATCTAAGAGACGACAATCTCTTTGTCTCCCTCTGCGCTCAAGAGCTTGCAAAACTAAGTAATCAATAGGTGTAATTACATCTTCCGTAAACTACACGCAATGTTATCAAGTCGTTGTTATCTAATGGACATACAACTCCTACTTTAACTAAGTGTGATGTTGTATCTCTCACAATCAATGACAAATGCTACTTTTGGAGCTTGCAAACCTATAAAAAACTTGGAGAGTTGAGAGTTGGAACTTCAGTGATAAGGGTGTGGTTTACATAATTTCAGCTAGGCTTCCAGGTAGGCTCACCACTATTTAGGAGTGATGGTGGGAAACCTAACTAAAATCCTAGCTTACAATTACACTAAAAACACCGGTGGTAATGTCAAGTGAGCACAAACCCTTCCTACACTAAACATTGTATCTATTGTCATATGGTATTTTATGTCATTGTGATAACTTTCTAATGACAATTACTATCATCCCAAGTTACAATTCTGTAATGAGATACTTACAATGTTTGGTCTATTCCACATTTTAACATATATGTAGTGAAATATTGTCATGGTAGATTGAAATTTGGATGGAAAATCACTTAGTAAGTGATAGTAATTACAACATTGTAAGGTTAAGGCATCTATAATGGATAAACTAAGAGAGTTTGCATATGATTAGAAGGAGTAATAGCAACGAATTATTTTTCATGAGAAGAGATCACTCAAGAGATTTTGCACCAAAATCTAGAGAATTATAAGGTACTGCAACTAATCCATGTGTAGGAAGATAGAAACTAGGAGGACTGCAATTTTTGTCAATATTTTAATTCCTTGAATTGAGATTACTATGAATTTTTGAAGCCAAAAGTTGGCCCAAACACATTACCAATGTCTATAGTCTCTCATAACCGCTTCTTTTCATATGAATTCCTCCTCACTTTAGCACTCAAAACCAAGGGCAAGTGTCATAGCACTATGGATTCCTAAATATCTACATTTCCACTAATATCTAGTAAGCAAAGCGGCCTACATGGAAACTAACCCTTAGAAACCATGAAATATGGAAACTTATATTAACCACCCACAAAAAGAAGATACCAAAATTAGTCCTAGTGTGATCGAAATTATGGCACCCCATAGATTCTCGATGGGATCTTGATCGGGAATGGGCACCTCTACTGTACTTAGTGTTGGTCACGGGCAGTTCACAAGTGATATAGAGTAGAGTTGCCCATAACAATCACTCAAGAGATATCCCGCTAGATTTGGAGAAGTATAAGATGGTGCAATTTTTATCCCGTGTACAAAGATAGAAATCAGGAGGACTACAAAATTTTCAGTAGTTTTATTCCCAAACCTGAAATTATTATGAATTTTTGAAACCAAACGTTGGTCCGAACACATTACCAATATATAGAGTCTGTCATAACCGATTGCTTTAACCGCTCCTTTCTCCTCACTTTAACACTCAAAACCAGGACATGCGTCATGACACTATTAGAGTCCGGCTTGATCGAAATTTTGTCCTCCCTCATTGAATGCCAATTCCAACGTGATCGAATATGTTCTGGACTCGCCCACATGGAGGCAGAGTTCGGGAAGTTTTTGAAGCCTTAGTGGCTAATTGCTGGTAGTTGCTACGAAGGGTCGGATTTTTTCCAATTTACATCGGCAACAGCCGGTCTTTTGTAAAATCAATTGGCCAATTGCCTATATTTTCATATTTTCATTGGCCAATATCCGATTAAATGGAATCCAAATCGGCACTAATTGTTTTAAAAATGTATGAAAAGTTATTAGAAATCATTTCTTAGTACAAAATCTTGAATCAGTGAAAAGAAAGGCATGTTCAAAACTTTCAATTTGAAGAGTTAATATCCTTGGCAGGAATTGAACCTAGCAATGCCTTCACCGCTTGAAGGCCAAAGGTCCCCCAATTCTTCATAGAAGCAATTGGATTTAATCATGGAGAGGTTGCATAAATCAAAAAGTTTAAGGTTTAGGGTACTTCCTCAAGTGCATCATCAGATGCCCCAGACAAATAGCGCTCTGGATGCTTCCGGTTGAAATCCAGTAACTCACAAGAAGAATCGGCTACATTTCCGGGACATTTTCTGGTCCATCGGCTAATTGCCGGAGGATTGAAATTACAGTCGGATTGCCATCCGATGGTTGGAAATTTGAACTGGCCATGAGGGGAAATCCATCGGCTGATAATGAACTACCCGTCGGTTTTCCCCGAACATAGCATGGAGGTGTATTGCTTTAGGGACGGATGATGTCACTTTTTAATGACGTCACTTGCTTCATGTCTCGCCAGGTGGATGACTTGGGACTTGACCTTAAGTCTTCATTTCGAATACGGATTCCGGAACTTACATACTGTATATATATAGATATAGATATATATACTCTATATAAATATATATGTGTATATATATATTCCTCTCCAAGTGGCCGGAGCCAGCTGCCTGGTCATCCGCAACTGATGATAAACACAGAAACAGCCTGCCCCCTATGATGCATGTGGAACATTCTAAACCTCCATAATGTCAATCCCTTGCTTACATCCCGGAATCCTAGGGGCCGGATGTGCTCCGTTTAATCCTCCCTCCTTGCGTGTTGTCACATGTTCCTCTCATATATCACGGGTTTTGACCATTGAAATTAATCCAATGCATCAAAGAAATCAAACCACACGTCTCTGCACATTCATGTTGTCATCATTGTCACTATTGCAATGTTGACTTTGTGGTATTCCATAAATGTCACATTCTACATTAGTGATTCGCTATTATCACGCATCCATGTTCACACCACAAACCTCCTTAGTATCACATGCACTTTGGCTGTCACAGGCGTGATATATATGAGGGAGGTTAGAGTGTGTGAGCTGAAGTTATAATGAATGCCATGGGAGTGAGGAGTAGGTACACTAAATATCGTAATTAGTGTCACCAATTCTAATTGTCTTGCTCAACACTAATTGTAAACCCGCGGTATAGTGTCACCAACAGTAGATGTTAACCCAGCATTATTTGTCATTCCTTGTAAAATTTTGGGGGGATTTTTTTATTTAAAGTGTTGCAACTATAGTTACTTACCGAGTGATTTTTCATCCAAATTTCAATCGTCCATGACAATATTTCATCACAAGCTGCTGACAAGAGAAGGGCAGGGCTTTGGCCAATGGATGAACTCATCCACCATCCATGACAATATTTGTTCACTTATTCATAAGTAGTGTCATCCAAAAAGTTACTAATATACTGACATTAAATGCCATATAACACTAAACAACATATTTAGTGTGGTACTTCCACAGTCCATAATTAAAAGACCTAGCCCAAACTTCCGTTTAAGTTACTACATGGCACCTCACGTGGCATAATCTCCCTCCAGATTTTTTGGCATTGGCTTCATGGTCCATAGTGTTTCCTCAGAACTTCAGATGCCACATAAGGTACTAAGGCTTTAAAGCAACACTTTAAGAACCTTTTTCCAAATTTAAATTTTCATAGATTAAAAAAACTATACAGAGTCTACAAAAATGATTTCAAAAAATGATGAATTTACATGCAACCTACATGAATTTGAAAACCCAAGTTAAGGAAGGAGCCTTTTACTCTCTACCCGTCTATTGATGTATTGTTGGATTGCTAAATGAGTATCACCACAAAATCAACCCTATTATGAGTGGGGACCTTCTATTCAATGAAGGTGTTGTCTATCTTTTGTGGATCACTTCTTACACCACCTCGTTGAGCATCTCGTTGAGTAACCATTGTGATTGGCCAAAGTAATTAAGTGCTCTACTAAAAGTGTTCTTACATCCTTCTAACACCGTTATAATTATGAATGGTCAAAGTGGGACTATGTTATACTTAATCCCGCATATGATCAAATCACTTTCCACAATGACTTACTTGATGACTCCCATGCACTCACTTGTTGACGGCTTAAGTTTTGGAAAAAAAAGTGTCAGCAAAAGGATGGTGTTACTTCAAGGCCTCAATACCTTAGTATGGGCTTCCAACCACAACGGCAATTGCTTGACCCAGCTTGAAGAAAACATATTAGAGACTGAAATCGGTGGTTTTCATAATTGCATCTTCTCCGATGCTTGATTATCACATACAATGTTTTTTTTTGGGCTCCAAGTCTCTCTATGTATCACCCAAGCGAGTGACATGCTTTACACCTAGAGGCCAGGCCAATTCCCCTTGAGGCTGATTGCATGAAATTTCAACCAATTTTGGGTTGGAGGCCGGCCTCAACTACACATTATAATAAGATTGTAATGGGGGGTCAATTTCTCCATATATAAAGGTCTTAGGGCCGAGAAGCTAGGCTGATTCAATAAATCTAGCATAGAGCCGTTCATATTTTCACATAATCCAATGGATATAGTTCGCTGAAAAATCCATTTTTTTTAAAGATTTTTTTTAATTGAAATTTGGTATTGGTCCCAAGGCCAAGAATTGGCCCTCCATTTTGGGTGCACTCAATTCAACGAGCTCGGGCCGTGTCATGCCCTCGGGGGGGGTAGTCATTGGTTGGAGTAGCAATACACGTGCGAACAAATGATAGGGTATTTTAAAAACATGGGAGCAAAAAATTATAATCGGGCTTAAGAGTAATATAGGGTATCAAAAATGGCACTGGACATCTTTAAAGTACTATAGGGTATGGAATAATAGGTAATTTGGAATCATAAGTAATGCAAGCCATTTTTCTATTAACCCAAAGTAGAAATTTACATAATGATAGCATGTGAAAAAAAGAAGAGAATTGAAAGTAATACCCCCCTATAAAATAGTGGTTGTTCGCACCTATATCCTTAACTTTTTAACACACTGCCCCCCCCCCCCCGGTCATGCCATGCATTTTTTGATTGAAAAAATTCATATCACCAAATTAGCCCGGCCTCTAGGTGTAAAGGGGTTGGGACTGATTTCAGCCCTTTGGCCAATCACAAGTGAGGATTTCAAGCCTCTTACACAACGAATTGGCCCAGCCTCTAGGTGTAAAGCGGCCCTTAGTCAAGATGCTAGTGATTCTAAATCCAACCAATCCATGTTGACATCTTCCGGTTCTGCTTTATTCATTTGAAGAGGTATATTCTTGTATAGATTCATGTAAAATGATCGGTAAATTTCCTAAAGTCTCGAACTTCAACCGCTTATTTCTCGAAGTCAACCAATTCATCTGCAACTAATTGCCAGTTCTTCCCGGACATAGGTCTCAACCACACCAACAATAGTGGGGGTGACTTCGGCAGCTATGGCTTTGGAGTGATGATGGCCTCTTTGAATCCGCTCACAAAGCTCCATCCACAGGGAGGTCACTCCATTGTCAAGTTGAAAACCACGTGTGAACAAAGTTTGCTACCCCTATATTATATGCCATAGATAATTTTTAAAATTATGATATTTTTTCTATATATACATATCCATTGATAATATTTTTTCTATATATTTTTGAAATTTCTAGTCATCTCCATTTTATCTAGTAATTTTTTTAGTTCAATTTTGCGTCATTCTAGTTAGAAATGGTATGTTTTCTAGAAAAAGAAAAAGAAAAAGAAAAAGAACAAATTTGGTTATCAGTTTTTACTATGTAATAGATACCATGTATATGTACTCATAAATTTTTTTTGATAAAAGTTTGACCCATTTTGTTGATGCAACTTAAAAAAGTAGATTTTTTTTGCTTGCATGTGGTTTTCGACTTGACAATGGAGTGACCTCCCCGTGGCTCCATCGCTAATTAAGTGCACTAATTAAGACATCCTCATACACCCCTTTGACATTGGGATGCCCCCGTCAAATGATGCATAATGTGAAGCTCACAACGCTCGTCTTCCATGACTTCTCTTGAAATGAGCTTCCTCTTTGCGGATGCATGCAATGCTCTCTCTCCCGGTGGCCTTCTCAATACACGTTTAAGTAGGTGGTGCCAAATTGACCTTGACTAAGTTCTTTTCCTAGTGTGTACAAATCGTGGAGAGTATTAGTCTCTCACTGCAACACAAAATGGAAGCGTATAGAGATTATAGCCAAGTCTTTACATGAGTTGATGATGCCCTTGATATAGTCGCCACCCCGGGGTGTCCAGGCGGCCCCTAGCTAGCCCGAGTAGTGCGGGCTCCCCCTCCCGGAGTTGGTGCCGCCCATCCAGGACAGATGGGACAAACTCCCATCCAACACCGGTTGGTTGGATGCAGAGTGGGAGAGTGGCCCATTTAACCGCTCACTAGCTAGTGTGGGTCATGTAATATCGACATGAATGCAATTTATATTTTTTAGGCGTACGGAGGTAAGGTTATGTGGTGGCGGCTTGTGATTGATTACCCTCATAAGAGTTTTGACACCTATCGTAGCCAAACATTCAAATTTAGATGAGCAATTATGGGTTAACCTATCGATTGATTAGTACGTGTTACCCTAACTTTGTTGCCTCGAAATTTGTAGTAATATTTTTGGAAAAAAGGTTGATTTTTTGGCATTCTCCTTAGAATTTATTTCTCTTCACAAGGAAAAACAATTCCTTGCTATTACTCTTATTTTATTTGTTATAGATGCCCAATCTTAACCCTTAAATGCTCATGCAACCCGAAATGGGTCACCACCTAATATTTTGATGGGGCTCGCAACCCACTAGGTGGTAATCTATGTGGATGGAAGGTATCTATTGGTGTAGGGTGGCGCCCACTACCATGCGGACCAAAATCACATATAAAGACCTCATACTCCAAGCATGTAGGAATTTTTTTTTATTGGGGTTGGCATTGCTTCTTTTGGGAGGCTGTTCCATGTGTTGCCCAAATGTAGGAGCCAAATTTAGGAGCCGATGTCTTTCACATATGATGCCCAATTTGGGTGGGGTTTTTCCCCTTTAGGATAAGGTGACAGCTGTGCATAGCTTGACTGGATGCATTTGGATTAAAAGGAGTGCAAATGTTGCTTGCTCCATGAAGAAAGGGAAGACTCCCAAAATGACCTCATGTGGCCCCTCGAACTTTGAGGGTGACGTACATCATCTATATTTGCTCCCAAAACCCAAATTTTTGGGGAGTAGCTCATTTGTCGTCCACATGACAATTTTGCTCCCATAGTACATTTGAAAATGAGGCACATTTCGTGTTGGAATGTCCCCTACACAACCCCATTGGAGAGAAGTTCCCATCACTATTTAAGAACGTAGGTCGAGGCAACCTCGAGTTTTTCTTTCAATTAGACCAACAAGTTAAACATCAGCCTCTATCTCATGGAGACTACCGCACTACACCACTCCAAAGAATCAACTAGTTTGAAACCATCATGATGTACTTTCAATCCCATTCGCCTTTTCGGTTTCCCAGACTCCAAAATCAATTTCATAACATATTATGACAAAAGTTGCCAACATGGCATGACCAATATATATGATCATGAAACAAAACATTTCATAATTTTCTCTAACTGCCCCTTCAATGAAGGCCATGTTCATATATGAAATTGACCTAGCAAATGTGATCCGATTGACTTCAAAAACTCTCAAGAAGTAAAGTGTGATAGTCTAGTTCACATCCGTGCGGTTGGATTGATTGTTTTTTAAAAACACAGAGTTTACGTTGCTACATAAGCGCCGCTCAGCTGGGGGCTCTTGTTTCCGATAACGCCGTGTCTCTCGGGCCTCACCTATTCCAAGTTGCACATCACTAACTGTTTGAAGGGTTGCGGCGGTGGGTCTGGCCGATCATCATCGTCCCGGCTGAAGCGTTCAAATAGCGAATCTGTCCTCTGGTAGATGTTCGAATCGAAGCTCCGCGTTCCGCAGACGAAGGTGATTCAGAGATTCGAGAACGAGCAAGAATAAAGCAACCCGGTGATTCTTGCGACCTCGGGTGGCCTCTATTCGCTTGCGACACTACTATGCATGCTTCAAGAAGCTGGACCAGCTGCAGCAGCAATGAGGAGGTAAGCTTAATGAGCAAGGGTTTGGGAGTGAGGGAAACGTAGTTGTAGTCGTTTGGCTTCGTGACAATGGCGGCTCCTCAGCTTCCCAAGCCTCTGCAAGAGCTTGTTCAGGATGGCAGCCTTTGCGTTGTCCCGGAGACGCATATTCTGCTTCCGGAGGATCGAGCCAGGCCGGAGAGAAGTGACGATGATTATGTTGCTCCTGACCTTCCCGTGATTGATATGGAAGGCGTGGACGGCGAGCGCCGTGGTGTCGTGTTGCGCCAAATACAGAAAGCGTGTGAGGACTGGGGCTTCTTCCAGGTGACGAACCATGGTGTGCCGCTGTCCTTGTTGAAGCGGATGCAAGAAGCGGCCACTGGCTTTTTTAACCGTCCGTGGGAGGAGAAGATGAGCTATAGGTTGAAGGATGAGGAGCAGACAGTGAAGTCTCTAGGCTATGGTAGCAAAGGTGCGCCGAAACAGGGATTGGCTTCGAACTGGGGCGATCAGCTGCACCATGAAGTGTTTCCCTTGTCCGCTAGGAACTATGACTTGTGGCCTACCAATCCCCCTTCTTTCAGGTGAGAGAGCAAGTTTGCTATGAAATTGAGATCATGTTGTAGATAGAAATGGTTTCTTTTTAATTCTATTTCACCTTTGGCGCCCCTTGCAATTTATCGGTTTACAGCGAGACGTGGCACTTTGTCGCCTTATCCGTCACATTTTCCCAACCGCTTTACACAGCAAACAGCGTCCGAGGTTGTTCGTATTCATCTTTAGAATGAGGATATGTTCGGACGCCTACTGTGCGCTCTCCATCAGATGAGATAAGATCGTCGTCCTAATAGTATCCCTTACGTTCCAGAATTCCTACTAGGGAGGTAGATTTGAACACTTGATCGTACAAAACAATGGTGAGAGGATCAGCTGCAACATGAAGTATTTCCCCTGTCCGCTAGTGACTATGACTTGTGGCCTAGTCCTTCGTCTTTCAGGTGAGAGAGCAAGTTTTCAATGAATTTGAGATCATGTTGTAGATAGAAGTGGATTATTTACCTTTCTTGTATGTGCGACAAAGTGCAGTGGCTATCTTTGGCACCCCTTGCAACTCAATGAGTCTTCAAACCGTCTAGAAGCGAGACTTTTGCACTTTGTCTCCTTATCCGTCACTTTTTCCCGATGCCTCTAAACAGTAAACAGCGTCCAAGGTTATTCGTTTTCGTTTTCTGAATAAGGATATGTTCGGACGCCTACCGTTGTGCGCTGTATACCAGATGAGATAAGATCGTCTTTGAAGTAATATCTTTTATGATTTAGCTCCAGCATCCTTACCTGCGACGTACATCTGAAACGTTTGATCTTACAAAACAATGGTGAGGATAATTTCACAAATAAACTTCGTCGACGGGGCTGTCGTTGCTCGTGAATTGCTCTTGAAGTTCCCGACCTGCTAGAAAATGCGGACATGCAGGTTTGAATCTCATCCTTTACCCCGCTCATTAAGCCTACAGATTCTCTGTTCCTAGACGTATGATGATTATCTGATCGCTTATATTGATAGTCGAGCACGTTCCTGGCTTCTGAAACCGTACGGGAGTGCCAATTTCACACGTCTACTTTGCTACAACTTGGGAAAGGACTGAGAGGTTGGAATATGTGTGATGTTTTCTAATCTTCCCGTCAATAATAATCAGACTGCGCAATGGAAGTAGATGTGAGAGGATGGCTATCGCGAATTTTTTAAGTTAATTGAGTCAGAACAAGATATTACCAAACACTTCAGGGACAACCTTAGCAGTTACTCGACGCCGCAATTTTACTTGATTGCAAGAATTCTTTATCCAAGAAAATCTGCTTAGTATTATTGCTTCTGGACACTACAATATGTATTTGGTTTGATCAAGTGATCCGCATAGACTCATAATCAACGGAATTTCTGGGAGATTTGGTCAGATCAATTCCTTACTGGTTCACTTTCAGTAGTCACGCAGGAAAATCTTGACGCCTTATCTTCGTTCTACAGGAAGATGTTGAGTTAGCTGATCTGGAAAGATCTCATACGAATCGGTCCAGAGCTGGCACTCTCTGCTCCTTATGCAAAGGTTGTAAATTGAATTCGATCGTAGCTGCTGCGTAACAATTATGCGGAATTCTTGCAGAGAGACCGAGGAGGAATTTATACAGGAGCAAAGCAGACTGAGCAACCGGATTCTTGAGCTCATATCAGAGAGCCTGGGACTAAAGCGCTCCTTCATGGAAGATCACTTTGAATTTAAAGAAGTGCTCGTTGTGAACTTTTACCCTCCTTGTCCCCAGCCAGATCTCGCCATGGGCATTCAGAAGCATTCAGACTTTGGATTGCTCACCCTTTTGTTGCAAGACACAATTCCTGGTTTGCAAGTGCGCAAAGACGGGAAATGGATTACAGTGAAACCCGTAGAGGGCGCACTTGTTGTGAATGTGGGAGACCAAGTGCAGGTTCGTGCCAGCAAGCATGTGTCTCCCTCCTTAATCCTCTTCCTTATATGGTCCTAGATAAATTGCAATTCGTTTTCTTTCCCAGATTACAAAATGATGATCTGAATTGCTAGATCTTTGTGTTCCTTGGGCCAGATTTTAAGCAACGGTAAGTACAGAAGTGTGGAGCACCGGGCCTTGGTGAACAGCTCGAAGAAACGAATGTCCATTGTCTTCTTCACCAACCTTAACGATGACTCTGTCGTGGCTCCCGTGTCCGATTTGATGGACGCCGTGACACTTCCCAGGTACAACCAGTGTGCCTTTGGTGCATACAAGGCAGCTGCCTTTGCTATTTTAGGGGATTCTGGCAAGAGGCTTATCGAAAGAATGGAGATAAATTAATGGGAACTCAGTTCGTTCCAGGATGAGTGGTCATATGGGGGTCATACTTTGACTTTCTTCTCAATGTACACTTATGTAATGTTGGTTGGAGTTTTCTGTAGTTGCCCACAAGATTTTCCAAACAGCGTAGCTTGTAGTTCACAAGAGATCAGCGTTCGTATGGGCCCACAAAAGGATTGTTACAAGATATCCTTGCATTAGTGCCTTACAGGCCAATGAGCTGTTATTAACTTCACAACACGGAAGAGCACCTTCCACTGTATGAAAAGGGGACAGCAACTAGATTCAGAATTTATTGGGATGAAAAACTAGTGGTACACGACAGCTTTCATAGACTGTTTGCAGTTTGAAGCCCTTTGTAGCAGCCCCTGATGTATAATAAAACAGAAAAAATGCCTTCTGGCAATGTAAGAAATTTGTCAATGCAATGTCCATGTAAATCTGGACACAACCCTTTGTCCTTCTAGAGTTTCTCAGGTTCACAAGCTTCGACCGGTCTCGCTGAAGTTCTCATGTCTTATGTTGGTGGACAATACTTTGAACGGTCTCATTTCCTGAACTTACCTTTTTGCACGTATGTAAGTGGGCTACCTGTCAATGCAGTGCGAGCCTAAAGTGAACAGGGTGACATTATGGGGCCTCTTTGGGTCCATTTCCTGGCAGTTGAGGCAAATTCTGCATTCAGGAGGATCCGCGATTCGCAGAGAACAAAGCCAAATTTGGCCGAAATTCATATCCTGTTGTGGGCACAGAATTTTATCCTCTGCGTCTTAGCTACTGCCACTCACATGAACTTTGCACAAAGTCTGTTAGGGTCCTAAGAAGTTCTTGAAGGTTTTCTTTTGAAGCTTTGAGGGGTTTTGAACGACTTTCCACTTTGATCGTCACTCTCGTAATAGGAATTGCGGCGTCTCTTATCACAAGTCTGGTTTGGTGTGAAATTAGTTCCTGTGAGAGGCTCATCATCCTGTGAAGATGAAATTTCTTTCAGTTAGAAATATAAAGTCTGCTGTAGAACAATTGTCTTCCCCTTTTTTCCATGCGTCGAAGAGAATATCCAAATCGGTCTATTATGGGGGCAATGCTGCATGGTCGTCAGAACCTGGACAACGGTTGATTGGATGAAGCAGCGCAACTAACTGTGTGGTAACATAGTCACAGATGAAAGAGATTATTTCCTGTGCCTATGGTTGATCATGCTGTGGACCAGACGAAGATGTCCGAGTACAACAACCATCCAAGTATACAACCACTTGTAAGGAGGGTGGAGATCGAGGAATGGCCCCAGATGGTGCAGTGGCTCTTGCTGCCGGGTGTACAATAGGTGCAAGTGCGATTGCGATATGGCACATTTATATGCACTTGCGCAACTACACCGAGCCCACCTACCAACGCTACACCGTCCGCATCATTTTCATGATTCATGTAAGGTCATCACCGCAATTAATGATGCTCATTCACGTATTTCTCTCCAATTTTTTCAATGCAAAGTCCAATTTTCAATGAGACTGCACATCATCACTTCGTCTTGAACGACAGGAACGTCCGTTTAGGGTTTGACGTGTTCACGAGTTCGATGGCAAGTTTGGGAGGCTTGCAATCTCAAGGTGCGTTTACCATCAACCAACGTTTCGGTGGTTGATGGTTGTAGTATGCTCTCTTTGGTTCTATTTTTGAGCGATAAGGTGCACTGATGACAACCACAACTACTCTACCTTGCCCAACTTGCCCAACTACGATACAAAGTGTAGTTGGTTGTAGCACTTTCTTTAGTTCTATTCTGTTTGTATGTGGCACCAGGAGAGAGCATGTAAGAATAGGATTTGTAGGAGGCAATTACTTTAGACAAACTTTTCAGTAGAATCCAGAAATTGTTTGTCTCCACGGAACGGATTGCACCAATAGGAGGGACGATCATCGAGGTCAGTAGTTGTTTGTAAACGCACCTTCCACGCTACTGAGTACTTTAAATATGTTATCAATGAGGAAATTCGATAACCATCGTGATGCATTTCATAGTATCCCGTGGAAAGGTGGTGTCAAATTTGTTACCTACGCTTCTGAGTGACAATTAGCGAGACTAAGTTGCCTGGGATGAGACATTTGCATCTTTTGGTACAGAGCTCTTCATTGATGACCCTTTCTGTTCCAAAACTTTTGGTGTTTCAAATTGGCAGCTAAAGACAGGACTTGATTTGTTGATTGAGCCAGCCTTGTTGGAACATGATTAGTCGATGAAATCGGAAAAGATGAGAGAGGTGGAGTTTTCACGAAATCCATTTTGTATAATCACAGCTAACTTCAACCTGTTACATTCCATTTTACACATCCAGGTTGTTTGGGTTTTGGGACCTGGATTATGGGGCTTGTAAATTTCACAAGTGAGCAATGCACCTGGGCAATATGGGAACAAAATGCGACAAGACAAACTGGAATTATTGGCACAATTAATCAGTAAACCTAAAGTAACAAGTTGTGTGCAGGTGTATGCACTCATGTCGTTTTTGTCGTTGGTGGCGCCGATGGGAGCCATCTTCTTCAACTCCATATCCGGAATGTAAGTCACCTGTAACCTTGAGACGTTTCTTTTCTGCTTCATGAATCTAGCAGGTGACTAAAATTGTTAGGGTGTGGTGCCTGACTTCCATCACATAACATTCTTAACCAGGCAAGAGGCAACTCCCATGATCACGGAATCACTTTCGGATAATTCCAGATGTATTCTAAAACGTCAGACCCTTCAATAAACAACTCCTGATTCATTCTAGATTCTGGAATGTCAACCTCTTCAATTGAGGTTGAGATGAGGGAAAAATCTCATAAATCATGTTGGTCTTTGATGTGCAACCCTTGCACACCACGCACCAAGGCTTAAGATGGGAAGGGAACGTTGCCCTAGTACTTAAAATTTTCATAATGCACCGGTAAGCTGACCTAATTTGGTTACTTATCTTAACTGAACAGCTATATTTGGGTGGTGTGTGATTAGGTGCGGCTTTAGAAATAAATTGGATACACCAATAGACACCAATAGACATGTGTTTTATACAAATTGGATTACATGCTAAAACTTTGTTAACTTTTCTAGGTTCAATAACCAACTCATTTGAGGGGACGTATATGATCCTTTAAGAAGAGAGGGAATCTTCAATTTGATAACGAATAAGAGTTTCATATGAGCTACAAGAATCACAAGGAAAATGGCTATGCCCCTGATTTGGATTTGTTGATAATCTTGTACTACTATTCGTGTTTAATATCCTATAAGAAGTGGGTGCAAAGCCCAAGTGTCTGTCTTAGGCCCACTTACCCTAACTTTACAATATCTCAAGTTGTTAGGCGGGAACTTTCCTAATTCCTTGTTGTGCAGGTACGAAGCTTGGGTGATCTACAATTTCCTCTCATTGTGCCTTGCTTGGGTTGGAGGACCTGGGGTGGTGGCCACCAGCCTCCACGGCCGGTTTC
The DNA here is from genome assembly GCA_950295325.1 of Polytrichum commune. NCBI lineage: Eukaryota > Viridiplantae > Streptophyta > Polytrichopsida > Polytrichales > Polytrichaceae > Polytrichum > Polytrichum commune. The sequence continues at coordinate 40,060,795 of OX485803.1, read as the reverse complement.
TAAAACCTTCATGGCGCCTCATGACTTGTTGTTGTGACGCCATCCCCCTCGACGGGTATGTTCTCTCCTTATTTTGTTACCATACCGTGATGCAAGACTACACACATAAAGATAGCCGACTTGAAATGGTGACCAACATGTACTTACAAGTTAATGTTTGTTTTTTCTTGTTTTATGCCGATGATGACCATTTCAAGTTGAATCACCATTGAATGAGCTTCCGCAAATTCCGAAGTGGTCACACCCCAAAAACAAGGAGACACAAATCTTTCATTTACCCATTGGTCACGATTTCCAAATGGTTAGCAAGCTCTCACGTGCGAATCGCCGCCGTTCAGGTTGACTATGCGCAACAAATTTGTACATGTTTGTTACTTTGGATCTCATTTGTTGTCGTCGTCGTCGTCGTCGTAAGGTCTGTGGCCTGCTTTTGTGCACTCCCAACTCCACAGAGAATTATGACCATTGGATCGTCTCGGGAATCGCCTCATCCTCCTAGCAATTGTGAATCGTTGACGAATCTCTGAACGTGGCAATCAAGTATTCAAGGAATCGCTATTTTTTACAGCCGCATGTCGATATAGAATCAACTAAGAAATGCCTTATTCCTTGTAGACGGATCCTGCCATGCACCGTTGTTGGCGGAGGATGATCACAACGACCACATGACATTCTTCAGCCACGCTTAGTTTGTTCTCTTTCTATCTTCAGATAAACATGGCCCCTCCCTCCTTGCACAGTCGAGATCCAAATTGAGTTTTTAAAATCCCCAACATCTTATCTAAAATCCCATCATCTATCTCTCCTGATTCTCCTGGAAACGAACAGGTTGGTACATCTAGTTGAGGAATTGTTATGCATGCAGTTGTTGTGTGCACATGCAGGATTTTCATCCGGCGGTGTAAGCAATGTGTGCTGCAATTTGTGATTCTGAAGCCGATCCTGGTGTTTGTGACGCTAGTGTTGTACGGCTCTGGCTTGTATGAAGACGGGAGCTTCTCCGCCCGCGATGGCTACCTCTACATCACTCTTGTCTACACCATCTCTTACACGAGCGCATTGGCTGCGCTCGTGCTCTTCTATGTCGCCTGCAAGGACCTGCTGCGGCCCTTCTACCCCTTCTCCAAGTTCGTCATCATCAAATCTGTCGTGTTTTTGACCTTCTGGCAAGTATGGCGGCCTCCTTGTCTCGCCGCCAATGCATGTTGCAAATGGATACATATCAATTGAAAGTGCCATAACATTATTCAGCCTTGAAGCCTAGATTTGTTCATACGTTCACCCTTGTCAAAACCTGATACTCAGGTTGAATCTCCGCACTAGGAGAATCTCCTGAAACCTATATCAGCATATTCCCGGCCCCACAAAATGCTTCAGCCAGGCTGAATAATGTTGTGGTTATTTGAACTTAGTAGGAAACTCAACTACGAATTCATTGAACTCTAATTTCATTGTTGCTCTTACACACACCTCATACGCATGTTGTAGGCCGTCGTTGTGCAATATGAGCGGGTTGCAAAATTCTGATTGTGGGTTTGGATCTCTAATCGTGAGTGCAGGGAGTGTTGATCTCCGTCTTGGCGAGCGGCGATGTTCTATCGGCACAGGAATCCACGGATGTCCAAAACATTGTGATATGCGTGGAGATGTTGTTTGCGGCGGTAGCCCACCTATATGCGTTCCCATACAGCACATACGCGGAAGCCAACATCGGGATGCACGGCAGCCTTGTCAGCAGCATCCACCATGCGCTCAACTTCTCCGACGTAGTCGATGACACCCTGCATCAGGTGCACAATGCTCGCAACTCTTCAATATCATCCGCCAAATTCTCTTCAACATCCAATCCCCCCTCCATCGCTACGCAGCATGCAATTTTGGGTCAGGTTGCCCTGACGAAGTCGAGTAGAGGCGGAGGAAGATGATAAAAACTTCCTCATTTGGTAAGATGACTTCACAGAAGTGCAATCTCAATTTCATGAAGGTTCCAAGCTCGTTCATGAACCTCCTAAATTAGTTCATGATTCTTCTAAACCGACTTGACATGTGGCACACCTCAATTTTCATGATAGTGTGGATCTTTACCTCTAGCACCTTCACGAATCTTCCAAACCAATCTCATAGATCTTATTGTACACTGTGGTTTGGACAAGAGAGATCAATCAAAATTTTGGTAGAGCTAGCAGTGCAGAGTGATTAGGAGAATCTTATACATGATGTACTGTGAAATAAAGTTCTACGGTTCATGAAATTGATTTTGTGGAGTTGTGAATATGGGTAACAAATCACGAAATTGTTCACACCATGTAGTGAAATTGCCTAAAAGTTCAAGTTAAATTGGTCGTCTATTTTATGAACTTGGTTCATCATTCCAATGAAATTCATAGAACCTATGGCTCAATTGGTTTGTAAAATCATGAAATTGAGTTTGCACTTCCGCGATTTCATCTTACGAAAGTAGTAACTTTATGAGGCATAATTTAGTGTAGGTGCGGAGATTCAAACTCCTAATATTTACTCTTTTGTCAAACAACTACACTGATATGTGCAATTCGGTTGCCCCACGCTTATTTATGGGCATTCCACACACTATATCAAACATATACTCTACCACAGTATCAAATTATAAGAATTGTCATTTTACCGTTGGTTTTATACAAACACATAAACAAAGTTATAAATTTTTGTGATTTCATTTTTTTTGACCCAAGGTGATTTGCATGGGTAAAGAGGCAACCTGTTCACGAAAGCAACCTAATTGCACATACCATCGTTATAGCTCAAACCCTATACCACGGCGTCTTTGGGGGATTGATGCCCACCTTTGATGTTCTCTCAACCTCAAAGAGTGGGAATGGGGTGTTTCTTGTTGTTCTCCATGATGAAGGAGAACATTGTGCAAACACCCCATTCGTGTTTCTAGTAGTTGGGAGACATGTTTTCATCATGGTGAGGGGTAATATATAGGTGGGGTAAATTTTTTAATCTAAGAATAAGGCCTTCTTTCCCCCTCCCATACAACAACTACTACTAAGGCTGATGGGTCTAAAGTGGCTCGTTTTCTTAATCGGACCCTTAGATTCGATCGGTATGTGATTCGGTGAGGATCAAAGCGCAAACGACATACATGTCTCAAATAGACTGGACTACGTCTTTAGATATCAATAACTACTCTACACTCAACATTGAACACAATTGAGGGACCTATATATCTAGTTAAGAAATTAACAAACATGCACTTCCGATAACTATAACTCCATAAGGGGAGGTCCGATTTCCAATCCGGGTTTTGCAGATGCTTCATTGTAGATTAATTTGCTGATGCAAAACTTGTTTTTGTTGTGTACATCTAATCGGTAGAAGTCGGAGAACATGAACCATGGACCAAATATACCACACACACACACACACACATACCTTAATGCTTCCGCGTCTCCGTTTTGCGTAGTTTGCACCGACCTACCATGAGTACGTGCTCTATAGCGACGGCAGCCAAGAGGCACCGCAGAGGTACCGAGTGCGCACCTTTGTGCCGACGGGCAAGGAGATGGAGCCGGTGACTCGAAACGCCACAACACAAAAACCCGACCCAAAAGAATGGGATTCGGAGAAGCTCGCTCCGACCAGTAACCCCGCCCCCCCACGGACGAGCGGCGAGACCGCGGTGGGTCGGGACCCGCCATCGTACAGAGAGGTGTTTGGCCCCAACAGTCCCTACGATGATGCGTCGCCTTACAATACTCGGCTAACGCCGCTGGCGATGCACAGCAGGAACAACCCCACAGATCTAGAGTTCAACCCGCGGGCGTTCGAGACCCCGGAGACGCGGCGGGCAGCCCTTATGACGTATGATCATCTGCCGTCGTGGACCGAGCCGATGTCGAGAGGGAAGCAGAAATTTGCCGTGGAGGTGGCCGGCGAGCCAACCAGCCAAGCCCGTAGGGCGAGCGCCATGGAGGAGGAGGCGGATGAGAACACAAAGCTCACGGAACGGAGAGCTTCAGAGCAAGGGACGTTCATGGACACGATCGACCTCAGCGGCGAAAACGACGAGTATGCGGAAGGTTTTATCCAAAGGTGACAAGAAGTATGTGGAGATAAAGAAACTCTCAAACCTCAACGCTTGGATCGTGTTTGAGTTTGCTCGGTACCTAGGTGCACTATACATTGGAAATAGTGTGGCCCACACTCCCCCCACACTCTTCATCATCAACCCAATCCAATGATTTTGCAATCGTTTCATGGCACCTAAAGGTGGCATGGCATGGCATGGCATGGCATGTCAAACTTGGTGTTGTAGGATGAGTCGTGAAGGCCACTCTAATCAACATGTTGAATGCCGCACTTCATCATATATACAATGTAATTTGCTCAAAGTTAATCCACCTAAGTTGAATGAGGATTTGGACCAAGTTTGGTGGAGTTTGCAAAAGCTCAAAACACAACAGAGCGATTCATGAGATTTGAATTTCACGGTGGAACGTTTCATGTGGAGACATTTTGGCTGACCTTAAATGTCGTTGGGGTCGTATACTCACTCACTTGGACTCCCCTTTAGGGGTCTTATCATAATCGTATCAGTTCAGTTGTTTTGCAAAAGTTGCATGCAACCATGACACACCATCTGCATGTGCCCGCTCACGATTTGAGCAAATTGAGAAGCATGGGGAAAAAAATTGGATTTCAAGGGGATCTCTCAAGACTATTTTATTGTTTTCAATATTAAACTTGATTTAAATGATCTAATCGTTTGTGTGACACTTTGTTTATTTGAATATGTAACAAGTATTTTTTATACATGCATTTTTTCTTATACTAGACATTTTGAAGTCTTTTGGGGCATTTTGGGAGGGTTTATACCATGGCAAGCTTCGTATAAAAAACACATTACAGTGGAATGTCCCCATGAAGTTCTTTTAATTGCAAAGACAATATCATCATCCAATGTAACCAATGATTCGACATCAAGTTTCTCACTTATTCTACCCTCAACAAATAAATGGCCAAAACATACCAATATGTCACATTTTCTATGAATATAGGTAACACATATATAGTTTTGAAAAAAGAAAACTATTCTAGAATCGGGCCCCTTTTCACATCTATAAGATTAACATCTTCCTATAATTTTTTCAATACCTCACCATAAATTTATCGCTCATCCAAGAGGATAATGGTTATCAAAACTCGTCATATTTTTTAATCCATGATTCTCAAATTTTGTCCAGAAATTGATGAGTTATGATCAATAACCAAGTCAAGTAGGTGGATGACTTGTCGGTTGCCACTCTCCTCTCTGTGGTTATGTAGTCCATAAAATTCTAATGCAAGGACTTTTAAATGGATTGCTTTGGAGCTTTCACCCTAATGGAGCACTTAGAGGTTACGACCAGATTGCTACAAACCCTAAATCCACTCAAAGACCAAAGCTCTTCTACCAAATGACGCATTACAATTTGTTTCGATGCATTATGCATGATACATCTAGCATGTTTAAGGAGTCACCATTGGCCATTTTGAAAACTTTGAAAGGTCAATGACATCTTCAGATGTTTTTGCTTATAAAATGGATTCATAGAGATCACTATATTCATTAATTAGAGACTTTGCAAAGTCTCAAATTAAATGAAATTGGTTTAATACCTGGTCCAATTTCTTATTGTGATGACACGTATTTTTGCCAGATTGGTTAGTGTTGCTCACGCGAATCGGTTTATTAAGTCACATTGAATATATAAGTGTGTTTTCCTTATTCTTTCTTTGAAAACCATGAAAAAGTCTCCAATTACCGAATATAGTGATAGAGGGCACCAAGAAAGTCACCTTTATGGAACAAGGAAAATACATAAATGAATGAATAATAGGAAATGATTAAGCTACAATGCTTACCTAATATGGTTGCTCTCAAATAGATTGAAATTCTAAGGTGTTTTCTCTACAACTTCATTAGAGATAGGTTTCCTTCCCTATTTCAAAATATAATACTTGGTTGTCTTAGGTCTTTGTTCCAATTGGACCATCAAGTTGATATTGGCCTCTATCTTATTGAGGTCATTGCACTCCATTCTTGTAGGGAATTTGCCTCTTCAACACCATTTTGATATACTAGTCCCATGAGCCTTTTGGCGTCCTAGAATTTAAAATCAATCTCATTTATTTGCATTGAACTAAAATACATCAATTAGATGTGAATTTTTTTGGAATGGAATATATGTGTACAACTCTTGCCATCGATTCTCACACCCACATCTCATGTTGACAATAAGGTATGTGGGTGTTATTTGGTTCATTTCACATGTTCTCCAACTCCTACGGATTAGATTTATATAACAAAACTCATGTTGCAGTAGCAAATCTACATTGAAACATCTGCAACAAACGGATTGAAAATCGGGCCTCCCCTTATTTAGTTATGGTTATCAACAATGCATGTTTGTTGTTTGCTTAATTGGATATATAGGTTCTCCCAATTTGTGACCACTACGAAGTGTAGAGCAGTTATTAATATTTGAAGACGTAGTCCAATCTCTTTTAAACATGTGTTTTATGATGTTTGCTATTTGATCCTCACTAAGCCATGTACCAATGAAATGTAGGGGTTTGATTAAGAAAACAAGCCACTTAAGACCCATCCACCTTAGAAACACTCTCCAGTGAACAATAAAATGATCTTTGACATGCTTTGAACATGGGGCATCAAATCAGAACTTGTAACATGTCCAATATATTGTTGATCAGTTTGATTACACAGAACCACAAAAACTCTAAAACATGGCAAGTGCGACATTAGAACAAATTTGCATTAGGGGAGAAATGGACTCAAAAGGTTGTTGCCCTTGTAATAACCAAAACAATAGATTCTTAATATCCCAAGCCCCGTAGTACAAGGGCGTACCCACGAGCTCACATGGCACATAAGGTGCCACATGGTTTTGGATCATGGGTCCGAGCCAATGGAGTTGTGCTTAGTGTCCTCAACCTTGCCGATGTGACTTCGGAAGTACATAATGGAGGTCACAGCAACATCACAAGTACTAGAGGACTACACCATGACAAGTCCACACCCTAACGTGTCAATAGTTTAGTGGTTCCGGTTTCTAGTACCTTTGAGCAGAACCTCATTTTCATTTGAGTTTTGAAAACAAAATATCAGAGAAAATTCTTTTTGGGGACCAAACTCGTGGGCACCTTTTGAGTTCATTCCTCCCCTAATGCATGTAGCTTATGAATTCAGCGTTATGCAGTGCTATAAACTCTACCAGCACTAAATATAGTCCTACCTCTTTAAACGACACTCGACAATACGACAACCTCGATATAATGACACAAACTTTATAAACCAAACTTTTTAATTAAAATTTGCCTCTGTAATATGCCTCTATAATTGCATATATGGCAGATCCCACACATGTATAAGTACATAATGAATAGTAAATTTATGTAATTTTCACATATGAAGTGTGGATAGAAATTTTTTTAATGTAAAATGATGTTCAAACATGGGAACTAAGGGAACTAGGTTGTCTATCTCAAAACCTAATCAAGAGACTCATTAGCTTCTTTCTCTTTTGCAACAATTTTTCACCTAAACCTTAAACCAAGATGCGCAGTTTGTTTTCGAGCATTTTGAACTCAATATTTATCAAATTGATTTGAATTTTTTTTGGTAAGCTTGATTGGAGTGTAGACTTTGCTAATGAGGATTAGGGAGAAAATTCAAGATTGACCAAGGAGTCCGAATATCTAGCACTCCTCATATGAAAACTATAGCTTTGGACAGGATGAGATGCCATTTGAAGATTATCTAATAATGGAAGGTGAAGGCATCATTGAAGTTGAATATTGCATGTCAAAGTTGGTTGATATGGCCTTTAGACGAAGAATAAAACCACCTAGTTTGGACCTTAAATGCAAAGCCCTTGGACTCTTTAGATCTTGATGAGAGACCTTCATTTACTATGAAATTAATAGATCCTCAACATCATGCTCATTTATTAGTTGTATTTTTTATGAACAACCCATTAGAGTTTACTTTAGCATACATAATAAAATTGAAAGCCATATCCAGAAAGATCAATAAGATATTTGTTGCTAAGGAAGTGGCAACATCAACAGACTATTCAATCCTTCTTCAAGTCCATATGGATTTCTTGAGAAATTTGCATATTTACGAAGACATTTGAAAGAATATCTTATTTCATATACCTATATGGCAAAACATCTAATGTGTGTTTTTATGAAGTACCTCATTATTATGACAAAGGGTCCAATTTGTCATATTATTGAATATATGACACCTCCGTAATATGACAGTTTTCTCGTTTCCCAAACATGTGGTATTAAAGACGTAGGACTGTATTGCAATCAGAATAAATGCAACAAACAAAATTCTGAGGAACCACAGCCAAACCAATTTACTGACAAGGTCATCTGTACCATAGTTCTCTGTATGCCAGATAAAATGCCACAACAACCTGAATTGAACCGCAAAAAACTTGCAGCTTAGGCAATAGACACCATGCTGTGGTCACAAAACACAACAAACTGAAAGTTAGATCACATACATCTGCACCGGTGGGTGTGGTCTCCACATGACCTAACACTATCACACACATATGGAAGGCAAAGAAGGAAAGTGGACACACAAGATGGTTTGGAATGGCAAGGAGACCCAGAAGTGGTGGCCAAGTGTACACATCCACAACTGCCTTGCTTGGCTGCTACTGACCAGCCTGTGACTCTTTTCATTTTGATGCCAAATATAAGCTCTCTAAAAACTAAACATAATGTGATGAAGAGCTGCACATTTGGCAACTTCTTGCCAATAGTCAAAGTCCTAAAAAGTTTGGAACAGAAAGCCTTACAAATTACAGAGTCTACACTGCATGAACTGTGTCAAGGTAACCTCTCCAAAAAAGAGGCACTCAAATTTTCCCTTCACAAATAGGGATGCCACAACCTAGAAACTATTTTGACAGCTACAGGAGTGCTTGTTACATCTGACATGTCAGCCACTTGTGGTGGTGCTTAACTGTCACAACAGTATCGGCTTCAGTTCATCTGTCAAATTTGCACAAACTTCCTCTTGAATGTGCTCTCCTTCAGGAACTTGCTCCTCCGGGTCATTGACATCACTTCTGCTGACCTCGTGCTCTACAACCGCAGGAGCCTTGTTGGTGGGTGCAGAACTCTCAGCTGCTCGACTACTGGGAGATATAGGAGCCCAAGCCAGATTGAATGACTGGCCCTGAAACCACCTGCCTTGTGTCATGGCCTTTTCTGCACTCCATCGAGTGTTGTAGCTCACGCGTATAAAATTGTTTGTATTCAATGGTTGTCCAACTTCCACCTTGTGACCTTCCGCATCCTCAACTTCCACATTCAAAAGCTCCCCAAAAAACGCAAAATGTTCCCTTAGAGCTGCAAGCTGCTACAATCAATGACAAAATCTCAGTTTCATCTCTGGCATGACTCATAACCAAGGAAGTTCTCACTAGCCCTAACTATCAGCACGTACCATCTCTTGAGAAAAAGAGCCAATATTACTATGAAGTAAACAACATGATCACACCCTGAGACATCATTACTGCAAATGTCAACACATCACACAAAAGGTAATAGAAACTTACCTCCGTTACATTTGCTGGAAGGGGTGGTATGATTCTAAATACAGTAGTGCGATTATCAAGTTTGAATCGTGCAGGGCCCCAAGCAGCAGAAGCATGACCAGTAAGAACCCCAGGACTTATCCTTGGATGTGATGATTTTGTGGGTTTTAGTGACTGCTGTGGCACTCCTGCCTGAGCAACAATCTCCCCTGAGCCTGTCTTTTTGGAGGCAGCCACAGACGGTACATTGCTTGCTGCTGCTGCAGTGCCCTCCTTACGCACATTGAAGTCTCCAGAGACATCCAGTTTCTGCCGCTTACTAGCCTGGTCTCCTAAAGGCTCTTCGACCCCTCCAACTCCCTGCCCCCGAAACAATGTAAAAGTCATGTCAACAACCAAGTCCAAAAAGACAGTGAATTTCCTCCCAAATAGTAACCAAAGTAACCAAATCCTCAAAGCCAAACAGTGAGACCAGCTGTGACAAATCCCAGATAAACAGATCTTCTATAACAGGAATTTAACAAATAAGTACCATGATTCCTGACTAGCATCAAGAATATAGATGAAAAAGGATGCTATGTGCAATTTTAGTGATTCAGAGGTGCACATAATTACAAAAACATTGCAAGGTAAGAGCTAAACTCTGGTACAATTCTGGCTTCACAATTATAAACTACAAAGACAGAATCAACGCTGTCCATGTGTAGAATCAACATTGCAAAATAGAGGATAGAGATATAAACATCCAATGTTTGAAAGCATCTTAAATCATGCCTCCTGAAGTAACCAGAAACCCGTAGCTGGCACTTAATAAGGCAATCAAATACTCCTAACATGCTAGGTTCTCATTCTTTTGCATCGGCTCACAACATCAGAAATAGGTGGTCATATTCCATATTTAAAGCTAACCCTTGAATTTAAAGGTAGCATACCTGGCCAGCAAGCTTGTCAAGCTTTCGCCTAAAGTCATCTCGTTTTTGATCAAGAGCCTCTTGTTTCTGTCGAATCTTTTCTCGCATCGCTTCCAGTTCTTCCTGCTTCTTTACTGCAGTTGCTCCTGAGACAGACAAGGACGATGCAGAACCATTTAAGGTTGTAGCTTTGCTTCCACCTTCTGCAATTGTAGCTCCTGACATGCTGGTGACCATTCCATTCAGACCAACCACACCCAGCTTTCCTCTACCTTTTCCTAATTGAGTATGGACTGCTGCGGGCTCAGAGCCAGGAGGTGGCATGTGACTAGTGAACGAGGTGGAAGCAACATTGTCACTTAAAATACTGTCACGATTGGCCCAAGATAGCCGTATAAAGCGGTTCCCCATGACAGCATCTGGTGAAGCCAGTGCTAATTCCGCTTCTTCACGTGTACCAAACTGAACAAAAGCTCTGTCACTATGAGGTGGAATTCGAACATCAACAACATGACCAAACTTCTCAAAGTGTAGGAGCAAGACTTCTGCCCGATTTGATGCAGGAGGTATGCAGCTCACATAGAGTGTGCGCTGGGCACGCTCTGTATTACGACCAGGAGCTCGTGGCCCCACATTAATTGACTCTTTTGGCCGGCTGAAGGGGGTTCCTGCCTCTGCCCATCCAGCAGCACCTCGACCTCGTCCTGGGTTTGCATGCACATTGGCAGGAGCACTGTCTATTTCACGATCCCCCCATCTTCCTGACTGCCAGGGAACACCTCTGCCCTGTCCCCGTTGTTCCTCTAGCTTGCCTTCCATACTAGCTGCACTTGCAACAGGGCCAATGCGATCCCATACAGTAGCTCCTGCATCTGTACCATGCGAACCACCATTACTTGTCCCTCGACCATTGATTTCTCTCACTTCTGAGTTGTTAGTGATCTCTTCACTCTCCCTCTCTTCATCAAGATGATCTTTGTGGAATGATGTTAGCTTTCTGATCCTGGCTGATGCTTCAGGTCTCTCTTTATTCCACAATGGTTGGTCAGGGTCATACAAGTCAGGTTCGGAACCTGGCACTTGGCTATTCAGTATAGTTGGAACTTCCACAGGAGGGATGCTGGGCTCCCGGCTGCCTCGGTTCCCACGGTTAACCAGGGGTACAGTAGAAGGAAGCATTGGATTTGAAACCGCCATTGGTCCAGTTGCCATTACCATGCCTCGACCATTGGGCAATGTAACAGGCAAGTTGAACTTGGATAGGCTCTGTGGAAGAAGCAAACATTTTACTACTACATTTAGAACACAAGACAGTATATGAAACACAATACCTTGTCCAATTTTCCTTACCCATTGATCTTCACAGATCAAAGATCAAAGCACAAGTACAAATCAAACATACTACTTCGAAATCACAAGAATGAACAAAGTGTGTACATAAACAGACAGACTCAATCTAGCATTGCTAGCTATTAAACAAGATTTTTTCATTTTTCTTAAAGAAAAAGACCAGACTACTATCCTTGGAAAGTACCCCCCTCTGGACCTAAGGAAAAGTGAAGACATGCCCATAATAGACATCTTGCACTCTATACCATGCGTCCAAAGTCCAACCAAACCTTGTGACACCACCTTCTGATATACAGTCCCTATTAACAAGACCTGGCGGCCCGTACCTCTTGTATATACTGACCAGGGAAACTGATATTAGAGAAGCTACCACTTTGTTCTAAGGTCTTTCTGCTTCACTAGCTGGTAAGCACCAGATACACATAAATCAAAATTTCACAAACTGTCCAGAGTATATTAACTGACAAAAGCCAACAACCATAAAAAATTCGCTGGCAAGAAGAGTATGACAGGTGTAATTGCAAAGAAGCATGATGTACCTGGACATCCTCAACAACAATGTGGGAGCCATGATCCATAGGACACAGATCGCCTCGAAGACAGAACCCACGTTCCTCAAAATCCAGACATCTTGGTCGCACAGGTCCCATTCCCATTCCCATTCCCAATCCCAGATTCATCACTGCTGGCGGTCCTCGCCCAGGATGTGCATGCTCCATCGGACCAGATCCCATGCCACCCAAGGGTCCAAAACCCCCTGGCCACCCCGCCCCACGGCCTGGCATGCCCCGGCCATTTGGGAAAAACCCTGCATTTGGTGGCAGTAAAGGAGGTGCATCTGCAAAAGGTGGAGGCATAGGACCAACCCAGGCCCCAGCACTTCTACCACGGCCCATGCGCATGCCATCAAGTCTCAGATTGGGAGCATCTCCCCTAAATGGAGCTCCACCTCCTCTCATCATCCCTCGCTCCCCCTGGTCCCCATTGTTGAAGCGACTCCCAGCATGATCACGACCTAAGCGTCTGTCAAACTTGGAGGGTCTGTCACGATCAAAGTGACCAACTCCTCTCCCCTGGTCACCACCCTGGCGCTTAATTTCAATTGAAACCCCACCATTGTAGCGTGCAGCAGTAGGCTCATCAGTTCGATCTGTAGACCGAGATCGGGACACACGTCTTCGATGCTTGTGATTGCGATCTTCATCACTGCTCTCTTCTTCAATTTCCTCCTCCCAGTCCTGTGCACCAGTACTTGGCTGTCTTTCTAAATGAGGGGGCGATATTCTGGTCTCTACACCACTGGCAATGGACTCTGGTGTGTCCATTGACTTTATACCCTCCAGGTCTTCCATCGTTGAGGGGACTGTTCCATCGTCAAGAGCAAGAAAGAGATTGGCAACAAACGTGTTTGTTCCTGCACCAATGCAAGTTAAATTATGATCAATGGCAGTTAGCTGCACACCATCTTCCCCTCCTTACCCTAAAGGAGAGCGACACATGCTAATGGACTAGGGGATTCTGATCTGTGAATCAGGTGTTACTGACCAGAAATACCTGATAAAAAAGAAGACAACGGTCACACAGAACAGGTTATCATGTCATGTGAGATGAAGGACATTGAAACCTTGAACTGACCTTCTCCAAGAAAGTCGTAGAGCTGATCGATGCACAGCTTCTGGAGTTCCTTCTTGGATTTACTGTTCTTTAAAAGTGCCGCAACATAATCAGCGAGCAAAGTAGGATCTGCCTCGGTCCTGCTCCACAACCGTGTCGAAGCTACTTTCAGTCACATGACTTCATCTGTAGAAGAAACTCTACGACTCTTCACTTTCTCTCGAGCAATGATATGAAATGCTCGCGTACCATTCAAAACTTCGTACCCATTTTACTATGGCTTACATTCTAATTCAATGTAAACGCACTCCAGAGTCCGAGGACCCGTGAATCTGCCCCTGCATCTGAGGCTTCTCTTCCAGTGTTACGGTGATTTGAGTATAAAACTAGTATCATACTTTAAATTTGCTACTCCAGAAATCATGACAAAGTCATAGAGTTTCATCTTTACCTACATCAAATATGATTCTAAACTGAAATTCACTTAGTGTGAGATATGTGGCACAACCCAAGCTCATCACTAGTAGCAAGTTCAAGGGCCTGATAGATGAATGATCTCCCTTTTGACCTCTCTATAAACTTGCTTTATGGAGCCTTACTGCTGTGCATATAATGAAGGTACAAGCTCTTTTAACAATTACTAAGTCGTGGCCTAGCCACCATAAGGTTCTAATTCTTCCAATTTTTCAATTCCTCTCCCCAAAAAAGGTCAAGAATTAGGTGAGAGAGAAATAGATAAGCTCGGATATTCCTAAACCTACTCCTAAAAATTCAGGCGAGGAGACCCAAAAGATTAACCACTAAAAGTTGCAGGCAGCTAACCCTGACAAGAAAAGAGCAGCTCGGAAACAGGCAATTGATTTCCCATGTAATAGCAGTCGGTGTTTATTTTTTCTGGCTCGCTCTCTCTTGCACAGAGAGATTCTCATTCTACATATCAGTAGAAGGCCAAGAAGCTCTTCACTCTACTGCCGACAACCAGCTCTCTCTCTCTCTCTCTCTCTCTCTCTGCCCGCACTATTTTTGACAACACCTTCAATCTTTACTTCCCGTGTCTAATTGCCGTGCTTCTCACTGCACCACGACACTTCGTAACCTACGACGAGAGCCTCTGTTCGCAAAATCATTATCCAGCGCGTTCCCAATGATGCATTCCTAACTGCCATTGCTGAAAGCCCGCCAAATGTCCACCACGAGAAACAACCCCTGCTACCTGTCCTTCCACCGTAATTTCCTCCACCCTACCAAAACTACAGCGGTTGCGCTGCACTACCCCCAGGTTCACCCCGATTGGCCGAGAAAGAGAGGAATACGAGAAAGAAAGAGTGAGGAGAGTGCATAAAGGAGAGGAGAGGAGAGACTTACAAGGGTTTCAGGTTTTTAATGAGGTACTGATTGAGACGCGTATCGTCAATCTTCATGACGCTTTTTCTCCACCACCACGGCGCGCCCTACCTACAAAGCGTCTTCCTCCTCCGTCACAGCCTCCATCCCCGCACACAGCACCGCTCCTACGTCCCCGATGATGATGACGATGCCAGGCTGCAGACATCGGCGTCGGCAGCCATGGTCACTTACTGCCTCACTTACCTACCTCCTTACTTATGTCCAAAAGGTCCAAAGGAAATAGAAAGAGTCACAGGAAGGGCCTCTTGTGTGTGGTCTGCAGGGGGTGGGCTAGGGTTTTGATGGTATTGTTGATGACATGGAAAGGACTGCATGGGACGATGGGGGGCAAAGGAAACGGCGATGGAGAGCTTACGGTGCGAGAGTGTTGCGAATAGCGTGGACAAGGAACGGGGAGAGAAGAGAGAGAGAGACAGAGAAAGAGAATAGGGATGAGCTCCAAACCCTAATGTCCGATTCCCAGCATAACCTCCCACGCTGCATGGGAACCCAACAGATGGGAGAAGGAGCCCAGGCTCCCTTCCCTCCTTCCTTCCACCCTTTGGATGAATGTGTCCCCATGGATTCATGTGGCACTACTTACCTTCCTTTCTTCTATGTCAATAATTTTTTTAAATTTTGATCCAAATATAGAAAATAGTTAGTCATGCCATGTCATTGTTTTTGGATAGATGGTATCGTCAAATCCCTCTCAACATAATGTATAAGATGATGAATTGTTGGAGTATGGATGAATTTGTGTGGTTTTCATCCATATTGTATTCATTTGAGAAAGAAAGTTACGGAAAAAAAAACAATGGTTTGCAAATCCAAATGCATGATTCCATCATAATCTCCTACTTACGTTGCATGGGGAATGGACCCGAATGGGCAGCCCAACATATGGGACTTCCCTTCCTTCCGCCCTTGGTGGATAACTATATACCCCCTATAGATTCAAAGTGTGTTGGTGACTAGCTTACTTAGGAGTCATTTTTCCCCTACTTCCTATGAACAACTATGCACATGTCGGTTCAAATTCAATTACAAGGAGCACTTCATCCCTTTTGCTCACATGAATAAATAAATCATAGACCAATATGATGATATTTTATCTCCGCTTCAAATTGCCCCTTTACAAAACCCCCATCTCACATTGGGAATTCCTAGTAGCTTGAAAACAATATCACCAAAAAGCATTGTGTTAAATTGCAATATAACAATCGATTGGGCGAAAGAGAAATTCTTGGGGTTATTTGTTCTAGATCTTACTCAACATTGCCTTTCGAAAGAATTTTTTTGACATGAAGTGAACCACCAAAGCCCATTGTGAGAAGGCCACATAAGTAAGGGTGAGTTTCTGTGCAGGTCGCTTAACCACTAGATCCTAGATAATAATGGGTGGGAGGTGTTCGCATGCACATAAGCACAAGCCGCCAACCAACCACATTCTTGTAGCCTACTGGAATGTGGAGGGTAGTGAATACAAACCACTTGACTTCCATGCACCCACTAAAGCACCTTCTAACCTACAAGTGTCAGTCACCATGGGATTGAAAATCAATCTTACGAAGAGGAGGATAGTAGGCAACCGCGGATTTGAGAAGATGACAATAGCTACACTAAATAGGATATTTAGTGTTTTATACACTAAATATGAACACATACACTAAAGATCAATAACCCTATGAAAGGAAGTAACATTAAATGTAAACTCAAATACTAAATATCAACTATGGTAGTATGTGGAAGTTACATGTTTGAATTTAGTCTTAGTAAGGATATGAAAATAATAATAATAACAATAAAAGGAGAATTCCAACATATCTTCTAGCATATCTTCAAAGACTACTTATCAAAAATTTGAAAAACAATGTTGAGTAGGGTAGGATGGTAACAACATTAAATATAATCAAACACTAAATATCTTATTTAGTGTAGTTGGCACATACGAACCCTACCCCACTAGATTCCATCTTAATTTGGGTGGGTTTGTCCTTATTCCCACTACAATCTGGTGAGTGAACAGCCTACATGGGAACTCACCCTAACCTCACTTAACCAAACCAGATAACAAAGAACCATAAGACAAAATTGTTATTGCGGTTCAGCTTTTGGATTAACTCAAATTACTCTAGTTAGGTTTTTTCACACCTGCCACAAAGTGCTCACTGAAAGAACAAGTTGTGTCATGTCACCTCAAGGCGAAATCGTTGTTCACTTTTAACCACATATGGTGCTTCACCTACATTTTAGCAAACAGCTTGCATTCAGCAGTTTCTATTAGCATATCCATCTCGTCAACACCGCTTATTGTTGAGGACAATTTCCATACAAAAGTAATATATGTACATCCTTCATTCAAGCACAAAGTCATACCAAGGACTCTTCATTCAACACTATTCCCAACCACAAAGTATCATCAGCACCTCAGACTTCCTACATGAATGACTACCTCAGAACCACAGCAATGTGCTCTTTGCAATCTTCTTGATTTCTCTGGGTCACTTACCATTCACTTCATGTCAACAAATGTAAAAGTGAGATGTCTCCATGAAAAAAATGTTGATCCCAAAAGACTATCAGAAACTTGCATCACAAATTACTACATAGATTATCACAATTAGTGTGTGTTACTATTCGGAGTTACACAAGTGCAATAACAACTTACTCAAGATTCAATTTTTATAAACAGAATTTCAATAAGTTGTTTGGACATTATAGAACATAAATGACTTTGCTTGGTAGAATATTACATTCTCGAAAATATTTATAGCACTGCATAAATCTAAATAGTAACACACGCTAATTGGGATGATCAGTGTAGTATACACAAACAAGACCAGTGCACATCATTTCTCACACCAACAGCCTCACCCATCTTACAACCAGAGCCAGATGCACCATGTTGTGGGTTATAATTGGATCGATTCCCAAAGTATACACAAATGTAATTACACATTCTCCAATTCCTCATAAAGGGATAAATGTGCACATCCTGACATTCTCCACTGGCGACCAAATTTATGAACTTGATGCTATCCAGAGTCAATTTCAACCTGGAAGCACCTCAATATGACAATTATTCTTGATGACAGTCATGCGTTGACCATAATAGAGGAGAATCCTTCAACCTTGTATTGCCTCAAACCGAAGTTGTTGTAGGCCATCTTATATGTTGCACAATGCCTTCATTCATCTAGAGAGCTGCTTCTGCTTGATTCTTGCGATTTGCATTCCAGGGTTCAAACCTTTGGGGCAGGTTCTTGCGCAGTTCATGATGGTGTGGCACCGGTAAAGCTTAAAGGGGTCATCTAGTGCCTCCAGCCTCTCATTTGTGTACTCGTCTCGGCTGTCCGCAATCCACCTGTAAGATGTACAAAAGAAAAAGTGAGGATGGCAACTTACAAAATATAGGGGAGAATCAAGACCTGTGCAATGCATACTGTAATAAAAACAGCAACATCCAATTCATAAAAGGACAAATATCTCAATCCCTACATGCAATGCAATCCCTCCAGCAAGGACCACTTTACACTATGTCCAAGGGCTATGGCCATGAAATTTTGAAGGCCCTTCAAACTTTTCCGAAGGCTGTACCATGGAGTTTTAAAATTGAATTCTGTCTGGTTATGAGCATTCAGGTGTAATGTAAAGACATACACAACCGGACTCTCAACCAAATGCTATTCCATTACCATCCTCTTTACATGGGCCCTTCTACAAAAGAAGTCATGATATATCAAGGGTTGTGAGGTTTTCAAGTGTCATGGTCTCCCTGTTTTGTGTTTGACCCACCTCTTTGTGGTGGGCTTGACGCAAAATCTGCTGGACCATGAAATATTATCCATTGCATGCCATGGAGGACTCCATGTAGTATTTTCATGCATTCAAACTTTCTTTGTCCCTTAAGCCCTCAAGCTTTGGTATAAAGTGAAGTGGAACGGTCTCAGCTTTTTCCACCAATGAGAGGATATTACACCTCTGCCCTCAAGCTCTAGTGTGAAATGGCCCAAAGTGATGGACATATATAGTGGTTCTGTTTGGTATGGTTACCACTAGAATGTCTCAATATGCTTGTCAATATAGGGGGGTATACATAACATTCTGTAACCACCTATCGCACCATAGATCCGCAACAGTAACAAAACAAAAAAGATTGATAAGAGAGCAAGTTAAGCCTAATCCATAGAAAGTGTTACCTGTGAGCTTGCAGAAGTGCAGCTGGCCCTAAAAACTTCTCAGGATTCCACCAATAACTTGGGCACGCAGTGGTACAACACGCACACAAGATGCACTCATACATGCCGTCAAGCTTCTCACGGTCTGCCTTTGTCTGCAAATTCTCCTTGCCCACAGGTGCCGGCTTCTTCGTCTTCAACCATGGCTCGATACTTTTGTACTGTGCATAAAACTGCGTCATGTCGACTACGAGGTCCTTGATCACATACATGTGGGGCAGAGGTGTGACAATCGTCTCCGCTTTCGTGTCAGGGTTGATTGGAGTCAAGCATGCCAACCCGTTGCTCCCGCCAATATTCATCGCACATGACCCACAAATCCCCTCACGACATGACCTCCGGAACGCTAGCCCCGTGTCTATCTCGTTCTTGATTTTGAGGAGTGCATCCAACACCATAGGCCCACACTCATTCGTGTTGATCGTGTAGGTTTGCAAGTGGGGCTTGTCACTCTGGTCGGGGTCCCAACGGTAGACTGCAAACTTCTTCATGTTTGGTTTCTTGCTGGCAGTGATGCCGGGCGACGGATCGGATTGTTGGGTGGCAGATTGCATTGAAGACAAAACTGGGGAAGTTGATACGGAGCGGGCTAGAAGCATCAGTGCCCCCTTTGCCCTGCTTGAGGCTGATGCGGCCTTAGTGATTGCTGCCATGGCTGAAGAGACACAGAATCCTGCATATGCAATGGTGAAAGAAAAAAAAATCAGAATCTGTAGCCTCTCCCCCTGTATCAACCTTTAATCTACAGCAAACTAGCACTAAGGAATATAAAGCTAAAATTAAGACTGTTCACATGGCTCTTGTTTTGATATGCATTTATTGGTAAAAAGCATTCCAGAAATGACTGAGATAACTCGTGAAAGGTCTATGAATTGGCTCATGTTTCTGTAAGACTCTGGTTAAGGACATGCCTCATCACCAGATGGAACCTCAACATCCTTAACACCATCGACAGTACTTGCTAACAAATCTGACAAACATTAACCAAAGGAAAATCTGACAGATTCGCATTAGTGGTATATGTGACAATTCTACAACTACACAGCTTTGCAGCATTGCTGAAACAACCCCATCAACATAGATTTATGGAGGTTATATAAGAGACAATTTCTAACCCTTCGAGAGTCTTAAAAAATGCCCACTCATCATTTCAAAACGCAGCCTTCAAGAACACATATGAAGTTACAATTCGTAGCTCACAAAAATGCTAAACATTCATTCACCAAAACAGAACCCTGCCAGATTCCTCTTAAAATCGGACAAAGAAAAAGAATGTGGCAACTCTGCTAGTACACAAATGTGCAGCATCACTGCAACAATCCCATAGCAGGAAATTTATGAAGGTTATACCCTAGCCCTTCAAAAGCCTAGAAATCTGTTCTTGATACCCAAAAACTCTGCTTAACGCATCATTGAAGATTACATACATCATTGAACTTACTTAGCTAAAAAAACTGCTACACATTCATTCACCACAACAATGTTACCCTGCCAGATTCCCTTTGCCAATTACGCAAAGTAAAAGAATGTGACAATCCCATAGCAGGAATACGTAAGAACTTATTTCGCTCACAAAACCCCTGAACATACATTCAGCACAGGTTCCCTTTGCAATTACACAAATGGAAAGAATGTGGCAATTCTGCGAGTACACGGATTGGACCAACCCCGTAGCAGGAACTTCATGGAGGTAACACTAGTGACAATCCCTACCCAAGAACAGATTTCTAACCTTAACCCTGTTTGATCTGTTCTTGATTCCCAAAAACTCTGCTCAAAGAATGTCTACCCTCCAGTGGGAAACACATCCTTCAAGAACACAGACGAACTTCCTTAGCTCACAAAAAACACCTAGATACTCATTCACCACGACAACATCACCCTAACAGATTCCTTTCGCAATTACTTAGAAAAAAGAAAACAAAAACAAAAGAAAACAAAAACAAAAATGTGGCAATTTTGCATGTCACAAAATCATCGAAGCATCGCAAGATTCTTAATATACATGTTCTTCCCGCATGCCTTCACACGGTGTTCCCAATAAACTATGAAGTAGAATCAAGTAAGCCCTAAAGAATAAGGGAGAATCTAACAAACACCGGACCCATTAACCCTAGAGCATTTCAAATGGGTAGAACACCATGCGAACTTACTTACCAAACAGATTTGACACCAGGATCACAGAACGCAAAGCTCCTTGCACAAAATCTGCTTCCCTTGCAAGACCTTCGAGGAGAAAAAGATTTCACAAAGCTCGAGAATGAAACCTTGAAAACAAACGAGAATTGGCCTTCAGAAGCTCCAATGGTGAGGGTTGGCGCCGACCCGAGCTGGTGAGGTGTCCACCGAAAGATCGGGAAGGAAGTGGCGATGATTGTCGTGACGGCACCGCGACGTCGAGAATCGAGAGGAAAGTGCGCAAAAGCGGAAGGAAGAAGGCGACGTAGGACGAGCCCTCCCCCGAGCTTTCTTTTGGCGCTCCCCATCTTTTAACGTTTCTTTCCATATGGACGGCTCCGATGTCATAAGGTTTTCATCTAACGGTGCAGGCTGGACATCGTCGACCGCCGGGGTTCTGCGCCTGGAGTCGCCCACGTCCGTCTCCACTTTGGAGATTGTTTGGTCAGGGATGAAGTAGTTGGATGAAATACGTATCCGTAGGACGAAATATGTATCCGTTGGATCGATACAACAGGGGAAGTAGATTTAAGGCTCAGTGTTTGTGGCAACCTTGTTACTTAGTTCAGTGTCCAGGGAGATGTTTGAGCATAATCGGTCCAAATCCTAGTGTTTCCAAGTTCAACCGGTTACATATTGTGGCCTTTCTGTTTTTCTTTATTAATTTAAGGTATATTCTATAGATTTCTCTAAAATGATTGGTAATTCTCTTGAAGTCATGCGCTTCAACCAGTTATTTGTCAAACTCAACCAATTCATCTGTAACTAGTAGTCAATTCTCCCCATTCATTGACTAGGTTATTGTCCGTTATAGGTATATGGCTTATTCTTCCCAATTTGATCTCACTACATTGATTCAAAGTTTCTAATTTTAATTTAGATGTCAAAAACAAGATAAAGAATAAATCCCACACACCTCTTACCATTGTCCATCTTACCATTGTCCATCTTCCCCTTTGGAAGGCTTAAGTTGCCACAAGCATTTATTCAAGGGCAATGGTTGCAGATGATCAACTAGTGATCTTTGTGTTGCTAGAGATGCCCACATTCTCACTAGATATATCTTGCATCAAGTTGTCTCTTTGCTCTTAATCATTTTGGGTTGAGTTGGCGTTCTTTTGGTCTCTTAGAAATAGGATGATGGTTTGTTTCCTTGGGATGTTGAGTTGTAACTCATGAATGATTTGATGCTTGATATCATAACACTAATTTCGAGTCTCCAATGCTAATTCTAGTGTCAAGTTGACATAGAGAATCCACACCTTCTAATACCATCACGCATCCCTTACATTTATTTCTCTTTGGACAATTCAAATGATGCTAGCGCTATATTTGACATGGGTGAAACAAATGATGTTTTTGTTGTCCGTGCATTGGTAGCATGGTTGAATGCATGTGCGTGTTCTGAAGGATGAAGGGTCCCATTGTCCATCTTTCCAAAAGAGAAGCACTTCATTGACAATATTTTGGGAATCATAAGTTTCATGTGTGCGGCCCATGCTCGATCAAATGTTCATTTCTCTATCATTCAGTCTCACCTTTACAAATAATAAGGTATGTGGCCTCATCTATCATCAACACTTCCAAGTTCAAAACTCCTATGACCATTGGATTGAATTGGAAAACGTCAAATCCAGTGAGCAATTGCAAATCTTGGAAACTATCATTTCAAGTTTCAAATCAAAATAGAGATGCAAAAGATATAAGGCTCTAGTTTTAAGTTAGAGTGAAGTGTGTCTTAATCTTTAAGTTGAATTTACTAGAATCATTAATATATTTTGCGCACATAATCCAATTTCAATGTTTCTTGTTTCCATTATTGACTACAAGCCTTGCCATACATCACTCAATTAAAGGCTTTCAATTAAGAAGAGTGACCACATAAAGCCCACCAATGTTAGGTTGGAATTGCACAAAAGGAGTGGCAGTTGACTAGGATGTCACCTAACTTATGATTTTAGTGAGGACATGGTCTATTGAGAACGCCACAAACTAAAGGTATTGTAGTAATAAGTCCTCTACCTGTCACTAGGTAGAATCCTCGGCAACTGTGATGGTGAAGTCAGAAAATTTACAGTCATGCTCACACATTGCAACAGCAACACTTCAAAGCTTCCTCTTGTGTGATGGGAATTTGGCAGAATGCACTTTCTAATTGTGCAACTGCAGAATTGGTGTGAACCACAACAGATTGTGCATATCTTGATGTAATATAAAATCCAACCCAGCTTTCACTTGGAAGTAGATACCATTGGATTGTGTTTAACAAGTAGAGATTGATGCTCAGCTTGGATAAACACAATTATCGGAAGTTGTAGTGATAGTGAACACGCATATAAAATTGTAAATTGCACTGGCTAACAGAGATTTAGAATCAAAATCACTATCACCTCAGATTTGTCTCAGTAGCAAGAACTTTCAAAGTTGTTGCTCCCCCTACGATGATCATACCCCACAATCTTGTTGATATTATAAGACTCGGCTCTTTCAACACATGTCTCTCGCATCCTTTCAACCAAGACAGAACTTTGTTTCCAGATATAACTTTAACATAAGATAGTTGACTTCCCAATGCAAAGAAATGGAAATTGTTCAAACCATTTTGCTTGAGCTCAAATCAACCAGAATTGTTCAAATCAAGTCTTAAAATTGACCAATAGACGGAATTCCAAGCATAAACTGTACACCAACATTACCTACAAAGCCTGCAGATCTAGATATGAGTGCTGACAAATTGACAGTAAGAAACTTGATCAAGGAACTTGTGGTGTATCAGGTCAACTTCAATACTAAAAAAGCTCACACTTAGAATTTACTGGACAATCGACTTGCTTGCATATATGGATGTAAATTAACTGCATGTCAACAGACAGGAGGAACCAGCTTCTATGATCCAACCTCTTTAATGAGACACATCAGTGTGTAGCACTGCAAGCTCCTAGTGTTGTGGTTTTTGTACAAGGCAAGATGTCAAATGATTTTGAGAGTGCCATTCTGGCTACTCTCAACTTGCCTGTCTAATTCAGATCGTCCTGACAGAAGAATTTGAGAACACTAATCAAAACAAAACAAAAAAATCTCTCAACATTCTCCTGGCATCTCTTCCTCACAAAGTTTTGTAAATCCTAATTTGACTTTGGCCAATAACTGCACCAAAGCTTCATGAAAGTCCAAAAATTGACTTTGTGCAAACAACAATCATATGTATATTTTTTTTTCTTACGCACAAGAAAGGGGAAATGTTGGCTGCTGTGGGTTGTTTTGAGAAGTATTTCTTCAGCTTAGGTAGAGCCCACTTCCAGTGGATGACACTTGTAAACTCCTGCTACAGATACAACGCCCCTGCCACACCAACAGCAGGACCTACCAGTGTTGTTGGCACAAGAACATTGGTGAATGCACTGATGGGTCCACCGAGAAGAGGAATTTTTTTTACTGCACCCTTTGCCATGTGAACCACCAAGATGCCCCCGATCATGAATAGACCAAGACGCTTTCCCCGGTCCAGAGCAACCCGTTTCAACGTCTCCCTTGCAAACCTCTCAAAATGGTGGAGTGTCAGGAGTGGGTGGAGTGAGAGGGAGGAGTCGCATCGGACTGCTGAATTGATGTCCTCCTGCGTGACGGGTCGTAACACAAGCTTTCCAGCCTTTGGATCAAGATCATCAGTGAGCCTCTGCACATCCAGAAAATGAAATGCTATCACAGAGCTGTTTGTTGTAGGTGATGAAGAATCTAAGAACACAACCACCATAGACACTCACCTCAAAACTTACATACAGGATGACATCCTCCTGTTTCAGTGTAAATTATATGGGCATTATGCGGTCACTCATCTTAATCAGATCCTACATTTGAGTGGTATTTGGCAAGGCTCGTAATTAAGACTGGACATTGCACAACAAGGACACATGTTACTGTGAGATTGGACTATGTGCTCATAACATAGACACCATTCCAGGCTCAATAATTAACATAATTGGTAGGTTCTATGTGATCATTTAAACAGAAAGAGAATCTTTCCTTTGACCTCTTATATTTCTTGCATCTCAACTCTGACTCTAAAAGCTTGACATAATACTCTTCATGATTCACAAATGCTAACTGTATAAGACAATTTCCAATCCGATCCAAAGGCCAAGATTGTCTGTGGAGTTGGAAGTGCCCACAATACGGCCACACACCTTATACTGGAACCTTGGAACAACAAACAAGGGATACACATCGTGACAAAAGAAAAAGTACTCCCCACTCACATGGCGCAAGTGCAAACTTGTGATAATTGCCCTAGTGCAAAGGAAAAGTCCTCTTGAAGGTTTAATTCTTTGTGTGCACACAAACACCTTCCATTTCACAAGCATCCAAGTTTTGCGGTGACTAACATGCTTGGGAGACATTATCCATGCACACTACAGTCAACTATCCACATGTCGGTTCAAGTTTATCTGCAAATGCCACTTCCTTCGCATGGTTCACGTAGTAAAAATGAACTGCTAGCCAACAGGAGTTTGTTTCTTCCTCCACTTCTAGTGCCCCCATTAAAAATCAATCCGTCTCGAATTGGGATTTACTACCACTTCACCACGAGACCATCCATAACAGCGTATCGGACAAAAGCCAATTTCAGCCATGAAATCACTGGAGGTGGTTGTAAATTTTCTTTATTACTACAACAACAAAAACTGGAGTTGATACTACCATCATATATATGCATGGAAGAGGTTTGCAAATATGCTTGTATAAAACAATTCCCAAACCTGGACAAAATACTGTAACGCGGGAAGGAGTTGGCTGACAGGGAGCTCGCACGCAGGCCGGGGCAGCTGAAACTGCTCAAACGCAGCTTGCACAGCTCCCTTGAACCGATGCGACTCGTCCAGCACGCGATCCACAGCCTCCGCAAATCCGTTCCTCAGGTTCTCAATCCCATTGTGCCCTAGCTCCCTCTCCTTCTGCCTCTGCTCCTGCTCACGCGCTTTGGCAGCAGAATTTCCAGGAACGGAGTTAGGAGTGGGGAGTGGCACAGTCGCCATGGCACATCCCCCAGAGACCAATTCACCAAAACCACCTTCACCTTGCACTGCTCAGCCACCACATTTCGGCCACAGCTTGTCCAAGAGAAAATGCAACCTTGTCTGCAATATTCCATCACAACTCGATCACCAACAATCATCACCAGAACAAAAGGGGCTGATCCATCACGTCCCTCCACAACAATGTGGCATTGTCCCAATCAATATGGTCTATTGTCTCCAACTTCTTAAACATCAAAATCGTCAACAGAACACAAGGGGTTGATTCGTGGATCCACCATGTTTCTCCAGAACAATGTCACATTGTCCCAATCAATATGGTCTATATTTAGATAAATAAATTCCAAATCGATGTATCGTCAAGTGTCTCCAACTTCATAGACATCATCATGCAATACCAAGCATATCTTTTGACATAATATTGAACCGAACATCATTTACGTGACTTCAAGTTACATAATTCCCACACAAAATCATATCAACTCATAATTATCGGCTGAAAGGTAAGTTCCAAATCCCCCAAAACAAATTAAACATCTCCTCCACCAGAATTCACCTTCATCAAAACAACCGTTCCCGGTACCTCAACTCTTCAGTTCTAAACCCTCAACCCTAAACCTCGGCAGGACCCATATCTTGGCTCCGCAACGGAAAAACTCACATCCTCCACAAAAATTGGCCGTCACAAAAATCAACAAAAACCAGAACCAAAACTCTAGTTCGTGAAGAAACCATGAAAAATCACCAATGTGAAACATCCGTTCCCGTTACCTCGCGGAACGACCAGGAAGCACGTTCTCCTCTTCCAGTCCTAAACCCTCGCTACGAAACCCTAAACCTCGGAATACGGCTCCACACCATCGCTAACACATCACCATGACAGCGGCGACATGCAAAGAATCCAGAATTTAGACATGAAGTTGCAAAAGGGGATCGTTAGATAGAGTGTTGTGACCTCGGATGACGAGCGATGGCGATGAGGAACGTGGAGCTTGGGGTTGAGGGGAGGGTTTGGGGGTTAGCAAGGGTTTACTTGTTGAGCAAGTCGGGGAGGGAAAAAATACAAAAAAGAGCATCTTGTTGTGGGACCACCATAGCCAAATGCTTGTCACCAAACTTTAGTAATCAACCCCTAGGTGCTCTTGAATCTTCTTTTTGGCTTTCAAAGTTGTTTTAATCCCAAAAGGCCTTAACTTATGTCATAACATTACTAATCACTAGGTTATATTGCACCATGGAGTTGGACTGACTAACACATGCATAATGCTCCTTTTATGTTGGGAATGCCTTACAAAATGAACAATAATAAGCATACATATTGTTTGTTTTGCTACATTAAACTAGACATTTTCAAACTTGTCTCGCTAGCATTCTTCAGGGTTTTATATTGTTTAATAATGTCAAGGGCGTTCCCGTGGGGCCCACATAGTGCAATGATTTGTGTGGTTGTCACGAAACTCGTTGGACGGGTATTAGGTCAAGTTATTGGGCGGTAATCTGCCATGTTTGGGTCCACATAACAAGCTACAATTTTACCCTTTATTTATGTTAACAATGGGGAGTGGAAAATTTCTTAACACATATAGAATGTTAACGCTTTAACAAATATGGAGTTTAACAAACAAGAAGATAACACTTATAAATGTAATGCAAGTAAAATATCGTTTTAGCATTAAATGAAGTTTCAAAATACAAGTGAGGAGTTTCACTCCTCCATTTCCATTCCTCTAGGATGGAAGAAGCTATCTATCATTAGTTGTCATATTCAACCCAAACTAATACTGTTGGATTTGTTATTTCAATATCTTTCTATTGGTATGCAATTTGTCCTACAAACATGAAAGTCAAAAGCAACATTCTCAAGAATTTGAGCACTCTCAACAAAATTCTTAGCCACCGTACGAAACTTGGAAGGTAAATTTTGGACAAGAATAATTAATTTGTTGGATGTTAAATTCACCCAAAAAACATTACTATTGGAATTGTTATTTCAAAAGATTTCTAATGGTATGCAATTTCACTTACAAAACTAGAAGTCATAAGTAACATTCTCAAGAATTTGAGCTTGGTACATTGTGGTTCAAGCAACTAAGGCAAACTGAGTTGACGAGACTTGAGAGGGACTTGCAATCAATATTGTAAACTTTATCAGCTCTAATTGGGGGTTTAGTTCAAGTTCTATGTACACGATATGTTATATTGTATGGTATTATATAGTATAATAACAAGTTAACAAATATAAAGGGTAAATACATTAAGAGGGGAAGAGATATTCAAGTAACACTTAACACTCAACATCTTTGTAGTCTTCCCATGTAGGAAGTAGAAACAATTGTTAACACACATGGAATTTTAACACTTATAAAGGATAGACTGCACTTGTAACTACGTATAGGTTGCCTTCCCCCTTTAGATAGGGAGCTAAGTCTATAGGTTGAATTATGTAATGTTGTACCTCGACATGCACAAAAAAAACATATATTGAGCTACACATCATTAATTTTAGTTGGTTGTGTAGATAGATTACCCTATTTAAATTTAACTTGTCTTTCAAACATG
This sequence comes from Polytrichum commune, assembly GCA_950295325.1. Taxonomy (NCBI): domain Eukaryota; kingdom Viridiplantae; phylum Streptophyta; class Polytrichopsida; order Polytrichales; family Polytrichaceae; genus Polytrichum; species Polytrichum commune. The sequence goes on along the minus strand of OX485803.1, from coordinate 40,031,915 downwards.
TTTTTTAGTGTGTTGAATATCTTAACGTAATTAAATTGTCTTCAGAACAAATACATAGTAAGGATAGGTATAGATCACCATTGTCACATATGATTGTATTTCTATTTTCCCCTTGATATAAGTTGATGTACGAAATAAACTTTCAAACCCGTTATATTGACATTGTAATTAATTGCAAGACTTGGTGGGGAGTCACATAATTATGTATATCATCATGCACAAAGGTCCTTGCCCACCAAAGGCCCGTTGTAGGCCTCAAGATGTCTATATGATTGTTTAAGGCCACTTATTATTATTATTTTAATCCAAAAATACTAGAGGCAAACCCAACTTTTAATTGACATGTTTTATCAATTTCATTATGCCAATTGGAGCATGTACCCAACACACAGTTGATGCATAAATAAAAATTGGGAAATTTTGACTTGTATAAATGATGTGGTTGCATATACATGCCCTATATAACACCATGTATACACTTTCACCAATATCACATGTTGAATTGTATTTTTCACTTCCTCTTTGTGGTAGTTGTGTTAAATATAAATTCAATCTTATAGATGGAGTAAATGTTTATTGAAATTCTTGTTGGGACCATTGTACAACTACTGCATAGGCTAGAATACGTAAACCAATGATAAATCTCCATGGTTCGCATTCTAATGAAATGAAGAACAAACATATGGAGATGATGTGTCATAATAGCATGCAACCTAAGTATTACCAAAAAATTGGATAATTCTTGCCTCATTAAACTACTTTGCCATTCCCATTAAGCTTTGTAGACAAATGTGTCCATCATGGCAATCATGGACTAAAGTTCTTACCTCACATCAAATAACTAGCTGACTTTGAGGAGCTTATACCGCATGTGTACCGCATACCTATTGAATGTTAATTATTTGTCCACAAATCATGGATAGTTTATATCACGTATAGATGAAAGTACTAGATTGTTTATAGCACAAAGGAGGTGATGGCACAAAATGTCAACAAGTGCTCAAAGAGAAGGATCCACACTTCTAATACATGCAATTCACTTTATAAGGAGGTCATCATGTGGTATGACATTTGCACGGTTTTATAGAGGTTACATTCCTTGATGTTAGAATAGTTTACAATAAAGCTATCTCTAAAGTGTCCATATCAAACTTTGAGTGTGTTGGTTGAAAGTTTGAGAGCTTAAAGTTTGTTAAGAATTAATATTACATTGTAGAAAAATAGTGGCAGGTTAATAAAAAGCTATCTTCGTTTGCTTTGTCATGCTACGATTGGTGGGCCAAGCTAGCCTTACATGATAGTGATGTAAAACCTAATCCATGTGGGAGCATGCATGAATGAAGGGCCTCTTCGCCCGTTGACCTAGTCAATGATTTGTTGGCATCATTTCTTAGCAAAGTCTAAAACTTAGCACTACAACGTAGACCCTATTTCAATCTTTAAAATCCCTTAAAATACATGGTTCATTTGTTTGTATCTCTCACAGTGTGAAAAGGCCCATAAGGAGCAACAAAGCATAATATTTGTTTTTTGAGCCAACTAAAGATGTCTACATGTTATTTGGTTAAAAATCGTTGAATATTGAGTACCTTCTTGACAACAACATCTCTACACTCATAAGCAAGCAATGGCGACCTAGGAAGAACATCACCTTCAAACATGAATGACTTGGAACTGAGTAAACTTTCACAATAACTATGTTGAACCCTTGTTTAGTGACAAACATTTGGAGTATCGTGATCAATCTCCGATTCATCTTTTTGGCCATTTTTGGAGCTTTGAATGCAAGACCGTGACATGATGCCAGACCTCGTAAATAAATATTAATTCGTTCCTTGCACTATAAAACCTATTCACAACCACTATGATATTAGAGTCATCCATAAAGTCTCTCTCTCTCTCTCTCTCTCTCTATATATATATATATTAAACTAAGAGTCTAGTTATTCTTTGGGGGGACTTTTCTATTAAAATCTCATCAACTCGTCTTGTGTTGACTTCAAATCATAATGGGTGTGGTTCATATCACTCGAAATAAGTAGTGTAGTGTCAACATGACATTGCTAATCCTCATGTTTCCTCATCCTAGACAAGCGAATAGGTAGTATAACCAAAAGTCAATAATAAACATGTTATGATTCCCAAAAACAACAACCTTAACAAGTCTTACTATTGCAGCAAAGTTGAAACATGATATCTCTCATATTTAGAAAGGTGAGAGAGCATGAAACTAAGCAACATGATAAACAATTATAACTAAGGGGCGGTTTACACTATGGTCCATGAAGTTGGACCAGGGCTCTGCAAGGCAGTTGATTGGCTATTGAAGTTGTCCTGGGACAACTTCGGTTTACACTAAGGAAAAAATGGCAGAGGGACCATGGAGATTGAGGTCCCCAAAATATAAATCTTAAGGCCTAATAAATGCACTGACATGATCCAACGGGTTTTGCGGTGAGAGAGGCAAGAGAGGTGGTCTGGTGGGAAAAGGCGAGGGCCCATGTCAGAGAAATGGCATTTCAAGAATGTTTTAATGAATCTACCTTTTATGTGCCTTAATTATATTATAGCCCATAAGACATACCAGCACTACCTTGCCCTACCCCTTAAACCGGCTTACACGTGTTTCATCAAACAATGCGGGACATCTAGAACTCAAGAATTCAAGTGCAGATTTGTTTTTTTGGTCTACCAGCTGAAATTTTTGGAATTTGGGGGCGTGTAATATACCGTTGGAATGGTCTTGAAAATACCTTTCCAACAGTATATTACACGCCCCAAAATGTTTAAAAAATACAGTTGCAAAACAAAAAAGAAAAATACGTAGTTGTTTAGTGACTGTAGATCAGGGTGGTCAAAAGAAGAGCAATGGGAAATCTTCTAACATTAATTATCAAAGAATTGAAATTTAGTGTTAAGCAACGTTGGGTGGTAACAACATTAGATATAATCAAACACTAAATATCCTATTTAGTGTAGTGACAACACAAGGTACATTGAACATGTAAATTACATTGAACATGTACAAATTGAATCACTCATTTTTTTTGTAAAAATTGTTGTGAGAAGATTTGCAAGCCACATCTTCGACACATTTAACAAGAAGTGAAGACAGTTGAAGCCCAAGAGATGACAAGAGAATGATCAAACTTTAAGACGAAAAGAAGAAAAAACTAAGTGACAAGATAAGTGAAGGCATGTGTAGGCAAGTGTAGGCAAATTGAAGTCAACAAAATGGTCAAACTTCATTATTTCCCAAAACTGCCCTTTTTGGGCTTATATTAAAAAAATCAGCACATCCACTTCTTGCCGCATGGTCATTCCTCTTGGTCCACATTCGGTGTACACCTAGTGAGGGGCCCAACAGCTTTGTAAATCAAATTTTTAAGAACTCGGACCATGAAATGTAGACCATGAACTCGTACCGCGGAATAAGGCGTCTTCCGTGGGACGAGTTCATGGTCTATGGTGTAAACCGCCCCTTAAGCAACATCATGAATAACTTAGCATAACTTAACATTCACATACAACTAAAGTTCAATGGGCTTGGTTGAATCCTTTATTATTTAAGCTTACCGACATGCTCTTGCATGCAAAGCTGACCATCCCACACAATCCCAAAATTGGCAATTAGACTCGGAAAGAAAGTTCGCTTATTTACCAATATCTTATCTAGTACCTACAACAATCAAGTTGACATATCTGACGTGGAGCTTGCACACAACACGATATGGATAATGTTCCATAGCCACTTGAAATTCTTCATGATGTATGGTGTCTGAGGTGTGCCACTAACTTAGGGGTGGTTTACACTATGGACCATGAAGTCGTCCCACGTAAGAGGCCTATTTTGCGTGGGACAACTTCATGGGGTGACTTCCATGGTCCGAGTTACTAAAATATTAGTTTTCATGGTTCATGGGCCCTTCACTAGGTGTAAACCGAATGTGGACCATGAAGAATGACCATGCGGCAAGAAGTGGATGTGCTGATTTTTTTAATATAAGCCCAAAAAGGGCAGTTTTGGGGAAAAATGAAGTTTGACCATTTTGTTGACTTCAATTTGCCTTCACTTGCCTGCATATGCCTTCACTTATCTTGTCAATTAGTTTTTTCTTCTTTTCGCCTTAAAGTTTGATCATTCTCTTGTCATCTCTTAGGCTTCAACTATCTTCACTTCTTGTTAAATGTGTCGAAGATGTGGCTTGCAAATCTTCTCACAACAATTTTTACAAAAAGAAAATGAGTGATTCAATTGTACATGTGACATGTACCTTGTGTTTCACTACACTAAATAGGATATTTAGTGTTTGATTATATCTAATGTTGTTACCACCCAACCTTGCTCAACACTAAATTTCAATTCTTTGATAATTAATGTTAGAAGATTTCCCATTGCGCTTCTTTTGACCACCCTGATCTACAATCACTAAACGACTATGTATTTTTCTTTATTCTTTTGCAACTGTAGTTTTTAAACATTTTGGGGCGTGTAATATACCGTTGGAAAGGTATTTTCAAGACCTTTCCAACGGTACATTACACGCCTCCAAATTCCAAACATTGCAGCTGGTAGACCAAAAAAACAAATCTGCACTTGAATTCTTGAGTTCTAGATGTCCCGCGTTGTTTGATGAAACACGTGTAAGCGGGTTTAAAGGGTAGGGCAAGATAGTGCTGGTATGTCTCATGGGCTATAATATAATTAAGGCACATAAAAGGTAGATTCATTAAAACATTCTTGAAATGGCATTTCTCTGACATGGGCCCTTGCCTTTTCCTACCAGACCACCTCTCTTGCCTCTCTCAACGTAAAACCCGTTGGACCATGTCAGTGCATTTATTAGGCCTTAAAAATTATATTTTGGGGACCTCAACCTCCATGGTCCCTCTGCCATTTTTTCCTTAGTGTAAACCGAAGTTGTCCCGGGACAACTTCAAGAGCCAATCAGCTGCCTTGCAGAGCCCTGGTCCAACTTCATGGTCCATAGTGTAAACCGCCCCTTAGTCTTGAATGCGACCTTGTATATAATTGAAGGTGAAGTGGATCCCAAAGTACACCTAAAGAGTGATATGACCGTGTGACTTATCCACTCATCATTAAGGTGTGTAATATGGATACTTTCCTCTCTACACGCACTTCTCATAGGATACAAAACATGCAATTGAGAGTTAGGGCCACTTCACACACGAGCCAAGAGCCGTGACTATGAAATTGTGAGAGCCCAAAAGAAATTGTCCAAAGGTTGTCCTAACACACCTCCAAAATCATGTAATGTGGTCACGGGCTCTCAAGTGTAGTGTGAAGTCATAAGTGATTGGGCCCTCAACCAAGTGCTAATTCAATGATTTTTTATTCATGCGGGTCTTCACACATGATGAAATAGAATGAACCAATGGTTGTGAGCATTCGGAGTGCCATGGTCTCCCAGTTTTGTGTTAGGTCTACCTCTAAGAGGTGGTTTTTGAAAATAATCCAAGTGACCATGAAACACAATCCATTCAGTGCCATGTAGGAATCTATGTGGACTTTACATCCACCTTGCATTCACATGCTCCGTTGGTCCCTCAAGCGTAGTGTGAAGCGAACTTGGACCGTCTCCGCCATTTCCACCAATGAGAGTGCTTGAAGTGTAATGGTCATGGGCTCTTAGTCTCGTGTGTGAAGTGGCCCTTAGTACGAGATGGTTTGCAATTCCAAATCGAGGCCGTAGCCACTTTCCTCATAATTCTTGAAGCTCATATGAATATTTGATTCATTAGCAAAGTGAAGATCCTCGTGCTTATTAAGTGGTCATATAGGTCTCCTCAATCATGTCGATGCTTGATGTTAGAATGGTTAGCATATTATGAGTACGAAGTTTTATCTTTTTTGAACACATTTCTTTTGGTGACAATTTTTTGATCCATACCAAACTCAATGAGAATAATTTGAATAGTCATTCGAGTTCTCTTAAGGCTTAACTAAACATGCTAAGAGAGTTAGGTTGGGCTATAATTGTTTTTTAGTAAACTTGTCATATTTGATTTTGTGGGGTGTCAGTGGACTAAGCTAGACTTGCATAGGCCGATCACGGAGTATCTCGTGAATAATTATGATAATAAATGAAAACATGACAAGCATGTTGTCATACCTTTAAAAGCATCTGAAAGATTGGTAGCAAGAGAATTCACATTGTGACATGCACAAACTTTTATAAAATCCAAGATTTGGGTCGTATATGGTCAAATTAAGTTTATCACCTAATACAAAAGGAGTTCAGTGCGCAATAACCACTTCAAACATGAGATTGAAGGCCCGTGACTATTGCATTCTAAAATTTCTCGTTGGTTAAAAGGTTGAGACCGTCCAAGTTCATTTGACACTAAAAGGTGAAGGCCTAAGGGCATGAAAAAATCATCATGGATGAAAAGTCTACATGGATTCCTACATGCCATATTAGAAATAATGTTTCATGGTCTGCTAGAATTTGCATGAGGCCCACCTCCAAGAGGTAGATCTTATACAAATTCCGGTAGACCATGTTGGTGGCACGAACTTTGGATGAGAATTAAGGGCCCTCACAATTACATGGTCATGGACCTTGGCTTGTGTGTGTAGTGGTCCTTTCAATAATAGATCTCAAGAAAACCAACCCAAATCTATTGTATTTGGTTTTTTACACTAGGTTTTGCTCTCTTCCCAATTAGTTTATGTGTGCCTAAATATCGGAATGAGTCATATGGACTTTGCCATACAAAAATTGATTATAATTTGAGTAAGGCACCCTCGTATTGGTTTTACTTTTGTAGATTATAAGATTCATTTAGAAATACATAATTTTTTAGATGTGTTATAACTTGAATAACTTGAATATGTTCAATATAAGGAAGTTCTTGGATTTTGATTTTGATTTGCAACACAAATATGTAACATTGGTGCTTTCATGTGCAAAACTTTCTTTCCTATCATTCTAAAATAAACAACAAACATTAACATACTTTTGGCCTAAATTTTTGCAACAGTGTTTTAATGATGTGATCTATGGTTATTCACGGATTGAGAATTGAAAACGCACTGCTAAGGTAATTAGACTTTCCAATTGGAAAACATTGGGACCGCTAGTTTTATTAAAATCAAAATTAACCCAAATGACACTCTTATCATTTAATCGAAGATTGTTTGTTTGTGAATAAAAATTACATATTTTTTTCTTTTAGATGAGAAAATTTTAATCATGCATTTTAATCTTAGATATTATTTCAAAAGTTTAAATGAATTTTTATTCATACTAAGACATTTCATTGCATTTATAAAGAATAGTGTTGTTTTTGTCAATTTTATTGACCATATTGTTATTTATACAGTGTAAGCAACATAATGTTTTAGCATGGTAGATTTTTTAGAAAACCTATTTTGGTTGTACAAAAACATACATACTTGAATTTGACAATTGGACTCATAACATGCATAGCACGCATAAATAACATAGTACACTTCAGTATAGTAGTCGGGGCCACCCAAATCCCCATGCACATATTAGAAGTATTTGAGAACCTTCCTATACCACCCTAAGCAATCACACAAGCATATACCACTAGTCATTGCATATACCACTGGTCATCTAGTGGTTTTTGCTGATTTTGTCAACACATGGAAGTGTGCCCTTAAGTCTTTGTATGGATGTGCTTTGATCCTTTGCTCACACTTTATATTGAAAAAAATTATGTTTTACATGAAGTAACCTTAGCTATATAACCGATCTAGAAACTATATCAAATTCAAAGGTGTTTATAAATTAACCACAACTCTATTCCCACAATCAGAGAAACCATTTTTGGTTCATATCTTTTGATAGAATTGGTAAGTGACTAACCCTTCCCTTCACCAATTAACAAACAACTACATTGTGTTATGGTGTTTAGTGTCACTTACTATTTGGAGTTATGCATTGCTATAACATTTTATTGTTAGTGTAGATTTCTACCAAGTAAAAATGTTAATGTTATATAGTGTCCAAACAACCAATTTGACCTTTGTTAGTAGAAAGTGAGATCCATAGTAAAATGTTATAGCACTATGTAACTCCAAATAGTAAGTGACACTAAATATCATAAACAATTAAAAAACCCAAGTTAGATAGTCTAACATGATCATAATATTGTTCAAAAATTAAACTTGTGTTTCAAATAGCATATGTGCTCTCAGGTTGCATTCAACCTGGAAGTTCTTACCATCTCTCCATAAGAAGTGATAGTTGTGATGAGCACTTTTCCCTTTCATTGATTGTTGTGGTCAAGCATACCTTCATATCCCCCCCCCCCCCCAAAACACACACACACACAAATAAATAAATATGGTCATACATGAGATTGTCAATATGTGCTAAATGGGTCTACCAATCAAAGCCTTTTATTCATGGACCCACATACATCTCAAAGATTAGTCGTTCAAGAGATTGCGATGCAATTCACATTTATCTAAACATCATGTAGCCAAATCAACACATTTGTTATGGACTAATTGGGAAATAGGAAATGAAAGATGATGGAAAGATGTAGGGATGAATATACAAGGCTAAGGAGAGTGGATGGATGAGGAGTTTGATAGTTACGATAAAAGGAAGATCATAAAATAAAAGGAAGATGCAAAAAGTAAAGTAAAAGGATCCTTGTATATATAATTTTCTATATATAGGGATAATGGGGAAGAAGAACATGTGTGATATTCTGTGTGCGCCTATAGGTCATTTATGTGGTAAGTTGGACGAACGTCATGTGCTTGAGTAAAGGCATGGTACAATGTCCTCTTCGTTTCACCAAAATTGGAGGTTTTGACATCACTTGAATCATCCTTAAACACTATGAACATAAAACTTCCGTAACAAAGCAATACTTTTTGAGATTCTTTAAAGAAAACTCTAATTGAGAGTGATTATGCACAGAGAGAGAGAGAGAGAGAGAGAGAGAGAGAGAGAGAGAGAGAGGCCTCCCACATATCCAATATAAAAGCTGGATCCTCTATGGGTTTGGCCAAGTCATCTCAAATGACTCGACTGCCCTCATGCTCATATGCGATAATTCTCTCCCTCTAGTAAGGTGGACAACCCTTATTGAGTTATTTTTCTTAATCGGCTACCTATATTTCAGTGGTACATGGTTTAAGGTTGCTCCAAGAGAGAATATCAAGAAGACCATGTTTAAAAAAGTTTGAATTGCATGCTCAAAACATGCTAATCATTATAGGTTCAATAATCAACACAATCGGGGAAATCCATATGACCATTTAATGAACATGAGAATCCTCGTTGTGATAGTGAGTAAGATATTCATATGAACTCCAAAACTTACGAGGAAAGTGGCTATGACCTCAATTTGGATTTGCTAACCATGTCGTACTAATAATCATCGTGTGTTTGATATCCTAGGAGAAGTGGGCTAGTGGAAAGAAGTAACCATTCAAAGACCCATCTACCTCATGCACAAACCTTAGAGAGTTAGTAACTTACTACGCTCGTATGCAACAGGCCCTCCCTCCTCTCCACCAACCAGTAGCCGACCAAAGGTAGTGACAGGGGCGCGACCGGGAACCGGGCCAGCCGGTGACGGAGGTGCTACAAGGGCCGAATTTCTAGGGTTATGAGGGTTTAGTCTTTCGCGCTTTGGCCGCGGGACGAATGCCGAGCGCCATCGGACCTCGTCCCGCCCCGCCCCGATCCCCCAGCCCCGCCATCGCCAAAGCCATGGCCACGCCGTAGGCGCACAGCACTCGTCGTACCAGCCCCCGTCCGTCTTGCTGCCCTGCTGGACAAAAAAAACACGAACGTTTTCGGCCCCGATTTGAGCCCGGGAGGACGATTTTTGCAGTGTTGACTTTCGGGGCAAGGGAACCCCAAATCAGCGAGGGAACTAACTATGAGTACGTGTCTGTTTCTGTTTCTCTGCATCTGTTGCAACCCGGATGATGAAGTGCCGGATGATGTTTTGCTCAACTCTCGCAGCTCTCGTTTCTCTCTTCTCTCTCTCTCTCCTTTCTCTCTTTCTCTATAGAGACTTGTAAGTTCGGACACCTTTGTTTGTAGTCATGTCGGTTGCGGGGGGTGATTAGGGATCGACGTGTTTTTGAATAGTTTGAGGTCAGGTGAATTCGTTCGAGTGTTTCTTAAGGATATGGGGAAAGTGACATATTCTTCTGTTGACCACGCTTTAGGAGTGTTGGACTTATTTGTGGAGGGATTGAGCCTTGCTCATAGCTTTCTTTCGACTACAAATTGAGAAGAAGACAGAGCTGTGTGTCAAATTGACCATGGCTTTAGTGTTTCATTATGTAGTGCTAGGGTTTGTCTTCATTACTTGTAGAGTGTCCTTTCAATGCGGAGGTTGATAATATAGTGCAATAGGAAGGAACCTTTGTGAAGGTGCACTTTTTAATACAGGCAAGTCATTCTGAGTTTTCCTCTCTTATGGTCGCACTATCATTAAAACTTCATAATTTGGATGAGGAGGACGCATGTGGAGGTAGTGTGTGAATAAAGCATCTCATACTGCATAATTTCACGAATATTTTGCAGTTGCAAATTGCATAGGAGCTCATGAGCTGAATATTGTAGGACTTAACCTCTGGCTGTCATTTCAACACGTTTCTGGAGCTATTTCCATTGAATTTCTATGGAGCTGTAGATTTAGGGTTGTGTAGGTATGGAACTGGATGGGGCTTAAATCACTTTTTCATTATTTTGGTTACTACTGCAGAGTAGGAAACTGCTGTTTTCCCAGGGTTGTCTTGTTGAATTTTAAGGGGTTTGTACTGGGATACAGGGGTGGCCCATCACAAATTACTTTTTAATTTACATCGTCTCCCTTACTACACATCACTAAACCTGGTTTCAGTCTCTAAGTGACAACCAATATACGTTTTCTGCTTGAAGGTTGACTATATTGGAAGGATGTCAAATTGTCGCAGTTTGAAATCGGTTTACAGTAGAGTTATGTTGTAGGGTATATGGGTGTACTTTTTTAAGGGGGTCTTTGATATCTGGGTAATCGTTCCTCTTCCTCTGCACCTAGCCGGTGAGCTACTTTTATTACATGGGTAGGATGCAGCAAATGAGGATAACCTTGCCTTTCCTTTAAATGAATCAATTTTCTGAGGTCAAGAAAAGCAAATGGTGCTGCACACACTGACACAGATACCGTGTCTACATTGATAGTTCTAGTCACAATGGGCTTGAGAGTGAGCTTTTTGTCACTACCCTCACCAAGTTACTGGCTGTATGATACAGGAGGTCGTATTTTGAAAATAGACAAGTAGCAGTCTTCGTATGAGTGACAAGTGCAGCCATCATTTCTGTTCAATTGTGTGACAAAAATGGAGATCGCTCGCAGCCATCTGAAAGATGATGTCTATCTGTCTAAAGGTACAGGCTTCTGTCTATTGTTGGGGTATTGTCGGCACTTTGTGCATGTCCCTGGTGGAGGACAGGCAAGAGTGTAGTAATGTCAGAAGAGTCAAACTGAAACCTTTTATTGTTGCTATTCAATGAAACTTTTCTTCTAGCCTTAGGATTGCAGTTGGGACGATATTGTACATCTCTAGATGCCTTTGTAGATGGATTGCTGATCGCATTTTCATGTTACCCCATCCTTATTCAGTGTTGTTACGACACCCAGCTAGCTGGTTATCGTTATTTTCCATCTCCCAACAAGAGTATTAGCTCCTATAAGCAGAATAGGCCCTGTTTTGAAGAAGATTCTGTGCATTTTGGCATTGAGGTCTGCTTCTGGTGGCTAATATTTTGTTCCTTGTTGGTGGTTGTGTTTCTTGTTTCTGCCTTCTTTTTTCCAAGATTCTGTGTTTCCATGTGGCGTGCGACTCCCCCATCATTCCTCTGGCGCAGGGTCCACCCTCAGTTTTAGATTTTGATCGAGCCAGTCCATTAGGAAGGTTGTCCTGTGTCAGATGCAGTTCTAATATACATTTATGTATGGTTCTGAAATTGCTGGGAATGATGCGGAGCCACTATGAACTTCAATCTACATCTATACGCCCAAATTTGTATGGACAATCTGGTTGGCTCTGACAACATGAGCACTAATGTTCAAATTTGATAGTCTTAGGCTAGTTGTAAAATCCCAAAAGAAAATAATTGTAGCAGTCGTTTTACCCTAGCAACTAGAATTTCTTTGCTCTTGAACTTCATGAATCTGTAAACTCAGCCCTTGGCAAGTTGAAGTTGTTGTAGTCTCATCTTCTGACGGTTATCCTAGTTCTTCATTAGGGACTTAAGACGTCTGACATCTCTTTCATCCTATCAGAAAAGTGGCAGTTTCAGTGGATTTAAAGGTACAGATGAAGAAAAATGCCCTTAACAACTGTAGTCCAAGTTAATTTTGGCTACTTCAAACCTTATACATACCAGTCTAATGTATGTGTAGACCCTGTTATAGAGCAGGGTCAAGAGTTCAGAAAGCCTTCGAGACCCTTAATTTGTGAGGACCTGGCCTTGAGAGTAAAGGCCAGGTTCGCCATATTTACTCAATCTCAAAGACATCTCCATACTTTCAGAGGAATCTGAAGAAGGGCCTTTGGAAAACCCTTTGTTGATCCACGGTTGCGAGTCCAGAATTGATCAATGGCCTCCACCAAGCAAGCAGGGATGCAGGCTGCTGGGCAGTATCTTGGAGTGACAGAACCAATTTCGACAACAGGTCCTACACCAGTGGACCTCATCAAAACTGAGGAGCTGGAGAAGTGTTTGATGACCTTGGGGCTGTACGAGAGTCGAGAGGAAGCTGTGGAACGAGAAGAAGTACTTGGGCGCCTGGATGTGATTGTGAAGACATGGGTTAAGATGGTGACAAGGAAGCAAGGCCTCAATGAGCAGTTGGTACAGGAAGCCAATGCTAAGATCTTCACCTTTGGTTCGTACCGCCTTGGTGTACATGGACCAGGTGCAGATATAGATACCCTTTGTGTTGGTCCGCGCCATGCTAGTCGTGAGGTAGATTTTTTTATAGAGTTGCATGAATTGCTGGAGAAAACCGAAGGAGTTACTGAGCTTCACCCTGTACCAGATGCTCATGTACCTGTGTTGAGTTTTAAGTTCAACGGAATCTCCATTGATCTCCTGTATGCAAGGCTTTCATTGTGGGCCATACCTGAAGACTTGGACATATCTCACGACTCCATTTTACAAAACGTGGATGAGCAGAGTGTGCGGAGTTTGAACGGTTGCCGTGTGACAGATCAGATTTTGCGTCTTGTTCCTAATATTCAGCATTTTCGTACAACTCTAAGGTGTGTGAAGCTGTGGGCAAAGAGGAGAGGTGTGTATTCAAATGTGACTGGATTCCTGGGAGGTGTTAACTGGGCCTTACTTGTGGCTCGCATATGCCAATTATACCCAAATGCTGTACCAAGCATGCTTGTGTCAAGGTTCTTCCGAGTCTACAAACAATGGCGTTGGCCAAACCCGGTGATGCTATGTGCAATTGAAGAGGGGACTTTTGGATTACCTGTTTGGGATCCACGAAAGAATCCAAGGGACAGGACACATCTGATGCCCATCATCACTCCCACCTACCCCTGCATGAATTCCAGTTACAATGTGTCCACCAGTACACTGCGTGTGATGACGGAAGAGTTTCAGCATGGCAATGCAGTGTGCGAGTCTGTAGAAACAAATAAAGCGGATTGGAGCCAATTGTTTGAGACATATCCCTTCTTTGAGACATACAAAAATTACTTACAAATTGACATCACAGCGGCAGATGACGATGATCTACGGAAATGGAAAGGATGGGTAGAGTCTCGGCTGAGACAGCTAACTCTGAAGATTGAGAGGGACACATATGGCATGCTCCAGTGCCATCCATATCCAAATGAGTTTGTGGATACCAGCAAGAAGGGTCAGCATTGTTCATTTTTTATGGGGTTGCAGCGGAAGCAAGGCACTCAGCAGCAATTTGACATTCGGGCTACTGTAACAGAGTTCAAAGCATCTGTCATGCAGTACATGATGTGGAAAGATGGGATGGACCTTCATGTTTCTCATGTTCGCCGAAAGCAGATTCCGTCCTATGTCTTCCCCAATGGTGTCCGACCAGCAAGGCCTCCAAGGCCAGCTGGCATGGTAGGGCGGCCAGGCTCTGGGCCTACATTGCGCACAGCTCAGTCAAGTCCACTGCAGAAAGCAACCTCAGGAACTTCAGTTGGTGAAATTGATGTGGAGGATAGATTCTCTGAAGATAGTGAAGAGAGGGAGCTTGCCTTTTCTGGTGCCAAGAGGAGACAAGAAACTTTGGTGGATGATCCTAAACCCTTCAAGAAGATGGGAGTCAAGCTGAGTACTCCCACAGCTGAAAGGCCTAGTGTGTCACCGCCTGCATAACCCACTTCTGCTGGTCTCAAATTCATTGCTCTTAGACTTGGAACAGGTCTGATATGTTTACGTAGCCAGCTACCTCTGGCAAGAATGTAATCAGATGATGCAATTGCAATTTTGTACTTTCTCTTTCTCAGTAAAGTTGTAATTTTGGAGCAGACTCACTTTCTTGTTTATGTCTGTGATATATTCAATTGTTTTCTGTGGAGGTTCCATGTAGGACATGGCAGCTGGGTGGATCTGGACGACTGATTGGTGGCAGGAGTTGGGGCGATCTCTTGCCGTTCTGGAACGGAATCTTGTGTTCACTATTATGTTTCTGTATATCTGGGCCCTCAGATGGTATTTAGTTCCCTAAGTCTCAGTTTTATTTGGTTCTGCCCCAAGGGACAGAGTGCATGAGGAGTATCCACTTCACAAACCTGGATGCTAGTGTTGTTGGTGCAAGGAGTTTTTAAGTCGATTCTTGTCTATTTGAATAAGTTTGCCTGTTCCAGTTTGTGTCGTCTAGTGACTTTTGCAGGCTATTTGCAGTCATTTTTCTTCAGTACGAGATTTACCATGCAGGACAGAGCCTCGTATTAATTTACTCTTTTGTTAGTGTTCTAGTTTTTCTTAACCCCACATGTACCAGTTGAGGATCTGGAAAATGTTTAAAAATGATGTTTTAGATTTTTTCTATTTTTTCTTTTATATAAAGACAAATTTTGAGCTTTGCATCAATCAGGAATTTCAGTGCAACATTAACACATTTCTTTGCATACCTTCCATCAACCATGACCACAGCATATATGATTCCTTGGGTTTCTCATCCTTGAGTCTGTTATTCACAGGTGGTTTGTTAAGTGTGCTTTAGGAAAACCAAAGCTCTGATTCAAGGAGCTTGTTGGTGGTGCAAATTGATACAGCACTAGTGCACAGTTTTGTATTTGTCTATTGTGATTCCATGCTTACACCAGCTTGTCAAACTTCTATCATGTTTTAACTCGGTCGATACACTAAAACCCACATCCTTCTGATTGAGGGTTGATAAATGTTCAACATTTTGTCTATCTGTCAATGGTCATTTGCAATTGAATACTTACATGAGTGATAGGAACCGTGTTTGTGTGCTCATAATGTGAACTTTCTATCATGTAAGTTAGGACGATGCATTGCAATTACTTTGAAGAACTGAAGAGCACATGCCTTGATAGGCATTGCCTTATACAACTCAACCAGGCTGGTTCTTTGTATAGGATAAGTATAGCCTAAGCATATCAGCTAATAAGTGTATCACCAAAGTGGATGCGGTGGTGTAAGGCAAGTCTCCTCTTTGTTTTTTTGATTCACAGTATTGTAACCGCTTCCTGCATCAGCTTTTATATAAATAAGTATTCTTGAAACTTTACCATGTGGCTGTCTTACATTGGCTTCCCAGACTTTAAAATCAATTTCATTTCATTTCACTCGTTGGGTGAGACTCGCTCAGATCCCATGTGCAAATCAAGGTTTGGCATCAAAAAAGAGGAACCATGCAAGCTTCCTGGTACTTCATGGTAGGCAACTATCTAGATCAGTAATTGCATAAGAGTGCGAAATCAACTTTGGAGAATTTTAATCACTTCTATGAAAGTTATACTTTTGACCTTCTCATTGGGTGTAAGTTTCTCTTGGAGGGAGGGAATTATTGCATACGAACGTATCTTTCATTCATCCAACATAAAACCCGTAAAAGTGTATGCATCCCGAAGGTTTCTATTTTTAGTGAATACGACACTGAAATTGGTTTTAAGGACCTTGAACTAGTCTAGTCCAAATTATTTGGGATGAATCAACTACGAATTTATAGGGGTCAAGTTTTTATATTGGATGATGCAGAGGTATGCTCGTATGGGATAATTCCCTCTCTCCGTTTCTCAGAGTGTACAACCTTTTCAAGTCATGGTTGCGTTGCCAATTTAGGGTCTAGGAATGTGAAAGTTAGTCGTTAACTTCATGGAGCATATTGTGATATCATTAAATCATCTAAAAAATAAGCTTTCTAGGGCTCAATTTTTATTGTACCTAAAAGAAAAGTTGTTAGTAATGATCTCAAGATCACATCAATATGGTAGCAATACTTAATGATTTCACGTTCTATTTATAAGTGAATTAGAATAATAGAGCTTCAAGAAATTGTGATAAATATATGCCATAAATAGGGGATGTGCAACTCCAAGCACTCAAACTAAATTAGGTAAAGAGCACTAAGGAGGTGTTTATTCTGTTCAATTAGCACCAAGTTATGTGGAGTATTGCCTTGGTCAATTATCAATTGGAATCCACAAAGATTGTCATTTCAAGTTTTTGGATCAAAATTAAGATCATGCACAAGCTATAAGAAGCTAGAGTTTGAATCTCACTATCTTTTAAAACTAATCATGTAGGCCCTCTCAATTATGTTAACAATTGAACCTAGAACGGTGTCTATATTTTGAGCACATAAATCCAATCTCTTTGTAACAAGTATCATCTTAGTGGGCGACATTCTTATCTACAAGCCTTCCCATATAACATCAATTTAAAAAGAGTGACCACATAAGACCCTTGTACACCTTAAGTGAAATAAATGGTGTAATAATACCTTTAGAATGAGATTAAGAATTGCATGCCGAGTTAGTAGAATAACGTCTTCATGACTTGTCATTTATCATCAAGTGCCATTTGACATTCTCTCTAGTTGCCACCAATGTTAAAGTGGTGTCTAGGCTAGTACATGGTATCAAAACAAAATTTCGACAATGGTATTAAAGAACCTACCAAACAGGTATCAAGATAGGAGTACGAGTCATATACTGATACTTGGTGGTATCACAAGACATGTAAATATTTGCGTATTCAAGTCATTATTTGGGTCAATATCATCTTAATACTATGTTGATATTTGGGTAACTTCACCCAAGTATAAGGATTTTTAGATGGCACATAGACCCAAATGGTATAAATAACAAAAAAAACCTTAGATACCCATACTCTACTTGTATTAGACAAATATAGAGTCCTCATTATATATATATATATATATATCCACGTGGCATTTAAAAAGGTGATATCACTCTAACATTGATTGCTACCTAATGATTGCGAGACACGATAAAGGTAGGCATGCCTAGGAGTTCGAACACAACAATGATCCAAACACCAATATTTGAGTGAAATGTGGTTAGGTGTCAATCTAAGTATTGGCACCAAAACGCACATGCGTTTAAAAGTGATTGGGCTATGTGCTCAAGATATACTAACCATTCTAGACTCAATACTCTACATGATTGGGGGCCCCTCTATGACCACTTAGTGAGCATTTGGCATTTAAGTTTATTGGACAAAACACTTGTCCAGAAATAGGAAGGGATGTGCACTTGTGGGGACAAAAACATCAAATGGCAACAACCAAAACAACAATAGAACAACCATAACTTTAAACATTTGTATGCCATGTTCGTCAACCATCATATTTGTGTAGTTTTGCAATCCAGTGTACGTCATATTGGCAATTTGTCCAAAATTCATGCATAAATCCAAATATACTTAAATCCTAGTTGAACACAACAACCTTCACTTTGATAACGGATAAGTTATTTATACGAGCCCAGAAAATCATGAGGCAAACGGCTATGGACACTATTTGGATTTACTAATCACCTTGCACTAATTACGTGTTTCGTATCCTTCGAGAATATCTTAGTGTGGGCCACACTAAACTAAATGAGATGTTTAGTGGAGAGTTAAAACCCTTTTAACGATAGGGGTTTGTGGTGCCAAGGGTCGTGTCAGAGTGTGAGAGAGAAATTTGTGCACAGGTTGTGGACTCCGATCACACAAATTGCAGGTCGGAATCCCAAGGCACACTTCTCCATCTGCAAAACATAGCATATCGAATTGCATCACTAATCTCAGAGAGGAATTGCGAGGATCCGTTGACGAGCTTTGCGAATCGGAGCACAGACAGAGAGGGGGAAGGAAGCTATGGCGACAATGCCATTGTCGGAGCTCATCGAGGTGATGGAGCTGGAGCCCCATGTGGAGGGTGGCTACTACAAGGAGACTTTCAGGGACACGGATGTGATGCTCGCTGCGGACTCCCTCCCCGCCAATTGTAAGAGCTGTCCTCCCATGTCTTCTCATACACATCTCATTTCCATTCTCTTTGTGAAGTTTAGTTTTTTGGCCTTTGAGATCTTTTGCAGTAGCTAGTAAACGGCAGGATGTTTGCTTGCCTGATCAATTCATTTTCCATATGAATTATCTCAAATGGATCGATCCTGATTTTCTTGGGTAATGGATAGGGTTAAGGAGGAGAGGTTAAGGCTTCATTTCAAATTTGCATTCTCTTTGTGAAGTTTAGTTCCTGGGCGTTTGAGATCTCTTGCACTAGTATGGGTGGGATGTTTGCTTGCCTGATTGATTTGTTGGCCACATGATTTAGCTCAACGGATCGATCCTAATTTTCTTGGCTAAGGAGGAGAATTAGGACTCCTTTTCACATTTGCATTCTCTTTGTGAAATTGAAGTTTTCTGCGTTTCGGATTTTGAGCTTTTGCACAGTAGGTTGTTGAATCTTTAGGTCAAACCACACAGGATGCTTGAATGCACCAAAGTGGATCTCTCTAGATTTATGGATCGGGTAAGGTTACTGAAGGTGGTGACATTGTGGTTGCATTGCAGATAAGGTTGGGCGGCCGGTGAGCACTGCAATCATGTTCCTCATGCCCAGCGGAGCGACATCCAACTTGCATCGGATTCCTCTTGCCGAGGTGTGGCACTTCTACATTGGTGAGCCAATCACGGTATGACAAAATTTCCACTTACAGTCATCTTTCTGTGGGTGCAGGGGTAGGTTGAAAACTCTCATTGGGGAATGGACAGAGTGCATTCCTATTTCAAAAATTCTCATTTTAAAACTTTGGAAATAAGCCATCCCTCACATGATCAAGCTCCACATTGGTTAATATTCCATGTTAGAGTACTATCCTTAAGTTGGGTATGGTTTTGTTCCAGGGTTTAGCCTCCCTTGGCTTGTTTAGAAGGCTGTGATTAGGTTCTTAGGATTTGCAATGGATAAGCTGTATATGATATGTTTTCATTTAGTGAGATAGATAATTAGAGAGGGAGATGACTCTGATGTGTTGCCACTGGCATGAATTGTGGTGTTGGTTCATCTTTGAGTTGGTAATTCTATGTGTAATCCCGAAACATGCATCGCAAGATTTAGAGGGACCTCAAAAAAATTCCTGCCTTCTGTCAAAGGTGAACACCTCGAGTGGGCACAAATATTACTGCCCGTGACTCTCTCCCCCAAGGGGCAGCCCCTAGGTTTCCATAGGTTGGTTGAAAATGTCCAATATGATTGAGTGGACCATAGTGGTAGGGTGCACTAAGAATCAAGTGTAGGTCACCCATCCTAGCACTATTTCATTGTTCTGGCCTTAGGCATCTTGACTGGTGTTGGACTGCTATCATCCTTTTATACAACTTGGGTATATATAGTGGGGATTTACAAATTTTTGATACTGGTAGGGTACGGGTATTTGAGGATATTTTGATTTGCATACCATTGTGGTCCATATACCTTGCAATGTCCTTGATACCCAGGTAAAACTACACAATTGTCAATATGGTTTAAGATGGTATTGACCCAAGTAATGAGCTGGGTATGAAAAAATTCTTTCATCTTGTTATGCCGACCAAGTATCAATATATGATTGGTGTCACAATTTTGATACCAGTTGGGGTAGGTTACAGATACCAGTTTTGATATTGAATATCAGTACCATGCATGCACCTATATACTGGTCCAACATTGGTCTTGACCTCAGGAATTCCCTTAGGATTTGAGTTAAGGTGATGGGTTTAAGCCACCCTTTGTTCATTAAGGGGAATTGAATCATCAGTTGCACTGGATTCCATTCTAATATTTTGACATTCAGGTGTATGAAATTGATGAACATGGGAAGGAGTCGCATGTTGTGTTGGGCAATGATCTTGCAGCGGGCCAAAAACTTCAGTATGTGACAAAACCCATGGTGTGGTTTGGGGCTTACCCTACCAAGGACATTGCCCACCTTCCCAAAGATGGTGCCCCTTTGGTGAAATCGGAACCCCGGGATCGTGAGAAACATTACTCCCTGGTGGGGTGCACCTGTGCTCCTGGCTTTGATTTTGCCGATTTTGAATTGGGGAGTCGGTCGAAGCTCCTGGCCGAGTTTCCACACGCAAAGACCTTCATTGAGTACCTCACCCACTATGAGTGAGCTATCTCTCCTCTCACCAATGTGGTCGTCCTGTGAGCCGTTTCTTTTATTCAGACCGTAAATATAAGGCTTATATATACTGTTAGAGGTCAGGATCCAACATATAAGACTGCCATCTCGATATGCCCATGGAACCCTTTCTAAATCCACTTTTTGGAGCATGGAGAATGCTGTGAAATACATTGCAGAGTGTCCAAACTACACTGCAGTCTTCTGTGATTTGGGCTAAACTTGATGGCTTGTTGGATGAGTCTTAATGTGCACTAGCTGCGGCATCCCATGGTTATATTCTCGGTGTCCACATGAACAAACGCACACTCCTTAATAATGTCAGGTTCTCAAGTATAACAATGTACAATCTCCATATGCATATGGAACCCTTTCGGAATCCACTTTTTGTAGCACATGCTTTTCGAGATAATTTGCAGAGTGTTGAAACTACATGCAACTTTCTGTAATTTGGGAGCTAAGTGTGTACAATGGGCTGGAACAATCTTCATGGTTTAGCTCATTGGGTGGATCTTGAACCAGGTGGTGCAAATGCATGTGTAGTTGCAATTTCATTCCCAATTGCTCAGGCTTTAGCAATCAATTTCTTTGCCCATAACCCAAACTTCTGTGTGCTCATATGTTTCTTTTGTAACGGACTACACATGAGAAAGTATGCTTTGTGAGAAATGCACATACTGTTTGTTTGAGTTATGAAATTGTAGTGAAGGTGATTGTATCAGAAAGACGCATAAGAGGTCCTGCTGATGTTCTCCCTTGGTATGCTTAGCCCTTAATTTATTTTTCTTGGTTTTCTGGGTCTAAATGGACAGTCCCTTCAACAAGGTGCCTTCTTGATGTGCTTCTTCTAACAAACTTTGTTCAATTTGTGACACAATATGGTGGTGTCAGAGACTTGTAGAAATTTGTAACTCACATGCATCACCAAAAGCCTTGATACGAATACATGGGGTCAAAGTTGATTGCAGACTTTTTGAGTGGACTAACTTTGATTGCTCATATTTTTCTGAAATATAGCCAATTAAGGTTGAGGCATCTATAACCGATAAAGAAAGAGAGGCCGCATTTGTTTAGAAGTAATTGCAGAAAATTATCTTCTTGCGAAGAGAAACAAATTCTTAGGAGAATGCATTTTTTTGTTCCATGAATATGGAAATTGCTACAAATTTCGAAGTGGTAAAGTTTGGGAGCACATAATCAATCTATAGGTTAATCCATAACTGCTCATCTAAATTCTAATGCTTGGTTATGGCAGTTGTCAAAACTCTTATGAGGGTAATCACAAGATGTTTACACCATGGACCATGAAGTCGTCCCATGGCCCTGTAAAATCTATAATTGGTTGTTGAACTCGTCCAAGAACGACTTTGGTTTACACCAAGGAAGAGATTTCAGAGTGACCATGGAGTTTGAGGTCCCCAAAAGGCATATTTTAAGACCTACACTATCCATTGACATGGTCCAATGGGTTTTGTGGTGGGAGAGGCAAAAGAGGTGCTCTAGTAGAAAAAGGTAAAGGCCCATGCTAGAGCAATGATGTTAGAAGTTTTTTTTTTGATGAAATGTTTTTTTGGGGAAGAGAAGATGAAGACAAGAGATGATAAGAGAATGGTCAAACTTGAATTTCTTTTCCAAAAAATCCCTTTCTTGGCATATATTCAAAAAATCAACACATTCACTTTTGTTGCATAGTCAGTCCTCTTGGTCCACATTTGGTTTACACCTAGTGAGGGGTCCAAAGGCTTTGTAAATTGATTCTTTAAGAAATTGGACCATGGATGTTGGATCATCAAGTCGAACCATGGGAATAGGCCATCTTCCATAGTCCGATTTCATGGTCCATGGTGTAAACTGGCCCTCATCAATCACAAGCCATCACCACATAAACCCTGACTCCATTCGCCCAAAAAAATATAGATCTTATCTATGTCAACATTACATGACCCTAGTGAGCGGTTAAATGAACCTAGTTGACTATGGGTGCCTTGACCTTATATGAAGACATAATTATGTGGATGGTCCAAGAAGGGAGTGGAGTTTGCATAAGCCTTTTATTTGTATTTTTATATGAACTACTATTTTTTCCAACATTTCCTTGTGGATTTTGTCTTGGAAGGACCTACTATAGATAACTTGAGTGACCATTTTAAGACTTTGATGTTTATTGGTTGTGTCTGTAGGACAGAGACTATGCATTGACTTATGTTTCAAGAGCAAATTTCCTAATCATTTTGCGTTCACACTTGGACAGTACTTGTTCTTGCTATTCTTGATCCAATTTGTTTAACGTGGATGGTGAAAGCTTGCATACCTTGGACAACAAAACAACTGTTTCAACTATTAGTTAGGTAGTTGCCATTCATAACTATAGTTGTTCGTGTCAACTCTATAGTTGTTCGTGCCAAAAAATGTAGTTAACTATAGTTGTTCTAAAATGTAATTAACTATAGTTATATATGTCTAGTTAACTAAAGTTGTTCCCTAAAATGTATTGAAAAAAATCTAATTGACTAGAGTTGGTTATAGGTATAGTAAATAGCCATGGATTGGCATGAGCAAAGTGTACAACTATAATTATAATTTTTCATAAGAAAGGACAGAGCCTCATGGTTGTACCGTTTTCTTGTTTTTATAACTTATTCTCATGCCACCCTTATTTAGAGACTTGCTCTATCCTAAGGACCTAAACCCTCACGAATAAACAACTTTGTGTAGATTACATCATGAGTTTTCTGTATTTTTCAAAAGGAGTTCATAAAATAAAATGTATTCATCACTTGGGCTACTTTTTCTTTTTCTTTTTCTTTTTTTGGGGGGGTTATTTTGTGTTTTGCTAAAGTTCATCGCACATATTTGTTTTAAAGCAAGGAAAACAAAAGATACCAATGCATGGGTGCCCCATTTAGTCCAAACAATACACTAAACATTGGAATTACACAATGCTATAACTATTTGTTGTTTATCTTAGTTGTTGCCAATGAAGGTCAAATTGGATGCTTGGACATTGTAGAACATTGACATCTTTACTTCCTAAACAATTATATCAATAGTAAAAAGATATAGCATTGTGTGAATCCAAATAGTTTTTGATACTAATACATTATTTAGTGTAGTAGTGTGACTTGTGCCGGAAACTGAGAGTCTTGTTTTCACTTAGAAATTGTCGAAGCTAAGAAATATTCATTGCCACTTTTGCTCCTATTATCTAGTTGAGAATGAAACTAGGGTTTAAGTATATTTGGATTTATGCATGAGTTTTGGACAATTCCAACCGCCAATATGATGTACCTAGATCGCAAAACTACACAAATATGATAATTGGTGAACATGGAATACCAACAATCGAAGCTGTGTTTGTTGTGTTGTTGTTTTTGATGTTGCCATTTGACATTTTTGTCCCCAAAAGTGCACATCCCTTCTTTTTTTTGGACAAGTGTTTAGTCTTGAATGTCAAATATGAGGTACACTTTGTGTTGGAGTGCCCCCTATTCTGTGTAACCCTAGTAGTGATAAGTTTCCATCATTATTTGAATGTAGTATTAGGGAGCCTCACTTCTTTCTTTCAATTGGACCATTAGTTGACATTATCCTCTATCTCATGGAAGCTACCGCATTTTGCCACTCTAGTAAATTAGCCAGTTTGAAACCATCATGATGTATTTTCAGACCCCACTTTATACGTGGTGTAACGTACCTCGTTAAACTATTCATAAACAATAAAGAAACATTTATTGACAAAAGGCTCACCTCCCAACCTGGAGACACACACAAAACATAACATGTGTTCTCCTTCCCCCAAGCCCTATCTATACATAGTATCCATAAGACACTTTTAGAAGTCTCAAGTCTTTCTATACATAGATTGAAGTCTCCTTAATTGTATGCGTATATCACTTTCACTTTGCTTTATGTAGATAAGAGTCATCCAATTGCTCATCCTTCGACTTCACATCCATCCACATTTCATAGTCTTGGACATTCATCCCTGCGGTTTATTTCCATCCTCAACAATACATTTCCAAATTAGTCCATTACACGTGGGGATTGGATTGAGGTCCAACCTGAACTCTAAAAATTTGGCCCAATAAGATCGCTTAGTTTCATCAAATCTAACCCAAGGGCTTTGCACTAGGGTTGGGTTT
Source organism: Polytrichum commune (assembly GCA_950295325.1). Taxonomy (NCBI): domain Eukaryota; kingdom Viridiplantae; phylum Streptophyta; class Polytrichopsida; order Polytrichales; family Polytrichaceae; genus Polytrichum; species Polytrichum commune. Next base: position 40,007,129 of record OX485803.1, on the reverse strand, counting down.
GAATCCATGTGGTGCCCTACAAGGCGCGATTTTGGCGCCAAACCTTTGGTCCAACTTGATAGAATCAGGACAAGCTTTTCCTTGGCCCGAAGTTCTCAACATGGGCCGGAATGGATAATGAACATCTGTACTATTGATTCACGGAAAGTTAATTCTCTTCACTACACTTTCCCCTCAAGAGCATCAGAACCTAAAACCGGACCTCGTCACTTTACACGCGACAAGGTTGGGTCTGAGAAAAATTGACAAAGTTGGATGGGATTCAAGGCATAAATTAACACATGAATCATGCCAGTACTCAAACCAACCCCACGCTGTGCAACTTATAGAGTGGGCCTTCTTAGTCCCATTAGCCTTGTCGCTTCCCGGACATTAAAATCAATTTCATTTCATTGCAATAGCAATACACCCCACAAACCTCCTTACTAGAAGTGCTCACTTTGTGTCGCCGCTTTCTTGGCCACTACCATAGAATTCCGAGCCGGAACCCAAGCATGCCAAGTGTGAACGGGACCCATCATTGCCAATCCCTCACTCATCACCCACCCACCTTTTTCCCCTCTTTAATCCGGAGCCAATGAAACTTTCCTCTTTGATTGCCACATATACATGACCTCCTATGGCATGAAAAGGCCTCCATACCACATGCCACATGCGCTATTATTATACTATTATTATTATTGTTACTATTATTATTATTGTTACTACTATTATTATTATTACTACTATTATTATTGTTACTACTATTATAGCACATGCGATTTCTAGAAATGATAATAGAGCTCCAGCTGTACACATTAAGTGCACGGTGACAGGTCTGAAAGCACATACTCTAATAATAGTAATCACAAACATATGTCCCTTGTATATTTATTATGGTACCAAGGGCACGGTAATAGGTCCCATATACTTATAGGCGGTAGCATATACCCGTAGTATTGCACCGTAGTATAGATGGTCCTTGACTTCTGTTCTCGGTTATAGGCGCCGCTTTTCTGAAGTGGCCTTCGGTAGAAAGGGAGGTCCAGTATTGTGGGAGGTCTTTTAAGTGGTATTGAATACAGGCGAAGCTGCTTATCATTAGGTAGGCATGCCTAATATGGTTACTTATCTTAACCCGACACCTATATTTGAGTGGTGGTTGGTTAGGTGCAGATCTAAGAAAGAACACTAGAAAGACACGAGTTTTTTGGAGAGACTGGATTAAATGTTTAAAGTGTGTTAATCGATTTAGGTTCAATGGAGTTATTCGTAAAGTCTCTCAAAGAGGGATGAAACCATGGGTTGGATCATTCTTTGAGAAAACTTTGTATTAGTGTGCTAGAGTTTGTTTTGAAAGTTGGGTGAAACTTTTGGGAGTGTCTCTATCTGCCTTAAAACTATGAGAGAATAGGGTATGCAACATGGGACCCATTGTCCTGAAATCCTGGATTGGCCTTTACAAGGCTAGTTTGGCTTGCCCATCCTAAACTAGGATTCAAGTATATTGGATTTATGCATGAACTTTGGACAATTCCAATCACCAATATGGCATACACTAGATTGCAAAACTACACAAATTTGGCGGTTGGCAAAAATGGAATACAAGCAATTGAAGTTGTGGTTGTTGTGTTGTTGCTTGTGATGTTGTTATTTGACGTTGTTGTCCCCACAAGCACACATCCCATATTATTTTTGGACAAGTAGTTTGTCCAAATATACTTAACTGCCAGTTCCTAGTAGGATAAGCTAGAAAGATGGTTTTTAATAGCATGACACCACTCTTTGTGTATGGTAATTTAAGCATGAAGAAAACTTAAGTGATGTTGTTGGCTCTGTCCCATATCATGGGATAGAGGCATTATGGAGACTGCCTTTGAGTATAATGAGGCCCGGGTAATGCATGTCAAAAGTCAACGGATAAGGTTTGGTGAAGCTTAGTGGAAGCTCACTAAAATTTCCAATTTAATAATATGAAAAGCTAGTAATTACAATAATTACTTGTAAATTTTTATTTTGAATAGAGACTCTTGTGGCAAAGCCACAATCCCTTGTTTTAATTCTCATAAACTTAAGGTTTGGTACTAAACCCATGGTTTCATCTGCTTTATTTTACAGATAACTCTAATAATCAACATAATTGAGGGGATTTATGTGGCCTTTTGATAGTTCATCGTCAATGAATGTTGATAATACATAGCAAATTTGAGATTAGCTCCAAATATTGTATGGGACTGATCCTAGGTTCTTTAGATACATTTATAAATGTTCAAAAATCTCGACCTTGTGAATCTGAGTAGCATAAAGTAGCAAACAACATAAAAAAATCAATAAGATAGGGTTCGCATCACCCAATAGGTGGGACCTCTTTCTGTGCATTAGTGGGGGGGGGGGGGGGGGGGAAGAGACTACAAATTGACCACAAATCAGTATGCAAATGAAAATTGAAGTTCAGTTGGTGGCTCCAAACAAAATTGAGTTTGTGAACCCTAGCCGCTTTGACATGGCTATTGTCAAAGACCCTAATGTGTTTTTAAAAAATTGTCTTTTCACATACATGAAGAAGACTACATTGTACACGTACTTTGTTTAATTACTTCAATGATGTCAAAATTCAATTGCTAGAGATTGCTTGCCGAAATTGAAGTTCTCACTTGAGTACTCAATTTTGTTCGTCACTGTTGTTGGTTTCTAGTAATATCTTTTGGTAATATTGACGATAAAATTATATTCCTCCTTATGAATTGGTGGTAACTAAGATTGTGCTTAGTTAACAATGTATTGGTATGCTTAACGGCATGTTGGCATACATTGGAACACCTTCTTTTATGTTGGTAAGTTAAGACATGGGCCCAGTCGGTCAAGATCCTAGTGATTCTAAATCCAACCAGTTACATGTTGACATCTTCCGGTATTGCTTTTATTCACATGGGGAATATTCTTCTATAGATTCCTCTAGAATGACCGGCAATTCTCCTAATGTCTCTAAACTTCAACTGGTCATTTCTCAAACTCAACCGGTTCATCTATAACTAACCGACCGCCGGTTCTCCTCGGAACCCGGCCGAAGGCCACCGACCTTAGTATAGCACATGCAATATCTAGATAGGGCTCCAGCTGTCCGCATTAAGCACACGGTGACAGGTCCGGAAGCGCGTGCTGTATTGAGTATCAAAATATATACATCCCTGGTATATACGGTACGCGTGAGGGCACGGTGAAAGGCTCAGGACCGCGCGCTGATAGGACACCGTAGCATATACCTTTAGCATCGTACCGTGGTCCTTGACTCCTTGGTTATACGCGGCGCTTTGCTGAGGCTGCTTTGTTGGAAGGGGAAGGTCCAGTGTTGATGTTGGAGGTCGTCGAGGAGTGTTTTTTGCGAGGGAGCTTTGAGAGGAGCGAAGACCAAGCGCTAGGGTTTGCAATTTACAAGGCACGGAGACGTTGGAGAACGTTATGAGGCATTGCGGCACAACGGCGACCACGATTACAAACAATGAAGTTCCTCGAATACACCCCGCTTGCACGGTAAAAAATTCTTGCCGTGTTTCCTTGGCTTGGAGCATTTCTTTTTGGCCTCATTGTCGTGTTAATTACTATGCGAGGGAATTTAGACTGCGTGTGTCATTTATTAGTTTCTTGCATGTGTGTGAAGGTTGTTGTGGTGTTGGAGGAATTTCTGTTGAGCTTGCTATTTGTTTCTTGGACTTTTGTTAAAGTTTGGGAGTCGTATCTTTGCAGTGTCGCTGGATTGTAGTGAGGTAGGCATTGTTTTTTGGTTTTTGGAAAATTGAGCTGGCCGTCCGTCGTTGTCTGGGACCTGCGAGGTAGAAAGAATAGAAAGGAAATTATTGTCTTCGGACATTCTCTTAGAGAGTTACGTTTGCAATTACGAGCGTAGGAATCGGAAGTCTGAAAATTTGAGGCCTCAGGGTGGAATTTTTCTGTTCTTCAAGGTTCGTCGCCGGGACGGTTCTAAATTTGTGATAATTCATTGTCGCCACCAATTTGTACTATTTTCTGGTAACGCCGGAGTTTTGCGTTTTTAAAAGACTTCGGCTTGCGAATTGTAGCCACTACAATCTTTGAGATATATTGAATGTCTGAGGAAAGACGAGTGAGTATTAGATGAGGTTTCAGTGGTTCGCTATGTCGCCAAGCACAGAAAGTTGACAGCGAGAGCGCCAGGTTTTCCAGGCAGTTTTTCGACGACCTTGGTGGAATTACATGCATGATGTTAGTTCCGATGGAATAATCCGGGACAAAAAACTGATTTAGTTTAATGACTTCAGGTTTTAAAGGAATACATTTTTGCATTAAGAGTACAGAGTGTTTACTGAGCTTCTGGAGCTTTGATCATTCTGTTCTAGGTGATCGATTTTTTTCGTTGGATACATCTTATGTTCAATTCAAAGCTGTCATTCTCATCTTCGCAATTTGTGTCCGTGACATCTGCAGGATAAACACTTTCCTTTCTCATGTCAACATCGGTGGATGTGTAATTCAAGGTGTTCTAGAAGCTTATTCTTGTAAGTTTTCCATACGCATACCTGTTTTTACCTGCACTGTCACTTTGGAATGACGAAGTGTCTTTGAATGCTTTTGATTGTTCCTAGGCTTGGAACGCACATTTGTTTGGCTAATTTGATGGAGGTGATTTTAGTCCTATACATAGGATCCACTGGCCTTAATACAGATAAATCTTATGAGGTATCTATTAAAACTTGCTGATTTGTCACTTCCTACTGCATTTCATTCTCCGCACAGGACCCTGAAGGGTGTTTTTTAAAGTGGTGTACTGCAGAGGATTCTCTAGATCACTGTGCTATATGAGCATTACTGGAATATGGTTGATGATCATGATTGTCGATTTGCAGGCAAGATGGCAGGAATTGACAAGAAGCTCACACGCAGTTTGGAACAAGAGGTAACTTCACTGCTGGTTCTATGGATGTCTGAAGATATTTGTTACCTCTTTTAGGATGCCAAAATGTCTAGTTGCCAATCTGATTTTCTTTACTGGTCTGTAGTTTCTAGCTGCATGATGAAATTGGGTGCAAGACAATCTTGCTACTGGTTTTATCATCTATCGTGAATACTTGTCATGAATGGTCAAGAGCTACATGTTTTGATCTCTTTTCAATTTCTTGTAATTATGGCTGTTTTCCACTTCACAAAGACATCAATATCAATTCTCATTCGATATGTCTATTGGCAAGACTTGGAATTCATGAGATTTGCCAATTGTTGATAGTGAGTTTGCAGTAGCGATCTAAGGTGATTTTTCAGTACTGTTGTTGTGTGCCACTTTTTATAAAAACTGTCATCAATGGTATAATAGTATCCTTTCTGCAGGTGATAGATTCTTTAGAACATTCTCCATCATCGCTCTCTGTCTCGCCAGTTGGCCCTTTATCCAGCACTGAGAGGTATGTGTGTACATTCAAGTTGTAATTGTCAGTTTGGTGTGTGTGTATGGTTGCTTACAAATTTGGATATTTTGGCAAGTTTGTTGAAGGGTTATATTCTGTAGACAAGACAATAAGGGAGAGCAAAGATGTGAAACAACGATTTAGTAGTGGCTTTTGCTTGCTGCAATTTGCTTGCTAGACATCAGTGTCAGTATGAGGTAGTAATCAATTTTATCAACGCTGCAACTGTTTTGTTTGTAAGCTTGGTGGATGTTTGTTCGTTGTTCTTGTGTCTCCAGCCGCAGGACATTGATAAACCTGATTCTGACGTTGAATCACATGTACCCTGACTACGATTTCAGGTAGAGGCTGAAAGCCATGTTGACGTGTCAGTGGACGCCAATGGTGCAACCACTTAAAGTCTGCTGAAGATGTCTTCGTGGTGGAAGTTGTGGGCATCTATTGCCGTTTCCATGAGAGGTGCAGTCCATGAGAGGAAGCAGTCTCAATTTCCATGAGAATTTTGTGGGTACTGTCAATGCCTGTGCATGACAACCCAAACCATGTCAAAAGAACCCAAGTCGTGTGAAAAGAAATAAGAAGTGATGTCAATGGTTGACAAGCGGTCTCAAGCCGTTGCTCTTATGGAGCTGAGAGTTCAAGTCTCTCCATTTCCTATTGCTTCGCATGGTCGTCTGTTTTAGTGCGAAATTGAAGCATCTAGTTTGCAGGTTGTTGGGAAGTGGACACACTAACCACTTACTTCATGTTTGGTTTTTACAAATAACCCAGTAAGTTGCGTCCTCATCATTTCACCAAAGAGCGTGGAGTTCTTGCTGCAAAACAAAAGGTTGACACGTCCTTAGTGGAAGCATCTAAGGTAGGAGATGTGCTTGAAGGGATTCAACTTGCACCCCATGATGTGATGCCGCACCTTGAAATCATGTTTGTCAAATAGAGTAGCTCACTTCCGCAATATATATTGGTAGTATGTGATGGCAAAGGTGTTGCTTAATATGAGTGGCCAAAGGTGGCACTAAAGTATAGGACTAGACCTTTTCTGTTCCCTGCATCTTTATCCCAGTTTTTTTACAAAGAATTAGTGAAATTTGTACTGAATCCAAACAAGACAGGAGTGCCCCTAGTTATTGTGTATAGGCTTGTGCTTCAATCAGAGGTTGATGTTCACAAGAGTATACTTACAGCTGAGTATGCTACTGACAATACAATCTATTGCGTTTTGTCCTTGTGGGAAGTTTTAAACATAACCTTTGGCCAATGAGCAGATCTGGTCTACAGAGGTTGGAAATGAGACATCATTACTGGGATGTATCTGGAGTGCGATTGATGAGGTGAGTTGAGGACTACTGCAAGATTGTTGATGGTTTTACTGTCTTAGTTAAAATTGTACAATCGAAAGCAAGAGGGGCGCTCTTCATTTTGCAGCTGTGCAATGCAAATGAAAGATAGGTCTATGTTACACATCTTTTTTAATAGTTTGTCTTTAGGGGAGAAATACCTAAAAGATGAAGGTCTGAGGTTGTGGAAGAAATTATATAAATGCAGACTGTACAGAACATTTTTTGTAATACACAGAATATGGTTTCAAAATAATCACACGTAAGACTCATTGCAAATATGCAATTTTTTGGAACAGGTGATTGCGCTGAATGAGTGTGAGGTGTACAGCTACATGCCTGATGTGGAAGGGGATCCTTTCGCTGATGTTGGTACCATGTGAGTTCTTAACATGTTGGTGCTCCAATTTAATGTAGACTCTACTAGTTCACTTCAGATATCAAACCCTCCAAAAACCAGAAAGCAAATTTAGACATATATGAGGGTACTCATAGGACCTCTTATGAGCCGCACCTGCAGACAAATCAGACACTTGGGTTCTAATTCACTAGTGAAAGATTCATCCTAGTAGACAACATTGGCTTCATCAAGGGCCTGTTAGAGCAGAGGTCTGTGTTGCAAAGAGTTATTCATCAAATAACTAACCTACTCACTACAAGATATTGTTCTATTCTTTAGATGGTCATTCAACTTCTTCTTCTACAACAAGAAGCAAAAACGCATCCTCTACTTCAGTTCACGATGCTCAAGGTATACTTGGGTCATTTGCAATTGTTCTTGAAGCATAACTGGCCTATCACATTCACATCTACATTTTCAGAAGCTCACTTGTCTTGGGTAGAAGTTGCCTCAGCATCTCATCATGTCTGTAGTGTATATATATATATGTGTATGTATATTAAATTTACCAATGAATTCACAGTGACCTGAAGTTTTCACTCAGTCAATGGATCAACGTATATCCTTCTTAGGGCCAAGATTAATGGGTTTTTGGTTATGTGGTTTCAGTAAGTCATCTATCGATGACACATCAAGTGACGATGGCACTAGTGATTGGGAGCTGGACGTTGTGGAGGGCATGGATCTTGAAGACTAGAAGGTGGACTTTATGAATGTACAACATGTGCTTTCTTGTGGATGCACCAATGTCATCGATCTGTATTCATACCATGTATATAGAATCTCTTTTGGGACGCTTATAGATGAGAGGGATCCTCGTAGGTATCCAGAGGACTGTAAGTCCAGGATCCCACACACACATCCTTCAGGATGGAGCAGAGCAGTACTTGCTTCTGCTCCATATTGTAGAAGATGTACTCAAAATTTACACGCTTCAGCCTGTCTTTGGTACCATCTTTGTAGGGTACCATAGGTCATCGTCTTCTCTCCCTTGAGAATAATGCACTTTCCTTGCAACATGATTGAATCTATAGCCATCACTTGTTTCCAAATTGTTTGCTACAGATGTTTTGAGGGTGTACAGAGGTCTACACTTTGCTGTCCATATGACAGTGTAGATCTTCTAGCCTGGAGGAAACAAGAGTGGGTTCATAAGTGTGAGTGGGTTCATATGATATTCATAAGTGTGAATTACTCTTGTTCAAGGAACAAAATCAAATGATTCGGAGGCATTCTTTTTCTTTTTCTTGGCAGTGTAAGCTTGCAGGGAATTCTTGTCATCAACTGCGTGCATGTTAGATGACCATATCTTTACCTTTTCTGTTGCAAAACTTAAATCTCATGAGGCTCAATGACGTCTGAACAGGTTTCTAGAATGAAACCCACTTAGGGATTTCCAGCATAATGAAGACCGCAAGGTAACTTGCAAGCTCTCTTCCGCAATCTCCTCCCAAACCTTGCAAGAGTTTGTCTCCATTGGTGTGTATTTGTTGGTGTTATCCACTTCTGGTATTGGTATTTCACAAGACACACCAAACATAGATTTAGAGCGACATTGTAATTCTGAGTTCTGATGAAGATTTTCATGTCAAGTTTGAGTCGACTAAGCTGTCAAATGCATTGGCAAACTCGTGACTTCTTTTCCCTCCTCAAGATCTTCAGATGTGGATGGAACTTGCCTCAACTAGTTTTGAATCACTAATTGGGCTCTCAAGATCATTGCTTAGGCGACTCAAGTATTGTATGAAGGCACTCATCTCTGATTCCAAACTTGAAGACTCTGAGCTAGCAATGCCTGATTCTATGCTTTAGGTAGAGAGTGCTCATTCCAACCCCTTCCTGGAAGGGTTAGTTTCCATGTAGGCCGCCCACTCACCAGATTCTAGTGGAAATGTAGATTCCACCCGGTGGCATCTACATTTCACTAGATTTTGGTGGGCGAGCAGCTTGCATTGAAACTAATTTTAAGTGTTCCCTATGCACGTCTCCTAATCTCAAACATGGAGTACACCTTAAACCGTTTGAATGTCTTTGATACAAGTGTGGATGGATTTGGGTGAAAGTGGTAAGGTTTTGAGAAAATGTGGGGTTGATGTTGAGCAAAAGTAGGATTAGATTTGGGCAAGTGTTGGAATGTAGCTAGGGGTAGGCTACTTATATGTTTCTTTTAAGATCACGCATGTGAAAGTTACAAGGGCTCAATTTTGTTTCTTGGGTAGAATGTTGGTTTTAGTGTAGGGGTGGTTTGGCAAACGGTGGGAACAATTTTGGGAGAAAGTAGGGTTGGTTTGGGGTGGAAAACATAGGTTGTTTTGGGTGAGTGTCTAGATGGGTATCATTTGCAATGATAAAAGTGTGGGTCTAGAAAATGATTTGGGAAGCTATGGTAAATTAACCATAAAACAATCAAGCCTTCACATTCCATTTTTGGGCATTCCATCACCAATGTTGGTTTTTTGTTTGTTGATGTAACAAACTAGGTTGTGTTTTCTTGAAATCCAATTGTATGGATGTGAACTAGACTACCATATATCCTTTTCGATTTTTTTTGAAGTCAATCAAACCACATTGCTAGATTAGATTCACATATGAACATGGCCTTCATTTGGGGGGCATCTAGAGAAATTTTTGAAATTTTTTGCTTCATGACCACTTCAGTCATGCCATTTTTTTGTTTGAAAGTTGGCAATTTTGCCATAATATGTTATGTGGATGACAAATGAGCTACTCCCAAAAATGTGGGGTTGTTTGAGCAAATTTAGATGAAATCAATCACCCTCAAAGTTGGAGGGGCCACATGAGGTCATTCTGGAAGATTTCCCCTTTTTCATGGGGCAAGCAACATGTGCACTCGATTTTTTCCAAATCCATTTGATCAAGTTGTGCACAACTGTCACCTTGTCCTAAGGGAAGAAAAGATCCACTCAAATTGGGCATCATATTGGCATCTAAATTTGGCTCCTACATTTTGGGCAACTCATGAAACCGCCTCCCAAAAAAAGCAATGCCAAACTAATAAAAAAGCTCTACAGGCTTGGAGTATGAGGTTTTTGTATGTTCTTTTGGCCCACATGGCAGTGGGCACCACTCCCTACACCAACAAATACCTTCCATCCACATAGATTGCCACCTAGTGAATTGCAAACCCCATCAAAATATCAAGTGACGACCCATTTCGATTGCATGAGCATTTAAGGGTAAAGTGACTACAAATGTTTGTTCTATATTTAAATTATATGATGTGCAATTTACTTGATTTTCATTTCTAGTATGTCTAACCCTATTTGTTGATCCAAACATGCATACCACCAATCCCAATGGACTCCAAAAATAGGCTGAAATAGCCAAAAGGCTCAGTTTAAGCACCCTCTACCTTAACTTGGTTGCCGCTGTGAGCTTGTACAAAGGAATTTGCAAAAGGTGAAGGTGCCCGTTCATTCTACTGGCTACATAAGTAAATTGATCTTGTGCTTTTTAGTTGCCCAGATTAAAGCAGTTTGAGGCATTCTTTTTCCTCAGGGTGCGGCATTTATTTTTATTTATTTGTTTTTGTTTTTGTTTTTGGTACATAGAAGGCGCTTGATCACTTGGCTAGTTTTCCATCAAGTAGAGAGACGATTTCACGTCCAGGGATCGAACTGCCAACCACTCCATTCAGTTTGGGTACCTCTCCACTATCATCCGGTACTTTAGGGTCATCTCAAACTAATGCGGCATACTTTTGACCTTGTTCAAGCGAAAATTCTTCAAGGTCAATAGTAGGCCACCTTCAAAGGCATATGAAGGTAGATAACTTTTAATCAATTACATTCTTATAAGGACACATATCATTGTGGAGTGATATATGGTTAGGAATAGCTCTAGAAATGGGTATAAAAAAGATGTGTGTTTGAAGAAGATTGAATTGCGTGCTCAAATTATGATAATTATTCTATGCTCAATAGTCAACATAGTTGGGGGAATTTATATGACCATTTAATGAGCACAAGAATTTTCACTATGATTATGAATAATATATTCATATAAGCTCTGGAAATGAGGGGGTTCATGGATACGGCCTTGAATTGTACTTGCTAACCATCTTGTACTACCGTAGAGGGCTCTCTATTCCAACACAAACTAAATTATTTTTTGCTCAAATATTGCCATGTGTCATGCTCACATTTGCCATGACCCATTTATATCCCTTGTGGAAACTACATTCCAGCACATGGATAGATGAAATAGGGAGCTCCCTATAGTAATAGCATGCTTCACATCCTAGAAGAAATGGGCTACATTGATTATCTCATTTAGTTTGTGTGGTACTAATTCCCGAAACATGCACTATTTTGTCAAATCTCAATATTAGTGAGGGTTAAAATTTTGACTTAGTGATACTAAATTCATGAATTAAATTATCCTTTACCATACTTTAAAATAAATAAATCAGTGTGTGCTCTAATGTGTTTGTAGAGAGCATAATTTGTTTTGGTGAGCTTGAAGAGGCTTCTTCTTCTTCTTCTTCTTCTTCTTCTTCTTCTTCTTCTTCTTCTTCGACATTATTGACCCTTGAGGCATCTCCTAGTAGATAGATAGATAGAAACTCCAACCCCTTTCAAGCAAGGGGCTGGCGTGAATAAAGTGTCCGTTCGTAATGCCAATGACCCGATGCCCACTGGACAAGGGGACATTGGGACAAATACTACTCTCCCCTTTCGAGGATGGACACTATAGTGACACACTATACAAGTTCCTAGCTAGCCACTAGTGCCTTGAAGATACTGGACATGGTATCCCCCCAAAGGGCTTTGAGGTACCCATACAACAAGGTCCAAGGACCCCCCACCATAATTGGGTGGACTAAGGTGGTGAGCATCACACCGGCATGGGGAATAGAACCCACAACCTCCTCATTGGGGGTCATGAGCCCTAACCACCAAGCCAAGGCCCGTGGTGCCTCATCTCCTAGCACTAATAACATGATGCCCCCACTTACTAGTGTGGACAACCAACAAACGGCTCCTACTTAGCATGAGTCACTTTTAACCCTAGTTTGGCTAGTGATAGCCACCAAATGTAACCAGTGTTGGTTAGAACCGTTCACTGATGGCCCACACCAATAAGTGTGGATTGATTATTAAAAATTGAAGCGAGCTTGCATTGAGAGTTTCTAGCAATTTCACCCTTTCTAGCAAACATAATTAAAAGAATATCCATAAAGAAAATGGAGGCATTTCCAAATGTGACCCAATGTCAAGTACCTTGCTCATTAACAACATTTAAGTGTGGCAAATTTGGTTGATGAGGTAGTTTACTAAGGTAGAGGGGCCCTTTCCCGCTCGGGTCCTTAAACCGCTCACTAGACCTATCCAAACAAGAGGTACATTATAGCTTCCAACCTCAAACTTCCATGTAATTATGGTGTACATTTTTGGGGTGAGTGGTTTTGGGTACCCCTATGAGTTCTCCTTCCAAAATTCATAACTAATTCAATATTAATCCAAAATTAATTATTCCAATTGGTCCAATTTCCAATGTACTTTGCACATCTTCCAAGATTGATTCCCCCTTAATAACTCCCCAATGAACATGCCAATCTGAAATTCGAGCGGGAAAGGGCCCCTCTACCTTAAGCTTGTTGCTTCCCCCAACAAACTTGATTGCTACATGAAAGGTTCCTTAAGGCTTGAATCAACATGCTTAAGAAAAAACGATGTCGGACTACCATAAAATGCTTCCTAGTTCATCATTTTGAATTCCAAACAATAATTTCTGCGTTGGACTTGAGCGGGTGCTAACCAATATAATATTGCCAAGTGCAAGCATGGTAAAGTGGACAACTCCTATTTCAATCCTAGGTTTAGGTGAAAGTGATTCAAAACTATACACTAAATTTGAAATTTGTGAAGAAAAAAATTCATAGACATTTTAAAAACATATTCATTCACAGAGCCAAGCAATTTATGATGACAAAACAATTTCAAGAAAAGTCAACATATTTTAAAAGACGGTGCAAGTGGTGTGCAAGTAGGCAATATTGAATAGGTAACTGTGTAAAATTTGTTTACAATACGATAAAATAAAATAAAATTGATGATTTTGTACAAATTTTCATGATGATGCTTTCAAGTATATAATGCATTCAAGATATATGAAAAACATCCTGACTTCAAATTATTGAAGGTCATGAAATCTATGTCCAAAACTAGATTCAACCATTTCCTTTTTAGCATCATTTTTACTGGTATGTTTTGAAAAGCTCAACTTGTTATTCTACATTTGAGTATTTAACACAACAACTTATAGTTAAAGTATATTGCAACGTATTTTTGGTCCACTTTACCATCCTTGCACCTTGCCATGAAATAAACTAAAAAAATAATCATACATCAAAAGCCAAAGCAAGAAGCACTTCATGGTACTTGACCCATGATTTCATCCCACTTCACGGCTTTGATCCCAAGACTTCATGAATGATTGTAATGTGTGCATTGAACTTCGTCTTGATTCCCAATAAGAGTTTCTTAGCACGACTGACTTAATGCCCATGACCACCACTTTCTAAAATCTCGTATTGGTTGAGAAATGAATGGCAGTCCAACTTTGTTATACATGAGGTCACCAAAAACAAAAGTGCCCTTGAGTGAGCATGTCCATCATGTCCATGAGAAATGACGTGGAATCTTAGATGTCCATTAATGAAATACATCTGGTGGTCATCATATTTTTGCAACGAGAGAACTCAAATTGGTTGTGTCAAGGGAGAATAAGGTGACCATGCCACAATAAGATTAGTAATTCTAGTCCTTTACATGTATAAATATTTATTCATAGTGAGTAATATATTGATCAATTAGCTGTGTTGAATAATTTCGAATTTTGGATCACAGACAAAACTAATATCCTACTCGTCTAAGTCCGTTTCAGTATCACTTTGTCATGTGACCAAGACTTTTATAAAGTAATGTGGATTCTCTTGGACACGGTCATCAGACTGCCGAACATATCCACGAGATTATGTAACTCAACTTTTCTTACATCCCTTAGTCACGTGTGTAAAAACAACCCTTGAATTATAGTTCACGGAAACAAAGAGCAACCCACTATAGCCTATGAAGTGGGCCCCGTCGTTGATGGTATGTGATTTTAGAGAATTATCGCGATGCCACATTCCCATCCTAATATGAAGATAATTTAGAGACGTTGAATCCATGTCCTCTACAAACACCACAATGATAAACCCGGTGCAAACATCATAGCACTGCTTGTCAAGGCATGCTTCTTAATGATGGGATGGATGAAAATGCGTCCTACGACAATCATCCACGAACGCCTGGTGACTGGATGAAACCCGCGTCATTTGATCCTTCTGGAATTAATTACCGAGTTAACCCTAATTTTATCCCGCTATTACTAGGCTGCTCGTCGACGGACAGGTGCCATTCTCGCTTCCAGGCTCACGTGCTCGCTCGCTCTCTCTACTCTTGAGAAGTTATCTGTGCTTCTGATCTGCATTTGTTCACGGTGGAGAGCAGCCCAATAATTTCCCCGTCTGCAAAAAAATCACACTGCAGAGTTTGCGGGGATCAGCGCATTCCTAAGCAAGCAAGCTACAAGTTCCCCTCCTTCATCGTCAAAGAGGATTGATGTTGCAGGTAATTAATTGATTCATTGGAATCACCTGTGGAGTCGTTGTGGTCCTGATCCCTCTCGTGTCCATGGAGCATGCGGGCCAGCATAGAATGGACGACATGCTCCTCCGCGAGACGTTCTTGGATGTCGCGGAGCTCGTCACCCCGCAAGAACAGCGGGTGCGAGAAAAACTCTACTCCCGACTCCACCACCTGGCCACACTAACAGAAGACGACGTTGAGGTCATGGTGTTAATGGCCATGCAACTCACTCGCTTCCATGCGTCGCACGCTGAGCGAGTCTACAACTTGCTGCAGTACCTCTTGGAGAGGGAACCCATCCCCGCCGGCCGCATGAGCATTGTGAAGCTCCTGCACGGCATCGTGCTTGCGGAGAGCCGCGAGATGCGCGACGCACCTCTGGGCAAACACGCGCCCAAATACACCCCCATCATAAACAAAAACATTTTAACTATCTCGCACGCGGCAGATGAGCAGTCTGGCGGCCAAGTCAGAAAGTTTCTCCACCAATGCATCGCGGCGTGGATAAAAATGGGCGTCTTCCATGCCGACCTCATGCTCGCCCTCCAAAGTGAAGAGGGAAAATGGAAATACAACGAGCCGAGGCCAACGTACCGGGCTGCAGAAAACTCCCCGGACATTCTCGACCTGGGCTTCTTGGGTCTCAAAGGAAAAGCCCTCGAAAAACCAATCGATATGCCGACCATGGTCCAGCGAGGCATCATGGAAGGACAAAGAGACGGCTAGATCACCACGAACGAGAACGGGCACCTCGTTGTCCACTGCTTGGGCTGAACAAATGCCTGCATGTTCAACAGACCAACAACGTTGGGCCGGTGTACTATACGAATTTATCTAGCGGCTCGCAATCTGCCCAAAGTAGCAGATCCATTACGACGAGCTCAGGAGTTGAAATTCCAAAACATGGTGCATACAAGAGTTTCTGCTTGACCAGAACTCGCACCTGCTTGCCTGCCCACAAAGGACAAACAAATATACAACAAACCAACGATATTGCAGTGGTGTACTATATAAATTTATCTAGTGGCTCGCAATCTGCCCAAAGTAGGAGATCCATTACGACGAGCTTAGCAATATTGAAATTCCAAAACGTGGTGCATACGAGAGTTTATGCTTGAACAGAACTCGCACCTGCTTGCCTGCCCACAAAGGACATGCAAATGTACAACAAACAAACGACATTGAAATGGTGTACTATATGAATTCACCTAGCGGCTCGCAATCTGCCAAAAGTAGCAGATCCATTACGACGAGCTTAGCAATTGAAATTCCAAAACGTGGTGCATACGAGAGTTTATGCTTGAACAGAACTCGCACCTGCTTGCCTACCCACAAAGGACATGCAAATGTACAACAAACAAACGACATTGAAATGGTGTACTATATGAATTCACCTAGCGGCTCGCAATCTGCCAAAAGTAGCAGATCCATTACGACGAGCTTAGCAATTGAAATTCCAAAACGTGGTGCATACAAGAATTTCTGCTTGAACAGAACTCGCACCTGCTTGCTTGCCCACAACAGAGATGCAAATGTACAACAGACCATCTGCAGGGGGTGGTGTATTATATAAATTTATCTGGCGGCTAGAAATCTGCCAAATTTAGCAGATCGATTACGACTAGCTTAGCAATTGAAATTTCAAAACGTGGTGCATATGAGAGTTTCTGCTTAAACAGAACTCGCACCTGCTTGCCTGCCCACAATGGACATGCAACTATTGTGACCGATTCAAAGTCCAGTGTGAATAAAAGGGCATCTGGCTTTCCGTAAATTTGTGCACTTGTGCTTGCTACCAAAACATTCATATAAACCATAGTATCTGCAACTTGGTGCTTGGAAAAGCCACCGTCGTACAATGGTTGGTTATTGGATCGGATGGGGTGTTGTCGCGTCAAGTTGCCAATTAGAAATAACGAGTCTCACTGTCAGGGTGTAATTTTCACATCCATCCTTTACTAATCCCCTCTCAGGAATCCGCCAAAGCCTTGATAACGAAGCAGACGTTCGCAGAATCCTCTGATCTTTTGAGGAATGGGAATGAGTCTAAAGCAGACTTCAAGTTCAGCAACTATGAACAACACTTGATTGTTCCTTGGCAACAAAACTGAAAATAAATATATATGTAATAAATAACAACAATTCGTACCAAGGTCTCATTCTTGTGTTGCTCATCTGAGGCTTGAACTTCTCCTATGTACTCTCCAAACCCAAGTACCTGTAGTGCACCAGACAGGGAGTATCAGAATATGAGGACCCTGTATAGGGCATCTTTCTCAGTCTATAAATCGTGCCAAGTATCATGCATTATGATATCAAAAACCAAAAAGTGACAACACTATGTCATTCTCTTCAAAGAGTCAGGAAATTCACCCTTGAATGACCATAATATTTTTTCCTCACTGTCAGGGTGTAATTTTCACATCCATCCTTTACTTCTTTCGAGGATATTGAAATTTCCATAGTGAACACTTGAATGCGTGCTCCCTTGAATTGGGTTCATGTTTTTCTTGATTTGGGTTAACAAGACGAACCTATACTAAGGAACCTATACTACGTGGAAAACATGAGACATAAATATGCACTTGACAAACTTTATAAAAAAATGACTGATGCAGTTAGACGGATCCGGTTCATTGGACTATTCGAGAAAGGATCACAGTCCTGAGATAGGAGTATAAGTAGGTTGGGTAGTGCATTAAAACGGGAACAGAAAGCCCAAGTTGAGCTTCTTGGCAGGCAGACATTGAAAACAAGGGCTCAACAGAATCAATCTCAGTGCAAGAAACCTACTCAATTTAATGAATACATGTGGGAGAGCCTGAAATCAGCATGCCCATCAAGTTAGAAACGTCCTGCCAAATGAGTGTAAATTACCTCTTGCCCCTATATCACTTGCTAGTTTATTTGTCCCAAGAAAATTTCTCAGGACATCATAAATTATGGCACAAGAAAAGCCCACCAAGCAGGCTACAAATTTTTCCTGATCCAAGAAATGCCATGAGTGTTGCTACCCAGGTATGCCCTCACATCCACACACACAAACTTACAAGAGAGGTTCAGAAGTAAAGATTCTGAAAAAGTCGTACCCACACAACACTCGACCAACAAATCCTGTGCATCCTTGGCCACTGGTACATCTGGTGGCAACATTTCCTTGATGATCTTGGTCATAGTGGCTGCATTGCAATTCCAAAGCAGTCAAGTTAATCCTTCAATAGATCTACTTTTGAACAATAAGGATCTCGCGCCTCTCCGCAAGCACGATGCCGTGCATGAGCTTCACAATGTTCATGCGGGCCGGCGGGGATGTGTTCCCTCTCCAAGAGGTATTGCAGTAAGTGTTAGACTCGTTCAGCGTGCGACGCATGGAAGCGAGCGAGTTGCTTGGCCATTAACACCATGACCTCAACGTCGTCGTCTGTTAGTGTGGCCAGGTGGTGGAGTCGGGAGTAGAGTTCTTCTCACACCCGCTGTTCTTGCCGGGTTACGAGCTCCACGACATCCAAGAACGTCTCTCGGAGGAGCATGTCGTCCATTCTATGCTCGCCCGCATGCTCCATGGACGCGAGGGGGATCAGAATCACATCGAGTCTAAAGGTGATTTCAATGAATCAATGACCTGCAGTCTCACTCCTCTTTGACGATGGAGGAGGGGATGGAGGAGGGGAACTTGTAGCCTGCTTGCTTAAGGAATGCGCTGATCCCCGCAAACTCTGCAATGTGATTTTGCAGACGGGGAAACGATTTGGCTGCTCTTCACCATGCAGAAACACAGATCAGAAGCACAGATAACTCTCAAGAGTAGAGGGAGAGAGCGAGCACGTGAGCACGTGAGCATGGCAGCGAGAATGGCACCTGTCTGTCAACGAGCAGCTAGGTAGTCTCGGGATAAAATTAGGGTTAGCTCGGTAATTAACTCTAGCAGCATCGAATGACGAGATTTTCATCCATTCACTAGGCATTAGTGAATGATTGTCGTAGGACGCATTTTCATCCATTTACTTAGCACTTGTAGGGGTAATGTCCTATTAGTAAAAGGGTTACTAAGTTGTCCCTGATTTAATAAAGAATATGTCTGCAGGTGACAGTTGACAGTCAGGTCTATGATAGTACATAAGGTGCGTATAGTAGAGTCACCTATTCCCGATCCGGACCCATTGGCAATCTTGAGGGCACCGTAATTTCAATCAATTTGGGCCTCAATTTTAATTAGGTTGGTCCTCATATATGTCTAAATTTTCTTTTTGCTTCTTGGAGGGTTTGATATCTAAAGTGAACTAGTAGAGTCTACATTAAATTGGAGCACCATGAACACTAAATATATATAGATATATATATATGCACTATGGACAAAGACCTACACAAACTGCTCACTAATACATGATGAGATGCTCAGGCAAACTTCTACCCGAGACAAGTGAACATCTGAAAATGTAGATGCAAACGTGACAGGCTAGTTATACTTCAAGAACAATTGCAAATGACCCATGTATACCTTGAGCATCATGAATTGAAGTAGAGGATGCGTATTTGCTTCTTGTTGTGGAAAACGAAGTTGAACAACCATCTAAGGAATAGAACAATTATATCTTGTAGTGAGAAGGTTAGTTGATTAATGAACAACTCTTTGCAACACAGAAGACCTTTGCTCTCACATACTCTTGATTATAGCCGATGTTGTCTACTATGATGAATATTTCACCTGTCAATTAGAACCCCAGTGTCTGATTTGTCGTGTAAATAACGATCGTGTGTCACTGCAGCTCGAATACCAACCATCACTAACAAATAACACTAAAACATAGCAAAGGCACACATACACAACACACCTTCACATGCCCCCCCTCAGCTGAATATGCCGCCCCGCCAAGCAGCGAGGACCAATGCCAATCCAAAGAACATGGATAATGAAGGATGGCTCCGCTATTAACTAGAGTGGTGAACGTCATTCCAAAGAATTGTAGGCTGAGTGCAATGTGAGCCCCATCCTTAATCGCCTCTGATGTTTGGCCATTAGATTCTAAAGAATTAATTCCACCATCTCGCGTTCGATCGTATTCCTAAGCCATAATTCTTCATATTCCACTTGGGTAAGCAAAACACAGTGAAAGCCACACATGATTATTGAGTACGATTGGTGGAAACACCAGGTACCGAAGATCCTCGACAGCGAGGGCAACTTCACTGTCCACATGGTAGAGAACTCTAGGGTGGCCTTAAGCATGTCATGTACCAATCACGTTGACACTGATCACACAAGAGAATAGTAGCTACTCCTTTCTTCTCTCCACATACAAAACATGGAAGACCCTCTAGTACGACGGCTAGTTCAAGATGAACTGTACCCTTAATGAATAGGTGGCATGAGGGACAGTTTTTGGAATGTTCGCGACATTCCCTGCCATCCTTGCCTTCTAACAACAACAAACCACTCGGCAACACCTCCTTCACTCGAAGAATAGTCCGCCCCGCCCTGACATCCAATGTCGTAGGCGCCTCATGTTGGAGATAAACATAGTCACCTGTCAAAATCTCCACAACTGAGGTCGGTAAGCATCACTGCGAATGCGTGCATAATGCAATGTCTCACAGTGCTGAGCAATGGACAAATTCTCCATGGCCCTCTGGAAGAATTGAGCCCGCTCCTACAAACACTCTGTCCAAATGTTCGAGTCATCCAAGTCCACAACAAGAGTTAGTTTTTTCCGAATAAAATTTGGGAGCATGGGCTCACGTCCATACAATAACTGATATGGACTATAGGACGCCAAAGAGACTTGCCTACTAAATCGATAGCCCATAGCAATCCAAGGCAACATAAGGTCCCAATCCCGATGGCTCCCCGAAGTAATCCATACTTCCTTAAGCCACGCTTGGTGGTTGAACAACCTGTTCAACCAAGTCATCCGCTTCCGGATGATCTCGAGAGGTGGTGCCGTGATATATGAGCGCCTTAGTACACAACCCTCAAAAGCACCGAGGAACTCCCTCCCTTGGTCCGTCATTACCTCAGCTGGTGCTCCAAAATGTGCCAACATACGATCCAAAAAGGCAGCCGCGGCGAACTCTGCAGAGTTTTGGGATAAGCAACAAGCTCAATCCACTTGCTAAAATGCTCCACCATCACCAACACGTATTTTGCTCCACGTAGCATCACAACCAACGGTCCCACAAAATCCAACGACCAACGGTAGCCCAATTCCATGATAGGTAATGGCTGTAACTGAGGTGATAAGGTGTTAAAGCTAGACTTGACCTGGTCACAAACTGAACATCAGGTTTTTGCGTTGGTTTTTAATCATCTTATCAATAAAACTCCTAACTCTTATATTGTAGGGTGTGTTAGAATGTGTTAACTTAAGCAATGTATGTGAGATGCACAAGAGGGATCTAAGGTCTATGCCGATCGTAATAGGAGTTTGAGAGAAGTTGAGGTCGGTCATAAGGTATTCTTCATAGCCACACCTAATCACTTAGGATTTAAACTTGGAAGGTCTAGGAAATTGTATGTTAAATTTTGGTTTTCGAGAAAAATTTCAAAAAACTTGGCGAAGAGTTTGCAAATTTAGACTTACCTAAAGCACTAGAACATTTATATTTTTTTGCAAGTAAGTTTGTTGAGAAGATATGTGTATTACACAAATCATATAGTTCCAAATTTACCTCAAGTTGCTCCTAAGAGTGAAGTTTTGATTAAACCTTAAAGAATGCATATTTGAGTAACTTTGGACATATTTTAAGAATTTGGACTTTTAGCTTGCTTCAAACCTATGGACAGATTGTCAATAAACTTCTGATGTACCTAAATTTTATGGGAGATGTGTTAATCCTTAAAACAATATTCAAGACAAATGATTATTCATTCATGTGGAATGTTTTCAGTCGAGATTTTGGTGATTATGAACGATTTGCTTGTACATTTATGTGCTTGAGTAGAGGAATATAGTATAATTCCCAACAAGCAAAGTCAAATTCCACTTGGGGTATATAAATTAAACTATATTGAACACATCCTAGTTCAAAGAGGAAGCAAAACTATGGTCATGTGTCATAACGATGCTAACATACATGTGGTTTAGATTTGACTCTAGCCCAAACTTTTCAATATAAAATTTATACAATATGTGAATCCTCGAATACAAAACAATGTGGTCGATTCACCATGTAATTTCATGGAGGTCACTCTTGAACCTTTAATGGTTTAGACATAACAACATCTCTTCAGTGACCACCACATCTCCATCCATCTCTACTTTGCAAGAAGTAGAGGCTTTTCAACCAACTCCCGACCAAAACTCTAGTTGAATTAAAACATAAGTCTAATACCCGGAGTCTCGCTCAAAGAAGTCAAGGTATGAGGACTAGACAAAATATTGCATCTAGTGTTATTGATTATATTTGTCTTGCTCAATACTAATTGTAAACTGCCCATGTAGTGTCACCAACACTTATTGTAAACCTCACATTCTTTATCATTCCTTGTAAAAATGTTTGGGCATTATAGATTTGCAATGTTGCAATAACTGTCACCTACTCAGTGATTCTTCATTCAGACTTCAGTCACACATGCCGATATCTCACCAAACATACATGTTAAAGCTGATGCAAAATACACCAAACTTTGTCTAAAATCATTGCCATTTGGATGAATTAGAAGTAAATTGGGATATCACTAGTTCTAAATTTATTCATGAAAAGCGTCGTGAGAAAGGTTACCACAGTTATGTAAATCAGCATATGCTACTAAACATTGTGTGAGGATTTTCAATCTTCCTCTGTGTTTCTACGAAAATATAAAGGACACTATTTTTCTCGCTGTAAACAGAAATGTGTAGGGTCAACTTCTTTGTCATGCCTGCTATAATGGTAGGATCAAGGTGTGACATAAGGATCTCCCTAACCTGGGATTGCACTGCGGCATGTGAATTTGCAATTAGAATGGGTTGATTGTTGTAAGACAATTTCTCAATGAAGCTAAATCTCGTCATCTCCATATTAGGTGAACATTAGCAAGTCGCGATTTGTTCAGCGAGTATACTGCGAAGATGCTTGTTGATTGGGGAAAGTTCGTTCGCATGGGGGACCACTTTACTACTACGTTTCACATTGATAAACGGTCGCCGCATTGCGGAGAGCGGAAAACCTCCCGTTTAATTCTGCAATTTAAGGCCCGATAACTTTTGATTGGAGACTTTACGACCTCATGGCTATGCGTCGTGTTTGCGGAGAGCAAAAGATATTTCTTCATTAATGGAGTAGACACAATGTGTTTCATGTCCATAATCTGAATCCCTGTGTACAGAGATCCGAGGCTACTGTATATCAGGAGGAACTGACATGGCCGTGGAGCCATTTGCGACGATAATATCAAATTTCGAACTTCCCATTCGCATTCTATTACGTGTTGTAAGTAAACCAGAAGATAGCCAAAGCGAAGAGTCCTGCTTCCAGCTCCTCATTGAGGACAGGCGCCAAAAGGAATTAAATAGAGTGTAAAAAATATTGCAACCCTTTCGAGGTTCTTAGATCAGCTTTCACTAGATCCCGGAGGGGTTAACGTTTATCTGGCCACACCACAAAACATCTCAAGCCATAGCCGTGGTGTTTCAAGCCCAGCCGCCAGGATGCTCTGCCTAAGAGATATGGCCATTTATCAGACTTCTGAATGTACAAAACTTAAAACGAACAACATCACTAAACAGGCCTAGCTTCGGCAGGAACAATGCGTCAGCTGTCAGTTGTGGCCCATAGCACGAATGCTAGACCTCCGCTGAGTATTGACTGCATATCATATCTTCAACATCGTCCGCAATGTCCATGCCGGTTGCCAACACTCACATGCACAAAGAAAGGAGTTTAATAGATTGTTATTGCAACCCTTTCGAGGTTCTTAGATCAGGGTTCACTAGATCCCGGAGGGGTTTACGTTACTCTGGCCACACCACAAAACATCTCAAGCCATAGCCGTGGTGTTTCAAGCCCGGCCGCCAGGATGCTCTGCCTAGAAGATGAGGCGGTCTACCAGATCAGACACTACAAATTCAATTGTTCATGTGATCTAAAACTAAAGCACGAAGGTTGCGTCAGCTGTCATTTCTGGCCCAAAGCACGAATGCTAGACCTCCGCTGAGTATTGACTGCATATCATATCTTCAACATCATCCGCAAGGGTTACACCTCCACATGTAACATAGATTCGAACCCGAAGAACACTCACATCTAATCAACATACACATGACAGAAAGAAGCAAATAGAACGACAACATATGAAGGTGAGGGAAGAGATAGAGATAGTTCGAGTATCGGGGCTATTTGTTGGAGTTTCGGCGGCGCAATTTGTGTCTCCATAGGCATGGAAGGAAAACGGGTTAGGGTTAGGGTTAGGGTTTCGGATGATCTTGTTTACAACCATAGAGGATGACATCGTCGTCGTCCTTCACGCATTCATCTTGTGCAGAATCTGGAGGTACCAAATGCTCACTCGTAGGAAAGTCCTTGAAATTTTGCTCAAGATAGGCTTCTCATTGGTGTCATTTGAGCAAAAACTTGTGAACTTATCATTTGAAACAATGCACATCTAAGGGTGGTTAACATTAAGGTCCAAGACCAAAGACAACTTCAAAATTGAGTAATCTTAGCAGTTGAGAGCAAGATTTTGGATCCAAGGAGTTTACACTAGGGTCACGGTCCAAGGTATAAAACAATCAAGTGTTGCTAAAGTGGCATCAATTACCCGTCAAATCATGTCCATCCCCTTTAACCTAATAACAATAACAATAACAATAACAATATATTGACCTTCAAGTTTGGGTCCAATCTTGAGTCCAAAAATGAGGTTCATCAAGGGGTGTTTTCGACCGCAAGTTTTTGGGACCCACCGTAACTTGAGTTTGTAGGTAGTTGTAGGGGGGGGGGGGGGAGTCACTTTAAATGAGAAGAAGAAGAAGAAGAAGTGCTCTTCCATTGACGTGAATGGGTTGTTGTATTTAAAATGGTTGGGTGGAATGTGATGGGCAATAGCTTATTGGAAAGTCTCAAAGAAAGTGAACAAAGATAGACTCCTCGTTTGCTTCATTTATGTGAGTATAATGTAACTTGTGAAGGTTTCATGCATGTTATCTAAAAGACACTGAAAGGTTCATGTTGGTGTATAGGAATTCAAACAATTTTGTGGAATTGATATTGATATTAGTTCAAGGGGTTTTCGTTTTCCCACCTCTAACTTTAATAAGACTTTAACACAATGATATACAAGTTCTTGAATATGTGTTGGGGTTGTTCAAACACACACGGTATTTGGTTTTATGAATATCAATCATTTTGTAAATACATGTTGCTCTTGGGCGGTGGGGACTCAATGTGTAGCATGTATGGTATCATGTGGGTGTACAAAAGGGTATTCAATGAAAATTTTGGTTACAAAATATGGAAGTGTAATGTTCACTTAGTTTTGTAGAAATAAATAAGGTTCATGATATTTTGGGGAAAATAAATATGTACTATTGCCCCCCCCCCCCCACACACACACACACACACACACACACATAATTTTGATGACGTGAGATAAACCCCGAGTGAAAACACTCTCTAATGTGATAGGCTACAATGTTAAAACCGGAGATCCCCCTATAAGAAGCATGTAAGAAGGCGTGGTTACCGCACTTGACATCATCCCAAGACAACACCCAAGAAGCCATCATATCATGAAACAAGATTATGTATCAATTTGATTCGAACTCAATAAAGCAAGTGAAGGGTCTATATTTCTTGGTTCTCAAGCGCACTCCAACTTGCTACCACTCATCAAGTGTCATTCAACCCATTTGAACACAATGATATTTCAAAGAGTGGAATCTTGTGATGTTCATATCATGCTTGAATCTTACTAAAACAAAGCATTGATGAATCCTATTTGTGTACCTCCTCGAAGTCTATCTAATGAGCTATTGTTTAACCCAATACCACCCAACCATTTGAATGCACTGAACCCTCAAAAGCTCATAATGACATAGTGTTCCAATCGTGTGTAATAATCATAGTCTAAGGCATGAACCATCCCTACATGAGCTATTGAAGAGGCTGAGCCACCATCCAACCCAATAAAAGCGGTGATGATAAGTCTCGTTTCTCACCGCTCCTCCTTGATAGCCACGTAGAGGCACATGTTCCCGATTAGGACCCCATCGGCAATCTATAGGGTATCGGAATTTCGATCAAGGTGGAGCCAATAGTGCCGTGACACATGTTCTAGTTTTGAGTGCTAGAGTGAGGAGGAATGAGCGGTTATGATAGACTCTAGACATTGGTAATATGTTCAGACAAACTTTGGGTTTTTTTCAAAAATCATGGTAAACTCAATTTAAGGACCAACATTATCAAAAATATCTTTTTGTTGTTCTTCTGATATCTATCTTCCTACTCAAGACACATTTGCACCACCTTATTACTTCTTTAAATTTGGAGTAAAATCTCTTGAGTGATCCGTTATGGGTGCCTCTACTCTAGTCATCCACAAAGAATGTGGTGCCTCTTTGAAGAGCTCATTAGAGCACTTGTGATGGTGCCTAATTCCTATATGTGACAAGTATTTCACTTGGAGTTGACATGCGACCATCCAACCTTGTCACTTCTTTACATGAAAGTGGAAGTTAAAGGAAAAGCAAAGCTCACTTAAGAATCCGTGTAAAGGCCCAATGAATAGAGAATGTCAACACCATCAACAAAAAGAAGATCCAACATGTACTCCATAAGCTAGACTCTAGAGTACGGAACAACACATGCGGTGGCTTTGCATAATAAATTCCATCCACCGCAACTTGTGCTAAAGTGACCAACAAGTGTGGATGCTTGAGAAGATGCGATCTGGCTATGTTACTTGAAATGTTTATAGCGTTTTCGGCCAATATTTTCAATAAGATTTTATTAAAAACATAAGATGTCACTGGGACATGGGAAAACACACAGCATGAGGTGCTTACAGGCCACCCTTGACATCTGCCAAGACCAAGGAAACTTGTGTGGTTTTAACACTTATCAGGGGTAGCATAGGCAATTTGAAACACTCACCTGATCTTGGGATTTAAAAACAATCGAAGTTATAAAAATAAAGGATGTAATACAGTCTAACCTTGATAATGTCACACCATCCGTTTCACCAAAAAGAGTGATATAAACAAGGTGTGACATATTTGATAATGTCACATTTTGAAGATTTGTGCATAATGTGATATTATCAAAAAAAAAGGTAGGAAATCAAAATAAAATTACAATGTAAAAAAGAAAATAACAAATACGAGACTTCAATGTTTTTGAATGTAAGATCTAATTCAAAATTGTGAATAACAACAAGAGCACATCATAATGTGTCATTGAGATCAGGTACAGACCTCTCACTAATGACAAAGAAGCTTCTAATGTCACATTGTTTTGTTGATGTTAAATGTGCAACACCAATTCTAATGAGTTTGTCATGGATTTTTTCCATTCCTAACAACTCCAGAGTGTTGAAAATCTTAGAACCTTGGCTAGCCATAAAATTCAAAACATCTTTAGCATATTTTTGTGCATCGCTTAGCTTCACTACTTTAGACTCATCATCACTGCTATCAACAATCAATGGGTCTACTTCCATGGAATCAAGAACCTGTTCGCCATCTTACACTAATTGCACAAGCTCCTCAATAGAATATTCCACCTCAAAATCATCTTCACCTTCCATGTTTATGTACTCCAAAGGACAAAGCTTTTCTACAGGCCTGCCTTCGACATCCAAACCCAAATTCAATGCGGCGATGAGATTGCCCAATTCCAAAGGTGCTTCCTCCATTTTGGACTTCATACGTTCATCAAAATTGTTGATATATGCATTCCACTCTATAGGCGATATGGCGGACTTTCTTCTTCTTCTTCTTGTGCCCACATGCGTGAACACCGTGAAAAACACTGTGAAAAGACACACAATTGAACACATGTGACGGAAGGTGGGGTGCATAGAGGCCGAGAAGTCTTGACAACGCCGTGAAAAGACAACACCTTTGAGTGCCGTGTATAGACAACACCTTTGAGTGCTGTGTATAGACAACACCGTTCAGGGTTGGTGCACGATCAAGTTCCAAGAATAGCATTGCATTTATCACAGGGGTGGCGCATGACCCTTTCATCTACTACAATCTGTCCATCCAACCATCACATACAATCCATCCATACTTGGTATTATCACATTTACACTACGGATTTTGGAAAAAAAGAGTGACATTACCAAGGGTGATAGGGATAATAACGAGGGAGTTTTACACTATGAAAATCGGTTTCAAACTTTTAGGTGACAATATCAAGGTATTCTATTAACAAGGGTGACATTATCAAGGTTAGACTATACATAAGATGTGAATGTCATCTTATATCTATGGATGATGGAAGAACAAATTTATTGTAGGTTGATGAGATCCTTGTGCACGCCAAGATCCTATTTCCGTTTGAACTGCTCAAATGCTATGGATGAGAGATGTAGTATCAATAGGTCTTTGTTTCAAAACTTGTTTCAAGGTCATTACACTAAACATACCAAGTAGTGGGTGTGGGAAATTAGCAAAGGTGATACTAAACTCCTTTACAATATGAATTGGTGCCACCAAAAGATTTAGGAAGCATTGTTCATCTTGGCACTGGCACTATTCACTTGAAGTACCATCACTTGGCTCTGTTCACTGGCAAGCATGTGGCACGCATGAATTTTCTTGAAATCTATGGTAAATGAGCATAGAATTTATAGTTGTCATGAATTTAGTGTCATTGAGTAGCAACTTTAGCCCTTGGTAACTATGAAACTTGGCAAGATTGTGCGTGTGATTCAAATCCGTACCATCCCTCACTAATTGGTATATTTAGTGTAGTGCAATTTTAGTATTCTTGAATCCTACTCTATCTACCACCACATCACCAATTTGCACATTGTCATCTGCTTCATCTCTTTCATCAAGCATACCTATAATTTCCTCCTCAACAAGTATGTAGAGATTGCTTAAATCAAATTCCAGTTCCTAATTGATGAATTCGTGTATATTCATAGTGGGTTCAATGCCACTCTCTGCAGATATCAATGTTAGCTTAACCAGTAAGGTAGTAGGGTTTGGGGTTTAGGATTAGGATTATGCCAATATCATCAACGTTATAAAATTTCATAGGCTCACTTTCAACCAAATTTACACTTAGCAAGGTCAATTCATTCAAGAAGGAAGCATAATTTTTTTATAAATTCTCCTAACAGTTAAAAACTCACACCTAATAGTGTAATCTTTGGAGTTTTCTTGGGGAGTGCAATTTTCCTTAACACATATGTTATTTTAACACTTATCGGGGTAACACATATCGGGGGTAGACTGTTCATTAAACAAGAGAATTTATATTAAAAGCTCACAAAATACCTTTTCAGGGCCTTTACGAAATGCTATTGTTCTCTGTTGTAGAGAAAATTCACTATATGGAGAAGGTAATGAAGTTCTTGGCATAATGGCTATCTCCAATGTCAATAATTGTACAAGACTCATATTTTTAGCCAATTATTCTGAAGTCCAATTGATGCAGATCTACAACAATGATTGTTCAGTGTTTGTTCCAGCAACATGGATGCAGTCTCAGATTCATCGTTCAGAGACTCTTTTGTGTGTCAAACTCAAATTCATCCCTATGTTCACACTTTACTATATGAGTAAAATTGGCCAGGAGGGTTTAGGAGAGTGAATTACCACGTATGTGCGTACCTTTCACTCATCCAACATTAAAGCCCTGAAAAGCAGCCCAGAGACCACTTATTTCACTAAAACTGACAAAGGAATTAGGTTCAACACCACTCAAATATAGGTGTCCAATAAAGGAGTGACCACATATAGTCCACACACCGTGGACAAAACCATCTGCACACATGTTGTCTGGAGAAGCAAGAGCCTCTTATTTGATAATCTGAGTAAAAAAATCATCCCAATACTTGAAATGACATCGATGTGATGTGTGTTTGTCAAAACTGTCTAATTCCCAAGTCTTCTACAGACTCCACGTCCACTATGCAATTTGAGGACATAACCCCCATTTTCATGTGCTCAAGCTGGGTGTGACTTCCCTCCCATCACTGAAAACCGCTATAAGTGCAAAAATTGCCGCTAGATTTCCAAAGCCTTCTAGACCCACACATGGTGGGAAGTAGGGCAGTAAGAGTTTGACTAGGTGACAAGGTGTGTTCCACATTACTACTGCACGTTGTAGAAGGAGTCAATGATGGCATCAGCCAAGTATGCACACTTGGCCAGGTTGAGCCCAGCTAGTGAGATTCTACCATCCTTGGTCATGTACACATGCCACTTGTCTGTCATGTTGTCACTCTGTAAGCCACAAATCACCACTCAAAGTTTATTGAAGGTGAACAAATGTTTGGAAGAAAAATGTGACATTCGGATAATCAATGGAGAGTATTGAAATGTCAAAGCTAAAGCCAGTACGTACCTACAGAAAGTTCAAACAAATCACTACATGCATGTTTCAGAAGCATAAACTGCCTTCAAAATCTCTCGAAAAAGCTATTCAGCCACAATCTGAGTTCATAAATTTGACTTTAACTGGGAGACTGACCTGTGCCTTGTTCAGACCGGTGAAAGAGAACATGCCAATCTGCTTCAAAACAAATGACCAGTCCTTGCCACTTGTGTCTTTTGTTGACAACTCATCATACAATCTTTGCCTGACTGTCTTGATACGCCCAGCCATCATTTGCATCTCGGCTCTCCATTCATCAAACATGGTGGCATCCCCAACGACATTGGCAACAATGCGAGCACCATGGACAGGTGGGTTTGAGTACATGGGCCTGGCAAGCCTCTTCAATTGGCTCTTAACCCTGAAACAGGAGATGTGAATCAGATGCTCTGGCCCCACAGGTCAGACAAACTAAACCTCTCACATAGGCATTTGTAGTTGCCTGTGGCTAGCAGGAGGAAGAGTAAGAAGAGATGACTCCAATATTGCCACCGGTATGAATTATAGTATTGCTTCCTTTTCAAGTTGGTCTAATTATACGAAACAGACATCATGAGAATTAAAACAACCTTGAAGACTACTACCTCTTTTCAGAGGTGAACACCTCAAATGGGTGAAGACAAGCCAGCCCTCACCTAATCTGCTCCGAAGGCAAACCCATAGGTTCCCACCTGGTTGGATGAAAATATCTGGTGTTCGAAGTGACTGAAGTTTGTGACAGAAGAATACGAAAAATCAAACATTTCCTGGAGTTTCATGAAGAGCTGACTCAAGACTACCTGTTGGCAACATCTGTAGACGAGACAACTGCATTGATAGCACCCACCCGCTCAGCATAGAGACCCAGATTCTTGCTGTAGGATTGAGCCACGAAAAGCTCCATACCGCGAGCAACAAATGTCCTCACAGAGCTTGCATCATCATCCAAACTGCCACTTGCAAAACCCTATATTGACATGCATCAAATGAATTTACATAGGTTAGTAGTTCATCCCATTCCATATCCTTCCAACATTCAGAAGTGCTGTTCTAAACCCACTGTAGACATCACCATGCAATTCCAGATTCGTCAAATATAGAGTTTAAAATCCAACCTGGTAAGCCACATCAAAGAATGGCATGTGGTTCTTTTCCTGCATGAGGTCAGCGATCTTCTCCCATTGCTCTGGTGTTGGGTCAATTCCAGTAGGGTTGTGTGCACATCCGTGCAACAAGATGATGGAACCATTGGGTGCAGCCTGGAAGTTTAGCAACAACACAACGATGATTTTTTTTAGACGAAAGGAATTTAGACTTGTAATGCAAAACATGATCATGAACAAAAAGGAATCTTCAAAAGACTTGAGCAGGATAAAGCCTACACAACAACAATCCATTCCTGTAAATCTTGGAAATCATGAGGCTGAGTCTAAACTGCAAAGCCTTGACTAACTTAAGTCTTTATTCTGACCTCAATATCCGCCATCATGCCTTCAAAGTCCAAACCAACAGTGGAAGGGTCAAAATAGCGATACTCGGCCCAGGGAACACCAGCATCGTTGAAGATATTTTTGTGATTTCCTGAAAATGGACACAACAGAAAGTCAGGAAGAAGTAAATGTCACAAGACCATACCAAAGATCTAACCACAGCAGCTTCTAACTTACAAGGAATGACTAGATACTCACCCCAAGTTGGAGAAGAGATGAAGACCTTTGTGCCAGGCATATAGCGTTGAATGAAAGCAGCTCCAAGACGGAGAGAACCAGTCCCTGACAAGCCTTGGACAGTGGCAACCTGCAAGGCATGTAAAGGTTATACATGAGGTAGTGAAACTTCCTAGATTTGTTCATCAACTAACAAAGACGACCAATTTGAAACACATTTATGACAACTTCACTAAGACACCTCCTTTCTTTCCCAGTCTTTTGAATTAGTTAACAAATTAAGAGCAATGTCCAGCACATTCCAACTGGAACTTACCCTGTTTTCTTTAATGGCAGCATTGTCAGCTCCCAAAAGCAACTCTGCTGTTGCCTTGTTGAATGCTGCAAGACCCTCAATAGGAAGATACTGCAAACAAGTGGAAAATCAGGTCAGTAGAGCGGCTAAAATAGAGTGAACCCATCAATTTCCAGAAACAGCAAATACCTGTGACTGTCATGGAAATCTTAAAATCTTTTGAGAGCAAATGCCGTAAGCATGCTAACTTACATCCCGCAAGAAATCAGGTGTCTAGAATCAACCGAGAGATGATTGCACGTACCTCTTTATTGTCACCACCTTCCAGCATCTTCTTCTCAGCCTGTAAAACCAACATTACAGGGAAACATGTCAACAAAACTCAAAATTTGCAGATACGGTTTTCTATCAACAATTCAAATACACACATACAACAGAATTAATACCACTATTAGTAACTTGTTAATTTAAACTACCACAACATTCAATCATTGCAGACAATTTAGCGGTATAATCACCTTCTTCACAACCTCCAACACATAAGGCTGGAGCTCCTCAGTGCGGTATGCACCGACTCCAAGGTTCAATTTCTTGCTGTCTTCATCTCTCTTAAAGGCCTCAGACACTCCCAAGATGGGATCAGCAGGGGCCATAGTCACTGACTCGAAGCGGGATACATCTGTGGCCACAGACATCAAAAGCTTGGCATGTCCCTGAAGAAATCGAGGTTTATTTGATTAAAAATCAATATATTGCATACTAACTGCAAAGTTCACGTAGCTGTCGAGAAATCCAGCACGTAGGTATAGAACGAAGCAGAAAAGCCACAGAAGATTCTAAAGAATATTTAAGTAGAGGGAAGCATTCCACAAAAGACTAAAAGAGAGGCCATTAATAAGGCCCTACGTCAATGGAAACCTTGCTCTTTATTGAGGCAAAAACAAAGCTCCCAATATACTGCACTCCAGTGACCCAATGACCAAGAACATAGAAGAGTTTTCGAGAATGATCTCTCACCTTGCAAAAAAGGCGAGCATTCTCTGTCTTCTGCCCAGGGAATGCGGCAACCCTGAGGCCAGAGACCTTCTTCTGCGAAATGCAATTTCCCTGAAGAGACACAAGCAATCCACTTAGAGCGGGCCATGGAGGGGGGTTCTTTGATTGAAATAGATAAATAAACAAGTATATCAGACACACATGAATGTCTCAAGAATTGCGAAGACAACATGTTAGGAGCTCAAACCACCATGAAGATGATCCATGTGTTTATGTTGATTATAATAGAAGATATGTCAAGTGAGGATTTCCGGATAAAGTTCAATGCTCCTCCACTGGACCTGCCAATGATTAACCTTTGCTTCGAAAATCCTAAACGAACTACCCATACATCACATTGTCGTGGACGGATCAAGGACACGACGAAAGACGGGACACTGTAAACACCGCCAAACTCTTAATAATTGGACGAATCGCACACCAAGTCAATCCGATCCTGAACCACGGTGACTTAAACCTCTTTAGTTGCAAACCGGGAATGAATGACGAACCCGAACGGCCTCTTGCCCGGCAGGAGTGGTGCTCAATGTCGCAGGGGACGCCATTGTTGTCGCCATCTCGAAGAATGTGCACACACACAAGCATGCACCACTCGTGATCTGTGTAAGTTAGGGTTCAAGTTGGCGATGGCGGAAGTGAAGACAACTTGTGATGAAAGGGTACTTAGAAGGAGCAATTAGAAAAGAGCACAACAATAGAAGAGGAGA
This sequence comes from Polytrichum commune, assembly GCA_950295325.1. Taxonomy (NCBI): domain Eukaryota; kingdom Viridiplantae; phylum Streptophyta; class Polytrichopsida; order Polytrichales; family Polytrichaceae; genus Polytrichum; species Polytrichum commune. The sequence continues at coordinate 39,973,091 of OX485803.1, read as the reverse complement.
GGAGAAGAGGAGAGAGAAGAGCGACAAAGGAGGAGAAGCTTCTAGGGTTCTCCATTTGCCACGTGGCCTCGGTATATTCTCCCCTTTCTCTCTGCTTCTGCGTGCCCATGCGGCTTCGAGAAGGCTTTCATCAAATTGAATTTCACGGCCGGCTATGTAAGTTCGACTTCCCAATAAGCACCTATCAAAACGTCTACCTTGTGCAATTCAAACTCATCACACTTGAAGCATTGATATATTATGGGTTTCAAGGATTGTTTACCCTCCTCATCACACCATCAAATCTATCCTTACTATTTCGTCGGTTAAACACCATCATCATGTGGCTTAGACGTTCCATGACAGACCCACCCAACAAGAATTTTGATCTTACTTCGGTGAAAAGGTCACTGGTAAAACCCAGTGCACATGTATGAAGTCAAAAAGGAGGACCAGTGGGACTGCCAATCGCCTGGAACTCCCACGGCTTTGCAACAAATAATCACTTTTAGCTGATATATTTAATGCTACGTCACCACACACGTACTTTTACAGATGCCACTAAACTGCACGTGATTGGACAGAGAACTTCAAAAGTGATTTGCCAAAAATGAGTGAATTATGTATATACCAACAAAACAGCCGGAGCAAGTAGATGGTATTAGCCCTAGAAGTTTCGTCTGGGTATTCCCGAAAATGTTGAGTCAGCTTGTGGCGTCCAATAAATCTGCCATCTTGAGGTAAGGAATTTTAGGATGCTCCTCCTACACGCCAGGGATTTTGGGGCCCACTAGAACCTCAGAAGTGTGATCTTGCTCAACAGTGCGACCTCAGAAATGTGGCCATCAGCAAATCACTACAGGATATAAATATATTTAGGTACACAAAGACCTGTCATAGCAGACAGGTCCGAAATTGAATGGAAACATATTGAATCTCTCAGAGAATATAAAACCAGGTGTATACAATGCAATTCCTGACCCGATTGCTAGAATCATCCTCAGCCTTCTTCCAGCACATTCTTTATTGAGTGGCTTACCCACATAACACAGTGGTACACTTTCCAAGACATTATCTCCATTGTCAGGATAAAGAATTGAGCAATCTGTGGAAAATAAATGTCTCACCAGAGGAATTTTTTTAAGAAGGTGGTGGCATAGCCAGCATCTCCTTAAACGAGCAGTTATGCAGTCTGATGTCCGCACTATACAGTTTAGTTCACAATCACAAAATACAAGCAGTCATCTTTTATTTTCTGTTTGCACTCTTCATAGGCTGAACAGTGAATACTTCTGGATTTGCCATTTTAGCATCTTGCACGGAGTAGGTGAACACCCAACCATAACAAGCACCAGCATGGACACCTTCCTTGTTTACTGCAAACACAGCTCCTATGAAGGCAGGAAATTTTCGCTGTATTCTTGCTATTGCATCCTGTGCAGCTTCCAAGGGGCTCATACCTTGCCTCATACTTTCGACCACCTGATAACTGTGCCACTCACACATGATCACTTTTAGCGCTTACTGCACATCCATACTCTATTGCAGAACATGTAAGGAGCAACCTCTGTTTTGCTTCACTATAGCTGTGACTATATGATGCACATACAAAATGCACGAGTAGAAGAAAATTATGTGATTACTAAGACTGGAAAATGGAAGCTACCAACCACAATACAGGAGCCACCAAAAGAACCAACAAAAGGGTGATGAGAGGCACCAGGGGAGAAAGCGCATCATAACATCACCATCACCAGTTGCACCGCATGCACCAACATCGTCGTCAGCATAAGCTGCGGCACCAATGATCGGACCATCTCCTACTCTGAAATCCCACAAGAATTACAGGTTATTCCATGTATCACTAAGTATTGAACCTCCTTCAGGGTTTCTGTCTCTGCAGTTCAGAATGCAAGGACTACCAAAATGAGCTCTATCCTACTATCATCATTATCAGTCCTTTTGCCTTCCCCGTATCAATTCCTTACTAAAAGCTTTCACATCAAGAGACAACATTATTCCACAACCTGAAGTCGACTTTTACATCATTATAAATAGCAAGGTGACTTCATTGACCACAAATTGTGCCTGGAACACTTAAAGAGCAACCAGAAAAGGTAGGTGGGTGTAGCAACTTGCCAAAAATCCCTTCCACCTGATAACAATCTACCAAGTGCTTCTCACAAAGATCACTATAGATATAACAATTTACCTGCCAGGAATTTTATGGCTGGCTCCATTTGTAGAGGTGCCTGCAGCAATTCGTCCACTCTACCCGATCGTCAAGACAGCACCCTTACTTAGAAATGAGATCTGCCCAGGTCAATGGTCTGTCAACGGAAGCTGAAAAAAGGTCTTGCAACATTTAATTGATTGCATGGATTATACAAACTCCTTCCGCAAGTAAACTTTTAAAGGATTGAAAAGCCTCACTTTGTCAATAACAGCCATCGAAATGGTGTCATGATTCCCATAACCAATGCTTCTTGCAGATGAAGACTCATGGAGTTCCTTGCTGAGCCCATCCCTGACAGAATCACTGTCAAACCCCTTCCTGGAAAGAGCTGAAACCTTATAAGGTCCACAGTATGAGGTACTGTCTGGAGACACATTACGCCAAAAGTTGGGTTGACAACCTCCTTCTTGCCAGCCTGTCCAAGCCTGCCAGCAATTCAGTGGACTCAAATCAATGATGTTCACTAAGCCCCCTTTACACTCAACCTCGAGTTGCGAGCTTGAACTTGCATTACTCAGGAGTTTGATACTTGGAGTTCACAAGCAAACATCCAAAGCTCAAACTATTGAGAGCTTGACCAATCCTCAAGCTCTCAATAATCCGAGCAAGTACAAAGTGGCCATGCTCAAAGTAAGATATCCAGGGGGGGGATGATACTAAATAAAATACCTATCATGAGAAGCCAAAACATGCTCAAAATGAGAAGCCAATGGCTTGAGGGCCACAAAATGAGAGCTCAAACTCTCGACATACCTAAGCTACCTTCATGAGGTAGCTGAGGATTTTGACTGGGAGCTTGTCATTCCACATGGGATCCATCAAGGCACCATCTAAGCATTGTAAGCTAAGTAAAAAATTCAAGCTCTCAAGTTGGAATGTCAAGTGTAAAGTGGGTTTGAGTGAACAAGCATGCATAAGAGGCTCCCCACCAATGACAAGGCTCCTTCCTTCGAGCTCTCAACCACTCTCAAGTAATAGGGACCTTCGAGAGTACTTTTGGCACTGTACAACTTTTGAGCAAAGCATGCAGTTGAAATGCCAGATAATGTACATTAGCTGCACCATTAACAAAACCTAAAAGCCATGACGCTTCAGGAGGTTTAAATGACACACCTGCAAAGAATTGTCTGTGCTTAGGTTGGTGGGGCCAGGGAGCCCAAGCGACAGTGCAAATGCTGAGGCCTGACTGCCAACCAGTAGTGTATGTTCTGTGTGCTCCATCACAAGCTTTGCCGCTTGGATTGCTCCTTTGACTGACCGCAATGCTCCAACTGCTCCAGCATTCATCGTCGTCTGGAAACACTTGTCTAAATTGTGTCAGAGATGGTATGACATAATTTGCTATTATATGCTTGCATACCCACATTGGACTGTGTGGATTTGACCCTTCACAGAAATTCCAAATCTTGAAACTGCTCATGCTGTGTGCATGCAAATGATGGTAAAATCCAAGTAGATTAGCGAGAGAAGGCGGTTTACCCCATCCATAATCATGGCATCCAAGGTAGTCTCCCCACTCTCGTCTGGACTTCCTCCATAGCCCACTGCATAAGATAACCCAGTATATGTTCAGTCCATTATGCAGAACGAAGACTGGCTTCCACACTCAACCCATCTGTTCTGTAAGCACATTTTAGAAAATGTGGAGAATCACGTTGCCCCACAAACATTATTCTCTCAAGTGCAAGTGCTTATCCAATCTCTACAGCTAATTTAAACTCTGCTCCATCAAATGCCAGGCTCAGACCCTGATGAAATAATAGGAGCTAGAATGCCATGGCCAAGCAATGACAACACAGTGAACAATGTCTTCCTCTTCAGCTATACTCTTTGTCATTCATATTGATGGCATCCTGCCCACCCTCTGCTGCATTTCAGCAGTGACTTTCACATCCTTGCATCTCCAGAACTCTAGAGTGCAAATGACCTTACATTGGGTCCAGGAACTTAATGCATTGATCAATATGCACCTTAAGAGTTCGCCTTCAAACAAGCGTGAACGTGACTCCCCATGTGTACGCGTTCTGATTGACGGAGGCGAGAACCGTAACCATAAGCCTGGCTAGGGCGGAATTCTCTATTACAACATTGAGCCTCTTGAATTCAAGAAATCAGGCCTGCGGATGATCACCTTTCATTACATGTGTGGATCGCTTGTGTGAACTCCAGTCACGCAATGCTATGCACACTCTACGCAAGACTTTATCAACATGTCCGTTGGCACTTGGGTAAGTCGAAGCTGCATGTGCTCAAATCAATAAAACTAGTACCTGATCCATCACAGCGCAAGCGCTCACAAGTGGAACAACCATATACCACAGCATCCACAGCCGAACCTCCTTCCTTTAGTACAAGAGCTGCTTCTCTCACAGCATCCACAAAACCCCAAGTGCTGATCACCACTGGCATGGTTACCTGCAATTTCCGAAACGACAACAGGGAGGACATTCAGAGGCTGGGACCCCGAATCGTAGTGAACTGTACGAAGCTGTTACCCTAATCTGAGAAACCCTAAATAGAGGGAAGAAAGAAAAAAATGCTCGAGGTTTTTGTTCAAAACAAAATATATTACTCGAGAATGTGGATGTAACGTCCCCACTAAGATTTCCGCCTGGTTGAAATACAATTGAATTGACAATGCTAAGATTTCAGGATTCCAGATGATGCGTCACACATCTGACAAAATCCTTGCTCAGAATGTGAAGGGATCACCCTCCTCTCTGAGCTGCACTACATTACACAGCCTTAGGTTTTTCCAACAGAGAACTTGTAGAGAATCACATTTTTCATATAATAGATTCAATTATCCCATGAGCTCTACCCCCGCAGAATTGCCCCGAGAATTGATGAACAACATCCGAACAACATCAGGATTGAAATGGCATGAAGTAAATTAAGCCATTCATGGTTCACCTCACCTCATGGGCATACACGCGATGATAGTGTGGCAGGAGGAGCAACAGCATGAGGCAACAAAGTGAAAGGCCTGCCATAGCCGGAACTCCAATCTCCCAATCTCTCTCAGCTCTTCAGCCTCCCTTCAAGAAACAAAAACACCGACTTCAGTAAGTCCTCGCTCACAGTGTGAGGAGACAAGAGTCATGATCCGGATACGTTTGTGCAGATTCGAGTTCCACATAAGGTCTTAAAGCGTCACTCTAAGAAACTTTTGCTATTTCAGGAAGGTTAACCCTTAAAGGACAATGCTGCCCCACGGGCTTGGTATTATTTTGGGAGAATCTTGTTCAAAACTTCTACTCCATTGCACCAAATGGGGTTTTTAGAATGTCAAATCGAGCACCTTAGCAAGATCTATACTTCTTCATAATAGAGCCTATGTAAATTAATTGGTTAATCATGCTTAAAATGAATTTTAAAATATATTTTGGGTGTGGTATCGGGAAAGCATATGTCCTTTAAGGGTTAAGTCGCTTGGAATTTTTTCCAAAAACAAATCCATAGATTAGCGAATCTATACAAAATCTACAAAATAATTCTTAAATTTTTAATTGAAAAAAATAAAATCATATGCAACCTACACATAACATTGCTTGGCTGATGAGTTGTGTTCATGCGTCCCACAGTAGATTCGAGAATAAAGCTTCGGATGTCAAATTCCCAATGCTTCATATTGAATATGAAGTCATGACAACTAAACACAACTCGCCAACTGAGTGATGTTATGCATAAATTCTCAAAGTCGTCTTAAGGAAAGAGCCTTTTACTATCAACTGGGGGGGTCTATTGATGTTGGATTGCTAAGTGAGAATCACCACCAAAACAATTGTATTGCATGTGAGGTTCTAATATTAAATGAAGGTGTTGTCCCCCCTTTTGTGGATCATTTCTTACACCGGCTCGTTGAGCAGATAAATCCCCGATTAGCCATTGTGATTGCCCAAAGTTGGTGCTCTTCTAAAAATGTTCTTGTATCCTTCCTCATGGCAATCACACCCCCTTCCGTTTCGTAATCACGTGCGATAATGGGGTATTTAATAGGGGGGTATTTATGCACCTCTCGATAAATTTTCCCTCCCCATTTGTAGATAAAAAGCTACTTTGATGTATTGTTTAGCACCCTATATTTATGTGTGATTGTTTAGAGAGGCTAATTTTTGGCACAATGTTTTTTTTTTATAAATCGTACAAGTACCAAATAGTGGACGGAATACTACAGCATTGCGAAACCGACTATGTGAACAACAAACATTCCATACCATTCAAATTGTCATCACTTGGTTTCAATTAGTAATACCAATCCTAAATCATTCAAAGTGTCATTCAAAACACAACCAATAGCACTTGGATACTAGATAAAGGGTTACCAATAAACATGGAGATAACAAAACATACAAGCTGAAATTTGGACAGAAACTATTACATACTTTTAGGGGGATCCTATGTCTATGACCTTTTTTTTTAATTACTAAAATGAAGGAATTATCCACCACCTTACTACATATAATCATGTAGGGGACATAATTCCAATGCTATGGTAGATGTAACGAAATGATGAATTCTACCCTAAATGAATTAAATTAACCTTCTTTTTTATCTCACGTGATTTTCTAAAATTCTGATAGTCACCTCCCCGAGCATCCTTCATACATTGCTATTATAAATGGGTGAAGTGGTGCTATTTTATACTTAATGCCATATATGATTAATTGATTTTAATAATGACTTACTCGATGACCATGTTGCACTAACTTGTTGACAACTTAAGGATTAAAAATAGGTGACATCAAAAGGAAGGTGACACTTTAAGGCCTTAGTATCTTACATGTAAAGTTCAGTCCTATATGATTGAAGCATCCTTCACTATAGAATTGGCCAAACCTAATATTTTACAAGATACCACATGAGGCGGCAACCAATATCTTAAAGCACTCCACCATATGTTTGTTTGTAAATAATAAGACACTTAGTGCCAAATTCCAATTATTTTTTCGAGCAGGGCATTACATGGGGATATGGACTAAATATTGTATGTGAGTAGACCTACCTCTCTCCCGTCCCTGATGTTGGATCGAGGTCGGCAACACGTGGCCCCAAGCGAGTGTGCGTCGTAGACTAAGGAAATATTTGGGTGAAGTAGTTTCACATCTAATGTCATGTCCTCATGGCATGGCCAAGGATGTTTTACGAATGAACAATCTATTCACTCTAGCCTCCTCGGAGACTGAAGTTGTTGTTGTTGTTCTTCTTCTTCTTCAGTAGACATGCTACGAGATATAGCAAGGTGTCCTTGTGCTATCTATAGGCCATGGGATATTGTACGCGAGGAGTCATGTTACAATTTGTAGCATGATAACACATGCACGAAATCCGTTGTAGCACTAACCATGTTACAAGGGTCATGTGTTATGGTCTATATTCATTGTGCTCTTGTCTAATGAAGACATGTCACATCAATGAGGTTTCAGATCATCAATGCTATGAAAGGTATAGGGTAAAACCTTAACCCTCAAAGGAGGTGGGGCCTTGATGTACAAGCTTCGCCTAGCTCATAAATCATTATTTATTATTTATGTGTTTGAAACTTTATTACATACATTTGCCTTATGTCAAGGAGAAATAATGTATGTATTTGCATCCACAGGCACCCATGCTACATATTTGAACTTAAATCTTCAATACCATCAAAGTGTTTACTTATTCAAATAATGCATTTGAAGAATGAGTTGATGTTAGGTGGGGTCACTTTTGGCATTATTAGCTAAAAATGAAATTATGTAACTCAAATATGCTACTTTTTACTTGGAGAGGCCTTGCAATGGAATGCCTTGCACCATAAAAGCCATAACTTCTCTAGTATTCTCAAACACAAAATCAATCCAAATTATTGATTTTGCACACAACACCTACCAAGGGGGATGACAAACATGACACGGGAGGGTGAAAGTGTTGCTTTCTGTTGTAGAGCCCAGAGGTTGCTATTTTAAAGATAACCCCTGAACCGAGATTAAGGACCCCAAAGTAGTCTAGTGAGCTTAAATTGCAATGAATCATCAACTAATCTATAAGGGGATCGGTATTGACTATCACCCCAAGGTAGGTGTTTGGAAATCAGAGGTGGAATGATTAGGGGGTAAACAAAGAAGAGAATTGTAGACATACATAGAAGGACAAGTATTACTTTACCACAAAAAACAGGAGCAAAACATAGTACACAAATAATAATAGCACATCGCACACGATAAGTTTGTCTAAGAACGCAAGTCAACAGAGTCTCATTATGAGACACGGCCACCAATAATTTCACAATCTCATGCCACCTTTGCAAAATTGGCATGCAACAAGTGCATATCACTCACAATGGAAAAGGGTGTGAAGAAAATGTCGAACAAGGACCACAACAGCTGTATGAGCACAAGGAAAGGTAAATGCACCATTAATGGTGGAGAATTGATAGGTGCACACAGTCCATGATCTATGTGGCCCCATCAAGGAACGTATTTGGTAGAACTCAGGAGATATCATCCATCTTCTGGGAGCAACAAGAAATTCCAGCTTTGAGGAGCATTGTAAACTGACAACATAGTCATTGTCATATCATTTTAGAATCAACAGGCAAAGGTCAGACTTTATGTCCATTTTGGCAATGGTCCTGCTAAAGTGAACATTGAAAGGAAAGCCTGAGAGAGCTAGAAACATGGTGGTCAGGTCCTCTTGCGCTTTGTGGAGCTCAAATGCGACTTCCATTCAATTGGATACTAGTGACTGTGATATCTAACTCAAGACAGAGGCTTACAAAATTGTACACAATCCAAGAACAGCAAAAGCCCTGCTTCACAGTGAGACCTTGAGCAGCAGCCTTTCGATGCTCATCTTCCTAAAGAATCTATAAAATCTACACTAAACTTGCCAATAAGACACTGATACCAACTACACAGGCACCCTGATGAAGGTGAGAAGATTTTGGGAGCAGTTGAGTATGAGTGAGCTGAGCAAAGAGAAAAAGGATTGCTAACATATCCTGCTCGCCTAATTTTCTGAAACAGTCCTTACATTACTCGCCGGATGGAATGCCTCGAAACCGGTCAACCCGCTCCTTCACAGCATCACGTTGTCGTCTGGCAATCTTGTTACTGGGGTCAAATTGTAATGCCTCATCATAGGCTTTCAGTGCACGCGGAAGGTCTTTTTTCTTCTCATACGCATCACCCAAGTTGTTCCATGCTGTAACATAGCCTGGTTGGAGCTTTACTGCCTTCTCATACTGAGCGATGGCGCCATCAAGCTTATCATCACTGAAATAGCTGTATCCAAGTGCATTGTACACCTGCAATACTCCCAAAGCAACAGTAAGATGAAGGATTTATGATTCTGTACTTACATAGTTCCTACGCAAATTGATGACTGTCTCTAGTAAGGTCGAAGTTTCTGAACCTTATCACACACAGGAGTGGCATCTTGTTGATAAAGTCCCTTGATAGGCAACAAAGCACAGTCATAAACACTTACATAGGTAGACGTAAATTTTACAGGTACCAGATTAGCAAGGGTGAAGCTCACAATGATTATCACAATCCGAACTGAGCTAAGACCTCTATAAACTTAACAGAGGGTTCTTACAATCAAAACTCTTGAATGCAGGTGTTCCTGGAAAAAGTGGATTCAGAATACCTGTGCAAGGTCAGCTTCATCACCATCCCATTTTTTGATGGCCTGTTCTAGGTACTTGTTAGCAAGTACAAAGAACTTCTTCCGCAGCATTACTGCTCCTAGCTCAAAGTACTCTTCTGATGATGCCTCCCCACTCCGCACTCGATCCTGCAACATTTCCAATTTGAACTCCAGTAGTCTAACTCAAAAGACTGTAAGATTGAGGGTGGAGAAAAGTGACCAACACGGGCATTTATCCCCGCCTCGTAGGTCATCAACATCACATGGCTGATGTAAAGGAGTTGTCACCACAATCACATCGTTGATTGTAATAATTTTCTAGAGATTTATGTTCATAGTGTGACTATCAGACCCACAGAAACTTATTTGTTGGACACGTGCAAGTCGCTCGTAAACATCTAAGCAGCCAAGGGAAGCCCTTATAGTCCCTGCCATAGCATAAGCACTTCACTTTCAAATGACATTGTCTATACCTGTAGCTCCTTTGCAGCAGATTCCAGCTCTCGTCGAATGAGAACTTGGCGAACCACCAAGAAACTGCCAATTCCAAGAAGAACAATCAGAGCTCCCAAGTAAATCAACTGCACACTGAACTCTAAACCTGCGCCAACCTCTCCATAAGCCAAATTTCCTTCTCCAAGGACAATGGCATTGGCTGCACCAGCAAACGACACCAAAGCTGGCATGACCAGAGAAGCCGCCATTGCAGTCTTGGCTGCTGAGTTTCCACCTGCTCATGTGGAAGGAAGGATAAATAAGCAGTATACTAACTTCTGATTTTAACTACATATTCACTGTAAGAGATAGTATGTATTGAGCAGTGCAACCCATCCATACACAAACGGTTGAAATACCTTTCTAACTTGTCAAGTCGGCAGAGATGATCTTGAAGTTAAAGAAGAAACCATACTTATGAAGCAAAGTGGCTATTTATTTTGAAAGAAACCTTACTTCAGCACTAGCGCGACAAACAGCCTGTTGAATCCTTACATCAGTGTCAAGATCATTCACTGAAGGCATGAACTGTAATTGGCTGATAGTAGTGAAATAACTCTTGCTCCATCACTCATCAAAAAATGAAGATCATCATGGTCCTTATGAGTGGACCTGCTTTGTATATGTAGATATGTGCTGTAAACATTTTGCCTCAACTAAAATCTCCACGTATACATAAGAAAACTCAACCGGGCATTTGGTTACCTAAGAATTCAACCTCAATATCAAATATCATTTGGTTTGACAAACCCACCGTCTGTGGCTGAGCTGAAGTCGGTTGAGGAAGCCTTGAGAGAATTTTGCAGTGTCAAACTTGAATGGCGGCCACTGCCTCCGCAGCCAAGCTCATCCCACACGAGAATCTTCTTCTATGGCCACACAAACGCAGGCCACACACCCTGTGAGCAACTGCACATCCCATTTGCAGATTACAAATGCACAATGTCCTTCTCAATGTCAACCCTCTTTTTACAACCCACTGCACATAAAGTTTCGTGAAAAAGTTCCAGCAGCATCTTGACTGAGTCACAAGTTCCAAGAAAACCTCGCATTCCCTGTGACAATGGGGCCACCATGTATCTCTCAATTAATCACAATCAAGACCTCACAATCTGAGATGAAACACACCAAGAAACTTGTGACAAAGACTTGGTCCTGCCTGACTTGTGGTCTCATACCCCACATCTGGAGGGTGCTCGAATTCCAGGTTGTGCAACTCCAAAATATTGCATAGGATCATCAGGGTTCTGGGTGAACAGGCAGTAACTGATTGACTTTCCTTAATCTTGGAAAATTCAAATTGAGTCCCCCAAAGTATCCCCAGTACATAACTGATTCTATGAAGCATGTTCTCTGTCTAATCCTAATAAAACCTACTCCCACACTCCCATCAACTTCAGAACCAGGCAGAAATTGACGTAACAAGAATTTGCATACTGCACTCATGTTCCAAGAAAGTCTTGCATTCCCTGTGAGAATGTGGCCATATATCGCTCATTTCATCCAAATCAGGAGCTCACAATCTGAGACCAAACACACCAAGAAACTTGTGACGAACAACTTGTGGTCTCAAATCCCGCATCTGGAGAGTGCTCCAATTACGGGCAGTGAAAGCATCATCAGGGCTCTGGGTGAGCAGGCGGAAGGTGATTGAATTTCATCAATCTTCTTAGAATGCGAGAATATCAAAATTGAGTCCCAAACTATCTCCACTACATAACTCGCTACATATCTCAGCCTATGAAGCATGTTATATATGTATTCCTAATGAAACCTACTTCCACCCTCCCATCCACTTCAGATTTAGACTATGCCTGAAATTGACATTAATGCAACAAGATTTCGCATGCTGCACTCTTATTCCAGAATTAAAGCACGGGATCTCCCTTACTCATTGACGATGTTATGCTCACCTCAAAGAATGCCATCCACCATGGTTTCAGGGCTACAAACTTCATCAACCTTACAAGAATGCAAGAAAATCAAAATTGAATCCCAAAGTGTCTCCAGTGACATAACTCAGCGGATGGAGCATGCTCTCTTCCTAATCCTAATAAAACCTACTCCCACCCTCCCATCCACTCCAGATTTACAAGAATGCAACAAAATCAAAATTGAGCCCCACTAACTATCTCCAATACATAACCCAGCCTATTAAGCGTGGTCTCTTCCTAATCCTAATAAAACCTAACCCCCCCCCCCCCCTCTCCACTTCAGATGTACAAGAATGCAAGAAAATCAAAATTGAGTCCAAAAGTATCCTTAATCACATAACTCAGCCTATGAAGCATGTTTTCTTCCTACTTCAAATAAACCCACTCCCACCCTCCCATCCACAACCTCTTCAGATTCAAGCTAAAATTAATGCAGCAAGATATTGCATCCTGCACTCTTATTCCCATATCAAACCACAGGCTCCCCCTCCATCCATCCCTGCCTAAATAATTAACTCATGCTCACCTCCAAGAATGCCATCTTCCACGCTTTCAGAGTTGCGTGAGCGAGAAAAGAAAAGAACAAAAATCCCTCCAGATAGGCATAAAGGGAAGAAACAACGCAAGACATAAGCCATACCTCAGTAGTGCTCACGGATCCCGCCAACTTCTCCCTTCTCCTTCCCAGGGCTAGCAACCCCCTCGAGCCCTGATGGTGAATCAGCCGCACATTGCACCTCGCAAGCTGCCCACTCCGACATTGCTGCGACACGAGGAGGTTCTTGCCCCACACTCGGCAGCTGGTCGCAGCAATTGCTGCTGCCATTGCTTTCCCGCACAACGAATCCTGCACCCACCCTGTCCCGCAGCCAAGATGATCAAGAACCTGCGATTGCTCTCAAGGGAACTTGCGAATGCGGATTGGGCCCATCGATTGCGTAGTAGGGAAATCCCACCAAACGTGGGTGCGTGAGCGAGGGAGGGAGGGAGTGAGGGTGTCGCTGGCTGGGTTTTGGTTGGGTTTTTGGTGTTGGTGTGCGATTGGGGACTCCGGAGATGCTCCCGAGGAGATGGATGAAATTCATCTTATCTGCACCCCCTTTGCACTTGAATGAATCCTCATTTGTTACAAAACAAAGTGAGCGAGGTCGCTTCTTTTTTATCATCACAAATTTGCTCCGCATGGGATCCAAACAATTCCTTTGTTGCTCAATGTTGCATTGGTATATATATAAAACAACGTTTATTAAATGTTGTGTCAATGCACATGGAATCGATAACTATTCCATAGAAAATGGACAGAAAAAAACACCAAGTCCGTACTTAAACAATGGATTTCATTGTGCACATGTTGAAGCATTGTTGTTCGTTGACTTGACATTGGGTGCATGTCAACAACTTTCAATGCATGCTATTTGATGGCTCGAGTTTGTAATAGTATGCACTCTACATGAGGACAAATGGTAATGACCACTCAACATGATAACAATGCATTTTGTAGACTCATTGTTGATTGAATGAAATTTAATAGATAAACTAATTTTCATATTGTTCTAGTATCCAACCAACACGAAAACAATTGGTAGTGATTACCCAACTTTGTAACAATGAATTTTGTAGAGTCAATGTTTGGTCAATGCACCATGTTGGTTACACATTGATGTTCTCAATAGAACTAAAACCATCCACTTCGAAGAAGATTTGAAGATATTGTGGAAGGCATCAAAACTTGATGTGTTCACAAAGAAGTTACCATCTATCATGAAGTGAAGAATAACATGCACAACCCTAAGCACATCTTCTATCTCTATAACCAAGTGTGTGTTGTCCAATTTGTGACCACCTAAGCTTTGGACACTTAAGCAATTGATGGAATCTAGTTTCTTGACACATTCTTACAAAGGCTAACTCCCTTGTTACTTTGAGGCTCCCTATCAATGCATACATGTTGCACTTGATAAGAAGATGAATTTGTCCAAAACAAGTTTAATCCATATCCCACGTAGACTCCACTTGAATGGCAACACTACTAAACCACTCATCACCATGGAAATTGCTAGAAGCTTGAGCATACATTGGCATGTCACTGAATCTTGAACCTGCACCGGTAGGTATGGCCAAACAAGGAAGTATTTGCAACACCTACCAAACAAACGAATGCAAGATGAGATATGTTCATTAGTGGCAAGAATCTCAATCACCTACGAATGAGCTTTTCATAATGAAAGACACATGAGCAAATGCAATCTAGGCAATGAAATGTAGAGAACTTGGCTTATCATTTTTTTGTAGCTACAAACTTGAAAGATACCCATAACGTGCATCATAATTTGAAATAAAATAACAAGTGACTATCTATCACCTCAATGTTTGTAGGGTTGTTCTTTCTCAAGTATCCTTCAAGGTTTTTCTCAACTTTAAGTTGGTTTCAAGTTGGGCATTTCAATTTAACCACTGGAATATTACAAAACGTTTTAAAGAGGGCGATGCAGAACGAAGATGTGTAGGAGTTAAAGCTCCCAAGATTTGCAATATGCTTGGATTGGTGTAACTCTCTGTTCGAATCATACCAACATGGAGTGCCCTCAAATGCAAGTTGACTTGGAATCCAACCAAAACATTCAAACATGTTTTCACAACCTATTCACAAAGATTCCGAAATGCTTCAAATTTCATCGCGAACTAAATTGAAAGTTAATACCGATGCATTAAACTTTATGCCATTTGTACAAGTTTATAATAACATGTCAACATTTTAAATTCATGGGCCTGATCGAAGGATGTTGTTCTTTCAATCGGGTATGGGAAACCCTCACTCTCTCGAGCATGTTTTCTTAGTACCTGAAGTCTTTTGTTGTGCTTCACAATGTAACTAGAATAATTCCTATAGTTATTGCTTTTGTATGTTTGGATTCATCATAGCAAAGTGCAAATGCTCATGGAGGTTGGAGCTATATTCAAATGGAGCTTGTGACTTGCGGATTGTATCTATATAATGGCTCATGGCATGTACAGTGACTCCAAAAACCGAGTCTATGCATCAAACAAGGACTTTCATGAGCATTTCACAAAAGATAATGATACATTAAGGAAATGTAAAATGTAACTGTAAAAAAAACTACAAATTGACTTTCAGACGATGTCATCAACTTCACTAGGGTTTCGGTGAGAGGAACAGAGACGTCGACGTCGCTCTTAGAGTACCCTTAGGAGCTGTAAATTGCAATTCCATTCATGGAATTACAATTTGCAAGATTAAGAGAAACCTTGGAAGCATGTTGGAAAGTCTTGTTGTTTTGAACCTTTGAACCAAATTTTTATTTTTTAACATGGCTCACCTCCTTCGCCGTGCCTCTTAGCATGCACTTAGGCTGAGTTGTATTATAGTTCCGTTGAAGGAACTACAATTTACAAGATTAAGGTAAACTCTATAATCATGTTGGAAAGTCCCGTTGTTTCAAAACTTTGCAAAGAATTTTGATTCTTTGACATGGCTCACCTCCTCTTGTGTGCCACTTAGAGTACCCTTAGGAGTGGTAAATTGTAGTTCCGTTAACGGACATAAAATTTACAAGATCAAGGGAAACCCTAGAAGCATGTTGGCAAATCCCATTTTTAAGAACAATTCAACCAAATTTGATTTTTTTCACATGGTTCACCTCCTCGTGCCTACCTCCTAGGGTACCCCTAAGAGTTGTAAACTACGATTTACAAGATTAATGGGAGCCCTAAAAGCATGTTGTAAACTCTTGTTCTTTTGAAATTTTGATGTTTTGACATGACTTGCATGTCCTTGTGTGTTGTTTATTATGCCCTTAACCCCTAATGTCCTATGTGACCATAATTTGGTCGTGAGTTGTTTGCTTTGACCCTTTTGACACTACTTCTTATGGTTTCTTGATTACTTCAACTAATATTCTTGTTCATGTTCAAGTTTGATATGTTTTTGTCACATAGATAATTTTGATTCAACAAAGTTAAATATTTTGTATGAATTCAAATATGGGAGTGTGCTATTAGCCGGTTTATAGTGGAACCGGTCCACGAACCAAACCTTGGCATTTGTCACCTTATGGCATGGTTCAAGTGCAACATACCCTAAACATGTTTTTTTGTTGATCCTCAACCAACAAGTTGAACCTATCTACACATGCAAGCTTTCAACCTTCAAGTGCAAAATTTGGTCCTAGATTCCTACCCTAAGATCCTCTCGGAACCGAGAGGGTCGAATTCCAGTCATGTGCAAATAATTCCCAATTGATTTGAAAATTTGCACGACACTCAAATGTAGCATATCATAAAGATCTACTATTAGAATTTTTAGTTGGACATGTGTTGGTGGGTGTAAATCCATGTGAGAAGTGTGTAGATGTAGCACCAAGACTTCAATTGACCTTTCTTATCCAACCTTGGACTGTTCAAACAAGTTCAAACATTTCAAACACATTATGCGCTCTGCTCACGCATTCAACATTCTTCCCACTGTAAAATCCACAACCACATTACACTCTCAAATCCACAAGAGTGCGCACTCCAACTACATTAGGGTTTGTGTTCATTTGCTTCGACGTACAGTAATCAAAGACCACATAATAATTAACAGTATTTGCTTTGGCTTTGAGTTAATGTAATGAAAGCCCAAAGAAAAATCAATGTCAAGACTAGAGGCTTCCATGTAAACACAAAAAAAAGGGGAACCCAATGAACAATGAGAAGGCAAAGAATGCAAAACAAGGAGGCAAGAAGTTGAGAATACAAAAACCACGAAGTGCGAAGTTTTTTCTTTATGAAATTGGTTTGTAATATTCAAGAAGTTCCTAGAGGTAAAGGTTCACACTCATGAAATTAAGGTGTGCCACATGTCAAATTGGTTTAGAAAAATCATGAACTAATTCAGAACTCAACAAGTTTCAAAACAAGTTGAGATGCAAACGTTATATGAGGTGAAAATAAAGATTCTATTTCTTTTGAAGCAAGCACATAGGGCCTCCCAAATTTGTTAACATAGGAACCTATAATTGGTAACATATTTTGAGAACATAGTCCAATTTATATGTAGCATATGTCATTTTGGCATTTTGACTAAGACAATGATGACCACATTTTAATGCCTATATATCTTATGTCAATAATCTTGTAACAAGCAATGGTGAGCCTTGCCATTTTACCACTACATTATAGATGTGTTAAGAAGAGTGAGCACATTCTAACTCTAAGCATCCATGAGGTCCTATTTGGGCCTTCACATGCGTAAGAACATGTATTCAAGCCACATATTTCCTTTGTGAGCTAATTATGCAATGAATGACCTTGTTAAACTTTGACCTCATTCATTAGTTGCATTTAAAATAAATAAATCAGATGCTTTAATGTAATTAAAATTGTAGGTGTAAATTGGTACATGATTTGGGTGCCCTAGTTTGCAAAATTATGTTTAGTATATTGATCATCAATGTCAAATATGACCATAATTATCTTTTATTTTTGACATAATTTAGTGCACCAAATTTAGTTCCAAACCCATAGATAAATAAATAAAGAATACAAGATTTGATGAGGACTCATAGAAATGGTATATAATGTAAGGGTTCAACGTTGAATCTCTTACTTAGTAGACATTCAAGTGTTTAAGGCCTACACACTACCTTATTAGGTCATAAACCCTAGAAGAAGCAATGGGTGAGCAATATTTTACTAAGGGTTGGTTTAATCTACGGTGAAGAAGCGCACTGGTCAAATTTTTTAGGGGAATGGAGCAATACGATTGGCTACAAAATGGGTTCTTCACCAACCGGGGTTTACACTACGGCCAAGACTTCTCCAGTGGAGAACTTTGAGCATGGATGTAAAAATGACATGGCTACCAACATGGCAACACTTTTTGCTAGGGGAGTTCTTCGCATGTCAAGTTTCTCGAGCAATCTTGAACCCTTGGACAAGACAGTGCCTATGGGTAACTCCAACTCGAGGCCTTTATTTTGATTGTTTTGCCATCTTGTCTGTCATGATACCAACCGTTGCCTCAAATAACCTTGTCTTGGGCTGAAACTCTTGACCGACTGGTGCACTTCTTCATCGTAGTCTAAAGCGGCCCTAAGTTAGGTTACCTAGTAGGGCCTCGACCATCTAAACCCCCAACCCCACCTCAAGCATCTACGTAACGTCTACATACCTACGCATACTACTAGAGTAGCTCAAACTTCAAACCCGCAGCCACCCAGCGGATACATCTCTGCCTAAATTTGAACTCCCCCTCATAAATTCTGTCATCTACCCCCCTCCTAGATCCCTGAACGCCCCCAATCGGGCTGGCCTTGCTGCCCTCCATGATTCAAGACCCCAGATCCACCAGCGCTGGCGCGTGAATCTACGGGTTGTGGCTGCAGATCTACGGATACGGGCGGAGACGGAGAGTTACCGAGCAACGGAGGGAAGCGCAATGAATAGGGGTGGCGGAATGGGAGTGTTACTACAGTAGTACTTACAGCAATCATACGGAGCTTCCGTAGATGAGAAAGGAAGAAAACCTTTCCTGAGTCTGTCGATTGCTCCATTTGGTGCTTGTAGAGGTGAATGAGCCGATTCTGACGAAGTGTGGTTGGGTAGAAACGGCACTCTGTGCACTTCTTTGTACTAAGTAAGCGAGGAAGGAAGGACGGACGGACGGACGGAAGGAAGGATTGAAAGAAGAGAAGCATTTTCTTAGTCTTTCGCAGCTGCATTCGATTGTGCCGATTCTGACGATGTCTGGTTTGGTCGAAACGGCACTCTTTGGACTTCTTTGCTAGCGAGGAAGGAAAAAAAAGGAAGCAAGGAGGGATTGAAAGAAAGGAAAGCATTTCTTAGTGTTTTGCAGCTGTATTCGGTTAAGTAGTTTTGTAGAGGCGATTGAGTCGGTGCTGAGAAATGTGTGGATTGGTAGGAAGGGCACTTTGTGCAGGCGGGAGGTGAGGATTATGTCTGTGGACGATGGAAGGGAGGTTAGGAGAGAGATACGGTGTGGTCGGAGCTTGAAAGAGTGCGGGAGGCAGGGGTAGGAGGGAGAAGTTAGTCAAGTGTAATAATACAGAAGAGTGTGAGCGATGGGAGACTTCAATGTTTTCTTGCTGGTGGTGGTGGTGGTGGTCACTCTGATGGTGCTAGCCTTCAATGTATACTTGCTGGTGAACTATCAGCACCCTGACGATAGGAACCAGGCTTGGTTACCGAAGGTTGTGGTAATCATCGGTCTATCGGTTGCGATGCTCTCGATTCTCATGCTCCCGGCGGACATCGCTAACCAGCATGCCTGCCAGCACTCTGTGTACACGACTGCGTGTAGTTACACGTTGCCAATGCGGGAGCTATGGTACACTGTGTACATTCTGGATGCTGTTCTGGTGTTTTTCGTCATCCCGTTCGCCATTTTCTACTACGAAGGCGACCAGGAGAAGTAAGTTGCCTTATTCATTGCGAGACTCCTTGGCATTCTTCTTGGCATTAATGTATAGCAATTTAGGATTATGAATTGTATATAGTCAGCGAGAGATGATGGCAATAAACTCGGAGCTTTCGACGCTTCCGGGACGATTGTAGTGCTGGATTAAGCATACCGGCTTGTGATCAGCCTGAAAACATGCTTGATTACTGAGAAAATGTTGTTCTGGTGTTTTCGTCATCCCGTTCTCGATTTTCTACTACGAAGGCGACCAGGAGAAGTAATTTGCCCTGTGCCTCAGGCGGGTAGCATTCCAAAACTTCTTGGCATTCTTGTGGTTTGAGCAGTCTTATTGGCAACCCACTCGCAGCTCTCGACGCTTCTGGGGCGATTGTAAGGCTGGATTAAGCATACCTTCTTGCGATCAACCTAAGAACATGCTTGATAATTTAAAAAATGTTGTTGCTGACGAGACGTCCAGCTCAAACAGCTCAAACATGCAGATACGGAGATTCTTTCTCTCCCTCTGTGTTGTAGAGGTTCACTAAATTTCAACTCTAGGTCTGAACTCAAACAGGGCAGCCTCTGCCATTCCTGCACGTGCTTTTCTTAGGAAATTCCGACAATGCAGCAGCGCGACATGCAATTGGACTCGATTTAGGGACATTCCTCGATGTCAGCGATCAAGTTGCTTTCGATGTGCATATTAGGTTGGAAACTTATACTCATTGTTCTTCAGCAACCTACTCATACCGTACGATTGGGACGGCCAACTAATTCGAAGCTTACCCTTGCAACGATTCGCTATAAGGTTACAGGAATATCAATACTGACTCTATGAGGAACGAAGGAGATACAAATGCTTTCCACCTGATGAATCTGATCGAACCTAATTGTTCTGTTGTAAATTACAGGTCATGGCTGCGGCGTGCTTTTGGGGCTATCACGTGGGTGATAGTGACAGCTATAATCCTCGCTCTGTTGTTTGGCCTTGCCTATGGTATGTTTTCGTCATCACTCGAAGTCCATGGAATTCTAAGGGTAATCTAATTTGGTACTCTAGTGTATGGTGCACGGAGATAGGCTCCGAGTGTCTCTGCAACGTATAACACCTATACTACAGCATGTGGGGTTGTTTATAATATTGTGTAGCCACAGATTCTCAGTTCTTACAGTGGGGAACAACTCAACAGGTTTATTTATGTAACTTAGTCAATGACTGTTGGGCTTCATGAGCCTCTCCTCCATCTGATGGCAATGTGCGTTGCAACCAAAGAAAGTACTTGATAAGCACAGATGCCTCAACTGCTCTGAGAGTTCCATTCATTACTTGCTCCACTGTCTGCTCTGGGTTTCAACGTATAACCATGATTGCTGTTTATTGCAGGCTCATGAACTTTGTGCAGTAATTTTACTGATCTTTTCATAATTTCCGTTCCAGACCAATCCCTTAGACCTTGTGTATTGGATATGCAGTTATGGTTGGGAAGGCAGATTTTGATGTGATGCGATTGGAGTCTTCAGCTCAGCCTTTTACAACAGACTTCACGTTGTTGTCACCTAGGAGCCCGTGCTTGCCTACCAACAAGGGTGGAACTGCCACTCGTGTTTCAGTGAGTGAATCTTTAGTATATTTGGGATGCTTCTCTTCAGGATCTCATAGTGGCTATTACGAGAACCTACTGGCCTCCATAGGCTTCTCACTCCTGCTCCATATTTCACCTGCTTACTGGCATACCTGGATTGAGAATAGGATTTATCAACTCTTGCTGATCAGAAACATTTGTTAGACCTAATTGGCAAAATATGGACTAGCTCCCTGATTATAGATCCATTGGTGGATTCTATCAGGGTTGTTTACAGAGATGATTTCCTTTCAAAGTGAGGTTGTGCCCCTTGGGCTAAGTTCCCTAAGTCCTCTTTGAGGTATCCTGGAGGGTGGAAGAATATGGTGAAGTGCTCCACAAATTATGACTTGAGTGTAGGTCAACGATGAGAGCCAGGATGAGCACCAAATGCAGCTTAATAAGATAGAAAATTGTGTGTAAAGTTGTAGTAGATTTTCTATTTCTATTTTTATGGAGAAGCTTGAAGTTTGATATGTTAAATAGGAACTGATGTTCTGGTGACTTGGGTTGGACAGTGCTCTTCAGAGCTAGCAAGTGCTGATTCAGCCACCACATGGACTGTGCGCACCTCGTTTCCCGAGTATGTGATAGCAATCTTGACTATTGTTGGATCTCTTCTCTTCTCGGTACTGTTCTTCACCCTCTATTAGCACTGAAGGCTTTTGAGTGAGTTGTTTCTTTAAAGAACGTCTATTAGTGGGTGTTTCTCATAGCTGCTCTATCATTGGCTCATTCTGCAGATCTTTGGGGGTGCTGGAATTGCTGTTCTCCCTCTGAGTCTCATCTTTGCATACTTCCGACGCCCTAAAGCCATCATTACACGTTCTCAGTACATCAAGGTATATGCACAAAGATCTACTTTTTCTTAATATTCTGGACATGTGTGTTGGTGATCTAAACCAAGAAGGTCCTCAACAAGTTTTGGCAAATCTCAAACATTAGTGCGTGTAGTAGACTTGAGGATAGTGATGTGAACAAAGTTGAACATTAGAGAAAAGGAAGCAGATAGTGTCTCTGGAATTGATCCTGTAGCACTGGGGTTCTTTGTATTGTGCAGGAAGCTACCGAGTTGGGAAAACGAGCTAAAGAGATCAAGGATGCTGCATTAGTTCTGCAACGGGAAGAGCGAGCCGGTGGCAAGGGCCGCAAATGGAAGAAGAATGTTCATAAAGTTCAGCAGGTGCAAGCTCATCCCCTTTAGGTTAGTGTATTGTTTTAGACAATTTTTGTGGGCCCTTGCAAGGCTGTTGGCAGGTATCCACTGTTTTCTCTTATATTTACAAAATCGTTATTGTGAGTTATATTCTGGCTGGCCTATTCTTCAGTTTTTGATTTGTCCCTTCAGAATCATAATTATTCTGTTTCTTCCATAGCTCTACAGCTCTTCATTTGGAGGCAATTATTTTTATGGGTATTGTAGGTTATGTAGTTTTTGTGGCACATACCTCATTAACACAGATTGAAAGACTAATATACCAAACTATGTGCCAATACACAGGAACTGATATATTTGGAAGAGGATGAACGAGCTTTGGAGGAGGTTTATCCACAAGGGGAGAAGGTACTACTTCACATATATTTCAAACCTACTTTGTTTCATGCACAATGATGCTCCTCATCTGTAACTCAGGAATCGAGTAAGTATTCATTCAATATTCCTATAAGTGGATGTCTAGGTTTAGATACAATGTTTGTGAACGGATTTGTAAATTGAGTGCAAATTAAGTCTTTCATAAACTAGAATAAATGTTCTGGATGGAAATCAGTGCACTCCTATTCCTTACATAGGAATTGAAAAGGCATGGATGTAAGTGGCAGCAGTTGTATGAGAGTCATATTTCTCGGTCTTTGGTTGGCATATGTTATGACAATTATGTTTGACAAGTAGTTGACCATTATAATAGATTATGCTCACTGGATGCATTGCAGTTCCATTCTAAGTTACTTTAATGGGTTCGGAGATGATCAAATAATTGTTTTATCTACTTTGATGATCAGGCTGATACCTCATGGGCTCTCACAGTCCTGAGCTACTTGGGGAGGCTGCTGTTTGGACTTGCTGGGTAAGTCCAATTCCTAAATGTTTTTAACATGCATGTAAGGTCAACGAGAAGAAACTCAATGGTCATGGTCATACTTAAGGAGTGAAGAACAGCCTTGCATCAATGAATTCTTATAGATATGTGTGTGTGTGGTTATTTCTATCATGCATTTCCACTTTGAATCTTGTGCACCGTGGCAGGACATCCATTTGATTTCTGACATTGTAAAAAGAAATCTAAGATGAAGGAAATAATACTGAGTTTAACTTGCTTGGTTTGCTCCATTTTCATTACATAGTATTGCTGGATATTATTGGTTTGTAGAAAGGAGTACTCACTTGGTTTTTGCTGTCTTCAAACTTCGTGCAGGTTAGTAGTATCATTAGCATGGGTGGTTCACATTGTAATCTACATGCTGATTACCCCACCTCTCACCCCATTTCTCAATTGGTTCTTCATTCGACTGGACAATGCATGGGGTTGGTGACGCTCTTGACTCATTTTGTTTCGACCAGTTTGTGTTCTGATTTGAGTATGAGAGAGCCTGTTGATTTCAGTTTCTTTAGATCTGGTGTTCTACAATGTGCAGTGGTAAGGTTTCTAGTTAGATAAATTGAAGTACTATAGAAGTAATGAGTCAAATTATATCACTGTTGAAACTCACCTTTGTTGGACTCATGTAGGTCTTCTTGGCACGGTGGCATTTGCGTTTTTCTGTTTCTACCTCCTCCTTGCTGTCATATCTGGAGAGATGCATCTGGGTCTCAATTTCTTCTTTATCACCATCCATCCAATGAAGTAAGCATGAGTATTTAAACATCTGCCTGCTCAACCAATCAAGACTTGGACTTTACTATTCTTTCCACTATGTATCACTCTTACTGAGCAATTCCACCAATTTGTTTTGATATGCATTTGTTACCTGATGACTTCCTTAGTGAGCTTACTGACAGTAAGTGTATATATATATATATATTATGCTGCTATGTGGACAGGTGGAATGGCACTTTGATGAGCTCATTCCTTTTCAATGTGGGATTGATTTTGGTGTGCTCCATCAGGTAATTTATGTGAAGACTCGTCAATTTTGTCTCTGTAAATTATGTTTGTGCAAACAGTCACGATTTTGCAATTAGTGTTGATTCTGACAATATAGGAAGCAGATACTGTGTTGCTATGTAAGAAGTTCTGTTTCAGTTTGATGTTGCTATGTAAGATGTTGGCTTCTCTGCAATAGTATCTACTCACTGCCTGGTTTGATATGAGGATATTGAGATGGGAAGATTAACTATCATCTTGTATGCTACTTTCATTTGCAGTGTTGTACAATTTTGCTCTAAGGCCTTTGCAGTGTATGCTCAAGCAACTGTTGTGCAAGAGATATTCGGCCACACTCTGGAGTCCTTGAGGGGCATTAAATATCTATTCAAGTATGTCATAACGCACTGCCTACAATCTGCCTAAGTGTTCATCCTGTGTTTTCCTAATATAGTGAATTGTACTGATGCTACTATTTCTTTCATCTTAGTAGCCACAAATTCAACTCCTTACATGCTTTCATGTCCCCTGGCTTCTAACTGATAATCGGTTTTTATATGTTGCAGGTATAATGTGTTTCAATATGCATTTCTTGTGTTTGCTGGTTTTGCAACTGTATATTACTTG
Organism: Polytrichum commune; assembly: GCA_950295325.1. Classification (NCBI taxonomy): domain Eukaryota; kingdom Viridiplantae; phylum Streptophyta; class Polytrichopsida; order Polytrichales; family Polytrichaceae; genus Polytrichum; species Polytrichum commune. Next base: position 39,948,066 of record OX485803.1, on the reverse strand, counting down.
ACATTTGTAAGTTATCAACACCTTACAAGGTCTAAGAATCAAAAAATGATAACGACCTATATGTGGTAGCATGTTGTCCAACCTCCTTTAATTCCCCGTCTCAATAGTTTCTGTTCTAACATCCACACCTAACCATGCACCACTCAAATATAGGTATCGGATAATGACAAGTAACCAAGTTAGGTCCACTTACCTTACCTTGTCCTAAGAATTGTTTGATGGCTTTATCTTTAGTGTGTGTAAATCCAAATCACCATTCTTCAATGGCAGTCTCAAATGTGTGGGACATGTTTGGCGTACAAAGCTTTGTGCTGAATATGTGAACTTATGTATCTTTGCAGGGATGGAAGAGGAAGAGGACGCGTTCCAAATTTCAACTAGAGTAGAATTCTTCTATCTGTGCAATGCAGGCTGTGGAAAGGACTCTCACCTTCCAGACAGGCCATGAAAGTGCTAACAGCCTGACTCAACTACACTCCCTCACTGTGAAGGGTCTCAATTTAAAGGCTTTGGATGCCATCATAGAGCTCGTTGCATATTGATCTAGGCCATCTGAAGCTCTGTAAAACGAATCGTTGAAACAGCTAGGAGCCTGTCAATTTTAGGTGTCCTCAGCTCCTGGGAAAAGTAAATGATAGATCACTGAAGTGGGCATGCTCTTCATACTGCTTACTGCTCTTTATACAAAAAAGTTTACAGGGATTCCATGAATTTTGACAGTGCTTTGAAATGCTACAGCAATGGTATTACATTCATCTGCCTTTCATTTAAAATTGTGCTCCATTCAGAGCTATGATCATATTCTAAAGATCGAATTTACAGATGTCTAGTAGGTGTTGCGGGTGGGGATTCAGACCAGTTGCAAGCAACCCAGAAACACTGAACCCCCAGGTTACATGCCTGGTTATATGTCTACTTACCTGGCAGATGCTATATATGAAAAGAACTGCTCAAGGTTCTCTTTCAGAACCTCGGGAGTCAAAGAGCCACTTTTCTTGTTCCATAGAGTTCACTTCCTGACCTTCGTTAGTATTAGATGCATGAAGAGGTGGTTCTCTGTGAGTGTGTATCTCTTCATGTTAGTGTCACAATTTCAAGAGCCACATCAGCTTTACTATATAAATGATCTAGAAGAGGAGCTGTTTTCAGTAATTGAAGTTTGGTGTGCACGTATGGAAGTGAGTGCTGGAAAAAGCCACAAAAGGTATGCTTTTGCATTGGTTGAGTGATCTTGCCCGTTACATGTTTCTAAGCTTACCTCGCTTGCATTGCAGGATTGGTCATATTTTAGTTTACTTTGTGCATCCTGCTCATACTTGCATGTTTCTAGTTTAGGGCCCAGGGTCTTAGATTTGTGTATGTGATGGAGTTAAAAACTTTGACAAGAATGGATCTGGATCAACTTCAGGTCTGAATGTGGGGTCGATGACTGCTATGGGTGCAGAGAGCACTAACAGATCAGATGGAGCACCTCGATTTGAGAGTGGTAGTGTTGCAATTAAGTGACAATGAGGGAGGTCCTGCTGATCTTGTCACTGTGCATGTTTTGAGTTCTTTGCATGCAAGGCAAATTTTGGAAACCTTACAACTGAAATTTATGTGCTTGGTCATTTTTCAGTGTCAATGACAACTCCCCTGTTGATGTTATCAATTTTCAGATGTTACGGTGCATTGTTTGTTATAGTGAGACCGTATGCTCAACCATAATTGCTCAACGGAGTAGATGTAGAAAGGGGTTGATTACCTATTCCAGAGGGAATGGCATCACTGTAATAAGGAAACTGCATTGAGATTGAGCACTTCCATATTTTCGTGAACTAGGGAGAGGAAGTCAAGAGTTGGGCAAAAGAGATGTTAGATTGGCAACTTGCCAGAAAATGGTATTAGTGTTTGTCAGCACAATATCAAAGCAGTCTAGGATCGTGAGCAACAAAAAGATTCTTGCAAGCTTTAAGTATTTGTGACGAAATGTTGTCTGTGACTTTGGTTGTGGGGATTGCGCTTCAAGTTGTGTTTGTGCCTTGTGTTTTCTTCCATAAAAATGTTTACAGCAGAGATCTTGCCCAGTTCGTAGATCAAACTAAATCCTTGAATGTTCTGCCTCCTTTGTCATGAACGACCTTGGGATTTGGAAAGTTGCACATGATGTCTCTGCATTTGTAGTGAATTTGTTTGGTGCCGATTGGAAACCTAAGCACATTACTGGTGGAGGCCACTGGAACAACATGGGCCGCTTTAATTCATGAAGTCTAGGGTTCGATTTGGGTTGAAGCACAAGATCATAGCCTTCGTCAAAGATGTAGCCTCAAAATCTAACCTATTGACATGTGATGTCTTGTAAGGTCTTGTGGTCGATTGCGCCTTCCAAGCTTCATGCTTTGGGCATGCTTTCTCAAAGGCATGCCAATACAACACCAACAGTGTGAAGGGTTGTCGGGGATTCCGAGAAGGCGTAAAGCTGATTTATAGAAGCGTATCATGTGGCGGAAGATGTCTGGGAAAGGTTGTCAAGAGTGGTAGCAGGCATGCATAAACTCAAGAATTCAACAAGATAATACAGCGAAGAGCAGGTGCTTCTTAAAGGACTGGTTTTTTTGCACTACTAGAATGTGATTTTTGCCTTGTTCCTTATATGATTTTAGAAAAAATTCTTCTGCATATCATACTGAATACTTCATTGCATTCAAATATATAACATTCACCCACTCTACAAAACATTTGAATTTAGTCATCTTTGCAAAATAGGTCATCAAAAAGCACTTGCCCGAATATAGATGAGGGAATCGACGAAATGTAAATGAAAATGAAAATGTTGGTTTGACACACTTCAAAAACCAAAAAAACAGTGTGGTGATTGCACAAATCTCATGGATTTAGTGTGGTGATTGAGAACGGTTTCATATCAGTTTGGCTCAAGGATACGTGGAGAGAGGTATGATGTAAAGTTGGATGACTCCATTGTGAATATGAAACAGAAGGTTATTGTTGTAGTAGACCCAATTCTGTCTTTCCTACAAGAGTTTGACAAGACGAAAGCTCACAACATGATGGGCTTGATGATGGATGCCCAACTCAAAGATATGCGTCTTGTCTTTCTTCATTTATTGGTTAAGAGCAAGGCATTGAATATGATGGAAAGTCATTTTATACAATGTTGTTGGAATCCAATCAGCATTTGCATCTTGCATGTGATGACCAATCAAACACAGTGAGTCGTGATGAGAGTTCTGCTCCTCTCTTCTCCCTACCTCCATTCATTCTCATTCCGTGGATCCAACACATTGTCCCTCAACCCAACCTCTAAGCATGCAATTCTCTCGCACTAATTTCCACATGTTCGTAACTCTGATCTCTCTGACTCCATGCTTTGCTGCAGATCACTCAGTATTGGGAGCTTACGCCCTCATGAGAGATGGTTCAAACTGCTCCTCTCTACATCCATGAGCTCTTGAAGTTCACATGTTTCTAACTCATTACCACATCAATGCAACCCACAAACCTATGTAGATTCTTGCAATGACAACTTTGTGCCTTGATGTGAGGGTCTAACAACTGACCCTGGTGATGATCCTGCTCATAGAATCTTGCAACTAGGACCAACATCGACCCCTCAAGACTGCCTGATCCCACAACCAATTGCATGCTGCCACTTGTCCTACAATGTAGGGAATTGCGCCTTATCCGTAAATCAACATTTGTTTTACTGCAACACCCCACATATTAGAGCAACGATTCTTGGCCCTTGGATATATCACCTCATGTATGTCAACTGGCACTTAAATTGAATTAGAGTCACTTTGGTTAAACATACTAGGCCTTGCTTGCAAAGTGTTCTCTCAAGTGTTCCCTCAAGTGTTCCCTCACTTGCAAAGCAAACAGATGAGACTGATGTAGCAGGCTATATAGACTGATGCTAAACAAAGATACATCCCATATGCAATTGGAAAATTAAAATTCATTGCATCCGTATCTAAGTGCTCAGTTCCTTGCAATTATTGCATTATGGGTGCAAGCACGGTAAAGTGGACAACTCTTGATCCTTGGACGAGTTCAAGAGAAAGTGATTCCAAGCAATCTCTGAACTTTGAATTGTGTTAAAAAAGAAAAGATTGTAAACATTTTAAAAACATATTGATCTACAAAGCCAATCAATCTATGTTGACAAAAACAATCTCAAATTATGTTTACATACTTTAGAAGATCATGCAACTGGGTGTGCAAGATGTCATATTGAACAAGTAATTGTCAAAAATATGTTTTGAAATATGATAAATTTACATTGAATTGATGATTTTTCACAAAATTATTTGATGATGACCTCAAGTGTATAATGAATTCAAGGAATATGAAAAAAAAAATCAAGTTCAAAATAGTTAAGGTCATGAATTTTACATCCAAAACCAAATCTAGCCATTTGCTTGAGCATTACTTTTAATGGTAAGTTTTGAAAATATCAGCTTGGTATTGTACATTTGAGTGCTTAACACAACAATAGATGTCGTCATATAAAATAATTCAATTTAGACAACATTTTGATGCTATTTTTAGGCGTTTGACAAAAACAACTATGGTTTTTAAAAACTGGAGCACATTTTTGGTCCACTTTACTGTGCTTGCACCCTTTTATATGTATATGTGTGTGTATATATATATCTATATCTATATCTATATCTATATATCTATATATCTATATATATATATATATATATATATCTATATCTATATCTATATACATTCTATCATTTAGTTTCTTTATTATGATATATAGAAGGTTTCAATTAAATAACGTCTCTCAAAAATAATAAGGCACTAAGAGGAATGATCCATCCAACCTTGAGCCTTACATACTTGTAGGCACTAAGAGTTGAAGCTCCCCTCCACTAAGTCCTCAAGCATATAGTTAATTGGATCTCCCTCCATGCCTTTTGGGGAGAATTAAGTGGTCTTAACTAATAGTTATTACTTACAGGGTGAGAACATCATCAAACACCATAGTCCCAATGAGTGTGTAACTCCTTTATGCCTTTTAGAGCTATTAAACCTCCCAAGGTGGAGCCCTCTAGTCTTATAGATAGTAGAGTCTAGTTGGGACTAGAGATAGCAATGGTAACTAATAAATATATACTCATTACACACCTCCCCACTTAGAACCGAATGTCCACATTCATGTACTCTCGGGTGGGGGGGGTAGTCATTGGTTGGAGTAGCAATATACGTGCGAACAAATGATAGGGTATTTTAAAAACATGGGGGCAAAAAATTATAATTGGACTTAAGAATAATATAGGGTATCAAAAATGACATTGGACATCTTTAAAGTACTATAGGGTATGGAATAATAGGTAATTTGGAATTATAAGTAATGCAAGCCATTTTTCTATTAACCCAAAGTAGAAAATCACATAATGATAGCATGTGAAAAAAAAAAGAGAATTGAAAGTAATACCCCCCCATAAAATAGTGGTTGTTCACACCTATATCCTTAACTTTTTAACACACTCCCCCCCCGAGCATGTACTGCAAACCCCAAATTATAGTGCATCAATACAATAGTCAAGGCCACCACTTAATGTAAACCAAAGCATGGGATTTGTATCTGTACCCATGTTTCATGCCACTTGTAGGGCAAGAAAAATTAATACTAACGCCCAATCACAAGATCTTGTGCAAGCTTTAAAGAACGAGAAGGCGCCTACCCTTGACATACCTTTCACCTCAAATGTTTATGCGTAGCTTGGGCTTCATGGTCACGCTTAACACCATGACATGTAAGCATGTCTTCCAACTTGGATACCGCATCCCAATACTCTTTGAGGACTTCTACACTCAAGTTGCTCTGTGGCCCCTAAGAATTATTGCTTAAGTGCATATCCAAGCCATATAATGAGATATAATTGATTCACTATAAGAAAAACAAGGGTTTTTAGTACAGTGTTTTAGCAAGCATGTGCTTATTGGACCAACACTTCATGAAAAAAAAAATCGACATGTTTCTAGTATAAGTGTTGGAAAATAGAAACTAACCATCCTACTAGAAAACCACAACAACCTCACCCCTGATCAATGGCAAGAAGCTTGTACAACATTGTAGAAAAAATTTCAGTAACCATTGAAAAAACCTGCAAAGTAGCCCCAATACCAACCCTTATAAACAGAACAGCTCAGCAAGGTGGCTTCCTACCACGAAAACTATCCAAAGAATGGAAACGATACCTCGACACATACTATCTTATTAGAAAAACGATATATATTGCAAGAAACAATCCACACTGGCAAACTCACCCCATTTTAAATGAAATCCGTAACCACCAACATGTACAAATTCCACATCCACCTACAATAACCACTCCCCCAAATGAATGGATTGACACCATAGCCGCTATCGCAAAAACCTCCAATAAAGAAGCCAAAAAAATTACCACAAAATACACCAAACACTGTATTCTAAAAGTCGTATTAAAATACCGCCAAATGTATGAAAAAAATTCCAAAAAAATAAATATAAAAGTCTTTAAGCACTCCGAAACCTCACCCCTCGACTCCATCACGGATAGACAAAATAACATATTAACAAATCCTGAAGATATTGCGAAAGAAATATACATTCAACAATCCATCGGTAATCGTCCAACAGTACCCACATGCTACTATCATAACATACACCCACCACACTGCACATGTGGCATTAGGCAATATCCATGACATGACTTAGAAGGATTCATGATTGAACAGCGGGGAAAACCCCAAACCCCCCTGCACACATACTTTGACCAAGAAACATACGACTTCTGCCTCAAAAACCTAAGAAATAATAAAGCCCCAGGACCAGACAAAATTCCTAATTCAATCCTAAAGAATATGCCTCCACGTTTTCACAAGCTACTCTTTCTATTCTTAAACACTGCTACAAATAAAAATAAATCCCCGCATCCTGGAAAGCTAGTCTAACGGTTCTACTATACAAGAAAGGTAACCCATCACTACTTACTAACCATAAACCTATTGCACTAGCTAACACTATATACAAACTATACACAAGCACATTAACCTCTATTCTCTCGGCTTATGGTGAAAGATACCAAATACTACATGATAGTCAAGAAAGATTCAGAGCAGAACGACGAACATCCAGACAATTTCAACTCCTCATTGCAACATTAGAAGACGCAAGCTTTACGAACCAAGATATATATATATATATATCCTCTACATTGATTTCAAAAACGCTTTCGGTTTCATTAATCATACAAGACTCTTAATCATAATGAAAGACCTTGGATACCCAATAGATGCAATAAACCTCATCGGAAATATATACTCACAATCCACTACTATATATCTTGGAGAATACTTTGGCAAAACCCTATTCATCCCCATTCAAAGAGGTACAATACAAGGAGACACTCTCAGCCTTTACTTATTTTTAATATTCTTAGAACCCCTCCTTAGATGGTTACAACAAGGTGAAAATGGATATACCTTTGGAACTTCCAAAATTAAAATCACATCCGTAGCATATGCCGATGATCTAGCAGCGATTGCCAACAAATTAAAATCATTACAAACACAACTAAACAAATTAGATAAATTCTGCGAATGGGCGGGAATGGACCTTGGAATACCCAAGTGTGCAGTGACCGGATACCCTAATAAATCTAAAATGAACCCCATTACATTCAAAGCTCTGATTCAATCCACTAACATAAACTATAGAAACCAACCATTACCAGTCTTAGATCAACACGAACCATACACCTATCTGGAAATCAATATCGCACCATCTCTTAAATGGAAAACCCAAATTAATACCATTACAGCTAAAGTTATTAAATAATGCCAAGCCCTTGTAGTATGCCCAGCCATCATGAAACAAAAAATCAACATGGCAAATACAGTCATACGCGCTGGTATAGCCTACAACTTTTACGCAGTACCATACTCTTTCCCGGCTATCAAAAAACTCGATAAGAACATTATAGCACTTCATAAAACAATATGCGGATTACCAAAAAGCACATCTAATATCGCTACACAACTCCCGCACGATCTATTCGGAATTTAAGCATTCTCTCTACAAAATGCCTACTTGCGTTGTATCGGAAAACAACTACAAAATGCCCTCAATGACAAAGGTAGACTCGGTAAAATCTATCATGGCTTAACACAATTTATACTTGCAAAATTTGGAGGCTCCAAAGAAATAACCCGCATTAAATACCATCATTGTGTTAGATCACCTATCACTAGAATGTTATTCCTACTTAAATATGAAGCCGGAGTCCACCTAAAAAGTACAATAAATAGCTTCTTATTAAACCCATCCATACTTGAAACCGCATGGTTGAAAGAAGCTCAAAACCTACAGGGCCTAAACTCCAACACTTCACTTAAATTATTACAAAAATTTCTATTGCACAATATAATAAAATTAGAACAAATAATCATGCCCAATGGCACAACCTTAATGAACTCAGATGACTTTAAAATATACCACTCCAATCCCACAAAATTCATCAAGAGTGCATTAAACATCGCGAATCAACTATTTTGCCACCCTTCCTGCCACCAAGAATGCCACCTACCATGCCCACACCATTACCCCCCACGAACCTTAAAGAATGATTACACAATAATAAATCATACCATCCTCCCTCAACACCCAACCCCCCCTATACACCCCCAAACCCCCCTATCCCCCACCTACCCCCGCCTCCCAACAATATGCTTAACAACCCCCGTCAATTTCCTATACACACAATACTAGATCACAAACAACGACAACTCATAGATTCTAACGGGATTAAAAGAAATGACACATCATACCTATTCCAATGAAATACAACAAATAATACCAGATGCAACAAATGGCGCACCCAAAGAGAGTTATTTCCCTATTGTGATGCCTATACTAGTTGCCACAACACCGAACTACTTACCCAATATTATACGAAAAGACAACACAAATACTTCACAAATATCATCAACGCATACTTCTCCACGGAACAACTAAGAGATACTAGATACGTTATCCTTGCCACAATAATTCCATTGGCACATATCTCCATTAATGAATGCAACCCAGAGAGTGACATCGAAACAAATACTAATACTATCCAAACACAATTTGACGTCGCTCACATATATGAAGACAACAGCCGGCACCTCATTACCATCCCAAAAACTAAATTACTGTGGCTTTGGAAACAATACCATCAAGCTAAAGATACCCCACATAGTCTAGAACCACCTACCCAATCATTTGAAATTGAAATCGTGTGGCTATAACAAAGGTATAAATACCGTATTCCAAAAAATGACCCACTTAAACGTGCCCAATATACTATATCAACTCCAATACTAGATTTCCTAATAACATCATTTAATATCAACCATTCATACTTTTCATCCCCAATTACTTGTCCCACACAATTCACCCAATTCCAGTCACCATTCTCTAGGGATAGAATATTTGGATCCCTAGGAAAAATATTTGACCAAAAATGGAAGGGAATTGGTTACGCCCACCCCCATAACGTAACAGACTTACAACAAACCATCCATTGGGCCCGCATTGCGGCAAAAAACGACCCAAATACAATCACTATACTTATCTCAAAAGATATGGATTGGTACCATAACTTTAACCCATACACTGGCTCATTCTTGGACACACACATCATTGCCCACTTTGCAGCAGACACCATCATATATGAAGAACCCACAATTCCCCCCGAACTCAATATCACGAGAAAAGAATTATCAACACTATGAATATTCTGTATCCACCACCAAAACAATCACATCGGTACCTACGAACAAATGAATCAACTCACCAACATAGCAAATAACCTCCAAATATTACAAATTCACATACAAATTGCACCACCCACCCCCTTAAATACCGCCGTTAATCCTAGCAAAAAATGGGCTAAATCTAGCTATCCAAACACACCCAATAATAATAACATATTTATTCCACAATTCCCTAATTACCAAACCAACTTACCATTAAAATTCCATCCACAATTCAGCTACTATACAGACGGTTCTTTTATGAAACCCAAAGAAATTAACCCTGGAGTATGGAGAAGAGAAAGAGCTGGCTATGGAATCTATAGCCCAAAGGGCCTTAACATCTCCAAAAGACTACATGGACTCCAAAACATACTACGAGCATAAATGATAGCCATACATGAAACACTAACAATCATTAATACACTATATCCAAACGAACCCGCATACATATTTACCGACAGTCTCAATGTATTATACTTACTCAACACACAAATTAAACACCCCACACTTCACAATAGCCACCCTGACCAAATCATTCTCGCCACCATGGTACAACTACTTCAAAACCGAACACAACCAATCACACTATACAAAGTCAGAGCACACGTCAACATTAATGGCAACGAACAAGCAGACAAATTGGCAAAAGAAGGGCTAGAACTAGAGCACAGAATTGCCATTCACCCATATGAACATGCCCATGCCACCCCATACTACTACCAAAAGGACGTTTGGGCCTCAATGATGGACGTTCCTGATAAAGACCATGTTAGATTCCTAGAAAAACAAATTATTAAATACGATAGGGAAAACAACTTGGAAAACATGGCCACACAAACCCCCAACACTTACAAATGGACAGGAAATGCAGATATAGACAAAAAACTTTCTAACGAATTATGGGAAAACCCGGAAATCACGGATAAACAAAAATCATACCTCATCAAATTCCGAACAGGAACCTATATGGGCAATGCTCGAAAACAATTGTTCTTCGGTAGACAATCATATCCTTCTATTACATGCCCCATTTGCAACTCATACGAACCGGACACGTGGTTACATGTACTACTTACGTGTAAACAACAACATATACATTCACTTCATGTCAAAAGACACAACAACGCTGTATGGGAAATTAGGAAATTACTAATCTCATCTGAAAAATCTTGATGTTATATTCTCATGAACGCTGGCACCTTGAATAATACATCCCAGGAAAACACCGTTCCCAATTGGCTACTCCCTTGCACATGCGGTACACAAAGATGCCATTGTAACTCCAGATTTAGACCTGACATCCTTTGTGTTAGAGGATTACCGTAACAAAATGACCCCCCCACAGACATGGACCCCAACGTCACCATACAATTCATCGAATTCACATACTGTAATGATAGATTCTCTCCAGAACCACTCGAAGCAAAAAATAACAAATATAAACCATTAATCGATAGTATTGCTGCTAGAGGATGGAAAGTTGACCCCCTTATTATAATCACCGCAGGCGCTAGAGCCACTACACACATCCCTTCAATGAAATCACTCGAAAATAAATTTAAAACACCTATGCCTATCATTAAAAATACTTTTAAAAACATCAATACTATTGCTATTAAATATGCCATGTCTATCCTCCTACACAAAAGAAGAATAGAAAACCACCAACCCCTGCCCCAAACACTACACCCCCCATAGATAAAGCCATAAAACTTTAGTAACTAAGCCACTTTACTCCATCCACTAACAAATGCACTAGAGACTTGGCGACCCAAACTATACTAACAATCCCCCCTAAAAACTAACCATTTTGGTTCTTGTTACTAGTAACTGGTGACTATAGTGTCTACTCTCGAAAGGGAGGAGTAGATCTTCACCTCCATACCTTTGTCCTGTGGGCATCGGAGTGGAGGAGGATCGAATAGACACTTCATTCACGTCGGTCTCCTCCGGAGACCGAAGTTTTTTTTTTTTTTTTTCTTCTTCTTGTTGGAAAATAGTCATTGTGGACACATTGACGCCCCGATGTTGTTTATAGGACGACTCACATCGTCTTATAAACAATCAGATAATTTGCCCAATAGATTGTGTGAATTATGGTCGGTAATTTTTAAGGCGTATGTGGAAAATCATGTACACAGTAAATAATAGACAATTTCCAGTATATAATAAATAAAATTCCGTTAATAGTAAAATAATATACTATAAATAGTAAATAAGAATAGCACACCATTAATAGAACAAAATAATAATAGAACAAAATAATAAATATCAGACCATAAATAGTAAATAATATACTATATACAGTATATAAGAATAACATACTGAAAATAATAAATAAAATACTATATAAAGTAGATAATAATACAATACTATAAATAATAAACAGAAGACCATTAATAGTACTAATATACTATTAATATTGAAAATTAAATATCAGACTATAAATAGTAAACAATATACTATATACATTAGATAATAATAACATACTGAAAATAATAAAGAATAAAAATAAAAATAACAAATAAATAAAAATAAACAACAGATCATTAATAGTAATAATATACTATAAATATTACATATTAAATATTATACCATAAATAGTATATTATATACAATAGATAATAATAACATACTGAAAATTATAAATTATAAATTATAAATACTATAAATAATAAAGTATAAACAATGAATATTAGGCAGTACATAGTAAATATGATAATATAAACAGTAAATACAAGGCAGTAAATAGAAAATACGAGACACTTAATAATAAATAATAGGCAGTATACAACAAATACGGGATAATAAATTATAAGCAGTAAATAATATATGCCGTATATAGTTGATATTATATTGTATACAGTAAATAAAAAATAAAGAGTAACTTGGGGCCTCTATATACAAATGTTTTAAATACTTCTATTATATCATGCGCGGAGTGGTGGCTTAGTAGCTAAGGCCTCTATGTGGGAGCCAAGAGGTTCAAGGATCAAATCCCTTGGCTCCCACCCTTGGCTTCGCCTACTAGGTAAGTGTCTAGGCACTTAGAACTATAGGTGCTTATAGATGGCAAGGCTCGGGAGGTGAGGATTGGACTTACTAATGATGAATATCTCTTTTAAATGGCACTCATTTGTTGTAAAATAGGACCACTCATTATTCAACATATCAACCAATGATAGCCCTACACATGCATGCACGCTTTAACGTTAAGTAATAATTTAGTGTGGAGCCCGTAAAACTTTTAGTATATTTAGACATCATAAGCAATGGTCTTAAACATATTGGCTATGTTCAAATAGACGATCTATGGGGTGTAGGGCATGGTCCCCAAGACATGTCGTAGACAACACACTTTCTAGTAATATATGCTATTAGGTCACGTCTTTGTTTACTTCAATAAATGTCTTGTTACATGTCTAGATTGTACACAATCTACACAATCTCTAGTAGTGATTGGGGCGAGAACGAGACGCTCTATCTTCATGTGAAAACACGCATTCTACTTCATATGATACATCTTCCTCAAAGACTGGCGAAGGGGGAGACTATACCCTACAATTGGCTGCATACAACCGAAGAAGTAACACATGCAAGACATTCTAAATCTTAAATGTGCTTGGCAATTTCATAGAGTATGCTACGACCCCTATCCTCTTAGTTATTAGAAATGGACCAATGCACCATGGTAATAGGTTTCGAGCACTTGGGACCTTCAACTTAAGGGTTGGTAGTACGTACAAACATTTGTTGGTCCACTTTATAAATAAGTTATTGTTTTTTCTCATCAGCATAGTATTCTTGCCATTGTTATGCAACAATCAAATGTCTCTTGGCCTATTCAATTACATCAAACATATGCTTGGCAAAATTCTTTGCAACATGAACTTGAAACTTGTTGATCCCGTTGATTGGTGTCATGGGATGTTGACCTGTGTCCAAGACAAATAGAGTATTCCGAACAAAATCTTGCCAAGGGTCTTTATATGAAAGTTCTACCATATCAAGGAATTCATCCCAATCGTCTTACAAAGGATTTACATAATGATGCAACATGTCCCGAGTGATGCACTTTAACCGTTCGTCTGTCCATCGATTTGAGGATGAAATATGATGGACATAGCCAACCTTGTTCCCAAAAGACCATGCAATGCATTCCAAAACCTACTTGTGAATCTAGTGTCCTTGTTGCTTAGGATTATTTCGGTGGATCATGAAATTTATACACATGATCACAAAATGACCTTGCTACTCATTCAACAATAATATGTGTTGTGGTTGGCATAAAATGGGCCATTTTTGACAACTTATCCACATATACAAAGATGGCATCATAACCATTAGTAGAAGGTTTCAAGCCAACTATAAAATCCATACTAACTACCTCCTAAAACTTTTCAAGAATCTCTAATGATTGTAATAAGTTTGTTGGCTTTAGAGCATGAGCTTTACTTTGTTGGCAAATCTCACAAGATTTTATATAGCTCCAGATGGACCTTTGCATGTCAAGCCACCAAAAGTTCACTTGCACCCTCTTCCAAGTCTTAGTTACCCCAACATGACCATTGTATCATTGCATCATGATGTTCATGGACTAGAAAATATTTGATATTTGGCCTTTCAAAGGACACACATGGAACCCTATAGGCATATCATGCCACCAAATGTGTGTTTGAGAACCAATGATCAAGAGCATACCTTGCAATGATGGTTCTCACTTGGCAATTCAACATCAATAAACCCCCCTAGTGGAGAGTAAAAGGTTCTTTTCTTAAAGATGACTTTGAGAATTTCTATAGGTTGTATATGAGTTTATTAATTTTTGTATTTGTCTTTGTGGACTTTGTATAGATTCGTTAATCTATGTTTTATTTTAAATTTAAATAATTTTTAACATTCCAAGCTAATTAACATGCTTGAAATAAAATAAGTAAAATCTTAAAGTGTCACTTTAATGCCTTAATACCTTAAGTAACAACACCCGACTCACATGACGTGCGTAATTGCTGGTAATTTTTGCTCTCCAATGGTATAATTTCTCTCAATAAAGGAAAGTCTACTATTTTCAAAGGCAATGGGTCTTCCTCTTTAAATCAAAACTGCTTTTGCCCCTATCAAAGAAGCATCATTGACAATCTCAAATGGCTTCCCTAACTTGGGTAAGGTTAAAATTGGCGCATGTATTAAAGCCAATTTAACATTTTCAAGGGCACCATCACAATCCTTTGTACACCTTAACTTAGTCTTGCTTCATGTCAAAGATATCCAAGGTGCCATTAAAGTAGAATATCTATGAATGAATATGCGAAAGTAATTGCCAAGCCCCAAGAAAGACCAAAATTGTCCAATTTCAAGAGGTCTATGCCACTTTGCAATGGTTTCAATTTTCTTAGGATCCACCTTAATGCCCTCATTGCCAACAACATGGCCTTAGTAGTGCAATTCCTCCTTCCCGAAATGACACTTAGCCATCTTGGCATAAAACAATTACTCTCTTAGAACTTGGATTACTCGCTTTGAATATTGTACATTGGTCCTCTTCACTCTTTGAGAAAATTAGGATATCATCAAGATACACTAACATAAACTTCCCAATGAACTTATGAAAACTTGGTAATCATTCCATGGAAAGTAGTTGGGGCATTAGTAAGTCCAAACCTTAAGATCTTAACTGATAATGCCCAAACAAGGTTTTAAATGCCGTTGTAGGTGCATGTTCCTATGATATATGAATCTAGTGATATTCTTGTACCAAATCTAAAGATAAAAATACACTAGCTCCTGCTAATTGATCAAAGAAAACAACAATGTGAGGTAACGGACAACAACTCTTTACCGTTTGTTTGTTAAGTGCATGATAATCAACTAGTGTTCGGAGGACTTCGTCCTCTCTCATGACAAATAATAAGGGAAACCTATAAGGTGATGAATTGGGCTCAATCCATCATTTTCCCAAGTATTCTTTGATTTATGTTTGGCCTCTTACAATTCCACATGACACAAACTATAGGTTGACCCAAAAGGTGGCTTCCCATGTGGCTTAGGAGGAATAGTATGGGCCATATCATACTCTAGAGGCAATCCACTTGGTAAAGGTTGAAACACATCAGCAAATTCCTCCAACATTGTGGCATAAGGTGGTACCATTATGCCCTCTATGTCATCTCCAACCACAGTGAATTGATCTAGGAACAAGGTTGTTCCCTTCCGAATTGACTATTTGAATTGCATGGCAGTGAGTTTGGGGATTTGGACGTTGACTTCGCATTGGGTTCATATACATAGTCATTTCACAACAACCCTTATAAAACACACAACATTCAAATTGAAAACCCAAATGTGTATTGTGTTGTACTAGCCAATCCTTGCCTAATATCATGTTAATACCATCGCTAAATTTAGAGACAATTCAATTAATTTGACTTTGATCTTGTTGTATCTTAACATGAACTCTAATATGCCCGTCCATAGGAAGTTGACCACCATCGCCTAATACCAAAGCATTACAACCTTTCTTTACTTTCAACCCGAACGTATTAGCAAAACCAAAACTCACAAAGCAGCGTAATGCAACACTATTCACGAAAACATATGCACCCTGATGCGCTACTTGCCTTGACAAGTTCATCAACAGTTGAGATGACAAAGTGAGCTTATTCAAAATGTGTCGCTTGGCCTTATCCATATACACTCGCCATGGTTTTGAATTAGATTCAAATTGATGCAACAATTTAAACCATGTCAAATTCCTCTTAAGGTACTTTGCCTTATGTTATTTAACAACAAAACATGTATTGGTATCATAGTCCTTTGTACCATGCATATAAGCCCTTAATACACTTTACAAATCCTCCGATTAAAGAATAATTGATGAACAAATCCCAAATATGTTAGACTTTTCATCGTGGACAACATTTAGTGCAATAACGCAGTTGACAAAATGATGTCTTTATTCAAAATATCACACAATCACATCAAAGTGCTTGATGAGTTTACCTTGGATAACTTTCAGCACACTTAACGGTAAATCAAATCATTGTTCTGAAACTTGACCTTGTCCAAACACTAACCCACTGTGTAGGTGCCAAATTTGGGAAAACACTTCTTCTTGGGTGCCACGTCTTTATTTTGAGGACAATTATGGGCAATATGACGTTCCTGATCCGCTTTAGTAGCTTCAAACACACCGTTCAAACTATAGGAGGGGGGGAAAAAACTCCCTGAATTGGACAACAAGAGGCATGTGTTGAATGTCAAAGTAGACTACCCAATGAACAGGGAGAACCGGCAGTTAGTTACAGATGAACCAGTTGAGTTTGAGGAATAACTGGTTGAAGTTCAAGACTGCAGGAAATTACTGATCATTTCAGAGGAATCTATAGAATATACCTCAATTTAATAAAGAAAAACCGGAGAATGTCAACATGTAACCTGTTGGACTTGGAAACACTAGGATCTCAACCGATTATGCCCAAAAATCTCCCCGATCACGGACTCTACCTCTCCCACATGCACAACACTCTGTTTGCAACAAAACCTCCAGCAACAAAATCTCCAGCAAAGCTCTACCTAAACAATGCAACAGTCACTCACAAAGACTTGGCACTGGTGATGAGGACGATGGCAATGAGGGTATTCCCAGAGTGAGGCTATGGCACGCTTCATAAACTTGGCGGGTGAGAGGCTTCTCTTTGTTGACATGCAAGAGGGTCTTATCAGCACAAGGCAACCTGTTGTGTATGATGGCTTAGCCAGGCGAATCTGCTATCAATGTCAACGATGAGACCAGTGATACAAGGTTGGCGAATGGCAGACAATCAACCATGCGAAAATGACCAAGATCCCAGCCCCTTCTTTAAGGTCAGAGATGGCCATTATGGTTGGGAATATGGCCCAAATTTGCCACCAACAAAAACACATTGCACCCGTCTCTGATTGACACTTTAAAGATGGAAAGCAGGTGGCGCAACTTAGGCAGTAACACAATAATGACCCCCGGTTTTTACGTCAAAAATCTACTGTGTGAACTCTTATTTCTGGATTAGTGATATCTGGGATGTGAGCGATGTGCCCCTACTGTGGACACTTCCAACTTCACAATCAAAGTCAGCTGTTGGATCATGTTAGAAATTGTTGAAAATGGTTAGCAGTTGTGAATCACACAGATTGCCTTGCCACTTCAAGCTTGGGAGTTGGAATTGAGATGCAAAAGGTGTAGGAGACGAAAGGAAAGTTCCTCTTTCTCTTTTAGTGATCAAAAGGTCCTTCCAATTGTGTTCACAATAGAACCTAGACGTGTTGATATATTTTGAGCACATAGTCCAACGTCATTGTAAGACGTGTCTTTTCAGTTTCCATTCTGTGCTCCAAGCTTGGCCATATCTCACTCAAATGTAGTTAAGCAATTGAAAAGGGTACCACATTAGGCCCACATACCTCGAAATAATTGATCTTGAAAATCCAGCAACAAGTTAGAATGAAACCTCCATATCTGTAACACTCTAATCTTACTACACCTGCAATTTCTCATCCTGTGATTGTATCCCAGTTACCTAGTCCAAAATTACATTGAGGCTGGTTACCCACGGGATTAAAGGATTGGAGGTTTCATAGCCAGTGGACCCTGCTACCTGTGGTGCCAACTCAGTCACGACCCAGGATCAGATGGCTATGGAGATTGGACACCAACACAGGACGATGTGCATCCTTTTGACAAGATTAGAAAAGAATCAGGCTAGCAACCCAGCCATAAAGCTAGCACTCTTCCACGACTCTTAAACAACCCATCTTCTTGCTTCCATCAGGCTTCAATCTTAGGATTAATCTACTAACTATAACTGCCACTTGTCATTGTGGACATGCATCCCCCACTTGGAGTAAATCTGTGGAACTACTGATGATAATACACAATCCAGTCACAAACTGGACAATTCCAGAAGAGGGTGATGGGCACAGGAACAAAGCAGCCCAGCAACAAACACAAGTAACGCCACAATCAGAGGGTGGCAAACAGCGGGCACCACAAGTTTAACTACCTTAAAAATATACCCAATAATCTAGCATCCACATGACTAATCGGCATCCCCCAAACCATCACTCCCATCTCCTCGTTTCTGGATTGGAGCATAGTTGAGACCTGTTGGCTTGCCTTGCTGTCCAGCCAATTCCGCATTTCTCCGAAGAACTGCACCTGGCGAAGGGTAAGGTCGCTGTTGGAAGAGAGGGCCCTGGAAAATAGAGGAGATATGTCAAATTTACTACTTTTTCCCTCTCCCTAGTGTTCACAGTTGAGGTAAATTCACAGTACTCAATAAAGACACCTTCAGGAATGAAGCATCCAGTGCAACAAATATGGCAAATACTGTGGGCCACACTATTGAGCTTATTTCCACACTAAAAATATTGAGGATAATATTGAGGGTGCACACTATTCACCAGCCCACAATATTTACTACCAGAGGTCCACATAGCAGGTTACAATATTTCTAATAGATCGAATATAGTGTACATTTAAAAGACTTCCAGCCTAGGGAAAGGAGGTGGGTATATCACAAGAGCATGACAAGTTTAACCAGGGTTGCACAATATTCTCCTGTGCGATGCGTGGGCCACATTCTAGGGTTGCCCAAGGTAACTCACTATACATTTTCCCACGCTATTTACCATAATCAGTGTAGTGAAGGAGACTCACTGTAGCTGTTGTATCAGCTGCTCTAGGTTGCTGACCTTTGAGTCCAACGCCCCTGAAGGCACACAGAAGTTACAAGGAAAATCAGCCCATAGACAATTCAGTGCACTTATATATAGTGGGGGCTCCTTCAAGCCTTCATGTCTTATGCTCCAGATGTTTTGCAACAAATGTAACAAATAAATGAAAGATGACAAGTATTTCATTGAAGCTATGCTATATTGATATGAGAAACAAAATGCCAAATAAATCAAAATTAATTAATTCTTCATGACATAAATATCTGATTGATGTATTTCACATGAAAGTCTTGGGTATTCCAGAGCAGGAGCAATTACCACAACTGGAATTTTGTGGAGAGATGATGCCTTTGATAGAGGCAAGGTGCACTGATCTCAGAAGTGTATTTATCTACTGACTGAAATTTCAGGTCCATATAAATGAGATAGCCACAACAATATAGTATGAAACATAATAAACAGCAAATTCTTACCAGCCACCACGAGGTGCATCTGAGTAAGAGCTGGGATCCATGGGGTCGAGAACATCACTATCTGATGGCCCTCTCTTTCTTGGATCCCTCCTATTCATCTTTCCTGTGGGTGGCTTCAAACCCAACCTACACAATGACAGCATCTCTAGTCAGAGAAGTGGATACAATCAAACTGTTTCTGAACATCCAAGGATTCTCCATATTTGCTATGTCAGTCTTGCAGACGATAACTCGACATCAAGACGACCTGGACAGCAACCTCAAGAGATAGCGAGTCAAGAAGAGCATCTAGGACTTTAGAGCTCTTTAAGCTACTCAAAATGAAATCAAACTCACTTTTGTTTCGGGTCCTTCTTAACTACATCCACACCCACAGCTGCAGCAATATCTGCCTGCCACTTGTGCTTAAATTCTGGTTCATGCTCCTCAGCAGCATCAGCTACCTCACTCGCAGCTATAGCAGCTGCTGCGGCTGCTGTTCTTTTTGCACCTGGTGAGATATTTTGAGGTGGCACTGGGATATTCAAGACTCTGTTCACCCATCACAGTAGATTGTCATGTAAGAAAGAAAAGTATTTCATGATTCTAAGAAGGAACACAAGAGAGGGATTTGCACACAATGCGACAATTTATCTCATAATTAGCTCAGTAGTGATTTATATATAAGTGAGCTGGTCCAATTAGGTCAGCATGATAATTACCTGCAAACAAACTGTAAGCTCAGATCCACAACTATCAAACTTTCGCTAGCCATATTGATCAATGTGTGTTCTGAATCCCTACTGCTTGCAAATCCTTCCTTCTACCTAGCAGAAGTTGTAATCAGGGTCCAGCCTCAAACGAATTACTGAGCAAGTACTGAGCAGTGCAGGATAAGTAAAGAATGCCACCTCGTGCAATGATTACAGTAGCTCCAAGCTTGTACTAGCCCCCGGCCCCAACCTCCACAGCCTGCACACTTTTTGAACTTTGGTCCATTCGCAGCAGGTGAAGGTATCTCACCAGTGCCTGTTGAACTAGAAATTTCAGAATTGTCCTCTCCTGCTGAATTAACAGCTTTTGGTCGTTCCCACCGTGTTTCATTTGTTTTCACGTTGTAATAGTATTTTTGGCCTGTAGCAGGCAAGTATACTGTACTTAGTAAAAAGGAAATTAACTCTGCAACCACATCTATCAAGACAAACAAAGTTGAAGAAACTGAGGTGGATAGTACTTTACAACTCCAGAACAATCAGGTGAGAGGTAGGACTACTTATCACTTTGAACTGTTCCTACATACACGTATTGAGAAGGCAATAGGCAGTCAGCAGCAAACACCTGAGGTAGCATCAGTGGCCTCTTGCCAGTCTGCTGGTAATTGTACTAGTACAGGTGGAGGGGGTGGTGGCGGAAGCAGTGCTTTCAGAGTTGGCCGCTCCCACTGGCTTTGTCCTGTAGTCTGATTGTAGTAGTAGGTTACTCCACTTTCTGGGTCCTTGCCTTCCACCTAAACACACATCAAATCACTTTAGTATGATGGTGATCTAAGCCCACAATACCATGTCATTAGCTGCTCACACAAGAGGACTGTACAAATCATCAATAGCATTGGGCCAGGAAAACTCACCACATGAAAATTGGGATCCATGTGAGCTATTCCCAGTATCTATGTTCCCGACATAGTGCACAGAGGCTCTGTCCCTAGCCTACTACAGAAAAAGGAAAGCAGAAGAAAATAAATTGTCATTCTAAACCAATGAGGAAAGAAGCAGTGCAATTGCATACCCAGCCTGATGGTAACGCGTCTGTCCCTTCTGTTTCTGAGGCACTCTGCACAGGAAAGTAGTCCCACATGCTCATTACGGAGCAGTTGTTGCCAATCCAACAGCCACACCGCGCACACTATAGCCACGATGACAAAAACTGACAGACCTTACACCTAATCACTCCAAAAGATTGTGACGTAGATACTAAGATTGCAAACCCCAGTCCAAGATTCTAGATAGAGTGTACAGGGCACTGAGGCACTGAGGTGCTGTGAAATTGTTTTTACAACACTATGTGATCTGCAAAGAGATGAGGCAGCTTAAAAAGGTCGACGTGAGGGACTAGAATGGTGCAAGTGAAACAGACCACCAAGAAGACCAAGAATGATGGCTAACCAGATGTGTGTTCTCATTGTTGTTTTCACCCTTCAATATACCACGAGCTTTCAATCTTTCTTTCAGAAAATCAGGAATGTTACCCTTTTCTCCAAATCCCTCTGCCTCTTTAAAATCCCGTTGATCAATTTCTCTTTGATCTGCTGCGACTTGCTCATCACTATTACCGTGAATGATATTTTTAGCCCCTTGTACATCAAATCGGTCTCCTCCATCAGAAGGGCCCATCACTCCTTCATAATGTCCAGGATGTCTTGGGTCAAACATAGGATTTGAAGAGGGTGCATTGAAATCTGGCTTGTATAGATTGGGGTCAGCAGCTATGGTGAACATTGGTGGCCGCACACTATTATAATAAGCTCCTCCTCCAGGAACTCCATAGCCATTGCCAATTTCCAAGTTATCTGCAAGACAAGAAGGTCACACATGGCACAGTTCTTTAGAAATGAGAACCAAGTACTTACTATAACAGCTTCATGACCTACTTGACACGAAAAATAACCCAATGTTCACCATTTCAAAATGCGTGGGAACCATCTTCTTGGCTAAAGAACAAATTTCTTATTTTGCTGACTCAAATATCCAAGCTTCAAACCACACATATATGACATAAGAACCTACATAGGAGCAGTACTCAGAAGCAAACAAATCTACTTTCCACAGGACAATGTCCTATTCACATTACAAGGACAATAACAAGGACAATAATCACTTGATTCTTAGAACAATGCAAGTAGTCCTTAGTGTTAGTGAAACCGGTATCTCCCCAACAACCCCACCACCATCACGACCTTGCTCTAGTTGGGTAGGCCTTCCCCTCTTGGAAGCCATCTCCATACGGTGCTCAGAGGTCATCTTCAAAAGCTTCTCCTGCATCCACAAGTCAGCCACACTTCACCGACCACACCCTCTTCCCACAAACTAAATTCTTTGCTCTTGAACTCTGCATGTCTTCTTTACCTCTAGCATGCCAATCTCACAGCAGAGTATGCCCATGCTTGGATGAAGTTGCAAGTGATGCAAGACACAATATATTTTGGAAATTGTGAGAGCTAAATTCTTAAAATCTAAGATGTTTCAAGTACAAATTTGCAACATCCTTCGCAACAGCAGAACTGCATCTCCTGGATCAAAATCATTCTACTATGCTATTATCAAAAAGAATGGCCAATGCAATGGCTACTTACCAAAAATTGAAGAAAGATGATGGCAGTCATCTGATCAACTATGCCTAACTTTTTGAAAAAGATTCAGGTGATGTACAAAAAGCAAGTCGCATGGTTTTGGATAGAGGCAAAACTTGCAGAGGAAACGTGTGAGACTTAACTTCTACTTGTACCTCATTTCAAGCCCTTCTATCAAACATGTACTGCAGCTGCAACCATAGAACCCTTGCAAGACTTTGAGGCACAAGGTAACCTGGTCAAAATCTCTATTTCCTTGTTGGATAATAGTGCTACAGACTGACCTTGCTACAGAAGCTTTTACATGCAAAGCTGAAGACGCATAACTTTGTTCTCACCTTTAGTACACCCTGGTCGTGGCGGGTAGACAATATATCTTGTTCATGTATATCCATGGTCTCAAAAGGCCTCTTCTCTCTCCTGCTCAGCCAGAACACATTAGCCTTCCGTAAGCCCAGGAATAATTCCCATTTTTCATGGAAGCAAAGATTCAGAAAAGGAAACCTTTCATCATTTTAGGAGAGGGTAATACAAAAGATATCATTGCACACAACAGACATGAAACAGAAAGAACTAAATGGAACTGAATAAATAATCCTGCTAGGAGAACAGTCCTTCATGCAATGAGAGTCATAACCGGACCATATGTTATGATGAGACAGAAACTAAGGTAACTAGAATACACACCTCTGTTGAGCAATAACCTCATGAGCATTAGCTTCCTGTCACCAACAACAAATACAAGTCAAGTTAACTTCATGACTCAAGCTGTGTAGTAGAGAAATACTTACTAAGAATACATTAGGTTGTCAAAAGTAAGCAAAGCAAGAATAAAAATTTCTCAGAAAGGCTTTGTGGTCCGATTAAATTCATCCAGAATAAAAATTTGAGTAAATCTACATATGTGACATGACAAGTGATTCTTGAATTAAATATTGAGTCCCGACCAGCCAATAGTGGACAATTAAAGACCTGCTCGCGTAGAACTGCCTCCTGCACTGCAGCCTCCATTGCTAATCCTGCTCCATTCCTATTGTCCAGAAATGCATGTCCGTTCTGAGAAAACCCAGGTCCAGGTCCAGAGTTCCACTGAGTATGTGACTGTTGGGGTCCTGGCCATCCAGTTATCACTGAGGATTCTGGAGTTTGTTGTACTACTGCATCAGCACTTGGCATCTCATCAGGAGCCGGATCCCAACGTGATTTTCGTTTTCTAGGCTGCTGTTCTCTAGGTTTATCTTGCTCTGCAGACTTTTCTCTTGATTGATTAGGATACGGTTGACTCAGCTGTGATGTGTTTGGAGCATCATGGAACCCAGTCTGGCGTTTAGGTCGTTGCTGTTGTTCAGGCCCCTGGGAATCATGTGGATATCCCTGCCGAGGAGGTCCTTGTGACTGTCCTACAAAACCTTGTTGCCAAGGTGGTTGTGATTGCATTTCAGGAGGCACCTGCACATATGGAGGAGGTCGACCCTGAGCCCATGCAGGAGTAGGGGGACCTCCTCCACGCCCTCCTTGCATTGCTGGAGGGAAATTATCGCGAAGACTAGCTTGATGTTGCTCTAGAGGGGGGAAATGGGAAGTTTGAGATTCCAATGATCCATTCATAGTGAGATGTGGTTGTTGGGGTTGATTGACTTGAGAAGAATTTGAATTCTGGGACCCAGAAATGTTCTCCACAGGTAGAACACGAGCAGCAGGATCATTTTGTGATAGAGGAGGACGTCCCTGGAATTGCCCTTCGTGTAATTGAGATTGAGGAAGTGGAAATGGTGGAGGAGGTAGTCCTCCGTGAGGTGGCATTTGCTGGGTAGTGGGAGGAGGTCCCTGAAATGAAGGCTCTGCATGGTTGCCTGGATGTTGTGGAGGAAATGGAAACTGCTGAGGTGGGGGGTATTGTTGGGGATGACCAAAGGGTGGTCTGGGAAAGGGAGGCTGCCCTTGACTGTTTGCATTGTTTGGATACTGCTGCGGTGGAAAATTGTGAAATTGTCCAGGGTGTTGATTGTTTGGTCTCGGAGGGAATTGACCATTTTGGGGTCTGTGAGGGAAATGTTGGGGCGGAGGCTGCATGTTTTGCTGAAAAGGAGGCCCTGATTGATGTTGTGGTTGATTTCCTGGAGGCCGGAAGTGGTTCATTTGTTGATATGGAGGCCGCTGAGGTCCCAGGAAGGGTGGGCCATGACCATGTTGCTGGAATTGTGGACCAAGACCAGGACCTCCAGGTACACCAGGACTCGATGCTCTGATAGAGTGATTGCCCTCAGAAACATCATCTGCTGGCGCACCTAAGGGTACAGGCTTCTCAGTTGCCGGCACCTGGCCCTGTTTCACCATCCCTGAAAATACACAGAAATTCAATACAACGATCAAAAGGAGTTGCTCTCACATAAATTGTGATTGGAGACTGTATCAATGATATGTGGAACCTATTGCATGTAACTGTATATATTTCAAGTTATTCTGATGCTCAATTGCAACAATGAAGTGACTCATTATTGTACAATTTATTCTGCATCAACACGAACATCACTGACCAAACTCAACATACTTCATTTTTCGAGAATTTTAATTTCCTGAACTCTTTTAATATAACATTCAAAAATTCGGCCCCTGCCAGTGCAGTACACTGACGGAGCAAATGGATCATCATCCAAAAGAGTGATGTTAAGACCAACAATTTTGGAGCTCTTGAAACCTTTGGGTATAGATTTTTGGTGTGAGCATAGTGGTATTCCCAGAAAGAGGGCACTCTAAATCTGCTCAACATAGAAATTTATGATGGAACGAAGTTCCAACAATAGTCGATTGAAAGCAGAATTTAGTCCCACTATTGCCGCTTCCATATGGCACACAATCGTCAAATTTCATCAACTCGCACCTGATAAAATCGAAATGATAACGTCTAGGCCTAGGCTTCGTCACATCGGTTAGCATGTATAGTACTTGTCTAGCTGAACGTACACTTGAGCTTCAAACCTAAAACTGTCTATAAGAGGATCAATTGCACACCAGAAGTTGCTAACAGTTCATTTCGCAGGAGACTCATTTAAGAGACTGCCACTCAGAAATCGCCAGGATTGTTTCAGACCAAGAACGGAGTGTAGCACCAGGAAAGGCCTTAACAAAAAAGTGTTGAAGGCATTCTATCGAGAAAAATAAAAAATAAACTACAGAAAGCCGAACAGAATGAGTACGAGCACAAATCAAGAAGCAAACGGAATCCCAATTTGCATTCCCCAACCCCTGGACCTGCCTGAAAGAATCTCGGTGCAAAATATAGCAATAATCTCGCCAGGATAATCACCATACGCGCGAAGCTACTGTGTACTCTATTCAACAAACCCTCACAACAATGCACAAAACTCTAATTTGCAATCCGCAGCCCTTAAACAGCCACTTATCCGCCACTTATCCGCCACTTATCTGCCTACGAACCACACCATTCGTCTCCGTAGCAATCATATACGCAGCGTTACCGCAGAACCGATTGAGCGAACCCTGATGAAAATGCAAGACGAAAGGGAGCGTGAGAAACTCACAGGCCGGCCGAGTAAGGTCGCGGCCGCGGCCTCGGCCCTCCATCATCCTCTGCGCGTGTGGCGCCTGGCGCTGTCAATGTGGCGAGCTCACGATAATACGACCATGAGGAGCGATGCAAGTCCTCGTGACGTAACGTAAAGCAAAGCAGCGATGGCGAAGGCGATGAGATTAGGGTTTGGGGGCCAAACTGTCTCTCTTGCTCTTTCATGCTCGCCCGTCGGCAGCCGGAGCCGAACCCGCCACCTGCTGTGCGCTAACTGCCTTCGTCGCTCTTGCGTTTTTCATCCACATTCATCCATCCATGTATGCTAGACTTGTTGTTGGATTCCAACGTTCTGGACAGAAAGGCCCCCCACACGAATCGTTTACAATATGAATTACTAAACACGTGATTTAGTGTGGCATTAAATTGCTCCGTCATGTTAGTTAGAGTGGTTTTCATGACTTGTCTTAGGGCCGGATCACATGGGATCCAAAGTGTCGAGTCCCACTCATGTTAGCAAGTCCCAACATGGAGGCAAAGTCCCAACTTTTGAGCCTCAAGACACCATTAAAACATGGTTAATCATCATTGAAGGCGGATTTTCATTATTTTATGCAAAAATATTTGTGGGACTTATGCTGGGAGTTGGGTCTAGCTTTTTGCTCGACCCAACTCTCGACACAAGTCCCAAGTCTCACCTCCAAAAAGTGTTGCCATGTAGGTTGTCAGCCCTAAACCCCCACCCCTTAGCGTCGTAGTCCGGGGGAGAGTTCAAGACTGGCACGCCAACTTCACCGCCTTCCAGTGTTCCCAAGACACTATAGTTGCCCAAATGGCCACCTTAAGCCCCCCCAATTTTACTTCATAACGCGGGTCCAAGGATTACAATTGGCCTCTTCACCACTTCCTTGGACTCCTACTCCCCTACTCATCAATCCTTGTCCACCCACACTTCAACTTCCCACACTAAAGAGGTAGGAGACCACCAATTGTGGTTAGTTTCCCCTCCCCTCTCACACTAATTCTTAACTACCCCTTAAACCCATTTAAGCCCTGCCTAAACGAGGAGCATATTAGCTGCCCAGTTAACTTCCCCTCCAGTAGGGCTTAATTAGAGGCTCACAGTCCCAAAATCATGAGCACCAAGTTACGTTGTTCGGCGGTGGGCAGAAGCCCGTCACCTCCTGTCAAAACCCTTCATGGCCCATCCCCGGCCCCTGGTTCGCGTTCAACCCCGTACCACCGCTGATGCCCGGTCCCTTCTTCTCTGTAGTCCCCCTCATACACCCCTACCTGATCACAGTCACCACTCTCCCCCTGGTGGCCGCACTTCGGAGACAACTGCTGGCCTCCTCGGCAGCTGACGTCGATCCCATAGCTCCCTCTCACCCGCATGGTTATGGATCCAATTCGGCCGCATCAAATTCCGACCCGCTCCCTCGGATCGGCTCAATATTGAACTGATCCTCCTGCCATTCCACTAATCAGAGGCAGCCGATCCACCTGGGCCAATGTATCGATCCCCCAACCTCCGTAATCACCCTGCATGCCCACCGCAATTCCTAGCATTCGGCATTCCTGTGTTCAATCGCACTCAATCTCTGACATTGACTTCCAGGCAGAGTGTCTTGCAAGGGATTCCATCCCCGCACATTTGAAATTCAAGCAGAATGTGACCAGGCTTGTGGCGCGACTAATGTGAGTGACTAGCCATGTATTTGGCTGCGGCAATGCTCAATTCCCCCCCTGCTCCTTGGTTACCCTCGTATTTCATCATCCCAGTGGTCTGCTTGTGCTCGGTTGCCAGCTCCCCCTCTTCCCAGCCTGCAATCATCTACACTCACAACCACAATGGAGTACCCTCCTGGGGTGGTACCAAAGACCATCACCTGTCACCATTCGGTAGTCAGCCCTCGGCCATTGCCCACTCTCTGATGATCCTCCTCGGCCACACTCTTCCGCCGTCACTACCCGACCTGTTTTCCAAGAGAGAGAGAGAGAGAGAGAGAGAGAGAGAGAGAGAGAGAGAGAGAGAGAGAATGGGCCGACCCAGGCCCTCAACCGTCCTCCGCTTCCTGGTCCCGGGAAAATCTAGGTAATAGTGTTGCCAGCCTTTTATGGACCTAGGCCATGCCCAAAATGGTCAATTGCGGGGCTCAGCTCCCACAACCTTAATCCTAGGCCTATTTGGTGACTAATTGCCTTCTCACCAACCCCTTCAACTCCGCCCTTAACAACATTCTACATTATCCTAAGTCCTATCATAAAACAATGCTTTCACTCTTTTTATGTTTTCTACTTAATTGAGGCACAATTCATGTTTAAATTCTAATCTCTTCTAAGGATTAAAACATATGTGGGCTCACTTTTGGGCTCACATAGGCATCCTTGTCATACTTGGAACTTAGGACATGGGACCACGTGTGAAATGGTAAGCCCCAACTTCCATCTTCTCAATGGCTAAGATTGCACATATTGACCTCCAATGATTTGGGACGTAGGACTTGGGACCCCATGTGAACCGGCCCTTATAGCATCAAGTGTTATGTAACATCTTCTAGTTGTCATTCAGCAATCGCAAGAGAATCAAGGTGGCTCGATGATGAATAATGTGAGTCACACTAAATCACATCTTTATTGTGATTTAGGAGTACTTGTAGTTGTAGTGCATTTTCTTCAGTAATGTGTCCACATAAAAGACATAATAAACACTAATCACATCCACAATTATTATCTACCCTATCAACCTCATCAACAAAATTTTCCATTTGGCTCACTTCTCTTGTTAATTTGAACTTATTTTCTACATTACATATTATATCGACAATATTTACACACGTGAAAATAAAGGTCCATTCCAAAAAAAGACAACAACACATGGCTCAAACATATAGCAATTCAATCGACCTATTCCATTGCAGTTTCTTATCATTCTCAAAAAACTTAAAGATTTAAATATAACATAGAAAACATTCTAAATAATTCAACACATAACTCAATGCATATAGCAATTTGAAGTCTATGTGTGAATTGCATTGTACATACCACAATCAAATAGTGTTTACACATGTGTAAACATTATGTAGTCCACATTCTTAAAAATTGATCATGGTTTGACATAAACAACAATTTCAATTCCATGTTGCCATTACAATATGTAATCAAATACAAAATTAGGATGTGAAGACATATGGTAGTAAGCATACTAAAACATATGAATATGTCCCTTGACATTTTTATCATTTTGAATAGTCTATAGTATATGCATGAAATGAACAAAGAAAACTTGAAAGATCACAACATGCAACTAGTTGGACTTCGAAACACCATGATTTTGACAAATCGTGCCCAAAAATCTCCCCATACATTGTGGACGATAGTGGACATCAAATGCTTCATCAAAAACACCAATGCTCCTTTTTATGCATGCTTACCACCTAGTGTGTGCTTTGCAACTCAACTTGAGTGCGGAGGAGTATGTAACTCTTCTATATCCTTAAGCTCATCCATCAACATATGCATTTGAATTAGTCTCCACTCTAGGGTTGTATCACAACTCAAACTATATTTAACTTGAAGGCAACATGTTGTGAAGCAATGGCGGTTGTGTAATGGAGCTAATGGGATTGTAATGTTATTAACCTTGTAGAACCAATAGTCACACAAGTGTTAGCTTTAATCCCTTAAAAAGCTAAGTGCAGAGCGTAGGGCACACTCCTTGCTACATGAGATCCTAGACCCCTTGTTTAAGGTTGGGAATCATCCGATCCTAGGGACATGCCTCCATTGAGACTCTCCACATAAATTGAGGGAGTAGGGAAGGCCCAAGGACACCACCCCATGACTTCATGGCCTTTCCCCATTCATACTAACCTTTGGTATTCTATACAAGGGCCCCACTTCATTGTCAAAAAAATGGAATGTCCACCCAAAGAGAGGCCAAGTACCACTTTTTGAGGCTAATTGCCTTAGCAAAAATTGACAGGCTTTGTAGGATGCGTTCTTTGATTGTTTGTGACATTCTTATACCATTTGATAGATTTTTAGAATAGCAACAATATTTCATTCAACCAAATTGGATAAGAACTTGCAATTGAATCTAGGCATTCAAAAACATGCAGTTGTCCTCATAGGCAATGTGTGGCTCCTTTCAAGGCACCATTCACACTTGACCTCCTCAAGGTTTAGTGTGGTCCAGAGCCCTACATTGGGTGCCCATACCCATGCCCATGCCCATACTGACCCATGCCCATGGGTTTTGGGTGGGCATGGCTGCGATATTATTGTCCATGGGTGGGCATGGGTGGGCATGACTGCGATATTATTGTTCATGGGTGGGCACATGTCATGCTATGGGTGGGCATGGGTGGGCATAGGTCACTGCTGATGGGCATAGTCTGGGTATGGGTGCAATTAAAAAGGAAAATGTTGGGCTCTGGTGTGGTCCTTTAGGACATTGCTAGCGCCATATGGGTAGCATTGCCAACTCAAGGGATGCTCCACATGGACAACCTTCACCTCGACAACTTACAAAACTTGGGTGTCATCATGAGGTCCATTCTTGCAAGCGGTGTGACAGGTTACTCCAATCAAGGGCATGACATGTTGTGTTTTCCACTTCTCTCATCCTCATTGTAAGTTCCTACCACATTGACTTGATGTGAGCCCAAAACGGTGTCCACAAGTGTGGTTAACCTCAAAAGTTATTAGGGATTTTTTTTTAAATTATGATTGCTATTTTAAAACTAAAAAGAATGTAACCCGTGGGTTTGGTGTGTTTTTGTGTTAACAAGGGATTTACGTCATTTGTGTGTTGAGAGAGGGTTAGTGTTAATTAGATTTAGTTAAAGTGATTGTAGTTAGTACCTTTGTTATGAGGAAGGGGAATGTGGGCTTGAGGTTAAGGTTGGGTTAGGTGCCCGAATTGGGCTTAGAGGCTGCCCACATTGGGACCGGGGGCTGGTGGAATTGGGTTGTAGCTTTGTTAGAATCAGGTAGGGGTAGGCCTTGCAATTCGGAGCAATGCTGGATTCTCGGATGGATCAGTTGCGAGGCAGCCAGGAGCGGCAACTCGCAAAGAAATCACTCTCTCTCAATTTTGTTCGAAGGCAGGGAGGGGCCAATGGCCGAAGCTCTGAGCTGGGTTGAATGCTCAAAGCTCTGAGCTAGGTTGAGGTTCAGGGGTCGCCGAACTATGGATTGAATGGCCGAAGCTCTGAGCTGGGTTGAGGTTCAGGGGTCGCCGAACTATGGATTGAGTGCTCGAAGGGACGACACTTCCTATGTGAGCATAGAGCGGATATGTAGAGAGCGGAGAGCGGAGAGCGGAGAGGAGTTAAATTTAGCAAACTTCTTAGACCAAATTTAGAATTATTAAAAAACTCAAATATGTTCGGAATATTCCAGATTCTCCTAAAAATAGTAAAAATTGTGACCTATTTCCGTGGAATATATAGGTCCAAAAATAAATCAAAAGGCCCTGAATTTGAAATGGTCTCATTACATTTGGAAATCGGGAAGTGCTAAAATGATAAAAAAATTAATATAAAACAGATAAGTATATGATAAAACCAATGATGAACCAAGAAATAACGAATAAAAATAATTTTATCGAGGTTGGTATAATTGAAGAATGAGTCAATCAAAATACAAAGGGCGATTAAGTTGCTTCGTTTTTATTCCATCACTTTTGTCTTTGTCCTATGTGTGAGTCAACTCTAGAGCTTGGACTCCAACAATTATTGTTTGTGGTCGAAGAGATTATCTTCAGCTGTATATAAATGTTTGCTGGCCTAGGATGGGAGAAGGAGATAAGAAGTCTAGGAGATCCGCATGCTCCTTTTAATTCATCGCTGGAACATGACATAGGTGCTGCAAATCGATATAATGATGACTACGAGTTGACTCCATTTTCGCAGTCCACACAAGCCTGGAGGTGGAGGATGCAGGAGGAGCAGAAATGATATGCAAAAAATGATAAAAAACGAGGTGATGTGCAGGAGAAGGACGAAACAAGGTGCATGAATAGTGAAGCAAATGATGCGCATGATTTGAATGAAGACAAGGCAATTGACACCGAGCAGGAAGTCAAGATGGTAGGCAAATGTTCAAGGTCTTTGTCGTTTCGCGATAGGATGAGAGGATTATCGCCGCATCGTTGTCCATTGAGGGATCGAATGAGGGATAAAACAGTTTCGTACGTTGATTTGCTTCGACCGGATCCACCTCCATCAAGAAGGGACGACGAAAAGAAGTCTAAAGCATGTAGGAGGGTGGAAACACGGAAATATAGTTGATAGACATAGTAGGCATGCTTGACACAATTCCGTATTGTAATAAAACATCTTGAAGGGAATAAAAACAATCCATGAGATTTTATTTATTATAGCAAACAATTATGAATTCACATGATATTCACAATTGGTATATCTAGTAGGACACAATGTATTGGTAGGCTGAAATGAATTCTAGGAAGTAGAATGTGTCAAAAGACCCCCTTCGAGGATGAATTTGACTTCATTGAAGCTAAAGGTAGGGGCGTGAATGAACAAATTCACTTCCGGATCCAAATTAGAAACCTTGATGAAGATGTAATAGAGATGCTTACAATTCAGATAAAAATTTCGTTTGCGGCCGAACTTGGAAATCATATCCAAGAAGCATGCGCAATTGCACTCTGGAAGAGAACTCACTGTGACTTGGTAAATGGGGGGTTGTGGTTCTGACTTGGACTGCAAAGTGATAATGCAACCAAAACCCAGTTGAGGGATCATAGTTAACTTTAGAACAGTACCATGCATAGTTTCAACAGAGGTAACCATCTGCCTCTGCTTTGCCGAAGGTGCGCTGGTGGATCGTCGAACAACCTTGGATAATCTTGTCAGAGGGATGAAGTCTGGGTGTTCTGGAATACAGATTCCAGACATATCCAAGGGGGGAGCAGAGTTGGTGAAGAATCGAGTTGGGGTGATGCGCTTTTTTGGTGGGAGTTGAAAACATGCGTTCTCAAGCGCGAAGATCTCCGAACGGGTGAGGTTGGTATCAATCTTGACAGGCCAGATTGGGGGAATAGGAGGTTTTTGATCATCAGCAGAGAACGGCATGACCCATTTCCGACGAGGGCCCTTTATACAACGCTCGATGTCGTCTGGGCAAAAGACGAATTCCATTCGCTTCTCCGCTTGTAGTATGTAATGATGCCACATACCGGTATAGGTGGGCGCAGGGATGCTCTTATTATTGGTGATGATTCTTGCGGTGCACTTCTTCTTCGTGCCAGCATGATTAGCCCAACAAAACTTCCCAGAGGTGTGAGGTATGCGGGCAATATGCCAAAGAGAGACATCTACTTTAGTTTCTTGTACGGCGGTGACACGATGAAAACCAATTCCTACTGGAGAAGGCACTTGAACCTCTTGTACAGACGGGGAAGATTCCTCAATGATAGTAGATAGTGGTATTGGTTGACAACGAGTGACTCGCTTAGCGGGAGGAGGGCGAGAGAAGTTGACGGTATCCGGGCGGTGCGTCTCGCCATCATCGCCAATTGGAGTGTCGGGTCTTCGCTTCTGCGATCCAAACACCTCGGCGCCTTCAAGGTGTGGATCGCGAGTGCAAAACTCTTCCCCACCAGGCATGTCAAGGAAGACCTTCTGCAACATTGTGGGGTCGTCAGTACGCTGAGCTCGACGTTGAGCTCCCCTGAGCTTTAGTTCTTCTTTGCTTGGACCATCACCGCCAACTCCACCTTTAAGGAATTGGTAGTATACAACAACTTGTAAGAAGGCGCGAATGTAGTCGTCCACGGTTGCAACGTAGAGATCTCCACCCTTGTTGCCGGAGGCTTGAAGCCACTTGTTGTGGACGGACTCCACAAGATTGCACGAAGGTATCTTGGCCAATTGGTCTGGGGTCAATACCTTTTCTTGATTGGAGAAATGGAGTATTAGAAGGAGCACAGAGAAAGGAAACTAAATGCAGGAAAGAACAAAAATGAAACATAAGGGAAATGTACGAGTTCCATGAAACCACCCCATTGAAGGTAGCGGAAGTGCCAAAAAGCAAGCCATAGCTGCAGGTGCTTGAGACCGTCCTCACTTGTACAATTCGACGACGCCCACCAAGCCTTGATAGCTAGGTACCTAGTCTCCGCCTCTTCCATAGACGACGCATTCCGATATTGAAGGCAAAGGTGTCTATGTTGGTCTTGTAACTCATGCTTTATATACGATTTCGTATGTTTCTCGAGCGATTGTTTCTAGTGAAAATAACAAGTGCGCTCACGGCCCTCCATTGGAACTTTAGGATCACCTAAACCATACACAATGCGCACAGCGTTACAATTGGCTTGGGCACTGTCTGCCATGAAGCCTATGAAGTTTGGATGTAGGATACCGTGTCGGGCCATGACTTAGTTGAGGTTCTCCCAAAAAAGAACTTGAGCATCCTTGTCCTCGGATTGGAAGTCACAGCAAGCGATGGTCATGATGCGCTGGTAGGTTCCGTCATATACGTGGCAGGCCATGGTGGTCCACTTGGCAACGCGTTTGACATGGTCAGACATCATCCAAGCATGCTCGAGATCCTGACCAGGTTGCATGCGCTTAACCAAGTCGACCCCGCTACCAGGGCCGACCTCGGACATCTTGAAAACGAAAACTTTGTCCGTATCGTCACCCTGTCCCGGGAATTGATTACGCTGGACATAGGCCCAGTTGCTGACACCTCGAAGCTTGGCGATGCCATCCATAACCCCTAACCTATGTAAGTATTTGAAATTGGTAACCTTGTTACGGAGGTGGGGGGAATTCAACTCCTTGCAACGATCAAACACGGGCTCAAGTTCTTCCAACGAGAGAAGGTGATGAGGATCACTATCATTACGGAGGAGGAACTCACCCACAAGGTCCTTGCTGGCTTCAAGGACGATTTTTCCATGAGTGGCTTGGGGCGTTCGCTCGACGTGCTCCTCGATTAGGGCGTCGATGCGCTGGCGGCTATCTCTGCAGTTGCCGACCTTGACTGGGTGGCAATGGTTGCCAAGATGAATGCACGCACGCTGAGTGGTGTCATTGCCGTTGACGTATAAGATTTTGGCGTGGCATGGTGCAATGCACGTGGGGGGCTCCTTACAGATCCTGCACATTAGAGTGGAGCCCAAAGGGAAAGGACCACGAACGGGAAAGAGAACCTTTGTGAAGCCGTCGAAATCAGTTTCATTGACGGGGGAAGTGCGATGAGCACGTTGGAGGTAATCGCAAAGAGGATTTTGGCATTGGAGGTGGCCAACGCAACTAAAGGAGCGAAAAGAAAGGCCCATGTCATTGGTGATATTGGTGGTCTGGGTTTTGGTCCAAACATGGCCGTCATAGCGTTTGTCCATGTTGCCATGGATTTGGCCTTCTGTGAGCCCAAAATGATGCCCACATGTGTTGTTAACACTTGTAAAACATTACAAGTGGTGTTTTTATGATTTATGACTATTCACAAAAATATAAAAATAGTGAAGCTTGAAGAAAACTAAGTTTAAGCATTAAGCTTGTGTGGAGTGGATTGAGTAAGTTTAGTAGAGTGAGGACATGACCTTGGTGGAAAGTGTGGTAGGTAGAAAACCAAGGTTAGTTAAATATTTGAATTAGGATCTTTGTTGATCGTTTGAGGGAGGAATGCTTAGGAAATAAGATGAGAGCCTACAAAGTAGGAAGAAATCTCGAAGGCTTATCGTAAGCCTTGAGGGTGCTCACCTCCTTAAACTCACTATTTAAGACCTTGTTCTTTCCTCATTCCTCCTCTCTTTTCTTCGTGCTCCTTGGCACCCCACGTGTTATAAGTGTGGGTGCGTGTGAAGCAAGATAGGAGCACATGTGTGTGCATGTGTGTAAGGTTAGGAGCCAAGGCTAGTTGGCCTTGAAGAGGGCTTGACCTCTTGTTAGTAATAGTTGGGCGTGAATGATTTAAAGTTCAATTTATGACTTTGTTTGAGTACTTGAATTTACATTCATTAACCTTATACTTATGCGGATGTGCAAAGTCTCTTATTGGAGCATTTAGTTTTGTTGCACTTCATATGAATTTTTGAGAGCCAAAAAACCGAGACTATGTCCAAACTTCCAAAAACTAGTAAAAAAATGTAGATTCAAAGGGAACATCGTAGAATTGCAACCATATACTTTGTGGCAGTAGAAATATTATTGCATATTCATGTAGAGGACTTCATTACCTATCCATGGATACCAAGAACTCATTTTTTTGACTTCATATGAATTTTTGAGAGCCAAAAAACCGAGATTATGTCCAAACTTCCAAAAAAATAATGACACACTCTTATAGTTTTTGACTTATGATGTTTAGACTTAAAGTGTTGGATTCATTAGGTAGGAAGGGGTGAGTGTAATTTTTGAATGTATTGGTGATTGACCATTGAGGTAAGTGTTTTTAAACACTCACACTCTTTTGGTTGAAATAATTATACATTGAAATATCAAGAAGGAGTTACTACGTGTCATTCCAACATTTTCCACTCGGGCTAGGACGAAATTAAGGGTGGCGAACTTTGGGTGACACCTTCGTATGAGAGGACGAGTCGCCTACTGGGGGGAGGACAAACATCCAATTCCCATAAAAGCGAGGCGGTAGGAAATTCACCTCTTCAATTTGCAATGTGTCATAATCCAGCTTCTTGAGGATGTTCTTCCTACCGGACATGGAAGCAAAAGAACGTAGACATTGAAGAATGAAATTCGGGGGTTTGACTGGGGAGGGAGGAAGAGGAGACAGAAGAGGCGGGGTGACAAAGGTGGAACGTAAGGAGGATGGGGATGGCTTGTGAATGGGAGATGATACGGGGGGCTCATCACCATCGGAGGAATTGGAACGATGTATGACAGTGTGCGTACCAGGTTCAATCTTAACTTTGACCAAGGGAGGATGTGAGCCCAAAATGATGCCCACATGTGGTGATTAACTCTTCGAAACCAATTTTAGTTTGACTTTGATGTGTTATGATTATTCACAAAACATAAAAATAGTGAAGTGTGGTTTGGATTTAAGTTTAGGCTTTAGAATGTGTTGTGTGATTATTTCAAGGTTGAATTCAATAAGAGTATGCCTTGATTATGTGAGTAGGGGGTAAGGTGAAGCAAAGTGAGTTCCGCGGGTTAAATGCCCACTTTTGGATCCACCTTGGTAGTTTAGGAAGAAGGAAGCTTGGTGGAAGGGGATTAGTCCCTACTTTGAAGGTGAAGGTTAAGGGATTGTGATTGGAGGTGCTAATCCTCTCACCCTATCCTCACCTCTCTCTCCCTCTTTGCTACTTAAGGTGGTTTCTCTCTCATTTTCCTCTCTCTCCATCAAGCGCTCTCAAGAGAGCAAGCTCTTAAAGAGCTTGAGCCACGTGTGTGAGACATTAGTTCTTAGTGAAGTTAATTAGTTAAGCTCTCTCTCTCAATGCCTCCCAATTGAGGGAGCTCTTAGAGTTTAAAGTTGCACGTGTTGATTAGTTAGTAGTTAGTGGAATTAATGTGTTAGATTAGTTTATTATTTAGGAGCAAGGAAAAAGAAAGAAGAAGAAAAACTTAGAAAACATGTGATTAAGGAAGGAGAGAGTTTGGATTAGGGTGCAACTAGTGGTTGGGATACCCATTCGGGTATTATAACTTCATATACTGAAATCAGAAGGCAGCTGGGCTTGGAGGTTAGACCACCCGGGACTGGAACAGAAGGCAGCTGGGCTCGGTAAGTTAGGCCACACCGCGACTGTAATCAGAAGGCAGCTGGGCTTGGAGGTTAGACCACCCGGGACTAGAACAGAAGGCAGCTGGGCTCGGTAAGTTAGGCCACACCGCGACTGTGATCAGAAGGCAGCTGGGCTTGGTAAGTTAGGCCACACCGCGACTGTAATCATAAGGCAGCTGGGCTTGGAGGTGTGAAACTCAAGTATGTGAGCGGAGAGCGGAGAGCGGAGATTGGAGAGCGGAAAATTTAGATTTTGTTGGGTAATTTTAGGAGAAGCAGTGCCTATTTCCGTGGAATTAGAGATAGTTTGAATTCTATATTTGGAAAGGTACCCCCATTCCCGTGGACATAATAACCCATAATTGTTTGAGAAACCAACGGATCCTATAGGCGTGGAGGATTGCATTTGTTATCAAACATCTTATAGTATATGTTTTCAAATGTATCATATTAAATTAGGGTTGACGTCACCAAATTGAAATCAAAATACCATACACAAAATATTTTATTGGTCAACAAAATGTAGCCAACCTCAAGACTTACAAAAATGGGTAGTTAGTTAAAATAGCTATACACTCTAGTTTAGGGCCATCTACACCCTATCTGCCGGGCATGTCCAATTTGGGTAAAATGATCCAAAGAACATGCCATAAAACTCCGTCGCACCATAACAGCCTTCCAATTCAGTCCTTAGCTTAGCCAAAGACCTCAAAGACAAATCCCCCAAGTCCAACCTTAGAATCCTCTTGGAAATTTTTGAGGTGACGTGCCGGCTCTTTGAGAACAACATGAAGTTCAATTTAAAAAGTTTGACGAGGTTATGTTCGCGTGCCAAACAAAACTTCCAATTGCTATATAGCAATTGGGATTGGAAGACGGCCAATGTGATTAGTGTGCACAACCATAAAATAAACCATCCACACTAATAGAAAGTATGGTCCCCCTATAACTAAGATCTCACACTAAGAGCTGAGAGCTAGATTGTTTTGTGACTAGAAGTTAAGAGATCCGAACGATGAAGAAAAAATAAAGAATGCAATGCGGGTTGACATTATGAATATGAAATAATGGAGAGAAAAAATGAAACTTGCGCCGGATATCAAAAATAAAACCAACACACAACTTTTATTAAAGCCGGATAACAACAACAAACGGAGTTATATTCTCCAAAACCAAAATGATAAACTAAAGGCTTGGAGAACATTCCCTATCACTCTCCTCACCCTCATTTGCTTCTAACAAGAAAAGATTTCGTGTTCCACGCGAGAAATGACGAACGCGAGGAGGAGATGGGGACTCCGCCTTCGCAAAACAATCCGCCATTGCACTAGCATACGGGGGAAGCTCAAACGGCTTCGGAGGACTTGAAAACATGTCTCGACGAATGACTGCGACCTCCGCTGGCTCTCTAAACACCCAAGCAAAAGGATTAGAAACATGATGACACTAGAAAATGAGAATTTGAAATCAAGGCAAACATGGCAAAATATAGAAAGCAAACTTACGCACAAAGGAATCCGAATGCCCTCTTGGTCATCTTTTAAGGAAGATCAAAGATAGATGTAGACGGTGCGGCAACTAAGCAAGATATACGCGCAGGCTGGGGATCGCGCATGGGGAGTAGGAGTGAATTGAAAATGACGGGATCACTCTCAAGGGCCACAATATGCCGCTCAAGGGAGCGACATGCTGTAATCGAACCACCTAAAGCAAAGAGAGGTAAAATGTTAGTATGGAAACTAGTCAAGGAAAAATAATGGAAAATTCAAAGTAAGGATGAAGTTGAAAAAGAAGGCGTACCTACACCACACTGCCAGTCCATAATAACATCATTCTTGTCGGTGAGAGTAGCGAAAATGATGGAAAAAAAAACAGGATGCTTCTCACGGGCACCTCGCCAAGGTACCCCATCACTGCGCATCGCCTGGCTCTTCTGATCAGTGAAGGTATTCAACCATCCATCTCGTTGGAGGTTGTAACCATACTCTTGTATGGCCTCCCCCCCGCACTCTAAGAACGGAGTTAACACGAACAAGAACTTTGATGCTGAGCTTCCGAGTCCGCAACAATGAAAATGAAATTGAATTGAAATGAAATGGAATTGAAATTGAATTGAAATTGAAATGATAAGCAATACGGAAGGGGAAGAGAGGGATACTTGCTTACCACTCCAGAGGGAACAACGGGAGATTGGAGGTCCCAATCATTCATTCCAAACCAATCTTCCGTGACGTAGAAGTCATAAGTGTGTGCCCAATCGAAAATACTCCTAGAAATACTGGCACTCGCACAATGGGCAAGAACAAGGACACCATGATCATAGAGGTTAGATTTCGCAAATGCAAAAAGACACTCATAGTATGATTCATGGAGCTTGTTCCAAGCAGGAACATCGGTGGAGATGTTCGGCACCGGCAAATTCTCGGGAATGTCGGCGAAGAGCAAATCGAGGCCCTTGTGAGTTGTAGTCGAGGTATTCACACGGGAACGACTTGCCCCAACCTGCAATTGAAACTTCATGAGAAAACGAGAAGGAAAGAAATAAGCAAAGCAAAGGAAAAAAAATTGAGGGTTGACGAAGGCAAGTATACAAACCTTGGCAATGAATTCTTAGATGCGGGTATATGCGGGGAGGGGACCTCCGGCAACCTCGGAATCCAACATTAGTTGAACCATGTCCACATTTTCGATGAAAGAAAGCGTGTTAGGGGCATCCGAAGAGGTGGCACATGTATCCAAGAGAGCGGCCTTCCTCTTGCGAGGCAAAGAGAGGAGAGAAGTGCCACTGTGAGATGGAGTGTCAAGAGATTGTGGATGAAATGCAGATGGAGTAACAGAGGGGGCAAAAGAGGGAGCAACGGAGGGAGCGATAGATGGACTGTGTGGGAGGGTGGGTGGTTCAACCGGGGTCTTAAGAGCAGACCGAGTGAGAACTTGAGAATATGCTTGAGTGGCGGTCTTCTTTGCTCTGCCCTTTCTCCTTGGTGCCTTAGGAGGAGGAGGGGGAAGCTCAACGATGTAAGGCTCCTCCAAGGTAACAATGTTATCATCCGGAGCACTACCCACAAGGCTAGCAAACAAAGCCTTCTCTTCCCCGGGGACAAATCCTGCAGCACAATCCAAGTACCATCCACCACCCTGCAAGTGCAATTCGGAGAACTTGTTTGTTTGCGCAGTCGTGTACACGCAGAGGCTAGAAAAAATATTCACCCAGTGCGAGAGGTAGTCCGGCAAGGAAGATGAGGCCAATGCATTCTTCACAACCAATTCTCTCATGATATACCTACATGACAAAACAAGCTAAGAATGTAAGAAAAAAAAAAAACGAGCAAGAAATGAAATTAAGGAGAGGTGCAAAGTGGAGGATAGATGTATTACCGATAGGCCACACGTTTGATAGCAAAAGCCCCCTCCTCGAACTCCAAGAGATTATCACCTTTGGCAAAGGCGATGTCAGGCTTATCGCCGAGGTAAGGCTTGAAGGCCTTGTCCCAAAGGACAATCCGCCAATGATCAACGTACTTACGAGGGCGCAAAATAGTTTCTGATGCGTCCCAATCAATGTCGACGGAGAGGCTCTCCTCTAAGGTCTCAATTTCAACCGCGACTTCTTTCTCCAACTGCAGAGAGGTAGATGATTAGATATGAGATAAATGGAATAGAGAAAAATGAAAATGAAGAAGGCCGAGGAATGGATTTACCTGAGCCCAGAAGGACGCCTTGTGTAGCCAGTCGTCCAAAGCCCTCTCCCTCATAGGCTTGTCGACGGGGAACTTGTTATCTAACCTTTCACGAAGGGGGGCGTTCCACCAGTGAAGCCACTTAGCTTTGAACGAAGCTTCGACCGGGCATGTGACAATTTTTTGCAATTTTTCAATTGTCATGTCCGTCGAAGAGAACTAATTAAAATGGCGGTCAATCTGTGCACAAAATAAAAATGATTTGAGTTCAAAAGAGTAATAGAGTTGAAGAGTGATTTGGATGAATTGCGTTCAAGAGTGATTTGAGTTCAAAAGAGTACCTCATGAAAGAAATCCTCTCTATTGTCAGGGTGTGCAACGGATATGTACTTCTCAAAAGAACGGGCCCGAATACTTTTGATTGTCCTCTCCTGGGCCTTGGTCATAACATTCCAAATCTCAGTGGCCGACCTCTCCGCAACGGGTGTGGTCTCACGGTAATGCCTCACTACAAGGTCTGCTTGAGCCGAAATGTCTCTCTGCAAGAAATGACCTTGTGAATTCATATAATCGGCATGGAAATTATCTATGTTGGAAGCTCTAAATGATTGAATGCACAAAACCATACCTTGTAAAGAAACTTAACGAACACATCTGCGGTCAAGGTGTACCAAGTTAGGCGACTCTCATTTATCTTCTCGCATGCTTTGTAGTCAGATGGCGATATGAGATCCTTAAAGGTGGACAACTCTAACCTCCCAAAAGTGCGGATTCGAAGGAGTTTGGCCGGAATGTTTGCCTTGACATAATCATGCTCGGTTGACCTGAGAGAAAATATGTGAGGAATGTGAGGTAAAAAGAATGGAGAGGAATTGAAACAGAAATGAAAAATGAATGAAAAAAATGAGTGAGCTTACCAATTAATGTCGCTCATGGCATTGAGGAATACACCGGTATATCCTCTAGGGTCAACAACAATGCAATCCACCGAGATATGCCAACTCTTGTCATCGGCGTGGTGGTTATTGATGTGTATCCACCAAGCGGTGAGACGATGATTGCCTTCTCAGACGAAGAACATCTTCCCGGCGAAATGTGC
This sequence comes from Polytrichum commune, assembly GCA_950295325.1. Taxonomy (NCBI): domain Eukaryota; kingdom Viridiplantae; phylum Streptophyta; class Polytrichopsida; order Polytrichales; family Polytrichaceae; genus Polytrichum; species Polytrichum commune. The sequence goes on along the minus strand of OX485803.1, from coordinate 39,904,724 downwards.
AAGATCCGGATCCTCCTTGAGCTTGGCGTCAAATTTTGCGGAGGCCTTTTGCCAGAGAGGGCTCCAAGAGGCCATAATGCCAGGTAGAATGGGGAGGTCCACGGGAACGTTGTTGAAAGCAGACACGTAAAGAACCCGATCACCCTCTCGGTATCCCATTACAAATTCACATTCCAAGCGCTGCACCTCAACCTCACTGATAGGACGGACGAGAGGGAGGGCTCTCAAGCGGCACAAAGGAATGGATAAGCGGGACTTACATGTTGGCTTAATCCGGAGGCGTTGGATAACACCAATGGAGTCCTCATTTTGTGATTTCCGAAGCTCAAGCTCACACACCACGGAATCCGTGTCGGCAACTGCTTGAACGGCATCTTCGCTCATTGCGAGAGCCTAACAAAAACACAAACAATAAAACCATGCTTAGAAAGCTAGAACTCAAAAAACTTGCTCAACAAATTATTCAACAACTATCCAACTCACCTCTACTTATAATGGGCCCTGCGAATTGAGACTCTCAACCTGCACAGCTTCAACTTCAACAGCGGGGGCCGCAAGAACAACATCCTCTCCAGATTGGGGTTGCGATTGCGCAACCTGTGAAGAGTCCATATCCTAAGAACATGGAGAAAATGAGAATTTCACAAAGAAAAGTTAATAACTTCGTAACTATAAAGAAACAAATCCTCACAAAAACAATACAAGGCCGAGAGCAAACTACAAACGGAAATGGCCGAATGCTAAGTCAAGTGGTCAACTCTAGCACTAACCTACCTACGAATGAGAGGCCTCGAATCCGAGGCCTTTTTTCCTACCTCCTCCTTATGCACTACCCAAAAGAAAAAGGCCGAGAGAAATCTTATGTGAACATAGCAGTTTGACTTTTCAAGCCCATACATTGTCTCCAAAATGAGGCCTCGGATCCGAGGCCTCTTCACAAACCTCCTACGCATGTAGTACCCAAAACAAGAAGGCCGAGAGCAATCTTACACGAACATAACATTTTGATTTTTCTAGCATAAAATTGACACAAACATGAGGCCTCGGATCCGAGGCCTCTTCCCAAAACACATACTTATTCACTACCCAAAACAAGAAGGCCGAGAGCATTCGAAAATGAACATAAGATTTTCATTTTTCAAGCACATAGCTTGACACAAAAATGAGGCCTTGGATCCGAGGCCTCTTCACAAAGTACCTACTTATGCACTACCCAAAACAAGAGGGCCAAGAGCATTCAAAAATGAACATAACATTTTAACTTTTCATGCACATACCTTGACACAAAAATGAGGCCTTGGATCCGAGGCCTCTTCCGAATGCCCCTCCTTATGAAATACATACTACAGAAAATGGCCGAGAGAATTCAAAAATGAACCTAACATTTTGATTTTTCAAGCACAAACCTTGACACAAAAAAGAGGCCTCGGATCCGAGGCCTCTTCCCAAAGCTCCTACTTATACACTTAACAAAATACAATCCCCCCCCCCCCAAGCTTCAGACCTCCATATCTTCCACGTGTGGTCTTCGAATCTAACAATCAACCACTCTATCGTCATCTACGTGAAATGTAGATGCTGATGGACACCTCACTTGCCCCATTTGGGCAAAAATCAAGGAAGTTATGCCTGTTTAAACATTCGCAGTCCCGGGAGCCACTCCCAGGGGACTGCTGATCGAGGGCACTAAAAGGAGGCCTCGGATCCGAGGCCTCATTTTCAAACTAGTGTACATACTCAAAAACAAGCAAAGTGCCTCATTCATACAAGCTATACGTTGAATCAAATAACCTCAAGTGGCCTCGGCTGAGAGGCCTCGGATCCGAGGGCTCACACACAAAGTAATTTACGTACTCCAAACCAACCATAGTGCCTCATCCGTACACTAGTTTTGGAACACATAAAAGAGGCCTCGGATCCGAGGCCTCTTCTCCTAGCTCCTACATATGCACTTAACAAAACACATTTCCCCCCCCCCCCCGGCAGCTTCAGACCTCCATATCTTCCACGTGTGGTCTCCGAATCTAACAATCAACCACTCTATCGTCATCTACGTGAAATGTAGATGCCGATGGACACCTTACTTGCCCCATTTGGGCAAAAACCAAGGAAGTTATGCCTGTTTAAACATTCGCAGTCCCGGGAGGCACTCCCTGGGGACTGCTGATCGAGGGCACTAAAAGGAGGCCTCGGATCCGAGGCCTCATTTTCAAACTAGTTTACATACTCAAAAACAAGCAAAGTGCCTCATTCATACAAGCTATACGTTGAATCAAAAAACCTCAAGTGGCCTCGGCCGAGAGGCCTCGGATCCGAGGCCTTACACACAAACTAGTTTACATACTCAAAACAAACCAAAGTGCCTCTTCCGTACACTTGTTTTGGAACACATAAAAGAGGCCTCGGATCCGAGGCCTCATTCACAAACTAGTTTACATACTCAAAACAAACCAAAGTGCCTCATCTGTACACTTGTTTTGGAACACATAAAAGAGGCCTCGGATCCGAGGCCTCATTCACAAACTAGTTTGCATCCTCAAAAACAAGCAAAGTGCCTCATTCATACAAGTTATACTTTGAATCAAAAAACCTCAAGTGGCCTCGGCCGAGAGGCCTCGGATCCAAGGCCTTACACACAAACTAGTTTACATACTCAAAACAAACCAAAGTGCCTCATTCGTACACTTGTTTTGGAACACATAAAAGAGGCCTCGGATCCGAGGCCTCATTCACAAACTAGTTTGCATCCTCAAAAACAAGCAAAGTGCCTCATTCATACAAGTTATACTTTGAATCAAAAAACCTCAAGTGGCCTCGGCCGAGAGGCCTCGGATCCAAGGCCTTACACACAAACTAGTTTACATACTCAAAACAAACCAAAGTGCCTCATTCGTACACTTGTTTTGGAACACATAAAAGAGGCCTCGGATCCGAGGCCTCATTCACAAACTAGTTTGCATCCTCAAAAACAAGCAAAGTGCCTCATTCATACAAGTTATACTTTGAATCAAAAAACCTCAAGTGGCCTCGGCCGAGAGGCCTCGGATCCGAGGCCTCACACACAAACTAGTTTACATACTCAGAACCAACCAAAGTGCCTCTTCCGTACACTTGTTTTGGAACACATAAAAGAGGCCTCGGATCCGAGGCCTCATTCACAAACTAGTTTACATCCTCAAAAACAAGCAAAGTGCCTCATTCATACAAGTTGTACTTTGAATCAAAAAACCTCAAGTGGCCTCGGCCGAGAGGCCTCGGATCCGAGGCCTCACACACAAACTAGTTTACATACACATAACCAACCAACCAAAGTGCCTCATAAAGACATGCCTAACCAAGTTACATGTTACATGGCCCACGGGCGTTCGCCCGTGGGCCACAAGGCAGAGAGCAAGGAATCAAAAATGGAAGAAAGTTGACATTCCATTAGTTTGAGAAATCAAGAACCTCGCCTCTCTCAAAACCCTACCTTTCACATACTCAAACTTACACAATTAAGAGGCCTCGGATCCGAGGCCTCTTCCCCTAGCTCCTTCTTATGCACTACACAAAACAAAACAAGGCCGAGAGCAATTGATGTGCACATAACATTTTGATTTTTCAAGCACAAACCTACCCACAAATAAGAGGCCTCGGATCCGAGGCCTCTTCCTATGGCTCCCACTTATGCACTACACAATAAAAGAAATGGCTGAGAGCAAGGAATCAAGAAAGCAAGAAAGTTGACATTCAATTAGGTTGAGAAATCAAGAACCTCGCCTCTCTCAAAATCCTACCTCTCACATATTCAAACTTACACAAATATGAGGCCTCGGATCCAAGGCCTCTTGCCCTAGCTCGTTCTTATGCACTACACAAAACGAGCCAAGGCCGAGAGCAATTGATGTGCACATAACATTTTGATTTTTCAAGCACAAACCTACCCACAAATAAGAGGCCTCGGATCCGAGGCCTCTTCCTATGGCTCCCACTTATGCACTACACAATAGAAGAAATGGCCGAGAGCAAGGAATCAAGAAAGCAAGAAAGTCGACATTCCATTAGTTTGAGAAATCAAGAACCTCGCCTCTCTCAAAACCCTACCTTTCACATATTCAAACTTACACAAATATGAGGCCTCGGATCCGAGGCCTCTTCCCCTAGCTCATTCTTGTGCACTATACAAAACGAGCCAAGGCCGAGAGCAACATGATGTGCACATAACCTTTTGATTTTTCAAACACAAACATACCTTTCCTAACATGTTCCTAAACCCAAATCAAGACAAGGCCGAAAGCAAGTCAAGCTGATATTCCAAATACTATGAGAAATCAAGGTGATAGAAAGCAAAAACGTTGGCGAACATAGCTTGGCCGAGATCCCGACACCTTACCAGAATTTGGAGTATGCCCTCCACTGAAGCCCCTATATTGGCGCCACTATCTTCCGAGGTCCCGTCCTCTGTCGGTGTTATTGGAGTGCTTCTCGAATCTCCGAGGTTTACTTGCGCCATTCCTCTCCCGCGGCCACGCCCTCGCCTTGATGTTTGTTGTGTTCCGCCCGCCTTGCTTCACAAAAATCTTGAAGCAGGGGTCACAACATCCACACTTAGGGTTTCTGCGCATGGGTCTCCTCCTTCAGCTCTTTCGCGGCCTCCCAACAAATTTGATTTCAGATCTTCCTTTGCCGCTTTCCTCTTGGACGCCTTCATTTTTTCTCTTGCTTGAATTGTTGGTTGTCCCGACATCGGTTCTTGCTCTTCTAACGCCTTCTCAATTTGTTGTGCTACCTCTTGTTGTCTTCTTCGTAGATATTTCCACTATCTGCACTCCCCCCCTCTTCCTATATTTAAGATAAAACAATGTTTATAACAATGATGACAAACCATAATATCTAAAAGAAAAGTTGTTTCACAGTTGAATATGTTCTACCATTTTCATTATGTGCTCAAACAACTGAATATATGGAGAACCCGAAGAATACGTACGACACTTGTAGAGTTTGTCTCTTCGCGTGAGTCCTCTTGGATGCTGTCGTTTCCCAACTCCTCCACTTCTGCCATTGGTTGCGCTTTACTTCCGTCCGCCTCTTCTACAATCGGTGATAAATGAAAAGGCCGAATCCCACAGTCTAGCCTCCACGAAGGTTTCCGCAGGTCCTTTATGCTTTGGCTCAAATCCTCGGGCGTCCCACGGCCCTCAATTGGCGCTTTCCTTGCCTGTGACTTTTGTGTCCTCACTGTCTTTCTCTTCTTATCAGTGTAATATGTAGACGATCGCCTCCTCTTCTTTTTCTTAGATGGTTCCGTTGTCGGAGGTTGTGAATTGCCTATTTCCTTCATGTGTTCAACCCTCCCGCAATTCAGACCTATTCGCTCTATTTCCTTTCCACAACCTCACCACATCAAACTCACACATTGGAAAGAAAGTGAGCAATCGTCGTCTTGGTTCTATGCCCGGTAGTAAGAACGTCCTCAAGAAAATAGATTACGATAAACTAAAAATCCAAGTAGTTAATCACCTTCCCCCTCATTTCGATGGTACCCAGTTATTTGTCCTCCCTGCAGCAGAAGTCTCATCATCTCAAACCAGGGCCAAGTCGTTGGACGGCATGGACAAGCAATATGATGGCCATGTTTGGACTAAGACTCAAACCACCAACATTACAAACGACGTTGGCCTTACCTTTCGTTCCTCTACATGTGTTGGCCATCTCCAATGCCAAAACCCTAGTTGTGATTACCTTCAACGCACCCATCGTGCCTCTAAGGTCAACAACACGGAATTCGAAGGTTTCACTAAAGATCCTTTCCCTCTCTCTGGATTGTGCCATCCGGTTCTACTCTAGTTTGCAGGATCTGCAAAGAGCCTCCCAAATGCATTGCTCTATGCCAGGCGAAAATCTTCTACGTCCATGGGAAGGAGTCCTCTCAAAGAGCCTGCATTCATCTCGGTACTCATCAACATCCAGTGAAGGTTGGAGACTGCAGAGACAGCCGGAAGCGTATCAATGCACTTCTCGAGGAGCACGTTGAGCGTACTCCTCAAGCCACGCACAACAAGATTGACCTTGAAGCCAGCAAGGACATTGTTGGTGAGTTCCTCATTTCTGGCGATAATGACACACACCGACCCCTCTCCTTAAAAGAGCTCGAACCTGTGTTTGAGAGCTGTAGAGAGTTGAATTCCCCAAACCTTCGCTCTAAGGTTACCTCTTTCAAATATTTGCGGAGGTTCGGTGTTATGGATGGCATCGCAAAGCTCAGAGGTGTTAGCAATTGGGCCTACGTCCAACGGAACCAATTCCCAGGACAAGGTGACGATGCGGACAAGGTGTTCGTCTTTAAGATGTCGGAGGTTGGTCCTGGAAGTGGAGTGGATTTGGTTCGTCGGATGCAACCGGGTGGGGACCTTGAGAACGTGTGGATGATGTCCGATCACGTCAAGCGGGTCAAAGGGTGGACCACCATGGCTGCTCATGTCTACGATGGGACTTATCAACGGGTCATGACCATTTCATGTTGTGATTTCCAATTAGAGGATAAGGATGCCCAAGTGCTCTTCTGGCAGAACCTCAACCACGTCATGGCCCGACACGGTATCCCACATCCAACCTTTATAGGCTTTATGGCGGACAATGTGCAAGCCAATTGGAACGCAGTTCGCATTGTGTATGGTTTAGGAGATCCCAAAGTTCCAATGGAGGGTCGTGAGCGCACTTGTTTTTTCCATTGGAAACAATCGCTTGAAAAACATACAAAATCCTATATAAAACATGAGTTACAAGACCAACATAGACACCTTTGCCTTCAATATCGAAATGCGTCATCTATGGCAGAGGCTGAGACTAGGTACCTAGCTATCAAGGCTTGGTGGGCGTCATCGAATTGTACGAGTGAGGACGGTCTCAAGCATCTTCAGCTCTGGCTTGCTTTTTGGCACTTCCGCTACCTTCAATGGGGTGGTTTCATGGAACTGGTACATATCCTTCATGATTCATTATTGGTTTTTCCTGGGTTCAGTTTCATCTCTTTGTACTGATTCTAATACTTGATTTCCTCAAGCATGAAAAGGTTTTAACCCAAGACCAGTTGGCCGAGATGCCGTCGTGCAATCTTGCGGAGTCCGTCCACAACAAGTGGCTTCAAGCCTCCGGCAACAAGGGTGGTGATCTCTACGTGGCTACGGTGGACGACTACATTCGCGCCTTCTTACAGGTTGTGGCATACTGCCAATTCCTTAAAGGTGGAATTGGCGGAGACGGTCCTAGCAAAGAATAACTGAAGCTCAGGGGTGCTCAACGTCGAGCTCAGCATACTGGCGACCCCACAGTGTTGCAGAAGGTCTTGCTTGACATGCCCGGTGGGGAAGAGTTTTGCAATCGCGATCCACACCTTGAGGGCGCCGAGGTGTTTGGATCGCAGAATCGAAGACCGGACACTCCAATTGGTGATGATGGCGAGACCCACCGCCCCGATACAGTGAACTTCTCTCGACCTCGCCCCGGTAAGCGAGTCACTCGATCTCAACCAGAAACACTACCTACTATCATTGAGGAGTCTTCCCCCTCTGTACAAGAGCTTCAAGTACCTTCACCTGCAGGACTTGGTTTCCAGCGTGTCACCGCCATGCAAGAAACCAAAGTAGATGTCTCTCTTTGGCATATTGCTCGTATACCGTATACCTCAGGGAAATCTTGTTGGGCTAATCATGCGGGCACGAAGAAGAAGTGCACCGCAAGAATCATCACCAATAATAAGAGCGTCCCTGCGCCGACCTACACCGGTATGTGGCATCATTACAAACTCCAATCTATGAAGCGCACGGAATTCGTTTTTTGCCCAGACGACATCGAGCGTTGCGTAAAGGGCCCTCGTCGGAAATGGGTCATGCCGTTCTCTGCTGATGACCAGAAACCTCCTATTCCACCAATTTGGCCCATGAAGATTGGTACCAACCTCACCCGCTCGGAGATCTTCGCGCTTGAGAACGCAGGTTTTCAACTCCCACCAAAAGAGCGCATCACACAGACTCGACTCTTCACCAACTCTGCTCCCCCACTGGATATGTCTCGAATCCGTGTTCCAGAACACCCGGACTTCATCCCTCCCATAAGATTGTCCAAGCTTGTTCGGAGATCCAGCAGCGCACCTTCGGCAAAGCAGAGGCAGATGGTTGCCTCTATTGAAGCTATGCATGGTACTGTTATGAAGTTAACTATGATCCCTCAACCGGGATTTGGTTGCATTATCACACTGCAGTCCAAATCAGAACCGCAACCACCCATCTACCAAGTGACAGTGAGTTCTCTTCCAGAATGCAACTGCGCCTACTTCTTGGATATGATTTCCAAGTTCAGCCACAAACGAAATTCTTATATGAATTGTAAGCATTTGTATTACATCTTCATCAAGGTTTCTAATTTGGATGCGGAAGTGAATTTGTTCATACACGCCCCGACATTTAGTTTCAATGAGGTCAAACTCATCATGGAGGGAGGTCTCTTAACACATTCTACTTCCTAGAATTCCTCTCAGCCTAGCACTACATTAGGCTATGATATATGTGTCCAATTCTGGACCTCTTGTGAAGCAATAATTGATTGATATAATAAAGATATAATCTCAATGATTATTTTTATTCCATTCAAAGTATCGTATTACAATGTATCATTTGTCTATCAACTCTATTTCCGTTTTGCATACTTCTTGGATGATTCCGAGGGAGGTGGACCCGGTCGAAGCAAATCCATATAAGAAACTATTTTATCTCTCATTCGATCCTTCAGCGGACGACGATGCGGCAACAATCCTCTCATCCTTTCCCGAAATGAAAGAGACTTCGAAGATTCGCCTTCCACCTTCACCTCCTTTTCCGTTTCGTTCGATTTGTCTTTATCCAAATCAACGTCCTTCTCCGGCACATCTTCATGTATTTTTTTCTTTTTTCTCATATTGTTTTTGTTCCTCCTGCACCCTCCACCTCCATACTTGTGTAGACTGCGAAAATGGAGTCAGCTCGTAGTCATCACTACCTCGATTTCCAGCAGCAAACTCAAATTCCGGCGATGGATTAAAAGGAATATGAGGATTTCCTATACTTATAATTTCCTTCTCCCATCCTAGTCCAGTAAACACGTCTCTTTCATCTCCCATTGCGTGCAAGTGTATATACAATCATGTTGGATATGAGTCTAATTTATAACCTATTCGGCCGAAAACGATAATTGCAGCAGTCCAAGCTATAGAGTTGACTCACATATAGGACAAAGAAAAAAGTGATGGAAAAAAAACGAAGCAAGTTGATTATTTTGATTCCTTTGTATTTTGATTGACTCGTTCTTCAATTATACCAATCTGAGAAAAACCATTTTCATTGAATTTTTCTTGTAATCATCCATGGTTTTAACAATTCAACCACCTCACGGTTTCCAAACTTAGTGAGACCATTTCAATTTCAGGGTTTTTTTGTTTATTTTATGACCTATACATCCCACGGAAATAGGTCCAATTTTTACTATTTTTGGAAGATTATGGAATATTCCAGGTATATTCTTGGCTATTTTTTAAAACCCCTTATTTTAGTCTGACAAGTTTGCTATTTTTATTTCCTCTACGCTCTCCGCTCTCCGCTCTCCGCTCTACGCTCTATGCTCACATACAAGTGTCGTCCGCTTGGAGGTTAGACCACCCGGGACTAGAATCAAAGGCAGCTGGGCTTGGAGGTTAGACCACACCCGAGACTGGAATCAGAAGGCAGTTGGGTTGCCTAGCAACAATTCATTTAGACTATCTAGGGGTTAGCAAGGCTAGCTCAAGTAGTAAGTATTAGCACATAAAAAACTAGATCACATTAGGCCATCTTTAGTGGTAGCTAAGAAGTTATATTCATTTAGGCTAGTTGGTGCCACGTGTGGGTTTGTATGAGTGTGTTTAACCATTGAGAAAAGTGTTTTTCAACACTTGCACCTCTTGGTCAAAATAACTCACTTGCATTATTAATGGAGAATGTGGAAGATTCTTGCAATGGCAAGAAAAAGGAAGTGAAGATTAAACGAGTGAGGGGAATGTCCTTAAGGGCATGTGTGGCTAAAGCCACGGGTTGGATGCTTAAGAAAGCCAACTCTACCACAAGCCAAGAGGCTAACATTAATAAAGTACAATGAGTGGAAACAATATGTGTTCTTTTGGACATAAAAATTACTTTGCACATGGTTCAAGTTGTAAGAGATACATGTGACTCGCAAAGCCATCACCCGGACTAGGACGCTTAAGGGTGGTGGATTTGGCCTCACAGCCCGCGTTCCCTACAACGTTCCCCTCCCGTCCGCCCCACGTTCCCCCTCCGTGCGTTCACGTTCCCTCTCGTCCGCTCCCCGTTCCCTTCCGTCCGCCCGCGTTCCCCTCCCGTCCGCCCCACGTTCCCCTACCGTCCGCCCCATGTTCCCTCCCGTTCCCTCCCGTCCGCGCTTCGTTCCCTTCCGTCCGCCCGCGTTCCCTCCCGAGTTCCCCTACATCCACCCCCTCGTTCCCTCCGTCCGCCCCCGCGTTCCCACGTTCCCCATACGTCCTTTTCGTGCCCCATGTCAAATCCGACCGGGATCCCATAATGATTGTGCACCCCTTTGCCTATATAAAGCCGTGGGGCTTTAGTTCCCCTCACTTTCCTCTCCTCCCACCACAAAGGGACCCGAGACCTTGTTGCCGTCCCAAGGACAGCGGCACCGCGCGGGTCTCAGGGGGTTTGGGAGGGCAGGGCAAATTGTGGATGAACCCTTGCAATTTTTTTTCCAGATTCACGCACTCATTTCTACATTCACTCACTCACGCGGTTTTTTCACGATGGAGGGGGAGGACATTGCTCCTTACCAAGACGAGGATACGAGGGTGTACCGTGCTTGGCTCCAAAGCACTACATCTGCGCATACTGGAGAGGGTACGGGAAGCAATGCCGGAAGTGGAAGTACTGCAGCACGTCCCCCACGTCCAGATCCTTTTCGGTTTGGCGAAGAGTTCTTTGTTGTTGGTCATTCAGGAGGCAACCAAACACGTGGAAGCCGTGGAACACGTGGGAGTCGGGGAAACAGTGGCCATAGAGGGAGTTCCACAGATATAAATGCAGCCACTCGTGGTGAGTCCGGGCCACCACGATCTCCGACACGGCAGACATCAAGACCGGAGAGCCCTGCACGTGATGTACCTTAGGGTTCGGAGCATGGTGAAAGACGGGGATAGAAACGCCCAGCAGTTTCGAAAGGGACGGAGGAGGGGTCCGCGGTATTAGGTTCGCAATCGAGGAAAAAGAAAAATAGAGGCAAACGCGACCCGCGAATCGATGAGGCTCGAAACCATTGTAGGGTCGTGCTGTTGGAGTGGTTTAGAAATAACAGCATGGTTTATTTGGAAAAAAATACCTCAATGATGGTACAAAGGGTTTAGAGTTGGTGAGGAACGATTTGATGTTTATTCTCACGGAAGCCACGGCTGGAGCGGAGTTTGAAGAAGCTAGGGGCATGAGCGATTGGGACACCTGGATTGAACAACAAGCCAGGGAAGCAATCTACAATCCAACAATGGCATATGATGCTCTGCATCCTGGCGAGGGAAATAGTAGTGGCAGGAAGTCCGAGCTGTACATGAAGCTAGAGAATTGGAAAAGAGGCGTAATAGCAGCAAAAGGAACATCCTCCCGCAACCTTCCCATTTTTATTGATAGGCAGATGGCAAACAATATTCCCACTCAGGGCCGGCAGGGTGTCATATGGTTGCCTAGGAATGCGGAGATCAAAGCCTTGGATAAGGAAATCTTCCAAGGGACCTTCGGAGTGGTGCGGAGAGTCACAATTCATGGAGCATCATTCATCCCTAGCTGGATAGAGTGGGCTGGGAAGACCATGAAGGCCACGAATAGTCTGGAGAACCGAAAGGAGCGTTCAGTTGAAGCATAGATCATCCTGGGGTAATCAAGCTACAATACCTCAATATGAAAACATACGAATCCTATTCGATGTGGTGGAATGGAGGTTCCTTGAAGAACATGAGGGTTTATGACTTCAGCGTTCCGGAAACCCACGAGCGCACAATCCTTCAAATGCCTGGGCCAGACTTTGAAGCACGGAAACGGTTGGTTGTATATCGAAGGCATCGAGTTTATTTGGCATGGGCTCTAATGTGCATTGCGGATGTAGTGCACAAGCATGACGTGTTGCACAATGACCTTAATCCCAACAATGTCATGCTGCATTTCCCACAAGATCGTGATAACACGGTTTACATTGGTGTGTGTGATTGGGGCATGGCATCCTGGGGAGATGAAGACGCACCCTCCAACTATGGAAGAGATTCAGTGGATGAGATGAACAAGCACAAAGCAAAATACAACTGTGCTGGTCCAGAATTATTCCATGTACGAGGGGGGGAAAGTTAGTATGCGAGCGGAGAGCGGCGATTTGGAGAGCGGAGAACTCCATTTGAGACATGAATTGAGAGGGGAAATGCACCTATAACCGTGAGATTATGGGTTTAGGGTAGAGCTATTTTTAGAAAATTTTATGAGTTAGGGTCTCTATTACCGTGGAAATAGAACAACATTTCCCCATTTGAAACGTTTACATATTTTTGAAACATATATATATTATAATAAAAATACAAAATTAGGGCTTACATCACTATTACGTCATAAATACAATTACCAAACTTGTGTACTATAGTACATATCACTGTAAATCAAATAAAAATTACTATATGAAGGAAACACGAAGGAGGTATGTGAAAAGAATTCCCCACATATAGTCCACTCTATTAATGTTACACCTATAAATGTTAACCCTTTCTAATTGTTAACTTTATTCTACTCCCCACATATTGCACACTTTTAAATTTGACTCTATATATGTTAACGAATGAAATGCAACCATAACTACTCTTTGGAAAGACTACGTTTGACTACGTTTAGTTCTAGTGACGGAAGTGTAAGAATGGAGGCACATGAGAACTTCCATTAGAAGGTACATGGAAACACGTTCATGTGGGTGTCCAAGTATGTGGGTTTGTTAGTGCAAATTGAGAAATATTTGCAAGTTGTGCATGCCCATGATTCATACTTCACCCATGATTTCTAAACTTCATATTGAATAAAGTTTTGATTGGGTTTGCAATTTTATGAATGGTATTCTCTCACAAGGACTCTTCAAAAATGCTTATATTTATAAATGTTAAGATTTGTATATTGGTCGATAAAACAATTTTATAATTGGTAACTGTTAACACCTTAATAAATGTTAACTATGATCGTTTCCCGAGGGTTAACATTTGAGGGTGAACATTATAGAAAGTGTTGTGTGGTGTGCAACTTAAGTATTATTGAATATTTATGATTTAGTGAAACAAGGAGGAGCTGTGTGGGGCACCAACTTTATATTTGAATGGGTGGATGCTACATTAGCGGTTAAGATTGTGAGAGGCATACCGTTTAGGGATACTTGAACTATACTTAAGGGCTAATCCACAAACTAAAAATATTTACAATAATAATTGAAAAATGCAATGCGGGTTGACATTATGGGAATGAAATAAAGAAGAGCAAGTATGAGACTTGCGCCGGAAATCTAAAAGCCAAAAATAATACAATCCAATACAAAATGGAGTTCAAGGAATAAACTCATCCTCACTCTCCGAAGCACTTTGATCTATGTATCTAAGTACTCTTGGATCGTATCTCTCACGTGGACTAGAAGAGGCACTAGAGCTATGGGAGGAGTATTTGGCATAAGCTACTGCCATATCCTCGGCATAAGAAGGAAGTCGCATGGTAGGACTAGTCGGCGAGCCGAAGTATTGATCCATCAGACTGCACCAACAGAGGAGAAATTACAATTGTTAGAATACTTCCAATCAAATGCAACATACTCAACATTAAGTTTAAGATGACAACAAACTTACTCACATAGATTAACTGCACCTTGTTGAGGGAGGGCATCGTCGTCGTCCTTGTCAAGGTCTACAACGTGAGTTGGATCGACCCCTAGAGACTCCGAGGCTGCGACCTGTATTGGGTGCAAAATTTCTTCGTACAATTCCTTGTCTCCCTCAAGTGCCACTATTGCCCTGTTAGTAGATTGTGCTGCAAGAACCGAGGCACCTACAAAGGGAAAAACAAATGAATTAGTAGAAGGTGATTGAATTGCCTAAGTCTAGAGGCATGGGAATGTTACATAAATTACTCATACCAGTTCCAGCAGTGAGGTCACATATAATCCCGCATGGAGGGCTAAGGCCACTGATTAGAAACTGGAGTAGGGACATTGCCTTCTCTTTAGGGCCCCTCCAGAATGTGTCACCGTCGTTGCGCTTGAGTGCAGTATCAGAGGTGACAATGTTGAAAAGAACGTCATCATTTGCAAGGTCAACATCTTCAAATTTGTCACTGGAAGAAATAACAAACTCCTTGGGTGGCCTAAGCAAAGGTGTTGAGAAAGATCGAACCAACACGATTGCTTTGAATTTCAGAATCTGGACATCAAACATAGGCCTCGAATTGTTAGCAATGTGATTGAAAGTATGAATGACTTCGAACTTGAAGAGTGGGAAATGGCTACAATTACTCACCCGCGTAGAGTTATGCACGGGGGGATCACACCCCCTTACATTTCATAATCACGTGCGATAAAAGTTTGCTACCCTATATTACATGCCATAGATAATTTTTAAAATTATGATATTTTTTCTACATACACATAACCATTGATAATATCTTTTGTATATTTTTTTGAAATTTTTAGTCATCTTAATTTTTTGTAGTAATTTTTTTAGTTCAATGTTGCGTCATTCTAGTTAGAAACGGTATGTTTTATAAAAAAACAAATCATCAAATTTGGTTACCAATTTTTACTATGTAATAGATACTATGTATATCTACTCATGAAAAAAAATCATAAACTTTTGAACCATTTTGGTGATGCTTTTATGTAAAAGTAGATTTTGTTTTATCGCACGTGGTGTTCAACTTGACAATGAAGTGCACCCCCCGTGGAGCTATGCATAGGGTGAGTGAGGTGTAGAGAATTAGCGATGGTCCATTCCTCCTTGACCTCCAAGTTGTTGTTGTAGAGAAAGCTCAAGACCTCCTTCTTGATTTGCACACTGTCAGGATAAAATAAGAGGAGTGTGTGAGCCCAAAATGGTGCCCACATGTGGTGATTAACTCTTCGAAACCAATTTTAGTTTGACTTTGATGTGTTATGATTATTCACAAAACATAAAAATAGTGAAGTGTGGTTTGGATTTAAGTTTAGGCTTTAGAATGTGTTGTGTGATTATTTCAAGGTTGAATTCAATAAGAGTATGCCTTGATTATGTGAGTAGGGGGTAAGGTGAAGCAAAGTGAGTTCCGCGGGTTAAATGCCCACTTTTGGATCCACCTTGGTAGTTTAGGAAGAAGGAAGCTTGGTGGAAGGGGATTAGTCCCTACTTTGAAGGTGAAGGTTAAGGGATTGTGATTGGAGGTGCTAATCCTCTCACCCTATCCTCACCTCTCTCTCCCTCTTTGCTACTTAAGGTGGTTTCTCTCTCATTTTCCTCTCTCTCAACCAAGCGCTCTCAAGGGAGCAAGTTCTTCAAGAGCTTGAGCCACGTGTGTGGATTGTTAGTTCTTAGTAAGGTTAATTAGTTGAGCTCTCTCTCTCAAGGCCTCACAAGTGAGTGAACTCTTAGAGTTTAAGATTGCATATAGGGATTAAGTGGTAGTTAGTGAAAGTAGTATGTTAGATTAGTTCATGACTTAGGAACAAGGAAAATAAAATAAAAGAATAACTTAGGAAACCTTTGATTAGTGAATGAGAGGGGGTGTATTAATGGTAGCTGGCAGATGGACTTACTATATAGTCACTAGGACCTTGGGAAGAACTAAGCTGCTGGGCAGCCGAATTAATCAAGGGGCTGCCGGTAACTAGGCGTGAGTTGTACCAATGGTTACTTAGACAATTGGTAGGATTAGCAAGCTAAGGCTAAGATTGTGTGGAGGTTGCCACTAAACTATCCAATAGGGTGTTAGACCAATCGTAGAATTAAATAGTTATTAGACGAGTGTTAAGCTCAATAGGATAGGCAAGGTGTGTGGAAGTCTCATGTGATTGTACGTAACATTGACTATAGAGTAAAGTGTTTTTCAACACTTGCATCTATCGTTCAAAATAACTTACTTGCATCATTAATGGAGAATGTGAAGGACTCTTGCAATGGCAAGAAAAATGGGGTGAAGATCAAAAGAGTGAGGGGAATGTCCGTAAGGGCGTGTGCGGCTAAAGCCGCGGGTTGGACTCTTGAGAAAGCCAACTCTAGCACAAACCAAGAGACCAACATTAATAAAGTACAATGAGTGAGACAATACATGTTCATTTGAACATGAAAATTACCTTGCACATGGTTCAATGTTGTAATAGATAAATGTGATTCTCAAAGTCATCACCCGGACTAGGACGCTTAAGGGTGGTGGATTTGGCTTCACATAAATGGTGCGTCCGCCGGGAGTGAAGCGGGTAGTAGATAGAAGACTTGGAGGCAACTAGGAAGACTTGGAGGCAACTAGGAGAATGTGGAGATACAAACTTGAGAAGGAGGAAGGAACACTCGAGGTTCGGTAAGTATCCTCTCTTGGGTTTTATATTAGAATTTATTAGAGTAGTTGTATTTCAATTAATTCCTTGGAATGAATTGCATTGTCAATTATGCAATTTTATTTTTGAGGAAGGAGCGCGGCGAAGGTACGATCGCCACCTTCTTGGGAGTTTGATAAAAAAATCAAGAGGAACCTAAGATCGGTAGCTCATTAAATCTTTAGAGGGATACTTAATTTAGGAATTCGACTTCGACATTCACCCCGGGGTGAGTCTCCAAGTTTTGGGCTTGGAATCTATAGGTTAGAGTTATTAGTTAGATTTAGTGATTGTGATATCACGTTGAACCACGACCGAGGAGAGTGCTAACTTGCAGGGGGAAGCGATAGCTTGAGGTATGTCATTTTCTTCCAATTGAAACTTCTAAATAATTAAGGAACGATTTTAGTATTCGTTATTGTCGTTACCCGTTGTAGAGGGTAATTCCCTAGCCATCACATTATGTTGGAAACTTGAGGGTGATGCCTTGATTTTCAATGTAGTATATGGCAACAGTCACCCCCTCACTATCGGTATTGTGGTGAGTGCCTATTCGAAGAAAAGTGTGGAGGTGATACTCCGACTTGACTAAGAATTGTCATGAACATGCCTATCCCTTGTTGGGGATTTTTTTCACTTAAGTAGGCTTGCGAGTTCTCTTTCTTCACCTCCATAAGTTTTAATTTACACCAAGAAAAATGATAATACTAAGAGGGGAAATGTGAGAATTGTATTTTGGTCAAGTGAGGGTTGATCAATTCTTATGGAATGCAAGGTAAGACTCGTTCTCAAAGACCAAGCTTGATAGTAGGATTGGAAAAATCTACGCGAAGGAGGCGATCCTCTAGAAGTAGTAATAGAGTAAAACAAGATGATGTTAGGATAGAGAGTTGCTTAAATGTTGAACCTAAGACTAGATCATTTTTAGATACATTAGAATTAGGAGCTCAACTTGAAGGGGAGGCCACTCCCTCCAAGTTGAATGGTGAAACTTCTTCGGAAAATTATACACCTAGGGAGGAGTTTCCGATAGGAGTTGTTAGTGGATTATTAGATAGTTCATCAATCACGATGGACGGGGGTCGAGAAATGGATCCGCCACCCATACCTCCTATACCGCCGATTGATCTATTGGTTAGGCCAAGAGGCTTACCCATTGTAGTTCCCCAAAACTTACAAGCGTTGGACATACCGTCTTACCTTCCTAAGTTTTATGGAACTAAGGATGAGGATCCCTCAAGGCATATGGAGAGGTATATGGAGAGGTTGGCTAGCTCCCTCGTGACTAACCCGGGTTATTGGTTAGTTTGGTTTCCCACCACTTTAGAGGGCGAGGCTTATGAATGGTATAGGGACCATGCCGAAGGTCATTTTAGAGGTTGGGATCAACTACAAAGAGAGTTCTTAAACGAGTTCCGTCTGGAAGTTGGTCAAAGCACGGCCTTGAGGGCGTTAGCTTCATTGAAGTAAGGTAGGGAGGAAGAGATCTCGGCGTATATTAGAAGATTTGATTTAGTGTGTACGCGGTTCGTAGGCACCATGCTCAACGACGACACACTAAAACAATTCTTTATCCAAGGATTTTTTAAGTCGGGAACTATTAGGAGTGTTCTTGAGAGAAGTCCTCACACATTAGCGGATGCCAGATGAGCGGCTAGGGAGATAGAAGGTTTGGACAAAGATCATGAGCGTTTGTGGAAGAAGGAAGATGAATTGATAACTCAATTCATCCCCATTCGACCTAGAATGGTCATGATCGATCCGGTCAAGTATGAGAATCAAGCTCCTTATGCTATAGCCGATGGTGGTCCACGTCCTTTGGCGGTTAGAGAACCGGTGTCATTACTAGCACTACCGGCCCCTAGAGTTGATCCACACCTTGAGGAAGTAGAGTGACGGTTAGGTGCTAGTCAATTAGGATTCCAAGAGGCCATGATCAAACAAATGCAAAGCCTTACCGACCAAATGTCATTAATGATCAAGAGCCAACAACCAAAACTTCCACCACCTATTGAGTCGGGTAGACATTCGTCGGATTTATGGTGTGTTCAATGTGGCCAACCGGGCCATACTCGTCAATATTGTAGAGTTGGACAAAACCGTGACCAACGGAGACACAATGGTCCACCTCTACAAAATCAACGAGGTCAAGCACCACCTCATTATGGTCAAAGGAACAATAGAAATTACCATCCCAGAGGTCAAGGTGGTCAAGACAATGAGAAGAAAGAATTTCATTTGGTTTGTGGGAAATGACACGCCCAAAGTCAATGTTGGTCCGATGGACAAGGTTACGGTTGTAGTAATTGTGGGGGGAACCATCCTTCGGATGAATGTCGTCAACCGGATAAAGTCATTAGCATGCCATATCCGGTAACCAATCCACAACAACAAGCGAGGGATAATATGAGAGGAGCTAGACCTCAAGGTGGACCACCTAATGAACTTAGACCACCAAATTTGTATTATGACCATGGTAACGCGAGACAAACTTTTAACCCACCGACGGGATTGCAAACGACGAATGGGTACATCCCCGTTCAAGGTAAGCAAGGAGGTCCACAAAATCACGACAATAGGCGCCAAGCTCCGCCTATGGATCCGCGTCCGTCTAACTCACAAGATGTTAGATTTATGAACGGTGTCGTGGATGCCAATTGTGATGACATGCCTCCTTTCCCAATGGGTATTGGAGAAGAGCAAAATCAATGGCCTCCACACACTAATGCCATTACTTATGAATTGAGAGGTCTAGAGGGGGAAGTTATTCATGAAGTACCGGCCTTAGCGGTCACCACTAGAACTAGAAGAGGAGATGCTCCACTAGAGGTAGGAATAGGGGATCAAGAGGAGTATTTTTCGGATGAAGGTCTTAATATTCCCGAGTTAGACAAGGTAGCTAGAGTAGCTAGGAGGGTCACCAAGGAGTTAGAAGAGGAGAATGCGATTCGCCATGATAGGGAGAAACCTAATGTAGTTCATGATTTAGAGGGTAGTGATGTAGGAGAATGGGAAGGACCGGGAGTTCGTTTGGATGAGTTTGATGGTGTGGGCAATACTAAGGTGGAAAAGTCGAGCGGTTATGATCTACGGGCCGACCTTAGTTCGCTCAAGGCGGACATAACATTCGGACAACTATTGGAAATTTCACCGGTGGCAAGGAAGACACTCAAAGACAACATGCCGGTAAATAGGAGAGCTAGGAAAGTCAAGACTAGAGTAGCCGCTAGGATTGAATCACACGGAGGTCGGGATGTGAGAGCCATAGAGATAGAAGTTGTCATTGTGGACAAGGTAGTTCCCAATGTGTTAGTGGATGGAGGTAGTAGTTTGAACATCTTGCCGGAGCATACTATGAAGAGGTTAGGACTTGATCTCACCGGTCCGTCACCATTGGTTATAAATATGGCGAATCAAAATTCAACGAGACCTTTGGGGATGATTAAGGATTGTAGGATGACAACCGGCGGAGAAGAGTATTTGGTCACGTTCCATGTGATTAAGATGCATTCTAACAAGGATACATTCCCCATATTGTTGGGTAGACCTTGGTTGAGAATGTCGGAGGCCATAGTAAATTGGGGAGGGGCGAAGCCATCCATCACTTATGGTCCTAAGGACAATAGAGTCGTAGTGTCGATTGGGTCATTAGGAAGTTGGATGAAGAAAGAATTGTATCTACCATCGGAAGAGGTAGTTGAGGACGAGGTTAAGGATGACCTTGATGAGGCTTTAGTGGGAGTTGTTCAACCCGAAGGTCAAAGCACAATTGTAAATTTAAGTTCGGGAAGCTTAGGTCCTAAGTTTTACCACCACAAAGATGATGGTGAGTATGTCAAATGGTTAAAAGAGTATTCCGAGTCGGAGTGTGATATTTTAACAACGTCTCATCACCCTTGTTTGAGTGACGAAAGGCTTAGTTCGAGAGATGAAAGTGAATTGTCGGTAGCATCTTTTGAAGATCTTGACAAAAAGGATTGGATCTCGGGGAAATTAACTTTTTGGGAGGAAGTGAACACGAGTTCGAGATTGATGAGATGGACGTGGATGGTACGCAAGACGACGAAATTATGTTGGAGGCCTCTAAGTTAGAAGAACCATTCCAATTTAACACAACATCTACGGGTATTATGGTGGGGCAAAATGTCGACAACTACCCGAAGGTATCAATGAATAGTTATCAAAGTTACGACAATCATACCCAATCGAGTGAAGAAAACGCTCATTATTTCAAAGCACCAAGTAGAGAAGGATCTTGGACATCGGAATGGTCACGTTGCGAACCAAATACACTTTGGACTGGGATTCGGACACTATGGGTGCAAGATGGTATTCGTATCATATTGAGTTATGGACAATATCGCCATGAGCGGACCGAAGACCATGGAGAGAACTCCTCTCTTTCACATTTTTCGGAAAAATGGCCTAGATATCGGTCTAACCTTCAATGGTGTTTTTATTAATTCCAAGGAGTTACACATCACCGAGTTTTGCACAAAAGCGCATGTGGTTGGGTTACTCTCTCACTTGTAAATGAGGTGTTTTTCAACAACTCGTGTTAATTAAACTTTGTTTAACGGAGAGCTCTTTACTACGCGGACCTCGGGAAGTCGTTGTAAGCAATACCGGGCGTGAATTCAGCATTTACCTTCGAAGCAAACGATCTTAGATTCACCCCCCGATGGTCGCCAATTATGTGAGCCCAAAATGGTACCCACATGTGGTGATTAACTCTTCGAAACCAATTTTAGTTTGACTTTGATGTGTTATGATTATTCACAAAACATAAAAATAGTGAAGTGTGGTTTGGATTTAAGTTTAGGCTTTAGAATGTGTTGTGTGATTATTTCAAGGTTGAATTCAATAAGAGTATGCCTTGATTATGTGAGTAGGGGGTAAGGTGAAGCAAAGTGAGTTCCGCGGGTTAAATGCCCACTTTTGGATCCACCTTGGTAGTTTAGGAAGAAGGAAGCTTGGTGGAAGGGGATTAGTCCCTACTTTGAAGGTGAAGGTTAAGGGATTGTGATTGGAGGTGCTAATCCTCTCACCCTATCCTCACCTCTCTCTCCCTCTTTGCTACTTAAGGTGGTTTCTCTCTCATTTTCCTCTCTCTCCATCAAGCGCTCTCAAGAGAGCAAGCTCTTAAAGAGCTTGAGCCACGTGTGTGAGACATTAGTTCTTAGTGAAGTTAATTAGTTAAGCTCTCTCTCTCAATGCCTCCCAATTGAGGGAGCTCTTAGAGTTTAAAGTTGCACGTGTTGATTAGTTAGTAGTTAGTGGAATTAGTGTGTTAGATTAGTTTATTATTTAGGAGCAACACTACAACAGATTGGGTATTTTATGACTGAAATTTATGACTGCTTTAAGTCATAAAATCCCAAAATATGACTGACGAGGCTCCGGATGAGGATGATGCGCGCGGTGACTGGGTCTAGTCAATACCGACGAGTCGCTTCGGACATGAGTCATATGAATATATACGGTTGTGGGGGCGTATAAAAGGACAGATTCTACGATCTCCACAGCACGTGGGGCATACCTTGATTAGCCTTAGAGTCTGTGCCCTTTTTTGACCTGCCCGGGCAGAAAAAATACCTATCCGACGTGGCATGTGACTCTATGTAGTCATGTTTTCTGCTGACGTGTAATATGACTTACATGTGTCATAATTTTGCCGACGTGGCAGGCCACGTGGAATGTGACTACTAGTTTTTTGACTACTTGTAGTCATGTTTTTTGAGGCGATAGTCACATTTTCTTCGGGGATGACATTATTATATGACGTCCTATAGTCATATTCTTAGTAACATGTGATGCATAATGTAACATGATGGAGTGATATTCGCGTAGATGGAGAGTCACATTGCGTAGTTCTTTGTGCGTTGTGGTAACTGTATTGAGTTAGATTTGTATTACTAGCAATTCTGAATGTCAGTCACATTTCCAAGCACAACCCAAGCAATTACGACACATTCAAGTCATGCGCTACAACACTGAGCCAAATAAGAAATTGAGCGCACAAATTGAGCAGATAAATTTCAATAACTTGAACGACTTTATGTAGTCCATGTTTCCAAGCATATCCAAATGTGTTCATCTTTCTACATGACCCCTAAATGCGTAAACTACCGAAATCTAAGTGGCTTGTTGAGGTTCCAGCGGGATAGCCTTTAGTGCTTCCACTGGCCACTTGGTGATGGACTTCAGTGCATCGCCCAGACGCAGCATCGGAGGATCGTCGTCGTTGTTGCCTTCGTACAGCAACACGGACTCTGCTCCCGGTTCGATTGAGGACAAGCAAACTGATACGTTGCCCTCCTCAATGAGGCGCCCGTGGAATGAGCCTCCTGCAAGGCTCACGATGATGCCTTGCGCCACTACGTTCGCCTTGGCCTTGTTCTCCTCGTCCAGGTCGAACAATGCGACATTGGACCCCATGGCCAACGGCAAGGGTGCGTCCTCCACCATCGCATTAGCTGTCTCCGACAATACGGTGGTGATCTCTTCTGCTTGTGTCTGCAGCAGAAAACGTAATTATCAACAAGTAAAACAATCCGCGTTGAGTTACTGGAGCTTCAATACTCAATATATGACCTCACACTAGGCCATGATTGCATAATCTGATAGGACATATTCATATACCGCACCGTAGTTATCAGATATGACAACAATGAGTAATATCATTACGACCTATAACTGAGCATAGTTATATGACTGGACGTAGTCATACAACCCGTGACTAGCCATAGTCATATGACCGCACATAGTCATATGACCTATGACTGACCATAGTCATATGACTGGACATAGTCATATTAGATTGACCACAATGAGTAACATATTCGCCTATAGTCCTCATATTACTTCGTGGAGTGACATACCTACGCGGACATGTGTTATCAGCATTTTCCTTGTTTGCGATTGGAGTGAGAACCAAATAGAAACAAAAAATATCCAAGAGCAGCTTACTTGTGTCGATGAACCTACCAGGTTCGCAGGTACCGACGCTAGATGGACCTCCTTGGTCAGATACGCCAAGCAATATTCAATGTCGGATTGCTTGCGGGCCAATGCTTCGAATGGCCCGCAAATTCTGCGGAGGAAGTCATCGTTGGGGTTTAGGGGATCCCAGCGCGGAAAGTTTAGGACATTTGAGGGGGGAACGCGCCGTCGCCGTTGTATCCCAATCGATTTGGAGACACCGTGTTGAGCCGTGCGTGGGGTCCGGAATCATATCAAATAGATTGCGGAGGTCTCTTATTAGATTCTGCAGGGGGTAAGTCCTCCCCCACAGAAAGCTCCATTGAGCTGTCGTTCCCGATGCAAGAAATGCACCTACAACTTCTAGTACGTTCTGCTCTACGGGAGACCATATCCCAACATCAAAATTAGAGAACAACATCGACAAAAACTTGTCGCAGTCGGTTCTTTTTTTGATTTTTACATTCAGGTCCTTTGCATGGTGGATGACTAGATCCGGGCCCCACTCTCTCCTATCGTGCAAAGGTCTGATATCGCAAAGAAGTCCTACAACATTCAATACTATAATTTTCCTACGCCCGGAGTCCGACACTCTTACCGAGGGGACCTTCGCGGCTAACGGCTGGGTCTTCGGAGCATTGCCAGCCTTCTTCTTCTTCTTCTGTGAATTGCCTCCTTTCTGAGCCCGTTTTGCCGGCCTCTTCGAGCCAGGCGCCTCATTGTCCTCATCCTCCTGCAAGTCCACGGGTTGATCTTGACTCGCTCCAACCCTCATAACCTGGAAGGCCACGACCCAGTAAGCCGCACGCGTTAGAGTATGACTCGGCCCTGTCATATTTGACTGCTTGTGATAACCTCATGTCATGTTATATGACTGCTACTTGTCATGTTCATGACTGCATTGAGTCATATAGTATGACCGCCTATAGTTGTATAACATGACTGCCTAGAGTCATATTATATGACTGCTTTCAGTCGTATTATGCGACATAGTCATATGACTGTCCAATGTTGAGGCCAAATCAAAGACATAAAGCTTGCACGTAAGTATGACTATCCGACAAGTATAATGTGCATATGACATGAATGTCAACCTCTTTCTGTCGAGCCATTGCACGCCGGGTAGGCCGTGCATCGTGTTCCGCCAATAGCTTCTCCGCTTCGCCCTTCCTCTTCTTGGCTATGGGTTTCTTCTTTTCAATGACGGGTTGGCAACTCATATCTGCTAGGGTGTTACGCAATGGCTCCGAATCCGCGGTCTAGCCAGTATGCCCGGATTCCGCCGACTTCCCAGTTGCCTGCATGTTGTAATGATCCACATGAGGCGTGTATTGGTGAACGATCTTCATGCATGACATACAACATTGCTGAAGCAAAGGTGTTCCATACATGTAATCGAATGGAGTACTAGAGGGTATACAGACGCAACCTTTTCGGCGGTTATTTGGATCACGTCGACTCCTGCTTCCGCCGTGGCTGGGGGTTCCATGTCCGTGGGCGTCATTCGCTTCTGCACCTCCAGCAGCAGCTGCTTCATCATAGCCTTCACATCTTCCATCTCCCCCTTCATGCTATCCTGGAAGTCGTGCAGCTCGGTCCGCGTAACAAAGAGGGCTCTATCTCCCGCTCTTGTATTTGGGAGTGGCCCTTTGGACGAAGATGACCGGCCCCGTCCTGATTTCCCGGGTGTCGCTAGCTCGGTTTCCACCTCCAGCTGCGTGGGGGGCCGTTCTAAATTTGCGGCCTGTGAAAGGAGCAACTGTGGATCCATGAAAATACGTAAACATACTAATTGGAACTATGGAAAGTCATATGACTCAGAATATGGCTAGCTGTAGTCATATTACTCGTAATATGACTAGCTGAAGTCATATTACTCAACATATGACTAGGTATAGTCATATTACTCAACATATGACTAGGTGAAGTCATATGACTCACAATATGACTAGGTGAAGTCATATGTCTCTGAATATGACTAGATGAAGTCATATTCAGGTAGCGTGTGACTATCTATGGTCATATGACTTCCGGTATGACTATGTAAAGTGATATCATTCATTATATCACTTAATTATATGATTGCAGGTTGTCACATATTTATGTTTGAATGACTTGCACACAAAATCACTTACCAGTCTAGAGCACACCTCCCCTTCGGACCTTCCAGAATACGACAAGGTCTGCACGGTCTGCCGTGCGGCTTTCATGCGCGTGGCTTCCGCGATTTTGTCCATCCGGGCAATTAACCGCTTGAAGTTGTCGACGTGCGCCTTCTTCACATACTGTGGGAGCGGGCCACAACTCTCTATGAGTTTCTTCATGTTCGACCTGTGAGTCCGCATCTGCTGCCGCAAAATCTGAAAAAAATAGCTTCAGGCACGTCTCCGAGTCCACCACGGTACTCGAACTGTGCGGCCATCTTGTCTTTAATCGCCAACAACAAGGGCCGTGGATGTGCCCTGAAGTTGTCGACGCTCCAGTCGAGGTCGCGAAAGTACTCGCGTAGTCGCGTCAGCCAGTCAGGCCTGTGTATCCCTGTCGGGCATCCGGCCTCGTCGACCTCGACTCACAAACGCTGACCACCACTGGAAGTGTGCAGCTCGTCACTCTTCTTCAAGGACCGCCTAAGGTTCTTCAACTTCGACTGTCGAAGCCGCGCGCTTCCGTCGCCGCCTTCAACCTCTGCCGTCCGGCCAAGGCAACGCACCTTCTCGCAAAGTTGTGTCGGATCAGCTCCTTTTTTAGCCATACGCCGCAAAATGCTTACTTCCCGGAGCTCCAGCTCGTCAAGGAGCTCGTTACGATGCCCTACGCCTATGTCTGCCTCCTCGCTGTCCGCCAATGCTTCGTCGGCGTCCATCTCACAAGCCCGGAGAGTATCTTGCATGTCTTGGGACAGCAGGATATCCTCCTCATCGACCGCCTTGCCCTTCTTTCCGCTAGATTGCAACGGCCATGACCTGGGTTCATTTGCATTACCCTACACACCCAAACGTACAGTACACTATATGTGAGCGTGGAGTCACCCTGCATGACTGTACTAAGTTACATGATTGCATCGAGTCACACTACATGGCCGAGTGGAAGGATATGATTGCATAATATGACTGGACAAAGTCATGTGACTACCTATAGTCATATTACATGACTGTACTAAGTATCATGTTCGGGGTCAGATTATGACCTCATGGATTGATATTCATATACGGACATATGTTACCAACATTTTTTCTATATGTGTTTGGAATGAGGTCCAAGTAACGCGGACGACTAAATGCGTTTGCAAATGCAAGAGACTACGGAGATTTATGTTTTTACCTTCCGCCTCCTTGGTTTGGGCCGCTCGTCCTCGGAAGTCTCCTCTTCATCCTCTTCGTCCTCGTCATCATCGAGGTCCGTTTCAGGAAGTTGTTTTTTTCCCTTCGCTCGAGTGGTCACACCCCAGCCACCACCCTGCTCTAGAGATGGGCCCGGCTCTCCCACAGGCACGCCACGGCTGCTCTCAAAAACACGCGCAACCTCATTCGAAGTCATTTCCAAAACCGGCAATGAAATTGCTGGGAAACTAGCAATTGTGCGAAATACTTCCACTTGCATGCCATCAGGCAGATTAGCTATTTTTGTTATCAAATTGACTAGTACATTGTTCATTTCGGCATTTTTGGTGGAAGTCGCGGGAACCACACTGTTCAGTACGAGCGGGAGTTATTAGACGGACATTACATCTCACAAAAATCGTGACTCCAACGACTGTCAATGCTGAAACATGACTCAAATGAGTCATGAGGTCTCCACGTTTGTATGACTGGGAGGAGTCATAATCATGAAATTGGTCACAACATGTAATGAGATTGGTCCTAAATAAAGATTGAAATTGAACCCCTATATGAGGAACTCAGTTCATCATACTTTTGTGAATTCATCTTACGAAAGGAATATGTAACAAACACCTACACAAGTTGGACCTAAAATAACATTCAAAAGTGAGGTGACAAGTTATGTATAGTGGCACCCTCCCTCAACAACTCCAACAATTTCTTTGGTCTTCAACGGCTCACTATGTGTTTGTGATAAACTTGTCAAAATGAAAAGTCTTGACAAAACCCAGTGAGCAAAGTCTCACTTTCTAAATCCAACATTTGAGGATGTGAAACCAAAAACCAAAATTAAGAGGAATTGATATTTGTATGGTCTTGGTTAAGATGTAGGTGGCAAGCTTGCAAATGTGATGAAAACCATAGTGTCACATGGAAGTGTGCCTTAGATTCCTTCCCACTTTCAAGACGATCTTGAATACCTTTATTAGAAAATTCAATCAAAAATTGTGTAACAAAGATTGGTGGATTTAGAGGGTTGAGGAACTCCAAAATTGAGAGATTCTAATGGTCAAGAGCTAAAGTTTGCACTTTTGTGAATTCATCTTACGAAAGGAATATGCAACAAACACATACACAAGTTCTAGCTAGTATTAATTGGGTTCCAATAGTTCAAACTTTCATCTTCATTGTGGGCACCAACCTTGCCCTTCTTTCCGCTAGATTATTCGCGCATTATGTCATAACAAACAAGAACATTGATCATACACATGATCATAACTGCGTGATCATAGAAAACCAATAGAAGCCACATGTGATGCACAACAACAAAGGGGTGGGAAGAAGTTACAATATTTTTATGACTAGGAGGAGTCATAATCAAGCAAATGTGACTAGACTGTGTCATAATGACCTTAAAGTATGACTATAGGGAGTCATAATAATTTGAACTATGACTGCAAACAGTCATGTCTTCAGCGAGTTGTATGCAATTTATGACTACAAGGACTCATAAATGTTTCAAAATTCAGAAGCAACCCTAGCGGTAGCGGGTCCGTTGTATTAGGGTTTGGTCATACATACCCGGGGTCCTCAGGCCTCTTGAAATGAGAAGTCCCAATCGGTGACAGACCCAGTTCCCGCAGCTTCTGGTTGTTGGCCTCGATGTTTTTCTTCCGCATCCTCTCATACTCCGGAATTTCCTCCTCCATGATTCTACAATACCCAAATGCACATTAGTGTTAATTGAGGACAATAAGGTTGTCCCCATTGCTGCTGTTCAAGCTACATGTGAGCGTAGGAGGTGTCGAACAACCAGCACCTCCACAACTGAACGACGCGGAAGTTGCGAATTCAAGTGAGCTCACCTTTCTCCTCTTCGTATTACTTTGTGTGTGTGGGGTATTAGTATGAGCCATCTAGAGGAATCCACTCCGAAACCAGATTTAGTGTCCGAATTAGGATTGATCATTACACAATTTACATGTCGTCTTTCAAAGTACAAGTTTTGAGATTTTTGAAGTATTAATATTTAACCTAAAATCTTAGCCTTGGAGATGAGAGAGTTCACAACCTTTGAGAGTGAGAGAAAAGGGTAGTCAGAGGGAGAGCCCTCCCTCTCAATCTTGAAGAGCGAGAGTCGCCGAAAAGAGAGCGATTTAGTGGCCGAATTGGGGGTACCCTCAACCCAAAAAGTTGAAAGGCACCGAAGTATCCACACACCGATCAGTGCAAAGGATGGAAGTAGCTGTGGCCGAACTTAGCTGTGAAGTATCCACACACCGATCAGAGCAAAGGATGGAAGTAGCAGTAGCCGAACTTAGCTGTGGCCGAAACTAGAGACCGGACATGCAGTCTCACAGGGGCACCCACAAACCGATACAGCACCGAGTAGCACTTGTCTGATGCTCCTTGTGAGCACTGCACCAAATCCTTCAACTTAGATAGGGATCCAACACTTATCTGATGCAAGACTACTTGGCTGTGGCACCGAATCCTTCAAGCAATACCGAACCCAGCACTATTATGATGCTCCGAACCATTCATTGTAGGCAATCCTTCAAGCACATTACCCAAAAAGTTAACCGAATCCTGCAAGCACCGAACCCAAAACTTCTTCGAATCCTTCAAGCAACACCAAACCCTACATGGCTCTGATGCTCCGAACCCTACACTTACCTGATGCTCCGAACCCAGCATTGCACCGGAACCCTTCAAATGGTAAGTACGGCCGCAATCGAATCTGGTAGAAGGCTGTGGCGAAGGATTTCGGCGATGAGGTTAGATGGCCGAGGTAGAAGGGAGAGAGCGCGGGGAGGGAGGGGAGGCGGGGGGGGGGGGGAGGGAGGGAGGGAGAGAGACAGAGTCGGGATACCTTGGACAGATGTCCGAGGAAGGGAGAGGCGTGGGGAGGGAGGGGAGGGAGAGGGAGAGGGAGAGGGAGAGAGAGGGAGGCAGAGGGGGAGAGAGGGAGAGGGAGAGTGAGAGGGGGAGGGAGGGAGGGAGGGAGGGAGGGAGAGGGAGGCAGAGGGGGAGAGAGGGAGAGTGAGAGGGGGAGGGAGGGAGGGAGGGAGGGGGGGGAGAGAGAGAGAGAGAGAGAGATTATCATGACGCATAAAAATGGAATTTCAGTAGTTACATGTACCCAATTTTTATATCCAGTAAGCCTAATTAACCCTAACTTTTAATTAATGGAATTAACTCCAATTAAACCCGGTAATTAAAATAATTGATTAATTAGTTCCATTAAGTATATTTTATACTTAAGTGCGTATGAATATTCTTGAAAGTAGCCAGAATTATCTAAAATATTATAAAATATACCAACCACATCAGCACACTTACGTATAACTGGGGTATATGAATCATGCCGAATCGATTACGATATATTTAGGGGCCGCTTAAAATTAGGCAAACAGGGTGAAAAGTCAGCTCGGGTTGAATCGGAATATTTGTTAAGTACTCAAATTTAGAATATCTAAATGAAATTATGAAAACTTATACCTAAATTTAATGCTCAAAAGAAAAGAGGGTAAATCTGGTTATGGGCGTAAGTTTCATAACCCAATATAGTGTGGGCTTCAACTTTTTGAATTTCCTTGAATTCCGTGTAAACTTAGGGACATCATGTATGTTATATGACTGCAATGTGTAATATGACTCCCGTGTGTTATATGACTGCCATGTGTTATATGACTCCTGTGTGTTATATGAGAGCCATGTGTTATATGACTCCTGTGTGTTATATGCCTGCCATGTGTTATATGACTCCTGTGTGTTATATGCCTGCCATGTGTTATATGACTCCCGTGTGTTATATGACTGCCTTGGGTTATTTGACCACCCTTTCGTATGTATCCAAATATTCAAGTGACTGCGCGCATGTGAGCACTCACTCCTTGTAAGGTATCCCCATATCACAAATTGACCCGCCCCGTATGCCGTGCACATCACAGGATGGCAGGAGGGGAGGTCGAAAGCTTGAAGCATCTACAGTTATGGCAAGAAGAAGAGGTCCAAGCAGACGCAATGCGGCTATCCAAGTATCCATGCCCATGCATGGAGTGTGCAGGAGGGAAAGTCCTCGATCGAGCCACAATCCGAAAGCATCTTCGCAGCAAAAAAAGGGACCTTGTGTTTACAGCGTCTATCTTGGTGAGTCATTCCATGAAACGACTTTTGAATGAGCGTAAGCGGGTGGTCATGCTATGAGCGAGTTTTCATCCTTATGTACATGAATTTTGTAGGCCCGATGGAGACCCATTGTAAAAGCTGCTTGCAAGACATCCCTGAGAAAGTTTCTAGGAGGATACGAAACGCCTCCACAGTCAATGCCAAACACAACGTCTGCAAGAGTACAAGCCTTGCAGACATGGGGGTCAAACGTGTATGACGGACAGTGGTGTGACGGGCCCATCCCAAAACTTATAAAATTTTCATACTGGAATAGAGAATGGGAAGTAAGGGTGTCCAACTTCCCATTCATGGGTTGGGGTCTCTTTGCACTTCAACCCGCCAAAGAAGGAGAGGAACTGCTTCCATTCGTAGGACCACAATACACCTTGGGAGAATACAAAGCTTTGAAGAAGGCACAACCTCGAGTGAAGTCATATGCGATGCAAGTTGAGCCGGACTTGTACATCGATGGAGATGTAATGAAGGGGAATGTCGTTGGCTTCATAAATAGTTCCATAGGACGCAAAGAAATTGGAAATGTGGTGTGGGAATTTTGCATGTTGCCAAAACCCTGGAACAAACATGAATGGGGGTATGTAATCACCTTAGCCACAAAGGACATTTTGGTCGGAGAAGAGTTGTATGCACACTACTCTTTGAACCCGCACACCGCATTGTAGGCTGGCACCCATTAGTCCATATTAGGAATGAGTAAGTGTGTCATGTGTTCACTAACATGACTACACCAAGTCATGTTTTGTTTTGACAAAATTTTGTATACATGTCCACACCACGGTATAAATGTGTACGTGGAACATGACCAATTTTTTACATCCATTGTTTTTCCGTTGTATGTTGCATGAAATTTCTTTTACCTGACACACTCTTGTCTTCATAATCGATGAACATCCCCCCCCCACTCATGTTACACGTTCATGTTATATTCGGCGTTTCATGATTGCCCCTCGTTAGATACAGCGCGCATTTTATGACAGAACCATGTAACACAGAAGTCACAAATTTATGACTCGTCCTTGTGATACAACACTACTTGGGATTGCTCATTGTCGTTTTCATACATTTGTATATAATAGGTCCATGTTATATACAATCTGTGGTCTATGTTTGTCATTGTCATATGTTTCTGCCAAAGCGAAAATATATAACGTGCGTACAAATTTATCACTCTCTGCAGGACGAGTACAACCCGATTGACTTGTTCTCCCATACACCACGGACTGGGCAAAGAAGCCAGACATACCCTAACACAAACGATGGACATGATGGAGAAGTTGAGGTTCTACGTATGGTGGCAGAGTGCTTCGGCAAGTACGATGGCCTCAATTATGACGGACACGAAACCGAAGCCACCATACATGAGGGACTCGGGGATGCATGGATTGAAGACGATGAAGGGGAGGATGGTTTCACAACGAGGGACAGTGATGGTAGCGAGGGGGAAAGGGAAGAAATGAATGATCCCATGGAAACAAGAGGGAGTACCATGAACAGTGAGGACCCCAGTGGGGTAGACCACCAAATTCTCTTAAACGAAGTTGGAACTCCACTGTATGAAGGAAGCCCCTCGAACCGTCTCACATCGACACTCTTGATACTATTGTGTTGCACCACCTTCGCCGTACCAAACAACTTTGTGGATGAGTTGTTGAAGTTGTTGAAGGAGACAATTTTACCCAAGGACAACACACTACCGAAATCATTTAACGAGGCGAAAGGCTTATTGATGAAGTTGGGGTTGTCCTACAACTCAATACATGCGTGTAGATGTCGCGCACCTCTCCATGAGGAGTGCCCAAAACACCATGGGCACAAGGGGGACCCCGGAGTGGCACCCGGGACTTGTGGCGCCGTTGGTGAGAGAGCCCAAGTGATCCTAGTGTGGGTGAGGGCCCCGGGCGTTGGGAACGCCTCCCACCCACGGAGACTAGGAGGCATGAGGGTAGGGCCATGAGCTATGCGTAGCTCATGGCGTGGTGATTCTAGAATGCTCAAGATCACCTCAAGCGGAGGTGTGAGCTAGGAGTTATGGCCATTTGAGTGGGGCGCTGTCCCGGGACAGCGCCCTGGCACAGCAGTGCCTGGGAGTGATTCCCGGGACTGCCAAGGTTCAAACAGGCATAACTTCCTCAATACTTGCCCGAATGGGGCAAGTGAGGAGTCCATCGGCATCTACGTGAAGCGTAGATGAAGATGGAGTGGTTGGTTGTTATGATCGGACATCATACAAGGAAGTTATGATGGTCTGAAGCTGCTGGGGGGGTTCTAGGCTCAGCAGCTAAAGGAAAATGTCCACTTGGCCCCAACTCTTGGTAGAGAGACAAGAGGTTGGTTGACGTTGGGGTAGGGGCCCCGCGTAAAGTCCTAGAGGCTTATATGGGTGAGGTGGTGTGGCCTCACCCACCCGAGGCCGAACGGCAAGGCCTCCATGGGCATTGGCCCATTGTGAGGCCATAGTTGCCTAGTATGGTTCGGGTTGTTGTAGTGTTGCTCCGGCAATGCGATGATCGACATGGGATTGGACTTCCATGGATGGAAGTCCACATCTAGGAATGGGTTACCGATTAAGGGGTGAGTCTCGAAAGCAAAGTAGGAGGGTTGGTTCCCTCCTATGAACTATAAGGTCCGGGGTAGGAGGAGCTAACCATTAGCATGGCGGTATGCGAAGGGTTAGCACTCGTAACCTTTGCTAGAATTGAAAGTTGGCAAGATTGTTAAGGAAGCTAGCAAGGGTTGCGACAGTAGAGATGGATGTTGTTTGTTTCGGAAAGAGTTGGAGAATGCAACGGAGTGCCCAACATGCCACAAATCGCGCTTTGTAGAGAACTCCAGTACAATTCCAGTCAAAGTTTTGAGACATTTTCCTCTGATTCCTCGTTTGCGAAGGATGTACAGCTGCACACGGATCGCGGAGCTAATGAAGTGGCATGTAGGAGGGAAAAGTAAGGACAAGGTGATGAGGTCCGTGGTGGACTCGAAGGCTTGGGACCACGTAAATAATAGGTGGCCGTGGTTTGCGGAAAATGAACGGAACGTTAGGCTTGGCCTTGCACTGGATGGCGTAAATCCATTTAGGAACCAAAGCCTCAGCCACTCTACTTGGCCCGTGGTCATGCTGAACTACAATCTCCCCCCTTGGTTAGTAACCAAAAACTTCTTCATGATGCTTGCGCTAATCATACCAGGAAAAGAGAGTGTGAAGGACAGGAATGTGGATGTGTACATGACACCTTTGATTGAGGAGCTCCAAGAGCTTTGGAAAGGGATCGACTGCTTGGACGGATCGCAAGGAAACTCCAAAGATAAAACATTTAAGCTACATGGCTTGCTTTTGTGGACGGTGAACGACTTCCCGGCGTACGGTTTGATTTCCGGGCAAGTAACAAAAGGACATAGGGCTTGCCCCGTGTGTGGCCCCAACGTGGCAACACGGCGTTCCAAAGCGTTGAAAAAGAATGTTTACCTTAGACATAGACGACAACTGCCAATGACCCACCAATGGAGACGACAAAGGTCCAATTTTGATGGGCAGCTGGAGATGAGACCACCGCCAAGAAGGATGAGTGGTCGAGAGCAATTGCGATATGCGAACGAGCAAGAAGAGTGGTCTCAAAAACACTACAGAAACCAAACTGGGCAGACGACAGACCCCGTACACAATCATGGAGTGAAGAGGAGGACATGTCTGTATGACCTTCCATACTGGAAAGTACGTATATATTATTAGCCGAATTAAGTGACTGGACGTAGTCACATGATTGCATATAGTAATATTGTTTATGAGTATTATGTGAGTGGATGCAGTCATGTACAGTCACATGATTGCACGCAGTGATATTGTGATTCGCTCCGGCAAATTTCTCACTGGCTGGAGTCACTGTGCAGGATCTTCTAATTCGATACACACTGGATGTTATGCACTGTGAGAAAAATATCGCTGAGAATGTGATGAAAACCATATTTGGAGAGAAGGATACAATTGGAGTTCGTCTAGATATGAAGGAGGCGGGTATACGCCCGTATCTTTGGCCCGTAGCATGAACAAAACCCGGTAGCGTGATTCTACCTCGCTCCTCTTACGTTATGACGAAAGAAGAGCGTGAAGTCTTTATGGAGCAAGTGCGTGCACTGCGAACCCCCACTCACTATGTGGGACAGTTGAAGAAGCGCGTAAACGTGGATGGGACAATGAAAGGCCTGAAATCCCATGACTACCATGTCCTCATGCAGCAAGTGTTGGCACTATGTGTGCACTGCACAATGGAAAAGGAAGTGCGGACATCAATAATAATGTTGAGCCGTGTATTCAGGAGGGTGAGTCCTAAGTCCATTGATCCCGCAACAATACATGAGATGAGGTGTGAAGCGGCCATAGCACTATGCATGTTGGAAAAAGAATTCCCGCCATCATTTTTTGATATCATGAGCCATTTGGTCATGCATCTCGTGGAGGAAGTGGAAATTTGTGGACCCGTACATACACGTTGGATGTACCCTATAGAGAGGTACATGAAGACTCTTAAAGGGTATGTCCGAAACCGTACTCAACCAGAGGATTGCATGGCTGAAGGCTACGCCATAGTAGAGGCATTGGGATTCTGTACGGAGTATATGCAAGAATATACAGTCACCGCTCGAAGAGTGTGGGATGACAAAGAAGACCCATCAATGTATGATGAGATCCTCGAAGGTGGCGGGCGGGTGCGTCATCTCCCATCCGACCTTCGACAATGGATACATGAGTTCGTGGTGAACAATGCGGCACCACTGAAAGAGTGGAGGAGGTGAGTTCTGATTTTAGTGGAAGGACCTTAAATGCACCACCTCTCTTAGAACAACAGTCCAGTCCATACGAACTAAAACAAAACTCATCTTACATGACCAAAATTCATGACTGTACTCAGTCATATTTCGGGATATATGACTGAGTTCAATTACAAAATGTAGTCGTAAAATATGCATTTCGTTGTAGTTATCACAACACAATACGACTAATGCTGTATGCATAATATGACTGCCATTAGTGATTTCAGCATGTCACGGGTAATGATGTGTTGGGTTGTATCCAAAATGCAGGAAACACGAGGATGACATGTCACGGCGGGAATGTGAGCGACACAAATACAGGCGCAAGAAGCGGAAGGCGCGGGTAATGTACCCAGCGGAGTTGCGCGACGAGGATTTCCACATTTGGTTTCCAAAAGCAGTGGTGCGCGCCATAGAAGAAGGGACTGTGGAGGTACAAGAAGACGTTAGGGCCTTGATGTTACCTCCATCAGATGCAGCGAAGTCGTATCGATCCATGTATGCGTTTGGAAACCACATCCGTGTCCGAAGCGCACAGGCGCAATTGACAACGATGGACTCTGGGGTGGCCGCAACATTTCGACAATTATGTCGCTCGGGCCTGAAGGACACAAATCCAAAGGCAGCGGAGTTGGAGTATGTGGGTTGGGTTGAGGAAATACTCTCTGTGGACTATGGATTCTTCGAGGTGGTGGTCCTCTATTGCAATTGGGTCGTTGCAAACATGAAGGGAGATGGGGCGACGATGAAGCGTGACGACTATGGTTTCACCATTGTAAACTTTGACAGATTGATTCCTTACTCAGCACAATCATTTGCCTTTCCTCTCCATATCGAACAAGTTTTTTTTGCACCCGACGTCGCGAAGAGTGGATGGGAAGTTGTTTTGCGTAAGGAACCGAGAGGGGTTCGGGTATTCTCCAAACAACAAAGAACGGATGAAGTACAGTGCATAGCACTAGGTAGGACTTCTGATTTTCCCGGATTACAAGTGACGGCTTTACATGACGATATCGTACCGAAGACACCCATATTGGGCGATGCAGTGGAAGTGGGGCCAGGAGTGGTTGCTAAGGCATTAGAATGTCTAGAGGGACCGGACGACGCATCGGTAGATGACTCCGAGCTTTGCGACTCGGACGGTGATTGACTTCCCGTCCGAGCAAGAAGTTGTATAATTGAAACTTAGGTGGGTATATATTTAAGCTCAATTATATACATGTTCAATTAGTCTTTTGGCAATAGTAAGAATCAAATTTCCTCCCCAATTTCCCCCCTATACTCCCTAAAACATCAATCAATTAATTATTCAATAAATAAACATAGGCCATTCCCAATTTTCATTGCCGTTCATACTATAACACACAAAGTACTTAATTTTGACCAAAATCTTTCATTATTAAATAAATAATCCAAACCATAATACTAGATAATGAGTCATGGGGCAAAAACACAAGAGGCCCGTCTAGGGCAGCCTGAATTATCAAGGGCTGCCCAAAAAAAGGAAAAAAATGGTCTTAGTCAGAATGTGACTGAAGAATATGACTCGCAGAAAAATATGACTGCCACATATGACTGGGCGTCCACCATACACGTTCCCCGTTGTTCCCTATAAAGGCAGTCGGCGTTCCCATACGCCGTATACAGTACATTTGCCGAATACGACAGTAAAATATGACTGCGAGTCATATTTTTGAATTTCGTACACCCCAAAGGTCAAGGCCTGGAAAAATGTGACTGCATGTAGTCACTAGTCATCCCCAGTCATATTTCCCTAGTCACAAAATACCCAATCTGTTGTAGTGCAAGGAAAAAGAAAAAGAAAAAGAACTTAGAAAACATGTGATTAGGGAAGGAGAGAGTTTGGATTAGGGTGCAACTAGTGGTTGGGATACCCATTCGGGTATTATAACTTCATATACTGAAATCAGAAGACAGTTGGGCTTGGAGGTTAGATCACCCGGGACTGGAACAGAAAGCAGTTGGGCTTGGTAAGTTAGGCCACACCGCGACTGGAATCAAAGGCAGCTGGGCTTGGTAAGTTAGACCACCCGGGACTGGAACAGAAGGCAGCTGGGCTCGGTAAGTCAGGCCACATCGCGACTGTAATCAGAAGGCAACTGGGCTTGGAGGTTAGACCACCCGGGACTGGAATCAAAGGCAGCTGGGCTTGGAGGTTAGACCACACCCGAGACTGGAATCAGAAGGCAGTTGGGTTGCCTAGCAACAATTCATTTAGACTATCTAGGGGTTAGCAAGGCTAGCTCAAGTAGTAAGTATTAGCACATAAAAAACTAGATCACATTAGGCCATCTTTAGTGGTAGCTAAGAAGTTATGTTCATTTAGGCTAGTTGGTGCCACGTGTGGGTTTGTATGAGTGTGTTTAACCATTGAGAAAAGTGTTTTTCAACACTTGCACCTCTTGGTCAAAATAACTCACTTGCATTATTAATGGAGAATGTGGAAGATTCTTGCAATGGCAAGAAAAAGGAAGTGAAGATTAAACGAGCGAGGGGAATGTCCTTAAGGGCATGTGTGGCTAAAGCCACAGGTTGGACGCTTGAGAAAGCCAACTCTACCACAAGCCAAGAGGCTAACATTAATAAAGTACAATGAGTGGAAACAATATGTGTTCTTTTGGACATAAAATTACTTTGCACATGGTTCAAGTTGTAAGAGATACATGTGACTCGCAAAGCCATCACCCGGACTAGGACGCTTAAGGGTGGTGGATTTGGCCTCACAGTCCGGCATTCACTGGTAATGGGCAATATTCCACGAACGCGCGTTCGTAAACATTGAAAACTCGGAGACGGAGGATGGTTCATCCTCAAATGACATTGGATAGTTTACGAACGTCCGTTCGGAAGTGTCACCGCTTATTTTGAACATCCGGAGACTCAGGATTATAAGGGGAAGGAATATCTATACGAGTTTGCAAACGGAAGTTCCTAAGTAGCATCGAGTTCACCAGATACACATATGACGTGCGAGAGTTCACGAACGGGCGTTCGTGACTTCCCCATGGAAGTCTCAGCGATGCATTCAGGACACCTCCCTGGGCATGCACACATTTATATATGTATTCACAACAAAATGTGAGACATAGATACGAACGTGCGGTCGAATAAATGCAAGGAATGTCTCTAGATCATGACTTCGGGATGTGGGAAACTGCTCCATTTGCCCCACATATAGAGAGTATGGGCGAGGGATGTGGATGGGGGGCACATGGAAGAAGACATTCATATGCGTCACTGACTCGGAAGTTTTGTGTATGCATACAACAAGCATCCCTCCACAATGGATACGGTCCATGTTTTAGTTGACATACAGTATGACAGGGAACATTCGAACGCCCGTTCGTATATATGCCCAACTCAAACAACATCGTGCCAATATGCAGACGAACGTTTGGATATCCCCACTGTGACTTGTTCTGGATTGTGACTTAGGGAGACTAAACTCTTGCCGTCTTTGTGATTGACTTCGACTTGTGGTGATTCCATGTTCGCGTCTTGAGGTGGGTGGGCGATGGATATGGGAGATAGTGCATTTGAGTTGTCGACGAATGCTTCATCGTCGGATACGGAATGTCGCCTCTCGTCGCCATCGGAGGATGATATTCGGGGGGTTAACGTCCTGGGTGTGTCTGGGGATTCATCCTCCCATGACTCCTTGGAAGGGCAGGAACATTCCCAACATTCTGGGGATGGTAACGACGACATTCCATTGTGTGCCGGTTTCGGGAGGGAGCAGTGGGTGGACCTTGATGTTGTTCTTCTGAACGAAGATGGTGTCCCTGTGGCAAATGGCATTTGTAGAAACTCCGATCCCCTTGAATGTATTGATGCCAATCCCCTTGGATTGGATGATGTTGGTGTTTGCATCTTGAATTCTTTGCTTCCATTGGAAGTCCCGTTGACTTGGAGATTTTCCTTGCGGCGATGGCCCCTGCGTCGAGTTCTCCATGAAGAAGTAAGCTTGTGGGATCATGGGCGACGGCACAAGCAAACGCAGTCAGCTTTGTTGGCCGCAAGACATCCTCGGAAAGGTCTGCGCAAATACGATTCTAGTCGCGTGTCTGGCAGACAAAAAGAACGTAGACGGGATTGCATACTTGGAGAGGACTCTATCCGTCAAGTGTCCACAAAGGACTGTTGCGCGAAGAAATGTTGCCAATTTTTTTCGCGGGAAAAAATTAAGTCCCTACGTCAAGAGATGTGGCTTGCAGATTTTCGTATGAGGTCAACAAAAAAACTTGAGGTCCACAGGAATTTGCACGTTGACAC
This sequence comes from Polytrichum commune, assembly GCA_950295325.1. Taxonomy (NCBI): domain Eukaryota; kingdom Viridiplantae; phylum Streptophyta; class Polytrichopsida; order Polytrichales; family Polytrichaceae; genus Polytrichum; species Polytrichum commune. The sequence continues at coordinate 39,864,504 of OX485803.1, read as the reverse complement.
CCACGGCAATAAGGTGGTTACCCTTGAGAATGTGGAAGTGTGTTGCACTGCATGGTATTCCATCCATGCAGTCTCCAAGGCTGATTTTTATAGGTTTAGGAAGTATTCTTTGTTGGGTCGCCGTTCTCGATTTCATGGCAACTCGGGCACCAAGAAACCTAGGGAGGCTACACTCCAAGCGTCCGCGACACTCTCCACCATCACAGTGCCGTTGGCTAATGCAATGCCTCACAAGACGAGGACATTGTCGTCCGGGGAGAAAGTTGTTCAAATGGTGTTGCCCATAGGCACAAAATGGAAGAACATCTTAACGGACATAAACGAAGTGGGTCGCAAAGCTGGATGTGAACACATTTCTTTGTCCAAGTTGAGTGTAATTAAAAACCAACAGTTTGCAGAGTACATTTTGAAAAGACCCGGGGACAAGTTTGCCAGGTGTAGGGCTTGTGAAAAATACAAAGGTCTTCGAGACGCCCATCCTATAGGCACAGAATCCCATACTAGACACCAAAGAAAATACATTGAGCATGTCAACAAGCAGGAGGCCCACCGTCAAGATTACTACAAGAATCGTGCACTATCGATAATGAGGCATGCGGAGGTCCTTACTGTCATCCATGATAAAATGGACCATGCCAAAACCGCGTGCCCTTGTTATGCACGCAAAATAAAAGCCACGGATGGTCTCTTCAAGTTGCCCGTAGCTGTCACAGGTTCGTATGGAATCACAAATGTGTTTGGAAGGATTTCCAATGTGTTTGGGTTTGTTTGGCATATGTCAAACTTCATCCGTCCGTTGAGTGGTTATCCCATATTTTTGTTGTTCATCCATCGTTTTTTTTTCGCAGGTATGATCGCCCACGGCCATGGGGACGTTAAATATGCCCATTATGGTTTGGATTTTTACCCTGGCGATGCCAACCACACGGTTGGTTCATTTGCAAAACTCTTGCGCGATCTTGAGAAACCGCCGATTCACTCTTCCCGTGTCCTTTTTGATGGTTGTGGAACGACACCTCTTTATGAGGCAGTGCTTCAGGGGAAGGAGATTTGTATGTCGGCATTGCCGGAACCACCTACAGAACCCATTTGTGCAAAACCATTGCCTCCAACTCTCCATGTTCAACTTGATAATTGTGCTAAAGACAACAAATGTCGATATGTGTTTTGTTTTTGGTCATTGCTTGTGGCAAAAGGTATATTCAAAGAGGTGTTTGTGTCTTTCTTGATGGTGGAACATACACACGACGACATTGATGCGTCATTTGGACGTTGGAGTATGAAGTTGCATGAAGAGGATTTTCCCACCATACCGCTTCTCATGAAATCATACATGGATTTGGACAATGTGCCCGTGATCCCGCACATGATTGAGGAAGTACCGAATTTCAAGGCCTTCATCAAGCCATACATGCTAAAGGGAGAGGACCGTTTGGTGGGACATACGAAAGCACAACAATTCCGCTTCTATATGAGGGATGATGGTGTCCCGGCTATGCAGTTTAAGCTTTTGTGCACATCTCCTAATTGGTCTCCAGATGATGGTATACTCGTGTGGCGTCAGAACGAGGATGGGAAATGTTTGCTTCCGGATGGGGATCCGAAGCCTTGCAAACCCGACCCCATGAAGAATGGGCTGGAAATCATCAAAGGCATATCCGGATTCATTGAGTATTGGAAAGAGTTGTGTGAGGAAGACATTACCAAACGTGTTAGGGATACTTATGAACTGTTGATCGTGTATTGGGATCGCATTCGCTCAGCCTTGATGACACTTGGTGGCGACACACGTATAACTTTGACACAAGGATTTTGGCCACAAAGTCGTTTGACAGTTGTCGAGTCCGACACGATGTTCTTCGATAATGGAGAGGTCCGTGAAGAGTTCACAATGGACGAACATTACGTTGGTCCAGCGCGCAATCGGCCAGCACCGTCGTTTCGTGTGGGTGTTGATTGCCATGAAGGGTATATGGTCCTCGTACGAGCATGAGATGAGAAGCACCCCAAACCAATTTGGTTGGTGAAAGCATTGTCTTCACCCAATTTTGTCCGAACTAGCCCCAACTTTCGTCAAATTGAAGTGGAATATTGCCGTCCTAGCACCAAAGACCAGAACGTTCTCCGGACCTATTTAGGGTGGGACACCAAAAAGAATTTCAAGTAGACAGTGGACTCAGCATATGGACCGGTTTGGATAAACACGGATACAATACTTTGTGCTTGGAAACCGCGTAAGGGCTCTAAATCGGAAACAATGACCATCCCCCAAAAACATATAGATTTTGCCAAAGACAACCTGGCACGTATTGCAATTATGGAAAATGAAGCCGAGAATGGATATGAAGCGGAATATGGAGACGGGGAAACATAACATAAGTTGGAATTAAATGGCTCAACATAGGGGAACTTTATAGATTTGGTATTATTGCAATTATTATATAATGTATTTATAATATTCAAATTTATAAATACGTTTGGGATGTGCCATACAATCCCATAAGACCCTTATGTATGGGATGCGCATCCTAAACTTTATAATGACATAATACTATTTGATTTTGGGATTCGATTGTTTTTTCCACGTGTAGTGCATGTTTATATTATGATATGAAGACTTGCTATTTTTAGCCCTGTGAATATTCTTCGCGGACGAATTTGTAAACCGTCATGTTCCCAAAGTTCCATATGTTCACAATATTGGCATCCCAAACTATGGGCGTATTTTATTTTGAGACTTTCCAAAGTCTCCGATTAACGAATATAGTGTTTTGTACTACTTGTTCGTGCCATGAAAACAATTGGATCCGACCTTGATAAGCGGCCCCGGCACTCGTCATTTCGCCTTCGCGATGCCAATGAGCTCAAGGCTCTTGGCATTGAGCTCGACATGGATGATGCGATTATGAATTATACCGCAACTCCTCTCATGGACGGCTCCAAAGCTTGGCGTGGTGTGAGGCCAAAACCACCCCCCTTAAGCGTCCTAGTCCGGGTGATGGCTTTGAGAATCACATGTATCTCCTACAACCTTGAACCATGTGCAAGGTAACATTCACAGGTCGTTTCAACTCATTGTGTTTTATTAATGTTAGCCTCTTGGCTTGTGGTAGACTTGGCTTTCTCAAGAGTCCAACCCGCGGCTTTAGCCACACATGCCCTTAGGGACATTCCCCTTGCTCGTTTAATCTTCACTTCCTTTTTCTTGTCATTGCAAGAATCTTCCACATTCTCCATTAATAATGCAAGTGAGTATTTTGACCAAGAGGTGCAAGTGTTGAAAAACACTTTTCTCAATGGTTACACACTCATACAACCCACACGTGGCACCAACTAGCTTAAATGAATCTAACTACTTAGCCACCACTAAAATGGCCTATTGTGATTGAGTTCTTAATGTGCTAACACCCACTAATTGGGCTCAGCCTTACTAACCCCTAAACTTCCTAATGATGGTTTGCCACTAAGCAGCTTAGCTGCACTCTGATGCCTTCGACCAGCTGAGCCGGTAACAACCGAGCTGCAATCTGATGCCTTCGACCAGCTGAGCCGGTAACAAACCGAGCTGCAGTCTGATGTCTTCGACCAACTGAGCCTGGTAACAAACCGAGCTGCAGTCTGATGTCTTCGACCAGCTGAGCCGGTAACAACCGAGCTGCAGTCTGATGCCTTCGACCAGCTGAGCCTGGTAACAACACCTAGCTGCAATCTGATGCCTTCGACCAGCTGAGCCTGGTAACAACCGAGCTGCAATCTGATGCCTTCGACCAGCTGAGCCGGTAACAGTACCTAGCTGCCTTTAAGCACATCCACCTTATCCCCTAATCAAATGTTCTCTAATTTTTTATTTTTTTTCTTTTCTTTTCTCCTTAACTAATGAACTAATCTACCACACTAACTTCGCTAACAACTACCTAATCCTCCTAGGCAATCTCAAGCTCTAAGAGCTCACTCGTTTGGGAGGCATTGAGAGAGAGCTTAACTAACTAACTTCACTAAAAACTAATAACCCACACACGTGGCTCAAGCTCTTAAGAGCTTGCTCCCTTGAGAGCGCTTGATGGAGAGAGAGGAAAATGAGAGAAAAAACACTTTAAGTAGCAAAGAGGGAGAGGGAGAGAGGGAGAGAGAGGTGAGGATAGGGTGAGAGGATTAGCACCCCCAATCACAATCCTTTAACCTTCTCCTCCAAAGTAGGGACTAATCCCCATCCACCAAGCTTCCTTCTTCCTAAACTAACAAGGTGGATCCAAAAGTGGGCATTTAACCCGCGGAGCTCACCGTGCTTCACCTTACCCCCTACTCACATTATCAAGGCATACTCTTATTGAATTCAACCTTGAAATAATCACACAACACATTCTAATGCCTAAACTTAAATTCACACCACACTTCACTCTTTTTATGTTTTGTGAATAATCATAACACATCAAAGTCAAATAAAAATTGGTTTCGAAGAGTTAATCACCACATGTGGGCACCATTTTGGGCTCACACGTGGTCCCCGGGAGAAAGATATTTCTTTCATGTCCTCCTTGATAATGGCCACTACGGACATTGGACAAGTTGTGGTGGACGTTAATGCAGGCGTTGGTATGTCCTACTTCACTTGCCATCATATCCTAGTTTTCAATTTCTAAGTTTTTTTTTTCTTTCCCTTTGCTAAGATTTCCTCCGCAACAGGGACTTCTATCCATGCATGCAGGCAGCTTGGGCGCCATATCGTTGCTCTTGAGGAGGATGAGGACACCTTCAACCGTGTCCTTAAGCCACTTAAGAGTGTTAAGCCTGCGGTGAAGGCTCCATCCATTGTTGTTGCTTCCACGCAAGCTTCACAAGGCACGCAGAAGAGGCAGCCGGCCTTGAAGCGATCGAGGCCAGAGCCCTCGCAGTAAGTGAGTATGATGACCTTCTTCGCTTATTTTCCTTGTCCATTCAGCTTTTACACTTTCCATCCTCTTTCTTACAATTTTCGTGCTTATTTTCAGACTTGGCGTTGGAGCGGATGTGTTGGGTACTCCCACCATGGGATTCACATTGCCTATCTATGCCCATGATATGGCGATGGTACTAGCGGCACAACCTTCTCCTACCGAAGCTAGTACCCCGTCTCCACGTTATGACCCCCGTGCCTTAGATTTCTTCGACCATTCTGCGGAGGTGGATAATGAGTGCAATAGCTTAGATTCCACTTCCGATGAGGGCGGCCATGAGGGTAGTATCTTTGGAAGTAGGGAATCTAGTAGTGACAACCTCATGGTTGATTGAATTTTGGTTTGATTGGTTTTTGGTTTGATTGGTCGGTATTTGGATTAATAAAGTGTGGTGTGGTTTTCAATATTCCAATTGTCTCATTGAATGCAAGTTTTCGTTGTTCTCAAATCACACTACACGTGGTGGTCGTCATACTCCAAAGAGAATTTAGTCCACCATCTTCTCACAATCTTAACCGCTACTCACAAAACAATGTAGCATCCACCCATTCCAATAAAAAGTTGTTGCCTCACACACCTCCTCCTTGTTTCATTGAATCATAAGTATTCAATAATACTTGTTGCATACCACCCAACACACTCCAATTCATACTACCCGCATTGCATTCTTCATTTTTGTTCACCCTCTATAAATATTAACCCTCGGGAGTGAATCAAAGTTAAAATTTATAAAGGTGTTAACAGTTAACAATTATAAAATTACATCTTTGAGCAATATACAAATCTTAACATGTTCTAACTATAAGCAATTGTGAACATTACTTGTGAGAGAATACCATTCACAAAATTGCAAACCCAATCAAAACTTTTTTCAATATCAAGTTTACAAATCATGGGTGAAGTATGAATGTATTTCATTCGTTAACATTTATAGAGTCAAATTTACAAAGAAGGGAACACCATTTTGTTAACAATTAACACATTTAACATTTAGAAATGGTTAACACTTAGAGGTGTAACATTAATAGAGGGTAGACTGTATGTGGAGAATTTTTTTACGCCAACCTCCTTCATGTTTTCTTCAAATAGTAAATATTATTTAATATACCGTAATATAAACTATAGTTCACAAGTTTGGTAATTATAATTTTGACGTCATAGTGATGTAAGCCCTAATTTTGTATTTTATTAAAATATTTCTATGTTTCAATAATCTATTAACTTTATGAATAGGAAATGTTGGCCTATTTCCACGGTAATAGAGTCCATAACTCTCAAACATTCAAAATCAAGCTTGGAATATGTGCAAAATCCACAGTCATAAGGGTCCTAACTTTCCAACAATAGAGTTTTAAACTAACATTTTCTGCTCACAAGATTTGCTCACCGCTCACATCGTAGCATTCCTAGAAAATGAGAGGATTACGAAGATACTAGGATTGATAGATTTAGAACAACATGGACGAAGTCTCCAAGCAGCAAAGCGTTGTGATTGGTTAAGTTCAGTTAAGTTAAGTTTGCAATAGTTAAGTTCAGATTCATCCCATTAATGTAATGCATTGAATGCATATCTCTTTCCAATTATGGTCACATCCTCGTGCACCCTTTTCACATTGTGCCGCTCCAAGCACATGCTCTCCTATTTCGGCATGTAATACTTTCAAGCCCAAGCATTGTGCTACTCCAACCTATTGAGTGCTCGGACTCTCAACTCCGTTTCTACAAGATTGTCAACCTTGTTTCAGGTGAATGCTCTCACTTCCGATGGCCCTAGATGTGTAGTCCTTATTCTTAAGTTGGATTCAGGTGTTGATTTGGTTAGGATTTTTGGATGCTCTCACTTCTAATGGCCCAAAAATTTCAGATTCTATGGTCTTGTATGTGAGGTTAAGCCCTTGGCCAAAAATTTCAGATTGTAGGCTCTTGTTTGTGAGGTTAAGTCCTTAGCCAAACATATCAGATTAGTGGCTCTTGTGTGTGAGGTTAAGCCCTTGCCCAAAAATTTCAGATTCTATGGTCTTGTATGTGAGGTTAAGCCCTTGGCCAAAAATTTCAGATTGTAGGCTCTTGTTTGTGAGGTTAAGTCCTTGGCCAAACATATCAGATTAGTGGCTCTTGTGTGTGAGGTTAACGCATTGGCCAAAAAGTTGTGATTGTTAGCTCTTGTATATGGGGTTGAAGCCTTGGCCAAAAATTTGTGATTGTAGCCTCTTGTATGTGAGGTTAAGGCCTTGGCCAAACATATCAGATTAGTGGCTCTTGTATGTGAGGTTAAGGCTTTGCCCAAAAATTTCAGATTCTATGGTCTTTTATGTGAGGTTAAGGCCTTGGCCAAAAATTTCAGATTGTAGGCTCTTGTTTGTGAGGTTAAGTCCTTGGCCAAACATATCAGATTAGTGGCTCTTGTGTGTGAGGTTAACGCATTGGCCAAAAAGTTGTGATTATTAGCTCTTGTATATGGGGTTGAAGCCTTGGCCAAAAATTTGTGATTGTAGCCTCTTGTATGTGAGGTTAAGGCCTTTGGCAAAAATTTCAGATTGTTGGCTCTTGTGTGTGAGGTTAAGGCCTTGGCCAAAAATTTCAGATTGTAGGCTTTTGTATGTGATGTTAAGGCCTTGGCCAAATATTTCAGATTGTGGGCTCTCGTATATGAGGTTAAAGCCTTGGCCAAACATATCAGATTAGTGCCTCTTGTGTGTGAGGTTAAGGCATTGGCCAAAAGTTTGTGATTGTTAGCTCTTGTATATGGGGTTGAGGCCTTGGCCAAAAATTTGTTATTGTAGCCTCTTGTATGTGAGGTTAAGGCCTTGGCCAAAATTTTGTGATTGTATCCTCTTCTATATGAGGTTAAGGGCTTGACCAAAAAATTGTGATTGTAGGCTTTTGTATATGAGGTTAAGTCCTTGGCCAAACATATCAGATTAGTGGCTCTTGTGTGTGAGGTTAAGGCCTTGGCCAAAAATTTCAGATTGTATGCTCATGTATATGAGGTTAAGGCTCTTGTGAATTTTAAGCATTCTTGAGTCTTTGGGTTGAGGTTAAGTTCTTGGCCAAAATTTACTTGATTTTTGAGTTCATTTGTGTACCTCATCATTTGTTCATCAGGTTGTGGAAGATCGCTCTAATTGCACGTCATGGAGCCACTTGTATTGCATCTGGACCTAGATGTACAATTGTCAGTCTTAGTTCCCAACTTATTGGTGGGTGCCGCAAATGTGGATACGAGCCGGGAGACGGTATTGGACACCCACCGTCGTTTGTCGCTAATCCACGATTTGAAGCTATGTTGCAAATCATGGAAAAATGTTGTGGATAAAAGTGTGGAGTACAATGCTCTTCGTTTGGCTCAATATGAATACGCCATGGGTCCCAATGTAGACTTAAGGGTGTGTTTGCCACGCGAACATAACCTCATCACACAATTTCAAATGAACATGATGTGGTTCTCTCGTAGCCGCCACGTCAGCTCAAAAATTTCGCGGAGGATTCTTATGTCGGACTTGGGGGATTTATCATTGCGTTCATTGGCTAAGCTAAGGGATGAATTGGAGAGTTGCTGGTGTGCAGAGGAGTTATATGGCATGATCTTTGAATTATTTTACCCATATTGGACATGCCCGGCCGATAGGGTGTAGATGGAAATAAAGTAGAGGATGGTTGTATATAGCTACTTGAACTGAATACACATTTTTGTAAGTCTTGAGTTTGGCACCTATCTTCATGAACATTTTCTCGGCCAATCAAATATTTTGTGTATGGTAATTATTGAAATCTAATCGTACTTGGAAATAGTACCCAACCTACTTGGCGCAATTTATCACTTTGTGGAAATCATTTATGTACACTTAAATTATTCATCATATGTTTATGTTTGATTTCAATTGGTGACGTCAGCCCTAATTTAATATGAAACATTTCAAACCTAGACTCTAGGATGTTTGAGAACAAATGGAATCTTCCACGCCTATAGGATCCGTTGGTTTCTCGAACAATTCAGGTTTCTTATGTCCACGGGAATGGGGTGCCTTTCCAACAAATTAAATTCAAACTACCCCTAAATCCACGGAAATAGGCACGGCTTCTCCTAAAATTACCCAATAAAATCTAAATTTTTCGCTCTCCAATCACCGCTCTCCGCTCTCCGCTCTCCGCTCTACGCTCACACTACTAAGTTTCCCCTGTAATATGTCATTATGCTTTTTAATCCTTCATAGTCATATTTCTCACCATGTGGTTTTCAAAGCTTCAACAAAATTATCTTTGAATTTGGCACAATAGTCACCTCGTCATACGTGTTTATATCAATTTTCATGATGAAACATGCAATTCACAAACTATGGTGAGACTTTTTCTCATACAAACATTATGCCCTCTAACTCTACATAAAGTCCTAATTACATTACACCCCATATCTTTTGCCTTTGCCATAAGATTTTGACAGAATAATGATAAGGTAGATAAAGAATAGAAATAAAACTTCAATCAAAGTTTCGTGACCAAAGACACAAATGTTGCCAAAAACCAAGCCATTAAAATTGAGACACCTAGCTACTATAGTTTATGAACCCCACCACTTCAACACTCGACATACCCTTCTTCACAAAAAACAATGCACTCAAAATTTGCATCCAATCAATGTATCTCAATAAAATTAGTTGCGAGTACAAACTCACAATTGAATCCAATTCTATTGATACCACTCACGCACAAGTCATGCACTAAAGATGACCTCCCAATACCTCCACCATAAGTATCCTCCCTTAGTCCCTCAAGTAGGCCATTGGCAAGTGACCCAAATCTCTTTGCAAGGGAATAGATCTTGATGAAAACAAACACCACGTGATATATATAATTTTCCCTTTATAAGTGTTAACAATGATAATTTAGGGCAGATATAAACCCCCAATTAGAAATGTCAACACTTATAGAGGGCAAACTACACTAGTTAAACAAACTCAATTAAGGGAGTACATGACAACTATGTGCAAGACTCACCAACCCAACATATCTATGAAAGGACAATTGAACGTGATCGATTGGAGTACTCCCAATATAACTAACTACATGCTAACAAACTATTTATGTTATAACAATCTTTGCAAGAGCAATATAATCACAAATCTACAAACCACTTTATACATCATGTTTTACACAATGCCAATGGAGAAACTTTAAAAAAAAAACCAACATAGCTAATCAAATACAAACTTACAATATGCTACAAGCTCCACCAAGGAGAAAATAAAGTTTAAACAACAAACAAATGCGAGTGTATAGGAGTGGCAAATTTGAATGTCACAATTCAATTTATGTATGACTTAAAATTGTTCTAGAATTTGATTTTCAAAATGAAGCCTCTCAAGTTTTTGTGATTTAATCATTTTGTCCTCAAACAAGCTCTCACTTCCTTGTTACATAACAAGAGAGGACAAGAAAAGAAAAACTAACATCTGACTCTCTGACTTGAGTTTGAACCTGCTGACCATAGTTACATAACAAACTCTTATCAAGAAGGCAAAGATGACAAGATCATACCCAAGGGCTCCATCGCATTCCCCCACCCTAAGCAAAACTCTCCCCCTAACATCACCATGGTAGTGAATTTTCTCCCTTCCCCTTTTAAATGGCTCCACATATGGCCCTCCATAGGATGAAGGGAGTAAAACTAAGGTCCATAACATTCGTTAACAAATACCTCACAAAATCCTAGGAGTTTCATCACATCATCTTGCAAATTTTTTCACTTCACGCTACAATATGAATGTGATGATGTAGGAAAACTCCTCCTCAGTTGAGTAATATTATGTCCAATATGTCTATTTAGTTCCTTACATAACGACATAGTAAACTATAGTAAATATTATCCCATCTACATGAAACCTCCTTTGTTCCAATTGCTAGAACCTTGAGCTCGAACCTAATTTCTCTGAACATGTCTTCATGTTGAAGCATCAACTTTGCTCTCATCTTTCAAAGGATTTGTCAATTCTCTTTTGCTTCCCCAACGAATGGCTCCAATGAACCATGTTGCAAACCGAGGAAAGCAAGCAGTTTCTTCGCCCTAATGATTCTTGTTGTTGTTGATATCGTTGAATAATTCAATGATATTCTTTCCCAACAAGAACAATAAACTTAAGCTCAGGATCCCACCAACAGTAACAGTGGCAAAGATATTTTCTCTGTATCTCATCACTGGTGGTAGAACCACAATTCCTGCCATCGCAAATGCTAACAAAACAAACAACATGGAGAAACCTAACAAAATGAATGTAATCAAAAGGTTTCCTCGAAGTTGCTTCACCTCTTGTTTGATGAATATTTTCCTTGCGGGTAGAACACTCCGAGCTCCGGAAATGACAGTGGTGGTGGCAAAAAAGAAGGACAAACTGTTGAAAACCCAAAACATTCGCAAGATCGGATGATGATCAAACGCAACGTATTGAGGGAATGAAACAGGCGGTGCCGGCAACGAGTCCATGTATTGCTCTTGATAATATGTTGTGTATCCCAGGGGCGGTTGCAACCACGAAGCAAATGTGACACTCGCAATGAGGGCCGCACCAACCAAGATTGCGTTTGCTGCATCTACACTTGCTTGACGGTCTTTGTAAAGTGCATCAATGTAATCTCGAGCATCAGGAGTTCTTAGTAGAAGTCTGAAGATTTCTTGTTTGCCAGGGTCAACAAACATCACTTCAAGACAAGTCTTTCCTTTTCTATTCTCCACTGTAAAGGTGACCATGTTGAATTTTGTTAACCTCTTGACAACTCCAAAATCATTTCTCTGAATAGCAATGTCAAGTGCAGATACTCTGGCCTCTTTCTCAACACTACAATCGTCAGTATCCGATGATGCTTGAGAGGAGAGCGTCTTCATGTTCACGTCAACACATCCAGCATCAGCTTTGAACTCATCCAACAAGAAGTCGATGACGTTCACCCACCCATTATCTGCAGCTAGATGAAGTATGCTCTTACCTTCATGATTAACGTTGTTCAAGATATCCACACGAATTTTGGCTTTGTCTTCCTCGCTTCCCAAGTTCTTAATTGCTGCGTAGATATCTTTCAAGGCCGATTTGCTATCTGCTCTTGCAGCAGAAAACAAAGCACTCTCACCATGCTTGTTCTTTTTGTTGGGATTTATGTGCGGCGCCAATAAGAGTTTTTGTACCACTTTTTCCTTCCCATTCTTTGCTGCTAGGTGGAGTGGAGTATCACCATCTTTAGTTACGACATTGGCATCCATGTTTGCAATTGCCAAAATTTTCGTAACCACACTTAAGTGGCCTTCTGCTGCAGCCGCATGTAAAGGATGGTCGCCATTGATCGTCCTTATATTAGGATCCAACCTTGGATATCCCAAGAGCATGTCCACAATGTCAGCATGTCCATTCCAAGCAGCAAGATAGAGCGCCGACTCGTTATAGGAATTCAAAGTGTCATTTACATCGGTTTCCGGAGATGCGAGGATAATTTCCACAACATCAGGGTGACCGAGCCCAACTGCAATGAGGAGTGGAGATTTTGTGTCCCAAATATCTGTGAAGCTTCCTTTTGAGTTGAGGAGCTCCTGAACCACGGTTGCATGACCATGTTCGATAGCAATGTCGAGTGCACTAGCACCATTTTCCCCTCCAACATTCACATCTACCTCGACTTTTAATTGCAGCAATTTATGAACAATACCGGCTTCACCTTCTCTTGCAGCAATGTGTAGCGCACAATTTTCATCGCCATCTTTTAAGTTCACATTCGGGAGAGGGACGTTGGCCAAGAGTTTGTCAACAATTTCATCGTAACCTTCCCTTGCAGCAATATGAAGAGCAGTGTCGCCACGTCCATTTGTGCAATCCACATCCACTTCGCGTGCATTCATGATCTTACTGAACATCTCGGCATCACCTCCTTTGGCAGCATAATGAATTGGGAAGTTGTCATAGGAATCTCTCATGTTTGCGTTAATGTTTGGTTCTTGTAAGAGAATGTCGACTGCATTTTTATGACCTCCTTTGATGGACAAATGGAGTGCAGTCTGGCAGTTGCTGTCATTGATGGCGTTCACATCTACCCCTTCTGATGGTAAAATCTTCGCAACGATCCTGTCGTGGCCTCTTCTTGCAGCTTCATGTAGCGGCGAATTTCCATCACAATCCTTTAAAAATACTTTTACAGTCGGTATTTTCATGAGCAAGTGTACGACATCTTCATGACCTTCTCTTGCACTAGTATGCAATGGAGTTTGTTTGTTGTTATTGGTGACGTTTACCTTGACGTCCGGAGTAGACAAAATTTTGTCGACAATGGCTTCATGGCCCTCTCTTGCAGCTTCGTGAAGAGCACAATCTCCATCCGAGTCCGGGATCCAAACATCGACAGGGGAATCCTTCAACATCATGTCGACCACACCGACGTTCCCAAAACATGCAGCAATCTGAAATGGAGTGCTGTTATGTTTATTGGTAACATTCACATCCACCCCTACGGCTAGAAGTTTTCTAATGATGTCCTCCTTATTATTCATTACCGCAAGGTGGAGAGGGGTGTTGCCGTCTTCATCTGCCAAACCTGTTTGAATTCCCGGCTTCTTCAAGAGTTTGTCAACGATGTTTCCATTAACCTCTTTTGCTATGCACAAATGAAGTGCACTTTGGTGGTATTTATTAGTAACATTCACATTCACCCCTGGTTTTGCTAGCAATATTGCAACAACAGCATCATGGCCTTCCTTTGCCGCTATGTGAAGTGGAGTTTCGTCCCATCTATCACGTACATTAGGATCCACATTTGGTGCTTTCGAGAGCTTCTCAACAACATTGTTCTTTCCATTTTCTGCTGCTTTGTGAAGTGGAGTTCTCCCAAGGTAATCGTGTAGGGTGGATCCACTTTGTGTGCGCTCAAAAGCATGTCAACAACGTCTTCATCGCCATACATCGCACCACAGTGGAGAGGTGTCTGATTCATCACGTTTTTGGCGTTAACATCCACTCCCGGTGCTTCTAAAATCCTTTTAACAACGCCTCCGTGACCATTCTTCGCAGCTTTGTGAAGTGGAGTATTTCCTTTGTAATCTCCCTTGCATAATTTGATCACCTGCTCTACCTCTGAATTCACTTGCAATAGAATATCCACTATCTCATCATGACCACTCCTTGCAGCAAGGTGGACCGCATTTTCCTCTCTTTGATTGGTTATCCCAACGTCCACTTTTTGTTCTGTTTGATCTTTGAGTTTTTTCACAACAAGCTTATGGCCTTTCTTTGCAGCATAGTGGATTGGAGTGTTGCCATCGCAATCTTTACAATTCAAATCAATGTTGGGTTGTTCCAGTAGCACATACACTATGTCTGGATGTCCTTCGCATGCGGCATAGTGTAATGCTGTCTTCTTGTGCTCGTCAAGGCCATTGACATCGACATCCCCAAACTTCAGGAGTAGATCGAGCACATCAAGTGCACCATCTCTTGCGGCCCGATGAAGAGTCAAACCCGATATACTCCAAGTACGGTACCTCTTCAACTTCTTGGGATTACATGACTTGGCCCAAGCCTTAAATTGATCAAACTTAACTTTTCCAAAAATTTGTAGATTGTTTGCAATCTGTCGCAAATCTTTGTCTGATGGCTTCTCAGTTTGAGTCACATCTTGTTGCGAAGCCATAGCGGCAAGTCACCACCGTCACTACCACGGACGATGCTCTCTTAGATTGTACACTGGCAGTCCATAGCTCAATGGTGATTCAACCAAACCTAACAACAACATAATCAACATTCCACAATCAGGCGATGGCCATAAAACTGCAGGTTGTGCATTTACAAATCTCCAAGTCGGGACAAAAAGGGACCTCTCCCCATGAATTTAACACTTGAAAATCAAGAAATACCTCGTACATGTGACTGTGAGTAACAAGATTAAAGGAATTATACACAGGGAATTGCTCAAGAGAATATTAAGCTTGTTAAGAAACTTCTTTATTACAGTGCCGCAGAATGCATCACTGAATCAATCCACAGCAATGTAGCAATATCTTGTGAGGAAACAAGAATGGAGGACTATCACTCTACTCCGTGCTGGTCTGTCTACGATCGGAAAGACTACTCTACATGTTGTGCACAATGACCTAAATGATAATGTAGCAAGACTACTCCTAACAGAAAAGGATGGATGAAGAATACTTACATCCAACAAAGATCAACTCCAACACAAAGTATTGGACCTAGGAGGTTTCTTTAGCACTCAAAAGTCCTGCACACTCAAAGACAAACAGATTCCATCAACACACATTCTAGATGATATTGCTTGATCAGGGATATCCCTATAATAACTTGTTGTTCACTAGGCATAAGTGATCATCCAAAAGTTCATTTTGACCGTGGATGCCTGAACATCCCGCCACTTGGGGACGTGCAAATATAAGATCTTGCATGGAATCACACAACAAAGAATGTCGAGAATGTGGCTCTCAATGTCTAAGGTTTGTTGAAGTCATGTCGAGAATGTGACTCTCAATGTCAAAAGTATGTTGAAGTCATGTTGTGAAAACATACTCCTTTTGACATACACTAAGCTGAAAACAAATTACACAAGGTGTTTTCCAACTTGAAGTATGGAAGTAGTGTTATCAAGGATACAAAAACAAATCAACTCAATGTTGTGGGGGAAACAAATTATCTCTAACATGACATGTTAATTTTTGCAGGTGACATGTCATTTGGTTCATTAAATGTGTTGATATCTCTTGAATGATGTACTTTTGGTCTCTCTATATGGAGGTCAAACTACAACACTTTGAGAAAGTGGAGTGGTAAGATGATGTCCCAGTTTGCATAGGTTGGCTAAGCTTCAACTCTATCTATACCATTATGAGGTTGGCACATGCCACCTCATAAAGTGTTTCTTTAGGCGTAATACAAGTCGAAGTGCTTGCATTACACCACATGCAAGCACATACATGTACAATGCACATGAGCAATTGACATGTTAGAAAAATCTTCAGCCCGCACATTCCTTGCAGAATCCAATAAATATACCATCAGTTTTGAACAATCATTGCATACCAGTGAGATCTGTGCCGCTTATGGAACTCCTACTTCTTGATAGTACTTCTTAAAGACTATCATGCACTATGCCCATGGCACCATGAGTTGACGTATGGTAGAATACCATAACCCGTGAATATAAGGTGATTCGCATTGGAGATCTGGTCTGACAATCATGAGATAATTTTCCAAGATAGACGAGAAGGATTCACAAAGAGTGCAAGTTGTTTCATATTTTTTTGCCCTATACAAAAAAATGCTACAATTTGTCAAAGTGGAAATTTGTCCAAACCCCTACTCGTTCACTAGATTCTCCCTACACCGAACACGGTAATCCGCATTTCCATACAAAACATCGCCTAAATCGGTTACCTCATGGGTACATTAACACTTGACTCCCATTGGCTACACTAAGTGTACACACATAGAAGTTGCCGCTGAACCATGATCGGTTTTAGAAATGGCACTTAACCATTATGACGGTGGTCTAGTGCACGGCTAGAGGGTGGTAAACGGGTTATGGTATTTCTACCTTATATGCCTACAGACCAAAGATAGGGGCCAAGACGTGAAAGAGCACATCAACCGATAAAAAAAAAATACGCATTTACTACTCATGAGCATGCAAGTGATGAATGAAGGGGTCATAAATCTACTCTACAAATCTCTTCAAGAGTAGGATGACCATTGTGTCGGCTCGACTCTATGAGCATCTATAGATGGTCAATCATAAACTACAGTGCAACTCTGCAACTTCAATCAGATACTTCAAGCAAGGTGCTTGTTTTAGAGATTCCGTGCTTCAGCCTACTCTTGACAATCGGGTACATTGTTGGTGGCATGCGACCCTATATGCAACAAGCCTAATTCTCAGAACCCATTTTGTGAAACATTGAGGCATGATAACAAATGGAACGTGACAGAAGTCAAAATATGATAAAATTCAGTACCTATGATTTCGGTGAGGCAAACAACTCTGACACTTGTAAGAAAATGCCACCAACGCAACTGGATTTCGAATGAAGGAGATCACTGATGAAGAAAGCAACAGAAACCTCAAAAGTCAGAGAAATCCCTCTTGTCTCCCTCCCATATCGCCATACCTTGCGAAATGAGCTCCACATTTTGATAAATTGAGCTACTTAATCTCAACATGCAAAATTTAATTAGCACGCAGTGGAATCCACTACTATGCATTCACAGTTCTATTAGCATGCTTTCTCTTTGAGATCCTAGGCCCTGAGATCTATGTTTGAAGTCAAGCTGGGGACAGACTATCTGTAGCACCTGTAGTCGTCAGCATCTTTGCAACCTGGTTTGGGGTTGCTAGAACATTTTAAGTACTGTTTTTGTAATGATTTCGATATATATACAAAATTTTAACATTATAAATTATGACAAATCTATAAGAACTCGTACTACAACGTTTATGGTATTTAGTGTCACATGCGTAATAGTGTCACTTACCCTAGTTCGAGGTATATGCTAGATCACAATGATGATTAACAACTTCACCATAAGTGCCACCTCATGACACTTGGCGTTCAAGTGCGCTTATTAAAATCTTGGCATGAGTATGTTGAATAGTGTTATGAGATGCATGCCATGTTACACAATGGTCTACAAGTTGACTGAAGTCTACACACATATGACTCTTTCCATTAGAATGCTCAAAAATATCTTCCTCTTACATACAAAAATGTAAACACATGACACTTGCCATTAGAACGATAAAACATATCTCCCCCTTGCATACTAATACTATCCGAACGTACTACTATGAATGTCATAATTTATACATTTTCTCACTTTAAGGAGTTACTTATGTTGATGAATGGAATCACATTGGCAAATAGCAGGCGTGACACTTTGTGACCTCTAGGCAATTAGTTTAGGCCCTTTGCATGTAGTGTCTGCGACACTAGATACCAAAAACGGTGCAGTAGAAGTACAAATAACTACCTATGGTGGTCTGGATGGTGACCCCTGCATTAAAATCATTCCTTGTAAGTCGTTCTGAAAACGCCATTTGCAAATGTGAGCCATTTCTAATTCAAACACAAATGGTATCACTGGATTCCTAGCTCCCCATGCCCACTTTAAGCATGTGACACGTCTTCGTGAGAACAATTCATCAATCCATTGGAGGCAGTTAGAAGTGATTTAGAAACGGATGTTCTAACCGGCAGAGTTGCCAAGCCCGGGGATTCCAAGCTCCCTACGCTCACCCCGAAACTAAATGACACCTGACACAGCCAGCATCTTACTTCGTGGCGACTTAAAACACTTTCAGTGTGTCAAGATTCCACCCTTTCTGAAACATAACCAAGAGCTCTGACTGTAAACCAAGCAGCTTGGGACCAGCTTACTGCTCCTCACAAAGCCTACATCGGTGAATGAAACTAAAGAACAGCTCACAGAAATTACGAGATGGGATCATCACTGAGACCGGTTCACCCGGGTCTGGAAACTAAGATGACTCCTTATGTCCCCATCGATTGAGCGTGAAGGAAGATGGCCGGGTTAGAGAGGCATCGTAAACATCAGGAAACACGAGCGACTGTCTGCTGCAACGAATTTCCACGAGCGGACATGAGCAGCTAATCGGCAACAAGAGAAGTGGACCTACTTACTTAAGAATGAGAATGAGAATGGGGAGGCGTGCGTGGCTGCGGACTAACCTTGCGCATCAAACGTGAGGGCCTGGATCGGCGATTGAAGAAACAAAACAAAATGCCGACAGAATGGAGAGGCAGGATTCCGACAGCGGGAGCTCGGAGAAGCAAGGGCCCAAGAGGATCCTCCTTGTGAGGAGAATCGAGGAGCTTTAGGGCCAAGTTCCATGTGCCGGTCCCAGTACGTTTTTTTCAAAATAAATGGGTGGGCCGGTAAAAAGAGGGTGGTGCCATGTGCTCATCCTTCTCACCCAAGGACCGGTACCCCCATGGTGCCAAAGGACCGGCGGTCTTAATGGTCACAAGAAGGACATGTGCCAGTTAGACAGCTCCGGTGACCGGATCGTCCGGTCACCTAGGGTACACCCTTGGATACTAAAGGCCACTTTGTTCTTCTAGTGGCACCCCTCATAGGGCCAAGTTCCATGTGCCGGTCCCGGTCCGTTTTTTAAATGGGTGAGAAACGGGTGACATCATCCAAAAAATGGGTGATGTCACCCATTTTATTGAGGGGTACTTCTATGTGGGGTGCCGGTTTTTTTCGATTTCCTACTTTCTAACTAAATTTGGTGAGTGATGAGACATGACACTTTATGAAGGTCACCGGCAATGAAGGTCACCTAGATTCTAAAAACATCATAAAATACATGTTCCCTAGGAGTACTCCTCAAAAGAAGGGATTAGAAGAACAAAGTGGCCTTTAGTATCCAAGGGTGTACCCTAGGTGACCGGATGATCCGGTCACCGGAGCTTTCTAACCGGCACATGTCCTTCTCGTTATCATTAGGACCGCCGGTCCTTTGGCACCCGTTCTTGCACAACACAAAATGTGGGACACCCATCCATGGGGGGCACCGGTCCTTGGGTGAGAAGGATGGGCACATGGCACCACCCTCTTTTCACCGGCCCACCCATTTATTTTGAAAAAAACAAACCGGGACCGGCACATGGAACTTGGCCCATAAAAGTACCCCTCCATAAAATGGGTGACATCACCCATTTTTTGGATGATGTCACCCGTTTTTCACCCATTTAAAAAACGGACCGGGACCGGCACATGGAACTTGGCCCTTATAGAAGAATGGGTAAACTTCGTGAGTGGATGGACAGAACCGGATCTCTGTATTTTAGTGCTACGAGCGTTTGTAGGACGCCTCCCGCGGGCAGCGTTCATGCTCGAGCAGCCCGTTCCTGTCCTCCCGTCCCAACCCGTCCTCCCGACCCGACCCGTCTTACATGCCCAACTTGGCCTTCCTGTCCGTGTCCTCCATCTTGCCCGACACGGCCTTCCGCATGTCCAGCTGTCCACCCGTCTGTCCATCCGTCCATCCGGCCATTCATCCGTCATATCCGTCTCCACCACTACCCCACACCGAACCCGAGTTCCGTCATTCTTCCTTGCTCACGCCACTAGACAGCTCCGGAGCGAGTGAGGAAGTTGGGGAAAGGTTGTTGCATTGCTAGTTTAGGGTTTGGAAGAGTTGTAACTTTGATCGATGTTGTCTTAGTCGCCCGCCATGGAGGTGGACATTGTGGATCTGGGAGGAAAATGTGTCTCTTTTGAAGAAAGGTTTGATTTTGTAATAGAGGAGGCCACGGAAGATCTACAGGACGGACATGGTTTAGTTTCAAATTTGGAAATTCTTCCGTCATTCTTCTGTCATTCTTCCTTGCTCACACCACTGGAAAACTTCGGAGCGAGTGAGGAAACTGGGGAAAGGCTGTTGCATTGCTAGTTTAGGATTTGGAAGAGTTGTAACTTTGATCGACGTTGTCCTAGTCGCCCGCCATGGAGGTGGACATTGTGGATCTGGCATGGAATTGTGTCTCTTTCGAAGAAGGATTTGATTTTTTCATAGAGGAGGCCACGGAAGATCTACAGGATGGACAGGGTTTAGTTTCAGATCTGGAAATTCCTGCAGGTACAATCGTCCACAAGGACACCAATACGTGCTTGAAAGCTGGTGCATAAGAAAGATTTAGGGTGCAGGATGTAACTCTTGAAAATGTGTGGGCGAGGTTGCAGATCCCACCCCTTGGACCCTTTGACAGGACAGACATTTATTGGGAGTAGAAAATCAACCAATGATGGGGTAGGATCAACCCTAGATGCTAGGACAGTGGAAAAACAAAATAGTACAAAGACACCTCTTGTTCCACCTTTAGTTGTCCAGTTGTTTCTATAGCCTCTGACTCTGATACAAGCTGTCCTAAAAGTCTTACAAGGCAACCACTCCCAATAGGATAGACAAAGCAGAGGAGGGCAAGTAGATTACAAGCCAGTCTAACCTCTAAGCGAGGATGCCAATGCAATTTTGTGGCGAAGCAACTATATATGGACAACACTTTATGTGAAATTCAGTACCATAAAATTAACCATTTCAACAAGGCTCGACAAGCCTATCATAGGAGTTTAGATTATGTTAGGACAACACTGAAAACAATGGATGTTATATATATTGATATATGACATTGATAGGATATATTACAATGTTACTGAATTCAATGAGGAAGGCATAAAGTCTTCCAGGACACCAATGTTGTACATGTCCTGTCATATTTTACTAAATTGCTTGTTTTCCAAAAATTCCCAATTGCCGAAGTTTCACTTACATTTAAAATTCAACAAACAATGACACTTTATTGAAAATGGGTAGGGGCCAATGTATCAATACTCATGTGTCCGAAGTGGACATGTAATGGTTCTCACCTATCATAATTGTGTACTATTATGATTCAACCTTACATTGGTTCTACCTTGTCTTATTGTAACATCCCACACCATTATTCTAAGAAATAGCACTAAACTCCACAACGTTATCAACGATTGCATTGCACTCGTCTTCCACTACCAAAATTTGTGTCCTTTGACGCATCCAACCACAGGACACGAAGATCATCATCTTTGTCCATAGCCAACATATCCAAGCAGTTGTTCCATAAACAAGCTCTCATCCAAGACGAGGCCTCAGCTTGCATGGCCTCAAATCCATTGCATGTCCTCATAACTTCCAGATCGGAAACTAGCAGGTACAATCGTCCATCCTGGCAGGAATTTCCAGATCTGAAACTAAACCATGTCCGTCCTGTAGATCTTCCGTGGCCTCCTCTATGAAAAAATCAAATCCTTCTTCGAAAGAGACACATTTCCATCCCATATCCACAATGTCCACCTCCATGGCAGGCGACTAGGACAACGTCATTCAAAGTTACAACTCTTCCAAATCTTAAACTAGCAATGCAACAACCTTTCCCCAGCTTCCTCACTCGCTCCGAAGTTGTCCAGTGGTGTGAGCAAGGAAGAATGACGAAAGAATGACGAAAGAATTTCTAGATTTGAAACTAAACCATGTCCGTCCTGTAGATCTTCCGTGGCCTCCTCTATGACAAAATCAAATCCTTCTTCGAAAGAGACACAATTCCATGCCAGATCCACAATGTCCACCTCCATGGCGGGCGACTAAGACAACATCGATCAAAGTTACAACTCTTCCAAACCCTAAACTAGCAATGCAACAACCTTTCCCCAACTTCCTCACTCGCTCCGGAGCTGTCTAGTGGCGTGAGCAAGGAAGAATGACGGAGCTCGGGTTCGGTGTGGGGTAGTGGTGGAGACGGATATGACGGATGAACGGCCGGATGGACGGATGGACATACGGGTGGACAGTTGGACAAACGCGTGGACAGCTGGACAGGCGGAAGGCCGCGTCGGGCAGGATAGAGGACACGGGCAAGAAGGCCAAATCAGGCAGGTAAGACGGATCGGGTCGGGAGGACGGGTCGGGACGGGAGGACAGGAACGGGTTGCCCGTGCATGAACGCTGCCCGTGGGAGGCGTCCTACAAATGCTCGTAGCACTAAAATACAGAGATCCTTCTGTAAGTGTTTAACATTTCTATTTGGGGGTTTATATTGTTCCCAAATTAGGATTGTTAACACTTATAAAGGGAAAATTATATACGGAAAATGGTGAAAATAAGTTACCTCAACTAGAATGAGTGGCTTGGAATTTATGCACTATTTCTAAAAGATGAAGTAGAGGAAATCATGACGAATGCAAGTTTTTCATGTAATAAATTAGTTACATTTTTCCAATGAGGAAAGTAAGTCACATCCCCTACTTGTACAAAAGACTCCCCCAATTTGACCATCAAACCATCATAATCTACATACGAATGTGCACAAAACGGCTAACTCAATGGCACCCAAAAGTGATCGCAAGTGGTGTGAAACAACACCTATCTAGCCAATCATTGCATCACACCTATCACTACATCCTTTTCAGGCCACCACTTTTATAATTAGGCATTTTGGATCCACAAAATAATCATCCTACCCCTATTTTAGTGCACCAATAGTGGTCATTCATCATTTTTGGTTTTCCTACCTTTGAGCTCACACATTCCCCCTTTAACCCTAAGCGTGTGAGGGGCCCAAACTAGATCTCTCCAGGGGAAAATGTAGCATACTTGAGCTACACACTTCTATTATTAGTTTATCCTATCTAAAATTAACTTATGCTTCAAGTCCATTGATTGAGCAAGTTGAACACTTTGATGTTATTGAGGATATATATTCAAATACATAGCTTGGGTGCCCTTGGATGCAATTACATACTTTGTATTTTGATCAACAATGGCTAGTATGAGTATTGTTATTTTTTCTCCGTAACAAAACACAATGCACATAATAATATTTCAAACACACAAATATATCAAATATGATATAAGTACTTGGTGAAGTTTGTATAAATTGTGTATATGATCGTATATTGAGACCCTGTGTCATGTAAGGATTAAAAAATCACTATTCATGTTCCCAAGGTGAGAATAATGACCAAAGCTTAGGATTTGTCGGTAACATGTAAAGGAATATGGTAGAATCCTATTTGGAGTTTGTAAACTATAAGTCTTTCCCATCTTTGTTGCCCCTAGATTCGGTTGAAAAATAGTTGTTAAATTGAACGTAAACCACATGGACAAAGTTAATTTCCAAAGATTTAAACAACACCCTCAAAATCCCAGAGACAAAACTTGCAGTTTCCACATGAAACTTGAAAGCCAAATTTTGGACAAGCATATCTCACTCATGACATGTTGAATTCCAACAAAAAGTACTACCTTTGGAATCACATTTTCAACAAGTTTCTAATGGTATTTAATTTGAGCTACAAATATGCAAGTCACAAGCAACATTCTCAAGAATTCAAGCACTGCTACATTGTGGTTCAAGCAACTAGGGCAAACTATGTTGATGAGACTTGTGAGGGACTTGCATTCAATAACCCGGACTTCATCATTTTCAATTTGTGTTTTATTTGAAATTATATAAGATATGTTATATTTTATGGTATTATATTATATAACATTAAATTATTAGATAAATGGGAGTAGACATTCAAGCAACACTTAACACTTGACGTCTTTGTAGTCTCCCCAAGTAGGGAGTAGAAAAACTATTAACATATATGAAATTTTAACACTTATAGAGGTAACAAATATAGAGGGGAAAATGTATTGACCACATTGTTTATGATAAATATAATGTACATATTTATAGTGTGATTTATACTCCAATGCACTACAGTGTGGCCCATATTATGCCCCGTCATGCATTACATCAATGTGGAACTTTGAACTTGAGGGACTTGTTTTTGCATTAATGTCTCCACATGTGAGAAATCCATGGAGAGTTTATTTTAAGAAGATACCATTATATATATATATATTATATTATTATATATAAACAAAATTGAGAACACTTTGAGCAGACTCATCTTCAATTCACAACCACGAACATTTCACATGCTCTTTTTCATATTTGGAAATTGGATATGATATTGTACAAACATGTGCACATGTATGGAAAATTTCACACTCCATTGATAGTAAGAAAGTATGTCGTAAAGCAAAATGAGATCCTATATACAAATACTCAGTTTTGCTCAAGTTGTCTACACTTGAAATGTATGTCACAATCTCCTATTTTTCAGGGGTAGAAGTATCCCCTACTTTTCAACACAACGTCAATTATTCGTGGCATGCTTTCATAAAACGCCATGCAATCATGTTCTCTGAATTTGGATACACTTAATACACACACTCCCACAATTCTTGGATACCTCTTGGAGGTGTCGTAAATTTGTTCAAGTGTTGTTTGAGAAGTGCCCAATAGTGTTCAAAGGGATTCAAAACTAGATATTGTGCATGCCATTGAAGGAGTTGAAATGATTGTGATGCCAACCATTCTTGCACTATCTTGCTCGTGTGCTTGGGATCATTACCATGTTGAAAGACCAACCTACTTGGAACCATATTGTTATGTATAGTGGACTAACAAAAAAATCTAAAATAAATTTGTACAGATGCCTATCTATCCTAACTTTAATTTTGTACCATGATCCCGTCCCAAAATCCGTCATGCATCCCCAAATCATCACCAACCCACCACCATGCTTCATAGTCTAATGGACATGTTGAGGTCCAATGTGTTCTCCATCTCCAATCCAACACCATGACCTACCATCTGAATGAAACCCATTTATCTTTGTCTCATCACTGAAAATCATGTGTTTCCAGTCATCAATGCTCCAATTCTCATACCTTTGAGCAAACCTCACGCATGCGAGAACATGTTTACGACTCAAAAATGGTTTCCTTTGTTGCACTTGTGCACCCAATCTAGCCTCTCTCAAAGCACGCCTCACAATGATGTCAGACAACATTTACATGTTTTATATCGAAGTTGTTTTGTTGTTGCATATGCAATTCCTAATCAGCCTTCAATAACAAGAGTGACACAACACTATTTCTTTCAGTCTGCAAGAAACTTCGGAAGCCCTCCTCTTTGTCTCACAATCTCACCCCCTACATCCTTCCTCAAATGCGCTACAAAAGATTGGCTGATGCCCACAAAAGCAAATATTTTGCAAGTAGAAATACCGCTTCTAAGTTGCACCAAAGCTTGGTGCTTATGTTCTTGAGACAACGGAGGCATACAACTACAAACAATTCTACAAATTGCACCTCACATACTATGGAACCAAGGCTACACAATGCACAAGAATTGTCACGACGTTCTCAACTATGCAATGCGCACACAAATGTCGATGTTGGAAGAGTGGCGGAAAACAAAAGCAACAATTGTAACCCTAACCACTTCAACATTTCCTATTTTAGAAACCCTAAACCTCTTCTCACTTTTTGTTTTTTTAATTTATCCAATTGATTACTTGGACATTTTCTTTCATCACTTCATCACTTTGTTTCAGATTTGAATCGGTTGACAATGGGTGTGAAAGTCGAGTTTGTATACAACACAATCAGTTTTGTTTGTCAATAGATAGATAGATAGATAGATTGCATCTCATTTTGAAAGTAAATTTAGTATTCTAACTTTGGATTCATAATTGTTGTGGTAGGATGGGAATGAAGATCTCACTTTGTAGAAGTCTCTCAAAATGCACACATCACTAATTATCCCAATTAGCGAGGAAGGGCTAATAATGAGTTTGGGTAATTACTGTAGGTGATACCAAATTTCTTATCAATATGAAATGAGTGCCACCAAAAGATCTAGGAAGCATTGTTTATCTTGACACTATTCACTAAAAATACTATTCATAGCAACACTATTCCCTAACAATATCAACACTTGGCATTATAAAACTAACAATACCATCACTTGGTACAATTCATTAAAAGTATCAACACTTGGCAGTATTTATTAACAAACATGTGTTTCCATATGAATTTTTTTTATCATTCTACAAACACCTTGGAGCACACACTAATTTTCTTGAGATCTATGGTAGATGAGCATCTATTCATGAATTTAGTGTCACTAAGTAAAAATTCAGCCCACCATAACTTTGAGATTTGGCTAAATAGGGCGTGCTTCGGGAATTAGTACCACCCTCACTAATTGGGATAATGAATGTACTTTCCATCCAATTGAAGTAATTTGATCTACAACGTAGGCCTCCAATGTTATGTACAGTCTAACCTTGATAATGTCACCCTTGTTAATAGAACACCTTGATATTGTCACCTAAAAGTTTGAAACCGATTTTCATAGTGTAAAACTCCCTCGTTATTATCCCTATCACCCTTGATAATGTCACTATTTTTTTTCAAAATCCGTACGATAAATGTGATAATATCAAGTATGGATGGATTGTATGGGTGGGCATGGGTTCGATATTATTGTTCATGGGTGAGCATGGGCTAAAGCAAAGCATATTGGGGGTCATTGAATGAGCTCTCATTCAATGCTTTCGGCATTGTGGGATGCCTTGTGTAATTTCAAATTTGGTACGTATTTCGGAGACCAAATGCTCAAACATATTGCGAGTAATGTTTGGGTTTAATGCTTTTGTACTCTCCCATATCACTATCTTGTTCCTTCCACCAAATGTGACTTCAATTGTTTAGCCTTTGGATCAAGGAGTGATTGCAGCATTCAAAATGTGTTATAAGCGCAAGCTTGTTGCCTGGACTTTGCAACAAATTGATAACAACTCAAATGAAGATTTGGGGAAATTGAATGTTGATGTATTTCAAGCTCTGCTATGATGTGTGGCGGCATGGCATGAATTAGATGATCAAACCATTAGAAATTGTTGGAGAGAGTCCGCCATATTGCCTGCAGAGTGGAATGCAGATATAAACAATCTTGATGAACGTATGAAGTCCAAAATGGAGGAAGCAACTTTGGAATTGGGTAGACTCATCGTCGCATTAAATTTGGGTTTGGATGTTGAAGGCAAGCCTGTAGAAAAGCTTTGTCCTTTGGAGTACATAAACATGGAAGGTGAAGATGATTTTGAGGTGGAAATTTCTACTGAGGAGTTTGTGCAATTAGTGCAAGATGGAGAACATGTTCTTGATTCCATGGAAGTGGACCCATTGATTGTTGATAGCAGTGATGATGAGTCTAAAGTAGTGAAGCTAAGCGATGCACAAAAATATGCTAAACATGTTTTGAATTTTATGGCTAGTCAAGGTTCTCAAATTTTCAACACTTATGAGTTGTTAGAAATGGAAAAAATCCATGACAAACTCATTAGAATTGGTGTTGCACATTTAACATCAACAAAACAATGTGACATTAGAAGCTTCTTTGTCTCTAGTGAGAGGTCTTTACCTGATCTCAATGACACATTATGATGTGCTCTTGTTGTAATTCACAATTTTGAATTAGATTTTACATTAAAAAACATTGAAGTCTCGTATTTGTTATTTTAAAAAAAATTGTAATTATATTTTGATTTTCTACATATTTTTTGATAATATCACATTATGCACAAAATGTGACATTATCAAGTACGTCACACCTTGTTTATATCACACTTTTTGGTGAAACGGAGGGTGTGACATTATCAAGGTTAGGGTGTACAGTGGCGTGTGCGAATGATGGCATATGTGGATGAAGTGTGTGCGGATGAAAGCATGTGTGGATGGAGATATGTGTGGATGAAGGCATTGAACAGATAAAGGCACGTGTGGATGAAGACGAAGGTTGTAGGACCAAGAGGGCAATGAAGAAAGATTGTTCGATTTAGGGATTTAAAAGAAAGATAGGTAGTGTGGAGTCGGCCGTAGTTATTTTGATGTTTTTCTTCATGTTTTAAGTAAGAATACAAGGTATATCCAAAGCATTTCAATGAATAACTAGTTGGGAATAAAGAGGTGAGGATAGCAACTAAGTTGGCTCAAAATTCTCCCATGTTCACTAGGCATAATCAAATCCAATCACAGGCTAGAACTATAAAAGTTAGTTTCTAAAAACTTTGGTACGCAGGCATAAATAACGCAAATTTAGACAATGTACATATGCATGCAAGTTGTTGATCGAATGGTAGAAAAAAAGAAAACCGGGAATGGCCAAAATTGGGAGTAGAATGATTCTTGTGTGCACCCAAAATGGCTAACCGTAACAGTAGCGGCTTGCAAAGGATATACAATCTAACCTTGATAATGTCACACCATCCGTTTCACCAAAAAGAGTGATATAAACAAGGTGTGACATATTTGATAATGTCACATTTTGAAGATTTGTGCATAATGTGATATTATCAAAAAAATAGGTAGAAAATCAAATTAAAATTACAATGTAAAAAAGAAAATAACAAATACGAGACTTCAATGTTTTTGAATGTAAAATCTAATTCAAAATTGTGAATAACAACAAGAGCACATCATAATGTGTCATTGAGATCAGATAAAGACCTCTCACTAGAGACAAAGAAGCTTCTAATGTCACATTGTTTTGTTGATGTTAAATGTGCAACACCAATTCTAATGAGTTTGTCATGGATTTTTTCCATTCCTAACAACTCCAGAGTGTTGAAAATCTGAGAACCTTGGCTAGCCATAAAATTCAAAACATCTTTAACATATTTTTGTGCATCACTTAGCTTCATTACTTTAGACTCATCATCACTGCTATCAACAATCAATGGGTATACTTCCATGGAATCAAGAACATGTTCGCCATCTCGCATTAATTACACAAGCTCCTCAGTAGAATATTCCACCTCAAAATCATCTTCACCTTCCATGTTTATGTACTCCAAAGGACAAAGCTTTTCTATGGGCTTGCCAAAAACAAAGCCGAGAAGGTTATCTCCAAAACTAGGAAACGAATTAGATGGGCGCCCAAACTAACTAACTAGTGATAAACAACCCTCTAACTTGGTTTACATATTCTGCTAAACAAAATTGGGGATCTCCCTCTACTTCCCAAATGTAAGTACCTTCCAGAAACCCCAATTCTAGCTCCGTGAAGCAAAATTCCTTGGTTTCTTCTTCTTCTTCTTGTGCCCACATCAGGGTTGTCTATCCCGACGTCATGACGTGTCGTGTCGTGACAGACCCCTCCGTCACGACACAATAGGGTCCACGTAGGGTCAACCTAGGGGAAGCTAGTAGGGTGGGTAAAATATTTACCTTCTTGCCAAGGTGGCGTCCTATGTGGCAGAAAAGGCCGACGTGGACGTGGATATGCCTAGCGCCAGGTAAACCATTTTGCCATTATGTTTATCATTCTGTTAAAATCAAAGTAGTAAAATATGACTAAGGAGGGTGTGGGGCGGACGGGGGGGCGGACGGGGTCGGGAACGGGGTGGACGGGCGCTAGTAATTTTTTCCCCACTTTACCTCTACTTTGCTGATATGTCATCACACGTGGACATCTTACATCCTACGTGTCCAAAATGGGGTAATGTAATTACACACAGAATTCGGTAAAATTCAAGTCCGTCAGGATAAAGACAGCATCCGGCATAATGTCGTGACGGATACGTGTCGTAACGGCACAACATTATGCCGAGATTAGCCTCCGTCACGACACAATAAACAACCCTGGCCCACATGCGTGAACACCGTGAAAACACCATGAAAAGACACATAATTGAACACATGTGACGGAAGGTGGGGTGCATAGAGGCCGAGAAGTCTTGACAACGCTGTGAAAAGACAACACCTTTGAGTGCCGTGTATAGACAACACCGTTCAGGGTTGGTGCACGATCAAGTTCCAATAATAGCATTGCATTTATCACAGGATCGGCGCATGACCCTTTCGGCTACTACAATCTGTCCATCCAACCATCACATACAATCCATCCATACTTGGTATTATCACATTTACACTATGGATTTTGGAAAAAAATAGTGACATTACCAAGGGTGATAGGGATAATAACGAGGGAGTTTTACACTATGAAAATCGGTTTCAAACTTTTAGGTGACAATATCAAGGTGTTCTATTAACAAGGGTGACATTATCAAGGTTAGACTGTAGGGTCTCTAAGGTTAAAATTTAGGGCACTAGGAAATAGGGCAATCTAAATCCGTCTCGCACGATGAAAAGAAAAAAAAGGTATGATTACCGGTCCGGTAAATTGGATTAGGGGGACCGTTTGATCATGGTCCGGACCGCTAGGCCGGACCAAGTAACGGTTATGCCACGATCACCTAACGGCCCGGAAGTGGAGAGACAGTTACAACGGACTTATGATGAAGGTAGGGGGGGAAGAGAAAGCCGTTGGTAAAACTGTTAGTAAAACCGTTGGTAAAAACCGCCGGAAAACGGTTGGCAACCGTTTTCCGTTAAACCAAACGGTAACAGGGGAAGGAAAAGGGAGGAAGGATATTTAAGGGTCCCTTCCTTCTCCTTCTCACTTTTTTTCTCTGTTCACAAAAGGCAAGTGTTGAGAGAACGAGTGGTGAGTTTGTCGTCATTTCGAGCCGCCAACAGTTGGATTGCTGGGACTCCGCCCTTTCCAGTCACCGGCAGTTGGCTTGCCGGGACTCTGTAGCCATTAGACGGAAGAGAGGGAATCCGGAGGAGAGAGAGAGAGTTTCCGTAGCCGAGCCGGAAATTTAGAAGGGAGAGGAAAATGCCGGAAGCATGGGAAGAGGATCAGAGGGAACCCATCCCGATTCCGCTCAAAGCCCTCATCCCTGCAATCCTGAGGGAGGATAGGGAGCTGCAAGAGCTCGTGGAAGATCTCCAGGTTATGGGCTGCGCGGGGTTGCTCGCCAAACCCTGGAACCTCCGAGCAGAAGATACCCTCCGAGAATTCCAATTCGAGAGAGGAAATCAGTGGCTAGGAACAAAGAGGAGGGATCCGGAAAATTGGACTCCGGATACTTGGAATAGGGTCTACGGGTTTCCTAGGGGGATTACAGAGGGGTGGGCCGGGATGAGACTTGTATGCGAGCAATGGGCGGAGAGCGGAGAGCAAAAAATGGAGACCAGAATCCAAATATAGACATTTGGGCTAAATTTAGCAGTTTGGAATATATTTCAGAAATATTCGAAGAATATTATTATTTTTGGCCAATTTTTGAGACCTATAACCGTGGACCCAAGGGGTTTAAAGATTGAAAAATTCCTATTTTTTGCCTATTACCGTGCTCTCACTTTCCAGTAATATTGGTTGATTTAAACAATTTTTTTAACGGGTATGTTTTCGTTGTCTTCTACAAGATGAGTATCATCTATTTCTTCGAAGGTTGTTTCTCAAGGGCGCCAAGCACCTTTCTCAGGGATATATAACCTTGGGCTATGGTCGATTTTTTCTCTTTTTTCGATTGATTTTTTGCTACCTAATCACTATAGGGTTGGGCTATCTACTGCTAGGGTTATGGATGAGGACAGAGGTGTTGCTGTTTCACTTGGTGACTGTGTAAGCCCGTTTCAACCATATGTGGAGGGTGGGGAAGAAGAGCAGGTGGAGGTTTGTAGCCAGGGGCTTGAAGTGATGGGGGATCTCGAGGTCCGATTAGTTCCGAGAGGAGACCCTTCACTAACACAGGATATTAGTGACACGTTGGTTTTTGAGGAGAAGGTGGAGGTGCCCTTGCCACCTCATGCATACTCGAAGGTTGGAAAAATCCCCCCGGGAACTTATTCCCGGGAAACACTTAGTGGGTTGAGGGGACGAGGTCCATTGTTGAAACGTTCCCACCTAGGACAAATGCCAAGTGTGGTGCCGAAAATGGACGTGAATGTAGTTTGTCCTGTAGTGGAGCCGGAGGTTCGTAGTTACACCAAAATGGCAAGGGGCAAACCAAAATGCATTAAATTCAATCAATGAAACCAAGTGAACAACCATTGATTGGCAATTATAAAGCGATACATAGTTAGTACCAATAGTGCAGCCCTTAAAAGGGACCGGAGTTTCTATCTATCTATCTATCTACTAATAGAGCTTGACCTTCACATCACGTGGCAGAAGAGTTTGAATGGTGCAGGTAGAGGAACAACGAGGAGTGAGGATCTCAGTAGATGCAGCCATCTGAGAATTAGTGAGGCCATACACTCGGTAACTACCTGGATAAAGACTCCAAAACAAATTATTGCTCTCATCTTGCTGCGATAACCGACCAAGCGTGTGTGTAAGCTCTAACGTCAAATCATCAAAAATATCCTCCTTAACACTAATAATGTCCTCTCTGAAGCCAAACCGAAGACTCAGACGTTGTGACGTCACGTAAGCTAGTCCGTCCTCTTCCATCCGAAAGGTAAGTGGGACTCTCACTCCATGTGCATAGAGGACAACCATCCCCAACTCTGCTTTAGCATGAATATGAGCCATGATGAGGGGAATGAGGACTTGCACTAAGAGGAAAATATGAGAGAGGATTTTGAACATTGTGGGCCATCTATATATTACAAATGGGCTGCCAAAGACAATGACATGATCTACATGATGGATGAACTTTGAACGAAAGCTTTACTAATATTTTCAATATGGAAACAACCGCCCTTGAGTCTAAAAGTGATGGGTAACGCTGTCACGATATATATAAGTACAGCGTGCAAGTCATGGTAGACATTCTATTTAACACTAATAATGTCCTCTCTGAAGCCAAACCGAAGACTCAGACGTTGTGACATCACGTAAGCTAGTCCGTCCTCTTCCATCCGAAAGGTAAGTGGGACTCTCACTCCATGTGCATAGAGGACAACCATCCCCAACTCTGCTTTAGCATGAATATGAGCCATGATGAGGGGAATGAGGACTTGCACTAAGAGGAAAATATGAGAGAGGATTTTGAACATTGTGGGCCATCTATATATTACAAATGGGCTGCCAAAGACAATGACATGATCTACATGATGGATGAACTCTGAACGAAAGCTTTACTAATATTTTCAATATGGAAACAACCGCCCTTGAGTCTAAAAGTGATGGGTAACGCTGTCACGATATATATAAGTACAGCGTGCAAGTCATGGTAGACATTCTATTTGACAAGCAATTAAATATGATTATTTGGCGCCGACTTAAAGCATGATTCATAACTAGGTCTAGAGATAGACTTGACGTTTCAAGACAGGAATAGAACGAATGACAAAGACCCAAGTGGGCATTAAATATAGGACTGTCCCTCGTGCGAACACTTGTATAAGATCTCGTGATACTCATCTCCTTTGTTTTAGAATCATAAGTTATGGACTCTCGAGTGCCGTAAGATGTGTTCGGTTCAAGGGAGGGTTTTGGGAGTGTTGGAGTAGACATGCCGAGGATTCAAAAACATCTCAAAGTAGAGCCGAGGATTCAAAGACATCTCAAAGACATCTCAAAGCAGAACCGAGGATTCAAAGTGTTAGTTTCTAAGTTGAAATGAGGCCACCTAGGGACCTCCAAAGGAAGGTTTCGGTCCCGAACCCCATATATTGGACAGCCACATAATATGAGAACCTGAAATCTAAGCCTAGAGCCCAATTCAAATTCTCCATTTTCTAACTTGAAATGAGGCCAACTACACACATATAAAGTGAGCACGTGAAATCTCAAAGTAGAGCCGAGGCTTGAAAGTGTTAGTTTCTAAGTTGAAATGAGGCCACCTAGGGACCTCCAAATGAAGGTTTCGGTCCCGAACCCCATATATTGGACAACCACATAATATGAGAACCTGAAATCTAAGCCTAGAGCCCAATTCAAATTCTCCATTTTCTAACTTGAAATGAAGCCAACTACACACATATAAAGTGAGTACGTGAAATCTCAAAGTAGAGCCGAGGCTTGAAAGTGTTAGTTTTCTAAGTTGAAATGAGGCCACCTAGGGACCTCCAAAGGAAGGTTTCGGTCCCAAACCCCATATATTGGACAGCCACATAATCTGAGAACCTGAAATCTAAGCCTAGAGCCCACCTTCAAATTCTACATTCTAACTTGAAATGAGGCCAACTACACACATATAAAGTGAGCATTTGAAATCTCAAAGTAGAGCCGAGGCTTGAAAATGTTAGTTTCTAAGTTGAAATGAGGACACCTAGGGACCTCCAAATGAAGGTTTCGGTCCTGAACCCCATATATTGGACAACCACATAATATGAGAACCTGAAATCTAAGTCTAGAGCCCACCTTCAAATTCTACATTCTAACTTGAAATGAGGCCAACTACACACATATAAAGTGAGCATTTGAAATCTCAAAGTAGAGCCGAGGCTTGAAAGTGTTAGTTTCTAAGTTGAAATGAGGCCACCTAGGGACCTCCCAAGGAAGGTTTCGGTCCCGAACCCCATATATTGGACAGCCACATAATCTGAGAACCTGAAATCTAAGCCTAGAGCCCACCTTCAAATTCTACATTCTAACTTGAAATGAAGCCAACTACACACATATAAAGTGAGCATTTGAAATCTCAAAGTAGAGCCGAGGCTTGAAAGTGTTAGTTTCTAAGTTGAAATGAGGCCACCTAGGGACCTCCCAAGGAAGGTTTCGGTCCCGAACCCCATATATTGGACAGCCACATAATCTGAGAACCTGAAATCTAAGCCTAGAGCCCACCTTCAAATTCTACATTCTAACTTGAAATGAAGCCAACTACACACATATAAAGTGAGCACTTGAAATCTCAAAGTAGAGCCGAGGCTTGAAAGTGTTAGTTTCTAAATTCAAATGAGGCCACCTAGGGACCTCCAAAAAAAGGTTTCGGTCCCGAACCCCATATATTGGACAGCCTAAGGACCGCCAAATGAAGGTTTCGGTCCCGAACCCCATATATTGGACAGCCTAGGGACCTCCAAATGAAGGTTTCGGTCCCAAACCCCATATATTGGACAACCTAGGGACCTCCCGATGAAGGTTTCGGTCCCGAACCCCATATATTGGACAACCACATAATCTGAGAACCTGAAATCTAAGCCTAGAGCCCACCTTCAAATTTTACATTCTAACTTGAAATGAGGCCAACTACACACATATAAAGTGAGCATTTGAAATCTCAAAGTAGAGCCGAGGCCTGAAAGTGTTAGTTTCTAAGTTCAAATGAGACCACCCAGGGACCTCCAAAGGAAGGTTTCGGTCCCGAACCCCATATATTGGACAGCCACATAATATGAGAACATGAAATCTAAGCCTAGAGCCCATCCTCAAATTCTATATTCTAACTTGAAATGAGGCCAACTACAAATATATAAAGTGAGCACCCAAAATATCAAACTAGAGCCGAGGCTTGAAAGCTTTAGATTATAACCTGAAATGAGGCCAACTAGACTTATATAAAGTGAGCACTTGAAATCTGAACCTAGAGCCGAGGCTTCAAAGCTTAAGACTCTAACCTGAAATGAGGCCAACTAGACTTATATAAAGTGAGCACCTGTAATTTGAACCTTGAAGCCGAGATCTCAGGGTGAGACCCTCTAGACCTCAAAAGGAAGGTTTCGGTCCCGAAACCCTTATATTGGACATCCACATAAAGTGATAACATGATATCTAAGCCTATAGGCCACTTTCAAAGACTTAGATTCTAACCTGAAATGAGGCCAACTAAAACAACATAAAATGAGCACCTTTAATCTGAACCTAGAGCCGAGGCCTCTAATTGTTAGATTCTAACATGAAATGAGGCCAACTAGACATTTATAAAGTGAGCACCCGAAATATGAATTTAGAGTCGAGGCTTCATATTGTTAGATTCTAACCTGAAATGAGGCCACGTAGACATATATAAAGTGAGCACTTGAAATATGAATTTAGAGCCGAGGCTTCATATTGTTAGATTCTAACCTGAAATGAGGCCACGTAGACATATATAAAGTGAGCACTTGAAATATGAATTTAGAGCCGAGGCTTCATATTGTTAGATTCTAACCTGAAATGAGGCCACGTAGACATATATAAAGTGAGCACTTGAAATATGAATTTAGAGCCGAGGCTTCATATTGTTAGATTCTAACTTGAAATGAGGCCACGTAGACATATATAAAGTGAGCACTTGAAATCTGAACTTAGAGCCGAGGCTTCAAAGTGTTAGATTCTAACCTGAAATGAAGCCAACTAGACTTATATAAAGTGATATCTGGGTGTGCTAGTTTATTGACCAGCATTCCAAAAGCAAAGTGCGATTCTACAAGGGGACTACCGGTGTCCAGCCCTGTCTGGACTTGATACTTGCAGATATCCCAGAGGGCTTGCCCGTTCCAGGGATCTCCAACCCACCAACGTCGATACCTGCGTGGAATCAAGAAACTCACGAGTGGCTTCAGCCAATCTTTGATTTTGCAGATAACCACTTGCATGATGCCGGAGCCATCATTTTATTTCACCCTTTTCGAATGACTACAAAAGCCATGATTATCGGATATTGTGAGTGTTTCGGTTTTCAAGTTCGGAAGGAGTGGTGGGGTATGAACCGCCTTCACCTGACGTCGCCGATTAATCAGGGTGTCACTGTAAGTTAATTCTCTAATTTAATTTACTCTGAATTTATTTAACAATTTTAAAACTTTGTTTGACACGAATGCTACATATTGATTTTCTCATATTGTTAGTTCATTGTTCTCAGTTGAGAAGTTTATTATTTTGGGACCATGGCAGACTATGCGTTTCGGTATTACATTGGTGGTGAGGACCATGCCTGGCAAGCCTGCTTCCAAATTCTCATTTCAGCCTGTTCCCGCTCTTGACCGACACGGGGTAGATGTATCAAGAGATGATATTCTACAAAACCTCGTCTCTCGTGAGGATCAACTCATGAATGGACCCACCCTGTGGCGAGGTCCAAGAGAGAAGTCTACTCTTTTAATGCAGATGTTAATTCAGAGTTCTACCTCCCCTGGGGATGTTGTTTTAGACTGCACTACTGCTACGGGTATGTTAATTCAATCTTCCATATGACATCTTTAACTGTTTGTTGTTAGTTCCAGAGAAATCACACTAATTTTATTGTCATTCTTTTTATTGTAGGATCTTCCATCCATGCGTGCCGCAACGTCGAGCGTCACATTGTGGCATTGGAGGCTGATGAGGCCATTTTCCATGCCGTACTTAAACCCTTGATTCATTCGAGTGTTGCTCCAGAGGTCACTTCTGGAGCAACGGCAATTAGTGAGGACCCTGAGGGCGATGTACTTGTGGTCCCCAGAATTGTGAAGAGGTCTCGATTCAGTAAGTGAGTTTGTTGAACATTTTATCATACATTTGTTTTACTTTTAAGCGTTGTTGTATCTAATATGGAGCCCTAACCATGGTGATTTTGGAAACTGCAGATATGGACCAATGAGCTATCCTAGTCACTGCCCTTTCTTTTGTGACCCTACGTTTTATCCAAGTCCTCCAAAAACTTGGGATCTTCCTTCCTACGCAAATGATACTGCAATTGAACTAGCTAGTGGATTTTATCGTACTATTATTCCTAAATCTTATCCAGGTAGATGTATTGAATTCTGTGATAATGAAGTTGTAGAGTCTGATCGTGAAGACTCCTCGGATGGGAGCTGAGTTTTTTCATTGTATTGACTACCATTGTTTGAAACTTGGCATTCAAGTGTCTTTACTAATATCTCTGCATGAGTATGTTCAACAATGATATGAGGTGCACACCTATATTACACAATGGTCTACAAGTTTGCTAAAGTGTGCACCAACGATACTAAACCAGAAACCAATGATTTGATGTCAAATGTATGGTGTCAGTTTGAATGTAGCTAAGCATGAAACCCAAACATGGCATGCCCACTTTGAACCGGTAACCATAAACTTGAATTCAAGTCAAACATAAAACCCCTAGGCCTTGTCCAAAGTGGCCATGCCGAGACCGAACATGAAATCTAAGCCATTGGGCATGTCGAGACCCAAATTGAGACCATTGATTTGAGGTCAAATTTATGGAGTCAGGTTGAATGTAGCTAAACATGAAACCCAAACATGGCATGCCTTCATTCAACCTGAAACCATAAACTTGACCTCAAATCAAACAGCAAATCCCAAGGCCAACAGACCTCGGATCCGAGGCCTTCTGCAAAGTAGCCCCTCCACTTGTAATGCCAAGACCCACCAAAAAACCACCAACTTTAAAACACAATTAGAATTTAGGGGCTCAAGCCATGAGGCCTCGGATCCTAGGCCTTCTCCAAGTGGGACTTAGTCCACCTCAAATGACAACCTGTAACCATCCGAGACCCATTCCCAACCTACAAATTAAATCTTATACCCAATTTGAAATGATACCGCAGCCATGAGGCCTCGGATCCGAGGCCTTCTCCAAGTGGGACTTAGTCCACCTCAAATGACAACATGTAACCATCCGAGACCCATTCCCAACCTACAAACCTTGTAATAGAAAGTGGAAGCAAATACAGTATAGGTTCCTCCACCACGGATATAGGTTCTTTTTGTCAATAAATTTGGGAAATATTCTTGAAATATGTGCAAAATCCACGGTCATAAGGGTCCTAACTTTCTTTAAAGTGGAGTTTTAAATTTTGATTTTCTGCTCACGAGATCTGCTCACCGCTCACCGCTCACATCGTAGCATTCCTGGGGTGGGCCGGCCGCCGTGACGGCCTGTTCGCCGGAAAATTCAGAGGGGACGCGGATCCGAAGGACGGCTTCCACCCCGGGAACTGCTGGAACCTGAGAGAGAGAAGGGTGTTAGAGTTCCTCCTGCCTATCCTTAACTCGGACAAGCCGAAGCGGATTAGCCTTACCATGGCTAACACCCTGTTCGGTGCTATGTCCGGAGTCCGGCCTGTGAACTAGGGACTGATTATCCAAGAAATAGTAGGGCGGGCCCTCCCCCATATTGGCCGGAAACCCTCCTTCCTCTCCCCCTTCATTCTGCATCTCTACCAGCATTTCGACTGCATCTTGGCAGAGGAGGAGGACCTGCTAACGATAGCAGCGGACGAGGTCACTTACAATCTCCTCCCGGAAGCCGGAGACCACGAGACGGAGACTTCCAGCAACCCAATCATTCCGGAAGCACCTCCCTCCTCACCCGGAAGCCCGCCGCCCACCATCTCGAGGCCACTCTCTCCTCCGCCTCATCATCATCCGGAACCCGGGCCCAGCCGGGAGACCACTTGGCGGAATGTGGATCTCTCCGCTTGCGACTTTCCGGAAAATCCCTTCAAGCGGGTCCAAGAGGGGATGGAGGATCTGCAAAACCAGTACTACCGGCTGGAGCACATCGTCCGAGGAGCAAACCATGCCCTGGACGACTGCGGGCCCGAAAATATTCTCCGGGAGTTGGCCAAGAGGGCGGACCGGAAGGAGCTCGAGCAGGCCAAGACGGAGAATGCTCACCTCACCGCACAGGTGGCGGCCATGACTCAGGAGCTGAGTCAGAAGAGCGAGGAGATCCGGAAGTACCACGCGGAGTAGGCAGTGGTCTTCAGTCGGATCCGGGAGTTGGTGGGGCATCCGGCGGAGATCGTCAACAAGGCGCATCTCTACGACCGGATGATGGAGTCCAGAGAACCCGCTTCCGCCAGACAGACCCTCCCCATCCTTGTGAAGTATTCACGGACGATAAAGGATCTCCTGACGGAAATCCAGAAAGTGGTTCCGCCAAGCGGAACACCCCGGCGGGTACTCTATCCGGGTCCGCCTGGATCACCAACCGGAACCCTCTATGAGGTGGTTGGTGAAGTGGCCCTGGTTCAGAATCCGCCAACGTCTGCAAGACCCAGCCAGCAGGGAGGCGGCTCTCGGCCTGGTAGTTCCGGAGGGGCTCCAGAAAGGGTCCGCTCTCCACATGTGAGGAGGAAGAGCACCGGGTCCGTTCGATCCGGACGAGGCCAGTCCCCTGTTCCGCGGACCTCGGATCGGTCCCGGACTCCGGATAGGGCTAGGACGCCAATTCGGCACCAAACTTCAGATCGGGAGGCAACTCCGAGTAGGGGTAAGACCCCTACTCAAGCCTCACTGTCTTCTCCGCCGGACTGCCAAATGGTTAGTCCATTCCTTCCGCCACCTTCAAGAGCGGCCTCCAACAGGGATCCGCGGACTGCTTCGATCTCGGGCGGGCAGAATCCGGAACAGCATACCGGAAGCGATCATTCTCCGGTCCGGAGCATTAGGAAGGGGAGTACAGTTTCCGGAACCCCAGGGACCGAGAGAACCGCGGACTCGGAGGATGAAATTGCCCCTTCTCCGAACATGAGGAGGATGCTCACTCGGTTGCAGAAGGCGTCGCCGGGAGGCGGCTCACCCGCCGTCAGTGGACTAGGCAGCCATTCGAAGGAGGGATCAGCTCCGAAGAAGCCCCACTCTTCTTAGCTTAGAATGGCAGCTAGATTAGTTAGGTAGAATAGAGGTAGGAAGGTAGGACTTAGAAGTTTTTGAAGATGAGGAATGAAATTCTCCCTTGAGTTTGTCAGCGGAAAATCCGGATCTTGACCCGGGAAATCCGGGAGAACGGATGCAGTTAGGGTTTTCCTTAGGGGCGGCTGCCTGAGCCGCCACCCTCAGCTTAGGGATTTTGGGCCTCTACTTAAGGCTGAATAAGGAGTTGGGGAAGGATTCCTTCTCCATTGTTGTATTCTGATTACTCCTACTCTAATAAGTTCCTTGCTTTTCTGACTCCTTGACTCTTCTTGATTGATGTTTGTATGAATGATCCGGAGATCGTTTAGCGGAGGAGGGGGAGCATGAGGGATAGGAGTTCCGGATAGGACATGGGAGAGGAAACCCGGATCAGATCTGGTTATTGCCTTGTAGATCCTCTCTGTGTGTAGTGGGAGGGAAACCTCACTGACCTGGATGGTTGAGTAACGTCTAGGTGGGATAGCCACTGGGAGGATTGGTGAAATCCGGAAGGGATCCGGACTTACGCCAATCTGATCTTCTGAAGAGGTCCCACCGCCCTTAGACGGATCAATCCGGAAAGTGGTACGGATCGCCCAGTTATCTCAGATTGAGCAGAATCCAAGGTAGAGGTAACCGGACTGATCCGTCGGAAGGAGAAGAGAAGAACCGGAATAGTTAGGGTTCCGAGGTGGAGGTCATCTCCGGAGTGTAGTGGGAAGGGAACCTCATTGTTCCAGATGTCTGGGTAACGTCTAGATGAGATAGCCGTGGGGAGGATTGGGCAAAGGACCGGAAGGGATCCGGACTTGCGCCAATCTGATCTTCCGAAGAGGTCTCAACGCAGGTGGACGGGACAATCCGGAAAGTGGTACGGGTCACCCACTTATCCCGTCGAGTCAGATCTCCGGTTGGAATTCGGACTCTTCTGGTCATTGGGATCCTAAGAAATAATCCGGATCTCTCTGTGTGACCTGCCAAGACGGATCTAACCAATCCGGATTGATTGTGAGGGAGGTTCCGGATTCAAATCTTATAAGGGATATCTTCACCGGAAGAAACCACCCATTCTAGAGGGTAGATGTAGAGGAGGGGGGTAAGCATTATAATTAGGACTTAGAGATACCATCCGGAAAGGCACACTCCGGAAGAGGAGGAAGAGTGTCCCAAAGACCAAAAATCCGGAAATCAGGGTTTCCGGAAATTTGGCTAAGGAAGAGAAAATAAGCAGGTACGGAGTGCTCTAGACCTCCTACACTTCACAGAATCCCTAGACGATACTAGGGTCATCCGGACAAAACCGGATTAGGCACTTAAAAACGCCAATCCGGATATATTGGTGTTCGTGTGTTCCCACATCGTTGTACATGGTAACATCTTCGCGGTGTAAACATAAAATTGTCGTAGTTGCATCTAGATAGTGTGATAGCATGTCGTTATCTATGAAGCACGTGTTGAGTGTGTGTTCAATCTCTGTTTTTGTAGGTGTGAGCCCAAGATTGTGCCCACATTAAGATTTAACCATAAAACTTGGTTAAAACCTTAATATTGTATTTTCGGGGTTAGTCAAAAAGATAAGAAACGCGAAGGGTCAAAAACCTTGATTATATTAAGTTAAAGGGTGAATAAAAGCTAGGAAGGGCAATAAACCTTAGAGAATTAATGAGGGGTAAAGGTAAGTAGTTAAGTATGAGTCTAGGGGGATGAAAAGTCAATTGAAGAAGTGGGAAAGTGGAGTTGAAAGGGGGAGAGGCCAAGGGAAAAGGTCTCAACCCGGTTTTTCTCTCGGGCGGCCCGAAAGATGCCGGGCAACCCGGGGAAAAAAAAGGTTGGAGGGGTCTCGGGAGGTAGGAGGTAGGGAGCTCATTATGCATGGGGAGAGGAAGGGAGAGAAAGGAAGAGAGAGCGAAGCCCTGCTCCGTTGGGAGTTGATGCATGTGGGAGAGAAGGGGAGTTGGGGAAAGGAGTGCGGAAGCGCTGCGTG
Source organism: Polytrichum commune (assembly GCA_950295325.1). Taxonomy (NCBI): domain Eukaryota; kingdom Viridiplantae; phylum Streptophyta; class Polytrichopsida; order Polytrichales; family Polytrichaceae; genus Polytrichum; species Polytrichum commune. Next base: position 39,821,822 of record OX485803.1, on the reverse strand, counting down.
CAGTGTGAAGAGAATGTAGAAAGGTTGCAGCGGAGGGGCCTGAGCGTGGGAGAAACAGGAGCGGTGTGCCGAATGCTGAAGAAGGTGGTTGCTACCACCGCACCATCTTCCTCTCCTGGTAGCGGAGAAGCGATTTCATAGAGGAGAGTAAGATAACTTGGCGAGGGGGAGGCGCGCACGAAGTGGCCCTGGAGTGGGTGAGTAGGGCACCCGAACGGTCCAAATGGAGGGTGCGGAAGGAGACGAGTGGAGACGCATCTCCGAAGTGGGCAGTATCGGCCTTCATGTACTCTGGTCTTGGGTGAACAATGAGTGGCAGAGGAGGGAGCTAGCGGCGCTGAGGAGCAGCTTCCATGATTGAGGTAAGGGTGTGTTGAGGAGGCTGGATGCAGGAGGAAGGGGATCGCTAAACATGATCGTGGGCATTAATAAACGTTCACGATCATGTTTAGCGATCCGTTAATTGTCCTAGCGTTACATTAGCACATCTGCAACGACACCGAAGCTAAAAGGTTCGGCCGGAATGACAAGTGCACAGGTACACTATGGTCCAGTGTTGGTAAGCATGTTGTGTGGGTCAAAACCGGGGGCAAGGTGGTCTGCCGGGAGGCAGGGAATTTGTTGCTCCGGGGATAGGTGGAGGAGGTTAGACGCAACTGTAGTTGGAGGAGACAAGCTGGTGGACGGGAGAATTTCCGAGTTTGGGACGAGCAGAGGCCAGGTTTTGTGAGGTGGAAGGTAAACTGAATGGAGAGGAGTACCGAATGGGAGATGTTGGTGCAGTAGCAAGGGGGTTAGGCAGGGGGTTGAGTTCTTAGCTAATGGAGGATTGATGAAATCCATTCAGAGGGGGACGGAAGGGGATTGGTCCTTGTGATGGACATTGTACGGTGATTAAGCATTTTTGAATGCTAGTGGGGTTAATAAATAAAGAAAAGGGTGTTATACACACCACTTCTCCCAATCTTTTTCCTTGCTTGCACTTGTGACTTGAATATTGAATGTAGCTCATGATCCCTCACCTGGACTAGGACGCAATTGAAGGGTGGGGGTGATTGGCGCTCACATTAGGTGGTCGATGTCATATTATGTTTAGGAATTGGAGGTACAATGGGTCGGATGAATGTCTAACAGATGTTTGAAGCGTATGTTGTTTTGCAATTGCCCAGCATGGAACGGAGGTTATGTGACATGCTTTACAAATGATGTCTGGTGCTTTTGGTGTGTGTGTTCATATTGCGGGCAGTTGGGCGAGGTCTCCAACTAATATGACAAGTTTGTTTTGGAATGAAAATGTGCATGTGGTGAGGGTGCTTTGTCTGAGGCGTTGTTCCACTGCACACAACATGTTGCTAGTCATCATTGACATTTCATCAATGATTATGATGTCTGCGTTCTTTAATTTAGTCAAGACGGGGTTTGGTTCATGTAGCACAGATAAATAGCCATGTGTTGGTATACGAAATACGGTGTGGATTGTAGATGCAGATTTGGAAAGCCTAAGTGTTGCTGCTCCTGTGGTTGCAGAGAGAATGACTTTTTATTGTGCTTTTGAAAGTATTGGGTGATATATTTACAAAAAACGTTTTTCCGCTTCCTGGAGAACTTGTGAGGATGTGTAGTCCATGTGGATTTTGAAGAATGTTGTCCATAACGTGTTGTTGTTCCTCGGTGAGTACCATATCCGCAATATCAATGTCGAACACGTGGTCAATATGTTTAGGTGCTCGTTTTGTATTTATTCTCTCGGCATCCGATAACGGAGTCGAGACATGAATATCTTGTGGTATGTGTTCATGGTTCAAGTATGGATACTCTTCTAAAAGTTGCTCGAGTAGTTGAGATCGTTTCTTTGTGTCTATGAGGTTGCAATGTGCGTATTGTAATAAGTAGTCTTGAATGGTGTCTAGGTTTGAAATGATTCCACGATCTTGACATTCACGGATATAACTTTTTTTGATGTTTGTAGCAGAGAGAAGATCATTTTCGTTTCTGAAAGGAATGGTGCGAATGAGCACATTAAAAAAGAATGCCTCTGAATTATGGATGGGATGAAAATCTGTGAACCTCGTGATTTTATGAGTTTCATATATGTAAAATCCGAGCTTGTCTTTTCCAAAAGAGGTTACATTGCGTCTGCATATTTTATCCATGTCGAACCTCTTGAAATAATCGGTGAATGTCATATCTTCGTATTTATGGGGTATGTTGCTGTAAATGTCAATGGGATGAAAGCCCAATACTCTTGATCTAGTGATCATTCGTGTTCGTAGTGTAGGTGGTTTGGAGTCGAGGTATCTGACAACAATGCTTTTTTGATTAGTTGGTATTTGTAAGCACGCAAGCGCTGCTAGCCTGCTTCTGAAGGTGAGACCGGTTTAGCTATGATAAGAGATGATATGAGTTTGAGTTGTGCGTCGGAAGCTCCATGAAGTCCCAATCGTTCAGCATTATTTTTGTTTAAGTTAATGGGGCCATGAGGTTCACATTTCATTGCGTATTTTAAGAGATAATATGACCAATACGTTGTATTTATTCGTTGTAAATTCAACTGTGCACCCCACACCAATAACAATGTTGCATGGTAAGGGACAACGTTGCGATCTTCGTGCCTTGGTCTGTAGTACTCCCACCTTTTGTTTCGGAGTACCAAGATCCAAAAACGTAACAAAGTTGGTCGCAAAGTAGTCTGTATTCTTCTCCCCTTCTACACCAATCCTTTTGCGCCTTCCGACAACCACACCCTGCTCATCATCGCCAAAAAGCGATACCTACTGCGAGAGTCGCACTCTGAAGAGAAAGACGACCATAACTGGCACCATACACCGTGGAAAGGGCTCGGATTGCACCATACCAGATCATAAGTTGCAATAAGGAAGAAGCTCATGCGCAAATTTTGGTGCATGTTTTCAGGCATTTCCGTGCAACACTCGCCACTCGCACCTAACCCTAACCCTAAAACAAATTGGTGACGTGGCCGCCTGAGAGGGCAGCATTTCGGGAAGAGGCTATAAGCCTCCTCCTCGACAAGAATAGGTCAACAATATTTAGAAATATTCTTTCCTTTGTAAGTGTTGATACCCACAGTTTTATCATCAAGTCTCAACATCCACTCTTAACCTACTAATTTCACTAAGATAAACTACCCTAAGAAAAGTTAATGCCAGCACCAAGTTGGATAGTTGAGCTTGGTCACCCTTGCCACTTCCATTTACCTAATTACTTAACCCATACAACCAAGGTTCCACTTGGTGTCACACACATCCATCTCTAATTTGTCCAACGTTTATTAATGAGTTCCCAGTGACCTCTGTGGCCCCTTCTGCCTGCTCCTCAACTCGGAGGCAGTCCCCAGTTTTCTACAGTCTCACCAGCTCCTCAATCTGGTGGGCCCCTCCTCTCCAGATTGTGACCCCTTGCAATGCAGCGTCCCTCAGAGGCGGACTGAGTGTTGAAGTCCCTCCCGGTTTCAAAGCAGGCCCCCCTCGGTGGCTGCAGTGCTTCACCCCCTCATGAAGTCTCTCAGCTCTATCCTCGGTTGTGAATTAGCCCTCCTGGGACTTCCCCTGATCGTGCCAATCGACACCTCCTTCCAGGGTGATCGATAGAAGTCTGTGGCAGCAACCCACTGGGAATGCCAACATTCGGCTGCACTGCGAGGCTTCCCACCATTCGCCGGAGGAGGAAGTGACTCCTGCCTGTGACGGCTCTCCTCAGCAATTTATCGTCGACGCGTAGGCGATTCTTTCCCGCTTTTCAACCACCGCTCCTGAGGGCGCAACGCACACACACACACACACACTTCTTCTCCACCACAGCGTGCACATCACCTGCTCCTTCAACTCAATCCCAGTATCTCCCACAATTCCACTTTTGTGTGTGCCCACTGCCACTCGGTGCAACTTCACATTCTGACCTAGGCATTCTGAGCTGCCTCCAGGGTCAGATTCCTCATTCAATCACGGATTCAACAAAAAAATCAAAAACAATAGTCTTCCTTCCTCATCTTGAGGGTAGCGCACGAACGGTGCCAACTTCCTTCTTGCTAGCTACATTGCCCACTCCATGTTCGATTCGACCTCCTTGGCCGCTGATGTTCACAAATCCATCCTCGAAAAACAATGTGCTGCCAGCTCGTTCTCTGTGTCGAGATCCAGCAGTATCCTCGCATACTAACCTCCCGTCTCTCTTCTTCCTCTAGACCGAGAGCCCCCTGTTTCATCCCAGACCCCTTAGCTCTCTCCTGGCCCTTAATTTCGAGGGTTATCCTAACCCCACCGGTGCCCCCCCCCCTAAATGGACAGCGATAGACCATATTTTTAACATGATTCTAACCACCTCCAGGTGTTATCCCACCCTCTTCACAAGGATTGGGGCCTTCACTCCTACCAGAGCCCAACATTGGGTGCCCATGCCCATGCCCATGCCCATGCCCATGCCCACCCATGCCCATGGGTTTTGGGTGGGCATGGGTGCGATATTATGTTCATGGGCGGGCATGGGTGGGCGTGGGTGCGATATTATTGTTCATGGGTGGGCATGGGCTATAGCAAAGCATATTGAATGAGCTCTCATTCAAATGCTTTCGACAGTTGCGTGGATGACCGGACTGTGTTACATGCTGGATTACTCTACTAACCCCTTATGACTTTCTCTTCTCAAAGTAGTGAAGTTGAAAGCTCCAAAATACAAAAGCCATTGGGCAAGGTTGACTACATTGGCACAATTTTTGAATATATGGGTGCGATTTTTGAATACATGGGCGCAATTTGAATAGCATGGGTGGGCATGGGTGGGCACATTCATGCTATGGGTGGGCATGGGTGGGCATGGGTGGGCACATTCATGCTATGGGTGGGCATGGGTGGGCATGGGTGGGCACATTCATGCTATGGGTGGGCACATTCATGCTATGGGTGGGCATGGGTGGGCATGAGTGGACACATGTCATGCTATGGGTGGGCATGGGTGGGCATAGGTGGGCATGAGTGGACACATGTCATGCTATGGGTGGGCATGGGTGGGCATAGGTCGCTGCTGATGGTCATGGTCTGGGTATGGGTACAAATTCGAAGGGAAATGTTGGGCTCTGACTCCTACTAATCCCAACTTAACTTAACTAATGCAGTTTCCTAACACTGTCTATATCTTATACTCTAAGTGGCTATGAGTTCTTTTTCGTTTTGCTTCTTTTTAAGGTCAAATTGGAATGTGGGCACATAATTGGGCTCACAATGCTCTAGGATTCATAGACAATGTGTTCCTTATGTGGAGCTTTCAAAAGGAGGGCACCCAAGAACCATCATCCCCGCCGATGACAAATGTGTGTGAGAAGCCAACATAGTTGGTGGACTAGATGATGTTGTAGAGGTGAGGAATGCTTTGAATGAGCACTTTGGATGTGGTAGTGAACACTAACACAATGAGGCATGCACTTCATGAAGCATGTCTCGGGTTATTAAAGGAGCATAAGAAGTCATTGCTCATGGCCAAGAATGTGCGTTGCATGTTGGAATTTGCTCAATGTCGTCAAGGTTGGACTATTCGTGATTGGTATAAGGTGATTTTTAGTGATGAGACTAAGATCAATTGATTTCAATATGATGATCACTCATGGTGTTGGCTGAGGGGGATGGAGAATCTCAATTACAAGCTCATCATGAGAATCAGACAATTAAACATGAAGGTGGTGCAACTTTTGTGTGGGATTGTATGTTGTCCTGTGGCATGAGTTACATGCGCATGATAGAGGGGAAAATGACACAAGCTCTGCATCTTAGCATTCTTCAAGATGGGGTCATGAAGACAAATGAATGGTGTCGTTTCAACCCTTCTCGTGTCATAATCTTAAATGTACTACATAATTAGTCAAGCAGTGGTTGTCATTGTAAAATTTTGATGTACATACTTGACCTCCTCAACCACTTGACCTTAATCCAATGAAGCATGTATGGGCACATGTGAAATGGAAATTAAATGAGTATCCAACACCATCCAAAAGAATGCTTCAATTGTGGGAGCATGTGCAAGCTTCTTTCCATTTCATCACCCTTGAGCAATGTCAAAAGTTCTATCATAGCATGCCCAATTGTATCCAAGTTGTTTTTGCTCCTAAAGTAGGGTGGACAAATTATTGATCTATAGGTGGATGAAAAAAATCCAATTGCCAATGTACATAAATAACAAAAATTGCTCAAGTGCAATATTTTTTTAATTAGTGTGGGTTACCATTTGAAATTACGTGTTGCTATAAATTTCTACATTTCTCTTTTTTATTTTTTTATCAACTAGGTTGGAACGTATTATTTCGTGTGCATATTAGCTACACTAAACAGTCTTATTACTATGGGCCACACTAATTTCGTAGAGCTCACACTTATTCTCATAATGAGATATAATGTGGGCCACATTAATTTTCAACTCACGCTCAATTTCTAGTAGAAAATTAGCATGGGCCAAAATAAGTTGCTTTTCCACAAAATTAATGTGGGTGATTATTTGTTTTAATGCTACTATTGATCTAAGGAGACCATTTTATTTTATGTTAGGTGTCGGTCGTACGTCTTCTTAAAGACTTAGGGGGAAGACCTAGGGTCTTGAACCATGGGTAGAAAATTAGTGTTGTCCACGCTAATTATGCACCCACACTAATAGAACTATGTGGTGTACGTATGCCATTTGGGTGAAAAAATGATACTCTCAGTAAATTTCTATAGCAATGCGTAACTCGAAATGGTAACCCACACTAATTAGACAAAAGAGTGTAGTCCTCTATAATAGTGTGGTAGTACCGAAGGAAGTGGGTCGTGGGGCCACCTTGCACCAAGACTTGGATCGAGTGTGCGTGTGGCCCCACGACACAATTCCGATTTGCATGCATACAATTCATCATCAAGGCTCATGCATCCCAACAAATGGCGAGCCGTGCGTCATCGCAAGCGATTGAAGCAAACAATTTCGTCACTTGGCCTGTCGGCATCGCAAAATTCATCTCCTCTCATCTCTCACTCACTCGATCGTCGCCGCGGCAGTTTAGTCGTTTCCAGTCTCCCATGTAAGTAAGCTCAGACATCCATCCTTTCTCGAACTCGAGCAGTATCTTGTTGTTGCTGTTGTACATCTTGCACCCTACTTGCAGGGCAAGTTGTACGTGGAGTTGGATCACCTGAGTCGTTGTGAACGTTTATTTTCTTAGTTTGGCAATTATGGCTCGAATGCTGCTGCTTCAAGGCCTTGCGTTGAGGCCAATGATGCTTGTTGGCAACGTCGGCTGGGTTTCGAGGTCTCTTCATTCTTCCAAGCAGCTCATGATGCGGACAGCAGCCCATGAGCCAGCAGCTCGATCGGCTTTCTGGGCCTGCTCCTTGGTACTTAAAACACTTGGCTTCACTGTGTGGATATTGATTCGTTGTGCACTAGGGTTATGCGTGCGAGGTTGGAGTAATGAGGGTTGTAGTGATCGATGAGCATGATATCATCATGCATGGTGAGGTTTAGGAGTCATGCTGTAGTTGTCGGCGATGGATGGTTGCTTTCTGTGTGACGTCAATTCTGAATCACCTCGTTGCTAGGGTTGAGGATAGCGCATTGGCATCTTCCGGCGCATTGGTAGTACTTGTATGGATCTGGCCTAGTGCAGGTTCATGTGCGAGGTTAGAATATTTTAGGGTTGCAGTGGTTGAATTGCATCGATCTGTCTTGTAGCTGCAGTTATTGGCAATTGATGGTCTTTTGTGTGTGATTGAGAGACATTCTTGCTCAATTATCTCATTGCGGGGGTTGTAGTCAGTGCAATCAGCTCGATAGGCATGTCACCTCCGCCTTGGTACTACTTGATTGAGGTTCTTTGTCTTCTTTCATTGTGCAATGTTGTAATTAAGGTTGTAGTGGACATCGTGGGCATCATGCATCGTGAGAATCAATTTCCTACTGTAATCCGCGATCGGTGGTTGTCTCCTTTGCTATTTGATTGATATCCTTTCTGAAATGCCTCGGTGCGGAAGTTATGGACAGCGCATGAGTGAGCTCGATTGGCATGTCCTCTCCTCCCGATCCTCCTCCTTGGTAGTCTTTTCGATGATCTTTCTTGCTGCCAGTCCAATGTTGTAGTGATTGTCGTGTAGGACATAATGCATGGTGAGGAGGATTGATCAATGGTTGACTCCTGTGAAATTGTGAGACATTCTTGCTGAAGTTTATTCCGGGGGTGGTCATGTTTCGATGTGCAGAGATGCTTAACTGAAAACTTCTCGGTCACTAAATCCCGAACACACAACTCCCTCACCATCCGGTACGCAGCCATGGCCACCAGTCAACGAAACACATCAACTTCCCAGTCCGACATCATATCCAAAATAAAGCACGACCACGAGGAACTCGAGGAGTATTTCTCCAACTACAAAGAAGCGCACAGATGCGGCAACCACGAGGAGGCCGGCAAGTGGTTCAACCAGTTCGTGTGGGAGATATCCCGCCACGCCGTCTCCGAGGAGCTTGTGCTCTACCCCTTGATGGCATTGCAAGGTCAGCTTGGCCAGGAGCTAGCTAGCTGACATCTCCCGCAAGGACCACCAGATGACAAAAAACATCTTGGAGGAGCTTCAGAACACATCTGACCCTGAAATGTTCGACAAGAAGATGGAGCAGATGATGGCAGACCTAAGGGAACGCATCAAGAACGAAGAGAATGAGGATCTAGCTTATTTGTAGGAGAATGTGAGCGCCAAGGATCGAGAGACCGCGGGGACCACTTTTAGCCTGGGGAAGAAGATTGCTCCTACGAGACCGCATGCTGGAGTACCCAATCAACCAACCCTAACCCTACCCTCTGAGGCGACGTGGCCGCCTCAGAGGGCAGCATTTCGGCAGGAGGCTCTAGGCCTCCTCCTCAATAAGAACTTGATACATGATATGTACTTAAGGTAGATGGGTCTTAAATGGTTACTTTAAAAATAAATAAAAACTAGGCCACACACTCCTTGGAATTTGAAGCATGCGATTAGTACGAAATGATTAGCGAATCTAAATCGAGGTTGTAGCCACTTTCCTCGTAATGTTTGGAGCTCATATGATTTTCTTATTCATTATCAAAGTGAGGATTCTTGTGCTCATTAAATGGTCATAAAGTCCCTGCCCCTCAAAATAAGATTGATTATTGACCCTAGGGTACTCATCATACTTTGAACACTTGATGTGGCAATCTTTCCAAAAATGTCTTTTGGTATGCATTTTTGGAACCGCATCAAACCACATATCACTCAAGTATAAGTGTTTGATTAAGAGATGTAATTGAATCAGGCATGCCTACCTTAGGTGAAAGTACCAAGTCATTGTTTGTGAAACTCACATGCGTGAAACCTTATCAAAGAGCAATGAACGTGGAGAACTGCTCATTACAGATGAACCAGTTGAGTTTGAGAAATAGCTTGTTGATTACCGATTGTCTTAGTGGAATCTATATAATATACTTGAATACAATAAAGAAAGCCGAAAGATGTCAACATGTAACCACTTGGACTTGGAAACACATGATTTAAAAAATCTCCCTGGACATTGTCAGAGAGACACACACCAAAATTTACACCTAAAGTCAAGTAAGTATCTAATGAACCCAACTTTGTCAAATCTCTCCATCGGTGACAGATCGATGAACCTCATTGAACTACACCATTTTTGAGATTTGGATGAATCAACTCATACACTCGTTCCTTTTTTGTTGGATGCCTAAACCCATGCTTCCAAGAAACCAATGTATGGGTTGGTTCGCCCCAGCCCATTTTTGGGGTACAACTTAGGATAATTCCCAAAACATCTCTATGTACAAGGGCAATATTTTAGAACCCAAAATTCATATGAAAATCACATTTCCCAAGGTTGTTGTCCGATCTCACCAGTCAGTCGCATCTTCACGTACGTGTCAACAACACCCCCCCCCCTCCTCCCTCCTACAACCTGTTATAAGACAAAAATCATGTTACATATTTTATGACTCACAAGTTGGTAAGTTCTAAATGTTTCTCTCTTCCCGGCCCTCACCCAGGAGGACGTTAAGTACCCCCCCATGAACTTCTCGAGGGGGGGGGAATATTCTGTCAGGGTTAGCCCCCCGACATTTTTTCTGCACCCGACCGAAAGCTGCTGCTCGCCCGCCCGATTTCGAAATAACTATTGTACTTGCATTTTTGAAGGCTACTTGTCCACAAATCCCATATTGAGTGCACTTCATTTTCAAGGTCTCAAATCCAATATATATGTTCACTTCCATGAGTAAATAAGCAATTGACTTGATTTCATTTTCAAAGTGAAACCGCCAATAAAGCATGTAATTAACATGGAAGTCAAAAATATTACAAAATCCTCATTAGCACCGAGGTTATAATTTTTGTCACTTACAATTCAAAGGGACTTTGTCATTCTAAAATGAAACTAAAATTAATTTTAAATATATGTTGATATATTATAAATTTTAATATCTAATATCTAATGTCTAATATATATTTAATACCTTCTACTATCACAAAGTTTTCATACGCATTTAAACTAGTTAAGTAAGATTGAATGCAACTAAGTCTAATAATTTCTGATTAATCCTAATTAATCCTATTTAAGCCCAATTAAATCAGAAAATATGCGTACCAAATTAATTAACCCTAATTAGCTATAAAATGTACTTACTATAATTAATCATGATTTAAATAGAATTAACTCCAGTAAATATAATTTATGATTAATTAGGATTAATTAGGATTAATTAATTTGGTAAGCATATTTTCTGATTTAATTGGGCTTAATTAGGATTAATCAGAATATATTAGACTTAGTTGCATTCAATCTTACTTAGCTAGTTTAAATGCATATGAAAACTTTGTGATAGAAGAAGGTATTAACTATATTATATATTATAATAAACTATTAATTTGGTAAGCATATTTTCTGATTTAATTGGGCTTAATTAGGATTAATCAGAATATATTAGACTTAGTTGCATTCAATCTTACTTAGCTAGTTTAAATGCATATGAAAACTTTGTGATAGTAGAAGGTATTAACTATATTATATATATTAAACTATTAAAAAATAAAAAATAAATCATTAATTTTAGTTTCATTTTAGAATGACAAAGTCCCTTTGAATTGTAAGTGACAAAAATTATAACCTTAGTGCTAATGAGGATTTTGTAATATTTTTGACTTCCATGTTAATTACATGCTTTATTGGCGGTTTCACTTTGAAAATGAAATCTAGTCAATTGCTTATTTACTCAATGGAAGTGAACATATATATTGGATTTGAGACCTTGAAAATGAAGTGCACTCAATATGGGATTTGTGGACAAGTAGCCTTCAAAAATGCAAGTACAATAGTTATTTCGAAATCGGGCGGGCGGGCAACAATTTTCGGTCGGGTGCGGAAAAAATGTCGGGGGGCTAACCCTGACAGAATATTCCCCCCCCCCCCGAAAAGTTCATGGGGGGTACTTAAACGTCCTCCCTTCACCCAACCTCAACAATCCATTCCACAATAGACCCATTATACTGCTTTTAAATTAATTAATATATAAATATATGTATCCGTGTGTAGCATGACGTACACATGGTAGCTAAGCAACCTACCAACTCCTAACCAACCTACAATCTTTATACCAACCAAATGGAGTGGTTGGCGGTTTGATTCCCAGCTATGAAGTCTTCTCTCTACTTGACGGAAAAAACTAATTAGTGACCACATCACTCTATGCTCAAAACTCTTTACTTAAAATAAAACATAACTCTTTACCAACCTACCAACTTCTTACCAACCTATTGACCCCTCAATTACATATGTAACTACCTTTATATGCGACCACCTATTTATCATGAGTGCATATGCCATCTAAAAGGATTAGCAGAAATTGTCGTGGAGTTAAGAGACATGACACACTACACACTTGTTTATGAGAAACAAATTAACTACGCATTAACCAATGTAAATGGCATCAAAGAGAGGTTTTGCCTAAATTGGGGTCTTTTACAAGGTTTCTCAAGGCTTGTTGCAAACTATGGTGATGAAATTGGCCCTACATGTTGGTTTTGATAGTTTATCAATTACAACTTGCCATTGGGTGTGGCCCCTTATGCCCTTACGTCAAATTACGGGCAAGGATGGGTGGATTTGGCATGGGCTTAACTCGTCCATCAACTCACTAGAAGACTGAAAGTGTCCTTATTAGCTTATTGTAATTCATACGCACAAGAGTCACTTGCCAATACGACACATTGGGCTAAAATAAAACCCTCAGGGAGTGCACTATTCATTAAAACCAAGAATCACGTGCGTGCATGCCCCTTATTAAAACACCCTTGTATACATTTTATTTTTGCTCAAATCAAGCAATATACTTATAAATCTCATTGCTTCAAAATACATTTCCATACGTACACAAGGGTCCAAAAACAAATACATAAATTGTATATAGCATGTTTACAAATGTTTGGAAATGCAAAAATATGGCCCTATTATATGTATAATATCAAATCATGGATTTTTAGTTATAAAGTCCTTAAAGACTTTTTCATCACCTGGATGAAGTTCGTACGTGTATGTTTCAGCATCATACGTCAAATTGGCCAAAGCAATAACCGTATCCAATTCTATCATAATATGATCTGTGAGATCATAACTCCAAATAAGGTCGTTACTTAGTGGATGAAAAAACGCATGATTCTTGGTCCAGGTCTGACTTGAACGCGTAAATGTGTAAACCCGTACTTTACATATATTTTTCTATAGCCTTATCTCCAGCCTCATGTATATCTACTTCATGCTTAATAGCAATATGTCTCTTGTACGTACATTTTGTACATGCTTGTTATAAATAATACCCCTTTTTGTGCACACACGTGTATATTTATAGTACTTGAACAGTGCACTCCCTGGGATAAAACCCTAATACATGACTATACCAAACAAAGAATTTGAATCTTGGTATTGTTTGGCAATTTGTGTGGTTGGTTGACCCAAATTTTTGTGAAAGATATGGTTTTGGTGTACAAGCCTTGTGGGTAGGTAGGTACATGTGAAGGCCCATTCCCTTTACCTTGGTCCAGCGACCTCTGTTTTGAAACAATATTGTGTGCCCCCCCCATCCATGCCCCCTTTATTCTTTCAGCATGGCATCATTATTGGTAATGGAATGACTTGGTTGGTGGAATGCCGCGACATTCAAGTAAAGGGGAGGGAGGCCACACACGTTTGAAAACAGAGTTCAATAATCCAAGGTAAAAGGAATTTTAGCCTTGGCATGTGCCTAATCTTGAGGAGCTTGGTTTCAAAGTTGATCCCTTTTTATGTGGGTTACAACCATCCGTTTTCAACTTTGATAAGAATCGGAGGTTTTAAACATTACAAAATCATCATTTTAAATCGGAGTCGACAACAAATGATTCTACCCAATAAAAATAGGGACCGACCTTGAAACCAAGTTCCCCAAGGTTTGGCACATATCAAAGTCGAAATTCCTTTTACCTTGGATTGCTTCGTTTCAAAAGCGGCATTCCCAAACGTGTGTTGCCTCCAGATAAGAAGCCGAAGAATCAATGAATGAGGAGGAGAACCGACCGCTGGTCACAAATGAACTAGCTGAGTTTGAGAAATAACCAGTTGAAGTTTCAAAACTCCAGGAAATATACTGATCATTTTAGAAGAATCTATAGAACATACCTGAAATTCATACAGGAAAACCAAAAGATGACAACATGTAACCGGTTGGAGTTGGGAACACGAGGATCTTGATCGATTATGCCCAACAATTACCCTGGGCATTGTGATGAATCATCGGAATCGCGAGTGCCACTGCAGAAACTTCAAGAATGAAGGCTTTGCAATGGACTCAATGTTGGGCAAGTAATTTGCGTCGGAGGGAGGGAGCGGCCGTTGACCGCTGAGCTTGCCATTTCCACTTCCCGCCATCTTCGACTCCTCTCTCGCTCTCTCTCTCTCCAACCTCTGAAGTTGGTGTGCAATGTAGGTACATAACTTATTAGACGGAAGGGCATGGATGGGATCCAAAGCTTCTACTTACAGTCTCGCAAATCATCATCCCTCCCATCCTTATTTCCCTTCCTTACGTTCTTCCATAGCTAAGTAAGTAAGCTTATCAGTCGCATCTAATCTGTTGCCACTTTGCACTTGCCCCTGCTGCCACCGGCTCCGACATTACACTCTGTCGTTCTCAATCTCCCTGTCTCTGTGTCGGCGGATAGATCCACTGTCCATTCTCCTCTTCGTGTGTCTATGTAGATTCATTGTCACTGGACTCGCATTCATCTTTCTTCTTTGTTTCCGTTGTTTCTTTTGTTGTTTTGTGTGTGTGTGTGTGTGTGTTGCAGTGTGCTCGTGTGAGTGGCATTTGCAAAGATGAAGATGTAGGTGTGGCGGAAGGTTGGTTAAGGCAGATGGAATCATCCGACGTCACTAGATCTGGCCTTGCACGGAGATGAGAGAGAGATGTGAGAGAGAGGAGGAATTGGGTGGGCATTGTGCGTCCTTCCGTAGATTGGGGTTCTTTTTGGCTGCTTCTGGGGCGGAGGAACATATGGTAACTTAGTAGCATAGCAGGAGCAACATGAGCAGGGAAATCCATTTGGCTGCTTGCTGCCACACTTTCTTGGACTCTGGAACTGTAAGAAGAAGAAGAAGGTGAAGAAGGTTTGGCAGGTTCATACTGCTTACCTTTTTGGATGGTGTTGCTGTAACTTTTCTGGATCAAGTAGATCAACAACAACACAGGGGGACAGAACAGACAGACATAGGTTTGTAGTTGTGTTGTTGCTGCTTCTGCAGCATTGAATTTGTATGTTGTAGCTATGGTTACTCTCTTCTTCCCACCACCCAATCCACTCCGAATTGGCGATCAGACAAGGATGTGGTCGTTCGCCATGGCCGCCTGGGATCCGAGAGAAATGGTGTTGAGAGAATGGTGCATGTAAAACAGGAAGGGTATGCAATTTGGAAATTTATTTGGCTGCTGCTACCGAAATGGCGGCCCATTCGCATGCTGCTGAAACCAAACGGCCGTTGAGCAAATCTCTCCGCCGCTCTGCTACTTCCCTGAACCGGAACCGGGCACATGACCCTAATTCTAATTACAATTCCAATCCTCATCCCAATCCCCATTCCCTCCTCAACCAAGCTCTTTTGAGAGCCTCCCGGGATCAACAGCAAAACCCTGATCTGCATAAACCTCCCATAGACCCTAAATCATCGCCATTCTCTCTCCACACTACCCCGCCTCCAACCCCCAAATCCAAGCACCTCACAAGATCTCACACCTTCTCCTCCTCATCCTCTGACCCGAATTCATCATCATCTTCTCCCCCCCGCATCAAAAACCCTCAAGATCGACCTCCAAAATTGCCACTTTTAGAGCTTCTGCCGCCTCTACCGAATTCCTCTTCTTCTTCATCTTCTTCACCTCTTCCTCCGAATCCTCTTAATCCTAATCCTCCCAATCATATTTCTTCTTCATCAGATGGGTCCTCGGCAGCCCACATTGTTGTCAAGTCCCTCTTCAGATCCTCCACTTTCTCAGCTTCTCCTCACGATCATGACGTGAAGGTAGTGAGTCATCAGAAATCTTTTTCTTCACAATCCCAGCAACAAGCTGATGATGATAAAGATGATCCTGCCCACTTTGATGGTCTGCAATCGAAGTCATTCTTGCAGCGGTCTTCGACCTTTGTGCATAAAATTGAGCAGCAGCATCATCAAGAACAGGCATCTGGTGGAGGGAAGACTTATGCGAGGTCGGTGTCCAACATTTCTTCAAGCCGGATGATGCAAGAAGAACCGAGTTCTTCGAAACCATCACCATCGTCTGATCCCATGGCTGGATTGTCGAGATGGGCTAGGGGCTTCCGAATATCATCCAGACCCACCACAACAGCAACCTCCGATCAAATGAAAGAGATTCCGATTCCGGAGTCATCGCCTTACAGTCTCCTGTCGGGTGCATTTGCGAAGCGGCCATCGCCGTCCAGGGTGCTCCCTGTGGTGGAGATCGAGAACACAATAGGGGTTTTCACCAAAGGATTCTTCGATTCCTCCCGAAATGCGGTCAAGGCGGTGCAAAACAAAGCTCGCCATCTCGTGTTGCACAACAAGCAACGCTACCAGGTTAAATTACTAACCTGATGATACTTCTTTTCTGAACCTTTGTGCACTGAAAATCAGACTGTTTTCCCAATTATTGTAGATTAGATTAGGTCGTTTCTCAGGAGATGGAGATTGCAACTTCTTGTGTAGTAGTTGCATGAATCCATGTCCCAGGAGGTGTTGCATTTGATGGTTATTGGTGCCAAGTCATCACACAAGGAGAATGTCAACACTTTATCATCAGTCTCAGTATCTTAATACATGTGTATGAAAACGTTTAGCACACCGAATATGGGTTTCATTCTGAGAGTGGGAATTTATTCGAATATATAAATTCTGGACTTTGCTCCCAAAGGGTTGAGTGCTGCCACTGCATTGCAGTGGTCATTCCGATACAAGCCTCACAAAGTGCACTATGAGAATTCAAGCCACCTAATTCAAGCCGTTATCTAACGAGTAGCAGCAAATTTGGAACCCAATATATATGGTCCTATTCAATGGTGATGAATGGTCTTACGAGTTTTACTTTGAGAGTGTATCATGTTTGTCACTGATTCTTGTTTGGGACTACAGGAAGGTGGCCATCCAGATGTGGTGTACATCACTGAGAATGTAATTGCCATGGGATTCCCACCCAGTGATTTAAGCTCTGGACTTCTAGGCTTTGTAGAGGTACTGCACCTAGCTGACTGCATCCTACACTCCAAAATGGTAAATTTATGATATGTAGTTGAACAGATCTAAATTGATTACTCTTCACAAACTGGGCCATGAAGGAAACTGGTGATATGATTCTTTGAGAGTGGCAACTTCAAGGTTGTTGCTGCCCTCACCCTCTTGTCCTTTAATCCTGATACAATCTGAGTTCAATATGGATGGTTCCTGGAGTGAAAATTGTTGTCTTGTATGGTTGTGGCCATGATGCAAACGATAAAGCTGTAAATGGACTACATCTGGTCTCCCAAGGAGTCTGAGGGTATATTTGAGAGATGGAATTACAAAATTAAAAGGAGACTTGATCACCAAATACAACATGAATTTTAAAACTTGAAATGGTCAAGTGTAGTGCAGAGCATATTAAGGCCACTTTCTAAATACTATACTATATTTGTGACTAGGGATATAATCGCACTCACATGGAGGAGGTTATCACATTTTTGGAGACCCAGCACCTGGTACATATTCTCTCCTCACTACCCATGTGTTGTGGCTTACAGCTACTCTAAGATTAAGCAGTCACACAAGTCTTATGGACAAACGCTATTTAATTCATGAGTTATCCTTCCTGGATTTGTTCTTCTGAGCTTGTTCTATGAATATACCTGATGAACTCTTTGAGATCTAATCAATGCAGATACTGCACAATATAGGTTAATGTTGTTGATTTTCTGTGCTCCTTTTGGGAAAACTATACACTATGCATCACATTCTGTGTGTTTGCAATTGTGTACATGCAATTGCTGTTTGTGATGTTTACTTGCATCGATTTGTTCTGATATCCTCTTTGCCTATTTGAAGGGCAAGTACAAGGTGTATAACCTCTGCTCAGAAAAGCTTTACGACATGTCTCTCTTGGAAGGAAAGGTTTGTAAATAAAATTTCTCTGCTGTCACTTCTCTGTACTTTAAATCACAAGAAGTATGTGTTTGAGTTCTTTAGAGTAAGAGCTCCTAGATTTGTAGGAGATGGTCAATAAATCATATGTGCCTAATTTCAATTACTTATCTTATTTTGACAGCTATATTTGACTTGTATGTGGTTAGGTGTGGGTCTAAGAACGGACACCAAAAAGACATCATGTGTTCAAAAGATATTGGACTACCTGCTCAAAATTTGTTAACTGTTCTAGGCTCATTAGTCAACATAATGTGGTGGGGAGGGGGCTACCTGGTCGTTTTATGGCTCCAACACTTTGAAAAATCATAGTAGCAATAGGGGAGATCAGAAATTTCCACAGATTGTTGCTAAATTTTATATCGCATTCGCAAGTCTACAGGAAAATATGAATTCTGAAATCCAAGTTTGAGAATCATGGCAAACAGCCACAATTAACCATTTAAGACACATTTACCTAAATCAACCTGGACTTGAAACGTGTGTTTCAGCATGAAGTGAGTCAGCAGCTGGTAGGGCCATAATCTTGGTGCCATTGTATCGTTTATTTATGTGTATATATCATCTCTTTTTAGACAATTAAAAAGGTCCTGTTTTAAAAGTTATTGCTTTGGTTTTGTTAAAAATGCAGGTGGCATCTTTTCCAATTGATGACAACAACTGCCCACCACTGCAACTTGTATCTTCATTTTGTGAGAGTGCATACACATGGCTAAAGGCAGGGCTTGAAAATGTGGTGGTAGTTCATTGCAAGGCGGGAATGGCACGCACTGGTCTCATGATATCCTGTCTTCTCCTGTTCCTCAAAGTATATACACAAACTTCCCCCTATTTGGCCAGTGCAAATGAAATAAATAAATTAGTTAAAAAAAAAAAAATCCTGAAGCCCAGAATCTGCCATAGTCTGCCCTAGTATTTTCAAGTGGTGGAGTGGGCGTTCTCCCTAGATAAGAATATTGGAGAGTAAACAACTCGGTGACATTCATTTGCAGCAAGTTCTTAATGTTGAATCTTGGTGAATGGGAGAAGGTGTTGTCCAAAGTTATATAGGTAACAATGAGGTGTCAACCTATGGGAGTTTGCCACTTGACAATGCTTGACATTCAAGCATGTAATCAAGGACCTTGAGCTAGGATAGAAAGAGAGCATCTTTACACATGCTTGAGATGCTATGGCCAAGGTGTATGTTTAAGAGTTTCCATTGCCTTTTGCTAGATGCTCCTCAATATTATGTTCTTCATATTGAGGAAATTCTTCTTTTGGGTTTGACACTCCACCCTGGTCATTCCATTTGACTTATATTTGGATTTTCTTTTTGATTATGACGAGCTCTGGTGTCTGTTTTTATGCAGTTTTTCCCTACTGCAGAGGAATCAATTAACTACTACAATCAGAAACGATGTGTAGATAGTAAGGGCTTAAGTCTTCCCAGCCAACTTGTAAGTCTTGCCGACTGAGCCATATTTTCTTTTGTCTGAATTTAGAAATAAATCTGAGTTGATAGCCTACCTATCAACTGGTAATCACTGTTCTCCTATTCAAGTGGTCTAGGTCATTCCATCCGGCTTATCTAATTTAAATTTTTATGATTTTTGTGACATGGCAGCGTTATGTAAAGTACTTTGAGCGTGTTCTGAGAGAACACTATGGATTTACTCCAACTGGACGAAGGTATGGAGGTCAAGCTCAGCATTTATTCACATAAAAACGTGTATATGTCCAAATAGAAATGATTTCTTTTGAGCTCATGAAACTTTGGTCCCTTTTGCTGTCTTGAATTTTCTTTCTGACCAGGATGCAATTTTGTTGAACCCCTTAAGTATCAGTATGTATTGAGTACCTTGAGTTTGAGTAGGTGACATGTAGATCCATCAAACTGAATATACATTTTTAGAGTTCCTAGTTTTTTTTTTCATGTACATTCGACTTCTTGCTACTGAGAAAAACAGAAAAAGTAAAGAATTCTATTGCATTTTTTGATGCTGCCATAATAAACACTATGGAGCATTTGTCATGTAGGTGTCTTTTGAGGCGTATAAACCTGATCAACTGCCCAACATGGGTTCGTCCTGCTCTGACAATTTCGGATCACAAGGGTATATTCTACACTGTCTTCAACCTAAACACTCAGGTTGCTGAAAAGTGAGACCTAGAATTGTTAGGTAATTCGATATCTGACTGATAATTCTATGTATTTCTCGTGCCATTTTTTTTCAAGAAAATGTGCTTGACATAGGATTTTAGTGGCGGTTGTTTGCTGAGCACTATGTTTTTTTCCCATTTTCAGGTGTTCTGTTCTTGAGCAAGAAGCATCCACAGACAAAATCAATGCCAGTTTGTCTTCTAAACTAGACTTTAGTCTGTCCCCTCACTTCCTTATGTATGCTTGCTACAAATGTGTCAATATTTGTTAGATATGTCTTCCTGGTTTAGACTTCTCACATGCTTATAGGTTTGTGCAACCTCAGGCTTCTGTGTGCGATTCTTGCAGTGAGGACGTGTGACGAAACCCTGATAGTCACTTACTCATTAGACTTACCCTTAAACTCTCTCAAAAACTCATGTTTTTGGTAGGCAGCTTCACCCCGCTTTTGACAATTTATAATAGTTGAGGAGTGGTCAATTGGTAACAAAGCATCCTTCTCAAACTGTCTTTTCACCAATTCCTTTTAGGTGTCTTCAAGAGTTTGACATAGATTTCATTTTTATATAGCTGTCTTTCGGCCAAAGTCAAACTCCTCCCCATCATTTTGCCAAAATTGGATTGTTTTAGAACTACTTGACCCTGCTTGAACATTATAAATTGCCAAAAAGTGGGGTGAAACTCCCTACCAAAAGATAGCCTGTGTTGTTGATTTTTCTAGTAGAGTTTCTCTTAAAATCTCTCAAAAACTCATGTTTTGGTAGGGAGTTTTGTCCCACTTTCCACATTTTCAAATGTTCAAAGGAGCCTTCAAGTGGTGTCGGAACCTCCAATCTTGGTGAAATGAAGGGGAGGCATTTGACTTTTGCCAAAAGATGGCTACATAAAAGTGAACTCCTCGTCACACTTTTGAGAGCACCACTTTAGGTGCCTTCAAAAGTTTGCCATGGAATTCATTTTTATATAGCTCATCTTTGGACCAAAGTCAAACACCTCCCCTTCATTTCACTAAGACTGAGGGTTCCAACACCACTTGAACGCTCTTTGAACCCTATAAAATGTCAAAAGTGTGGCGAAACTCCCAACCAAAACTTGATTTTTGAAAGACTTTAAGGGTAACTCTTCTCTGCCCGAAATAGTTCTTATAAACTCTTCTGTATGGTAGACACTTTATGATGTTATTTTTTATCATTTCTCATATTGTGCACTTTTGTTGCACAGGCAGAAAACTTGTGGCAATGTGCCTTGAGGAGCGACACTGTTGTCTTTGAGCTCCCTGACAACCACACTATAGCCTCAGTTGATGGCGACTTCAAAATTCACTTTCAGGACCGCCATGGGGACTTCTCCTGGTATTTAAGCCAGAACTTTTTTACTCTGTTCTTGTTTCATTATCATAGAAAAGATCAACCGTTAAAAGGACCTGGGATGTGTTTATATGGGATACATGATGATTTGCAAAAACTCTTAAGAAGTGTTGAAGTAATGTTTAATTTGATCTATGGTACTGAATCCATATTCAGCACAACCTATTAAAATGAGGAAGTGAAAATAACGGTCATATGTTACAATGGTTTTAATTATACATGGTATGTATTTGAGTCTAGGTCCTTGATGTGAAGCTCAAATCTCCCTATGATTCAATCTACATATTTGTCTGTTCTGATTAGAATAATGCACACAATAAGTGGACTAATTTTAGATAGGGTCACTTTTGACACTGTTAGCTAAAAATACCCAGAATGGGCCTCTTGGACCGGTAAGGATTATCTGTGTAGATGGTTACTTTAGTGGCCTCGATTTTTGATTTGTGGACCTTCAATAACGTTGGTTCATTACCATATCACAGTTGGTTGAATACAAATATGATGGGGCCAAGAGACATCTTTCATGCGGACGAGCTTGATGGGTTTCATAAGGTATAGTTTTTTCTTGGAACAACTCCTCCAGTTATTTTTAAAGATTGCTAGAAAGTGCACATGCCTAATTTGGTTACTTATCTTAGTCCAACACCTTTAGTTGGGTGGAATGTGGTTTGGTGTGGCTCCAACAATGATTACCAAAAAGGCACCATGTGTTTAAAAGTATTGTATTGTGTGCTTAAAATATAATAATTATTCTAGGCCCAACATTGAACATAATTGGCAGGAACTTATATGACCATTTAATGAGCAAGAGAGTCTACACTTTGATAATGAATAAGGTATTCATATGAGCTCCGAAGTTATGAGGAAAGTGGCTAAGGCCTTGATTTGGATTTGCTAACCACCTGGTACTAATATCGCGTTTCCTATCCTAGGAGAAGTGGACTAGTAGGAGAAAGTAACAATTTAAGACCCATGTACCTTACCTCGCATAATGATTAAGTTTCCAGTTTCCAGAAATATTATTTCGGTTCATTGCACTATCTGAGCATCCCTTGTTTGACTTGCCTTAAAAACAAACATAAAAATATTGCGTTCTGCCAGCAGAGAAGACTTGTGGAATCTGGATTTCAAGTGCAAGTGGAACTGCTGGATGATAAATCGCCTGTTATTACAAAAGGCCCAACTTCCAACTTTGGAACAACAGGATCTGGTAATAATAATAGCAAGCCTTTGCATGAGGCTGCTAGGTCATCGACATCAGGCACCGATACAGTTGCAGAGGAAAGCGATAACATTTTCACAGGTGTGGTCCTTCGGCTTTCAGTTTCTTGACATCGTTTCTTGTTGTTCATTTTCCAATGAAAAAATAATAATGCCATGGCTGCTCACGGCGACTTAAGACTACAGCAAATGGCCGTGACCATGAAATGTCAGGGCACTAGGAACTCAACCAAAGGTTGTATCATGGACATGTTGAAATTGAATTTTGTGTGGTCTTGGAAATTGAAATTTAAGTGTGGTGTATAGACCAATGTTGGTCTGGTATATAGGCGAATGCATGGGGTAGCAATAATCAACATCAATAGTGGAGAACCTACCTGTGTGTATCACATTTGTAATACCACTCAAATATTGATATTGCATGGTTCTTGCATGGTAAATAGACCCAAATGGTATCAAATGGGTATCCTCATTATAGATACCTGAATGGAATTAAAAAAGATGATGATACCAGAACAACACTGGTATAGACATACCTATTCCACCGAATCCTAATTTGTCATCATCCTCTTTCACTTACCCAATAAGTTTAAATTTAATCAAGGGTTGTGATGAGATTTTGAAGTGCCATTGTCTCAGTGTGTTAGACCCACAATCATCTATTTGAGGTTTGCTTGACGCAAATTCCACTAGACCATGAAATATTATCCACTACAGATCATGTAGGTTGCTATCCATTCAAACTTCCTTGGGCACTTGGTCCCTCAAGCTTTAGTGTAAAGTGAAGTGAAACAGTCTTGGCACATTCTACCAATGAGAGTTTCGGATTTTAATGGTCACTGTGACCATTTGATGTTGTCTTTTATAAGAGTTATCCTCCAACTCAATAGGACTTTTCATAGGGAGTTGGTCTGCTATGATTTTCCATACAATATCAATAATGCTTTTCCACTTGGAGGTAGGGTTTGAATTTGAATGAAGAGCAATCTATTTTGGTTCATTAACTGTCAAACTCATTTTGAGCATGCCAGAATGAGTGTGATTCTCAATAAACTGATAGAGAATGTTCTTCATTGGAACCACACTACCTCCAAGCTCATAGCACCGTAAACTTACCAAACATGGAAGTTATTGTATGCAGAACAACCAACTTCCGACCAATAATCATCTTGAGTTAGAGGACTACTCTGTTCTTCCAATAAAGACACCGATACTTCTTACATGAGCATGTTAAATCTTCATCTCTGCAGATAGTGAAGGAGAAGAGGAGTTAGATCTCCAAGATTGTGCAAGACCATCTACAAGTGGCAGAGGCATAACTCAACAACAACAGGGTACTCTTCAAAGGGATGAATTAGCCGGGCGATCCGACTTTCAACAGAGTACATTTCATGTTGCACTTTCAAATGCAATGTCTGAAATGAGCAGTGGGTTTTTAAATGCGATGGATAGATTTGGAATAAGTCATCTTGGAGGTCAGAATGGGAAGTCGATGAGCATGCCAAGCAGCCCTCGAATTTCACGTGACCGGTTAGGTCAATTTGGTTCCGCTCGATCTGCTGACTACGAGAGAGATGGCTGGTCTACTACTACTGGTAGTTCAAGATTTCAAAATGATGTTGCCAAAGGCATGGAGAAAGATTCAGAGGACTTTGAAAAGGATGAATTTGATGCGGGTCTGATGACAGCGGATTATGATGCAATACGAACAAACTCTCATGGTAGTGCAGAGCAAGAAGAATCTCATCAGCCTATAGAATTAGCTTCAGGGGCATCAATTGGGAGTGAGAATCCAGCAAATTCATCCTTCCAAAGTGAGGAGCCGGGTGGTTCATTCAGAAGTGAAGATGAATATAGAAGTGTGGTTTTAGCAGCTGATCCACCAAGCGATTTCCAAGCTTTGGCAGCTGCCAGTGCGGCTGATGCCTCACTCTTCACTTTTGGCGATGATGAGGATTATGAAAGCGATGAATAATTCTGATTTAAATGTATGGTAAACCACAAAGTGGCTACCCATTTATAGAATAAGAATCTTAATTTAACCAATGTGAAATACTAATTTCGCCACTACGAATGCTCAGGGTCACCAGTGAGTGTGCCCAATGTTTCTTATCCTGTTTTCAGTGAGGGAGTATGATTCTTAGCTACCTGTCTGGTTAATAAGTAAATAAGGCTCACTCCTTTTTGTTGTTGCGGGACACACAAAATGAAGACATCTTTCACCCGTTATAATCGTTTGATGGAAAGTTGAATTCTTTGATGCTTAGACTTTCCTTACAAACAAGGCTCACATGTTTTCAGTAAGGTACCAAGTCTATAGTTTTTCAGTTACCCACCAATTTATAAATTAATCAACAGTGTTTTAGAATTCAAACTGATTCTCACAGTTCTACACCAAGTCTCTCTAATTGCAGGATGAGGGGGCTCTCAATTGAGTCATACAATTAGGATGAGGGGGTGAGTTCATGTAGTAGGTTAGTGCACAAATATTATTTCTTTCATGACATTTCATCAAGTCTAGGTAGTAGTACTGATGAACATTCTGAATACCAGTAAGAAACCCAGACTTGACAACCCCATACTAAGTAGTGCTAATTTGCTCCAATTGTTGTCTCCCTTGCGGAGTAAAATAACAGTAGTTCAAACAATATTAAAGCTTCAGTTATCATGCACATGTGGAAAGCATGGCCCATAAGAAACATCGCGACATTTATTGTGTATAAACTGCTTGAAACTTCTATCTTACATGAATAAAGAAGTTTTATGCTCATGTGGAACTTGTTCTCATGACTTTCAGATTCAGCTGATCAAATTACGGATTCAAGTTACAAGTGACCAATTCATCATGCAATAAATATTACTCACCATGGCAGTACCTAGTACTGATTCCTGATGAAGATGAGTATTCTGTTGTCCAACGCCTAGAATTCTGTCAACGCAATGCAGGTGGTCCACCCGGATTCAACCATCCGGAACCTCCAAATCAGAGTCGACATGAATCACTATCATTGATGATGATGATGATGAGGGTAGATACCGACCCCTGGGCACCTTCAACGCAGCGCGGCCTGCAACGGTAATTTCAATTCATCATGATGATATTTCTGCAGAACTCGAGGCGAAAGTGAAAAGCCATCCTTATTCTTTTAATGTCAATCAACCTCCTCGTGCCTTAAGCCGTCATGCACGAAGATTGATTGCTGCCAATTAAGTCACATGACTGGATTGATCGCCGTGGGCGATCGGTGATCATGCATCATGTGTTACTAATACTTCTAGTCCAGGCTGTACATGATTCAGTGTTGGTGATGTTGTTGATGATGATCTGCATGGCAAGCTTGAAGATCATGTATCCATTGGCATCAGCAATAATTGTTAAGGAGTTTAGGTTTTAGGGTTCAAAGTAGAGTTGGTGACGGCGTTGTGATCATTCCATATTTTTGCGTTTGAGGGATCTTGACCGGGTACTCGTGAATGCAGTGCATCCAAGGCGAGTGATTCGCAGTCGGCGGTTGAATGGTGCGGAGGGCTTGCCAAACTGCGCTGTTGCACTTAAAGCCGCTTCCAAATGCGATCTGCCAAACTCGGTCGCCTCGCCGCATCCTTCCTTTGGCCTCAAGGTAAGCAAGCTCATACCAAATGGAAGAAGACGAGGTGTTCCCAAACCTGTACAATGTCATCCTGGAGGCTTCGCAGTGGAGTTCCGATAGGTTCAGGTTCTTCTGCAGTTCGTCAATGACGCCCCTACCCCCCGCGTGAATGCAGAAATGCTCAAACGCAAGTCGAAAGTCCGGGATGTAAGCTTTACCGAGTTTCTTCATGTTGAACAGTTTTCGACCAACGAGGTGTGCAAAAAACAGCAGTTGTTCCGAGAGTGGTAGCACCATTGGTCCTAGGGTTGTGATGTTCGCCTTCAAAGCTTGGCCGGCGATGGCCATGAGCTCCTTGGACAAAGTGACCCCCAACCGACCTTTCTCATCTTCCTCCTGGTAAACACAAGCATGCGATTTGTCATCTGTGCCTTTGTGTGTTCGCACAATGGTGTTGAGCTTGTACTTGGATCTCCACTTGTCACTTCTTTTGTTGCTGAGTAGCACCGCCGCTCCACCAACCCTGAAAAGACAGTTCGGAATAAGCATCGACCTTCGGTTACCGAAATACCAATTTTGCGTTATGTTTTCGGTGCTCACAACCACAGCGTAAGTATTCCCGTGCAGTTTGAGGAGATCCTTGGCCAAGTCGACAGCGATGACGGAAGCACTGCACCCCATCCCTCCCAGGTTGAATGTTCGCACATTTCCTCGCATTTTGTACTTGTTGACAATCATCGCCGACAACGAAGGCGTCGGACAAAACAAGCTACAATTTACAACCAGAATACCAATATCTTTGGGTTTCACCCCTGTCTTCTCAAAAAGCTCGTCGAGGCAACCGAACATCACATCCTCGGATTCCTTTCTCGCTGTCCGCATGTTAATCTGCTGCGGGATGGCATGGAGAGCTTCCGGTAAGCATGTGTGCTCACTTAACCCTGACCGTTCCAGAATCTTCTCCTGGAACTCCATGCTGCGTTCATCGAAGTATCCCGAAGCTCGGCTCCTGTCAATGAATTCTTTGTAAAAGACTCGCAGATGTGCAGGGGGGAGGTAACATGCGTGGTCGACTAGGAAGATTGGTCGGGGCCGTGACATGAAGTATGCGGTTACTGCGAACACTAGAAGCGTTGAGCATCCGAAGACGGAGACTAAATTAAATCGTAAGCTTTCCCACATCTGGGCTAGGTCATCGGACCCTACCCTTCCGACCTCCAAGCCCACGGCGACCAGCAGTGGGATGAATAGCAGCACCACCGCGTGCATGCACAGGTAATGGTACCCTAGTTTCACATATTTCAAGTTCACCGATTGCAGGAAATCGGGGAGCTGCCGAATCGAGCTTATGCGCACCAGAATTCGAGTTCCAGGTTGAAAACCGGCCTCCACTCGGTTCATGTTGATCGGTGCTACTGCCGCTACTGCGGATGCTGATGATGCAGACGCTTGCTTATCCATATTGGAGCTCTTTTCATTCATCTGGTTCAGACTCCTCCGAATTGATCTGAGACCTGAAGAAATCGCGGAAGATTGCTGTCAAGTCTGCTGCAGTTGTTGAATCTGCGGTGGCATACTATAGCTAATTCGTGAAAACAGCGTTCACTCAGAGTACAAAAACATTCTTTGCATTCGGCTAATAAAAGAAAAAAGAAAAGGAAACATTAGCTGGCTAAATCTGTTTTGAGTGTTGAGAATGTCCTGGAGATCTCGGAAGAATGCTTGCTGTCAAGTCTGTGCTCCAACTGTCGAATCTGTGGTGGCATCACTGTCGCTAATTCGTGAGAACGAAGTTCACTCAGGGTATTACAAAGACATTACACATTCGAGGACAAAAACCAAATAGAAAGAACTCATTAGCTGGCTAATTCTGTTGTGGGTGTTAAGATCCTGGACATCTCGGAAGAATGCTGACAAGCCTGCTGCAACTGTCGAGCATGTGGTGGCATGACTGTAGCTAATTTGTGAGGGCAGGTTCACTCGGGTTATACATCAATTACAGAAGCTTCTTGCATTCGGCGACGAAGATTATGAAAAAATTAAAATCAAGAAATCAAAAAGTAAGAAAGAAAACATCAGCTGGCTAATTCTGTTGTGAATGTTCTTCTCGAAAACTCGGAAGAATCCTGACAAATTTGAGACAACTGTTGACAGCCTGTGGTGGCTGGCATGACTAGCTAATTCGTGAGAACGAAGTTCACTCAGGGTCAACGTCAATTACACAAAGCTTCTTCCATTCCGCGCCGTAAAACCAAACAAACAAGGGAATGTGGCTTTGCTACTGTCCTAGAATGACATTTTAAGAGTAATTATTTCATATTGAATTGAAAATATCACTGAGCTTCCACTGAGGTTCGCCAAACCTCATCCATGAGGTTTTGAAATGCATTACCCAGGCCTATTAGCACTCGAAGGCAGTCTCTAACAATGCCTCTATCCCATGATATGGGGCAGAGCCAACAAACAAACAAAACAAGAAAAGACATTAGTCTAAGCTGGCTAATTCTGTTGTAAGCGAGTATTGTTCTCCGTATGTTCCCGGAATCTGTCGCTGGGGGGGGGGGGGGGGGGTGTGAAGAAAGAGTAGCGCAGGATTCTTCCACCGACCATGGCTCGAAGGAACCGACACAAATAAATTCGATGCTTGACAACACAGATTGCAGGATGTTATGGTCTTTGCAATATGTGTCTGCCGTGGTACTACTTATACCGAGTACCAGCTGGGTAGATTTCTGGTCCACTAACAAGGATCACTCATTATAAAGTCCTGGCTACTCTACCATTTAACCCTTAACCGGTCAGAGTACTACGGGTCGGATCAATTCTATTACAAGTCTGACCAAAGGGAGCGTGCCTGATGAGACTGTCAGAATTGTAATCTAGCTTGGAGATCCCTGCAAATTACTCAACTACATACACAACTTTTAGAACTCTTTCACGCTAAAATGCTGACCAAAGTGGTTCGTTCATGTGCACATGCTTCCGCGACCGTGTTGTTACAGTAACTTCCTGGCCATGTTAAATGCATGACCTCGTGATGAAATGAATAAAAATAAAATTCTCTGTAATATATGTGCTT
Source organism: Polytrichum commune (assembly GCA_950295325.1). Lineage (NCBI taxonomy): Eukaryota > Viridiplantae > Streptophyta > Polytrichopsida > Polytrichales > Polytrichaceae > Polytrichum > Polytrichum commune. Next base: position 39,792,677 of record OX485803.1, on the reverse strand, counting down.
ATCCTACATATAACATTATTCTTAAGCATCATGTGCAAGGACGTTCTCTTTCTATTCTAGCTTCAAGAATAAATTTCGAAGAATTGAGGTCCAGGCTACATTCATGAGTGCCAAAGATAGTCAAGTGGCAAGCTCTCATTACTCGACACCTCATTGTTACCTATCTATCTTCACACAAAGCCATTTCCCATTTAACAAGATTCAACTTATAGAACTTGCCAAAGGATAAATCTCACGGAGTGTAAATCCTGAGGCAAAGCATTTATCTGAGTCCTCAGGATTTCGAGATTCTGCCCAGAACTTGCCGGACATGCATGATCATGAGTACTTGAACGGATGCATCAGAGCAGTACCGCAACGCAAACTCAAGTAAAGGCTCAAAAATAGCAGCATCGAAATTGGAAGCCGGGAATCTCACCCGTAGAGTATATAGAGTAGTGCTTCACATAGAAAATAGCTGCCGAGAGCGAATTTCCAGCTACCCAAGGACAGTCATGCTGCAAAGTGGATTGAAACCCTCGGGAAAAAATTGGCCTTCAACCTTGAAATCTCCAGAAACCTTCTTCTTTTCCAGTTCTTCTTCAGTTCCTTCAGCTCCTTGGATACACAATCTCACCTTCAGAATTCACAGGGCGGTTAGCAGCTTCCCTTGGATACCACAATCTCACCCTCAGAATTCACAGGACGGCTAGCAGCTTTCCCCAGAGCAGTAGTACTACTTCACCTATATATGATGATTTGGCCCAAATCCCGGCTACCTACCCTCGACCTCAACCTGCAAAAAAGCCAAACCCCGACCACCTCTTTATATATTTCTACATTTGCAGCAGGGTTTGAATACCTAGAATACCTTGCCACAGCAGCAGCAAACCTGTAGACGTTGGATTCAAGCGTTGACAGATATTAATTCCAGGCCAGTTGCAGCTCCAGTTCCAAATATACAAGCAGAAAATGGAACGAAACCAAAGAGTAGAATCAACTTGTCAAGCTCCAGCAGCTTTGTAGCTGTGACAGAACTGTGTGAAAAATATTGTAACCTACTTAGAAACAAACATCATTATCATCATCGTCATCGTCATCATCATCATCATCATTATGTGGCTCAAATCCATGTCCACTAAGGCTTATAGGTCAGAGAGATTTTGCAAAGACAATGTTGAGGTTATAAAAGTACTGAACCTACAACCCGAATAGAATGGATTTGATGGGGGTTTGAGCTGCAGCTAGCTACCATTGTGAAACATATATTGTAACCTACTTAGACACAAACATGATCATCTTCTGGCTCATCCATATCCACTAAGGCTCATAGGTGGGCGCGAGTTTTTAGCGAAGACTTGGTTGAGGTCAAGTACTGATTCCTGCAACCCAAATAGAATGGATTTGAGCTGTGTGAAATGTATTGTAACCTACTTAGAAACAAACATCATCATCTTCTGGCTCAAAGCCATGCCCAGTGCTATGTAGCGAGTTAGTTGGGTGGGCGGTCGAGGATTTGCAAAGGTCGAGGTTGACTGAATCGGCCCAACTGCAGCATCCATGATGCATATCTAAGCTTAACAAGTAGCCTCCAAGGATTTAAAGCCTGTAAAGCCGTGGACTGTCTAGTCTTGAAGGGTGTCGGCGCAGCAGGTTTGTGATCCTTACCTAAAACTTCTATCTCCTACGCTCAGAACATGAAGGAGGTTTCTTGTTTCTTCCCTACTCCTTATACTGATCCTTACACAGCCAGGTGACAGGGACAGGCCTAAAGTTTCTGACCTTTCACTTAGAATCCAGGACTAGGGTAGATGTGGGGTGTGTACCCTGTGAGTCAGAGGTGCTTCAAGGGAGGAGCTATCACTCACAGACTGCAGTACTTATAACTACACTACTGCATGCTGCTCACGTCACCGCCCAAATGAAGTCAGAAGTAGGTCATGGAAACTGAAATGAGAGTCCAGCTGGGGGAGCTTATTGAATGCTGCCTTGCGGCAGCTGCAGTACTCCACTTTCCACCACGGCCAGATAGACGGAAGTATTCATTGTGAGTACACCCTTTGTGGTGTTTAGTGTCACATGCGTGATAATGTTGCTTGCCATGTTTTGAGGCATATGCTAGGTTACACTAATGATCAACAACTCCACAGTCTCGTGTCATCGCACGTCACTTGGCGTTCAACTACGCTTGCCATTTTTTATCTTGACATGACTCTGTTCAAAAGTGTTACGAGGGGTATCCCTAAGTTATGTAACAGTCTACAAATTGACTAAAATTGTACACAAATGAAACTTGGCGTCAATATGCTCAAGAGTATCTTCCTCTTGCATACGAGAATGCAAACACATTGGCCATGAGTATGCTTAGTGTTGCCTTCTCCTTGCATATTAAAATGAAAAACTATTATCTCAAGTATTTCAATGTGTTAGTACCCTAAATATCACAATGGAAATGATCATTCATTCAAATAATTACTCATGTCGGTGAATAGCATCATACTAACAATTAGCATACGTGACACTTTGAGACCTCTAGGCATCTAGTTTAGGCCCTTCGCAAATAATGTACATGCCACTAAATACCATAAACGGTGCAATATTGACAAAGAGAGGGAATTATTGTACACTCACTCGTGTACCTCTAGTCATCCATCCAACATAAAAACCTGACCTCTCTATAGGTTTGTTGCCAAGTCCTCTCAAATGGTCTCGAGTACATTTATAATTCGGGGTCTTTGAAACTAATGTTGGTGTCAAATCAACTTAAGGCTACATACTATTTCAAGGCTTTTACGTTGGATGAGTGAGACATTGTACACTCATATATGATAATTCCCACTCTCCATTACTGACTGATAGAAATGTATGTGTATTAAGTTACAGCAGCTACCTTCTACCTACCACCCTCCTGCTGCAGCTACAATAGCAGCAACATGGAAAGACATTAAAAGGAAGACTTGAGGAGATCAGAGGGATTACAACTGGCCAGTGCGTGCCGCTGTAACCTGCACAGCATCATTATTGTAACTGCTTCCATTCCATGCATGTACACAGGGGTGAAGAAACCAGACCTAGAGGCTCTTAAACTCAAGTAGTTGATCGTCATTTCAAATTTTGTGTAAGGTGAGATGTGCCTTAGATGATACTGTTTCTTTACACGGCCATCACTTCTTGAAGGATATGAAACATACAATCAGTGCAAGATGAAGAGGCTAATGCGAATTGAGCCCATAGTTCTTTGCTTCATGATTTTAGGAGTCAGCAGTATGAATATCACTTTGGGTTACGTCTCATTGCACTATATATCATAGTACTACCACATAGAACTAGTTCTTTGTGCCATGTCCATCTTCTAAATTGGTTGGTTTGCTAGTGATTTGACCACGTGATCCTTCTAGTGTCACTTGGGGAGGACCTAAGGTAGACATGTCTCAAATGGATGGTGTTTCTATTTGCACCACTTCTTAGAGGATATACATGTTAGGGGCAAGATGATTAACGAATCCGAATTGTGATCGTGGTCATTTGCCTCATAATTTTAAAAGCTCGTACAAAAATCAAGTTATTCATTATCAAAGCAAAGATTCTCGTGGTCATATAAGTCCCCCCCTAATCATGTTGACTATTGAGCCTAGAATGGTTGGCATATTTGGAGCATGTAGTCCAATCTCTTTTCAACACATGTCTTTTGGGTGTTAGTTCTTAAATCTTTTTTTTTATAAAAAAAACCCTTGGGCCCAGACCCTAAACTAGGAATTATGTATATTTGGATTTATGCATGAATTTTGGACAATTCCAACTATCAATATAATGTACACTAGATCACAAAACTACACAAATATGGTGGTTGGCGAACATGGAATACAAACATTCAAAGTTGTGGTTGTTGTGTTGTTGCTTTTGCTATTGTTGTTTGATGTTTTTTTCCCCACAAGTGCACATCCCTTATCATTTTTATGCAAGTGATTCATCCAAATATACCAAAATGTCAGTTTCTAGTGTAAACTCTCTTCTAAGTTATTAAGATTTTCTCTTGACCGGTAGGATTACTTGAATTTAAGGTTTCTTTGATATTGGACCTTGGCGTAAACTCACCCTTAAACCTCCTATGCCTCCTAATGCGTGGCAAAACTTGCCCAGCGGAAATATCGAGATTGTGGGCAGCAACAAGAGATTCTTCTTGTGCCATATACACAAGAGTACCTCTCATCCATGCAACATAAAAACTTAAACCCTAACAGGTTTGCGATTCACGCGTCTCAAACGACTTCGCTCAGAAGTCTAACCGGAGATCTTTGAAGTTAATTATTATTGCAAGTTTAATTTCATTGTTCTAAAGAGCAATTCATGTGTTGGATGAATGAGGTCCAGTATACTCGTATGCAAGAATTTTGTCTCGCCTCTCTGCCCATGGCCCGAACATGCCCGCTGGCCAACCATTTATTTATTTGCCCCCACATTGGGAAGTGCCAGAGGATGCATGAAGTCTGTGCGCCGGGCTTCTAGTGTGAGGGCCCCAGTACCGACCTACATGAATCAAGTTACATAAGTGCGGAAGTAGCTCAATCGTAGTTTACAGTGTGACCACAAGTGATAGAATCAACAAAATTGAAGTCCATTTATGTTGTTGGTTGACAACCGTGGGTGCAGCGAGTGCAGGGGGAGCATCATTGAGAGTCTAATGTGCCGCCCCTGCAGGAACAATGATGCTCACGAGGCAGAGGCAGCAGCAGCCGGCAACAACGACACATGTAATTTCCTGGAAGTGGAGTTCCGCATTTGTAGGGTAGTTACTGGGCTGCAACCGATTGTTGTCTACTGATCTCCAAACCATAACCGGTCTCATCTCATCTCATCAGCCTCGTCTCAGAGCGAGCAGCCAGCAAGCAAGGCTGATGATCTGCAAACCGTTCGTCTGGTGTGCTCATAAACCACAACTGAACATGCATGAAATGAATGAGCCCCACCAGCTTTCACAGCAGCTGCTGCTGCTACAGTTCACAAAAGTCTCACCACAGGATCCAATTACCGCTTCCCTGCATTCTCTTTTGCTTGCTTGCTCGCTTGCTCCCTCCCCTATGATTGGGGAGAACCGGCAGTTAGTTACAGATGAACCGGTTGAGCTTGAGAAATAACCGGTTGAAGATCAAGACTGCAGGAAAATTACCCATCATTTTCGAGGAATTTATGGAATATACCCCGATTTAATAAAGAAAAACGGAAGGATGTCAACATGTAACCGGTTAGACTTGCAAACACTAGGATTTCCACAGATTATGCCCAAAAATCGTTAGACTTGCAAACACTAGGATCTCAACAGATTATGCCCAAAAATCTCCCCGATCACTGTCCCTCCCTCCTGGCAGCACCACCGCAATCCTCTCGTCAGCTTCCAACACCCGCACTAGCTTAGCTATTCAGTTTATGTGTCGGTCAGTGATCGGGGAGATTTTAGGGCATGATCAGTTGAGATCCTAGTGTTGGCAAGTCCAACAACCACCGGTTACATGTTAACATTCTTCGGTTTTCCTTTATTAAATTGAGGTCTATTCTATGAATTCCTCTGAAATGATCGGTAGTTTTCCAGCAGTCTTGGAACCTCAACCGCTTATTTCTCAAACTCAACTGGTTCATCTGTAAGTAACTGCCGTTTCTCCCCAATCATAGGTGTCGGCCTTCTGCCAGAACCAAACAAAACTTGGGTGGTGTGATATACATTAAGACGCAAGTCTTGACTGATGATGCACGTGTATGGACAATGTCATCGATGGAATTGTGTACAAGCACATCTTTTAAATCTGTGACTATTACTGTGGCCCACTATAATGTCTTACACAAACATAAATCATTGTGGGTATATCATCAATTTGATACCCAATCTATCAATATGTTTTGTTGTCATTTTATCATTATATCCAATCATAAATTTTGATTGCTTTAAAGAATTTAATTCATTTATAAGCCATCTTAAATTCAATCCACACGAAAATACGGTGGACCACGGTGTTTTCTACCCACTCTAACTCTCAGCCCATTTAGTTTTAAATGATGCAATTAGCTAGATTGTTGGGGGGTGCCAAAGGGGGGGGGGGAGTTGTATGATAGTAGTAGTAACTTTTGGCATTAACAACCTATAACCCTTGATCATTCAAGAGGCCTAGACTAGGCCTTTCCATGCACAGATATACGAATTTGAATTATGTATATATACATACTAATGGTAGGCTAAAATCTTGCAGAGGGTGGACTCTCTATTGGAAACCTAAATGATGTGTGTGAGTCACCATGAAATTAAACCCCTTACATATGGGAAGTTTATAGAGAAAACAAATGTGTATGTAACAGATTTATTCTAGAAAATGGACTCAAATTTTTATACTAAGATCTCAAATTACAAGAAACACCTCCAATTTATATTAAAAATATAAATCATGAATTAAATAGGCCTCTATTACATATAAAACCCACTTCCACTTTCCAAACAAGAATGTCATTGAACATTTTTTCCACCCATAGCATGTAACTCGACTATTGCATCAATCAAATAAAGACAGGAGAATAATAACTTAACCACAATCTAGAGAGCGAAACTCAAGGGAGCCTATGAGCACTCCACGAGCCTCCAATATGATACTATTTGTCAACATAAGTAACTCCATTTAGTAACAATATATTTACATTATGACGTTTAGTGTACGTAGCACATTAAGATACTTGAGATCATAGTTTTGCAAAATTAGTATGCAAGGGGAAGATAATATTGGGCGTACTAAGAACAATTGTTATGTGTTTGTATTTTAGTATGCAAGAGGAAGATATTCTTAAGCATACCAATGGCAAGTGTCATTTGTGTATGCTTTAGTCAACTTGTAGACCATTGTGTACCATAGGCATACACCTCATAAGACTATTAAACATACTCATGTTAAGTCATTAGTAAACCCACTTGAACGCCAAGTGTCAGAAGGCAATGACTAATGGTGAAGTTGTTGATCATTAGTGTAACCTAGCATACGCCTTAAAATAAGGTAAGTGACACTACCTTGCACGTGGCACTAAATATCATAAATGATGTAATATGAGGAGTGAATGCTGACATTGATTGCAATCAATCACTTTTGATTTGAACCACTACACCATTCATGATGTTTAGTGTCACTTATTATTTGAAATACGCAATGCCATAACTTCTTATTATAGCATTCAATTTTTATAAGCATCAATTCAATAGATTGTGTGGAAATTATAGAACATAAATGGCTTTTTTTGGTAAAAGTTTAGATTATGTACAAAAAAAAATTATTGCACTCAGTAACCCCCAAATAACAAATGATAGTTGTAACGTAGGATAAGCTGTGTATTAAGTTACTTATCCGATTACTACCAGACCATGTAATACATACAAAATCCGCTTGTCAAATTTAAATGCCCAGAAGATTCAATTCATATGTCTTTCACCAAACTCTATTATGAAACATGAACCTAGAACACACTTCTCATTTGACACATGCAGTCCTTACAATGCAATATGACTCCATATACGTGTGGCAAGTCCAATCTACAACATTAATGTGAATGCCATTTACGCTATGGCTACAAGTGTCAATAAGAATCAATGTGGCGAACTAATTACTGTACTGTACAGTCATCACATGATCACAAGCAAGTTCTACCAATCATGGCTTTCTCTTCACCACTGACAGAGCTTGAACCCTTTGCCAGACTCTTCCGGAAGGGCAACCGTAAGCAGGCCTTAAATGGACACTATCTATCTCTGCGCCCACATCTCATAGAGTTCAAAACACGCGCAAATTAGTGTGAGTTTGTATTTCAATCTTAAATTGATGCTTCTTACAAATTAAGGTAGAGATGAGGCTGATTCAGTTAGCTTCCTTAATCGGACATCTATTTTTTGGCACCTATTGAGTAGTGCAGTCGCTTTAATTCAATGGGTGAGTAATACATGGTGATTTAGCAACTGCCTTGATGACATCTAGGTTAGTCATCTTGACCAAAGTCCAACTACACCCATCATCCTCCGTAATTAGGAGTATTATCCCCTTAGCTATGCCACACTTGATTTTTGTGCCACGCAATTAGTGTGAGTTTGTGTTTTAATCTTAAATTGATGCTTTGTTACAAACTAAGGTAGATGAGGTTGATTCAGTTAGTTTCCTTAATCGGACACCTATATTTTGGCACCTATTGAGTAGTGCAGTCGTTTTAATTCAGTAGGTGAGTGATACATGGTGATTCATCAACTGCCTTGATGATATTTGAGTTAGTCATCTTGACAAAAGTCAAACTACACCCATCATCCTTCGTAATTAGGAGTGCTATCCCCTAAGCTATGACACACTTGATTTTTGTGCCATGCAATTAGTGTGAGTTTGTATTTTAATCTTAAATTGATGCTTTGTTACAAGCTAAGGTAGATGAGGTTGATTCAATTAGCTTCCTTAATCAAACACCTATTTTTTGGCACCTAATCAACAAGTAGTTGCTTTAATTCGGTGGGTGAGTAATACATGGTGATTTAGCAACTGCCTTGATGATATATGGGTTAGTCACCTCCGCAAAAGTCAAACTACACCCATCATCCTCTGTTATTAGGTGTGCTATCCCGTGAGCTATAACATGCTTGATTTTATCACTATATTCGTTAATCGGAGACTTTGGAAAGTCTCAAAGTATATGTAAATGGCTTAATATTTGGTCCAATTTCTTATTTTGATAACATATATTTGTGCCAAATTGGTTAGTGCCGCCCACGCAAATCGGTTTATTAAGTCACATTGAATATATATTTGAGTTTTTGTTGTTTTTTATTTGAAAACCATGTTCTTAAGTAGTCTCAAAATCATGAAAAAATCTCCAATTACCGAATATAGTGAATTTTTAGTGCCTGAGGTGGGCAAATTAGGAGGTGGCATGTGTTTGAGAGGTGCTGACCAAGTTGTATTGTGGGTAATCTATAATGAAAAAATAATTCGGCAACATTTTATCTTAGATGTGACCACTTTAGAGACATGACACAACCAATATTGGCATCAAACTTGGTTTTCATTGGCAAATGACCCATGTAGAACGTGCCACTTACACAACATTGAACCACGGGGAGGTGACTATCGGAATTTTAGAAACCACGTGAGATAAAAAAATAGGGTCAATTTAATTCGTTGAGGGTAAAATTTATACATTCATTAGATCTACCATAGCTTTGGAAATATGTCCCCTACATGTTTATATGTAAAATAAGGCGGTGAATAATTCCTTCATTTTAGTAATCAGTAGAAAAAAACAAGATTATAGATATTGGATCCCCCCAAATGTGTGTAGTAGAATCAATAAAATAATTATGGGTTAGACTACTTGGATGAAGAATTGTGTAATTCTGTCCAAATTTGAATGAAACGCGTTAGTTTGGAGGGAAACGTTGTGGATTTTTTTGCGGGAAGGAATGTTGTAACTTCTCAACGGCCTTTGGGTTTGCTTAGGGTTTGGACAAGCATAGTGGTGTGAAGGTGGTGAAGCGTTTGGGTAGGAGGTCTTGCATTGGTGAAGCGTGGCACAAAGGCGGTAGATAAGACACATTTTTTGGAGCTTTCTTCTTTGTTCCATAGCATTCACAGCATTCACACAGGGTGTTTCACAAGCGCCAAAGATTCGGCTTGCTTCGCTCTCGTGAGGTATGTCCGCCTCATGCCAACAATTAGTTTTAGCTCTTTGTCATCATTGGTGTTAAACCTTTCCAAAAAAATTGTCTTATCATGACATAAGAGAGGATATTGATATGTACCTTGACATGTATTGGAGGGTGCATAGTTATATCCTAACCCTTCACATTGTAAATATTTGGTACAAGGTTGAATGTGTTTGTGAACACAATTAAAGTAAATGTTTTCAATTTGTGTATTTAGTTTTTTCAATTGAATGCAATCTTTTGTTTTGGAGTAGATAATTATGCAAAATTTTCATGTCTTATGACAATTGATTATATTTCTTGTTTTGTTCTATCCGTGTTTACAACTTGTCTATGTTAGCTTGTACATTTTGTCATCTCCATATTCATTGGTAATCTTTTAACTAAAGTCCAAGTGTTATTGATTGTATTTTGAATGGTACTTTGAATGCTTTAGCATTGGTATAATTAATTGAAACCGATTAAATGACAAGATGGATGATATGGAACGTTTGTTGCTCACATAGTCGATTTTGCAATGCTATAGTATTTTGTTCATTATTTGGTACCTATACAATTTATTAAAAAAATATGATGCTAAAAATTGGTCCCTCCAAAAAATTACAAATAAACATAGGGTGCTTAAAAATATGTCAAAGCAACTTTAAATCTACAAATAGGGAGGGATAAAATACCGAGAGGTGCATAAATACCCCCCCAATTAAATACCCCATTATCGCACGTGGTTACAAAATGTAACAGGGTGTGATCCCCCCGTGCATTGAACGATTAAAGAGTTCCCCCTAAACATCACATTGGGAAGCAAAGAATCTTTGATCTTGGAGCCTATATCAACACCTTCCACAACTCCAATTTTTGTGGTTTCAAATTCTTTGATCCTGAATCGCAATTGCTAACATGCTCAAGCTTCTAATGCTCAAATCCATCGGCTAGATGATTCCACAAAGTTAAAGGTGTCCACATTAGCCTCATCTACCTTAAGACTAATGAAGGGATGACTATGGGCTTCAAGAGTATCAATAATATTTCTTGCTTGTATTTGATAAGGTACATGGTCTTAATATGATCACTTTCAACTCCACAAACAATTTTGACCGTTGGCTCATATCTAGAATTGTCTCATCCAGTTAGCGATTGTGAACTACGCAAGGTGTCATTGCTACACTAAATATTGTATTTAGTGTCATATGATATTTTATGTCATTGTGGTAACTTATCTAATGACACGTCTTATGCATAAGTTTACAACTACTGTCATCCCAATTTGCTTTTAGTTCATTTTCTTGCGGTATATTCTACATCCAAGCATCTATGTGATGCATTATTGTCATGGATGATAAATATCAAATGAAAACTCACTTAGTAAGTGATAGTAATTGCAACTTTGTAAATCTCTAATGTCCAATTTTTTTTAAAAGGAGTGACAAATATTTTTCGTTTACATTTAGAGTTAGTGACACTACGTGGGTGGTTTACAATTAGTATTGAGCAAGACAAATAGAATTGGTGACACTAAATACAATATTTAGTGTAGTTTCACAAGATGTAGAAGCTACATGAGGACAAAGTGAAGATTATCTTTCTCTTTAAGTGATCACATAGTCTCTCTCAATTGTGGCAACAATTGAACAAAGAATAGTATCCATATTATGAACACATAGTCCAATCTCATTGTAGCACATGTCGTCTTCTTTTTGTCTAAGTACAGATCATATGTTACAGTGCACATATCTAAATGAATCATCCTTTGGCTGCAAACAAAACCTTGACTCAAGGGCAAGTTAGAATAGGGTCCAAGACCCCAGGGGGTGCACTTTACTTGATCATATTGTAGCATGTGGGTGCACAAAATATCACTTAACCATTAATCATGACAATGAAATACAAAATATACAAAGGAAATTTGGGGAATGCCCTATACAAAATGGAGCACAATGAGAAATTTACAAGAAGGACATTCGTAGATAAGAGATTAGATGAAGTAAGGTGGGGTTTAGGCTAGACATTTTCTATGGTCTACCTAGGATATGGAGATTGGTTTCATGTACAATGTAGGCCATCCTCAGGGTATTGTGAATGGTGCAAAGTATAGCGATTGGCTTGAAGTTTCCAGGTCAGGATCAGGATGTTTATAGTTAAAGTTTCTCGTGTGTATGTACTCTTTTCCCCACCAAAATGTAATACATAGAGGTACTGATTTAAAGATAAGACAGGCGGGCGATATATGGTTTTAACAAAGGATTTAACCCCCAAAGACAAAAGACCCAAGTTTGCACTAAGGTGTGGGTCCAAGGTATGAAAAATAGAAGTGGCAGTGATGCGGCATTCCTTTGTGTACTTGGTGGTGTTGGCCCCAAGTTATTCGGACCTGGTGCCTAAGGGTAGGTTTACACTTGTGACCACAGACCATGACCACCGTTTTTAAAATTCTCTCACTGGTTAAGAAATGAGTGGCACTTTGTTTCACACAGGGTCGCCAAAAATTGAAGCCTACCATGTTAGTAAACGGATGAGAAAGTGACATAGAAGTAACATGAATTCCTACAGGTCCAAAATAAATCTTGTTTGTTGGTCACTTAGATTTTGCAGTGAGAGAACTCAATTAGATTGTCTCAACAAAAAATGACAATGGCCATGTTGGAGGAGAAATATCACCTTCTAATTATAACAAGAAAATGGTAGAACCATGAGGCTCTGTCCTTTATTATGAAAGACTACAAGTATAGCTGTCCACTTTGCTCATGCCAATCCATTGCTATTTACTATACCAAACCTTTTTTGGATTTTGTGCACCTTCTTCTCAAATGCAGGTCAAGGATTTTGATATCACCCGAAAATTTTAAAATAAACAATCAAGAACTGCCGAAATAACTATAGTTAACTAGATTTCTTTCAATGCATTTTAGGGAGAAATTATATATATATATATATACACACACACACACACATATACATATACATATATAATTATAGTTAACATCCACATTAAATAAAGTGGACCAAACATAACAAGAACAAGTAACGTCCAAGTGTGAACGCAAAGTGGTTAGGAAATTTGCTCTTGAAACGAAGAAGTTGATGCATAGCCTCTGTCCTACAGACAGAGCCAACAAAAGATGATTGAAGCAAAACACTAATTCGGAATCATTTTCTCTCACAGCCCTTGGTCATGTGTGTAAAAAGGCCCTAATGTAATAATAGGTACTGATGTGATAGTTTTGTGGACCTGCCCTATATAACAACCACTGGCTTCAAGAGCCAGCACGGAATTGAGAGCAAAATGTGCACGTTCTTCATAATAAATTAGTATTTGGTGGGCAAAGGAAGCCCTGAAATTGAGCAATGGCATACAATGCTTTACAGTAACTTAGGTACTGATAGAGAGGGCCAGAAATGATGCTATTCCGTGCTCAACTTTGATACATAAGTTAAGCTAAGCTGGTGTTTGGGTGCAAATTAAGTAAGCCACGAGTGATACCAATGACGACCACTAGTGTGGCCCGCTATCAGTACGGACCTACACTAAATACCTAATTTAGTGCCGTGTTAAATGGGGGATTGTGCCATGGTAATTAGAGCCATAGCAATACGGAACCTAGCTACCCCCTCCACACTCTTTCTTAAGGGGGAGAAGGGGTAGGCATAGGCAATCACTAGCATCGTTGGCTCAATGGCTGATTAGACCCCGACCTAAAGTGGAGGCATCTATAACCGATAAAATATAGTAATCTCCCGCTTAAGTATGCACCCGTTTAAGTACGCATCCCGATTAAGTGCGCAATTGTTTTTGACAAAAATGCTTGGATGTTTTATACAAAGAGATTGCTAAACTTGAAGGAGGTGCATTAAATGGGGACAACATGCTTTTCACTATTCGTATATAAACCAAAAGACAAATGAAGATGATGTTGAGACATGGACACATGAGTGGAATCGCTCTAGACGCAACATTTGAGATGAATGATATAAAAACGAGTTCACATTTCCTTCACCCCGTGGAACAATCTTTTCCATATATATATGTGCGTGCGTGTGTGTGTGTGTTGATGGTACTTGATGAGTGGCAAAATGGAATCCCACTGGCATATTGCATCACATCCACATCCAGAGAGAGGGATTTGACACCTTGGTTTTGAAGGTTGAATGGAAGGCTCTTGAACGTCTAGAGTGATTGGCATCCCAACACGTTCATTGTGGACTATACTGTGGGTGACATCAACGCAATCAAACACCATCCATGCCCTTGTCCATTCATTTCTTGCCCATTGTTTGCATATCCACTTTGTACACTTGTTGTGCTCCCAAATATTGTTGTAAAACACTAAACTAAACTCCTTGGTTGTCTATAACAAAACATTGGGCGCAAAACACTAACATTGGCCTGTCATGACATATCTATTTGGATTAATGTGTGCATATTCTTGTGCCCTTAGCATGTAAAATGATTGTGGCAAAATCAAACCTACATCAAAATCAAAGATGGGGAGTTGTGATCCACAATCCTCAAACACATGGGCAACATCATGTATGACAGGGAGGGGCGGACATGTTTGACAACATAGATTTGGGCCATTTGCTCGGGGGGGGTAGTCATTGGTTGGAGTAGCAATATACGTGCGAACAAATGATAGGGTATTTTAAAAACATGGGGGCTAAAAATTATAAATGGACTTAAGAGTAATATAGGGTATCAAAAATGGCACTGGACATCTTTAAAGTACTATAGGGTATGGAATAATAGGTAATTTGGAATTATAAGTAATGCAAGCTATTTTTCTATTAACCCAAAGTAGAAATTTACATAATGATAGGATGTGAAAAAGAAGAGAATTGAAAGTAATACCCCCCTATAAAATAGTGGTTGTTCGCACCTATATCCTTAATTTTTAAGACACTGCCCCCCCCCCCCCAAGGCCATTTGGGTAGGGATATAGACATAGCCCAAATCTCCGCCGTCAAACATGTCGGGGATATACCCTTATCTCTATCCCTACCCTAGACAAAAAATTAAATTAAAAATTAAAAAATTCTAGAATTATATCGAGGATCAATGGTTGTTTAGAGCCCACATGTGGGTTGTTGGATACTGGAATATCCCTTGTGAGAGTTAAGACACCAAAGTTGCAATTCATAGTAAGGATGTGAAAATGGACATGAAGCAACCTTTGATTGTCACGTCATGTCACAAATGATGTGATGGTATCATGTTTGGGCATGATGCCCAAAGGATGTTACAATGATGACAATTTCATTTATCACGTGGTGTTTTTTTTAATAGCTTCACCACAAAACTTGACTGCCAATGGGAGCAATCAAGTCTCTAGTCACCTATCTAGTCGATTTCTCCCATCACCAATCAACTTTGCACTTGATTACACATAAGCAGTTGGCCTTCTAATCCATTGTTTTTTTGAGTAGTCGACTAGGACATTGATTGCTATTGGGATCCATTGACTGTGTAACCAATTGTCACAACTAAAGTCTACTACATATAAGGAGTGGGCCTTCTAACGAACTACTTATTTGAACAATCATATCTTTAGTTGACATCCACAGTAGTAGTCAATTGCTCACTTAGCAGTAGTTTAGGTGGTCTATTGCATCCTTTAGTAGTCAATTAGGGAGTTGACTACTCTCATAGTAGTTGATCTTGGAGTTGATTGGTTACTTAATAGTCGACTCCATATGTGGATCAACATATGGAAAAGGGGAGAAGAGTCAACAATTGTTGGTATTCAAGATAGAAGAATGGTGTATCATAACAAAGGGTTGATAAATATATAATTTTTTACAAACAAATTCATGTCAATGATACATGCCAATAAAGTATATGAAAATCCCCCCTTAGGGGGTTGGAAATATCTAAACACTCTTAATATTATCCCTAATTTCAGATCTCCAACAATCTACGAGCTCACCCCCCCCACTCCACCACCACACATGGGGAGGTCACTCCCTCTTTAATTGATGCATACACGTGCACTTAGGACTTATTTATCAGGGGGCTATTTACCTTGCAAAAAATATTATAAGGTATGGTATTTTTCAAAATAAAGGTAAATGCTTGTATTTTAATACACCCTATTAGTCATTATAAATTTTTGATGGAATGATTTAAAAATACCTTATTTTTTAAATATACTGCATTTTTTTCTTACATTCCAAGTAACCAATTTTTTTGACTTTACCCCAATTTTTATTTTTTTCTCAGAGCCCAACTGTTGTCCAATTTTTTTTCTTAACCCGCATTTTATTTCGTACACCCCATTTTTTTGGGTTTTGTAAGCGACTTTTTTTTCATGAAGGACATTCCTCTTCTTACAATCATGAATTATGAAGTTCAGCCACAATGCTAAACTCACATGAACTAAATCAATTTAATAAACCTAAGGCAAAGGCATGCAATTGAAGCATTGTCTTAGATTGTGAAATAAAGCCAAGCAAAGCGCCAAAATTTTCCCTCCTGGCACGTGGGTAGAGACCATTAACTCTCCATTGGAACCGTTGGTTCAGTAACGCTCAAGCAAGCCAGCATGCAAAGTCATCCATCCAAGCATTTTCAAGAGAATTTTTTATTTTTTCATCCACTAGCACAGACCCTACCCTAGACCCACTACCCCTAGTAATTGTTTCCACGTTATTTTACATGTACTGACTACATAAGAGAGGCTATTACATGTGATGATATTTTACATTTAAACATGTTTCATTATTTAAAAACCCCCTATATAATATGTACGTTTTTTGCAAAAAAAATTTACAATGAATATATTAGACCTTATTTTTTATCGCACATTGTTTCTACAATTTTAACAAGTGACCTCCCCGTGCCACCACATGGTCCATCTACATTAGGCATCTTACAGTAGCTAAGTCAATGCGGCTCCTCACATTGACTTTGCACAAAAATTCTAGGGTCATGGTCTAGAAATTTATAAGCCTTCCCAACATAGAAATTTAAATCATGATCTTGGTTATAAAGTTGTCGTGCAAGTTTGCCAACCGTAAAACTCTTAGCTTCCTTAATGTAATATTTAGGTGGATCTTGATGTCCCCTATTATTACTAGTGGAAAACTATGTCCAAAAAAATTACAACCAAAATCGCTTGCGGTTCTTTTGACTAGCTTGATCTGCAGTCGTCAAACGACTGCAAGTTTTTTGGTTTGTTTTTTGGTTTAATTATTTAAATTTGAGGAATTTGAGGGGCATATAGTATACCATTGGAAAGGTCTCAAAATACCTATCAATGGTATAATGCACGCCATTAAAAATTAAAAATTGTAGTCACAAAATGAAAACCAATGTTGGTTCATGATGAATAGCTTATAGTGAGATTCACACTAATTAAAATAGAAAGTGCTTGAACCAATCCTTTAGTTGATTTAACATATTTTTAGAGTTCATTAGGATCAAGGGTCGTGGGTCCCCATGGGTTGGTTATGCACTCATTAGAACCCCCGCCTCAAGAAAAGCTCTTGCTGCCTTGTAGCCTTTGGGCCGCTTTACACCTAGAGCCGGGCCAATTCGTTGTGTAAGAGGCTTGGAATATTCACTTGTGCCAAAAGGTTGAAATCGGTCCCAACCCCTTTACACCTAGAGGCATGCTGATTTGGTGGTATGAATTTTTTAATGAAAAAATGCATGGTATGACACGGCCCGAGCTTGTTGAATTGGGTGCACCCAAAATGGAGGGCCAATGTCACATTTCAATTAAAAAAACATTTTTAAAAATAAAATATGATTTTTCAACGAACTATATCTATTGGATTATGTGGAAATATGGACGACTCTATCCTAGATTATGCTAGATCTGTTGGATTATGCTAGATTTATTGAATCGGCCTTTACATATGGAAAATTTGACCCCCATTATAATCTTATTATAATGTGTAGTTGAGGCCGGCCTCCAACCCAAAAATGGCTGAAATTTCATGCAATCGGCCTCTAGGTGTAAAGTAGCCCTTATATCATGTTGACTCTTGAATGACAATGCACAACTTTATAACATGTAATAGGCTTAAATTAGATGGACACAATGGATGTAGTACAGTCTACGCTCGTTAATACGACATTGGTTTATACGATACCCTCGATATTACAACACATTTTTGTGAGACCAAACTTTTTAGTTCTAAACTCCCTCTTTTACACAACTACGACACTCAATAATGCAACATTTAGAATCTATGTTTTGTCATATTAAAGAGGTAGTGAATGCTAAAATTCTTTTTATTTTTGTTATGTACATCTAAAATACATCCATTTTCACTTGGGAACTACTTGGGAACTTAATGATAAAATTAGGGTTACTAGTGTAGAATGGACATGGTTAGGGTTAGAGTGGTCTCATGTCTAGTATGTTGCCTTGTACTCATGATGATATAGTGTCACCAGTACCTTGATGCTAAACGCCATACATCATTGTTGTCTAGTTTCTTATTAGAAAACTCTTTATATTTTGGTGTTAATGAAATTATTAGTTTTCAAAAGTTAATAGGGAATTTAAATAAGATGATAGTTGTTAACTTGGGTAGGCAACACCGGAGATCTTTGGACTCCTATTTCAAGAGTTCTTGAGAATATTTGTATTTGTTTGGAGTTATAAGTTATTATTTCATACCATCTATATTGCTTAAACTCGTTGTATATATAATTTAAGCTCACATTACTTATGTTTTCGTATTCCCTCAATAATACGACAACTTTACGCCATCTGTCTATGATTGAGAAGACGACACCTCAACAATACGACTTTTTTGTGTTTCCCAAATGGGTCATATTAAAGAGGGAGAACAGTATGAGAATGCATGGAATTTCGAAATCAGGCATTTCAATGATAACTTCAAAGTTTCACATCCCGATTTCTTCTTCTTTTTGTTTGTGTGCTTTTTAGTGTTTTCTCCTTTTTCTTTTTCTTTTATTCTTTTGAAGAGCAGAAGATGACATCATTGTGCACACTCTTTAGCTTAGTTATTGTATAGTCATCCCCAACCACTACAAAGGTTTGGTAGGATGGTTTGTCCACACAGCCACCTCTGCCCGACCATACCAACATGCATGTTTATGATACAATCTTTTGATTTGGAAACATGGGTAGTTGAAATTTTTGTGAACAACATTTGGAACAACTTTACAAACATGTCATCTGCACACATAGATTTACTATCATAAGAGGTACATGTTTCTCTTCTAAAAATAGCTATTGAACTAGAATAGATTTTTTTAAGGCCGTTTCGGGGAGATTTCGCTTTTGTCCTTGAGATACTACTTCTCGTGCTCGGTGTGAGGAAGCACGTATTCTTCACAGTGGCAAATTTGAGCAATAACCAAGTTTGGTGTGCTATCCAAAGAAAATAGAAAGATGAAAAACAAGCACTGGTATTATATCAATGTGAAGTTGAGCATGTTGGTCCTATCTTCAAAAGTCCCATTACAACAAGCGTAGGTAGGATTTATTGCCAATCTTGCAGGAAGTGGGCTTTATTTAAGCATTGTCTTACAATAAAATTTCCATATGTGTGTGTGTGGGTGGGGGGGGGGGGGGAAGCACTTGCTCACATTTTACTATCCAATTTTCATTTGTTTAGAACAAGGCAAGTTTTGCGTATTGGAATTGCTTGGTTGGAGAGAGAGAGATGGTGGTGTGATATTAAATTTCTATGATTGTGAGTAAAGAGACTAGTCTTTATGAGTTTTGTATATCACCTAAACACCACTTCTGACCACATGGTAACCAATTCATGTTTGTGCTCATACTCTACCCAATCAAAGCAGAGGCTGAATGGCCTGACTTTCAGGAAATAACAGTTATTTCCTGAAATTCGGTGTCTTCGTGTGCTGAGGAAAACTAATGAACATTATTCTTGACAAATGAATGAATGTTATGTGAGGCCATAACCATTGATTTCAAATCAATCAGATTTTGTAAGCTTGTGTATACTACTAGAAAGACAGGTCTTTTCCCACACTTTCACAACACTAATCTAACACTTTTTAGTGACCAACACACATGTCATGAAGGTTTGCAGCCACTGTGGAGGTAGTGTCATCCTGGACCAATCTTATTTTTTTAACAAATGAGTGTCAGAATTGTGTCGTGGTTTAAGACCTTTGACCCCGACAGTAATTAATGATTTTGATGGCCCTGGTAGGTAATTAATGACCTTGATCGCCGCGATAATTTATGATTATGAGGAATTCCAGAGGTACATTAATTTAATCTCATATAATATATCTATTTAAAAGAGATATCCATTAGTAAGTCCACTTCTCACCTCCCGAACCTAGTTCCATCTATAAGCACCTAGTTATGTAACTTGTATGAATCATCAAAGTGAAGACGATCTTTGACTCTTTGGGATCAGTTATAGGGGTTGCACTCTAATTCCATATTTTGGATGCAGTCTAAGTATACATTGCTAGGTAGGGGAAATCATTCTTCACAGTCTTGTGTAAATCATAAATTAAGGTAGTATATGTGGCTAATTTGGACACTTCTTGTCCCTGCGCCAATTCTAGCCAGGGATGTGCAAATGAATGTGATTATTTTGAGATGATTAGCAAATCCAGATTGTGCCAATGATTGTTTGTCTCATACTTTGTTGGAGCCCATATGAGAATATTGTTCATTATCAATGTGAAGATTTTTGTACTCATTCAGTGGTCATATAAGTCCCCCAACAATGTTGACTATTGAGCCTAGAATAGTTTAAGACATCAGTTATGAGGAATTGAACTATTGTCCCAAATAACATTGCTCATTGCAATATATTTCACACACGAGATTGAGGGCCCATGACCAATGCACTCTCATTGATGGAAAAGGCAGAGCCGGTCCAAGTTCACTTCACACTACGCTTGAGGGACCAACAAATTATGTGAATGCAAGATGGATGTAAAGTCTACATGGTTTCCTGCATGGCATCGAATGGATCATGTTTCATGGTCACTTTGACTATTTTCAAAAACCACCTCTTGGAGGTATACCAAATGTATATCAAATGGCCATTGTGCCATGCTTGTGAGCTTTTAGTTTAATATGGGTTTGAAAGTTGGTATTGTGTTTGTTTATGTGCAATTTGTTGAGGTCTCCTCCTAGGTCAAAAAGGTCTTTCAACCTCAAACAGTGTAAACCGTTGCTTGACTAGTTGCATGAATGTCACACCTTAGATATTTAAGATATCAAAACCTTATCTTGAAATCGTAGCAAGTCATGGCTTGCTTCATAAAGGATGGGGTAAAATTGCTAACTCTAAGGGTGAGGAGTGGTATCTTCTTCCAATTATACTTTGAACCCCTTTGGGTCCAAAGAACACCCTAAAGTAACCACAATAGGATTTCATGTTTCATATTCTAAGTGTGTGGAATGCATGAATTATAATTCAAAGAATCCTCTCAAAGGGTTAGATGCTCAAGTAGTACAAGATTATGTTCCCTTAAGATCCTAATGTCACGGTTAAGTGTCTTAAGAATAAAATGGACTTGAATTTTTCAATTATCAAGGTTTCTTATATATATGGGATTAAGTAGGTCCATTATTTATGTAGGCTACGTACAAAAGTCCAATTATCCTAACTTTAATTCTAAAATTTACTTGGTCATGACCTCTCAAATTTTCCTTATAATTCACTGATTGTAATGAAAGGCATGCCCCTCATCCATAGTCCATTATAAATGGATCACTAAAGCTTCCAAGCTCCCTAAGTTCACAATTGCTTGAGTTCCCACCGCCTACATTCCCAAGTTGTCATTGCTAGTTCCTAAGCCTTGTTCCCGGTTCTCAAGCCTTTGGTATTATTCCCAAGCCTCGTTCTCAATACTTGAGCCTTTGTTGTTGTTCCCATAAGGGGAAACTTGGCCTCTCACCATGGCACCTCTCCTCAGCTCCCCTCCAACTTTCATAATTCCTACTCCATCTTCGCAACTTCTCCTCCATCTTGTTACTTGGGTCGGGTATCTATACAATTTGCATTGGTGATAGTTGTTGACCTAACATTTGTGGGTGCTCAACAACTTAGTCGCTTATTTTGTGAGTTGAGGCACTAATAGTTGGAGGACCTGCAAGATCTACATGACTTCTTTAGTTGCTTTGGCAGGTGTTTTGTAAATTTATGTGGATACATAATATATAGATTATTTTTTGCAGGGCATGCATGAACCTTGTAATTATGACTTTTAGACACATATGGCTAGCCTTAAGCATGACATGAAGGTCTTTAACTACACCGGGGGGGGGGGGGTGCATTGTTCATAACACGTATAAGTATACGTGAGTGCACATAAGGGATAATAATTTGAACCCTCCCGTACTACACATACATATGCTACATAAATGTAGTCACTACATGTATGGAGGACCTCTAGACAATATACAACATTTGTACTTGTATGGTAGGGTCACCTACTGAGGCTCATTTATTTGAAAGTATGGAACATGATGAGGAGTGTGATTATGATCACATATTGATTGATGGTCCTAGTGTAGAAGGTGGTGAAAAGGAAAATTGTAGTGTTTGAGAAGACAATTCAAACATGTACAAGGATGTTGTCATAGAGAAGAAATTGATGTAGTCATAGGTTGAAAATGAATTACATGAAGATGTGTAGTTGCAAAGTGAGCTTTGACACGCCTTGAATGTTCTAATTGATGAACATGAAAATGCTAAAATACCATCTCAATCTAATGCAAAGTCCATTATGGCTTATGTAGAGGTAGGGGAGTCTAGAATTTTCAAATGTACATTTCTTTAGTCAATTGAATGGCAATCCAATTTTATCTATAAATCGATTGACACAAACCAATGACTATATATTAATGTAGCTTTTTTTGCATATACATATTGTCACTTGTATTTTTTTTCATTGAAATTGTACGTGTATTGCTTGATTTTACAGAAGAAGAAAACTTGTGTGTAGGGGATTTTTAGAGTATGTTTCGAATGCATGAGCCCAAAATGGTTGCTCGTATTTGTTTTATGTTTTGGATTTACTTAGAATTGCATTTGAGGTCATTATTGAAACATCAAAAATTATAAAAAAGAGTGAGGCTTGGTGTGGATTTATGTTTTAGGCCTTAGGCTTATTTTGTGTGGTTAATTAAAAGCTTAGCGGCATTAGTGGGTTGGTTGAATTAAGTTGAGAGTGTGTGTGTTAAGAAAGAGGAAGGGCCTTGGGTTTAATTGTTTGAATTGAGGCCTTCTCTTGTTGGTTTAAGGGGTGAGGGTTTAGTGGATAGGATAAGATCCTACTATGTAGGAGAGGGTTTAAGGGGTGTGTGGTTTTGGGTGCCCCCTCTCTTTCTCTCCTCTCCTCTCTCCTCTCACTCCCTCTCTTTTTGAAGGTGGTGGCCGAAGGCCTAGAATCTAGTTCGAGGCAACTAGCTAGACTGAGGTGGGATTGAAGGCTAGCCGAAGGCCTGGAATCTGGTTCGAGGCAACTAGCTAGACTGAGGTGGGATTGAAGGCTGGCTGAAGGCCTGGAATCTGGTTCGAGGCAACTAGCTAGACTGATGTGGGATTGAAGGTTGGCCGAAGGCCTGGTCTGGTTCAAGGCAACTAGCTAGACTGATGTGGGATTGAAGGCTGGCTGAAGGCCTGGAATTTGGTTCGAGGCAAGTAGCTAGGCTGATGTGGAATTGAAGGTAGCAGGCCAAGGGGTGAGATCAAAGTGGAGAAGGGGGAGGGAACTACTAGTGTTCCACTAGCTTATGTTATAGTTAGTAAATTAGGGTATTACATAATATTAATTTAGGTAATTAGCTCATTAGCAAGTTAGGTGAACACAAGGCATTAGAAGGTGGCATTAGGGGGTGGACTTGTGGTTGAGTTGTGTGGAATTGTAATTGAGTACGCTAATAGTGCCATAATAGGGAAGAGTGTTTCTTAACACTTGTAATCTTGTTGTGGAATAAATTGGGGTGCCAACCATTGATGTGAGACGCAATGGAAGTTAATGATATTGGGATGATTTAGCTAGGTTAGCATGAATGTGATCCCCATGCACTCACCCGGACTAGGACGCATAAGGGTGGGTGGTTTGGCCTCACAGAATGCACATGGTTCTTGGCTTTGAATGAAAGGTGCACCCCTAGGACTATGATATAATTTTGAAACCCCTTAAATTGTGTTGATGAACATGAAAGTTTCATTCTTGTCTTCTTTTGTTTATGACATGTACATGTACATGTAGTTCATTGTTGTTATTAATAAACTACTATGTTGCTTTGCACCGGGCTTGTATGTGATTTCAAACCATAAACCTTGAACCCTATAGTTTGCTTGCTTTCCTTGTTTTGGACATGTGCTTCTTGCAAGACTTATAATTAATCATAGACTCTAAGAACTTCAAGCAATCGGGAATTTCTTTACATACAAGTCATACAGGGTACCACTAAATCAATCATTCAACAATTTATACAAAGGATGCCAATAACCAACACATTTAACCATTATTTTAAAATTTAGCGTGCCATATAATCCATTATAGTAGGTAAATACCCCCCCCCCCCAAGTATATTATGTCATCGCACATGTATTCTTAATCTCACAGGAAGTGACTCCCCCCTGTGAATCATGACCAAGAGTAAATCATATCATTTTTTTTAATGATTTGGTCATGGGAATTAGACCAAATGAAAAGGTGACATAATTCTCTTGAGATTGAAAATGGCGAAAACATCTTTAGTGGGTTTACTCCAATATATTGAAAGCCAATATGACACAAGCCGATCCTAAACATATATGTCAAATTATCATGGAAAATGTAGCCATGTTTTGTCAGAATTCAATCTTTGTTTATCTTTCACCATTTTCTAAACATAAAACAAACACCAAAATTTAAGCAAGATTGTATGGATGCTTATGGGTAATTAAGTGTACATAATAAGCAAAGAAGGAGTTCCATCTTGTGACTCAATCTCATCCTCCTGATAAATATGGTTAACATGAAAGAAGTCTATTGGGGCTTGATCTCAAGTTTCCATATCCCACATGCAATGTGAACACGACTTCACTTTTGTATCAAACATAGGGCTCTCCTCCCAAAACTACAATTGAATCAATGTGTAGCATCAATATCTCTTGATTGGTTATTGACAAACAAATGGGTTGGAAATAAGGCAAAAAGTTGACATAATGACTAAAGAGGAAAAAATTAAAAATTAAAAATTATTGAAAGTCATTGTTGTTTTTTTCCATTTGAGACAACGTAGATGTCTTGCTCTTTAAGTTGGGGCTAGAGAGAGAGGGGATTATATTATACAATTGTATGTCAAACTCATCCTACATAGAACTTGGACCCCTTACCTCACCCCATAGGTTTGTGGTCAACTCATCTTGAACTAGATTGATTCGGGGTCTTTAAAGCAAATTCTGACGTTAAATAAATTAAGAGAATGCTACACTTGGATTGTAAACTATTTCATGGTTTTTATGTTGGATGGATAAGAGATAAACTTATGTACAATAATTCACTCTCTTCATTGGGGCTCCACGCCTGCTCTACCAACTAAAATTACATTAAAATATAATATGATATGATATAATTACACTAAATTGATGATTTTCTACAAATTTTTGTGATGTTGCCTTCAAATGGATAATAATCAAGGAATATGAAAAAAAAATCCAACTTCAAATATATAAGGTATGAAATCTACATCCAAAACCAAATTCAAGCATTTGCATTTACTTTTAATGATAAGTTTTGAAGAAATCCACTTGACATTCTACATTTGAATATTTAACACAAAAATAGAGGTCATCATTAAAAAAATACAATTTAAACAACACTTCGCTACTACTTTTAGACCTTTGACCAAAAAAATGATGGTTTTAGTATACCATAGCGCTATTTGGGTCCACTTTACCATGCTCGCACCCACTTATAACCTTGTTTATAAATTACCACAATGACATAAAAAATAATAACTCCAATTACAATATTTGGTGTAGTTCTTTTGCATACAATTAGGTTGATGTTATCTTAATTTGGCGATACACGCGTGTAGGGTAAAGTACGCAACAAGGTGCATACATCAAAGATCCCTAGAAGTCTATGCAAGTGTATAGATTGCCCTATGTACACCAAAAGTCTTCTTCCCAACCGGAATACCCTCTAGCCACTCACAAATTACTTGGTGGGTGAAATCTATACATTTCCTATGCAAGAAATTTGTCAAAAATGTTGTGGCTAATAAAGGGGTTGTACTTGGGCTTCATGGCATTTAAGAAATTCATTCGCCTTTAGAATTTCTTCTTCTATCCACCAATATCTCACTTGACTAAGACCATCATGTTTGTTTTTCAAATTTCAAAGAAATCAAAATGATGACATTCATTGGAGCGATGTAACCACATATACATGAAATCACGCATTTCCATCCCAATATGGACAAATTCATCTTAAAGTGACAATTATATCCAATTTGTGTGATTTTGGGAATGCTTATGGTGATTTCATCCATGAGAAAACAATAGAATCAATCTATTTCAAAATCAGATTTTGCTAAATGGTATATTTTGTCACAAAGAAATAGGGTTGACTTAAATGCAGTAGCCGGCATGCATATAGTTGAATGTGGTGAGTGCGCTTTTGTTTGTTTCATGAGGATTTTCTTGATGGTCAATCCTTCTCATGATAAACATGTATGCATCTACGTGTTTCCTAGGTCACTCAACAAACATTCAAAATACCTTTCCATGTTGGTGAAGTGGATACACCAAGTCCTATACAATCATGAAGCCCAAATAATGGTCAGATTGTGAAAGGGTCTAATATCCAAATCTCATTGAATGGAAAGGCTTACACACCAAACAACAATTGTTCATATGGTACATCTTCTTCCAGCCGTTGAAGCATTTGCAATGTTGAGCAATATTCCACGACCTTCAAAGCTTGACAAGTGTCTCCTCTATGATGCCAATACACCCCCAAAAGACAAGGGTCCATGGAAAAGAGATGACGTTGTTCCTCACCATATGGCCGAATTATTTCAAAAAACTATTATAGACACGCCTAATACAATTTGTTATTTAGTCATACACCTATATGATCTAAGAAATTGGACTACGTGCTTCTAAAATCAATAGTTAACACAACGGATGGAAGAAACTATATCATCATGTAAGAAGAAAGAGAACAATCACTTTTAACAAGACATTAAGTTATAATATGATTTTCAAAAACTATGATGAGACCGGTTACATCTTAGATTCATTAATGGCTTCATCCTAATCGCAAGTTTGAATTCCTAGGAGAAGAGTGCTTTAAGACAAAATTGCTCATTCAAGACCCCACTGATGCCAACAAGGGAATTAATGAAACATTAGTACATATGCATGTACTTGGAAAAGGATATTAGACCAACCATTCTCACAAGGTCTTGAACAAACATCACCTCATAAATTTGTGTGCAAAGGGATGTGATCTTAGAACGGCAACTTAACTTGTGATGTGCAATTGTTTGCTATCAAGGCTTGAGGGGCTTATTTTAGAGCCCAAGGGAAGTGCTTGCAAAACATCAATGCCCTATGTATTGAATTATAAACTTATGTATCCCACTAGGACTTTATACCTCCATGTCCACATCACCGATGAAATTTATCCTCGTGGGAGGTACAAGATACACAAAGAGTTCATATACCAAGACCGGCTAGAGGTTCATGATGTCTATGTAAACTCATCTATTGGGAAGGTGAAAACGCAATGAACTATTATATAGCATGAAAATGGGTATTCTGATGATTTGACACCGAAATAGTATCGAAGACTTCGAATCGGCCTAGACAAATTCTAGTAGAAAAATCTAGCCCTCAACCTATAGGGGACTTATTATTATTAGAACCTTGTTGTCCACAATAGATGAGTTTACACCACGAACCCCGAGCCGCCAAGGCTTGTGTATTACATATACAATAAGGTAGGCACCCCCAAAACCAACATCATGTACCACCGTCACATATTTGAAGACTCTAAATATAGATTACGCAACTTGATGTTGGTTTTGGGCGCTATGCGTAAAGTAGACAAACCTTGTTACTTTTCTTATTAGGACGCCTTAGTTTGTCAAGTAGTATGTGATTTGGCGCAGCTCCAAGAATAGATGTCAAAATGACATGTCTACAAAGGAGATGAGACTATGTGCTCTATTTCTCTAGCTACTGAGAATTTAAAGTAGAGGTAGATGTACAAAAGGAAGTCCTATAGTTTAGAGAGTTATTTCACAATAGACTCATGTATGTTGTAAGGTCATATTATTATTGATTACATTATAAGGATGAAAGTGTCTTCCACAACATTACACAACTCCTTGGTTGTGTTATGTGGGACCAAGTATCAAATGAGCATAATTTCTTCTGTAATTCGGGGATACTCCATTTATGGAGAACACTCACATTGTGTATTGTGAACAATTTGACAACCAACTGTAAAATATCAAGTTTTTATTAATCGCAAACTCTTGCTTTAGAAAGACCATCGTACTTCGTAATGTTATGTCAATAACTTTCTCCATGAAAAATGGAAGTAGATTGTATACATAGTAAAATCCTCTTTTTTGTGTGACCCTCCTTATCTTATGTAAGCGTGATATATAATGAACGGATTAAAAATATGTCTAGTGTCATCATGCTATTTGGAAGGGAAAAATCAATTTCGCAATTTAATTGGGTCACACTATGTCCCAATTTCGGCGTTCTAGGTGAACCATCAATCCTTACAATTTCTTGGTGAAGTATTAGGTTCAATTGTGATTGTATTCGTGCTCCACTAAAGGACACTGCCAAGTTTTTGAGAATGTGTTGATCATGAAGTAGTCAATTGCGAAGCACGGTAGACACACTTATAAGGTAAACATGTTTTTAAGGATATTGAGCATAATCCTTAATATTAGAATGTCTACATTTTGATCGAGCATTGTTAGCAACTGTAAGGGGATTCCAACACATTCTAACATGTACTATTTGGATACCATATGATCAAATTACAGAGTTTCAAAGTGTTGGCTATACATATAACTCAAAACTAAACTCATGTTCTCATGGGTTTTCATGTTTTAATTGTGTATGTCAAGTTTGTATTAAATGTCTTGGGTTTTGCTAGTTTCTTTGGGTGAGAATGTAGAGGTTGATGTTGGGTGAAGGATTTTTTGAGGTTTTTTATATTGTCTTACATGATGCTACTA
This sequence comes from Polytrichum commune, assembly GCA_950295325.1. Taxonomy (NCBI): domain Eukaryota; kingdom Viridiplantae; phylum Streptophyta; class Polytrichopsida; order Polytrichales; family Polytrichaceae; genus Polytrichum; species Polytrichum commune. The sequence continues at coordinate 39,763,814 of OX485803.1, read as the reverse complement.
TGGTTCACTTAGTAGTATCACAAACTTGGATACACTTATTACATTTAGCCTTTTTTATTGTTTTCTCAAGACTTAAGTTTCCCAAATTGAAGTAATCTCAAGAAATAGACTCCAAATTTTGCAACTATTTGTAACTTCCAAGTATGACAAAAACAAATGAACTTTTAAGCCTAGGTATTAAGATCACTTCACTGACATGGGTGTCAGAAATGACGAACATTGTTGACATGATAGTTTGGGTTACAATTTAGATAGAAAACTCTTGGCTTGGGTTGAAAGATGTTATGTATGACCTCACGTGTGATCATCAATAATGTATTGGCAACAACCTTCTCATCACAAACTCATGGTAAGGTATTTCTTATCATCACTCTCTCTCTCATGGATTTGTGATGAATACACGTAATATTTTGTTCATGAATTTATATCACAACCTCATCACATTTGCAATGGTGTGGATAATTTTGGCCTAAAGAGAAAATTATGGTGTTGTTGTAGTAAATTAACCTTATTCAAAGGTCATTGGAATATTATTCATGTGAATTTTTCAATGCTATCCAATATATTCAAGATTAAACTAAAAGCACTTTAACCCTTAATGCATGCCTCCTAAGATATGACAAACGCCAATTTTACTGCTTTTAGCTTAAATTCGGCATTCAAAAAATCTTCAAAATTGGCAATATATAAAAAGTGGAAAATTGTCTTGAATTTAATCAAATTTCATAATGTAAGTTGTAAAAGTGTTAGTTGCTCGTTCTATTGGGCCCCAACGCCATCATTGAACCCAGTTGGAAGAGGAATTCCCATCACAACACCGCGTTGCTTGGCCTGAAAGACGCCCTCCAATGTCAAGGTCATCATTGACTTTCGGAAGTCATCTTTTTCCCATTACAGAATGCTAAAATTTGACTCAACGCTTGTTGTGTTGGCGAAAGCATTTGCCAATCCAGCGCAAAACATTCGCAAATGCTCAAAGCGTCCCTTCAGATCATCCCATCCCATATTGAAGAAACTTGTATGATCATGCTTATCAATGAGGAGCTTGGAGCCAGGTTCCCTCTTGTAAGCATAGAAGAGTTCTTGTTGATGTCGTTCAATAATGATGTCACTAGGTGTCCTTAATGACGAGGCGTCCTCGACAACTGGGTGTCCTTGACAACTAGGCGTCGTCGTCAACGAGGTTGGGTCTACAACTCTACGGAGACCTAGTCATTGACGGTAGTGTCATAACAGAGTACACCTCCACTGACACGTCTGCGCAACGTTTCCGAACAAAACATTCACTTCTTATTTTCAGCGTCTAGGAAACCTTATATTATCTAAATGTGGCATCTACAAATACAATTCCACATTTTAGGAGGCCTGCCTTAATGTCTCATATACTTATTTTTTTGTATCCAATGAATTTTTTTGGAAGGGTGGGTGAGGATGTTCAAAATGAAATCAATTTCATCTATGTATTGTATGACAATTTCTCAAGTTTTTAGTGTAAGTTTGCAACCAATCAACCTCTTTCACTAGTCAAATGTAATTGAATCATGACAACCATGTCCACATGTTACTATTCAAATATCAAAAGTTGCACATAAGATTTTATAGACATCATTCACTAATGGTACATGAATTAGATCCTATAGGCTTAAAATGTATTAATTTCATAACATAATATAAGCGCCACTTCACACACAAGCCAAGAGTTGTGACAATGACATTGTGAGAGCCCAAAAGAAAGTGTCCAAAGGCCATCCCAAGGCACCCCCAAAATCATGTAGTGTGGTCATGGACCCTCAAGTGTAGTGTGAAGTCATATGTGACCGGGCCCTCAACCAAATGCTATTTCAATGAATTTCTATTCATGCAAGTCCTCACACATGATAAAAATAAAGTAAATCAACAGTTGTGAACGTTCAGAGTGCCATGGTCTCTTGGGTTTGTGTTAGGTCTACCTCCAAGAGGTGGATTTTGTAAATAGTTCAAGTGACCTTGAAACATGATCCATTCGATGCCATGTAGGAATCCATGTAGACTTTACATCCATCTTGCATTTGCATGCTCTGTTGGTCCCTCAAGCATAGTGTGAAGTGAACTTGGACTAGCTCCGCCTTTTCCACCAATGAGAGTGCTTGAAGTGTAATGGTCATGGGCTCTCAGTCTTGTGTGTGAAGTGGCCCTTAGATTGGAGCCCAATTTGAATTTACATGAATTTCCGAAGGTGACAACCATGCAACCATATTGACCCCGCCCAAATTATGTTGACTTGCACGTATCAAATGGCCAACAAATGTTGAACATAGAGTCCAATCTCTATCAAACACATCTTTTTGGTGTCCATTCTTAGATCCACATCTAATCACGTACCACTCAAATAGAGATATCAATTTAAGCCATGTAACCAAATCTTAATAGGTTCATTCATTTGCACTTGAGTCCAACATCAATGAAATGAAATTCATTGTGTGTGTGTTTTTATCCAATGAACTTCGGACCTTTACAAATTACAAAAAACTTAGATTTTAAATCCTTGTGTGGAAGCTCATAAAATGAACATTAAAAAGATAAAGCTCACAACATAATGGGGACCAAAGCCTCCAATCATGCAATCAGCTCAGACTTTTTTTAAATGTTTGATTCTCTACTTTGGATATCACTACACTAAATATGATATTAAGTGTCACTTACTATTTGGAACTATGTAACCCTACAATTGTTTATTATACATCTTATTTTCTTAACCAACAAAGGTCAAATTGGTTGTTTGGACAATATAGAACATTAACATCTTTACTTGGTTGAAAAGTACATTAATAGTAAAAATATAGGAATGTTCAATTCCAAATAACAAGTGCCACTAAATATCATATTTATTGTAGCATGTAATTTGTCATGACGGACATGTTGTGAAAAACAAATATTAAATTTTAGAGTTGATTTGTAGATTTTACAAATTACTTTGCAACAAGGTCATGACTTTATATTGATTCCAATGCAATGAAAATGTTTTTAGAGTTTGCGAAGCCAAAAGACTAATGAGACTAAATGCACATTAGGGTGGTTTGAAAGCTGCTAATTCCTAGATGGCGGACTACGGTAGCCTTCGTGACATAGAGACTTATGTCAATTTGATGATCCAATTGAAAGAGGCTTGAGGCTTCCTACTACTACATTCTAAAATAGTGATGAAAACTTATCTTTCATGGGGTTGTATGTGAAGGGGACACTCCAACACAAGGTGTGCCTTGTTTTCAACTGCATTATTAGCAAAAGTGGTATAGTGTGTTATCTCTAGGGATAGGGATAATCAACCACCATCCAATTTCAATTGCAAGTCTATGGTTCAAGATGCAGTAAATCCAAAATAAATATGATTTTCTTTAGGATAGATAGATAGATCATACATAGCTACTCTTATAAAATATAAAGAGTTTTATTCATGTCAATTTTATTGATAACATCAAACACTTTTAGTTGTTGACCACACAAAAATACGATCCCACATTTAGGAGTGAACCAAGTCTAAATGCCAAGAGAGACCATTTCCTACCTCATGTGTTTTTGGACTTTGAGATCATCAATAAGAGGGTTAGCTTGAGTGGATTGAGAAATTTTTTGGAGCATGTATGGGAGGAACTTCTTTAATCTACCATAAGCCATGTTTTTTAATAAAAGGAAGAAGGATTGGCATCTTTAATTCTCGATTGAGTTCTTCCTCTTTGTTGAGTTCTTGTTAGACTTGTAAGGTTTTGTTATAACTTCCCTCGAGCTCCTCCCCATATGATTTGTTATGTTTGGAGGACTCCCATAACTTGAAAGCATGGAGAAAGCATATAGGGTTGTGATAAGTTATAGCTTTGAGAAAATGTGAATCATAGATTCTACTTTGTCATTAACTAACAAATTTTTGAAGTCAATTCTTATAAACTAGATGTATGAAGCTCTTGAAGTTTTTTGAACATTACAACCGTATGAATGTGATGCTATTCCTATCATCCCCAACTTTCTAAAATTGTTATAAAATTATTGCTCGGACATTTAGGGGTTGATACAAACCATTGCGGGTTGCTCACCCCATAGGTGGGTAGCTACTCAGTGCTTCAAAAATAATGCTTGTCAACCTGGGGGGGGGGGGTAGTCATTGGTTGGAGTAGCAATATACGTGCGAACAAATGATAGGGTATTTTAAAAACATGAGGGCTAAAAATTATAAATGGACTTAAGAATAATATAGGGTATCAAAAATGGCACTGGACATCTTTAAAGTACTATGGGGTATGGAATAATAGGTCATTTGGAATTATAAGTAATGCAAGCCATTTTTCTATTAACCCAAAGTAGAAATTTACATAATGATAGCATGTGAAAAAAAGAAGAGAATTGAAAGTAATACCCCCCTATAAAATATTGGTTGTTCGCACCTATATCCTTAACTTTTTAACACACTACCCCCCCCCCCCCGAGTTGTCAACAATGTTGTCTATGTTGGGCCATGGATGAAACATTTTAGGATGAAAAATAAACCCCCTCATTATCATCATAGCTAGGGTGAGAGGAGCCATACATGAACACTCCATTAGAAAACTCACCAACCTACACATCCCAAAATCAAGTATTAAAACCCTCATGCAAAACACACACCAAAACGCCATGAAATATCTCACATATCTAGTCCTTAACAAAAGAAAATAACAAACAAACACCTCCCCCCCCCCCCCCCCCCCACCAATGAACTTGGGACAGCTACTCTACTACCAGAGACCACCTCCCAAAGGAGACATAACACCCTATGTCACATCATGATTAACCGTGATCAACATATGGCTAACAGGCTCATATTCATGTCAGTATCCGGATGCGGATGTTACTTTCATTGTATTTTATTTTATTGGGCCACGACAAGCTATAAAGTTGTATGCACCGAGCTCATCAAACTTGTGATAGGGTGGTTGGTTGAAATGAACGTTACCAACTTACATGTTGGTGTTTGTGTATAAACCCACCTCAATAATAATTTCCATTTGTTGACCGGCTACCAATGATGAACGGGGCAAAGAGCTTCACATCTAGGAAATCATCCGGAGAACTTTTGGAGCCTTAAATTTGTAGATTATTAAAATATTCTCTTCCCATTATCGCGTGCTCTTTTTCAACGATGATTGAACCTCCACTCAGATGGCATCTACCCATGATTGAATGAAAAGGTGAAGTGCTTGGGCCGGCCGGTCTCCTAGAGGCTGGGCCAATTCCCCTTGAGGCCGATTGCATGAAATTTCAGGCCTTTTTGGGTTGGAGGCCGACTTCAACTACACATTACAATAAGATTATAACGGGGGACAATTTTCTCATATGTAAAAGTCTAAGAGCCAAGAAACCATGTCAGTTCAATAAATCTAGCATAATCTAGCATAGAGTCGTTCAAATTTTCACATAATCCAACGGATCTGGTTTGCTGAAGAAATCATATTTGATTAAAAATGGTTTTTTTAATTGAAATCTGACATTGGTCCCGAGGCCAAGAATTGGCACTCCATTTTGAATGCACGCAGTTCGACGAGCTCGGACCATGTCAGACCATGCATTTTTTTATCAAAAATTTTATACCACCAAATCGGCCTGGCCTCTAGGTGTAAAGGGGTTGGGGCCGATTTCAGCCTTTTAGCCAATCACAAGTAAAGATTTCAAGCCTCTTACACAACGAATTGGCCCGGCCTCTAAGTGTAAAATGACCCTAACAACTTAGTAGTCGTGGTTGGGAGTTCGATCGAACGGAACTTGAAGCCAATTCCACCACCACACTCAATACACTGGCAGTTTGTCTTTCCACCAAGAGAAAGTTTCTTCACACTCTCAGTGCTTAAAATATTGCCACTTCATGCACTGCAGTCCCACCTCTTTAATATGACACGTATGCAAAACTGTCGTATTATCGGGTCGCGGATTCAATAAGATGAGAAATTGGACGCCATTGTCATCACAACGATGCCACTTCATGAATACACACGTTAGATGTTTTGGCCACATATGTTAAATAAATGTCTTTTCAAATGTCTTTTCAGATGTGCAAATTTCTTTCACGAAATCTATGTGTTGGCACTTTACATCAACATCACCGAAGTACAGTTTGCACATTCCTCATCATTGCCATACCTTTGTCAATACAACCCAAAATTGTGCAATACTACCGTCATATGATGCATTATTTCAATAGCTTTCCAACAACATGCCAATCACAATGATCGGATCAAAACTAGACCTCATAATGTGCGAAAGTAGACATTGTCTTGAAATCAACTCCACCAACCTTCACACAATCATAACTCCACCAATACGACTCAAAAATGAGAAAAACTACCACCAAACAAAGTGAAATTTGAATAGCTTGTCAACATTATGCAAATAAAAGCTTTTTGATAGATATTGAGTTCAAAATGTTCAATAATAGATTGTGCACCTTGGTTTAGGGTTTAAGCGTAGAATTGTTGCGAAAGAGACATAGAATAATGAGGCTCTTGCATTCCTTGAATTTATGTCATTATATTGAAGTTGTCGTGTCATCAAGTGTTGTATTAAAGAGGTACGACTTGTACTATAAAACGTGGTCCTAGAACACACTTCTCATTTGACACGGGTAGTCGTTGCAACATGGCCCATTCATATTGGACTTAATATATGGAAATGAGTCATGTCACGGTGACCGCCCGTGTCAAATGGGAAGTATGTTCTAGGCCCCATCATCCTAGTAGTAATGGTGGTCCTGAAACACATTTTATGTTTGAGTTGGACTTGTGAGAATGATGAGTAAATTATTAGAAAGCGTGGTCCCAAAACACACTTCCCATTTGACATGGACAATCATGTGATAGTTTCACGACACGACAATCTAACAGAACATATATTTGAACTTATCACACCATTGAAAACATTGAATGTATTAAAAATTGTAAGTGCATGAATGGCCTTATGAGTTATGCTTGAATCAACCATTAAGAGGGAAAAGAACCTTGAAGATAAAATAGGAACATGTACATGTTAAAAGAGCACCCTCAATGGACTCCTCAATATTACCTACATTAGACCATGCGTGGATTGCCCAATCGAGCCCCAACCATTAACTAAATTTAACCAAGAAGCCCTATCATCGTATGGCCTCGCATACATTCTCAGCAGTGGCCTAATTGAAAGGTGTACTTTGTCATGACACTCGCAGCAAGACCAATGCCTAGCCATCAGTGGTCAAGATCGAAGTCTTCAATGCCCTTCAAATCCTTTAAAATATACATATCTCAAAATAACCCTTCATTATGCAATCCCAAATTCAAAATGAAGACGTTACTTGAAGTCCTCAATATCATCTGCCCACCACAAGAACCAACAAGAGTAGGGCATTGTCACTACAAGAAGTGCAGTTAGATGGTTGATTCTTAATTTTTTCACATTATACTGGAAACATGCACCAAATAATTCATGCACAAGTTTAATATGAGTTTTATATTTCATTTCTATATTCTTATATTGACGTCTTGGATTTGAACCCACCCTTTAATTGAAGGGTTGAAATTTGAGAGCCCTTCAAAATGAAACTCATACGAGGGTTTCAATCTTGAACTCTGCTAGCCTTCACTTGTGACGCCTGATCATTTGATCTTGGCTTGCAATCAACAACCTCCTTAAAGTATGATCAACAATCAGATGGTCGAACACATCCTTGCTAGATGAATATAACAAGAATAATTACTCGTTCCATCTTGCTCAGGCTTCATAAATAAATAAATAAACAAATAACCAATGTCAGTCAATCCGACGTGAATTTGAGCCCGTTGGCCCTACCTTGCTCAAGAATCCTCTTGGTGCAAGGTAGGTTCAGGTTTCATGTTTAGTGCCAAGTGTTGAACATGAGTAGTTGTTTGCCACCGGCTAAAGAGCAGGGTGGTCTACATTCGGGATCAGTGGTGAACTGTGTTGCGGGGCGGGTCTCATACAGTCGTGGGGGTGGGGTGGGGTGGGAGGTTCAACATAGTCACTACAAATGCAAATGCAATGTAACCTAGATTCACAACATTAAAAGATCTCAAATACCCGTAATGCAAAACCTAATACATTACTACAACCAAATAATCACCGACGAAAAAGACCATACATTTAAAGCAAATCCCTCGGGGTGGTCACTCCCGTTTAGGATTAGTATACATGTGTGATAACATAGTATTTTATTGGGGGGGGGGGGGCTATTTACCTTCTTGAATGGATTATAATGTATGTTGTTTCTCAAAATAATGATAAATTGTTGTGACTATTGGCACCCTATAAATATTTATAAATTGTTGAATGATTGATTTAATGGTACCCTATATTTCTTATATGTGATGGAAATCCCCAATTCATTAGTATCCTTAAAGTTTGTTATTAATTATAAGCCTCGCAAGAAGCACATGTACAAAATAGGGAGAACAAACATTCTCTAGGGTTCAAGGTTGATGGCTTGAAATCATAGTGCAAAGCAACATAGTTGTGTAATAACAACAACAATGAATTTCATGTACATGTCACAAACAAAACAAGATAAGAATAAAAGTTTTGTGTTCATTAACACAGTTTAGGGGGTTTCAAAATTATGGCATAGTTAAAGACCTTGGTGTCATGCTTCAAGGCTAGCCATGTGTGTCCAAAAGTCACAATCACAAGGTTCTCACAAGCCTATAAAATTTCATAGCATATTTAAGACTGTGGTATAGTGAGTGTTCATCCAAGATAAACATCTTTGAAAAATATACTAGGTGAGATTCCTTCACAACAATAGCACAAATTATTCAACTAGGAGGGAGTGCACAAAGCTCCCTTGATCCTAGAGAAGAGCTTTGAAGATGTGTTTTGAAGCTCAAGTTGTGCAAGATGAGAGAAAACATACAAACCTTAAGTAAGACCACTTCACAAATACCAAGGTAAATAATGTAGCAGACTAGAAATCAAATCAACAAATCCATGAATCAAATTCACATGCACTTATGATACAATCGATCCCGGACGATCTCTTGCAAAAGAATCCGCAAACCTCCTCAACCCACCGACGACGACGATCCTTATAATTTAATCCCCCGATGATGCTACGTCATCAATCTACCTTCAAGCCAAGCTTCAACTTGCTCATTCCCTAGCTTACTCTCAAATCTTTGCACAAGGTGAAATTAGGGTTCCTCAAATGAGCCCAATTCGAATCCTTCCCCACACAAACACCAAAATCCACAACTCTCAATTTCAATCCACACTAGAAGAACATCTTATCACTAGAAGAATTTCAGCAATAAACAACTGTGTTTAATACTCTAAAACAAGTAATAAAGGACAAGAATGACTATAAATTTTTTAGTTATTATGGACAAGTTGTAACGGACATATAGTGATTGTGGACATGACATGGACTCCACGTCAACTTCATCCAAATAGAGCACGGATGAAGCTCATTAGCCACGTGGCTCCGACGTGGTAGCCACTTGCTGACTAGGCCGCCATGATGGCATCCTTGTCACCATCTATGTGGCAAGGCCTTCGAGGATGTGGCATTAACATGGGGCTATGTGAGCTTCATCCACGTGTCATTATGTCATATTTACATGTGGCAAAACCGTAACATTCGCATAATGCCACGTGTGAAAATGCGTAGTCATTCTCTAGTTGGATGCAAGTATTTATTTGCCACGTAGCATACACGTGGCGGCATGCCATGAATTGCATGCCACATCATCTTTGGTGATATGGCCATGTCCCACTTGGAGATGCTGCCACGTAGCTGCCAATAGTGCCAGGTGGACTTCGTAGTAGTCATACACTAGTCATTCATTATAGTCATATTGTACTCTTTCATTAGTCACACATGTAGTCATACAGTAGTCAAACAGTAGTCATGAAGTAGTCATATAGTAGTCATACAATAATCATACAGTAGTCATTGTTAGTCATAGAGTGGTTTATACTTATAGTAAAAGAGTAGTCGTTGTTGGTCATAGAGTGGCCATTACTTAGTCATAGAGTAGTCATTGATAGTCATAAATTGGTTTTTGGGTATAGTCATATAGTAGTCATTGAATGCAGTCATATAGTAGTCATACACTCGAGTAGTCATACATTGGATATAGTCATAGAGTAGTCCTACATTCCATACACATACATTGAATACAGTCATAGAATAGTCATGCATCGAATACAGTTATAGAGGTTGTCATGTATGATTACATTGCTTCAAAATTCGAGTCATACATTCGGGTATCCGCTTTTAGTGTTATATGTGCAATAAAGCGTGGTTGGACACTTACAACAAGTGCCACCTGACTTATCAAAAATTGCCTAAGGAATGTGCACTGTAACATTGGTTTCTGTAACACTATGTTGCTCCATTCAGTATCCTCTGGCAGCCCTAGCCCCTTCAGTCTAGTACCTTCTATACATGTTTGCTATGCTGAAACATTTACTAAGCCTTCATATGCTTCTGGCTCCATATCACACTGCCTCCTATCACATCAGCAACAACTATTTGATCCCCTTCTGGATGTGGATGCATGAGAGGGGCATCACCTACTTGTACTTGTGTAACATCAACCTTGTAGAACGAGTGGGGAATTGGTTTGAAATGAAATTTATCTACCCCCCCCACACCACTAACAGTTCCTAATGCCACTACTTGCCGCGGACTCTTGAAATTCATCAAGTGCACAACTTGGCCAATAGTAAACTGCCCCAGCCCAACATCCACAACACGCAACATGTCAAGGGACTTGCAAATTATGCAACAAAAATAAATTCAACCTTCGGAACCTATAAATCAATCAAGTTGGAGTTAAGTACTTACCCGATGCACATTGGGTCCTTCAATCAACGCGTTCTCAAGTGCTTTCACCGTCCTTGTTCGACGCTCCTTCCCTTGTTTTGCCTGCGCTCAAATCCAATATATTAAGCCCATTAGTGAATTCAATGTGAACATAGGCAAGGGGACATTGCAAAGTGTGAACCAGTAGTTCACAGCTCCCCTAACCTGACAACGGAGGATGCCCCGACAAGGATGTGTCTGCAAGTTTCAGCTTTGAGCTCCTCGTTGTCCTCCCACCCGCTTGTACATTTTGCGAATGATCCCCAATTGCCTGCTTCGAATTAGGCAACACACTGCCATGTTTGTGAACATCAAGACTATCAACTAGGCCTTTCAAAAGAGGCCACAAACCAAATCTCAGGTAATTGTTATCATCTGCAAGCTTTGTGATGTCTTCCACATAGAATGGAGGCGGGATAATGATGTTCGCAACTGGATTGCACTCCACCATAGCTCGGTGGTGGTCGATGATCACTGTATTGCCCTCATTCCATTCTGGCCACATCTCCCATACTTTGGACAATGGTTTCTTCCACCTTGACGCCCCAACATTCTCACTAACTTCCTCACATTCCTTTGCTGACCATATGAACACAGGTTTGTGGCTACCCAAGCCATTAAACTTCCGCAACATCGAAGCCACAACATCTTCCATGTTCGATGTGCTCTTGATTCCCCAAAAAGCAACTCTAAAATTTCTAAAGCATTTGTCTATGAATTCAACAAGCCATGGCCTAAACACCATCCGTCGTGTCAAGGACCGCGTAGTCACACGGATTGACGTGTTAGGATTTGGCTCCATCAAAAGACTGCAATCTAAAAGCGTGCCATGGACATTAAAAATCAATAACTTAACTGGAAAGTTGGTACCCATTCTCTCAATGTCACTGCTCACCTGATCTGTTGGATGAGCCGATTGACTGCCACTACCACCTACTCTGTTAGGGGAATTTGGCTTATTTTTCCGCCTTGGTTTAGTGGGAGTAACTATCTTCCGAGGTGACAATGGCGGAGCCATTTCCACATTCTCACTTACTACGCACCTACCTTCTCCATTGGCTGACCCTCCACTCCCACCCTCCACGGCCAATGCAATCATAGTCTCACCATCACCACATCCCTCTATGAGCGTATCACTCCCTGCAATCTTTGCACAAACATCAAGGCCTTCCTTCCCATTAGCTTGGATGGGAGTGGGCTCCCCAACCGCTGCAGCTTCACCTTCCATGATTGCACCTGCAAGAGTCTCAAGTGCCTCTAATCCCACTACCTTGCTAGCGCCTACCTCGCTAGCAACCTCCGCACTCCTACCACCACCCATCACACCCTCCCTATTCAACTTAGGCACATTAGTGGGAGCCTCAGATTCAATCACCTTGGACATTGGGTTTAGGGTGGTGTCACCTGGACTACCATCCCATGAATTCAAAATCGGTTCTGAACTAGGCATATGGGAGTTAGTGTTTTGGGGTGTAGGTGACTTTGGGTCGCATGCAGTCACTGGGTTTCCTATTTTCTCCATCATGATGGCGAACATTGATGAAAGGTTATTGAGGACGACAGTGTTTTGTTGAGACGTGTGCATGAGGTCGGATAATTGCTGCTTGAACTCGTTTTGCGTGCTCTCAACCATGCTCATCCGTGTTGACAGCCTCCCGGAAACCCCTTGCTGTGCACATACCCACCATACATGATTTAGAGGGGTTCAAAATAAATATGTTGGATGTTGAAGAATTGCACATGAATGCAGCTAAGATCCAGCATAAACACAACCATAGGGCAGAATGCTGCTACATCTCAGCCTACATACTGACAACCATGGATTCAGGTGGATGCATTAGTATGTTAATACATTTGAGTTGACTGCTCTTGCAGCATTAACCTAGCATGTGACGTAAGGTAAACTCAACTTATATGAATGTGACATTACTACAAAATTACAGCAATATGACTAAAACTTACCACATTAACCCAACATATATGACTGTGAAATTACTACAAGATTACAGCAATATGACTGTGAACTGACTACATTAACCCAACATTATGACTATGAACTGACTAGATTAACCCAACTATATGACCACTCACTTACTGCAGACTAACAGAAATTGACTCAATTCAAGAATGAAAGCAATATACTACATGAGCTCAATTGAAAAACCTAGCCTGCACCCAAAAGTTCACAGTGGCAGTCTGTAAATTAGGAATGAGTGATACTGCGACTAAGACAAATGTCATTTGTGCAATAAATGAACATGAGAAATGACCCTTGCATAAAATGAATGTGGCTACATTAACCCAAGCAAAGAAATGAACTGACATATATAAGGCTTGCAAGAAATCTACTGACTACATTAACCCACCTATATGACCACTCACTTACTGCAAACTAACAGAAATTGACTCAATTCAAGAATGAAAGCAATATACCCACAAGTTCAGCGTCAGTTCACAGTGGCAGTCATGGAATTATGAATGACTGATGCTGCAACCCAGACATATATAATCTTGACAATAAATGAACACATGGGAATGACCCTTGCAATCAATGAACTGACTACATTTACCCGAGCAAGAAATGAACTGGCATATATAACCCTTGCAAGAAATGAACATAACCCCAAGACACCCAAAATACTTAGGCATGTGCGTCTCAATACTTACAGATGTACAAGCTCCAGTCTGCTCAGACTCTTGGAGATCTTCCGCGATTTCAGTAATCCCTGGGCTCCTTTGCCTCTTCCTCCGCTGTCATAGCAATGCACCTTAGCACCGTCAGCTCAAATGGGATTTCATAAATGTACAAAGAGAATTGCAAGCTATGGAGTTGTTAGGTTACTTACCAATTGTGCCTCTTTTCCAGCCCTTCCAGTCCTCCCCACATTCGAGGTGTTCTTCACTTGCTGCCTTGCTTTCGCCATCATCTGCGCCTTTTGTTCTGTCTCGGGCGCCGACCAGTATTTACATAGCCGTGCCCATTGATCTGGTTCAATGAAAACTGGGCATTCTTTTTTGCCAGACATATACCATCCTTTCATTTTGGCCCTCTTTGTTTTCATCTGTCTTTTGACTGCATCTTTGAAGCCAATATCTGAAAGCCTATGTCCCACGTACTCAAACTCATTGTCTATGGCAGACCTCAGCTTCTCCACAGAGCTAGGATGCTGGAACTTCCACTTTAGTACGCTTACATCCAAAATTCGAGGAACTAGACTGCGGAGCGCCTCATCAAAGGCATTTTTTCCTTCACAACCGCCATCTATGCCGCCACCGACTTTCACTCTCAGTGTATACGGTTTTTGGCCTCCAGAACGCCTCAAATCCACATTAGTTTCTGCTTCCTTCCTACTGGCTCTCCGTGTCGCTCTTGCTTCACTCTCTGCCTTTACCTTAGACTGATTTTGATGGTGTTCTTCCGCAGGTGCTGGCGGGGGAATCCAGTGGTTGGGGTATGGTTGGCAACATGGCCCCGGATGGGTAGCGTATGGTTGGTAGCAGTGATGAGTGGACCCATGTGGCTGTTGCATCCACGGTGGTTGGTGCCAATTGGGGGGCCATTGATTATGTGTTGATGGTGTTGTGGAGTGGTGAACTTGTTGTGCTGCAACCTAACACACACCACATCAAAGGATTAGTTATGGGTGTATAATGGTGTATATAATGGTTGAAGCTAATATATATGTTTAGGCACTTAGCAAATGACACACAATTGATGAATTACTAACTGCAAAATTACTGCACCCTGACTGCAAATTAACTTTAAAATTACTGCCGATTGACTACAAACTAACTGCAAACTACCTGCAAACCAACTGCAAACCAACTGCAAAATCACTGCAAGATTTTTAGGCAATCCCTTAACACGTACCTTTTTATCTGGAGACCTAAAAAAATTTCGGGCTCGTTTTCGCTTTGTAGCACTTTCACTAGCCAGAGCATGAGCGTCTTCGTGTACAGACTCAGAGTCCTCAGAGCAGTCTGCAATTTCCAGCAAGTTAGATTTTCACAGTGCAGCGAAGGAATGCGAGGAACCAGTCCACAAGAATCTTCACTTTAATAACAAACAACATTCCTAATTCATACAAGCGCTAATCTGCTTCAAGGAACGAAACTAGGCCCTCAGTTGCATTTGAGAAGTATCTCCCTATGTGGCATGTTTCAAATACTAATAGAAGCAACATGTGATGATGTCAACAACACACAGCTAGCTTCCTAAATACACTTTAGATCTATTCAGGTTAGCACTAATTGGATCATTAGATTTTAGCTTTTAGGGGTACATATTTATTCAGATTTTGAGCAAAGCACAACATGTCACTTTTCTATGAGAGAATCTTCACGAAATTAGCCTTTCAAGACCAAAGTGTCGAACATGTTTATCGACTACAGTACCAGCACAGAGGTGCAGACGTGTCTTCTATGAACTTAATAGTAAAACAGGGATCCAGGAATTCTTGATGTAGAAAACTCTAAGCCCATTCGAACTTTACAACAAGGAAAGCTGATTTGTAACCCCTATGCATCATCTGCTCACATGTGGCAGAACCGGTTGAAGTTCATGCCTGCAGGCAATTTCAAGACTGTGGAGTTTCAAGACTTGTGATTCAACAGGGAATCTCCTACCTGAAAGGACCCGAAAGTGTGATTTCACATCGAAACATAAAACATCATATTTGGGCCCTACATGCTGATCACATGCACATAAGACAACAATAAAGACATGGGCTCTCGCATGAGACTTGTGAGAACGAAGGAATAGAGTACTCGTCATAAGGGAAAAAGCTTAGTCATTAGGAAATAGCTTAAAAAGCTAGCTATGAGGAAAATCTAACCCAGTTTTTTCTAGGGTTGTGAACTAATAAAATACATGCGGTCCCCCATCCTACCGCCGAATGGTGTCCGGCAAGAAGGATGTGGATCCCAGGGGTGCCAAGCTTCTGAATTCGCCCTACCTGGTTGCAAAATTCAGATGTAACTCGGAAAGTTCAAGGTGTGTAAATTGTAAGAGCTTGATCAGAGGTTACTAGAAATCCAACGTCAATTGTGACCTAGCAGAATTACTCACAACATTACAAGCACTTTGCTTTCAACTCAATACATTTACAGGTGCGAGGCGTGGTCGAAGCTGGAAACTCCCTACATTGTGAAATCTTCAAGAATCACAAGTCCAGCTGCACCGTGACTTGCTTACAAGCGCCACTAGCTAGCCTCCTGAAGACCCACTTCCAGAAAATTCTTTAAAAAAAGAAAGCCAAAAACGAGGGAGATGTCTTTCCAGAACCACCTAACCTAACGTAGATGCACTTGTCCAAGTGCACAAATTGAAGAAACGGCAATATCTTTCAGCCTCCTAGTTGAACTATTCAAGCTATGATCACCTAACAAAACTTGTGAGGTATTCAGATGCGCGAAAAGGCAAGTTTGGGACTATGCTCTACCTTTTTATTATTCTACACATGGATCACATCCATCAGGGGCACTTTACACTATGGCTGAAGGTCAAGAGGTGGGCAAAGGCCGTCGCAATTTAAAATGATTATTTCTTGAAGAAAGCGACAGATTTTCGAAGGAAGTTTGAGTCAGACGGGAATGAAATCCCAAACTATAATTGAGAAGCTCTCACCCTAGACTTGTGACTAAACCCTAGACAAGTATGCACATCCAGTGAGTAGGCTATGGAAAAAAACAAAACAGTGAGCAATATAAAGCAAGTCAGTGCCCAAGCATACAAGGATTCAAGCAAGATTACATGCCCAACAAAACCCTTCAACATGGAACCCACCCAAATCCAAATTCGAGCAAGAGAGAAAAAGTGGGAGAGTTACCTGGGATGTACTCATCCTCCGTCTTAGACTCGTCTGCTTCCTCGGCGCGCGGCATTTCAAAAGGGCCACCCTCTGTACCCTTCTTTGCAACGCAAGCTCTGTTGCTCCTGCGCGGGGGCATGAATGGGTTCGATGCGGATTCACGGCGTACTCGGGGGTTTGGTGCGGTGCACAAATCACGCCTGCTTCACAACCAACCCACCTTCAGCTAGCACTAAACCCTAAACTATCTTCACCTAGCACTAAACCCTAAGCCATGGATTCACGTGCCTGAGGAAAGCACGCTCCCACAGCGAGGAGGTACGTGCGGCAAGAGAAGTGGGAGGGCCACAGACGGGCGTGGGTTCTGCACACTCGTGGACGTCTGGGAGAGAGACGAAATCTCCACCGTCCACGTGTTCACCCCCCCCGTTAATCGCACCTAAACCTAGGCTCTTGCGATCACTAAAAAATTACTATGCTAAATGCAGCTGCTCCGCGCATATTTGAAAATTAAACCTAATTACAAGTGTGAGTGCACATAAACCTCGGAGAAGCATCATAACACATGCAAGACTAGCTGCTCACCCTAAGTGCACAGGAAGTATACACACTTCTGTGCACAATTACATACACACTTAAGTTACATACACACTTACATACACATTGACTACACTATAGTAGCCCACGCACACTAGCAAATACGACAAGAATCAAGAATAGCACAAGAGACAAGTGTTGGAGATGCTTACAGTGCTGTGGCCGCAGTCTTCACTGGCTTGAGGTACTCCTGCAACACGGCTACCCGTCTGTCGCGGGCGAGCTCGTAGTCCCCTTTGAGTGCGGCTTCACCTCCCTCTACGGCAAAGGTATGACTACTCTCCCCTCTTTTTGATCCTTCATTGTTGCGAGGTTTTAAAGGGGACTGCACAGAGTTCAAGCTGTGCTCCACAACATCTGCAGAACCACCCATGTATGCAAACACTAACTCACACTACCCTCACCCCTAAACTGCTACCCTCTCAGCCTTTCACCCTTTCTATCTATTCAAACAGTTTTCACTCTCTGCGTTTTTACCGCGGCACAAATCAACCTAATTACCTCGCACCTCCCTCGTCTACTCCCCTCGGCACTCACCCAATTCCTCCACTCTCTCCTCCCCAATACCATACAGTAGTTTCTCAACCTACCATTGCGGCTCCCTAAACCCAATACACGCCGAAACTTGCGCAATTCATAGCCGAATGCTCTGGCTCTCAGAGTCATTGTTTATGTCGCATCAATGTGAGGCGTACCTAAACTACGTTGTAGCATTCTGCATATAGGGTAAGTTTCAACGGCACTAAAAAACCCTAGCATATACGTTTAGGAGTACAGAATGACTATAGAACGAGTATATAGTGACTATGGAATGACTATAGCATGATTATAGAATGTCTGTAACACGACTATAGAACGACTACAAACTGACTAGGGAATCACTATAATTCTGTTCCGCGAGAAATACAAAATGACTAAACTCCAACTACATATCAAGGCAGGAATGACAAATTTGCAACTACATTAGTACTGCACAACTTAATCAAAATGTCACAGGACACCCCTTTCCAAATGGCAAAACTGCGCCCAAGAAAACATTCAAACAAGAATAGCGAAGCATAGAACATTGAAGCCGGGGTAGAAGATGCCGGTGCAGGAATGAGACAGCTACGCTGTGCAGAGGTAGAGCACAGCAAAAGCATACTGCAGTGTGCGCGTGGCCACCAGCTTCCTTCTTATAAGTACTTGAGGAAGTTTTAGTAAATTCCTCTAAAATGATGGCTAATTTTCCCGCAATCTTGAATTTCAACCGGTTGTTTCTCAAACGTAACTGGTCCATCCGTAACTAACTGCCGGTTCTCCCCGATCATAGGTGTAGGCCTAAGAGACAGGACTCCGTCAACTTCATAACTTGCATATTCATATAAATCATGGTGTGAATTTGGATGTACAGATTAGCCATGTACTCCAAGCCATCTTGAGTTCAAAAATGTGCATGATTATATAATACTATATCACAGTGAGACACTAAAAAGCCCCATCATTTTTATTGTCATTTGTAAGTCTCTTGGTGTCACTTATTTTCAATTTTGCTGAATTTATGAAACTGTCTAGTTGAATTAAAGAGAGAGAGACGAAAAGAGCTTGAATTTGTATCCATCTACAAAATTCCTTGCTTGTACCGTCACCGTCCACGTGCACTTAGGTAGGTACCAATTTACATTAGCATACTTTCGGTCAATTCAGTGCCCTTACATACACCATGCTAACCATGCATGTGTTGGCTGGTAATGAAAATTATGGACGTGCTCAACAACTTAGAATGGAGCAAAGGAGATTACCCGTTGGCGACAAGAGACGGCAACAATTGAGAGATGATAGGCTATGGAAGAGGGAGCAGCAAAAGCCAGTATTCTACAATTTGAAACGCATACGGTGTCCATGCTCCAAGTGCAAGGGCCGTGTCCAGTGCTCATTGGAAAAGGTGAAGGAGCACCTCATCCTTTATGGCAGAGAACCTGCTTTTAGACTATGGAGAGGCCCAGGTGACAGGGATTCATCCGATGAGGAATGGGAAAGTGAGTTCAAGACTGCGCCTAGAACACATGAAGATGGGAGGATGGATGTAGGCCTCGAAGTGCGCTCAATGGTGGAGGATGTATTCCAAGAAATAGACCAGCAAGATGACCCATTGGAAGAAACATTGCAGGACATCGTTATGGACGCATTTAATGTGGTTGATGGTCTCCAAGATGGTGGATGTGACTCGGGTGATGAAGAGGATGAAGAACCCATGGCAGACGTAGGCAATGCAGATGACAAAGACGATGCCCCACATGATTTAGAGGAGGCAATTCAGGTACTGTACGATGGCGCAAAGTCTTCTGTATTAGCAGCAACGATCTTGATCATGACCCTGTGCACAATCCACGGAGTTAGCAACAAGTTTGCCGATCAAGTATTCGCTCTTTTCCGCCTACACCTTCTTCCCGGTGAGAATAGACTACCCAAGAATTATCATGCGGCAAAATCACTGATTCGGCGGTTGGGGCTAAATTATAACACAATTCACGCTTGTGTAGGAGGATGTGTGTTGTTTAGAGGGCCACTTGAAAATGCTGTAAATTGTCCTAAGTGCAATGCTCCACGGTATAAAGACGTGGCACAACATAAAAGACCGTGGAAAGTCCTTAGACATTTCCCATTGATTCCTAGACTAAAACGCATGTTTCGAACACCCGCAATATCCGAACTCATGACATGGCATTCAAAAAATAGGAGCTCAGATGGCATGGTTAGACATCCATGTGACTCCAAGGCTTGGCACCATGTGCACGATAATGTAGATCTAACTTTTGGCCATGACGCTCGAAATGTACACATGGGACTTGCTGCTGATGGTGTTAATCCTTTCAAGCTTCAACGCTCTACTTGGTCGACATGGCCAGTGATGTTGCTTAACTACAACATACCACCTTGGTTGACAACCAAGAAATTCTTTATCATGCTAGTCTTGCTTATTCCAGGGAAACAATCTGTTACTGCACAATTTTTTGACGTGTATTTGGCCCCATTAGTTGAAGAATTGCAACAGTTATGGAGAGGGGTGTTAGCCTATGACATCTCGAAAGAGGTCGGGTTTCGGACGTTCAATTTGAGAGCAATCCTATTGTGGACAATCCACGACTTTCCAGGGTATGGAACAGTGGCAGGTGTTGCGCACCAAGGCTACGTTGCATGCCCAGTTTGTGGGCTTGATTTTAGGGGGGAACATTCCATTGAGCTTGGGAAACAGACGTATATGGACACACGAAGATGGCTTCCACAGGGTGACCCATGGAAATCATGTAGAATGAAAGATCACTTTAACGGCCGCACGGAAGAACGAGGTCCTCCTAGAGTCATCACTGCAGAAGAGCAAGAACTAAGGGGTCTGCAATACCAAGAGTGGCTTGCAAATGGGAACAGAGATGGCAGTGATGGAGATCCATCGAAAATACATGGAGTGAAACGGAGAAGCATTCTGTATGATTTGCCATACTGGGAGGTATTTTTTTATTCATAGTCCATTTGAATTTTCTGCACCCTAACTTAGCAGGCTAGCAATTTGAGAACAGAGAACCACTCGAATCCATTTTGTCATAGAATGTTGCAGGTTCAAAGTCCACATCAAACATCTGTTGCTTACGTTGTACTCTGCAATGATGTAATCTCACAATGAGTGTTCCTGACTGTGGAATGACTATATTTAAGTCCAGCTAAAACCCCAGACGACTATGCAATGACTATCATATTGTACACGTAGGCAACAAAATGACTAATCTGGAACTGCACATGAAGAGAGTATGTTGCTTCTTGCAATTGCATTAGTCTGGTACTTTAATGTTTGATTCGTTGTTATGAAACAGGACCTTCTTATTCGATACACACTGGATGTTATGCATTGCGAACAAAATCTCTCAAAGAACATATTGAAGACCATAACGGGGCATAAGGACACTGTGAAAGTTAGACGTGATCTACAACGTAGGGGAATTAGGAAACACCTTTGGCTAACCATGAACCCAAAAAACTCTGGAAAAATGTTAAAACCAGCAGCCCCTTATGTACTGACCAGCGAGGAGTTTGACATATTTGCCCGCACCATTGAGTCTTTGAAAACACCTTCAGGCCACATATCCAACATAGGTCAATACATACGGAAGAAGAACTTTGGGGGACTGAAGTCACATGATTACCATGTACTCATGCAGCAAATATTGCCGCTAGGCTTAAGGGGTTTGTTGAAACCAGGCCCTAGATTGGCAGTGATGAGGATCTCGAAGGTCTTTCGGAGAATTTGCAGCAAAGTGTGGAATCCAATTGAGTTTGATGGTCTTCGTCTTGACGTTGCTCGGAGCATGGCACTCTTAGAGATGCATTTTCCCCCATCGTTTTTTGATATTATGACACACTTGGTGTATCACCTTGTGGAGGAGCTGGATTTGTGTGGACCTGTTTCTACAAGATGGATGTACCCTGTTGAGAGGTACATGAAAACATTGAAACAGTATGTGCGCAACACGGCGAGACCAGAGGCCTCCATGGCAGAGGGTTACGTGAAGGATGAATGCCTTGGGTTCATCACATAATACTTGCAGAGGTTTGAGGTTGTAGACAGACGAGTTTGGGACGCAAATGAAGAATATGGAGATGCAGAGGAGGTTCTGGAGGGGGCAGGGTCCAATTATATCATGACTCCTCCTTTGAGAGAACTTGCTCCTCAATATGTTTTAACAAACATCTCACTCTTGGAACCCTGGCATCGGTGAGTATGGTGCTGCGTAGTCACTCTGTAGTTAGTTTTCACTGAAATATGACTATAATAGGACTACATCATCGTGGGCATGCACTAATGGAGGTTCAATGACTGTAATATGACAATTTTATATTACACCTGTGTGATTGCTCCGCAAGTCGCATACTAATGAATCCATGTTGTGTTCAGGCAATGGAGGGATGCACATGATGCAAATCGCAACATGGAACCATTTGATGTCTGGGTTAGGAAAGCAGTGCACACCCATCCACACGATCCCAACAACGGGGACGACATGGATAGAATTTTGCTGTGTAGTAGGCCATCCCAAAAAGCAACACGTTACACGAGGATGCGTGCATTCGGGTACCACTTTCGAGTGGAAGATTCACAGTCCGCATTGTTGCAAACATACGACAGTGGAATTGCTTCTATATTTGAAGTACCAACATTTGACTCTCAATCAGAGGTATCCCTAAACTATGTGGGAGTGCTACAAGATATATTGAAGTTGGATTATGGTCCATTGCGAACTCCGGTGATTCTTTTTCGGTGCGATTGGTTGAAAAGAGAAGATAATCGTGGAAATCCAACTTATGTACGGGACGATGCGGGGTTTATGGTGGTGAATTCTCGGCACAAAGTACCCAAGATGTCGGACCCGTTCATTTTCCCAAGTCAAGCCACACAAGTATTTTTCTCCAATGATCTCAGAAAACCCGGTTGGAAGGTAGTATTGCGAGCGGAAGCACGTTCAAGGAGGGAAGAACAAGACACATCTGATGTTTTCATAACAACTAGTTTAGAAGAGCAACGCATGAGTGCTGCAGCTCATGTGCCCCCCCCTCCAAAAACTGTCTCTCTAGTAGGTGCCATTGAATTATCAGACAAAGATAATTTGTTGGCAGTCGCAAAGTTTTAAGTTGACATTATATTTTGTATGGGCTACAGTAGTTTTTGTGCTATCATCCTCAACAATGACTTAGAAATTGCAGTAGCCGTGTATGACTACACAATGAGTCAAATATGTCAGTATTATGACGTTATTGCGACAACACTATTCCTAGTGATAACATTGATTACGTGGCATGGAATATAAGACTAATGAGTTAATCTTCAATTCGGTTGGGATACTAAATTGTTATGTAGAAGCAATCTTTACGCTCACCCTTGACCCATGAAGGTTATTGATGTTCTACACACCACGCCATGTGTGTATGAATGATTAAAACATACACGATATCAAATGCTACAAATGATATTCACACCCTCCCTAAGTCCACCCTAATTAAACCCTAAATAAATTGATCCATAATCCTAATTCAAGAGTAGCCCAATTAATGAGGCACGTCAAATATTTTTCCTTATAGGATATTCGTATTTTTACTAGTAGTATGCTCAAAAAGTTTCGTGCCATTTGGAGGTCGTTGGCATAGTAGGAAGGAATTAATCCACACTTAAAATAAAAGTATTTTGCAATCTGGTAGCATGTTTAATAATGACTTGTCATAGTATGTAAAAAACTTCATGCCACATATACAAGAACAACATGAAAACGAGACGGAAACAACTAGTATTGGGTATAGAGTGGAGGAGTCTATGCCACCTCATCACCCTAAACCTCTGAGAGTCATTGACGTTGTCACAACAGTCATTATTATGACACGTCATTGTTACTGTCCACGTTGCTCATATAAGATTTCCTATTTTCCACATCATTCAATAGCCCTAAATGCCACGTAAGAAATGAATGTTAATATAAAGTGATAGTTTAGACATCGTCGGTGAATGACAACAAAAGAATGACTTATGAATAACTAGGTCATGATCCCATATCCAAGTCATACACGAGTGGATGGAGTGGATGATGAACGTTGGACAGAAAATGACTATGTTGTGAGGTCTTCAACATAGTTCATCAATGAGTCAATTGAATGACTTAAAAATGACAACCATGTTAGACACGTCAGCACATGTGAACCCGGTTTGCGCCATAGTCATTTAATAAGTTGTTTAGGACAAATAGTCATTGATAGCATGGTCGGAATGGACAAGGATTCTTCTAGTGTATGTGACAAAGAGGACGGTAGGTTTCAGGATCAAAGATTAGGAAGTGGGGTGACAAGGGCTCAATCCCCTTGACACCCTAAGCAACATCTCACAAGCGATTTTATCCACCTTCCATAATTGAAGTGCAAAGGTATAAGATTTTTCATATCTAGCCCTTTATATTTGTGGTATTTTATATGCGCCACTTAGATAATTTTATGATGTGCTATATTACATATAATCATGTTTCACACACCTAGAGCACCCTATATTACATGTAAATCTTTTACAAATTGTACCCACAATTACTATTTGAAAACCTATAATTTATTGCACGTAGTTCCTTTTTTCTTTTGCTAGTGCCCTCCTTGAGGCAAATCCTTGAAAGTGTGTGAACACCCGAAATAAACACAAGCCAAGAAAGGCATACATGCATTTTTGGAAAAATGCATACTCACCCGAGAAAGAAGTAGATGCTTGGTGAAAGAAAACCTAAAGCAAGAATTGCAAGGAAAACAACAAGCAAACATATGATTGAATCAATAAAAAGGTAAATGGTCTAGAGCAAAAAGTGGAGGAGACCCAATACAAGGGGAGGTTCTCTAGGAGCACATGAAACATAAGTTGATGTTTGCGGGTGATCGAGGAATAAAGTACAATATCACATGAAAGCCAATGTATTGAAGCCAACACAATAACAACAATGGAAGAAAACGCAAACTGGATAAAACCAACATGAATATTGTGAAATGCATTTGTAAATCTTAGGGCCCCTTTTTGCATTTCCATCTTCAATTCAAAATTATTCATAGCCATTTTAATGGCATATATTGGAGGAGTACAATACCTTCCCCCTATGTATATTGTAAATGGGAATGCCTCATATAATATTCATTTTCACACTTACTCTAGTTTGCATGTGGTATGAAGCATGAACCCCCCCCCTCCCCCCCTCCATGTAATATGACTTAGGGGTTGGAGCCTTCATTGAAAACCTAAGTGACATGCGTGAGACAATATGAAAGCTAACTCCCTAGATATGCGAAGTTTACAGAGAAAAATAATGTATACATACTAATGGTATGTTAGAAACCATGATGACTTGTATTTATACTAAGTCATTCAATTTAATGTAATAAGCGCCTCCATGTTATACACACAACATATAAATCATGACTTAAAAAAGAATTTATTACATATAAAATCCACTTCCACATTCCAATCACAAAGTCATTGCACATAGTTTAATCCATAGCATGTAAGTCAATGCTTGCATCAAAAAAAAAAAACAAGAGAACAATAACATAGCTGCAAGCTGGAGAGAAAATTTAGGGGAACCTGTGAGTGCTCCAATAGCCTATATATTGCAAAAATCTAAAGCCCAATTGCTATCCATAACAATAGTGGACGTAGCAAACATTAAGGACTATTATCATGAGACGACATAGAATGAAGAAGTAAATTAGATGAAACTAACACATTTGTTGTCAATTTGTTCTCTTAACCTTAGGGGCCCCTGTAGTACATCTACCTTGACATCAAGATTCTTAATAGACTATGTAATTATACATAATGGAGAAGAAAAATAATATTCATTGTGAATGTGTACTATGGATGCCAATGCCCCAAATAATATCCCTTCTTACACTCACATTAGTTCATGTGTGATATGAAGAGTCCAACCCTCATGACCCAACATGTCCAAAATGCCGTATGCATCCAAGTTCCGATTTTAAGAAATAAATCCAATACTACAAGTGCCCAACAAAAGTACATCATGATGCATGCACAACCATGTGGTTCTCTCTCTCTCTCACTCACTCTCTCACTCTCATAATGACTGTTGTACATGGATTTGGTGTAGAGGAATGTCAATTGGAGTTGTGATTCTGGAATTTAAGGGCATGTGTCCTTGGACTCCTGACCTTGCACAAGTGCCCTCAAATTCCAAATTGCATTCCCCGTAGGGCATTCCCTTGTACGAAACGTTCGAGACTTTATTTTAAATTTGAAAATTGATTGACTTGGAAGTGGTTTGATATTGCAAGTTGCTATTTAGGCGTGTAAATCCATTATGCAATAGTAAAACGGAATACATTTGATTGTTGAGACACCCAAGTATGATTTAGCATATTAAATGTTTTCTACAATATGAGCTTGAATGCTTTGTGTGCTTGAGTGATTGAGCTTGATGGAGATTCTGTTTGGATTAGGGTTTGGATTAGGGTTTGGATCCTGAGGACGAGAGAAGTGGTAAGGGTAGGAGGAAGGTGAGAAAGGGAGAGACCCTTTTTTTGGGGGGGGGGTTAAGGGCCACTTCGCACACGAGACTGAGAGCCCGTGACCATTACACTTCAACCACTCTCATTGGTGGAAAAGGCGTAGCCGGTTCAAGTTGGCTTCACACTACGTTTGAGGGACCAATGGAGTATGTGAATGCAAGATGGATGTAAAGTCTACATGGATTCCTACATGGCATCCAATGGATCACACTATATGATTTTGGAGGTTTCTTGGGACGGCCTTTGGACACTTTCTTTTGGGTTATCACAATTTCATGGTCATGGCTTGTGGCTCATGTGTGAAGTGGTCCTTAATTCAATCCATGTGACACCCCCTGTAAGCAAAGTTTGTTGGAGGGGTTGTGTGTTCATTCACACACTTCCTTACCAGTTCAAGATGTCTTACAAATGTGTTGAAGATTTATTTTTCTAAGTTTTAGCTTTAAATTTAAAAAATGATCCCATATAAAACTAATTCATTTATTGAATGCATTCTTTTAGTTAGAACATACATTTTTTAAGAGAATTATCAATAAATTGAGCTTGTATGGTCTTATCAACTAAAATGAGCCAATCGGTCCACTCAATTTAATGTAAGGAACGTGATGGGAACATAATGATTGCTAGTTGGTACGAGAGAATACCCATTGAGGGTTCTTAAAATACAACTCAACCATTCCAATACACCCACACATGTTTATAAAACCATACAAATAATCAATTATAATATGGAAGATCTCATCAATTATGATGGTACGGATTGTCTCATAATGGCCCAATTGGCTCATTTTAGTTGATAAGGCCATTTGTATAATTGACCCAAATTCTTATATAACTTGTACACTTATCACCAATACTACATATCACATTTTTTTTACTTAACTCTATGTTAGGTAATTTGAGACTTTCCACTGTCTTATATTAATATATGGATGACAACAACATGAAGTTTCCCTAAAAATAGGCTATGGTATATCAACAAGAAATACATAGTGGTGCAAGCATGGTAAAGTGGACCAAAAGAGTGCTCCGGTATACCAAAACCATAATGTTTTTGGTCAAAGGCTTAAAAGTAACAAAGTGTTATTTAAACTATAATTATTTTCATGATGATCTCTATTGTTATGTTAAATACTCAAGTGTAGAATATCAAGTTGAGATCTTCAAAACTTGTCATTAAAAGTAAATGATTGAATATGGTTTTGGAAGTAGCTTTCATGACCTTAAATATTTGAAGTTGGATTTTTCCATATTCCTTGAATTCATTATCTATTTGAGGGCATCATCACAAAACTTTGTAGAAAACCATCAATTTAATGTAATTATATCTTTATTGTAAACAAATTTTAGACAGTTAGTTGTTCAATATCATCTACTTGCACAACACTTGCATTGTCTTCTTGCACAACATTTTCTTGGAGTTGTTATTATCATTATAAATTGCTTGGCAGTGTAAATCAATATGTCTTTAAGTTGTTTATGACTTTTTCTTTACAAAATTCAATGTTAGTGTATAGGTTTGATTCACTTTCACTTAACACTAGGCAAGGATCAAGAATTGTCCACTTCACCATGCTTCCACCCCATAGCCCAATTCTAGAGGTAATGGTTGGCCAATACAAGCATATTGGGTAGAGCACTTGAAACCTATCTCATAAATATCTCAAAGAAGTGTATTCTATTTTAAGCATATAGAACAAAACCTTAACACTTTAGCCTACAAAACCATAATGTAATAAATGCATATTGATTCCAACGTAGGAATTTTTTGTCCCATAAAACTATATAATATTTAATACATTTATTGGGTATTCTATATGGATATTCATCCAAAACCAAACATGATTGGATGCGTAAGTAACCAAAGTCTAGTCCAATGGTATATTGTACATAACCCTCAATGCACACATACTTACTAGTAGTTTACTATAATATCAAATATGCTATATAATATTAGATCAAGTACAAAATATTGGAAATTATTGGTGGTTGTTCACAACCAAACAACTTGACTTCTACCAAGTTCTCATTGGCATGATTCACTTGCCAGACCAAAGAGATTGTCTTTTGCAAATGTTATATACTTTTGAGGGATGGATAGTGACCTACTACAATTCTGCAGTGGGAGCATGTTATAAATATGAAATTTGTGTCTATCCCACTTGGATGATGCTTAGAATCCACCCTCCATGATTTATGTCTCAACTTGTGTAATGACAAATCACATCTTCATTCCGTGCTTTTGGTTAGTAGTACTCCATCTAAATTTTATTGATGAATTTGTTGGAAATGAGGACTAGAAGTTACAAGATTTGGTTGAGACAAAGCTCTTGCCACCCAAACCGGTTTAGCATATGCCTCATCTCCGTGATGCAAAAGAGCATATAACCTTCATGACAATTCATTGCAACATGGGAAGATGGCGGGGAATGATTCTTGGACGATTACTAATGGGCCCAATGTAATGGTCGTCCTCATCAAACTCCCCACAAACCTCTTCATTGCCCAAAAACCTAGCCTCCAAAGCAAAAACATATATACGACTTTGTGGCCAAAAACCATGCCTCAAAGTATGGGAGCGGCTATATTGGTGAAGGTTTGTAAAAGCCAAACAAAGATGTGTCCAATAGCCTATCCAAGTTCCACATTGGTGGTGAAATGATCCACCAACATCCACTACCCGCAAACGTTTTAATATTAGTTGAAGCCTATTATGTCCTTTATAATAGCCTTCACATTCTTCTTGAGCATTGATTTGCAAGGTTTGGGCTTCCCATCCAGTAACATCGTTTCAACCTCGTGAATGCGCCAAACAAGAAGACCCTCTAATGGGCTCTAATCTTGGGCTAAACACAATAATTTGTACCGCACGGCCGGATGGTTGTCATCACACATGTAAACCCAAATTGTTGAGCCTTCGTGTGCTCAATTAGACGGTGTGCTCCACTCCAAAGGTAAGGTTTTATAAATGCTTTAAAGTCAGGCACCTCCTCACGAATATGTGGAATATCGTAATGTTGTCTGAATCCATGTACGACTTCATCAAGTGTGGGATTGTTGGGAAATCCTCTTCATGAAACTTCATGCTCTCCACCGCCTAAAAGATGCATCAATATCACCATGTGTGTTGCCCACGAAAAGAAATGATACAAACACCTCCTTGAAAATACCTTTTGCAACCAACAATGACCAAAAGGCAACCACAAAGTTGTTTTAATTGTCCTTGGTGTAATTGTCCAGTTGGACCCAAATAGTGAAGACAACTTTTGGCGAATCACAAGCTCATTAGGGAGTTCTGGCAATGAATCCAAACATACATCTTTTCCATCCAACAACACTCCATATAGAGGTGTTGACCTAATATTCTTGAAATAACAATCTCAAAGAATATGTAGGCAGTTCTCCAAGTCGTGCAAAAACTTTGCAAATGACCTAATGATGTGGTTTAAATCCGCTAGATATAAATCAAGAGCATAAAGGACATACTTGACATCACCATGGCCATGAGCAATCATCCCTACAAGAGCAACCCAAAGAGTCAAAGTTAAGAAAGGAATCAAAATCGATTACGACTATGCTCTTAAGTATGCTAATGAAAAAAATAAAGTTGTGGAACCCCACAAAACAAAACAAAAAAACTTGTTGTAAGACATTGGAAAGAACCATACATGTAACCGTGATGAGTAGTGTAAAGAGACCATCTATAGCCTTGATTGGATGTGAAAAACATGGTGAGGATATTTTGGCAAGGTCCATTTTGTCATGGATGACTGTGAAGACCTCCAACGGCCTAGCGATGGACAATACTTTATTTGTTTGAATAATCATTACAATGTGCCTTTTGCATGTTCATTTGCTTAAAATACTTTAATTGATGTGCAGTGTAAGATTTGGTCTTGATCATATGTGCATCCCGAAGGTAGTTCAATGCCTCACATTTGGGACATTGAACAAACTTGTAATCGGATTTTTTTTTGTAATGTAGTTGCTGAAGTTTGCTTTCTTAATCACGCTCAATTTGGGAAAAAAAATTTGCTCTAAACCAACCTTCTCACCAACCACATTTACATTAAAAAGTAATTCATGTGGGGAAGATTCTTCTCAACAACCTTCTACCATGTCGGGAGTGTATGTGTTTTGTGTGGCATTGCTCAGCATTGGGCACAATGATCGCTAGAGTAACAACTGCTTGTCATGTTGTTTCTCTAGGTTTTTTTGAAACCCACATTCTCATGGTCAGAAGACTTGTGGCCTTCTTTGGTATAAATCGTTTGTTTATAGAATTCAGCTCTTGACACACCATGTATGATGCACCATGTTGTACAACACACACCTATGCTTTCAAGTGTGGTCATCTGACACTCGGGGGGGGGGGGGGGGGCAGTGTGTTAAAAAGTTAAGGATATAGGTGCGAACAACCACTATTTTATAGGGGGGTATTACTTTCAATTCTCTTCTTTTTTTCACATGCTATCATTATGTAAATTTCTACTTTGGGTTAATAGAAAAATGGCTTGCATTACTTATAATTCCAAATTATCTATTATTCCATACCCTATAGTACTTTAAAGATGTCCAGTGTCATTTTTGATACCCTATATTACTCTTAAGTCCATTTATAATTTTTAGCTCCCATGTTTTTAAAATACCCTATCATTTGTTCGCACGTATATTGCTACTCCAACCAATGACTACCCCCCCCCCCCCGAGATCTGACATCCTATCTCTTTCACATGTACCATTGGGTGAACATCAAGCTTATTTTAAGATCTAGGGTGAAAATCTCCGTGTCATGTTTTCCCCCGAATAACCTTTATCTTCTCCCATGGAAACAACTAACAACAATGGTGAATGCAACAATTCTTTGTGGCCACTTCTCTAATGGACTCTTCTGTAAACAATTTTTGATGTCTACACTCATTCCTCTGTGTAAGGAACACGTGCCTATGAATCGTACTTCTGTAGGCCTTGGCGTGACTGTATGTTGGCTTGAGTTGTTTGGATTTGCATATGGCGTTGCTCATCATCACGCAAGCTAACTCCCTAGAGCATGATATTTCAAAGTGGCCACCTAAGGAGCAAAAACCTTTGAGTGGGACGCACCTCGGAATGAACAAATGACTCAAAGATGATAGCATCAACACCCTCATTGCCAAGTGGGTTGTGGTTCAACAAAATCATGTGGGTGACTACTACGATAAATACCCTCCACAATAGGAACTATGGTTTCATTAAGGAGGACTACCTTGAAATTCACCCATTCCAATTTTGAGAGTTGTAGTTAAGAATTTGCTATCATTCAAATTAACCCAATGAACACAACCTAGGGTACAAGGTCTCAGGGAAGATTGAGCTAATGTCTTTGAGGATTAATGTCACATTGGATTGAGGTTTTTAATAACAATCTATGTATTTTACTCCTTCAAACATTCTTCATTAAGCTAACACACACTCCTATAATTCATTGATGCTTTCTTAGCCTTGTGTGATCATGTCTTGTTGTGAACACCTATCACTCTAGTTCCATCTTTTATTTTAGTTGTGAAGCTCAAAAGCATAGCAAGTAGTCAATGGCTGATAATCCTGATAATTTGTAATGACCACCTTCATCTTTAATAGACTTGACAACTTGCCACAAGAATCACCCTCGGTTTAACACAATAACAATGCATCAACAAGATAGGCTTTATCCTTTGTTCATACGATTTAGCTTAATTTAGATAATCAAATAATCTCCACTGGTCACAAACTTACTTCGATGAGCTAAAGTATTTCCTCTCTCAAGGTAGCGTTCTTGGTAGCCTATAGCCTGCCCAGATATATATTTAAATCTCATCATCCTTGTATGCAAACTCTTTATCTTTTTTTGGCAAGGTGCAGTAGACCTACTAGGCTATATCCCAATTGCATTCTTATCCTTTGATAATGTCTTTCATTCACCTGACTAAGTTTCATCTCTAGATTAAGGTTTGGCTATGGTCTACTGCTCTCATTGATACCAACTACGCCCATTTCAAGCCCTTCAACCACGTCCATTCAATTTCACTTTGGATATTTGCTTTCTATATTCCTATGCTAAGACTAAATCATCTCTGAACCACTTCATTAATCAAATGTGCACCTTTATCCTTCATGGAATATCTCCTCATCTCATGCCATTAAGTGTACTCTTTCTTCCTCCACCAGGAAGATGCCTTCCTCATTGCATGTCTCTTAAACTTAATTCGTCGCTCATGTTTATGGCCCATAAAAGTATTCAAACTACTCCAAGTACTAGAGAATCTATATCTCATTCCTCTCCTTTGAGTCAATCTCCCTACTTGGACCCCGACAACTCTTGATCTTCTACAGTTCATCCTACTCACATTAACTCTCAAGGCTTAAGAATGTCATACTCAAATTTAACTCTGGCTCTTATAATTTTTTATGTCTCTTTCCCAAGCACCATCATACAACTCCCTCTTAGATTATTGCATTATTGTCCGTTCTCATAACTTCGTTGTCATGTTGTCACAACTGACATGGTTCTTACCATCTCTCACTCATTTTCTTCTTCCTTGGCCTATCACAAGAATTTCTTTATCAATTGATGCTCACCTCGATTGTCACAATCTTTGATTAACAAGCTCTTAATCATCACAATCATTTGGTTTAGACTCAAGGCAATAGCCCTTACTCTCCCACTCAATCTTTCTCTATGATTGTTACCTCAATTTAATTTGACTATGGTTAGTTTTAATTTTAGCAGCCCCTAATTACTTTGCTTAGCCTCAAAAGTTCACTCACATAACCCAATGCTCAAAGCCTTATCTTTTACACATACCACAACTCCACTCAATTTCATTTACAAAGTTCAACTATCAGTATTCTATGCATCCAAACAATTGCAAAAATTACACATTCATTCATTCTCATGTTAAAGTTCCATCATAAAGTTTTGGAGTCCAATTTGCCTGGCTCCATCAGATTATATCTATTCTCAAGTCTTTACATGGGATTAAACTATATCAACTATATGACCAATGTCAATCACTGAGATTCGGGTCAATCTCTTCCTCCCCAACGATGTCCAGTTCATCTTCAAAACGAAAGAGCATACCACCCTCATCCTCAAATTATCAATCTACTCTTCCACTCAACCCCTCCATTGTATCACAAATTCCTACACACAAATTCGCTGAAACAATAAACACTCTTGAACTCTATCCATTGATTTTTTGCAGCAATCAACTCAAACTTAGCTAGAGATAGAGTCAACTGATCCAAAAGGAATAGGCCCACAATGAAACATGGGAATATATTCAAAGAATTATGTTAGCATACGTTATTATTGTGAATCAAGGTTTTTTCATTGTAAATTCTTAACAAATATTATGCATCTCAATTTGGACTTAGGTATTTGAAACAAAATTCTTCATGACACACAACTAACCCAAAGTTTGAGATGTGGATGAGATGTTGTCGACCAACCATACATGAAAGGATGGTGTGGATTTGGGTTGACCTACCTAAACCATTGCTCATCTTAAATGGATTTAAGAGTGAATTTTGGGTTGGCTAACCCAAACCCTTGAGCATCTTACAGAATTTCAAGCATGAGGTTGGGTTGATCCATCCTCCATGTCTAGTTTGGGTTTGAAAATGAGTTTAGGTTGGTTGGCCCAAAGCTTATCCCATGGATAAGGGCTCCCAAGGTATGGAGGATAGCGTGGCCACTCCCCCGATTTTGCCCACCCCTACCACTATAATTAAGCGGCAATCCATGAATCTAGACCTCAACGGGATCCTGGTTCAATGTGTGCATTATCCCATACCCCCGATGGTTCCCTTCTCTTTGCCCAAGAACATGGACTACCATAGGCTCCCAACGTACATCAAGAGCAAGTTCGTCTAGCTACAGCCTGGACTCCACCGTTTCCTTCAAAGTGAACAATCCAAATGGTGCATTACCACAAGGAGCTCCATGAAATTAGAGAACACACACGCCATTGTAGAGTTCATCTTCAAGGGGATCAAGCCCCCTTGCATGGTCTTAGGGCATGAGTCATGTAGGTTGTTATTGGCCCCAGATGGGAGAGTTGTTAAGAAGCCCGGGAACACCCGTCAAGCATTACTTGAAAGTTGAAACCCATATTCTATGACTAACACCCCAATATGATAGGGTGTTCTTACGACTTGCGGCCTACTTGTGACAAACCCTCATGGTGGATGATAGCCCCTCCAAGAACATCTCAAACCCCACCTCCAATAACATAGTGTGCCCTATGTGGACGGTCAACATGGTCCAAGACTGGTTTTTAATGGACATTGTGAGATACTTTTAAGTGCTCGTCATGACAGGCTCCCCATCCCCCTATAATCCTATAGGCAATAGATACATGAATTTAAAGGACTATATGTACAAAAAGTTCACACCTTTTATAGCCCATTAGCTAGCTGGGCTAGCCCATATTTTTGAGGCCTTAATCTTGCCATAGCTAGGCTAGCCCATATTTTTTGAGGCCTCAATCTAGCCATAGCTAGGCTAGCCCATATTTGCTAAGGCCTCGATCTAGCCATAGCTAGCTACCTCATATTTTGGGAGGCCTCGATCTAGCCATAGCTGGGCTAGCCCATTTTTTTCGGGTACCGTTTTTAGCCATATAGCTGGATTAGCTGACCTAATAAATTAATTCATGTAACTCATATAATGAATTCGAGGAGACATTGTCTCATCAATACAATTATATTTCATATCAGTCAAAATCACTCATCGTCATCAATATCTAAAACATATTGCTCATCATTCTCTACCAACAAATTGTCATCATCCTCTATCTGCAACTCCTCATCGAAAATAGGGCATTTGGGAATGTGATTCTTCCAATCGGAATTATCCAACAAGATCAACTTTTCAGGATCATATGGCATTAGATGTTTGTTCAACTTCAACATCATTGATGCCTCTGCAAATCCTCAAGAGAACAACCCATCTTTTTAGAGGAATGTAGAGAATATAGCCCACTTTGAGTAAAAACATATCAAAAGATGTAAACATGTAACCGGTTGCACTTGGAAGCACTTGGATATGGACAGATGATCTCAACCCTAAAATTTTTATGGTAGTGGTAGGGATGACATGGCTAGGCCTTAGCTTGAGCCAATTGAGTTACATGACTTATCTGTAGCTAGCTAATAACTAGCTGGGCTAGCCCATATTATCTGAGGCCTCGATCTAGCCATAGCTAGACTAGCCCATATTTTTTGAGGCCTCGATCTAGCCATAGCTAGGCTAGCCCATAATTTTTCAAGCCGCGATCTAGCCATAGCTGGGCTAGCCCATTTTTTTCGAGAACCATTTTCAGCCATAACTGTTAGCTATTAGGTTAGCTGCTAGCCCAAAAAGTCCGTGGGCTAGCGGCTGTACAAGGTCTGAAAAAGTTATACAATCACACAAAATATAATAAAAAAATTTGAATTTTGAATTTTGGCCGTGTATAATTGTGCTTTGAATATATATTGGTTTTCACATATCCCTCCTTCTCCCCTCCTCCTTGCATTTTGGTTTCTTTATTGTCCACCAACTCTTTGAGGAATCGGTCCATGTTGTCAATGATTCCAACTTACAAAGCCTCTTCTACAAAGCGGCCTACCATGTGGGGTCCCTTGACGTTGGTATTGTGAACAACCCCCGCCCAAATAAATCTTCTACATCTCATTGTCCCCATCACCACTCAAGGGTGTCCAGATTAACGGATGCAAAATTCTCATCATCGCCCTGCACTTGCTCAAGAATGGATGCAAAATGCTCAAGATTAAAGGTATACACATCTGCAGCAGTGGGTCGATCTCCTCCAATGCACCAAACCTTAGATCCATTGAAAGGGAATAAAAGGAAACCGAGCTGACCTTGTCATTGGTATTTTTCTTGCATCACAACAATTAAAATTTCCTCATGGCTGAGAAGCAAGGGTCTTGAATCTCCAGAACTCATCTTTATATGATCTACTTCATATTTTCTTTGAAAAAACCAGGGCATTAATCTTGCCTTGGCAAATCCCGACAGCAGCAACAAAGTTGGAAACAAAGACATCTCTTGGAACGCCTGAAATTCATAAGCCCATGGACAGACTCGAACATAGGCGCAATCCAAGAGGGTTTCAGTTTCAGGATAGATCTTTAGTCAACACAATTGGAGGGACCCATGTTTTTATTCAAAGAATCATCACACGTAGACTTTAGAAAATCATAACAGAATCAATAGATGCCCGAATTTCAATCCATTTTTGCTGAACACTAAGGTTATCATAGATTTGCTAATACAACACAAATTGCACTACGGGCATTGTGATCCCTTACCACTACTTCTCTTTCAACTGAACGGATTTGAAATCTATGAATATGGAGTGGAATCTACTACTGTACTAGATCATATACCATACAGTTCAAGAGAACCAGTGGTAACGAAACGTGATTCCCGGAGTAATCTGACACGTAAATATGAGCAGTTGAAGATAGAGATCATGAAAATGTAGCCGAATAGCACCCACGTACCTAGAAGGTTGCAGAAGGTGGCAACCCAAAGAATCAGCAGGCGGAGACACGGAGAGGAACACTTGTCCTGAAGATTACCTTTGCGAGCATCAAACCTGCGGACAAGGATTCCAGGAGCAGAAAATCCACAAGTGAGGGAGATCGGTAGCAACCTTATGGTACGGGGTCTTATTTGGTTACCTTTTCTTGTTCTATCTCCATCTTTAATTGAACAGGATATTACGTTTTCAAGTTTGTGCTCCATTAGCAAATCTATGACGAGACATCAACAAAAACCAAATTGGAAATCGGATGTGCTCTGAATTAATGACGGTTATCGAGAGTGCATGTTTGTTGATTTGTGAACTGAACACATAGGTCCTCTCACTTGTGATAACTATTGAGTGTGGAATAGTTAACAAAAGTTGAAGACATGGTACAATCTCTTTCAAACATGCGCCTTTATGGTGTTCGTTCTTCGATCCTTACCTAATCACACACCAATTAGATATAGGTGTCCTATTAAGAATTATAACCAAATAATGCCCGCATACCTTACAAACATTCACAGGATTGAAGTGCTCAATCAAGATCCTTCATATTGCTGGTCCGATATTAATAGGGTGAACATCATTGTTTCAGCAGATTATTGTTCGCAGTCAAATGAAATAGCTTACCAAAACAAAAATGTGAGATATAAGTTAGACTTGGCGAAGCTCAGCATTAATCTACAGTTCAGTGAGAGAGCAGAGATTGACGTGGAAGCAATTGGAATCTAGCAAATTGCAAATTATAACATTGCATTAAATTGTAGCAGATCCAGATTGATTCTCAAGCAAAGTCATGCAAATGCAGTAATTTCTAACCATTATAGTCTGTCAATCTGCAACATCAGCATCAAGTCGTATAACAAGATACGTTAAATTTTAGCATTGCAATCATGCTCTCTCAGTTCGGGCTAAGTTACAAAGGGGTGACGTTTTCATCCTCTGCAAGATGCAGAATTTCCAAGGTTTCAGGCACAAAATCATCACACGAACTCCCAGGATCATGTAAACGTGAACCCACTTAATGCTAGAAGAAGAAAATTATTAATTTTTTGTCCTCAGATGCTGGCAACAAACATTCGGTTGCCCATGTTCAGACTGCTGAGCTCAATTTCAGGGGGTGTGGTTGGGGCCTCTCGCTCATGTTGATTTTCAAATTCCAGCTGCTGCCTGCAACCACTAGTACTAGAGTGAGTGACACATGTTGGTGGGCCTTGCACAGAGAAAGACATGTTGAGATGTTTACACCGTTATATGCAATTAGGTTGCCCCACACTAATTTATCAACATTCCACACTAGTTTGGGTTTTACTACCACAGTAACAACATACAGTAATTACTTCTACTGCGGTTCCTATACAAATGAGTAGGTTTTTGTAATGACTTGTCTTTTTACCCATGCAACCTTTGATGGCCAACTGCAAAGTTCTTTGCAATGTTGTTACGACAGTAATGGCATCAAATACTGTCATGGACTTAATTAACATAATTCTCATGTTTAGTACTCACATGGACATTTGCATCTAAAACTTGGTGAGGGGGGGTTTGATGTCATGGGGGGTTCAAGTTCTCCTAAGTCTTGCACTAATGCGTTTCGACTGCGTTAATGCCAACTTATTGAGCACAATTAAAAATGGACTTCGCCATACTTGTTTGCACACTCGAAGTGTACTGCACTGTAATATAAATTGCCCGTCCCCCCCGTCTTCGTTGATTACATTTGTGATGCGTAGAGTTAATTACATTTATGGTGGATATTTTCAGCATTTGTTACTTGATCATTCCCTGCATGATGCTCTTCTGGGTTCATCACCATATCTTTTTTCACATCAAAGGCTTGCGCCTCTGCCGTCTAGTAAACCCCTCAACATCATGAGAACATCATCAGCAACTTGGTGTCAATTGTTTGATTCTCATTTCATAGGGAAACTAGAATGATCTTACAATGTCTTCATCCATTACTGTCTGCACCATAGGGGAATAATATTCAAAAATTCCACACACATCGTGCCTTCACACTTCACACTGAACTCAATCTATCACATTCACAAATCCGAGGCTTCAACAAGATCCATCTTTTGTTGCATTACACAATCTTTGTCATCAACATTGAGGATGCCCTTATGCACCATATCCGAACCTAAACTTTCAGTCCATGCTGAATGGTGTGGCCTATATTATTTCTGTGGATGGTTCCATCACCCTGCTCATGCTACCACGCTTCCTCGGAGATTGCAAGCCACTGTGTAATTTGCTTTCATAAAATGTAAAGAGCTTGGTATGCACTCTCTTGAAAATTGCATTGTTCTTTTCTTTGAGAACAGTGACCTTTATGTAAGGTAACCCACAATTTCCAAGGGATCGCCTTCTCGTCGCCTTCCGTCTGGCAGGCAGGATACTACACGACCGTGTCATCATACTTGTGAGAAAGTTGAGACCTTTCATCTTTGGCACAAAATCTGGACAACCAACACCACAGGGCAGGAAAATGTAAGAAATTTTCTTAAATCATGTGACGTATCTCAATATGTCAATGAACGTTGCAAGACTTCTCTTGTACCGTCTTTGGGAGTCCGGCTCATCATGGTTGGAATCACCGAATGGGCGGTTGGGAGTGGAGGGCGGATATTGACGTAAAAATATCTAATATTGCATGCCATGTAGAACTACATTAAGGTACGTACTTTGATGGGCTCTCAAGCGGATGAGTTGATGTTGCAGTTTAAAACCTTCAAAGAGTCCAAGCCATTCGTGGGGGTCGGCAAGCTGAAGAAATATGGAACATGGAGCGATGTCATAGTATATGAAGGCCAACCACCCTTTGTCTGGTGGGAAGATGATTGTGCGTGTGAGGTGGCAGATGTATCGACAAACATGAATGAAGAAGCGACTTCAAATCCCTGAGACATAGAGTAATATGGAGTTGAATCTGGAACTAGGCGCACTATGAGAGTGGTTTGATAAAATCATGATAATGCCTCTTGTGCAGGAAATGGAGTCGAAAAATAATAATTTTTCCGTTTATATGGTCATATATACTTTGGACTACAGTAATAAGGATCATGTGAAAATATCAGCAGGTGAAGACCATGAATTGGTTGTTTAGAGAGCGTGGAAATGATTCGAGTGCCATGTATGTGACAAAAATTTCCATGTAATAAATATGAATGTGATTTGTGCAATGCCAGATGGCAAATGATTCGTGCGATGCCAAATGACTTCCACATGTGGACAGCTGATTACTCCATATTAGGAAGAATAAGACAATGTTATGCTAATCAAATGGGATAATAATCACTAGTACAGATATAATTTGCAATCATGGAATCGAACAAGCTAGATACACATTGCAACTTTGCTATAAGAGGATGGGCACTGACAATAGACAACATGGAAGGCCACTGCAAATCTAATTTCCGTTATCATGAGAGTCACTAGATCAGGGTTGCTTTTTGCACCCGTCACAAACATGTCAAATGGCCGTCACAGTCATTGGCTCCACCCCATATGTACAGAGGATGCACATTTGACAAGTGTAACGGGCATCTTACAAGTTTGTGATAGGTGCAAAAACCAAGCCTGCACTAGATGGCTGAGGACCTAAAGCCAAGGAGAACCCTAGAAACCGCCACACCCAACCCTATCTCTAATGAGTTTCCGGTTCCATTTAACCGCATCCCACCTATTTGACATTGTTGTCTCTCCTTAAGTGGTGTTGTAACACGTTAGAGGGCCCCATCTCCCTTCGAAGTGAGCATGTTGTTCTTTGTTTTAATTCTTTCTTTGGCGTCAACCGATTGGCCCTCTATCTCAACCAAAAATAAATTATAAGAGGTCAGAGTGTTGAAGATTCCCTTTCTCCTTACTAGATCACATGACAGGCCTCAGAGAGAGGGAATTATTGCATATGAGTGGAACTAATTCATCCAACACAAGCATTATACAATGCGAAGGTTACTAGTTGTAGTCTAGTGACGACATAACTTGCTTCAAAAGAATCCAAACGAGCCCATTCCAAATTATTTGAGATGAATCGGCCACAAATGTGTAGGCCGGGGGTCAAGCTTTTTAAGATGGATGGGTGAGAAGTTACGCTCGTATGCGATCTCTCTCTCTCTCTCTACTAGGCCCTCCCGAATATGTTAACATTTCCAACCTAGAACGGTGCCAATATGTTGACAGAGCGCATGTGATATCCCGGATGATGAGATGAGACCCGATTTACTTACCCCCTTGAAGGCAGTGAAGTAAGTTACTGTGCTCCTTCCAAGTTCTTTGCTTTTGTGTGTAAGAATCAAGCAAGTCTGTCTCTAAGTTTGGGAGTTGTGTGTATTGAGCGCCTAATTAGCGGTGGGTAAGCAGGTCAATCTACTACAGACTTCAGCAGGTCCGCTGCTGATTTGGAACAGGAAAGGGTTACTGTAAGTGAGCGCAGGAAAGGGGGAGTCATGGCAGTTTTTTTGCCGCATCACATTTAAATTTGCCCCATCAGCTACAAAGCAAGAGCCAGCGGCAGCTGCTCATTAGGTGCATTGAGTTACCTTGGACTTTTACAGTGGAGGCATGCGCAGCTCCCCCCCTCTTTCAATGGCAAGCTGTCTATATTATATCCTGCCCTTGGACCACCTGGCCTCCCAAATTTGGCCCTACTCTAACTTGACTGTCTAGCTCCTTCTCCATGCTGCAGTACTTAATTACTTGCTCAGCCAACTCAATGCCTGAATTGGAGACTCTTTCACCACCATGGACCTATAATATAGGGCATTGGGTGGTAATAAGCTTAGGGTATACGAAAAGCGGCCAAGTTTCTCTCAAGTGGAGCCCACACACGCCCAAAACTGGAGGTTTTCACAAAAAGTCGACTCGGACTGGAGAGGTGAAAGCTTTGAAACTTGGGGCCACGCTACACGTGCAAATGAGCCGTTGTTCTCGTCAGTTTAGTGACACACACCTCGTCTCAAAGATGACTACTTTACAAAAAGATCAAAATAGTAATTTCAAACATCGAATACATGATGTTGCGTTCTTGTTGGCTCCCAAAATGATGGGTCTTGTTTTCCCCCCATCATTTTGCAAGAGCTGGCAGTCTAGTGGGAAGGCAAACCCCCTATTCCCAATTGCTAGTTCAATGAAGTATCCACTTCTTATTCAACTCCCGGAATGCTAGGAAAGTGGCGTTAGTGGGGGAAACCGACAGTTTCACAATTGACATGTGTGTGCCCCCCCCTTTCAAAGCTTAGTTCTCTATATTTTTAAGGTTTTGTATTGGTTGGGTGATCATTCCACGGAGGTCTGATGACCATATATAAAAACGGTTTAGTTTCCTCATACCTACCAAGGGAGTAATAGTCGGTATGGATCCCTACATGTTTATTGTTGATTCTTACCAATCTAAGTTCACTAGATTACTTCATAGTCTTTGACCCCGATTTAAGAGTCAATTCAACTAAAAACAACAATCTATGAGCTCCACAATAGAAATCAACCTCTTCACCCTCCTCTCCCCCAATTAGCCCTCCTCCTCAATAGATATTGTCAACATTCACCCTTATAAAAATCATCCAAGAGACTTATCTTTTCTCCTCGCATGAACATAACCAATCCCATGATTTCGACAATTCCATGTTGCATCTACATTGCATGAACGGCTTATGTTGACTACCAGGCTCTGGTCCTTCTCACTTTAATTGTTTAGAAAAGAAAAGAAAAGAAAGAAAATAATGTCTGTGACATTTTCCTTGGACATTAATTTGAGCCCATTGGCCTTTATTTGTGCAAGAGTCCCCTTGTTAAAACGGTAGGGTTTACTACTCTAAATATGATATTTAATGTCACCAATTCTAATTGTCTTGCTCAATACTAGTTATAAAGTGCAGTGTAGTGTCACCAACACCAAATGTTAAGCCAACATTATTTGTCATTCCTTGTAAAAAAAAATGGGGGATTATATATTTATTGTGTTGCAATTACTGTCACTTACCAAGTGATTTTTCATCCAAATTTCAATCATCCATGACAAGATTTCATCACAAGTTGTTGACAAGAGAAGGTAGGGTTTGGCCAATGGATAAACTCATTCATCATCCTTGACAATATTTGTTCACTTATTCATAAGAAGTGTCATTCAAAAAGTTACCATAGTGACATGAAATATCATATGACACTAAAGTATCATATTTAGTGTACCTTTCCTCTTGGTAGATAGGCTCATTTTAGGAAGTATGGTAGTTTTGATATATGGCCCTTATGGGGGGCAGTTGGGCATGTTCATGTTTGTTTTCCAATTTCCTATTGTTGAGGATTTGATATGTTAGGTAGTTGATGGCAATATAGCAAACGTTCTCCATTTTTTTATGAGTTTGGGGGGTATATGAAAGTTTTTGAGTGTGTTGATGCTTTGGGTGTGAGTTTACTATCATTTTTATTTTATATTAATTACAATGTTAAGGGGGGGGGGTGTGTATGTATCTTGTTTAGTTTTGATGGCTTGGTTTGGGAATCTATTGTGTGTGAATGTGAGCTTTATAATATGAAGAGTTAGACTAGGAGATGGTAGGCATGGACTAGTTTGTTTTTATGGTGTTTTTGTCTTGCTCCTTGTATGTTATAGTATGTCTAGGCGTAAGGCATGTACACATGGTTGCCTGGCATGTGCATTGTAGGAACCAAGGTGGGATGGTGTTGTCTTGGGATTGGTTATTTTCGTTGTCGGCATTTTGTGAGTGTACGGTGCATGGTGTGTACATTTGTTTTGAGTGAGTTGGTGATTTGTTGGGTGGCAACATTATGTCTTGCTACACTTAAACAAATAGGTAAATGTAGTAGGCTTTTGTTATATGCACTTATGCTATAGAACATTCTATTATAGGAAAAGCCTTCTCCCAAGGATATTTTCTTGTGCTTTTAGGGTGTTGTACGAGGGTGATTGAAGCCCGAGGACAAAAACCTTAAAATATAAAGAAGATTAGAAGAGGTGAATTTCTTCCTTGTGCAAATAGAGATCCCGTGCATTGGTCGCTTCCACCTTGCATCTACCTTGAATGAATGGCTAGGTTTCAAAAGGTAGACTCTATCTTGAGAATACTTTCTACAAATTTGGGAGAGCATATATATATTAATCATCATGACTATCCATCATCACAATAATATTCAACTTCTTTCAAGTGTTGTTTGGGTCTAGAGTATGTTGGGTATTGTGGCCCCATTATTCTTGAGGGATCCCCTCTTTCTCCTCATTAAGCTTAAGCCCATATTTGGGAAAATGAACCTTGGTCAATGACCCCGTCATTGAGACGCTATGAATGGTTCTTGTGTAGTCGCATGCATGGTGCATCTAGGCCATCAATCCATTAAGGCCCATTTGAAGGGCCTCAGTGGTCCTATGTGGTGTCGAGGCTAGGGAAGGTGCTTGCCATGAAGGCGTGGTGGGACAGACATTGACACGGACTACAAATGTACAACAACTAGGTTGAAGCCATAAATGCTAAAGTTGAGTGGGTTAGGTGCATTAAGTATGCTATATTTAGTCACATAGGCTAGCTAATCTAATGGTGTGTAAAGGCACCGCACATGGGCTAGGCTAAGTAGGTCGGTGAAGCCACTTAGACTTAGGTTGAGTGAAGCCACACTGTAGCATGGACTTAAGTTGGGCATGGGCTTTACCTTGGTGGAGGATGCTGGGAAACTTGAAATCACAAACCTCTCGTGCATGAAGTTTCAAAGATTTTATTTAGCCCTTCTAAGCTACATGGGTTTAAGTACATTGTTTTTCTCCTAATTAGCCCATGTATTTTAGGATATGTATCACGCGATTAATACAAGATGGTTAGCAAATCCAACTCAAGGCCATAGTCATTTTTCTCATTATTTTTGGAGCGCATATGTACACTTTATGCAATATCAAGTCAAGATCCTCATGTTT
Source organism: Polytrichum commune (assembly GCA_950295325.1). Taxonomy (NCBI): domain Eukaryota; kingdom Viridiplantae; phylum Streptophyta; class Polytrichopsida; order Polytrichales; family Polytrichaceae; genus Polytrichum; species Polytrichum commune. The sequence continues at coordinate 39,719,003 of OX485803.1, read as the reverse complement.
AGTAAATGGTCATATAGACCCCATTATATATGACCATTTCATATAATATAGGTCCCAATTTAGTTCATTATTGAGCTTAGAATGGTTATCATACTTTGATCATGTGGTCCAATCTACTCTGAACACATGTCTTTTGGTATCCATTCTTGGAGTCACACGTAACCACGTACCACTCAAATATACATGTTTGATTAAGATAAGTAACCTAATTAGGCACGTCTACCTTAAGGTGGACGAGTATTAAATGCTTGGGTTTTGAATGTTTATATTTTTGGAGTTCATATGAATCTCGTTTTCATTATCAAAGTGACAATACATGTGACGTTGAATGCCCACACTATATACCTTACTTGGGTGGTAATTTCTCAATGTAGTTTTGCATGGAATTATAGACTAAAACAAATCAAGACCCAACCTTTCAAGAGGAATTATGTGATTTAAGTTTGAAATGTCCAGTTTTCTAGCCTGCTCCACCGCAGTCAAGCCCCATGCCCAACTTAATTCCATGTTGCAGTGTGGCTTCACTCAACCTATGTCCAAGTAGCTTGACCAACCTGCTTAGCCTAGCCCATATGTTTTACACACCTAATAGCCCATACGCTTTACACACCTAAGTAGCCTAGCTAGCCTACATGGCTAATGTAGCACAATGTGCCTAACCCACCCGACTTTGGCATTTCTAGCTTTAGCCCGATTGCTGTAATGTTTGTAGTCCGTGTCAATGCCTATCCCACCACACCTTCATGGCAGCACCTTCCCTAGTCCTTGTGCCGCATAGGACCATTGATGCCCTTTGGATGGGCCTTGATGAATCGATTGCTTGAATGCACCATATCGGTAATTGCTCATTCACACCACCTTAGTGACGCGGGTTAGTGACCACTATCGGCATCAACCTCGAAGATCCATGTCTTGCCCCCTTTTCCATGTTCCTTATTGGTCTATTCGAGGAAAGGGAGCTCATCCTTCTTGCTTAGTAATGTAATGATCAAAAAAGATGAGGGTCTAACATTTCAAAACCCAAGATCTTTGCGATGGCATAATCTAGGTTACTATATCGAAACTCATGTATGACCTAGATAGGTTACGACACATGGATGGCCTACACCGAGATCATAAATGTTCTAACTCAATTTTTTTGTAAGAGATCAAGATGAGTTACCAACATGGCTTCCTAATTGACTTTGCAAGGCCAATCCAACACCATGATTTCACATGCAAAATGGATCACTTCATGTATCCAAACTTGCCGAAGCATCCAAATAAAATTTGACTATGTTACAAGAATTGTTTGAAACCGTTGGTATACGTGAGATTCATAAATCACATTATTAACTACAACCATGATAGATTACAACAAAAATTCCGTGAACCATAATTTTGTACTAACCCTGCATTGAGAGATAAAATTTGGACTTTAAATTGGTCCACTTGCACATGAAGCTTAATTTTGTTCTAGAATTGATGATGGTTAACACGCGAAAGGAGTACTCTCTTCTTTGAGAGTGGGAGCCGTGTGCATGCACGAGTCTTATCGAACTCAAGCTCAGTCAGATCACCAAATTGAACGATGCATGGATACAAATCACATACTACATAACAGTTTCAAGCATGTCTACAACAACCACCAAAAACAAGACCGTATTCCTAACTCTAACACCAAGCATAACTTGCACCCAACCCTTTATCCTTCAAGAATGAACACATAACAACAATTTGGACGGAGAGGGAGGGGGTCATAAGGCATACTTGGTCTCGGGGAGTCATATCCTCTACTATTTTACATTCTTCATTTGTTTGGACACAAAAGGCCATAAACCCAATACCAAATGCATAGTTCTCTACTATTCGCTCCATGCAGATTGCGCACATTTGGGGTTCACGTTCCCTTGCAAGAAGTTGACCCCCGAATCATGTCGAAAGCTTCAATTATTTATTTCTACTGAACCTACTTTGGGGATGAATCCATAACAAACTTGGGAGGGGGCAGGTTCTCACCATCTTCTTATGGTAAGGTGCAATGCGATGCAACTGATGCAATCCTCCTCCTCCTCATCACACCTCCTGCGTTAATTTGTTAAGTATTTCTTGCAACAGTGTGAATGAGTTTCCTGTGTGAATCTTGATTCTAAGTTCCAGGATGACGGTGTTTTGCTACAAATTTAGTGTAGAATATTTGGCATGCCAAGACAAATGCAGGCGATGTGTTAATATTGGGATGCAGAAGGTGGGCGTGAGGGAGGCTGGTGTTGGGGTGGAGTGGATCTCCTGTTTAGCTTCAACCCCCCTGGATTCCTGCCTGGCCATTTGGAAAGGAAATTAATACACCACCCAACACTTTTCCCAGCAGCCCCAGATAATCCTTTTTTAAAAGCACCTACTCCGGCAACTTAGTATTATTTTTGCTCCCACAACGCTGCAACCAATTGCGTACCTGTTGGCCGCTCGCTTGATGCTCTTGTGTTGGGCATAAAAAAGGCTTCAAGACGTGACGCCTCTAATATTGTCTTGCACCGTCGACAAGTGGCCGGCTCACCACAGCCTCAACCATCAGAAAAAAGTCTCATGAATGTCATGAGGGATCCATGGTGTCGCCGCAAAGCTTGTGATCTGTGGAATTTCGGACTTTTTTTCACTCTGTAATGTACAGTCCACCCTCTATAAATGTTACACCTATAAGTGTTAACCCTCTCTAAATGTTAACTTTCTTCTACTCCCCACATATTGCACATTATAAATGTTAAATGTGTTAACTGTTAACAAAATGGTACTCCCTTCTTTGTAAATTTGACTCTATAAATGTTAACGAATGAGGATGTATGGGATGTTTTAGGCTCTATTGGTGGGACTTCTAATGTCTCAGATGATGATTGTGAGGGAGAGGAGTGTGAGGTGGAACCCATTCCATCTTATAGTGACTTGCAATCTAGTTTTGGTACCATTAGAAGGTACATGGAATCACGTTCATGTGATGTGTCCAAGTATGTGGGTTTGTTGGTGCAGATTGAGAAATATTTGCAAGTTGTGCATGCAGATGAATCTCACCAAAGAACCATTGATTCATACTTCACCCGTGATTTGTAAACTTGATATTGAATAAAGTTTGGATTTGGTTTGCAATTTTATGAATGGTATTCTCTCACAAGGACTCTTCACAATTGCTTATATTTATAAATGTTAAGATTTGTATATTGCTCAAATAATTAATTTTATAATTGTTAACTGTTAACACCTCTATAAATGTTAACTTTGATCCACTCCCGAGGGTTAACATTTATGGAGGGTAGATTGTATGTGGGTGCTATTTGTGGGTTCGTTTTTTTTTTCGTGGTCTCCAATGTCTTCGGAGTAGATTCACGCAACAAAGTTATGTGCTGCATTGGCAAATTTGCGATGGAACATCTGCCAAAATCGGATTGGAATTCGGACTTACCCTGATTTCCTTATGGTTAGCGGAAGTGCATGTTTGTTGGTTTCTTAACTAGATACGTATGTCTCCCAATTGTGTTCACTGTTGAGTGTAGAGTAGTTATTGATATTTGAAGACGTAGTCGAATCTCTTTTAAACATGTGTCTTTACAATGTTTGCTCTTTTGGTCCTCACCGAACCACATACCGATCAAATATAGGGGTTCAATTAAGAGAACAAAGCACTTAAGACCCATAACATTATATTCGGCAATTTGAGACTTTTTGAGAATTTTGAGACATTTACATATAGAAGAGCATAGAAAGAAATTCCAAAATATCTTGTGGGGAATGGCATGGGAAACTCAAACATGTGCACATTGAAGAGTGGTGATTACATCAATACATGCGCAAATGAAGGGGTACATCTGAAATAAGAACTCAAATTAAGATGGTTTCGGTAGCACAACCCAAACTAGAGATAATATTGGAGGAGAAAGGAGATTTTCATATAAAGGGAAATAGAAAATACAAGGTGTGGCCAACAAAATTAAGTAGAAACTGAGCGCCACATAAACATTAGACGGTTCGACCCAAATTACGCCTACTTATGTACAATCTCTATGCTAGCATTGGCCTTTATAGCTTTGGCAGCTGCTTCCTTTTCCTTCATTGCCGTTTATTTTTCTCGCATTGCCTCCATGTTCTGGAAAATCTCTACTCCGCAAACATGGGCTTGGTTAGGACCTGGGCCATCATGATACATATAGGAGGCTAGCGAGAACCCAAATTATAGGAGGATGAATACGAATGGGATGTGATTGGGAAGAAAATTGCCTCGCACATCTACATAGGACGTCGAAGTGCTCCAATTCGATGGATAAGGCACCTTTGGAAGGGTTTGTTTTGAATTGGATGCAAACTACAAATTTACAGGACATGGGAGGGGAGGGGGATTAGTTTGAGGAGGGAGACCAAAACCTATGACGGACGAAAGGAAACGGAGGACGTGGGAAGGGAAATGTAATTTGGCAAAGGCTAGATTGTACCTTCACACATAGGAAGGTTAGGGCAGAGTTGCCAAAGATGAACAATGGCTCGAGAATGAATTTGAATGGGATGTCAATAGGGAAGAAGATTGCCCCGCACTTTTGTACATGACGTAGAAATGCTCAAATTCGGTGTCAACAATGCCTTTGGAATGGGTTTGTTTTGGATTGGACGCAACCTGGAAGGCGACGGAACATGGGGGTTTGGTTTGAGGAGGAAGACTGAAACTATGACAAATGAAAGGAGCAGAAGAACGAAGGAAGGGAAATGCAATTTGGCGTAGGCTATAGTGTACCTAATTGTAACATGGGATGCTAAGGGTTGCTAGAGATTCCTCGGAGCAATATAAAGGGTTGCCTCCCGGAGGAGCGCAAGACAATGTTAGTAGATGGGGAGCCCAAACCTTGCAAACCAATACCCATGAAGAATGTGGAGGATATTATAAAGGACATATCATGTTTTAACCAATATTTTAACGTTTATGGGTGCAGATGTTGGTGGATCATTTCGCCACCGATGTGGAACTTGGATAGGCTATTGGACATGTTTTCATTCTACTTTGGCGGACCTTCATCAAGATAGCTCCCTTACTTTGAGGCATGGTTCTTGGCCACAAAGTTGTGTAGATGTTTTTTGCTTCAAAGGCTAGGCTTTTGGGCAATGGGGAGGTTCGTGAGGAGTTCGACAAGGACGACCATTACGTTGGACCCGCTAGTAACATTTGAGAATCATCGCCCTACCATCGTTGTAGTGAATTGTCTTGAAGGTTATATATATATATATATATATATATTTGCATTGCATAAATGAAACGTACGCTATACCAGTTTGGGTGGCAAGAGCTTTGTCTCAACCAAATTTTAATAACTTCTAGTCCTCAATTATGACAAATTTAGGTGGAGTACCACCGACCAAAAGCACGGAATGAAGGTGTGATTTGTCATTACACAAGTTGGGATACAAATCATAATTTTCATTGAAAGATGGATTTTGAGCATGGTCTAAGATCGATAAATACAAATTCCAAATTTATAGCATGAAAACCATAGAAGAATCATAGTGGGTCACTCCATCCCTCAAAAGTGCATAACATTTGCAAAAGACAACCTTGCTTGCCTTGCGGGTTAATCAAGCCAATGAGAACTTGGTAGAAGTTAAGTTGTTTGGTTGTGAACAACCACCAATAACATCCAACATTTTTGCACTTATATTAGCATATTTGATATTATAATAGACTAGTAGTAAGTCTACGTGCATTGTGGGTTCAATATAATTGAGCTAGACTTTGGGTACTTAGGAATCCTATTATGTTTGGGTTTGGATGAGTACCCATATATAATATCCAATAAATATAATGTTTATTTTACTTTAATTTGGGACAAAATTCCTAGGTTGGAATCAATATGCATTTATTACACTTTGGTTTGTAAGTGAAGGATTTAGGGTACATTCTATGTGCTAAAAATATCATACATTCCTTTGATTTTATTTTGAAGTAGATTTCAAGTGCTCTACCCAATGTGTTTATATTGGCCAATCATTAACTTTGGGATTGAGCTATATATTTTGTGTTGATACACCGTAGCATGTGTTCTAAGCAACTTCATGTTGTTGTCATTCATATATTAATTTGTGACAATGCAAAGTCGCCAACTACCTCCTATATCGTTTGTTGCTTGCACATAACCAATCTAGACTAACGCCCCAACTCCTTCCTCTTTGTGGGTTAAACTTGGCCAACCTATATCTAAGAATGAGTTGGAGATTAGATTCACCGAGTTCCATAGCTTTCACAATCCATTTTCAGAGGAGGTTGGGCTTAATGGCCTTAGGATCTACTAGTCCTAACCTGCCATAGTTCTATTTCATGCAACATTCTTCCAACTAACCTTGATGCGCGTGAATTGCTTATTTCCAGATCTTAAGTAGTTGTGGATAGCACTTACATGAATAACAATTATGTCATTTTGGAATTTAAAAAAGTAACACGTACATAAACAAAGGTTGAAAATACATAAAATATTAATGTCATCATACATTTAAATGTAATAGAAAAAAGGAAAAAAATAAAACAAAACAAAACAAAAACAAAAACAACAACAACAACTTTTTTCTAGTGATTCTTATGCATGCCAAGATCCTATTTCTTTTGAGTGTTTGAATGCTCTCGATGAGAGGTGTAACATTAGTATATCTTTGTTTCAAGATCACTACGTAGCTAATGTAGTTTTAGCATGAAGAGGAAACGACCAAAGAACAACATTGTGAACATTGTTTGCAAATCAATTAGACATTGCACTGAAATTGCGATAGTCAAGGCGGTTGACAGGGTGATTTCTACATCACCAAATTTCTGCGTAAGTTCTACCATAGCAAATTACAGTGCAGACACTTAAGAAGTGCATTTAATTAAGGTTGGGCTTGCAAATCTGGGAGTGGATTTGATTCCACTGCGAGTTGAATTTGCTGATGTGAACCTGCTGCATATGATGATGTATTTTAGAAAGGCTGGTCGTGGCTTGGGCTTCGTGGCATCGACGTAAATATTCAACTAATTGTTGGCCTTGACTCCTAGTATGTACCTCTTCGAGTTGGCTTTCAACTTCTTCTTCTCCTTTTGAGACAGAAGACCAAACCAGCCAGCGCCAAAATGAATACCACAGAAGAAAAGACGCGCCCTTCACCGAGGGGAGACGGAACCCCTCAGGCGCAAAACACCGCCACGTAAAGTTGGCTTTCAACTCTCAACCAATAGGATCACGAGATTTCCCTTGGCCCTTGGGCTCGACTCCTAGTGTAAAGTGGGCCTTACATGAACCTCCCTCACATTGGGATGCACTTCGGAATCCAATTGACACAGGGTTAGCTCCACCCTTGTTGGAGCGGCTAAGTTAAACCCATGTATTTGTACTTTCTTTATTTATTCCCCTCTTTTGGGAATGACAGCCTCCTTTACATCCCTGGATCTAGGAATTCAATCTCCGCTCCACAAAAGCTACATTACTAAATTTATGCATGCACAAACACTATACGCGCCACTGCCAAAATGACCGTGGGGGGAAAAAATTCGCAAAAGACTCGCATCAGTGTCCGGCGGGGAGGATTTTTTGGGCATAATCCGATCAAAATCCCAGTGTTTCCAAGTCCCACCCGATTCACATGTTGTGATCTTTCGGTTTTTCGTTAGGGAATCAAGGTGTATTCTATAAGTTCCCTCTAAAATGATGGGTAGTTTTCCTGAAGTTCTGATCTTTGAAGCGGTTATTTTCTAAACACAACCGGTTTGTCTGTAGCTAACGGTCGGCAGTTCTCCCCATTCATTGACTCACATCGACGATGTCAACTGCAATTGAAACCAGGTATGTGTATATTGTGGTGTAAATTGAAGAACTGCTGTCCAAATTAACAATTCATTTTCATAAATGAATTTGGGAGTTTCTGATCTCGACTTAGTGACAAATTTGGCTAAAAACGATCACGTGGGCTTTACAATGTACATAATAGGTTATCAACGTTTTCACTCTCCCCTTTGATAGGCACCATGCAACTTTGCCCTACTCAATGGGGTGAATGTTCATAATACTTAGGAGGAGGGTCAAAAGGCTAGTTACTGATGTAGAGCTTGGGGACTACTGTTTCGGTTTATTATTAATTCCTTAACCATAGTCAATTTTTTTTGTATTAGTCTGCTGAATTGAAATTGGGATGAATCATTAACCCCTAACTTCCCAAGCAACTCATTTATGGTTGAAGGATGACTTCTTCCCCACATCAACCCCACCTAACACATTCATCTGCAATCAAGTAACTATGAACATCAAGCCAACATGGATATCAACCCATCAACTCATGACCCATGCAATTTGGAGATGATTAGAATGTGTAAAAACATGTCAAAGTGGGAAATGGTCATGTTTTTGATTGTGTCGCCAAGAGCTCATGTATGATGTGAGGATGTTGACTCCAATCAATGCAAACTTTGCATGAACATCAAAGATGTTTATTTTGGTAAATGTGAAATATTTGTTGATGTTCATGTAACGGTAGCCTTTGTGCTGACATCAACTGTCTAGTTCATTATTTTTGACATTATGATTTTAAGGAATTCTTTGCGTACACGTTCATTGCAAATGTGGGACAATATATATACTCCAAATGCAAGGTGGCTAGCCTATTGTGATTTGCACATTTTGACAGTGAGAATTGGTGGAGGTGCTCAACTATTGAGTTGTTCCCATCTAGTGGAATCCATCACACAAATCCATCACACTCATTTTCCAAGTGATTTATATTGGTCAAAGGTCATTTTGGGGGGATAAATAAAACGAGGCATTTTCTTGTGCATCACTTCCTTCATTTACTATAATATAAAGTTACAAAGGGTCATTCGTGCCCATTTTTTTCCCTTGAATTAGTTCATCTTCAATGTTTCAAGATCCTACAGACAAATCCCATTTTAACCTCAAAACTTGTCCATGAAAATTCCACAACCAAGATTAAGTGGAATGCACCCAAACACAACCCATTCGTAGGCTTGGGAATGGGAAGTTAAGGGCTTATCAACCTCTCAATAGCATATTTTTACTATTACCCCTCGGTAAGTATTAGGAAATTAAACCGGTATTCAAAAGAAAAGACAAGAAAGAAAGATAAAGTACACTAAATATTGTATTTCGTGTCACCGATTCTAATTGTCTTGCTCAATACTAACAGTAAACCCCAGTCTAGTGCCGCCAACATTAAATGTAAACCTAACAATATTGATCATTTCTTGTTATTTTTTTTTGGGGGGGGGGGTATTATAGATTTACAGTGCTGCAATTACTGTCACTTACTAAGTGACTTTTCGTCCAAATTTCATTCATCCATGACAATATTTCATCTCATATTTGTTAGGATGCAAATTAATATACGACATTAAAATTCAAGTGTAGTTTTTTTTTTTTTGACAGAAGGCCAATAAGCGAACGCCAAAAATTTGAAACCAAGAAAGAAAACTGTAGTGTAGTGACTGTTGAGCAAGCAGATCATCAAGCAGATCATCAAGCAGATCATCAAGCTTACGATGCTCTTGCCGCAGGTCAAAAGTCAAAGACTATAATCATGACTATGTAGTTTTGCTGAGGCAGATACACTACTTTACTTATATGAATTCACCTTGGTCAGGTCACATGTGGTGCCATTTCGGGAAGGCGAGACCTGAATTGCGGAGGGCTAGAGTGCATGGTGGCCTGATCATCATGATCAGCGGGGCCATGCACATGAGTAAACATTGAGTAAAAAATGACGAAAAGATTGGGATTTGAAAATACCAAACAAATGTCAAAGGGGAGGATGAGTATATATGTGTGGATGTGGCGATGTTGTCACTTGCTGCACATCCATCATCCATGCCGCAAGCAAGCAGGCGGGAACAAGTCATGTGGTGGATCCAATATCCTTAGTAGCTCTTCTTCCGGAAGTCTCCGGATTCGTTACTAAGCTTGCAGCAGCGACCATTGATTGAAGCAGTGACAGCAGCACCGTGCTTGATGCAGCTCGACTTGGAGGTTTAATCCAGCACCTGGTACGTGGCTAGGTCGATCCAAGCATTAATCATCAGCATTGCAGAATCTTGCCATGATCGTCGGTACTAAGCTAGTTACAGAGCTAGAGAATGAGGCTGCGGTTTTCATCTCTACTGTGTCGTAAACACCATTGCCTGGGTTGCGATCGTTCCTGAATCGCTATTGGAATCATGCATTCAGGTGGTCTACTTGCAAACCCGAGGTCGTGTTCTGTAACTCGGTAGAAGAGATCGTAGGAGATTGTACAATGCTGGTGTCGTTGCAGCATTGCAAAACTAATCACAATGTCGCTTTGTGATACTTGGAGCGGTTTAGCGACAGGGGTACTAATTCACGGTGATATATTCAAGTTTTGTTTGTTTTGTGTTTTTGTTTTTGTTTTTTTCTGTTTACTCTGAGGGTTTTTGTGAGTTAGGTGGCGATGATCGACTCCGACTGTTAGTTGTTGACGTTTTTGATGAGATCCACGGTAGGCATAGAGCAGTGGTGTGGATTTTCTCCAATTTCTAATGATCTTCGAAGCCATGACAGATCTTAAAGGCTGCCCAGGAAGAAGATTGCTCTTAGCATATCGAAGAGTTGAGATGAGTTTGCACCACTAATTTAAGAGACTGATAACCTGTATTTGCGGTTTCAATAGTCCACACACATGCACCTGCTCGATGCGTTGTGATGATTCCGTCCCTAAACAACAGAAACGAGCAAAACCCTGATCACATTGACTTCGGACACTACCACAATGTGATGGGTAATGTTGTCATTAGCAAGTCACACAAGGTCTAATTCGATATTGGTGATTCAAGATTTTCTTTTGCTTCGCCCGTAAAGCCGAGTAATCTGGAGCTTGCTAACACTGGAATCGACTCGTCAACCATGTTGACGTCTTTAGAAACCGAAACCCTGATGCATGCTTTCTCTTCGTAACATGGCCACAATGTGATGGTTATCTTGCCATTAGCAAGTCACAGGAGGTCTTTGATGATTCGAGATTTTTCTGCTTCGCAAATAAAATCGAGCAGTCTGGAGCTAACACTGTGATCGACTCTTCAACCATGTTGACGTCTTCCAGGTTGTAGCGATCCCATCCGAAAACAACAGAAAAAAAAACCCTGATACTTTCTCTTCGGAACACCACAATGTGATGATGGTTAATCTCAAGTGTCATTTGCAAGTCATACGAATAAGATTTTTCTTACGCTTCGCCAGTAAACCGAGTATTCTTGAGCTTCCTAACACTGTGGTCGACTCGTCAACCATGTTCAGACGTCGTCCGGGGGTTACAACGATGCCATCCGAAAATAACAGAAAACAAAAATCCTGATCCTTTCTCTTCGGAACACTAAAATGCGATCATAGGGAACCTTGTCATTAGCAAGCCACACGAAGATTTTTCTTACGCTTCGCCAATTAAACCGAGTAATCTGGAGCTTGCTAACACTGTGATCGACTCGTCGACCATGGTGTGGTTGTGGTGGTGATGATGATGCAGGTTGGGTGAATTGGCCGAAGCTGCCAGTACTAATTCGCAGCAATGGCGAACGCAACGCCACCAGGGCAGGTGCCCACGGCATACCTCAACACGGGGGGCGTGCTCCCGGACTGGCTGAACAAGGGAGACAATGCATGGCAAATGACAGCCGCAACATTGGTGGGAATCCAATCCGTGCCTGGACTGGTCATCCTCTACGGAAGCATCGTGAAGAAGAAATGGGCCGTCAACTCTGCCTTCATGGCATTCTACGCCTTCGCTGCCGTGCTCTTGTGCTGGGTCATCTGGGCTTACAAGATGTCGTTCGGTGAGAAGCTGCTTCCCATGTGGGGTAAGGCCGGCACCGCGTTGAGCTACAGAACTCTCCTCTCCCAAGCCGTCTTGCCATCGACGAAACATTTCTACCATAATGGTACAGTGGAGACACCTGCATTGGCTCCCCAATACCCCATGGCTACCATGGTGTACTTCCAGTTCGTGTTTGCTGCCATCACCTTGATTTTGCTGGCGGGATCCGTGCTCGGGAGAATGAACTTCAGAGCTTGGATGCTGTTTGTGCCTTTATGGCTCACATTCTCGTACACAGTAGGTGCATTTAGCCTCTGGGGTGGAGGATTCTTGTTTCACTGGGGTGTGATCGATTACTCCGGAGGCTACGTCATCCACTTGTCTTCGGGCATCGCTGGATTCACAGCTGCATATTGGGTAAGTATGTGACTACTGTTGCTCGAACTGCGATCATCATGTGTTGGATTTATCAGCAACTTCTAACGTGTTTTGACTAACCTAATGTCACCCTACCGCGCACTGTAGGGTCACTCTCTCTCATCGGAAGCTTAGAATAAGCAGGGTTGACAGTATCCCGTAGGGGGAGAATTTTACCACATGTCGTATCCACATTGGTCAAGGCCGTGTTCAATCCAACCTGGAAGTTAGGTTTCGGCACTCAAAGTGTTCAACCAGACATCACTCTACGGCAGTGCGGATGTTTGGCCATGTGCATAATCATGTTTTCTTTAATTAGGTTTGAATATTGTCGCAGGAAACAGTGACAATAAGAACTTGAAGTAAGAAAGAAAGGAAGACACCTCGTGCAATTGTGATGATGTGTTGATTTGAATGACAAGTTGACTAAGATGTGGTGCAATGTGAATGTATATGTTCCTTATGATAAATTCTTGGTGCAGGTTGGACCGAGGTTGACGAAAGACAGGGAGAGGTTTCCCCCGAACAATGTGTTGCTCATGCTGGCGGGTGCGGGGCTTCTGTGGTTAGGATGGGCGGGGTTCAATGGCGGTGACCCTTACTCAGCCAACATCGACTCCTCAATTGCGGTGGTGAACACCAACATCTGTGCAGCCACCAGCCTGTTGATGTGGACTTGCTTGGATGTGGCGGTGTTCGGCAAGCCTTCGGTGATCGGTGCTGTGCAGGGCATGATCACTGGGCTGGTCGTCATCACCCCGGCCGCAGGTGCTTACCAAACAATCTTTCTTTATTTCTCCACAAATTTTCACCTCTGTAGACTCTTGCTCATTAATCAACATATTCCTGGCAGACTTGCGTAACTTTTGCGGATGTTTAGTATCCTGCCAAAATGTGACCTGATCATCCTGTGCTACAACATTTTAGGAGTTGTCTTTGTTGGAAGACTTGAGTACATTTTGTGGATGTTTGGGTTTTCATTGCAGGCAACAATCTTTCGTACTCCACAAATCACTTCTGTCTAGTTCTCATTAATTCATCAACACTATTCCTGGCAGAGTTGCGTATCAATTCTTGTCGAGGTTTGCTAACCTGACTCTGATCCTATGAAACACCACCTTGGGGGCTGGGGTTTTGGTAAATTCATGCAGGTGTGGTGCAAGGATGGGCAGCCATAGTGATGGGCATATGTGCGGGGAGCATCCCATGGTTCACCATGATGGTGGTCCACAAGAGATGGTCACTCCTGCAAAAGGTGGACGACACACTGGGAGTGTTCCACACACACGCAGTAGCAGGGTTACTCGGAGGCAGTCTGACAGGGCTGTTTGCAGAGCCCCAGCTATGCAACTACTTCCTGTCTGTAACCAACGAGCAAGGTGGATTCTACGGTGGTGTTGGCGGTGTCCAGTTCGGGAAGCAGCTGGCCGGAGCTTTGTTTATCATCGGCTGGAACGTGGTGGTCACCAGCCTAATTCTGCTGCTCATCGGCGTGGTCATGCCGCTACGCATGTCGGAGGAGCATTTGCTAATCGGAGACGACGCTGTGCATGGGGAAGAAGCCTATGCCCTCTGGGGCGATGGTGAGAAGTATGATATCACCAAACACGGCACCTCCGACTACGACGAGAACATCGCCAGCCATGGCTTGGGCCGCGGTCCCACTGTCACATTATAAACCAAAACTTTGGGGTTAGTTACTGTCTCCGACGACATACATGGCAGCAACATCCAATTCTTATACATGAAAAAATAAATCAGGAGACTGAATTGAATCAACCCATTCTCCATGTACTACTCAATCTGCTTGTAGGTGGTGGGAAGAAAGTCCGAAATGAAATTTAGGGTTTGGAGATGATAAAGATGATGTTAAGTAGCAGCAGTAGTTGTAGGGATCGATAGAAGAAAAGAAGGAAAATTTGATCCGGGACATGAAAGTTCCCATGAAGAAGTGATGATGATCTGTGTATTGCAGTGATTTGATGCAGGCAGCAAGGGTGTTGCAAATAGAATGCAATATATCCGGTCTCCATGCAAGTGTATGTTTGCGGTGTTGTACAAATAAGAGAAATCCTGAGACACCGAATTCAGAGGAACAGGAAAGAAGAGATTTTAAAATTACCGTTTCGATCTTTAAATTGTACCAGTGTCGGTATGCAAGAAATTTGTTGACAGAGAAATTAATAAAAGACGGTTCAAGTCAGGTGATGAATCTCGAACAGCCACATGTTCTGAGTTCATCTTGACATCTTCGTTGTTACATCTTGTCACTTCCCAGGATTCCCACTTGAATATAAGGTATCTGGGTGTTTTTCATGTTCTCCAACTTCTACCGATTAGATTTTAGAGCAGAGGCACCCATAACCGATCACTTAAGCGATTATGCGCCAGGTTTCGAGAAGTATGAGGCGCTGCAAAATTTTCCCGTGTAGGAAGATAGAAATCAGAGAGATTTTTTTGGTAATTTTATTTCATAAATTGAACTTCCAATGGAGTTTTAAAGTCAAGACTTGGTCGGAATATACTACCAATGTCTAGATTCTACCATTAGCACTCATTTAAACCATCCTCCTCGTTTTAGCATTCGAATCTTGGACATGTGTCATGGCACTATTGGTTCCGGCCTAATCAAGATTGAGTCCCACCCTTATTGAAATTATGGATCCTTATGGATTGCCGATGGGACATAGGAACCTTTATTATACATAACAAAACTCATGTTAGCAAATCTACAATGAAACTTTTGCAAAAATTGGATTGAAAATTAGACCTCCCCTGATTTAGTTATGCTTGTTAGAAGTGCATGTTTGTTGATTTCTTAACTGGATACATAAGTCCTCCCAATTGTGTTCATTGTTGCATGTAAATCAGTAATAAATATTTAAAGACATAGTCCAATCTCTTTTAAACATGTGAACCAAATGGCGGGACCCTAGGGTCCCATCGGCCCCTGGCTCTCGCATAAACTATGTGGCACCGTCAATATAACTTTGGATCCTTCTACGAAGGCGGCAATCAACTGCTCACATCATGAGCTACACATGGACATTCAAATCACTTTCTTTTAATGGTGATGCAATTAGTCATTTTTAAGGGTATCATGCTCATTTTTTAGATGGATTTTTGAAGAAATAAGTAAGAACATATTTTTGAGTGAAGTTATTAAGAGGAAAACTTAGTTGAGAGCAAGAGAGATCCAACGGTACGCTGCGAGATGTAGTAATGACTTCTAGCCAACAGTTACATGTTTAGGTTTAGGTTTAGGTTTAGGTTTATGTTACAACATAAGCACTCCAGCAAAATAAATAATTAATCACATTTTGAGACAGAGTCTATCCAGGCCCTTGGGGTCCCGCCATAAAGCTCATGTGTTGTTATGATGCTTTCTCTTTGATCCTCACCGAACCACATACCAATCAAATATAGGGTCCGGTTAACCCCTAAAGGACCGTAAGGCCCCCAGGGAGCTTTTGAAGGTAGAAAAGTGCAAATTGGATGAGATTGTTCCAAAGAAGCCCAAATTTGCGGGGAGAGGACCTTGGCTGTTTTTGCGAGATGGATCCAATGGTCTTTTCCGATCAGAAAATGATGAAGGATTGCATTTTTGGCGAATTCTTTGAGTCGCCGGAGAGCTTTCGGCAGCTTCGACGGTCTCTCATGGGCAACGTTTTTCCATAAGCGTGCAGTTCACATGAGAACCAAACGTGCCGTTTGGCAGAATTGAGGTGTGTCAGGAGTCAGAGGCCGCGCGTGAGAGGTTTGTGGGTTGTTGAGCGGTGAATTCGACTTTGAACGGAGACCTGATTGCACCGTTAGACGCTGATTGCACCAGTGAAATCAGGTCCTCCGTAAATCATCTTCGCGCAGTTGTTAGAGAGAGCGGTAGGTGTCTATCTCGTGGCACCGGACAATTTCTCGCCATCGCTCTCTCACGCATGAGTCACCATACGGACTCACTCCCTGCTTCAGCCATATAGAAGTTCTTGTGCACAGTAGCAACAACGTAGACCGGATCCTAGCTTGGAGGTTGAAGCCGGTGTCAAAGGTTGCGCTTCCGCCCACAAGGTAAACTTCCAGATCTGTTGAGTTTGTTTTTGAGTATGTGCGTGATTCATTTTGGACTCCGAATTCGGAACTGGCAGTTTGCAGCTACTTTTACTTGAGTTTAGCGGGAGTTTCGTTTCTGGCAATAGTTGCTTTTAGCCTGGTTTTGAACGAAAGAGATGCAATCGAATGTATTTGAATATTTCACTATGCAAGTCGCAGTCTACCTGCTTTTTGCGATTGTGATTTTGCCCCTACTGGTAGTCGGGTAACAAGCGGGGAGGTAGAAAACGCCGCTTCTAGCATGGATTCTGACTTAGAGGCGTTCAGTCATAATCCTACACATGGTAGCTTCGCGCCACTGGCTTTTCAACCAAACGCAATGACCAATTATGTGAATCAACGGTTCCTCTCGTACTAAGTTGAATTACTATAGCGGCACCGAGCATCAGTAGGGTGCTTGTACCCCAGGTCCAGTACCTCAGAGGCTCAGCCTCCTGGTCATTGCATACACCAATGCCACTGCTGTGGACTGCCTTCATCAGGTTTCCAAGTTCCAACTACACTACAGTTTACATGTCTGAAAACATATGAAACGCTTGGAATTATAGTAAGCATGCAATCTCAATCAAGATTCATTTGGACATCTGAAACATGTAACTCGTCACTGAATAACTTGTTACCATATGAACTGGTTGAATTTGAGAAGTAACCAGTTGAAGTTCAAGACTTCAGGAAAATTACCCATCTTCTAAAAAGGAAATTTTGGTTGTGAGCATTTAATTCTATGAGTTTTCGTTATCGTTTTGATGTGGTTTGTGGTTTCTGGGTTTAGGGTGGTGATCTGAGTCAAATGTATTTTTTGTTTATGAGAGCAATGTGGAGAATTTTGCAAATTCCGATCTGCGATGGGTATGACGATTGGTAGGTAGCTTCGTTGGTGGACTTGACTTCATTATTGGGAGTCTTCACAAAAAATTGGGCGCATGTGTGTGCTAAATCTAACCTCTCGGTGCTTTTTGTTTTTGTTTTGGATCCTCTTCAACAAATTCTCATTTTTTTTTGGGGCATAGTACTTATGGGAGATTCCACTGTGGCACATTCAAATTGCTACAGACAAGTTCTTCCACATTTCGGATGGAAAATTTCATGTCGTTTTCTCTCAATGTCTTAGAGTTGAGCATCTGAGCTAGAGTTTTTTTTGCATCTGAACTAGAACTTGAGTTAGAGTTGAGCATCTGAGCTAGAATTTTTTTGGGTCTGAGCTAGAGTTGAAGGCCATAAAAGATGGCCATTGTCCCTAGAGAGGCTCACACTGTTCTATCTTAAGCGAGAGTTGTTGTGGCAGCTTGGGTGAGAGAAGATTTGCAGAAATCAGATGATGTTGTAGCGGACCTTGTTTTCCTGTTGGATGAGGATATTTTGGTCACAGCTCCGCGACCAAAGCATGTGAGATTGCCAAAAAAGCCGGAGGCACGAAACTTGTGATATTTGTGGAGGCGTATGGTGGCGCATCGGTTGGGGTGGCGCCAACGACGGAGCGAGTTGAGGCGCTTGTGGCCGGCCCGAGCCAGCGAGGACAAGAACGATGGGCAGAGCTCGCAAGCGGTGTAAAACCACCCCTCTCCCTGTCATTATCAACATTTCTGGCACCGGTAGTCCGATTGTGAATGTGGATTGTGATCATGTTGTTGTTCATAGTGAGGCTAGGACGTCCTCCAAAGTAGTAGGTCCTGGATCCACGAGTCAGAAATCCTTGTTCACTTCTGATAATGAAAATGAGCCGTTGGGTTCTAATTTTCATTTGGATGGAGTGGGTTTTCCTAATTTATCGCGAGAGACTCCTCATTTGAAACCGGGTTTGAGATCTAATTCTAAATGCTCGCTTATCCCACCATTGCATACACTTGGGCGTTGTGATCAAGTTGTGAGGGTCCCGTGTATTGAACTCCCCGATGTCATGTAGTTAGATGTCAATTTCTCAGAGTCTGACTACTTTTAGGGAACTGTCATGAACGAATATTACGAACCAACCCATGGTTTGACATTTTTGAGCATCCAGTTGTATGATGTTTTTGGGTTGCACGATGTACCCGAGGTCGTGGTATAATGGGTGGATGAAAATGATAATATCCTTGAATTGCCCACACAACAAATGTGGGCTTTTTCTAGGGAATATCCTAGTGACAATGATAGTGACTACCAACCGAGTGACCAAGGAGAGGAGGATCCCCTATAAACTATGAATACATTGACTCCAAAAACCAGAACTTGGTTTATGGAGTCTAATAGGGCAGACCATGAACTTGGCATCAGATATGGGAATTTTGATTGCCTAGATAGGTTATCCGAGAAAGAAAGGTTTGCGGAGCACATGTGGAATTCGTCGGTATCGTCCATTCCACATGTAGAGTGGCGAGGTGGGTCCGAAGGTTTCAAGGACGGATTGGGCGAGTTTGAGAGTTTAGAGGAATATTTAATGTTGTTTTGGCCGCTAGACATGATGCGCAAAATTGTACACATGACGAATTTGTATGCCAGTCGATCTAACGGAAAAAATGGCACATTAGGTAGGCCAAAGTGGGTATATTTGACCGTGTCCAAATTGAAATCTTGGTGTGCAATTGTAATTTTCATGGGTCTAAAAAAATTTCAAACCAAAGGTTGCATTGGTCCTCTATTGATATATTATATTCACGAGAAATTAGCTCTATAATATGTAGAAGAAGATTTGAGGACATATTGAGATGTATACATCTTGTTGATAACGACCACATAACTACAAATAAAGATGAACCAAATTATAGCAAAATCGCCAAATGTGAGTGGTTAGTGCGCGAGCATAATGTGTTGTATTCCCAATATTGGCAGCCCGAGTAAAACCTTACTATTGATGAGATGATGGTAAATTATTGCGGAAAATATTCACTTATTAGACAATATATGAAAGCAAAGCCTACTCAATATGACATAAAAATTTGGTGTTTAGCAAATAGTGTGTCAAAGTATGTCTAAAAAATGGAAATTTATTGCGGTAAAAGTGAAGAATGTGAGGGTGAAGATCAAAATACCGGTTATAAAGTGGTGACTAGTTTAGTGAGCGGGTTGGACCACGTGGGACATGTGATCACTTGCGATAATTGGTTTACAAGTCCAATTTTATTTTGGGATCTTTCGAAGCTTGGTTTCAGAACTACTAGGACTTGTAGAACCAATAAGCGAGGTTAGCCAAGTGCATAAACAATTGACAAGGCTAAAGCCGTTAGAGCGGTTCCTCGTGGTACAATGTGGTGGTGAATGTACGCATCACATCAATTGGCCGCTGTCACTTGGCTTAACAACAAGCCGGTGACAATTTTGACTACGGCTATGTTCCCCATAGATGCAACAAATGACATGTTTGTGGGCAGATGGCATAAAAATGCCGTAAAAGACATCCATTGCTCACCCGCATTGGTATATTACCAAGACTACATGCGGGGAGTAGATGTGCAAGATCAATTGCGGGGCAATTATTCTGTACAAACACGAGATCACAAATGGTGGCATAGAATTTTGTTACATTTATTAGATATATCTCTTGTCAATGCATATATTTTGTACCGTGCTCGTATGCAAAGGATAGGTGAAAGTGTGATGAGCCAAGTAAAATTTCACTATGAAGTGGCCACCAAGATGTGTGTAACGTTCTCAAATATTATGAGATTCAAGAGGCATGTTCCTCCCAACCTTAGAGCTTATATACTAGATACTACTATGAGTTGAAGCCACCTCCAACTAGTAGTTAAGTATATGCTAGCAAGCTCTCCCTCCATGCCTTTAGGATAATTCTAAGTGCACTTAACTAATGGTCGTTACTTACGAGGTAGAACCAAGTGTAAAACCATAGCTTCAACTAGTTAACTCCCTTTACCTTTAGGACTGCTAAAGCACTTAGGATAGCGCCTCTAGTCTTCTAGTAAAGGAGTCCTAGTTGAATGAGAGGTTGTAAATAAACAATAAACAATAAATATGTAATGCACGTTATACACCTCCCCACTTAGAAATGAACGTCCGCGTTCATGAATTATCCCAAATCGTAGTGCATCAAGACAAATATAGTCAAGACCACCACTAATTTAAGCGAGTCATGGGATCTGTATCTGTACCATGCTCCATGTCAATTGGCAGGGTGAAACAAGTTAATAATAACACCCCATTTATAGGATCGTGTGCAAGCATGAAAGAACAGAAGGCGTCTACCCCGAAGATACCTTCCACCTCAAACGTTTTTGCGCAGCTGGGGCTTCGCGGTCACGCTTAACACCATGGCATGTAAGTCTGTCCTCAAACTTTGCTACCGTATCCCAGTACTCCTTGAGGACTTCTACACTCAAGTTGCATTCGGGCTCCCATAAATTATGCTCAAGTGCATATCCAAGCCATTTGATAAGATAGAATTTCTTGGGGCGAGAACGAGACCCTCTATCTTTGTGTAAAAGCACGCGTTCTACTTCATAAAATGCATCTTCCTCAAAGACTGGCAGAGGGGGAGGCTGTACCCTGCCATCGACCACATAAGGCCTAAGAAGCGACACATGAAAGACATCGTGGATCTTAAATGTATCTGGCAGTTGCACGCGGTATGCTACCACCCCTATCCTTTGTACCACCCGAAATGGGCCAATCTACCTTGGTAAAAGCTTTCGAGCTCATGGGACCTTCAACTTAATGTTGGCAGTACTTACTAGCACTTACTGGTCCACTTCAAACGAGACCTCTCGTCGATTCTTGTCAGCATAGAACTTTTGTTGTTGTTGCGCAGCAATGAGATGTTTATTGGCCTCGCCAATCACATGTGTCATATGCTCGACAAAATTATGCGCAGTAGGGATTTGACACCTGCTGTTCCCACTAATTGGTATCCGGGGTTGCTGACCATAGTTCAGGACAAACGGAGTATTCCGTACAGACTCTTGCCACGAGCTATTATATGCAAATTCAACTACTGCAAGGAATTCATCCCAATCATCTTGCACTGGGTTGGCATAATGCCGCAACATATCCTCCAGGATACGGTTTACCCATTCCGTCTGCCCATCATTTTGAGGATGGAATGCGGTGGACATGGCCAACCTTGTCCCCAAAAGACCATGCAATGCATCCCAAAACCTACTTGTGAATCTAGCGTCCCTGTCGCTTAGGATTACCCTGGGTAGACCATGCAACTTATATACATGATCACGGAATAACCTTGCCGTACCTTCAGCAGTAACGTGTGTGGTGGTTGGCATAAAGTGGGCCATCTTGGACAACTTATCCACGCACACAAAGATGGCATCATAACCATTAGTAGATGGAGTCAATCCAGAGATAAAATCCATACTCACTACTTCCCAATTTCTATCAGAAATCTCCAATGGTTGTAAAAGGCCTGCTGGTTTAAGAGTATGGGCCTTGCTCCTTTGGCAAATCTCACAAGATTTTATATAGCTTCTGATGCACCCTTGCATCTCAGGCCACCAAAAGTTTACTAGCACCTTCTTATACGTCTTAGTTACCCCTACATGACCGCTATACATTGCATCATGATACTCACGGAGCAAAAATGACCTGATATTCGATCCTTGGAATGACACATCTGGAACCACAACCGCATTTTCATACCACCAGATGTGATTTTCATAAACAAAATGTTTCAGATTGTGCGGGTTTGAGAACCAAGGATCAAGAGCATACCCGGCAATGATAGTTTGATATAACTTCTGATCACTGACGAACTCCGGGTACCCCTTCGGATTGTTGTCTTGCTCAACAGGATCACCTCGCTTAGCGTCTGCAGCCACCATTTGAAGGACCGAATTACTTGGAGCAGACCGCGGTGCCATCAAGGCTAGCTAGTCACCCGGGTCTAGTGGATTCCGACTCAGAGGATCTGCCATATTAATCCTTCCTGGTCTATACACCCATCTATAGACAAAATTTTGCTCAAAGAACTCCAACCACCGAGCTTGACGCCTTGATAACGTTTGTTGTGTTTTTAAATATACCAGAGGGTTATGATCTGTGACGATCGTGCAATCTGCACCCTCTAGGTAACACTGCCAGGTTCGTATGGCGTGCACAACTGCTGCAAGTTCTTGTTCACCAGTAGTGTAATTTTTCTTAGCGGGAGAAAATTTCTTACTCTCAAAAGCAATAGGTTTACCTCCCTGAAGTAAGACGGCCCCTGCTCCGAATAAAGAAGCGTCACTAACGACCTCAAATGGCTCTCCTAACTTAGGTAAGGTCATAACTGGTGCATGTGTTAAAGCATACTTAACATTCTCAAAAGCGCGTTCATACTCATCAGTCCAAATGTACTTGACTTTGCTTCGCGTCAGAGAAGTCAAAGGCGCAACCAGAGTGGAATATCCATGTATGAATCTGCGGAAATAATTGCAAATCCCCAAAAATGATCGTAATTGTCCGACTTCAAGAGGTCTATGCCACTTGGCCACAGTCTCAATTTTCTTAGGATCCACCTTGATGCCTTCCTTGCCAACAATATGTCCTAAATAATGCAATTCATTCTTTCCGAAATGACACTTAGACATCTTTGCATAAAAATGATTCTCTCGTAGAATTTGAAGTACTTGTGCCAAATGACTGACATGTTCCTCCTCGTTCTTTGAAAAAATTAAGATGTCATTCAGATATACCAAAACAAACTTTCCAATGAACTTGTGAAAAACACGATTCATTACTCCTTGAAAAATTGCTGGTGCATTGGTCATTCCAAAACTTAATACTTTGAATTGGTAATGACCAAACGGTGTTCTAAACGCCGTCTTAGGAGCATCCTCCTCGGATATCCTAATCTGGTGATAACCTTGTGCCAAATCAAGAGATAAAAATACTGTAGAGCCGGCTAACTGGTCAAAAAGATCATCAATACGAGGCAACGGATAACGATTATTTACCGTTTGCTTAACAAGTGCCCAATAATCCACCACCATTCGCAGCGTTCCATCATTTTTCTTGACGAACAAGATGGGAGACCCATAAGGCGATGAACTAGGTTCTATCCATCATTTTTCCAAATACTCCTTGATCTGTTTCTTGGCCTCCTGCAGCTCGAGAGGACTCAACCTATAGATCGGCCTAAATGGCGGCTTGCCATCTGGCTCTAAAAGAATAGTATGGGCCATTTCCCGCTCTGGAGGTAACCCTGTAGGTATGGGCTGAAAAACATCAGCATATTCCTCCAACACTGTGGCATAAGGTGTTGCCACTGTGTCCTCTACGTTGTCTCCAACCGCGGTCAACTGAACTAAGAACGACGTTGCTCCCTTTCGAATTAACCGTTTGAACTGCATGGCGGTGAATCTATGGGGATTTGGACTCTGATATTGCATTGGGTTCACATGCAGTGTTATTTTACGGCGGCCCTTATACAACACGCAACATTCAGATGCAAAATCCAAGCGTGTCTTGTGCTGCACTAGCCAATCATTGTCCAATATCAAATCAATGCCTTCACTTAACTTTGCCACCAGGCAAGTAATTTGGCTTTGATATTGTTGTATTCTAACATGAACTTTAATCTTGCCGTCCGTTTGGACTTCATCACCATTGCCTAATACCAGTGTGTTACTGCCATTTTTCACTTTTAACCCAAAGGTCTTAGCAAAATCAGAACTTACAAAGCAATGTCATGTGGCACTATCCATTAATACAGATGCATCCTGATGAGCTACTTGCCCTGAGAAACTCATCATCAGTTGAGAAGACAGAATGAGCTGATTCAACACACGTGGCCTAGGTTCATCCAAATAAACATGTCACTATACTGAGTTTGATTCAAATTGATGGATCAACTTAAATCTTGGTAGCGTTCTCTTAAGACTTTTTGTTTTACGTTTGTCAACAATAAAACAAACACCGGTCTCATAGGGCGCTCCCTCTTTACCGTGCAAATAAGATCTCAATAAACTTTGCAAATCATCCACTGATGGTATAATCAATGAGAACGCTCCATAAACTTTGGAGTTCACATCTAACACATCACTGAGTGGGAGTAACGGAGTTGGAAAAATAATGTCTTTATTCAAAATATCAGACACGATTATATTAAATTGCTTATTGACTAAGCCCTGAATCACTTCCAAAGCATCACTAGGCAAATCAAAAATACCCTCTGAAACTTGAACAGGTCCTGACACTAGCCCACTGCCTAAGTGTCGGACTTGTAAAAAGGCTTCTTGCCTTTCTTTGCAGGTTGCTGCTCAACACTCTTCTTGTCATTAGAACAATCTCTAGCCAAGTGTCCTTCCTTGTGACATTGAAAACAAAGACCATCCTTTTTGTCAGTGCTTCTTGCCGAAGGGGCCTCCCCTTTACCCTGCTTACTCTTCTTGTAAAAGGCGGAAGAGCGGCCGTCAGAGCGGCGAGACTTGTTGTCTCTAATTGGCCCTGTGTGGCCATTGGTCTTGACAACCGGTGCATCAAAATGAGACTTATCATTGTCCCGTCCTTTTGTATCTTGTGTGTATGTAGCGTCTATAGTCACTGCATAATTGATGAGACGCTTGATGTCCTCCCATGGCCCACCATCGCCCTTAAGATCCACCAAGACGTTCTTGCGGATATCCTCTTTGAGACCTGATATGAATCTCTCAATCTTATCTCCCCGGAAGACAAGATTTTTAGTAATGTGTGAGCACAACTGCTGAAACTCATTTGCATACTCCTCAACATAATCTTTCTGTTTAAGAACACGAAGCTTGTTCTGGGCTACCAACTCCTGATTGACACTGCCATAAGCAGTGAGTAATGTATCATAGGAGTTATCCCAGAGCTGCGGATCTTTCTTATCCGCTGCCAGCTCCAATCCAAGCATATCCCAATGTTGTGACACATTGGTTTCCAAATATGTTGACGCAATTGTGACCCACTCCTCAGGAGCAATCTGGCGTGCAACCAAGAACTTTTTCATCTGGTTGAGCCAAGCCAGAATGGTAATTTTGGACTTATCCTTGAACCGTTCCGGCTTGCCAGCAGATGTGGTGGACTTAAAACGGTCCCCCTCATTATACTACTTCAAGAGTTGGACCTGACATTCCAATGCTTCCAAGTGATTGGAATGCGTGTTCACAATCGAGAAGGTTATTTCACCTTGCTGCTCTACACGTTGAAATTGACTTAAGTCATCAAACAATTTTCCATTGCAGTAATCCTGAATAGCTTGGACCACCAAACTACGGATACTTGCATCACTCGGTGAAGAGGATGTACCAATCGGGAAAACCTAGGGAGGACTATCCTCCCTTGATGGTCCAGAAGTGTCCATATCCTCGATGGCCATAACATAAACACACAAAATACAATGCCAAAAATTTGCGGGACTGCTCACGCGGTCCTGTACAATAAAAACCAAAACAGGAGACAAAACAATTCTACCCCCCAGTAGCTTTCCCCAACAGAAAAATTAACCTCGTGTCTAAGAGCCACAGGAGACGACGTAACTCTCCTCTGCGACGTTCACTGCCCAGGCAGCAGGCTGCCTCCCTCTGCTAGGCCGGAAGGAGACGAGACGAGACGAGGCAAGACGCGACCCCCCAGGATCGCAACACCTTCCAGAAAAATTACCAGCATAACAATTACACAGCGGAAGTTAATAAAAACCCAAATGAAAACAAGGTACAAGAGTGCCGGCTCTGATACCAATGTAACGTTCTCAAATATTATGAGATTCAAGAGGCATGTTCCTCCCAACCTTAGAGCTTATATACTAGATACTACTATGATTTGAGGCCACCTCCAACTAGTAGTTAAGTATATGCTAGCAAGCTCTCCCTCCATGCCTTTAGGATAATTCTAAGTGCACTTAACTAATGGTCGTTACTTACGAGGTAGAATCAAGTGTAAAACCATAGCTTCAACTAGTTAACTCCCTTTACCTTTAGGACTGCTAGAGCACTCAGGGTAGCACCTCTAGTCTTCTAATAAAGGAGTCCTAGTTGAATGAGAGGTTGTAAATAAACAATAAACAATAAATATGTAATACACGTTACAATGTGTACTTCCAATGTGCAGCGCATGTGTGTCATTCCTCATTGAGCGGGCATTCCCAGCCCAGATGTCACGCATTATACCTTGTTTTGGACACGCAGCGAGGGAAAAATAACGCGGAGAAAGTTTGTTATATACAGGAAGCGGCAACAATTCTATTGCCCCACATGTGGAAACATTCCAGTTTGCATGGGCAATTGCTTTGTGGCACACCATAGTTGATGGTCATATACTATTCACATGTCATTTGCAATTTTTATTGAGACTTTTTTCCAAGTCCGTATGTGCACTCTAGTATGAGTAAGGATTTATGAGGGTGAAGAATGTGAGGGTGATTTTTTTTTTATTTTTTTTATTACTTGTTATCTCCCACCTTTCCGAGGCAATCAAAGCCTAGCATTGGGAGAAGATCCTGAGTGATTGGAAGTGGGGAAAAGGGGTCTCAATCCTTGAGGTGGTTCAACCGATTTTAGAAGAGCATTGATAGTGTATCATGAGCCAACCCCATGCTCCAAACCGGATTGGACATGGGGCACTAACAAAAATTTCAGTTTTTGGGCCCAATCTCATTGCTTGGAGACTTCAGAGTCCCATATTTTTTTTCCCACACCTCAAAATTTGACGAAAACAATTCCACATGAGGGTCATGATGTTCTTTACATGTGGTAAAAATTTCAGATGTTTTGGAGCACTTCTAAGCAATCCGATTCCAGCATAAGTACGAAGTACCCCTTGCCCGAACAATTTCCATCAATCTTCTCAACGGTGGCATTTTCTCAGAAATTGTGCGATCTTGGCGATCTTTTTTTCATAAACAAGTTATGTAAGTCTTCTTTAGTTTCAACGGTGCCGATCGTGAAAATTACCCCACACTAATAAGAAATTGAGCTTGCTACAAGAGCTAATCAAGAAAACATGACCTAAGCTAAAACACCCCCGGTCCTTTAGGGGTTAAGAAAACGAGCCACTTTAGACCCATCTACCTTATCACACTTGATGAAAGTCTGAAATGTAATTAGTAATGAAACATGGATGAAACCTCGTATCAAGATGTACAGGTCAGCTTGGATGAACCCTTGCATCAAGGATTAGGCGTGATCTCTGTTACCAATCAGCACTTAGGAACGTGGCAGGGTATAAGCCCCATGTAACTAAGGCCCAAACCACACGGGAGGAACGGCAATGAGTTGGATGAATAGCATTGGTTCAAATGAGCAAGTGGTTGCCACATGAGAGGAAGTATGGGGAGTGGCAACAATGACTTTTTAGCTTCGGATTTTGCTTTGGATCTTGCTTCGGGATCTACTTGGCAATAAAGTAGAGTGACATGGCACAATAAATGTAGTTCACAACTACCGGGCACTAGTGCCCGGAAGTCCCACAATATAAGGAGAAAAATGAGGAAAATGAGACTTTTCGTGGGCAAGGTGCCATGTTGGAGGAAGTTGTGAAACTTCCGGTGCCTCTCGTGTGGGAAGTTAATGTATATATTCATTTCATTCAAAGGGATAAACAACTTTTGCATAATACACATATTGTGTTTTATCATGGTATCGGCTCAGAGAACCTTAAATATAGGCACTCGGCGTGGTGTGTTTGTTTTGCAAAGAAGTGAAAAATACTCTGTGTTCAAACTTTTAGGTCTAGGCAGATTTTCAATAGTCTCCTGCAATGGCTGATATTGAAGATGACACCACTACACTAAATACAATATTTGGTGTTTGATTACATTTAGTATTGTTACCAACTCTGCTCAACATTAATTTTCAATTCTTGGACAATTAGTGTTAGACATAAATGCGCCACCACCTTTCTTCCTGTGAAACACTCTTCTTTGATCGCTTCAAGAATCTCTCTCGTCTTCCTCACTTCTTTAAGCTTCCATTCAACCAAAACCCTCGTGATCTAAGATGTGTAGGTTGAGTGGAATCTCGTCAACGACTCAGAAGAGTGCACTGCGCTTGTTCATTTGCTTTGTTGATGGAGATTGTGTGCTCTTTTGTTGGAGATGAATATGAGGTCATGTGCAATACATGTGATTGTTTGTTGAGGGGATTCAGGAGGCATGTGTCCGAGCCATGTATCTTGGCTTGCAATAAACCAAGAAATGAGGAACTAAACCTCCTCCTTACTGGCGCTAAATTTGTGCATGTAACTTCCACATATTACCATAGTTGATGTTTAATGTTTGAGTTTACATTTAATGTTACTTACTTTCATAGGGTTAGTGATACTTAGTGTATGCGTTCGTATTTAGTGTATCAAACACTAAATGTCATATTTAGTGTAGTGGAACATATGTTGGAAATACAATAGAATGTAATGTGGCACTACAACTACTGCCACAAGAAGAGGAATCTATAGATCTATCACTGAGAATAAGAGATTCGAGTAGACTTGCCTATTCCATTGTTCTAGTAGACTAGAAGCCATGTGCACATGAAGAAGGAGAAAGTTCGGTATACACCTCTTCCCGCAAAACAAGGACATGGTGAACTCATGCAACAATGACAAGGCACGAGAACAAAGGATTTGCGTCACGCCTCCGCCAAGAAGCTTGACCTTCATATCTATCCAACTTGCCTACCACCTTGGACCCCCCTCGAAAAAATAAATGAAAAAAAGTCTTTGCTAAAAAAGTTAATCAGCTTAAAACTCCTACATATTTTTAGTGACTTGGTCATATTTTTATGTTTATTTATTGTTTTCTTTGCTTTGACTTTCCTTCCATCCACCATAGCCACAACCCATTGCAATACATACAAACCTTCCCAAAACACATACCACCTTCAAAACCCATGGGTAGATCACTTAGTGCATTTTAAAAACGACGTGCGGCATAATATAGAGAGGATTAAAATCATTTGAAATAAAAATTATAAAGGAATTCCAAATAATGAAGGGGCCATTAAATGTAGACAATCCCATTATAAGTAAGTTAGATGAACATAAAACGCGGGCCATTATTTTTTTGTAAAATTAATATAGGGGCTGAACATAAGGATCCTAGAATGTATGTTTAGTATGGTATGTAAATGGGTTTAGGACTCACGGGGATCGATGATAATTCCGTGATCACGGGTTAGGTTTGTGACACGGGTTAGGTTAGTGTGATCTACCCGTGTCAAAACCTAACCATTCTTCGTCAAATTTTCACTTTTCTTCACCATTCTAATGGCTAAATTTTGTGTCTTTTCTATCAATCCCACTTTGTCGTCTATAGTCATGGATGCAAGTGGAATTTTTCCGGAAACTCAATCCCCTACACTACCCCAAAGCATAGCTTCCAAACACAAACCCAATAGAGAGTGGAATGTCAATGCAATCATGAGATTACTCAATTCATACCAAGAACGGTGGATTGTAGTAAAAACCGGGAGACATTTCACGAGCATAATTAGGAGAAAATCACTAATGAGTTGGATGCATCGTGGCCTATGGTTTCGAAAGAGTTGGTTAAGCATGGTTGTGATAAAGTCGATATAATGAGGCAAGCATATAACTAGTACAACCAATCACATTCTAAAATTGGTAGCACCCCTTGCAAATGCATGTGGTACGAGGGAGTACATGAGACCTTTGTAGGCTTTGCAAAGGCTTTTGGAGCTCGTGGAGGCTATGACCAGGGACAACGTGTATGCAGGTTCCATTTCTTCCACCCATGATGAGGACCCCAAATCTCCAAGCCATGAAGTTCTAGTGCTTGGGCCTGCACGAGAAGATTCTACATCTCCTCCATGACTACAGCATGCACCAAACCAAGTGTCGCTAGAGCTCTAAACAAGAAGCGCAAAGCTCAAATGAAGACCTCTCCTACTTTGACATGTGCATTGGTTGTTTTGCGGAATTCTTGGCAAAAATCAAAATAATGAAGACAAAGATGCAAAGAGAATTTGCAAAAAAGCTTTTGTGATACCAAAAAAATAGCTACAAAGTCTATGGAGGTGCAAAAGACTATATTTCATGAGGTTATGTAAAATATATATATAATTGTACATTTATTTTGTACATTCATGTGTCAAGCATCTATAGGATGGTGTTCAAGCCAAGTTTAAAATAAAACATCCCAACCATTGTTCTCCAACCATTTTTGCTTGGTCTTTCTCATTTGGGCAAGGAACTTGATTGAATCCTACTAGAATATCACTACGTCATCACATGCCCACAATTTTGGGTTCAGGAAAGCTCGCAAAAGTTGTGCAAAATTGCACATGGCATCATGATTGTACATGGTGCCATGTCCACTTGGGCTAGCATTGCCCTCAAAATCCGTCATCTATTCTTCATTGACCAAAACGCACTTTTGATTAGTACTCGCCTAGAAATTCATTGTTGCCTTGAATATGTTATTATCCTTACTATAGGGTTAAGCGTCTTATAGTTCTTTGTCGAATTAGGACAAATTGAATATGCAACATCATCCATTATGAAGGGATGGACCTCCAAGCCACCAATATGCACTATGGGATATTGAAGAATTTCTCTGGTTCATAATTTTCTGTATGAAAAATAATACTTGAATTGGCCACTATTTGCCACTCCGTTGGGTGCACATGCCCCATAAGAGTTTATTCTCGTTGCAAACAACTTGTACAATTATACTAAAGCTATGTTTCTGATTGTAGAGGTTTGTAGGGGTAAGGCTTATTTATTTGTTTGGCTTCGTTGCGAGGGGAACATGTGTACCATCAAACACCCCTGTAATTTGTTGAACCACAGTGATATAATTTGTTGATAATCTCTTGCAAATGGTCTCGAATGTATGTGCTATACAACTTGTCATAGTTTTCTAGAATGTCACAAATGATATCCATATATTTGCGGATTGTTGATGTTCCCACTCGAAACAATTGGGTCATGAGCTCATGTCGTGTGCCATGTGCGAGTATGTTGATAACCAATTGACAACTTCGTGCGTGGGTAGGGATTCTCTCACGTAGTATGAAGATCATAGGATTTATAGGGAGACTTGCACAACCAAACTCTCACATACAAAGAACATCATTTGATAGTATTGATGGAATTTCATGTCCAACATTTATGGGCTACATAATCAAACTTCGTTTTGATGACCGAGAATGGGGGAAGCGCACCAAGTACAAGGTAGCAAGGATTTTGGGCACGAACAAGGACTGCCAGAGCCTACACTGGGTGTCGGGCAATTTAAAGTGTCCAAGGATCATGGGGGCGGGTATTAGCCATATGACAAACCGAGCATCATCAAGTGGGTATAAACAAGGATGCCACGAGGGTATTGGAAGTTGCCGGGTAGAAAACCTTAAGAAGAGAAACTAATGGGCCACTTGAGGATAAGTGAGTCGTGTCCAAAATTAATGGGTCATTTAAGACTAGTGATCCACATTCACAAAATTTGTGAGCTACACCAAATTAGTAAGCCACTGGAGATTAGGAGGCCATTTCGCCAATTAGTGACCCATTGGAATTAATGAGCTCCATTTTAGATTGGTCGACCTAGTGCCACTTAGATAAATCATAGGCCACTTAGGTAAAGGTAATGGGATGTGGTAGAAAATGATGGCTAAGAAATGAGTTCTTGGCAATTCTCATAAAATTCCCCATACTTAGATAATGCCTAGGTAGATCTTAGAATACAATCTACCACTTTTTGAATGTAATAGGAGATGGGGATTATATGTTTTCTTATGAGGACTTCCGGACGAGCGGACTTCATCTTCTAGGAGAAATTGAAGGTATAGTAATCTGGGAGAGAGGCACATGTTAGATGCCATCTCTCAATACAAATAGAGTTAGGATTAGTGCTAGGATATATACCTTGTTCACAAATATAAGCCATGCATGAGAGCTAGGTCCTTTGTATCTTACCATTTTTGCATGCAAGAGTTTTAAGCTCAAACTTACTCCATAGCTATTCAAGGTAGAGACAAAGTAATTGTTAACATAGAGGATATCAAGTCAAGAGGTTTTGATTAAGAGACTTGAAGAGTGCTATGTATAGAAACTCACATGAGGTGAGAGTAGTTGCATG
This sequence comes from Polytrichum commune, assembly GCA_950295325.1. NCBI lineage: Eukaryota > Viridiplantae > Streptophyta > Polytrichopsida > Polytrichales > Polytrichaceae > Polytrichum > Polytrichum commune. Next base: position 39,686,701 of record OX485803.1, on the reverse strand, counting down.
ATTTGAAGAATTGTGTGATATAGCTTGTGTGAGAATTAATTAAAGAAACTCAAATGATGTGAGAATAGTCACATAAGTGGAAGAAATTAATCTGTATAATACATTAATTAAGAAATTATAAAGTAAGTGAGTGAAAAAAGAGTAAGTTTGAGCGGTTACTTGAGAGTCTTGTGAAAAATTAAGGAGTTTCATATATGTGAGTGAAATTTTATGTTGTCTCGTACACGGGTGATATAACATCACTAGTATCTTGATGCTAACCATCACGCATTGTTGTTGTCTAGTTTCTTATAAGAAAACTCACTATATTTTGGTGTTAATGAAATTATTAGTTTTCAAAAGTTAGTAGGGCATTTAGATAAGATGACAGTTGCTAACTTGGGTAGGCAACACCAAAGATCTTAGGACTCCTATTTCAAGAGTTCTTGAGAATATTTATATCTATTTTGAGTTATAAGTTATCCTTTCATACCATCTATATTGCTTAAACTCGTTGCATATATTTTGAAGCTCATATTACTTATGTTTCCGTATGCCCTCAATAATACGACAACTTTATGCCATTTGTCATATTAATGAGAAGACGACACCTCGATAATACGACTTCTTTTGTGTTTCCCAAACTTGTCATACTAAAGAGGGAGAACGGTATCCAGTTCACTTGCAGTTACCTTGACACTGCAGTGAATCCAGCAAAGCTACTAAGTTATAATCTGATTAACAATGTGCAAGCATCTAAAGGTTCAACATCCACTCCCATCCGACAATGAGTTTGTGTTCAATGGTGAACACTGACCACTTGCAACTAAGCACTGGCCCAACACACATTGGGCCTTCTCAATACCATTTACAGCGTCACAACCCTAATCAGGACACCATTCCCTTTACCCGTGTATGTGAAACATGTGTCAAATCGTCAAACATGTACACATGCCTAGATTAACACCTACCAATGTACACATATTTCATTCGAATTTCTATGCTCATTCTCACACATGCACGTGCGTGTAGGTGGCCCTCTTCCACGCGTGAACCCTAGTTGGAAGCAATCCTGACGATTCGGCATTTCCTAACTGTCAATGGTAATGAGAAGGCTGCAACATACATAATTGCATTTCGTCGAATCTTAGACTCTTAACTAAAGCTACACTAAAGCATGTACGACAACTTAGTCCTGCATCTCTATGACACGGCAACTCTCACTACGTAGTCAAAATCCCTTCTAATGTGTGTTTTAGGCTCATGAACGGCGAGTCCTTCGATGCTCGCAATATTCGTCCTTTCACTACCTGTGCTAGAAACTAGAATGGTCGATTGGCCACATATGTATTAGATAACCGACGAGCCGCGGAAGCGGCGAGTAGGTTATCAGACATAACCGGTTGTCCACTTTTCAATCGCAACCCTTGATCTTCATGATCCAAGGGCATAGGACGCAAGTTGAAAGGTGAGAAGGTTATGAGTTGCAACTTGTGATGGCGATGGTGACGGGTTGCCAATGGGATGGAGCCACATTGGCGTTGAAAAGTCAACAACCGGTTATGAATTAGGAATATGTAGAAGAAGCTGGAAAAGTACTGAACAATCCACTTGTCAAGCCTAGTATTTTGTCATCAAAATCAACTCTTTGGATCAAAGATGAGCCTCACAAATACATGTCATTCAGTACTCCACTTTGACAGAATTGCAGGTTGACTTGTTCATAGAGATGCCGATGAACGGAGAGGATCGACCACTAGTTAAAGATAAACCGGTTGGGTTTGAGAGATCACTGGCTGAATTTCAAGACTTCAGGAAAATTACCCATCATTTTAGAGGAATCTATAGAATACACCTCAAAAAAAAAAAATTAAAAAAAAAACGAAAGATGTCAACATATAACTGGTTGGACTTGGAAACACGAGGATCTCTACCGGTTACACCAAAAATTCTACCCGGACACCACGAGACACCATAGAGTCAACCTTGTGTGGCTGACTTATCCTAAGCATCATATGATGTGGCAGGAGCCCGTAATTCATAGTTTTGTTATAAATAATATATATACTACTAAGTTAGTACTTACTCCGAACATCGAAGTTTGCACTATAATATTAGAGAATTTCAGGATTTACCGACAAAGGCATAACTGCAGACAACAACACCTTCCTGGCTCTTTCCTGAACAATATTCTCTTTCTGGGGCTCCCGATCGAAAGAATGCGCAATTCTTGTTCGTTGCGTAATTTTTGTGCAAAACGTCGCAGCTCTGTTCTCCGTATCAGATGAAAGCTGTTCAAGTAGGCTACAGATATGGACAGTGGTCTGGGGGTGAGTAGAGTCAGGGCGTGAGTAAACAAAATGTTCATGGTCTCGAAAAATTCATGAAAGAGTGTGGGAGTTTGTCCAGTCGTTGTTCTGGTCTTGTTTGGTTACGAGATCCTTCCGTTTTGATGCTCGGAATGGGGTTCCTTGTTTGAGGCCGGCTGATGTGGTGGAGTTTGAGTTTGAGTGTAGGTGAAACTGGAGAAATTTGATTTCTTCCAAACCTGTGGCAGTAGTTGACACTGAATTGAAGTGAAACGAAGCAAGGTGAGCTCCGACTCTAGATCCTTTCGCACATCCGAAATTCACTTGGACAATCTCGCTCAGGAATCCTTAGAGTAGAATATTCACTTTGAGCTCGTCTAAACTATGCCGCATGTTCTCAAATTCTTTTGAAGAATGTGGGATTTTGTTAGGAATCTTCAAAGTAGAATCTTCGCTTTGAGGTTGTCAGGGTGTGGCTAATGAAACAGTGTTCATGGTCCTAAATTCTTTTGCCAAAGAATGTGGCCTACGTTTGTTAGGAAACATCAAATTAGAATCAATTTCACCTAGTCCAGGTGTGGCTAAACAATGGTCATGCTACCAACCTCTTTAGAAGAGTTTTCTTCGGAGTTTGGTAAGTCGTTGTTGCTGTTTTCATTTGGTTCTGAATTGATCCCTTCCATTTTGATGTTCGGAATCATGGTATCAGTTCATCAATTTATGTAAGCAAGCAGTGGGGAACCTCCACGGAGCGGCTATGTCCGTGGTCTGAAATTCTTTTGAAGAATGTGGGAGTTTGTTAGAAATTTTCAAAGTAGAATCTTCACTTAGACTCGTCAAGGTGTGGCTAATGAAATGATGTTGATGGTCTCAAATTCTTTTGCAGAAGAATGTGGTCGAAGTTTGTTAGGAAACCTCAAAATAGAATGAATCTCATCAGCTCGTCAAGGTGTCATGGCTAAACAAGGGTCATGCAATCATATTCTATTTGAAGAGTGTGGTCGGAGTTTGTTAAATCGTTATTGCTGTTTTCATTTGATTCGGAATTAATATTTTTCCATTTTGATGTTCGAAATTATGTTTACAGTTCACCGCTTCATATAATTAGCAGTCGTGATCAGCCTCCATGGAGCGGCTTCGAAGGGCATGGCTTGCCTTCCTCATCTTGGTGGACCCTGGTTGGACTCGTCTCATATACGATGACAAAAATAGCGACGGCGACATCAACAAGTCTCCTGCAGGGACTCTTGCACCAATTGTAGGTCGTGACGTCCAAATCCATCATGAAGAGCCTGACCAAGCTGTCGATGCTCCACCGGCTCCAAGTGGTGAAACATCACAACCTCATCTACAGAAACGTGGTGTCCAGCATCGACAGGACCGCAAGAGGAAATGGATTTCGGAAATTCGGCCGCCGAATGGCTCCAAGAAAGTGTGGCTAGGCGGTTACCACACATATCAGGAAGCAGCTGCCGCATACGACGTGGGCATCTTCTACTTCAAGAAACCGATCCCCTACCACTTCGCTGATTCCCATTCCTTTCTTCTTAATCTTAATCTTCCTCCTTCAGACACCTCGGAAGGAATCCGATTAGGACCTCAAGAGCTCAGGAGAACTGCCGAGCTGGCTGCTCAAAGGGTGAGGAATACTACTCAAGGTAAATTTGTACCCGTGATCCAACCAGCCTCACATCAAACCGACGACCACTCCAACAAATTTCTGGAGGAGGAAGTTCTTCATGACCACAATTCCACAGTGTTCCCCCTCGATGTTGTTCCGAACAGTACTGAATTTGCGGACTCAGCCTCAACCTGCAAGTCCTTGAGTACTGTTTTTGCAGACATTCCTGCTCCGGAGTCTCCTACTAGGTCCGACGGCGTCGATATTGTTGAGAGGTAGATTACTCCGCTCTGTTCATCCTCGTATCTGATAAGATGGCTCTTTAAGGTGCTAGAAATCTGGTAGGTTTGAAATGAATTTGACATTGAGTTGCATGTCATTTAACATAGTATGCGTGCCAAGTTATGATAATCGATAGCATTATGTGTCGACTATGGAGTTGGGTCGCAATTACAACAACAATTATCTGGACACGAATGTTTTCTTGACACGAGGATGGACTGTCAACTATTTTTGGCATCCGATTCATTCCGATTCCTAATCGGAGACTTAAAGTGGGCCTCTTGATGTCAACCTTTTGTCCTGCAGTTGGTCGAACTAGAGAAGTGTTCCTACTGATAAGAATACTCAAGTGTATAGGTCACTGGTAGGTGTGACGATAAAAATGCATATAGAACCTATGTCAAGCTTAAGAAGATTAATAAGATTCTATGTCAATGGTTTTGCATTGACCACAACAAGTTTCATGGACAAAATTGTTTTCTTTGAGATGCATGATGAAGGAGTGCCAAGTTTTTTGACACCACATTGGATTCATTCGGCTTTGTAATGGGAGACTTTCAGGGCCACTTTTGAGGGCTTGTGGATAGTTTTGTTTTCCTAATTTCAGACATTGCTTGACAGGTATTGGAAGGAGCATGATCTGGATGCGATTGATTCATCTATTGATGGATGAGGTGAAGGTTGTCTTGATTCACCAATTCATCTTTTAATTTTTCAATGATCTCCCTCAAAACATGTTTAGGGAGACATGTTTCCTTCACAGACTCTATCATTTTTGGGGCAATCACTCTCCTCGACCATTATAAACTAGATAATGGAGGTGAGGAGTCATGTCTGTAGCAATTGCCCAATTTATTGAGTCATTGTAGCAACCTGGTGGTGGCACGTGAGGTTCTAGGTGTCTACTATAGCTAATGTAGGGCGACACGTGTTCACTACGGGATGTAACCATCAACTACAAGTGATAACGTGCTTCCTCATATACAATGAAAAATAGACATGTCAACAGAGTTGCTTGGGTTGACCACTACAGGATCGACTCCAAGCTTAGTTATTTGTGACAAACTACACTTAGAGGTGTTGCACAATCTACGTGATAACTCTTGGCTATTGGTAGAAAGGAAGGGGAAGCTTAACATACCTTAGATACATGAAGAATTTGCAACAATGTGCCACACACAAGTTACAAAAAGGTGTGAAAGCGCAATCGGATAGGTGAGAAGATGAGGTCTCAAATGTGAAGACATCAAAGCCTTGATTAAGGCTACGCTTTTAGGTAATGGATGCAAGGAGCCCTGCCATAGACTACCCTGGTATGTATGGTATCCCATGGTGATTGCTTAACATGCACCTTTCTTGAGGCACTTTATAGCATTCTTAGAAAGTTTGGAGCCTCGTGAAGACCTTGCAATGCAAGTGCTCTTTTGGGTTTATAATTTATAAGCAACACACCCTTCAAGTGTGCAATGCTATAATGTTTATTGATGACACTTCATAGCATTATGATGAAGCAATACTAGCAATCATATATACATTTTGGCAACCTATGTGAAGGACGTTGCGGGTGGGTGTCTATGCAATCACTGGTCCAAAACTCCGACCAGGTTGTTCGTCAAATGCAGCTTATTGAGTAGACGGTCGAAGGATGGCCTAAGACATCAATTTCATATGCCCGGGTGCACGGGGGTGGGACAGCATGGATCCAATACGGTATTAATACAAGATAAGTCAAGTTGATGATAAGTTTCCAGTGGGATGAAGGGACTTTGTGGAAACCCATGTTGTTGTGGATGCACCTGCTTTGCAGTATTGAATCTTGTACGTCTTAGCCTCTGGATTGAAATTAATCCCATTTTTAAAAAAGCTCATCGAAGGCATGTGTATATATATATTCCAGTTGTCTTTCAATACAATGGGCATGAGTACATCAATCTATGACTGGATAGTATCTTAGTTGTCGGCCAATCTGCATCAATGATCCCCCTGAAGTCATGTCGGTGGTGAATATATATATATATATGTGGACGATTTTGTTGGTTTCAACATAATAATAAAAACAATGATGTGGTCGAACCTTTCAAAACATTTCAAGAGGTGATTGTAATTGGCAGTACCTTTAAGACTCTTCATTCATTCTAAAGGCGGCACATCTTCATCACAGACGTCTGTCACTTTACAAGTAGGGTTTCGTGGCAAGTCTGAGTTTGACGCAACTGTCAATGCTACGTCAGCACTTACAATATTGTGAATACTATTAAGCTCATGTGATGGTCTTTTAGGTTTTGGTTGAGGTGGCAAATAGTAGTTTGGGTAGCTTTTATTCTTCATTGGAACATTCGGTGTGGCTAAGGGCATGGTCAAAACCAAGTGACCACTTATCATAGACCGCTCTGCAGTGCTTGCATCTGTCTTCACCTGCAATATTAAAGATACCCTCATATTAATTATCAGGCTCCTAAGGCCTACTTATTTTCATTTTTACTTTGATTCTTGTGAGGTTATGTATTTGTCTTGCATATCCATCAAATACACATCCACATAATAAACATCTCATTTGGCATGGTATTCATTTTATTGTTGATTAGAGCGTTCTTCATGACTTGTCATTTAGTACCAAGTGTCATGTGACACCTTCTATAGTTGCCACTAATGACTGCAAGACGATTCGTGTGGGTCAATGATGAAAAGGGTGGATCACACTAAATTACATGTTCAATGTAGTTGGGTATTAAGAAAGTGTCTCAAAAAACAAGTTGGGGTTGTCACAATTGATCTTTGAAGTGCATGCAACATGTTAGGTATATAAGGTAGAAGTTACACTTATGTGACGGTGATTTAATTGACACTACAAGCATATGAAACTTGGACAATTGACATGTGTCACAAATAAATTATCCTACATCACTAAAAAATCTAAAAAATCTTTCATCATGGTAGATTTGCATACTTCTCTCACCAAAGTAAGACGATTCCCTAGAACTCATATGTTGGTAGTGTAATCACTTCACAAAACTTTTGAAGGCAAGAACTTTATGTAAAATTAATAACAAAATCTTGAAACACCATCGTAAATTCCAATTTATATTGTGACGATTATGTTGCTATGTTATTCTCTCGTATTGTGCGCCACGTTAAACCATTACAAGATTTGGCACTCACTTCAGATGGCAACCGTAGTTGTAGAAGCTTCCCTTTAATCAAGACGCGCACTAAGAGAGGTTGCACATCAACATCGATGAGGGATGTATCGAGGTACTTCCCTGCTGCCACATCGAGAACAATCTTTGTTCCACAATCACTCTCCTCCAGCTTAAACTCCCATCTGCTCAAACAGTCATGATGCAAAGAATGAGAATCTACATAAATATTGAACTCTTTCCCACTATAATATGGGCTCACATAAATTAATTGACTGGTCACGATGCTCACTTATCATTCATAGAATACACTTCCAGTCAGTGAAATTGAGTGCACAAATGCCTCGTCAACACATTGATGTACACCTGCAAATTACATATTTGGGTCCGTACCAAGGCTTTGAAGCAACATACCCCCCTTCATTTTTTTGATAAATGCGACCGTCTGTTGGAAGGGGATCGAAGCCCTTGCGTCTTTTGGATGGCTTTTCTTGTCTATCTGGAAGCTGCAATCATCGCACAAAGAGAATGAGTGCAATCACTCAATGTAAGCTTATTTTAACACAGTTAAGAGAAACTTTGAGATTATGAAATTGGCCATTTATTGTCAATCGAATCTGAGGAATGGAGTCACGACATGATCTCAAAAAAGTGGAGATGAATGAGCGTTGTCATGAGGGCATGAAGGTTCTCAAGGCTTTAATCCAAGGCCTTACCTGGATCCCATGGGGACAATGAGGTTAAGTTGTTTGAGGTGAGAGTAGTGTTTGGATGGGTGACTTTTTTAGCACTTGGTTTTTGGTGTACCCTATCACCTAAATAGATGTGCCTAATTTGGTTACGGATCTTAATTGGACTCCCATATATTGAGTGGTATGTGGTGTAGTGTGGTTTCAAGAACAGATGTCAAAAGACACGTGCTTAGAAGAGATTGGATTGCGCGCTCAAGATATGATAACCATTCTAGACTCAATAGTCAACATAATTGAAGAGACCCACATGACCATGTAATGAACATGAGAATCTTCACTTTGATAATGAATAAGATATTCATATGAGCTCCAAAAATCATGAGGAAAGCAACTATAGCCTCGATTTGGATTTAATAACCATCTCGTACTAATTGCATGTTTCATATCCTAGAAGAAGTGGACTAGTGAAAAAGGAAACCATTTAAGACCCATATATCTACCTTATCATCTACCCAATCATATGGGGAAATATCCAGATGAACTGGGTATCTTCAACCAACCATGTGGAAACACATGGGCTTGTCCTCGGAACAACTAGATGTAGGCTAACTTATCCGCACCGTTCAAAGTGTTCACCTTTGAAAAAGGAAGCAATAGTTTTTGAGAACCCTCTAATTCTTGTGAATGGCCGTTTCAAAATTACATATATAGAGTCAGACCAACTCGAAATGTAACACTGATGGCAACATTGGATTCGTCTCTTCTTCTTAGAGTACTTACTGAACTCTTTTTGGCCTCTTTCTCTCTGAGTTCCTGGAACTCACGATGCTCAGCAATTCGATTGTCACGGGTGTATTCACGCCGCAATTCTCCATTTTCAGCCTTGCTCCTGTTCCAGAATGGATGGATAACAATGCATGCAAGCCACATTTGGACATTGTGTTCACTTATCGGAAGAGCGGATTCTAATTGTCAATCACAAATGACTGCTCAGTTCAATAATGATGTAGGGCACATTCCCGCATTCCAAATGACGATTGCACGAACCCAACATCGGGTACCTCGAGAAATTAGTTGAACGTACATTTGGGGTTCCCTAACAATAGGCGCTTTTGCCAACTTGAGCAAGTCCTCTTCAACATGATGAATTTCCTGCATACTACAAGGCTAAATGTGGTTGGAAACAAATTTTTCAATATATCAAGTACAGTTTGAGGAATGTTTGCAAAATGTCGCTCACTGTTCCGCAAAATTTCACAACCACACCAGAGTCACCCAATTAACCATGTGCAGCCAAAATCATGATGTATTCTCAGGTGTCCCCCAAGGGCAACCAAGGTAGATTTTGTTCATCAATGAATAGTATAGAATCAACATCTTCCAACCGGATCTGTATATGACAGATAATTGCAGCAACTCATTGACATCTTCCAACTAAAACTTTCATGTGATAAAAAGCAGAAGTGGTATCCGTTTGCAGACCTGAAGTGCAATAATTCGTTCTCTAGGTTTGATTTCCCATGCATCCAGCCGCTTCAAGACACAACAAATGAAGTAGATCAATTTCGGGGAAAGATTGGTAAATCACTTGTGTCAAATCCTATTGAAAGCACTAATTTTTGTATTTGTAGAGAACTTTGTATGCTTCTCTAGTTAAGATGGAACAAGTAACCTTATTTCCAATCACCTTGAGTAGTGAACATACTTTTAAATGGGGGAGCTTTGCTATAATAAAACTGCGGTACCCATCCCAATCCGAACATGGGTTCCCTGTAAGAAAACTTCCATTGCACCCACCATTAAAAACTGTGAAAATTCTTGCATATTTTACTAATTTCTACATAATATGCAAGGGAGGGGAAAAACAACCACACACACTTAAAAAATAACATTAAGACAACCATTTAAAGAGCTATACCCTTTTGCACCATTACAACTCAATCCAATCATCAGTAATTTATAAAACCCTACTACATTGTTGTAAGAGACAAATGACAAACCCCAATACCTATCACTATCTCTGCAAAACACATGACAACACACACACATGTGCCTCTATAGCTTAAGCTGTGGGAGAAAGCTTTTGTGCAAGTATTTGAACATATTCTATGGGGAGCGTTAAAAAAGAATGGCAATGAATTGATTACTACAATATGCAATTATAATTGCTCCTTGAGTATTTCAAAAGCATACACCATGTGAACAGTTGAACATCGATAATGTGACAATGAGTTGCTTTTGTTATCATACAGGTCTTTCAAATGGACATTGGCTTTTAGGGCTATGATTGAGGGAAGATTTTGAAGATCCACAAAGTTGAGTGTCAAATCTAGCTTCTCCAGTGCTTCACATTTCTCCAACCCTTCCACCTGCACTAAGTGCCCATTATTCCAATTGTTTACTTAGAAGTAAGTGTTTCAATAAAGAAAATAAAACAAAACAAAGCATTAATTGTGAAGTTTTGAGAGTTGTAAGCACCATAACATTCAAAACAAATGTTATGCCTCAACTAATTGTGGCGCTTCTATGATGTAGTGTGCTGTAATGTCACTTAATACGTTTTTTTAACGAGATTTTGTGCAAGTCCACCATGTGAATATAATTTTGAAATGTTAGATGATCAAAACTTATAATCAACATTTGGGTCTCTGAGGCTAGTAATAGACACCAATGTATGGATTATTTTGTTGTTAGAATGGGCATTCACTTGCACATTCACATATAATGCAATTACATTCATGAATAGATGCATGCTGACAAGAAATAATCGTCCATGAGTCTTCATTATATTGGATGTCATTAGGTATGCACATACGTCAAATTATGTGGGAATACCTTTACAATGTTGTTCATGGCGAGGTTGAGGTATTGCAACTCCTTCAATCTATGGAAATTCTCTACACCATTAAAATGTGAACCAACACATTAGAGAGTTCCCTTTGCGCCCTCTCTCTATATTATCCATGTAACGCAACTCAACAACATCATTAGTATGTAAGGTAAGCATGCCTAATTCAGTTACCCATCTTAAACATACATCCATATTTAAGTGTTGAATGGTTTGGTGTGGATCTAAGAACAAACACCAAAAAGACATGTGTTGAAAAGAGATTGAACTATGTGCTCAAAATTTGTTGACCTTTCTAGGTTCAATAGTCAACATAATAGGAGGGACTTATATATGCTCATGTAATGAGAAAAAACAATCTTCACTTTGACAATTATTAGCATATTCATCTGAGATCCAAAACTTATCAGGACAATGGCCACAGACACGATTTCGACTTGCAAATCATCTTGCACTAATTGCGTGCTTCAAATCACCAAAAACAAAACAACACATCATTCTTGTAGTAAGAAAAGAGGTCTTGCCGAGGCGTGCGATGAGGTTGTTTGGCATGTAGAGGATTTTCAGGTGTTGGCACAAAGTTCCCAGAGTGGAATCAACCCTCTCAATGCCTTCCTCTTGCAACACTAGCTCCTGCAAAAACAAAAAAAACTCGATGACCAAGACGATCCACTGCATGATCGTCGTTAAGAGTTCCCATGGAATCTTCACACATTTAGTTGATTAGCAGGATCATGAATTCCATAAGACGGCAGCAAGCCCACCCACTTCCTCCTCACCATGTTTTCCAACACACATTGTGATTCTTCGATGTTTAGGGTTACCAGATTGTGGAGTGGTAATGACACATTTTTTTCTTCCCTTTCCAATGGAATCGATCAGGACGTGATCTCCCATACACCATGGATTTCTCCTATTCACAATGATAGATGCGGAGTAGGTGTCTTACCTCCAAGGTGTAGAGAATACAGTCATTGTGCTCAGCACGCCGTCGGATCATTTCTTGAGTGATGTCACCCCCCATGGCTCCTCCTTCCCCTTTGTTGTATTGTGTGGCAATGCTACTGAGTTGAATGCCCCATCTCAACAACAATCTAACACATCGAGTTTTGTTCACAATCGAGGCGATCCACCACCATCACCACCAACCATAAAATGAGAGCGAGAGAGTGAGAGAGGCGCTTCACCCTTAATAAAATCCACAAACTCAAATGCAAACCCGAGGTGGCATGGGTTTGTGGAACGTGGTTGAGAGACAAGGGCCGAACCAAAAATGTGCTTAATATGCACAACTCATTACATAAATGCAAATGCGGTCACTTCACTGTCTCAAGAAACATATCATACTTAGCTTATATTGCAAGAATTGTTGTATGAATGCAGCATGCAATGTAGCTATATAAAGAAGTTATGTATCTTCTATAAATCTGGCCTTTTCATAATTGTCAAATTTGGGTCTCGTGGGGGGTGACATCTCATGTTGTCCTTAGAGCATCTCCACCCGTTGGCGGCAACGGGCACGCCAACGGGGGCTTGGCCGGTGCCAAATTAGGTGGCCGGTCGCGGGACCCGGCATCCCCCCCACCACAGACACTTCGTCGAACGGCTCCCGGCTCCCGGAAAACAGTTGTCTCCGCTCCTGTCTCCGCTCCTGGAATCAGACAAGTTAGATAAGTTAGATGCAATTATTTGGGATGGGTGGTATTGATCGGGATGCCTGATGGATGAGTGGCGACGATGGTGAGATTCTTACTTCACGCTCTACTGCTTACATGTGTGGCGTTATAGATTCTGGGCATCGATCGGTTGGCCTGACTCCGGAGACATTTCTTTTCTAGCAGTTGGATCGGCTCGAGAATTGCCTCATGTGAGTTAGTGGTTGCGTATAATCACAATGAACATCGATGTCATCTTAGGCAAGCACATCGAGAAGCAAGTAGTTGCTCTCTCATCACCCACGAAGAGAGGAACATTGCAATTCGCACATCGTAGGTTCAGATTACAGCCATCAAGATTTAGGCTTCGGAATCAATACAGGATCATTGGCGCAAATTTCAAAGACCAGATTTATTTTGGAATCTTCTTGTTTGCTGTGAAGAATTGGTCTCGACAAGGTAGCGGCAGCGGGAGAGTATTTGGCGTGAACGGGGCTCCCTTGGCCGTTGCCGCGTCGCCGGTGGGCCCTAGACCCGGCCAATCCACGCGGTTTCCACCGTTGGCGTATGCCTCCCAACCAATGGTGGAGATGCTCTTAACCGCCTAAAACACAAAATTGTCAAAGCCACACCAAGCTAGGACCAGTTTTTACTCCCAAATTTCACACCTTTTACTTCACATACATGATGAAGCACAATTCATTGCACTAGAATAAATCTTGTCCAGTTCAACCCCCTTTCAAATATTCATTGCAACTCTTTAACTAAGTATGATAAAGAGCATCTACATTAGGTGTTACCTTAGAAAATTTATCTAGACCATGTTAAAGATTCTTAAATAGACACCTTCACAAAAATAAACTAATTAGTCTCTAATTAAGGCATATAACAGACAAAATGTTGGGCATGTGTCAGTAGAAGTTCTAAGTTAGAGTAGATGTTACATTAAAATAAACTGAGAAGTTATAAAGCTGACGAAAAAAAATGTGAAATCCAAAAAACAAGGTGCATATTTCACCCTTAGTTTATAAGCCTACACCTGTATTGCTACTGTTGCCAAACAAATTTTGTGTGAATAAAAAAGGTAGCATTGTTACTTAATAGTATGCAAGTAGAAGTAAGTACACATGCCATATTTTAATTTGATTGATAATTAATATATTCCGTAAAGAAACCCAAAGCCCTACTCATTGCCCCCCTTCCCCCAAATCCTTCTTATAATACTTGTTTGACAAATGAGACAGTAGATCCCAGTCCTCCCAGATTAATTCTTCAAGGGCCCTCTAAACAAGCCCCTAAACAAGGGCCACTCCGCACACGAGCCAAGAGCCGTGACCATGAAATTGTGAGAGCCCAACAGAAAGTGTCCAAAGGCCGTCCCAACACACCTCCGTAATCATGTACTGCGGTCACGGACCCTCAAGTGGTGTGAAGCCGTATGTGATTGGGCCCTCAACCAAAGGTTGTTTCAATGAGAATTTCTATTCATGAGGGTCCTCACTCATGAATAAATCGATGGTTGTGAGATTTGGGAGTGCCAAGGTCTCCCGGTTTTGTGTTAGGCCTACGTCCAAGAGGTGGGTTTTGAAAATAATCCAAGTGACCATGAACACATAATCCATTTGATGCCATGTAGGAATCCATGTAGACTTTACATCCATCTTGCATTCACATGATCTGTTGGTCCCAAAAGCGTAGTGTGAAGCAAACTTGGACAGGGTCCGCCATTTCCACCAATGAAAGTGCTTGAAGTGTAATGGTCACGGGCTCTTAGTCTCGTGTGTGAAGTGGCCCTAAGACTCATTGAGTTGTGCCCACTGTCAAATTTCTAACTCTATAATTTGGAGTTCAACAATTAAGTGAGTGGGTATCAATCTCAACATGAGTGTGAGCCTGGGGGGTGCACCTTTCATCAAAAACCAAGAACCACATGCGTTTGCAACATTTTAGCAAATAAATAAACAAATAAACGAACCTATATACAAGTTATGTGTTGGAAAGTGAAGCAATATACATACAATTTCAATGATAAAATTATAGTTGACAATACGTATACATAAAGAATATTAAATTTACATAGAGTCATTAATATAAGTATACAAATTACATTTGAATAATAATGAACCCCTCTCATATATCTAATGTAAAGCCCTAACATTCATTGATCTTGTTGAAGACTTTTTCAACCCCGGGATGTAACTCATACGCATCTAAGCCTATGATATAAGTCATAAAGCTAATGTAATTATTGTTTCTAAACCTATCATCAAATGAACAGTAAGATTATAAAGTCCACTTATTGTTGGTTCCTTTTTTTACACAACATAAACCAACCTCCATGTTTGATGGACAGTTCATCAAGTCAATTGGACCCCTATATATACTCCACCTAACAACTACCAAATATTCTATGCATCTTATAAACCCTTTCAACAAACCAAACCTTAATTTGAGCTCTTTTTTTTTGGTCTACCATATTTTTTGACAATTCTAGCTTCATGTGAGGGTTTATTAAACACTTATCCCATAGGGTCTAGCAACCCTGTCATATAAGTACAAATGTTGTATATTTTCTAGAGGTCCTCCATACATGTACATAACTACAAGTTATAATTTGTGTAGCATATGTCCATGTAGTATGGCACATTTTAAATTAATACCCCTTTCGTGCACTCACATAGACTCATACATGTTATGAAGGGCGGACCCCCCCCCCCCCCCCAAGAGTGTGAGGTATCATTCTTATTGAAAATTTGAGGTTGTGATTGAGGTAGGGGTGGAATGTCTTTGGCCTTAATCTATACTCTTGTTTCAAAGCTTTGGTTCTTGAAATACTCCTTTGGTAAGATGACTTCACAAAAGTGCAAACTTAATTTTATGAAGGGTCTAAGCTCATTCATGAACCTTCCTACCAATGTTACCACAATGTTCTACCAATTTCATGAACCTTTTAAACTGACTTGACATGTGTCACACCTCAATTTCACAACCTTTACATCTAGCAACTTCATGAATCATGTAAACTAATTTCATAAATCTTATTCGCACTTTGTGGTTTCGTAATTTCAACTTTTCAACTTCTTACCTCCTCGTTTCACATTCTTTGCCTTCCTCTTTGTTATGTGTGTAGCCTTGACATCAAATTTTCTTTGGTTTTTCATTACAATACCTCAAAGCCTGAAGCAAGCAATGTCAATTCTTCTATGGTCTTTGATTATTATACTCAAAGCAAGCAACACAAACCCAATGTAGTTGGAGTGTGGTGTCTAGTTGTGCAGTGTAGGGAGCGATTAGGAAAATCCTATACATGATGTGATGTGATGTGATGTTCTTTGTGAAATAAAGTTATACATTTCATGAAAGTGATTTTGTGAAGTTGTGAATATGGGTATCAATTCATGAAATTGTTCATAACATGTAGTGAAATTGGTTGAAAGTTCTAGTTAAAATGATTACCTATATAATGAACTTGGTTCATGATTCCAATAAAATTGGTAAAACCTATTGCTAAATTGTTTTGCTAAATCATGAGCTCAAGTTTGCACTTATGTAAATTCATCTTACCAAAAGAGTATTGAGGTATTGAGGTTGGGGTTAAGATTGGGGTGAGAACATGACCCTTTCCAAACGTTTATTGTTCTTGAGGTATTGAGGTTTAGTTTTGAGGATGGAATTGAGGTTGGGGTGGCCTCACTCTTTGATAAAGAATAAAGGGTTGATTGCAACAAGAATAAGGAATTGACTCCATACGCATTAAGATTGGATGCACTAACTTACATGGGATCCTACTACCCTAAATTTGCTTGCTAGGCTATTAAATAAGTCAATGGATTAGCATACGGGGGTTTTAACAATGTTAAGCGGTTGTGTCACCATCCCTAAGACATTTCCAACATGCACCAAAGCACTAAAATTCCCTTAACACATAAAGTTGACTTGGAGGCATGAAGGCTTCCTTTGGGACATTCCGAAAACCTTCGACTCATGGACGCACACTACTCCGATCCTCCGACTCAACCCCAACCAAAGTCCATAATCTTGACCCTTCCTAGATACTAGAGCGAGGGGGATTCGGCCTACATGCATTAAAGCCGAATATAGCTTACATGTGTTTCTACTCACCTTAAATATGCTTGCTTGCCTAGTAGGCTATCAATTTGGGCAAATGGATTAGCCAAGTCTTAGGGCCGGTTCACATGGGGTCCCAAGTCTCAATCATGTTAGCAAGTCCCAACATGGAGGCAGAGTCCCAACTTTTGAGCCTGAAGAAACCACATAACATTATTCAGTTGTATGATCATGTTCCATTTTTATATTTAGCATTCGACAAGGGCCTCCACTCTCTTACATTCACGGGAAGAAATTTAGATAATAGAAAAAAATGATGCTGATACGGAGAATGAACAATGTTGATATGAATGATATGAATGTTGTAAATAATGTCAGTATTTTTAGTGAATAATAATGCTATACATAATAGTTTTAGTGAATAGTGCCTGGATGAATAATACTTCCTATGGATAGTGTTGGGAATATAATGCCACCCAATTTTTTTTGACATTTGGCTTGAATGTAGGAACATAACTGAATATCCCAACTTTTGTTTGGAGGGCCCACATAATAAAGTTAGAATGTACCATGGTCGGTGGAATTGACCCACATGGTTAAATATTGTTATACATTAAAATATGAATTATGTTCATTAAAGTCGGATCTTAATTATTTTATGCAAAAGAACTTGTGGGACTTGTGTTGGAGTTGGGTCTAGCTTTTTGCTCGACCCACTCTCAGCACAAGTCCCAAACCTCACCTTCAAAAGTGTTGCCATATAGGCATCCATGTCATACCTGGGACCCTGTGTGAAGTGGTAAGTGCCAACTTCCATGGTCTCAATGGTTGAGATTGCACGGATTGACCTCAAGGGACTTGAGACCCGGGTGAACCGGCCCTCAACAATGTTGTTTGTGCGGTTATGTCATGTTGCCACTCCTAAGATTCCAACATGGACAAAAATGGCATAGCACAATAAAAATAACAAACAAATAAACATTAGCATTCCATCAACACATCACTACATAGCAATTGGCAAGATAAGAAGAAGGCTTTGGAACATTTGGAAACCTTCGACTCAAGGACGCACACTAGGTACTCTGTTTCCTCCGACGCAGCCCTGCCAAAGTCCAGAATCAAGAGCGTTCCTAGATGCCAAAGCGAGGGGAGTCCCTGAAATCTAGGAAAGGGCTAGATTCCGAAGGGCGGAGGGACGGTTCAGTGGTATACACACACACCTCCGCTTGGCCTTCTCTCTCTCTTCCTCCTCGTTGTCTGCACTTCGACGTTTATTCCCACCCTTTTGGATCCTCCTAAGCCCCGCACACTCAAAGGAACTCAGTATCACACTCCATCTTGCGGTTCCCGCTGCTTTGTATTTATTTTTTCGAGTTTTAATTGATTATTTGCGATTTTTTTGAAAATTATCGGTGCACTGTAGGCTTCTTCGGAGGGGTTTGGGGACGCATTCCAGGTGTGCGGGGCAGGAGGCCTGGAGTGAAGAAGCGTTAGGTTGCGGGGTTTTATTGAAGCTTCGGGGGCCGGTCGGGTTGATTGTGCTTTTTTTCTCTCTGAGGTTTTGAGGTTTTGAGGGTTTGAGGGTTTGCCATCATGGCGGTGGTTGCAACGGAGGATGCTATTGAGATGCTGTATCAATACGGGGAGCGGCTCAATGAGTCCAAGGACAAGTCCAAGGTGCTCCTAAACTCGCCCTCATCCGCATACGTGGAAGTTTTTATAAACTCTTGGAAGTTAGCATTTCCGTTGGCAGGGGCATCATCATTGGTGTGCAGGCCCCCTGATTATTTATTCAGGGAGAGTGGCAGCAACTTGGATCCGTTGTGGTGATTGCTTATCCGCTGCTTTGCTGATGCTGCTGTTGGGACAGAACGAAGCAGATTATCTGGGAATTATCTCTGCGGCAAAAGGAAATGCCAAGTCTAAGCAGCTGGCCGCGCAGCTTATTCCTCGCTTTTTCAAGCACTTCCCCACTCTTTCCTCGCAAGCTATCAACGCTCAACTGGATTTGTGCGAGGAGGATGAACTAGGGGTTAGCACCATTTATTTTCAACCTTAACATTTTCTTGGATATGCATATGGTTAGGTCTGAACCACCTTGTTCGAAGTGTCATCTCATGTAGTTTGTGAAACTAAATAAATTCACGGAAACTTTAGTTTGATGGTCATCAGGCTTCTATCCCTGTACACAAGAATTGGAGAAACTCTTCTGTTTGTTTTTCAACTATAGGATATCCTAGTAGGGTTGAACTCCCCCGGAGTGTGTGTTTTAATCGGACACCAGTACAGGCTAATTAGTGAAAATCCGACACCCAATAACTTTAGTCCTCCTCCATCATCTTGCCGTCTTTTATTGTGAAGCTTATCAAGGTTCGAGTTTAAGCATTTTAGTTTATTGGCCGTTCACAATGACGCTGTAATAGGTCAACATGCTGCCATTAGCGCCATTTCCAACTTATACCATTCTTGGATGCATAGGGTTAGGTCTGAACCACCTTGTTTAAAGTGTCATCTCATGCAGTTTGTGAAACTAAAACACTTCACAGCAACTTTAGGTTCTGATGGTATTATCAGGCTTACTTGGTTGTACAGAAGAATTGGAGGAGCGCTTTTGGTTGTTTGTCAAATATAGGGTATCCTAGTTGGGTTGAACTCCTCGAGTGTGGATTTTAATTGGAAGACAGCAGCTGTTAATAAGTTGAAATCTGACATCGAATAAGTGTAGTCGTCCATCATCTTGCCGTCGTTATTGAGAGGCTCATCGAGGCTCATGTATTAGCATTTGGATTTTCTGTTCCGATTGCACAGACGCTGTAATAGGTCAGCATTTGCCTCTTGCAAGAACCTTTTTAAAGGCTTAATCGTCTAAGTGCTATTCTTTTAGGCTGGTCGGTTGTTGAATACCTATGTGGGAGTGCTCAGGGGTTTTTGATACCAGAAATCAACAGGAACTGCTTGCCGCCCTTGAGAGAAAGTTAGGGTTTTGGAACTCAAGTAGGAGCAACAATGTAGCTTATCGGAAATTCTGAACAATGAGGGATCTCAATATTTCAGTTCAAGAATGTTGGTTGGGCTGTTATTGTTAAGTGCACATAACTGAGCTAGATATTATCATCAGCCAGGAATTTATTCTTTTTGACTTCTTTACCTGTGTGAGATTGTACCTGTGTGACGTGGGAAGGGGTTTAAGTTGTTGAGGTTAAGCCCGTGTGCCTTGAAATTGCACTCTCTTCTGGTAATGTGTGCCATGAAGGAGGCCCCCTCCAATCTAATTTTTTCTCATTTTTAAAAGATATTGAAACGATATATGATGGGATGGTTGGCAGATTCGAGTACAAGCAATTCGAGGGCTGCCACTCTTATGCAAGGATACTCCGCAACATTTGCCAAAAATAGCAGATGTTTTAGGCCAACTACTTCTTGCAGGTTTGTTTTGGGCCATGAGCTTTTGAAGTGTATTTGGTCAAACATTTCTAATAGCTTTCAGATGCATTTAGACACTTTCTGAGATTGTGAATGTTTGTCTTTGGACCAGATGAGGGATTGGAAAGAGATGCTGCTCAAAAGGCATTGATGTCTGTGCTTCGACAAGATACCAAAGGTACTCTCTTTGTCTTTGTTGAGCTACTGGCTTTTGAATGGTGAGGCTCTAGGTGATTGCCGTTGTGCAGTTTGTAACATGACATTCCACTATGTCTTTTGCAAGAGATGATAGGTCCTTTTCATTTGTATTGGTCCAATTTATTTTCAAAACAAACCATTTCATCTGTTATGAAACATCAAGATTTATATTCCTGGGGAGAATGTTCATTCAAATTAGAACGGTATCACAAATTCAGTGCCTTGTGTTCATTGCAGGTTCTTTAACAGCTCTGTTCAAGCACATTGAGAACTCAGATGAAAATCTCCGAGACAAGGTCCTCACCTTTGTGAAAGAGAAAGTAAGCCCCTATTTCACCTTCTGAATCTTTGACTTGCCTGCCTAATTCATTAAAACATGCTCCTCCTGTTTGATAACCTGCTATTCGTTTGTGAAGCTAACATCAGCTGAAGAAATATCAAGTTTTGTTGTTGTAGAGAATTCTCTTTCACTGCTGTGCTGGATGATGTAGACAGTTAAAAATTTAGCACTCAATGGTTTCAAGCTAGTTTTCCCTTTACCTTGATGTGGAAGCCAGTTGCTTCTCGTATTTTCTTTGCATAGAATATTAGCTTAATGCAAGTACACTATGTTACAGGTGTTTCCTATCAGAAAGGAGCTATTGCATCCTCAGGAGGAAATGGAAAGGCACATCACAGATCTTATTAAGAAGGTCAGTTTGGCCACTAGTTCTCCTGTTAAAGGCTCTGGTCAGAGCGTTCAAATTTCTCTATTACAGTTAAATATATCTAGTGATATTTACACTTTCCCTACTTATTCTTGGAAATATAACCGCTCTGCAATAACCTAGGCTTGGATTGAGACAATAGCTGCATTAGGCCATTGAATTGCTAGTGGTTTTATTTTGCAAGAGTTTTAGGCTACCCCCTAATCTGTGAGCATGTCTGTGTAACATTGTGGGATTGTTTGTGATTTATATTATACTATGTGCCATGCATGGCTGGTGCAGAATTTGCAACTGAGGCTAGTGGTGATGCAGAGTCTTCAAGATGTGACAGGGGCAGAATTCAAGATGTTTATGGACTTCCTCAAGAGCTTGGCCCTCTTTGGTGACAAGGCCTCAACAGAACGTGTCCAAGAGCTTTTGGAGATTGTTGAGGGTCAAGCTGATTTGGATGCAGTCTTCAATGTTCGTTTTATTGTGTCCTTCCATCTTGTGTTCTACCTGCCAATTCTATTCATGTCTTTGAAAAGCTGCATTTTAAGTTTGATCCAATCCTGGTCAGGTTGCTGATAATTATTTGAGCAACTACATTTTGATTATAGTTGATAGCAGGGTTGAAAAGGATTCTGATGTAGCTGGCTTCAATGATGACACTCTCTCGGCACCTGAGGCAGGGTCTATGAGAGATACTGCAGTGCTGGACACCAAAACGAACAGTAGTCTGAGATGCTGTTCGTCAATAATGCTGATTCATTTAAAGAATGTCCATGCTGTTATTAACCGGTAGTTCTGAATCTACACGTCAGCAAATAAGGCGATTTTTCATTCTGTTGGTGGGTTTTGAATCTTGCAGATAACTGATGCTGACCACATTGATCGATTGATGTCATGCTTGAACATGGCTCTCCCTTTCTATGCTGTAAGTATCTTTTTACACTCCTGTGTCTAGCCACATCTGATCAGTTTTTCTATCTGTTCTCAACATTTGTAATAAATGCATGGAAGTGATGAGAGGTAATTTAAATAATTATCTTCTTGAAATTGTAAAAGTGTTGCTTACCACTAATCCGGTTGTGCTGATTTCAAAACATGTCATGGTCTCTGATGGAAAACTGTAGAGTTATCTCTTGTGCATTCCTTCTCCAGTTCAGTTGTTTTGTTGCCTTTAACTGTTTCTTATTCTCTTTTTGCTCATTTGAACCTTCCTGAATTGGTGAGAGATGATTACTTCGTCAATAGTAGATGATGGCTGTGAACCAAATAAAAGCATCTTTGAATTTCCAACACTCTCCCCAATATCTGATGGACGTCTTTTGTCTGTGCTTGTAGCTCCTCTTTCTTGTCAGAATTTGTATAGCCACCTGAAGAAATATAGTGGGTCTGTATTTGTGGGGATCAAAGTCTTAATGCATACTAGAATGATGTACTTTCAATCTTTTTAATTCAATTCAAATGCCCTAGTTCCTTGTGTCTCTTTTATCTTCACAAGCAGTATTCTTATTTGGTCTTGAAATTTTTCTGATGTGTGTTTTTGCAGCGAGGGGCTTCAAACAGCAAGTTTTTGAATTATATCAACAAGCACCTGCTCCCTGTGTTTGATAAGGTACATGAGACGATCCTTGAAGACCATAATCTTAGCTGTCACTAGTATTTTATAGTATGTAGAACATTGAAGTACTTGGCTCATTATCTGCTTGTGAGCGCAGCTTCCTGAGGACAAGCAGCTGGATCTACTGAAAAATCTAGCCGAGGGCTCTCCATACACTTCTGCTCAAGATGCTCGCCAGCTTCTTCCCTCCATCATGCAACTTTTGAAGGTAGTGATTCACTGTTTGTGTGCTGCACATGTGTTACATCTTCTAATATGTTGTGCTTCCTCTGCTTGTGAGTCCAATGTGGGTTTTTAGTTGGATATTAGGCTCCATATTACTGATCTTTGTGATGTTACAATCCAAGGTACTCTGTTTGTTTTCTTGAATGAACTGCTAGAATAGTGTCTTTGTGCTACAACTCTCAAGGTGGCTCTAAAGTGTTTCTGTTGGCACCATGTGTAGTGTGATAGTTCTCATGTTGAGATTGTTGTACTGGGACAAGGGCTGTCACTAAGAAATCTGAATCAATGCAGAAATACATGCCGCGAAGAAAAACAGCAGAAGAATTGCATTTTACTTATGTCGAGTGCTTGTTATATGTGTTTCATGAACTGGCTCACAAGGTGAACTGATCTTTCTTTTGAAGTCCCTAATGCTTTGTTGTTGGTGTAATCATCTGCACATTGAAGGAACATTTCAATATATAAGCACACATGCTTTGGTTGTGATAATGTTATGATACAAGTAATATCCATGGAGGGAGGAGTAAGCTTTTTCTTGTGCATTTCTCACTCTCTGTCTTGCTGGAAATACAGACACCCAATACGACGAACAGTTTATGTGGTTACAAGATAGTGACAGGTCAACCTTCAGATCGCCTAGGAGAGGACTTCACTGAGCTTTTTGCAGACTTCAATGAAAGGTAGATTATTTTCACACAATGGTGGATGCTTTGGTACCCATGAGCATATATTATTCGATTCCTCATAATCTAGAATGCTGACGTGATATAAGATTCTTGTGGTTACTTGAAACTAATAGATGATTGTGCTCCATTAGGTTGGCTTCCATTCTCTTAGATTGCATACAAGAGATCTGGAATATGAGCTTGGCAGGTATAAAGAACAAGGAATAGGCAGGGGCATGCTCTAGAAGAGTTCTAACAAATAGGTTCCAGTGATGTGAAGGTGGTCAAGCTCCTTCACTTTGAATATACATATTTTGCAAGTTCAAGTTCAATAAGTTCGCAGTGATTTAATTTCAGATTAACAGTGGTGGAGGATCTAGCAAAAGCTTCGAACAAGAAGTTGGCACAGGGTATGACTGAGCTCAACAAGGCAATGTCTGCTGCCAAATCTGATGCTGAAAAAGTGGAAGTGGTAAATTACTGATTATGTACCTTCTATTTTATTAGATTTTATTTGGAAATAAGGGGTCTTTAATAATGCATTCAACATGTTTACCTTGAAATTAGAGGTTTCCATTTGAAATTGACAAACTTCATTCATGCTGTAACCTATTGTGAAAATGTGTGTCACACTTTGAACATGGCCATAGATATTGTTGACCTCAGTGGATTTAACTTTCTTTTTCACTGGACAGAAAGCCAAAAAACAAAGCGCGAGTGCAAGACTTCGCTCCTGCAACAATATTCTAACTCTAGCCCAGGTGAGTGAAATTTCATGTGGTTTTGGCTATTATTTGTCAAGTGCAAGTTGTTTAATCTAATCATTCCTCATTTTTTTTGTGTTCCCCAATCTTTGGCTAATTTGGGGGGGAGTCATCCAATCTAATCGTCTGTTCCAAGTGTGGTCCTTTTTGCAACAAAATGCCAGTGCTGCTGTACAGCAGTACTGAGGCAAAGTTTGATTGTGCAGCCCTTACATCAAAAGGTACCTCCCTTTTTCGGAAAAGATAAAGCAATAAACTTGTCTTGGAAAGAGATCACAAAGCCAGCACCACCTCCAGCTTCAGCACCAGCTCAGGCACAAACACAATCTGCTTCTACAGGGTAATAATGCATATTCACCCCTAGTATTTTATTCAAATTTGCTTGAATATTTAGGTCTTTGTTTTGAAATGTGAGAATCACACTAATAGAAAATTGCTGGTGAGGGAAATCCCTTTTGGCTGGTTTCTTTTAGGTGTCACTACACTTCAATTATTGTTGGTGGTTCTGCATACAACACCTTTGTTGTTCAGTAAGTTTTTTGTGTGTGCTCAGAGTTAGTACTGTGGAGGTTTGAGCAAAGAATACTCTATTTTGGTTCATTGAGGGTCACTCATTTTGGGCATGTCAAGTGGTGCTAATGACAGTGATCCTCTATGTACTGGGATAGGTTGCTCTGCTCTTATTCAAATTCAAACACTACCTCTGAGTGTGCACAACAAGTGGAAAGGAAATAATAGATGTTGTTGTATGTAAAACAACCAATGGACAATTGTAGGAGACACAGCACACTTGAGTTAAAAGGATAACTCTGAAAGTTCCTAAAGCATGTGATAGTAGAGTTATGCCCAAAGTACCTCAAAGATGACCAAATTTGGAGCTTGGTCCCTCTTTGAGTTTTCTGTTGAGCTTGTTAGCTTGTTGTGTGACTCTGCCTAATTTTGACAACTGGGTGAAACTCCTTGGACCTCCTATTACTATCCCAAAAACTTTGAAAGAACTTCAGGGTTTGCCCATAGGACCCACTGTTCTAAATCCAGAGTCAGCCTAGCAAGGCTATCTTGGCCCACTGATCCTAGGTATGACAATCTAGAAATTCAGTTTTTAATAGCCTAATACCACTCGTTGAGCATGTTAATTCAAGCCTCAAGATAACTTGCGTGACTGGATTAGCTCTCAAATTCACGTTTTAGCCAATTGACGGGGAGTTTTATCCTGAAGACTTAATGCATAATTATTCTTATTCTGCTTGGCAGCACAAAGCGGCAAGTTACGGCTGTAAATGGAAGAGGGTCATCCGCCCCAAAGAGGGGTCGAGGAGCACCACAAATGGGTTCAAATCAACTAGTGAATAGAGCTTTAGCAGGCCTTGGTACAGGAGGAGGAAATGGTGGTGGGAGAGGAAGAGGAGGGGGCAGGGGAGGATGGAGAGGGGGTCGTAATAGTCGCCGAGGTGGTGGTTACTAGTCAACACGCTGTAATTCTTTTTGGGTATACTCGCCAGTGTAATTTTAGATCACTTCAAAAATCAGGTTATTGTTTCTTTGCAAGACTGCAATCCATCCATCCATCTAATCTTGTCCAAGCGCAGAGAGGTGTGAAAATTCATAGTTGATAACATAGATGGTGAATGTCAACATCACATATGCTTTTACAGATGACAAGATGATCCCATGTTTTGCACAAGGTCATCACCTTTTGTTGGTTGCAACAATATTCCCTTGTGGGTGGAATTGTGGATTGAGTTCAAGCAGAGAAATTAACAGAAAAAAAAAACTTATAAATAACCTCTTGTTTTGGTCTGCCTAGTTTGTGGGATCCAAGTTACTGCATTTTTTGTAAGAGGTTGTGAATACTAGGAACACATTAAGGGTACCATTTTGGTCTGATAGGAGGTGCTGTGGTTCTCACCTGAAGTGCTTTTTGTAGTCTTCGAGCTGTGCACAGCCTCGAGAAAGAAAGGCAATACAAGGTGTAGAATAGAGCTTAAAAATTGCCCACAGGTGTTCTGGAATTGCTTTCAACTTGGAATGTGGGCGAGAAATCTTGTAGCTATAATCTCTCTAGCAAAGTCTTTGTGCCATGGGGCGTTGAAGCAAAAGATGCACTTTATTTTGCTCTGTGTATGCCACGCTTGACATCTGAATTCTTGAGATTGGTGCAACTTGTACATTTTTATGTGTACCATCCTAGATGTTTAGACTTGAGTCATCCATTATGCAGCTCTCATCGTCTTTTGTGTGGGTAATGGTGTCTAATTTAACTGGAAATGGACATATATGACACAGGTACCTGTGTTTGTCCCAAGTCTGATCATTCTCTCTTGGTTGTTTGTACCTAAGGTATGCAGGTGTTATTTGGTTCGCTTTGTTGTTCCCCATCTGCTATTGATCAGATTTACGTCTTCAAATTTATCTTGCATTAGCAGATCTATGATGAAACATTAACAAATCCCAGATTGAAAATTGGACCTCCCTTGATTTAGTCATGTTTAGTGGAAGTCCATGTGTGGTCATTCCTTAATTGAGTTCACCATTGAGTGTGAAATAATTAATAAAATTTGAAGACATAGGAACGTTCAACATCCTCACCCACTAACAATTTTACTCTCTTTAAAACAGAGGTATAAGCCTCAAGCTGGGCCCAGATTACAAATTTTGGTCATTCTCTTGATCTATTGTAAATGCGTACAAGATTCATATGAATGCCTTTACAAGTGTTTGATTATTTCTGTCATTTCAGAATATGAATGTTAGCTCAAACCACTTGGTCAACCTCAAGAGCTAGATAAACAAACAAAAACAGGATACATTGTTTCAGTGATCCATGTCATAACAACATCAAGACTTGATAGACACAGAACTACACACCCTGGGATTGAGAAAATTGCAACTTGATTACAAAGTGGTAGAATGTTGAAATCCTCACCTGAATTGTGTCTACTTGAATAATTGGAACTAAAGTTAGAAGGCCTGATTTGGTTACTTATACTAATCGGACACCTATATTTGAGTGGTGTATGGAAAGGTGTGGACCTAAGATGGACACCAAAATACACATCATGTATTTAAAAAGAGATTGGACTATGTGCTCAAATTTGTTAACTACTCTACATCCAATAGTCAACATGATGAGGGGATCTATATGATCATTTAAGAAGAGAATCTTCACTTTTGATAATGATCAAAATCAGATATTCACTTGAGCTCCAACAAATATGAGGAAAATAGCTACGGCTCCAATTTGAATTTTCTAATCATCTTGTACTAATCGCGTGTTTAATATCCTAAGTGGGTGAAAACCTACAAGCATCTGTTTTAGGCCCAATTACCTTACAGGTCTTTCGCTGCTTAATGTCATAAAATGGGTTTTCGAAAGCATGGCCAAATGGCATTGATCACCTTTTTGATAATTTCAGAGCCAGTGAGTACACCATCTTCCTCCTCATGCCTGTATTCTCCACAATTCGCCTGCTCGCCTGCAACACATTACTAATCAATCTCAGCCGATTTGGGAAAAATAATACAGCCAATGATAAAAAAATAAAAATCAAAGATGCTTATATGACTTCAATTCTAAACCAATTGATACAGTTCGTCCCAGAATCTTTAACCCATTTGGTTTAACCTTTAAAAGTCTAAGAGGCCCATTCTGGGCCTCAAGGTGTCATGGAGGGTTTAGGATTACCTATTGATATTTAGGCTAAGAGTGTCAAAAGTGACCTTAATTAAAACTAGCCCATTTATCATATGCATTATTCCACTCACAACATACATATATGTAAAATGTATTATAGGGAGACTTGAGCTCGTATTAAATGACCTAGACTCAAATACATACCACATATATTTAATCACCCCTGTCACATATCATTTTATGTTCACTTCCTCTTCTTTTTAATAGGCCGTGCTGAATATGGATTTAATATCATAGACCAAATAAAATATTATTCCAATACTTGCTGGGGTTCATACTAATCATCGTGTATCCTGTGTACACCCCTGGTCCTTTAAAGGCTAAGCTTTTGAATAAGTTGAGCCTTGCAGACCTCAGAGGGGCTGACCCCAGAGGCCAAAAGAATTTGGAGTTCAGATTCAATATCCTCCTCTGAGGGCAGTTCTTGAGCAGCATCCTCTGAAAGACCTTCAATGACAAGTGTCATTTCCCCACGCGACACTCGCTCTTTGAACTCCTCTTGTGCCTGCTCAAGAGTACCTCGCCAGAACTGGAGGACAATTGAACAATAATTTTATCACATCAGACAACATAAATATGATATAATATCTATCAAGGTACAAACATAAATTACAACGATCAAGTGAGAGGTTAAGACCCATCAGGCAGACTAACAAGTATCTGTTCATTTAAGGATTATACAGCATAAGAAGAAAATTGTATAACCTGCATAACTTATATTGAACGTGCATGGAGCTCTCAGTAATCTTTCCTTCGTTTCAACCTTCCAAAATATGAATATAGGGTTGGGCTCCAGGTCTCTCATTGAACAACATGTCAAACAAATATCTAATGCTGAAGACAAATTGTGAAGTCTGCAAGTCACCTCTTCATGATATTTGGTCATTTCTCTTGCAAGCACACACCGCCTAGTACAAGCCACAGCCCCCAACCATGTCAAAATCAGGGCCGTTTGTCCAACATGAGGTTCTGATTACTCGTATTAGCTCCAAGTTGCACCAAATGTGAGGCAACAAGACGTCTCCAGCAAGAACAATGTCACCAGATGAGAATTGACCAAAGAGAATCTTCAATGCAACATAGCCACGCCTATATAATGCTTGTCATAGCCTTCAATTACTGGACTAAGATAATGACTCCAAATAAGTATTGGTCCCACACAAAATATACAAGACTAATTGAAAAAAAGGCAAACAATGAAAGTAGGCAACTAACATGACACGGTCATTGCAAGCATAATCCACCAAAATGGGCTAAATAATAGTATGTTACCTTGATGCTCCAAAAGCTGATACACAGTCATCTAATATCTTCCTCAACTTGTGAGGAGGTACATAGAATATTTGAGTGGCCGTCTGCTTAGATACAACCTCAAGTTTCTTCCTCCTGGTCGTTGTCTCTGTTGGTAAAAATCCAACTGCACAAACAACCCTTGATTTGATTAACATACATAGCAGTGCCTTGGTGACAGTAATAATGTCTCCAATGTAGTGGTCTCACAGACACAAGCTGTATAAAATCCCACCAAACCCCAAATTCCCTACAACCTATTGACTAAGTTCACAATCCCAAAAAACCTACGACTTACCGTTGAGGATAGGGAACAACAAAGTCAGTTTCAAGCAAATTGGGAAGAACAATGAAAGCCTAAACAATCACCATAAAACAAACGTCACCCACCGAAAGAAAACTCTTCTGTTGGTAGACCAGAAGCAACCAAGGCAGTTATTACAGCAGAAGCACCAGGAACTGGATGCACACGAACATTAGACTCCACACATGCCCTTACCTGCACAGCAAATCATAAGGTGGGAGACTGACCAAATCTAATTTATTGAAGTACAATCATCATACTTCTAAAACAAGCCACGTCACACACCACACCCAATGAACTTGGAAAACTTAAGGTGGCGCATGTCAAGAAGACTGCAATGATGTTGTCCAAACTTTTGTAGGAATATAAGCCCATGCCGCTTCTTGAGACATCACAATGAGAATATCACTGTGGATAGGTAATATTTGATGTTCTAATTGTTCAAAATGCTGCAACAAAGACAAATTAGTACCTCAATTGTCCTGAAGTATGAGATGTCCATGGAGTGGTTAATTGAACATTACATTCCTATCTGTGTTCTATATTTTTCTGTACAGTGACAATGCAAACTATGACAATTTCGCACTTAATTACTCGTGATGATTATGTTTTCTGAAATTCATGGCATCAGAAGAAAATCACTCACTGAAATAAAATAAAATAAAAACAAATAAACTGCATACATACAAGGTCAGTGCCAGGATCACTGATGCCGGGCATTCCTGCATCACTTATGAGAGCTAAGATGCCACCAAGCTTCAGGCGCTGCACCGTGGCATCTCGTCTTGCAAATTCATTGAATTTATGATAGCTCATCTGTGCACCCACGATTTTCACAGTACCCCTCAAATTCCAAGTCTATAAAAACAACCAGGAATAAATAAAAAGAAATGGTCGATCTGGAGATTGGAAGCATATTCCATACTCTCTCATCAAAACTACAAGTATTTCTCAGAAGAAAAATAAAAAGTGATGATAGTTAGAGGTGCTAACCATTGGAGTGGTGATACCATAGTGCTGCAAGAGCCTTGCTGAGTGTCTTGTATCCTCAGCCAGTATTACCTCTGCTGATTTTAGAACACGTACCGCTCTAGAACACCCAGACCACATCAGATTCAACAGAAGAATCAATCTAGAAATTTACATTTACATGATTCTGGAGTACCACAAGTTAGGCATCCATCATAGAGTTTGAACCAGCCCTTGAGCAACAAATTTGTGATTGAAAGACTGGTCATTCTAAATTTTCTAATTCATGGCTCTTCCATATGAGAAGAGCTTGCCTATGGTTATCTAGCTTTGTAACAACATGAGCAGGAAATTAATCTCAGTGACAAGCCTTGGATGTGTTGAATGCGATACAGCTCCCCATATATGTTTCTTTATCCCAACAGGTTCTTGAGGAATATATATCCCACAATATGCACTTCTCTTTGCTCTCTAACCAGGGAAATAAGAAATGTAGCAGGTTCAACTAGTCCACCCTGCCACAAAATTGACACTTTTGTGTTCATCCTATCCGCCCCTGGTAAGTACCAGTAAACCTACTCTCGTTCTTCAATGCAAGAAGATCAATAAATTGGAATGATGTAGAAAAAACTACTTACCGAAAAGTCATATCTTCCAAGTTGCCTATAGGTGTTGCCACCAAGTAAAGTCCCCCTTCTAATTTCCCCTATAAGAAAGAAACAATTCATATATATTTCTGTGTTTCAGTAGATGTTTGCAATTAACCAACATCGCCACAAGGTCAAGTGAAAACCAAGAGTGAATCATCTGTTGTTAATTAATTTGTTCTGAGGCATGAAACTCACCTTTGCGGTGCTCTGCCTCACAGCCTCCTCGTCTTCATCGTCTTCATACCCAGCCAACAATGAAATATTATCATTATCCCTATCATTCACATCCTCCACACATTCCTCCACACGCAGCAAATCTGCAAGTCCCTGCCCGCTCATGGAGCTCGCACAGAAGAATCTTTCATTCCTTAAGTTCGTAAAGGAGGAGTCACTCCTACATTTCGGTTGCTTATTAATACCAGAATGCAGAATAGAAGTGGTACGCCATACATTATTAGATGCCAACGCGTTGACAAATGATTGAGGTAATTGAAGAATTGCGGTAGAAGAAGTGAAACGGCATGTGGCTTGGTGTGATAACAACGTTGTCGACATCCTCATCAGCATTTCTCCTCCTCACCCTGGTCGATTTTCACGTTATTGCACAAGAAATAGGGTTTAAGGTTAGGGTTTTAGGGTTTAAGGTTTCCTACAATTCAACCTACAACAACGTTGCTAAGAGTGCTGCAACCGCAACTCTAATGAGACGTGGAGAGGTTGCGTCGGAATACTGTAGGGTGGCATCAGGTTATGGAGGCAATTCGACACGTGTCATATTCAATTGGTCAAGACCCTATTAAATCCAAAATTGAAATCACCTTTCCGCACTTGAAGTGTTGAACCTGACATCACTCTACAGACTCTACTCCTCAATGATAGTTTTTCAATTCAGGGACTTGAAATTTGGAACACAAGAGACAACTCAGCAGATAAGTTTGAGGCCTACAAAAGAATCAGTAAGACTTAATCCTGACCTACCTTCTGCCTTCATGTAGTTTGCGTACAATTAGCAAGAAACTCTTTCTATTCAAGATTTAGAGTGCGGCGGAGCGGCCCGATGATGTGCTTCAGCCACTAACCAAGACATTCCTCGTCTGCCACAAGACTTCCTTGATTACTTACTTCATCATTCTACGTGACTGCATAATTTTACACATTCGCATTCGAACAGAGATCTTTACACATTAAACAGATTTTGGTGCTTCCAGCTGGTGCACACGAACTTATGGACATAACCCTCAGTAACTTGCGGAGCTGAAATCCGGCTTTTCACAATAGTGCTTGATTTTGCTTGATTTTAAGAGGTCCTATGTGAAAATAGTTGGGACAGAATGTGGTAGACTCGGCAGAAGATTCACCGAGTGTCAACTGATGGGAGGAAGGTTTCACCCATGTAAGTACTGGATGATAGAGGATGAGGAGCGACTTTAGTCCCCTAAATTAGATACGTGGCCTTATGGGCACTTCCAACTCCACAGATAATTTTGATCCATCTCATCTGGTTAGTATTTGCAAATCATGCAGATTGTCACTTCAAAGGTTCAGAATTGGAGTTGAGATGCAAAAATTATAAGAGGTCAAAGTAAAAATTCACTTTTCCTTGAAGTGATCATATCTTAGACCCTAAGCCCAATTGTGTTCCCTATTGAACCTAGAATGATATCAACATTTTCAGCACATAATCCAATCTCATTGTAGCACATGTCTGTTCAGTGTCCTTTCTAAACTATAAGGTTTGCCATGCATGACTCAAGTATAGATGTCCAGTTACAAAGAGTGACCACATAAGGCCCACATATGACTTAGGTAGGTCAGCTCTGAATGAAGAAAATTGCCAGTTCTGGGGATTTGGGGTTTAGGGTTTCATGATCATACATATTGTGGAACTGAGAATGTACTTCCAGTTATGTCGTTGTTTTAACAATGGCAGAGGTGGACATGTTGCGCACTGCTCTGATTTGGTGCAAGCTTACAAAGTAGTCAAATAAATTGTTTCCAAGCACACAAGGGTGCAGTATTTATGTACATTGTGCACAAATTTTGAGCTATGAACCGCAAGGCCAGCATCTATGTCCAATTATTACCAGGTCCCTGTAACTTACTTCCAATTCACATGATCAACTTGGAAATCTCCATCAGTTTCTTTTTCTGATTCATTTTGAATTGGATTGCCAACTGTACAAATGTAGGTCAACTGTCATCCACCTAAACTCAATTTGCTACCTAATCTCAAACATCTGCCACCTTGAGGAGCCACTCTCTATGTACAGGTTCTCATTGCTGTTGCTTTTCCTTACTGCTCACAACTTAGACCCCACAGTATTGGTACTAAGTAATCTTTGTGATTCAAGAGACACACGAAATTTCGCAAATTTATCTTCAAGGTGTGTCAAATCTCACAGCTCCAGTTGAGCTATCTTTACAACCAGTTCGTCCTGACCAGTCAAGGAAGTGTCTGTATTACAATGCTTTTGATCAACTCTGATATGAGTCAAGGAATCATCATCTTTCTGTCGCGTAAATGTGTGCACATGATCCTAATCATTGAGCTGAACTCTTGCCTGTTCTGCTGATCAATGGACAACCAAGGTGAGACCATTATCCTGCCGGCAGCAACAAAATTCAAAGAGCCCTAAACACAAGTTTTTCAATGTGGGCTGATAGCTCTCAGTATACCATCCATTATGGAAATGGATTTACCTCTCATATTGTGAAGATCCTCTGTAAGTGGCCCTCCCTTTGATAATTTTTTATTGCAGTGGTTCTTCACCACAGGGATCACAAAGTTGGCACCAACTCTCCTAAAACTTAATTTTGCCAGTTGTTCTCAGCCAGGTGAGGAGCTCTAACAGGCCTTCTTCAAACGGTCGCGACTTGTAGCTCAGCTCCCTTTCTGCCTTCTCACTCGAGTATGCCCACTGGTGCTTTGAAATTTCTACACTCTGCACAAATCAACATTCCGCATTGCTGTCAAATATGAGGTTCTTGGCAGGTGCAGAAATGCAATAAGTGAAGCATTGGAGTCAAGAAACTTGACATTCTGTGAGCACATTAGTTTGTAGACATCCTGGAATTCCAAGCTTTTGATACTTTGAATTCTTGTATTTGATGAAGATGACCACAACAGTAATCTATGCACCTACAATTAACTGGACATTTATTTTCATGTTACACAAGCAAATTGTCCATCATGGGACTTGAGGCACGGCACTTGGATAACTTACATGGCTGGTTATGAAGGGAGTTTGGTGACTGATGCCGCTCCATGCACCAAAAGAGGACCATAACTCACACAAACGACCAGCACATACTAAGAGCCAATAGGGTAGCTGAAACTTGGGAGGTGCTGTGTTTGTCAAGCTCGCAGCAAGGTTGAAGATGTGAGTTAAGGATATATTCTCACCACACAGCAGGTATCTCTCTCCAATCTTGCCTACGTTGATTGCTGTGAGGTGTCCAACTACCACATCATCTATATGGCATAAGGAAAATCTATCATTTCCATTGCCAAGGTAACCAGGCATGCGGCCATTGAATCGTTCAATCATCTGCAAACAGAACAGCCATCCCGACCCTGAGTTGCAAGGAATAATGCCATTGTCATATATCAACCATTTCACAGTATTAAGGCCATGAGTCTTTCCAAATAATTCCACCCATCATATATAGATAGCATGGCTTGACAAAATTCATTCTGCAATTAGCAATTTGCCGCACTAGTCCTCTCCAGAAACAAAAATACAAACAACATGGTATTCTTATCCTTATTCCTAAGTGCTCAGCCGAAACGGATGCATGATAGACTCAGAGGCTAAGAGACACAGATAGTAAAAGGAGTGTGTCCATTACAATCTCTGCCAGAGAATTTCCTTTGGTGAGTTTGCCAGGGCCATAAATCATTCCTGGGTACAAAGCAATGATCGGCACCCCCTGTTGCATAGCTTCTTGAGCAACGTCGTCGGCAAGAACCTTTGACTCCTCATATGGTGAGCAGTAAAATTTTTTTGAGTGAAACTGCACATTTCCCAACATTGCTCTCATGAACAACTCTAAAAAACAAAGAAGCACCTCATATTTCCACTGGCGAAAAGCATGACTGTTGTGTCGAGAATTTCAGCTCTGCAATGAAATTTGATCAACTGAAATTGGAAATACTAGTGATCTACAAATTTAGTATGGTTAACACACTTCTGCAAGGCAAACCTAAATCAGTGGAATGGTTGCGATCATGTTTTGCACACACCCATGAACAGAAATAAGGTGGAACTACAAAACCGTGTGACATGGTTTTCACGGTCTATGCATCATCTATAGAAGAATCTAGAGGACAGGGCAAGATTTCCAACACCTGAGTTTCATCTGCAACATAACCATCTGTCGGGCCCAGAGCGAAAAACGAAGATGTGAAAATGAGCTTCTTCACGCTGGGATGGGCCTTGACAGCTTCTACTACATTCTTCAACCCACTCACATTAACCTGGTACCACAAGCCATTCCAAAACACCAGGTGAGACTTTTCGATTTAAAAACAAGAAGGTAACGTTCAGCATGCAAGGATGACATACATATAGATATATATATATATATATATATATGCATGCGTGTAAGCTTGATGTTCATACATCAACGCCCACAAATCAAGGTAAGTGCAAAATCATAAAATAATAATCAAGAGAGAGTTGATCCAAAGCAGCCAGAAATTAGAATGAAACAGAACACAAATCACACATGCAGCAAGCCATCCACAACAATCTGCATGGAAGGAGCCACCTCCCATGACATATATCCCCATTGATGAATTTCATCAGTTCCATTCCGAAAGTAATTATATCCTTGTCTTAATGAGTGTCTGCTACTGGTATTTCGAGGTAACGGGAAGAAAACTCGAGCAAATTGTTGATGTATAGCATGGAACGTACTAAGACCTTAATTCCATCGACACAACCACATGAAGAGATAAGATCCAGGAGAGATAAGACAAAACCCTGAAGTAGGAAAACAAAAACCCAAAGTTCGCCCTATTTAGCATGCAACGCGGACACAAACTACCATGCTCGAAGACAGTAAAAGGATCCCCACATTCGAGAAGTGCCTCGAAACTAAGCCCTAACTCATCTAGCATGAATGTGCATAAATTGGTGTAGGACTGAGGTGTGAGAAGATGATGATGTTTTGCATACTTTGACGAACTGGGAGGAATCAGGCAACCAGGAGCCGACGAGGGCGGCAGTATGGATGACATAGTCGCATCCCGCGCAAGCTTCCCGCACACTATCCGCATCCCGGATGTCGCCATCTGCGAGCTCCACCTCGGGGGGCAAGCTGTCCACCACGCTTGTCTTCCGCACGAGTGCTACAACGGAGTGGCCCGCGTGCACAAGGGCAATGCACAGTCTACTACCGAGGTACCCCGAAGCGCCCGTCACCAATACCCTCCCCATTTCTCCACACGCTCAATCCTCTGCCTCCGCTCCAGTTCCTAATATCTCAATTTCCGCACTCACATGTCGCACATCCGCAAAGATGTTGCCACATGACCCTAACCTTACCTCCCCTTGCAGAGCACTTTGGGAATTTCCAATGACAACAGCAACTGGGATCCGAACCAGGCTATTGCGGGAGGCTGTCCTCTGATTTTCTTCAGATGAATTTCAAAGCCTCAACGGCAAGTACGATCCGGATTAGGAATTTGAGGGGGAATGTCCTCTAATTCCTCTTCAGATGAACTTCAAAGAAGCATCACAATCTTTCTCGCCCTGCCCTAGCCTTCACCAAGTTGTCTGCATCAGCGATAATGGAAAATCCTGAACTAATATCAGTGGAAGAAGGCGGTCTCCGATTCACTGATACCTGTTACAAATGCACATTACCAAACCTGCGAGCTGCGGCCGATGGGATAATTTTGCCTCAGAATTTGGCAAGCGCTTGAGGATTGGAGTGAGTTTGGCTTGAACTTACTGTGGTTGCAGCTGCGAAGTCTCCGTCGTAACTCATCCATTTCACTGAATTTGGTGCAGCAAGGGAGCTGATTTTCTGAAGTATCGAACGTGACGATTCGGATGACGTAATTGCGCTTCGATTCATAGAGAGAATGGATTTCGCAACATGCTTCCAGCGGCAGCAGTCGCTCCACGGACTCAGCATTGCAGGGAGGAATAGGAAGAGGACGAACAATGTGAATCGCGTGAAGGATGGATGACCTTTAGCCTAGATTTCTACAAAAGCAGAAGATTACCGCCAACATGTCTATAACTTATATGTAATATTTTGTTGAAACTTGAGAGTTTCCGGCCAATAGCTTCCATCAAGGACATGATGCACCTCCAAATACTAGATGGCCACTCATGTCCAATTGAGGATAACTTTATAAGCCATGCTCTAAGCCAATGCGATTTTGCCATATTAGCGGTGAGAGTGGTTCAAAATTGGGCTATATATTAGTCGGGAGGGCAACTACCACATCATCGTTTCATCTATCACATCGTTGGATTTTGAGGGGAAATATTATAGGATGTAAGGAATGTGTAATAAACACAAAAATTCAAGCAAGTCCAATTAGGGACTAGATAACTAATGAGAGGAGAGTGGATGACAAGCCGAAGGAGTGATAAGTAATCCACCTAAAGTAGATGAGGCTAATATGGACATCTCCAACCTTGTGGAATCATCCAGTTGATGGATTGGAGCATTAGAAGCTTGAGTAGGTTAGCAGTTTGCGAATTGGAACCAAAGGATTTGAAATCGATGAAATATGATTCGAGGAATGTGTTGTTCTAGGCTTTGGAATCAAAGATTTTCTACTTCCCAATCTAGTGTTAACTCTTCCATTGTTCAATGTTGTGTAAGTGGATGACATCACTAGCAGATTTTACACGGGTCATTTGCCAATGAAAACCAAGTTTAATCCCAATATTGATTGGTGTCATGTCACTAAAGTGGTCACAAGTAAGATAAAATGTTGCCAAAGTTATTGTAGCTTTTCATTATACAATATCCACAAAACAAGTTGGTTGGCACCTCATAGTCACATGCCACCTCCTAATTTGCCCACCTCGCCCACAAAATTCAAGCGTGTCATAGCTCGGTGGATAACACTTCTAATTATGAAGGATGGTGAGTGTAGTTTGTTTTTGCAAAGATGACTAACCCAAATATCATCAAGGTGGCGGCTAAATCAACATGTAAGATATTGTTACTCACCTGCCGAACTAGAGCGATTGTACACACTTACCGATTAGGAACCAAAAATAGGTGTCCGATTAGGGAAGCTAACCGAATCGGCCAGACCTAACTTACCCCTACCCAGTTAACTTATAACCGATCAGCTCATAGACAAAATAGAGAATTATGGATGATATCGCGTCTTCACGGATGAAAGACTGTGACGAGATTTAATAACTCTGTTGCTAGATTGGATGAGAAATCTGTTATGGATGGAGAGACGCTCCTCTTTGCACATCTGGTGTCTTGTTGAGTTTGTTTTCTTCGTCTTCGCAGCGAATGGCCATGGCTATGGCGTGCTGCAACCCTACCTTTCCCTCACTCGCCCTCAGCCTCCCCACCTCAACCTTCTCGCATCGCACATTGCACCACCACGCACGGCCGTGGCCGTACGGTCACACCAATTGTGTACCCCGCCTTTCAGGACAAGCAAGAAGACATGTATTGACACGGGCAGCGGGGCAAGGCGACAGCAGAGATGGGAGGAAGGAGCCAGGGACCGGCCGGAGATTTGAGTCTCCGGAACTGGAGAGCGCGGAAGATTCGGGATTCTGGAAATCGGTCTGGGGTTTCTTCGGAGGCTGGGGGACGAGAAAGAGTGCGGGAGGGTTCAGTAGGGAGGGTTTGGAGTATGTTCGGGGGCAGCGGGAGCTCGAGGAGCTGGATTTGATGCTGGAAGGCGGGAATTTCGAGTTCCAGTGGAAGGATGTGTTGGAGCCGAGCGTCGAGAATGTGCTGGCGCTTCTCTTGACTGCGTTGTTACTGTACGCGGTGGTGTTGATTGGGTGGCAGTTGTTGCTTGTTGCGGCCGCTATTACACTCTCTGCATTGAAGTATTCCGTGATTGCTGCGATTATACTTGCAGTGCTTATTTTCCTGATTTAGCAGGATAATGTCTTCATTCATCAATGAGCTTAATTGCGGTGTATGTGCATTTGATGGCCTCCTTTCTTTCACCGAAGTTAAGCTCACATGCATGGGCATTCTCCGTTGTAAGCATCGGTGCAAATGTACTATAACATGTGGAACCGTTTGGAATGGCAAGGGCACAATGGATTTTGATGTAGTCGCCGTCGACGCCAGGATGAGCAGATGGTGCGAGGATGGCATGGAACATCAATTCGTACCCAGGGGCCAGGGGCCAGGGGCCAGGCCAACACGGGCGCAAACTAGCGGTGTAAGTTCTGGTGAAAATTTTGAGCCCATACGGGTAGCGTATGAATTCATCTCCTCAGCAGATAAGGTGAAAATTCCTGATGCAGTGATGTATTTTGCTTGGGAATCAGTTTCATATGGAAGTGAGGGTTGATGCCGCTCAATGTGCACCGGGAACAATCTGTACAAGGAGATCTGCCACCACGGCTTGATCTTCAGATGTGGTGCAAGACAAGCAACAATTAATTTTGGTGACGTCAAGATTATCAGCCAAATATAACCGGTGTTAAGAGGATGTTGAACTGTCGATGCTCGGGGCTTGACATCGCCGTAATACCGGTTATGTTGGGTAATAGCTGGTAGCTACGGCGCCCCGGGTAGGTTCGGCCGGCTGGGAGCATTCAGGTCGGACAGATTGGAAACGTCGAAGCATTGCTTCGGGAGAAGATTTTGAATTGAGCAGATATGTCTTTCAAGAATCTCAAGCTGATGCTCCCTGTTCTCGTAGGACCAATTCGAGTTGGGCAGACGGTCTGTTCGTTACACTCATGGGACCCGAAGACATCCAAGAAATGTAGCTGCAGCGATGGGCATCTGCTAATTCTGATAAAAAAGCAGGGACGGGATCCAATTCAGAGAGCAGTTTGATGAAATTGGACCTTTATCCGGAGTTTATGAAACGAGTCGATATGCTGCATTTGTCAATCATACGTAACTACGATTCATGACCCCTACCATCTTTGTGTTGGGGACGCATTTGCAGTCTTCAGCTCTACAACTGTTGCACCTCAATCACGCCACCTTGCTCATTGCATGTGAAGCCATCTCTTTGTTGTTAAAAACAATTCCTTGCTGACAATCTGCATGCTAAAACAGTGGTTTCTGAAGAAATTTGTCACACCAACATTGACGACCTATTTTTCTACCGAGATAGATGATACACAGAAAAGGAAGGACGGGTAGAGTGCCGGGGAGTACCCAATCCCTCTCTGCCTTTGGTTTCTTGGGCTAGATTTCTTACGACTTGGCATCCAAACCTAGGTTGTGCATGTCTTCTTTTTAAAAGTTCCCTTCAAGAATTGGAGTAACCCACCTTGTTTGGGTGTTTTTTCATAGTAAGAATTGAGTTTGTAGAAGGTGAGGAATATCTAAGTAGGGAGCTTTGAAGGTTGTAGGAAAGTCAGCAAAGGCTCCTATGATTGGTGCACTCCAGATGCTTTGATAACATATGAACAATGGTTTTGAACATTTTCAAAGAAATCGCTAAGATTCCTGAAAGAGTTGAAGATCAAGAGTTTGTTGAAAATTTCTCAGAATCAAGGTGTGCCATCAAGTGATCATAAAAGGATCATGTTAATAGCTTCTTCCTTCTGTCTGATCCAAATCTGGAGTGAAATGATCCATTTGAAAGATCACTTGAAAATCAACAATCACAAATTTACGGAATTTCAAAAGATGAGATTATAATGAGCTTACTAGACATAAGGTATCACATCATGTAATACCTTATGAGTTTGCTTGCCAGATTTGATATTAATCTCAAGCCATATCAATTTAACCACATGACATGCTCCAACCAAACACATGTTCGTTTTCTTTTTTCTTTCCTTCTTGTCATCATAAATTGTTCTATCATGAAGAAACTTTACCTGACAAAGGAAGTTTCAGTGGACACGAAACAAAACAGAGTCACACTGCAATACCAAGTCAGTTTACTTGCATCATGTTGCAAATGTACAAGTAAAAAGGGTCTTCTAGGTGAAAGATACATGCATTACATACACCAGCTGCAACAAATTCTCATACCAAAATGAAATCCTCTATGTCTATGGCCAAAAGTTTCACATGTAACATCGTGTATCAATGATATT
Organism: Polytrichum commune; assembly: GCA_950295325.1. Classification (NCBI taxonomy): domain Eukaryota; kingdom Viridiplantae; phylum Streptophyta; class Polytrichopsida; order Polytrichales; family Polytrichaceae; genus Polytrichum; species Polytrichum commune. The sequence continues at coordinate 39,645,368 of OX485803.1, read as the reverse complement.
TTAGAAAACAAGTCCTTTTGAATAATATGGAGAAACTGAACTACATCACTCTTAAGTAATCCCCTGCATTCTTTGTCTGTACATCCCACTAGTCCGACATTCACTTGACAGAATAAAGATAAGGCACCAAAGCAGATGAGAATGTTACCATCATGTAACTTAACACACGAGAAACCAACTAAACTCTTGAAGCTGGAAGGTCAAGTATACTACCCTCAGTTGGAGCCTGTGTAGTACGATGATAATGAGCCACCTTGGATAGAGGCCACTGTCGGAATTACTGCATGGTTTGATTGGGACCCAAATGCAGTATACTGTGCATACTGTGAAGGGTTATATGGCTGAGGTGATGTTGAAAGGCCTCCATATTGCGGCGTCGTAGTAAGGCCCCCGTATGCGGATTGTGTACCATACGCTAGTGGAGTATAAGCTGAGAAGCTTAGTGTCTGCGGTGCAGAAGTAGCCAGTTGTGGTCGTGCGTAATTCGAGAGACTGGGAGTTAAAGTTGAGTAGCCTTGCTGCACTTGTGGTAGGGACTGCAACTGCACAGAGAGTGCTTGGGATTGTGTGCGCTCTCGTTGGCCCTCTGCTGCAAGCTTCACTGTCACATGCCTGCCCTGCAGAGTTGAAAGTTCTTTTGGTCAGTGCCAATGCTAAATTCCAACTGTTCTGGACCTCACTCATATTTCTCAGACTGGCTACCATAATATAACATGAGGATTTTCTGTCAATACTCACACAAACAACGTATACAATAAAACTGGTCATATCTCTCTCTCTCTCTCTCTCTCTCTAGATAGTGGACGAATTGAGAAAGGCGAAAGGTACTTACTTCGATGCTTTTATTGGTATCATCAATGGCCCTCTTTGCTCCTTCAACTGTCTTGAATGTCACAAATGCAAAACCTCTGCCACCATATCAAAAAAAAATTAGTTTCACACATGGGAGCTCGGGGGGGTAGTCATTGGTTGGAGTAGCAATATACGTGTGAACAAATGATAGGGTATTTTAAAAACATGGGGGCAAAAAATTATAATTGGACTTAAGAGTAATATAGGGTATCAAAAATGGCATTGGACATCTTTAAAGTACTATAGGGTATGGAATAATAGGTAATTTGGAATTATAAGTAATTCAAGACATTTTTCTATTAACCCAAAGTAGAAAATTACATAATGATAGCATGTGAAAAAAAAGAAGAATTGAAAGTAATACCCCCCTATAAAATAGTGGTTGTTCGCACCTATATCCTTAACTTTTTAACACACTGCCCCCCCCCCCCCCCCCCGAGCATGGGAGTATGTTAAGATTGTAGCATGCAAGTCCTTATTCAACGTGGCTTAGACCATGGGTATATTTTTAATTTGCAGTATGGAATTTCTGTACAATTGGTACTTGCTCCTATGTAACAGAAATCTACAGTCAACTCTTAAAGGACCATACCAGAATTTTGATACAGCAATGAAGGTGTAGGATACTAAAAACTATCTATGCTCCTTGAGAAATCCAATCTATCAACATTTACCAAAATAAAGCAGATATAAATACCATTCGCAAACAATACTCACTATATACACATGTTTAACGTTTAATCAAAATGTCTAAATCCTTTGGAAGACAAGGCCAAACCTGGATTTGTTAGTATTCTTATCGTAAGCAATGGCACCTTCCTCAATTTCTCCATATTGCGAGAAGATGTTCAGCAGCGTGTCACTGGTTGTATCATATGAGAGACCTCCAATATAGAGCTTTCTCTGTGCTTGGTCCACAGATGTTGGCCCATTTGTGCTACCAACAGACGCTAGATTGCATACTGTAATTCGACCCTGTGTAGATTATAACAAGAAACAATTTTATGTCAAATAAGCAAGTAACTATATTCTTCAACTCCACTTACTCTGTCTCTATTTGATTCTAGGCTGATGCTAAACCTACACACCTCTCCTTGCTACTCCAAAAAATTGAACCAAGTAAATGTCCTTCTGTACAGATGAACCAAGTACACCGTGCAAACTAAGCCACAATGTTGCTGATTACGACACTTTAGCATGCATCCAACATTGATAGTATCTCACAGAACATTTGATGACAATTGTTCACCTCACACTGTATTAACACTTTAAAGTTTGCCACTACTGAAATATGTGGTGAAATGATTTTACACACAGCACCACAAAGATTGTTTCAGTTCCTTCACAAATGCGGCTTGACATTATTATAGAGACTGTAAGTAGACGCAGTACAATAAGAGACTAACATCAATATTTTTGCTCGGTTCCTTGAGTGCCCGTTGTGCTGAGTCCATATGTTTGAAAGTAATAAATCCAAAGCCTCGAGACTTCCCAGTTCCTTTGTCTGTAATAACACATGCCTCCTCCACCTCACCGTACTGCTCAAAAGCCTACGTCAAATGTAAACCTTGAGTTAGTATAATCACAAACATGATAATCTACCGATTTCAGCTACTTGAGGAATCTCTGCTCTAAATCTTGCTCACCCTCCTCTATGTAACACGTGCAATTTACATTTTTCAGGGCTACAACGCAATGCTTTGAAATTCAAATTTTAGAGGTGAAGGTGATGCACTCTCATCAAATCATGCGTGTTGGACCCGATGAACCCATTCTTATATAAGCTTGTAGCTCAAAAGAGGAGTCACCACGATAGGTTGGGCACTACCTCACGTCAAATGCAGCTCAGATAATACATACTAGTGGTAGTCATGAAAAAACTTAGTCCAGATACTTCCTAAAAGTTAGTATCTGATGTTTTCGACAAGTACTCTTAGCAAAACAATTGGAAGTCTTCTAGTGGTCTGACGTGCTTTGACCTCTGGTTTAATCCATATTTTAGTTTTCATGACCTGATACCGAAAAGAATCCAGAAACCGTTTCCACTCATGAGTGCACAGAAATGTAATGGAAAAATCACAAGCGCAATGAGAATGCTCAAAAAGTTGGAGGATTCATTCACTTCACAACCAAATCAGGGCGACTGAACTGAGTCAATTCATCTCATATCCAATTCTTTACATAACCAGCACAGATGAGTAGAACCAAAATGATGGAATCTCTGAATACATTTGATTGACGAGTGAAGAACCCATATATCGGATGCAGATTTTGACACTCCCATCCAATCCCGCTAAATTAAGGCTATTCTATACAGAAGAATAGAGGCATTTATATTGAAAAAGTATTTCGACAATTTCAAGCTGCTGAAAATTGGTGTACTAGGGAAAACCACCTCAACTGACAAAACTTAGCTACTCAGCATCAAGTTAATGAAGTGAACAGGAAAAATATAAAGTTGAAAGAACACCCATATGACAAGGTTGGCAAGACAAATAAGTCCAATTCATGTCCCCTGCATATATACAAAGGTTGTCAAACATTCTCAGAAGTTGAGCAAGGCATCAGCCAGCACTCAAAAAATTAGAGGAAACGTCCAGAACCATAAAGCCAAAACTCACAAGCATCCATGAATGCACTCACTTCCCGCAGAGCCACTGAAGAGGTCTCCCAAGCCAGGCCACGCACAAACAGCTTCCGGTGAACTGGGTCCTTACTGGCAGTGTCTCTAATATCATCTGCCACAGCAGGGAATAAAGACCCTCTGCATAAAACAACATTCCAGCCAGACATGCAGTCCCAGGCATCCCAGTCATTCAAAAGTTTCCAGTCCACAACAAGCAGAATCGTAGCAATTAATTTCTCTTACAACCCAGGACAAGCAAACAGTCTTCCACATTTCAATCTTGTTCTTGCAAAACTCTAAAAAATAGTTATATCCCCCTTATCAGCTCCCCCCTGTAAGAGTCCCTCCAAACCTATGACACGCATTCACCAATCGCCAGGAAGCTACTCAATATCATCTTCATGACATTGCAAACCAAAACAGGAGAGTTGTGTATTCAGCTGGCTAGCCAAACTAACATGAATGTAGAACAAGCCTTAAAAGCTGATCTGCAGATTGTTTTAGGACCTAAGATGTACAAGGTACATTTCATGGTTACAAATGAGTGGATTATCAGTATGTTCAGAACAGTAAGGAGATTATCAAAAGAGAGACTCCAGACACGGAGAACTACTATGAAAAACTCCTAGTTTCAGTCAATCACTACTATAGAGAAGCAAGTGCAATGTTGAGAATCGATAATTCATCTAATTGTCTGCAGCAATAAGATGTTGTAGTCTCTCCACCCCAAAAAACACCTCTCGGCAACACTCGAACCTTCTCATTGCAAATTGAAGTGCCTTGACAAGTAAGCTATACCTCAAAACGATCTGGATCTGGTTACTGAAAAACCACAACTCACGGCCAAAACACAGCTACTGAAACTATTGTTTCTGACAGGATTCCAAAATCCATAGTGCGTTGTTCAGCACAGTACATACCTATGCAAATGCCGGAAACAAACCCGAAACCTACACTACAAGATAAGCAGTTTGCAATATGCATACGTCTGAATTCATTCTGCACTTTGTGGACATGTTCGCAGGATCAGCCCGCCCTGTCTATGTGATTACCTACTGCACAGTAAACTCGCCACTGACTACAAATCATAATCACATCAATTGTCCAACTAGAAGAATTAGAAGAATTGAATATTTGATCTATTGTGGACAGTGCCTTCTGTTGTGTATCAATTACCTTCAGATTCACCACTATTGAGGCATTTCGACAGGAGTTTCAGGTACGTTTACAAAGCATCGTAATAGGGGTTGCATAGATGCAGTCTGTATGCAGTAGGTATACTTTGCCACTTCATCCTAGAGAAAGACAAAATAAAGATAGCTCGGAAGAGATTTTCATACCACGGATGTATTGAAGCTAGACTTTTACAAAGAAGATACAAAAGAGAGATCCTTACAACAGTAAAGACATGTCATACTTCTTTGTAGCACTTCATCTACAATGACGACAGGCCATTATTGAAATTACAAAAACTGGTGACAATAGAGCGAGAGAGAGAAGCGTACGCATCCACTAGCAGAAGGACAAGCTGTTCTTTACTGAGGGGCTCCAAGAGCTTCTTCAGCTCGTCCCTCGATAGTTTCACGGAAGAGTTCCCATTGCCACCCTCCGTCACTTTCCTCTTTTTAGTGTCCTCGTAGCCCGAGTAATCGCTTCCTTCGTAATCCGAGTAGTCTGTCTTTATCGGGTAATCCATCTTCACATTAAGTGCATAATCCATTGAATTTGCAGGTACTCCTCGCCTCTGCTGCTGCGTTTCTTCGCCGAAGCAGAAAAGCCTCCTTCCTAGATTCGACTTTCGATGGAGTTCCACTCGTATCCGACTAAGGTTCAATTTGACAGTTATGAACCTTCCAGTTCAAGAACCAGGGTTTCTTGACCCTGACCTCGCGTGTCCTGGACTTTGTTACTTGTTCTATTACATTCAAATTATTTCGGCATCCTGCTGTTCCTCATGACTTGTGAACAGAACAATTCGACTTCGCTCTCTTTCCTCCCCTTTTAATAGACCAAGTCCAAGGATGTGCTTTATAAAAACTCACTCTCGTATACCTTTTGCTTATCTGTTGAGCAGCAATACACTCTCCTTTTCTCCGTCTTTTCCCTCAGCTTAAGGAGGCCAACTATAGAATCCGAGTTTCTTCCGTTAGTGAGAAACCAAAATATTTGAGCGAAGAACAAACGTTCAATGATGGCGAGTTCTGTCCTTCAGAGACAAAGTGCAGCGACAACTAATCGTTTTGCGAGAAGCCCGTATAATTTAACCCTCTATTCAAAGATCACCCATCCAGTTTCTGTAACTTTCGTTCCGGCATCGACCAGTAGCAACACTAGCCGATCGAGCAAGGAAACGGTTCTCCCTCTATTTCCACTGAAGGGTTAAGAACCTGTGTGCAATTAACCCCAAGCCCTGCTCACTTTAATCCTATCTATTTAACTAACTTTTATATACTGGCATTGACACTGTGGTCACTGTTAGTCCAGTTCCCGTTACTCGTGCGTCTCCTTCTTGCCCTGTTCCTATGTAAAATATTCCCGAATACAAATCTTGTTTGAGCTCTAGTTTCGGCTTTCACAGCGGGTTGAGACGTCAATCAATCCTGGGAGCAATGCTCTAACTTGGCACGTAGCCCGCTTCCACATTATTGTCTCCGTCGTATAACTACGGCCAGAGCTCTAACTAGGAGCTAATAAGTCGCGCATTGTATCTACTTCTTGATAATATTTCCTCGAAACTTCACCGAAAATAATAACAATGAGCATAACACCAAGAAGATTATTAATCCCTCCCTTCCAACCGCACCCCGACACAAAATATCTTAGAAGCAGCAGCACAACTGGCAGACCGATGATGCCTCGGTCAATGCGTTCAAGCCTTAGCTAAACCTCTGGTGCTCATGCTATCCTATCCCCGTACTCCCTAAGTTACCTTGTGTACGATCCAATTTCTCCCCAATCTCTCCTGCCGCTTCTACAGAATATATCCCTAAGGAATAACGAGAAAAACAACGCACTACGTCTTGGTTCCTCCCAAGCCAATCTTCTTCTCAAAGAAATGTAACAGCCTGTGCCGCTTGAAGGTCGAAGAATAGCTCCAATTTGCCAATTTGGAACCAATTTCGCTCGAATAGGCTTCTTAAGAGAGAGCAGGAGCGGAGCAACACGAAGGGCGTCACCTCAATTGCGATGATAGCTACGAACGTAGGGCTCCGTGGCTAGGCGAGGTAGGAGGCTCACGGCGACTCGGGAAGAAACAAAAGACTCAGCGGCAGCAAACGACAAGCCCCTGCCGCACCAAGGCAGCCATCATGTCTGAACACCCACGTCCCGAAACCACATCTCACACCACATCCCCAATATGCGGATGTGGCTTGAGGTGCTTCCTGGTTCATCATTCTCATCATGCCGAACTATACCTCCACGAGGGACTTGAGTAGGTCCCAACGAATTACGTCCCGAAACCACATCTCATACCACATCCTCAGGGCCGGTTCACACGGGTCCCAAGTCCTAACTCACAAGTCACTTGAGGTTAATCCATGCAATCTCAGCCGTTGAGAGCATGGAAGTTGGGACTTAGCACTTCATGTAGGTTTCCAAGTTTTAAGTCCTAATTAAGTATGACAAGGATGCTTACATGGTAACACATTTTGGAGGTGAGGGTTGGGACTTGTGTTGCAAGTTGGGTCGAGCCAAAAGCTAGACCCAACTCCCAACACAAGCCCCACAAATATTTTGCATAAAATAATCAAGATCCGACTTAAATGATCATTAACCATCTTTAAATGATGTTTTGAAGCTAAAGCATCGGGACTTTGCCTCCATGTTGGGACATACTAGCATGAGTGGGACTTGTGACCCCGTGTGAACCGGCCATCAATATATATACAAATGTGGCATAAGGTGTTTGATAAGAGTAGAGTCGCCCATAATTGACCACCTAAGAGATTAAGTGCTAGATTTGGAGAAGCATAAGGCAGTGCAAAATTATCCCTTGTAGGAAAGATAGAAATAATAAGGATTGTAATTTTTCGGGAATTTTATTCCTTAAATTGAAATTACTGTGAATTTTTGAAGTCAAAGTTGACTAGAACATATTATCATTGTTTAGAGTCGGCCATTATAACCGCTCATTCTAACCGCTCATTCCTCCTCACTTTACCACTCAAATCAAGGACATGTGTCATAGCACTATTGGTACTTACCGGCCTGATTGATATTTAGTCCCAACCTAATCAAAACTATAAATTCCCGATGGGGTCCTGATCGGGAATAGGTGGTTTGACTATAGTCCTTCTTCATCTTTTTCATACCAAAATATACTTCCACGAGGGGCTTGAGTACGTCCCAACCAATGTAAGAGTGACATGTGGCAAAACTTGAGGAACAGCTAACTTTCAAAACAGGAGGAGGAAGCTTATCTAATTTTTATCCTTTCCTTTCACAAATCGCATTGAATTGCATTTGCTTTACATTTTATTTTTTGTTTTGCTACAGACACAATATCATCTTTCAGAAGGGTTTCATGAGAGATTTGCCAAGAAGATGCTACATACTTATATGGCATCATACGTAGAGGTCATTATCTTTATACACAAAGTACAGGTAAAATGCCCTACATGTCACACCATTATGTGCCCAAGGGTAGTGACATGTGGCAAAAAAGTGGACGACTATGAAATAAAACCCCCTTTATACACGAACTTTATAGAGAAACATAAATACATATACACTTTTAAAATAGGTTAGAAAATGGGCTTATGTATTCATATTAAGCTTGTCAAATTAATTACATAAATGCATCCACTACCTAGTACATAGAATGTAAATCATGAAATAAGTGATATGTGCGACGTACATATGAGACCTATGGCGGTAACCCAGGTTACCAAATTTAAAAAGTGTGTGAATGCCATTAAAATAATAATAATAATAAATTTCCTGGAGGGTGCCCAAAATAGGACCAACATTTGGTTTGCATTTTGCGAATAATGCAAAATGAATGTGGACAACAACATGGACGTGGGACGGGGTTCATCATTGCATCTTTTGGGATTTTTGTGTGTGTTTGCTCTTGTGTTTGTTGGCAATGTTGCAATAGTCAAAGTTTGCCCTCTTCCGATACAGTGGAATGTCAAAAACCGAAGTCTCAAAAATTGTTGTCGATCTGAGGGTGAATAGAGCTTGAAGAGCCGGACAATTTGAGTTCTTTTTCTTCCGATTTGGACTAATTTTGATGTAAGTATTGTAATCCGCACACATCCGGGTTATGGTGGTAACCCAGGTTACCGCCATTGGTCTCATATATGAGCCATTTTCATTTTCCAATGAGAGAGTCATTGAATAGTTTTTTTTTAGTTATAGGACATAACTCATAATAATTTGACCTTAAAACACACGAAGTTTGGATGAAACTAACACATCTATTGTCAAAAAAAATTCTAAACCTTATGGCGTCTTTTGTATATCTATCATTCTTAATAACCTTTTTAAGTATACACACTAGATAAAAATAATGCCTCTCCCTTATGTATACTATGTATGCTAATGCCTCAAATAGTATGCCTTTCTACACCACGTTAGTTCATATGTGGTATGAAGAGTCAACCCCCTACAATTATGTTATATAGTTTACTGCATATACCTTTTATAGGTAAATATCTTATGTTCATATGCATTGGAATTTGTAAATAACAATATATATAGTTGATGTATACGGGGGAGAGAGAGAGAGAGAGATGCTCCACATTATGATATATACATAAATGTTTGTATATACAACTCCATTCATGTGCTTCTTTGAAGTTATTGATTATTGACATCTTTCAATATTTATGCCATTTGAAAACTTTGAGATAAGTTTGGATTGACAATTCAGATGAATGAGAGGTAAACTTTCAGTTTATTTGATATATGCTTAGAGGAGAAAAGTTTATGTTGCATTTGAGATCAAAGTTGAGATGAAATTACCTATTGATTTGAAATGAAGTTTGGGGTAGGAAAAGAAAATCAAGATTGTTTAATATAATTTGTCTTATAGATGTCATATTTGAATGTGAACATTTGCTTCAACTAACAACATGATTTATATACACATAGTGTGAAATTTATGTTTGCCAGACAAATATTCAACTACAATATGCAACTCCCAATTACTTCACACATGGTCAAATTGTCAACTACCATATTACGCCAGGCATTGTCATTCTCCTTCAGACCATCAAGACACCATAAATTCCCACTGATCATAATTTATCTATTAGGCAAAGCCTTACGTATGTAGTTCTTCTTACAATTCAGCCTTATGCTCTTCTTCTATTGTGACTTCCTTATCTTACCCCTAAACACTTTTGGTATGTTCATACTACTTGTGGAATCTCTTATTATACTTGATGATATGTAATCTTCATCAAACTCCTTTCACATTACTTTTGTGTGGGTGACAAGAAGAATAACCTTGTAAGACAACAAGTTGTCACTATCTACCAAATAGTCGCATCACAATCTAGATTCACATTGTATCACTTTATAATAATGCATGTGTGAGAGACCTAAATTGGGCTCCAAAACCCTTGAGGGAGGTTAATCGATTGCATTATGTGTTTTTGTTTTCTAGTTGAAAAGCAATAAAGTGTAGACAAGGCTAGTACATAGAATTCTTTCATGTAAAACGTGTGCAATAATTTGACTCATGTTTTATTGAGATTAAAAATAATATCAAAATGGCTATGCATTTAAGGTCAATTATAGTCCAAAACTTTTGTCACGTTGTTCTTCATCTTCAAGATCAACCCTCTTTTTATACTTGATGATTCAAGAACATTGCATGACTAAAACCATAAACGATGACACTTGAGAGAAAAGAGGAGCATTCTTTGACTTTGCTAGGAGTGTAATGCAATGCACCATACAAGTCAAATTGAATGACTATGATCTTCTCAATTTACAAAATAACATTTGAATGTGTCATTTCAGTTAAAAGTTATAGCCTAGTAACTTCAAAGGGTTAATGTGTGGTCCTCCTTAATTTAGAGTAAACGGATATATTCCCAATAACTTAAGTAATTTCACATAAGGGATATTGGAGTGATTTTCACATGTTTGGGAATATTACAATGATTAACAAAAAAATTCACAAATTATTTCTAGGTTTTGAAAATATTGTAACTTTCCAAGGCAAGGTTCTCTCCTAATCCATATTCATAACACAGGTTGACCTATTTCCAATCACTACGAGATGAAAACTTGACTACAACTAGTGTCATTTCTAAAGAACCCAAATCCGTGCCCTTTTAACTTGCTTTTTTCATCACACCGAATGTGATGGTCACGTGTGTGATTCTTTGTGGCTTTTCTCATCACGTTAGAAAATAGCAGCTACAAGTGTGGAACTTCACGGCTTTAGGGAACTCTATGTATTAAGATTGGGGAGAGGGGGTATCGATCGGAAATGGGTTTGTCTAACTCTGGTCCATATCATACCAGTAAGGGTCAAGGGTTTTAGAATGGGGTTATCATGTACACTAGATTATGTCATGTTTACTTTTAATAACTTACACATCCCAAAATACATGTAGATAATATATATACATATACATATACATATACATACACATACACATACACACACACACACACACACACACACACACACATATATGTATGTATGTATGTATGTAACTTATGAAATCATCTACAAATTATATGATCTGTATAGGTCGTCCCATGTCTCCTAAAGTGGCCAACCTAGTGGCTATTGAAACTATAGTGGCCAACCTAGGCGGCTTTTACAAGAATTACATCACTTCATAAATATATCAACATTAAAACGTTATGGCGGTACCCCAGGGTACCACAATACCCTGGCTCTCCCATGAAGTCAAAATCCACTCAATATAACTCTAATTTCAACTAGAAGGGTGCCAATGGACTGCATTCAATGAGCACAATCTCATTACCGACCAAAATATAAGAATTTATTGCTCATAATTTCGGAAGAATGGGAGGGTGGACTGTTGACATGGCTGCACAACCAAGGACTTCTTCAGACGACCAAGCGCCGCCTTTGCAAATTCCAAAGTGTACGGAAGCTAGGGACCAATTAAATAATTAAACCCCTGATTGCATGAAATTTATGTGGTACTCCGGGGTACTGCCATAAGGTTCATTTGAACATGGCATTCTTGGAAACTTACAGTTCAATTTTTTTATATTTTATTTTGGAATATTTGAATTTAAGATCCAAAGTTGTCCAAAAAGATTGTTATTATGCTATCAGATACCTCAAAATAATTAACAACCCTCAATATCCAGTGAGAGCAACATAGATCAAAGGCCGCAAATCTTCATCAAACCAATTAGTGTATATACGATATTTTCTCTATTTATTATTATTATTATTATTATTATTATTATAATAAATAACATTATCATATTGGTTTTCACCATCTTCTTGTTTGTTTTTTATGACAAAGATAGTGACTTGTAGGTCACTTGAATGTTAGGCCATTTGATTCCTTGCATGTTCTCCATTTTGATTCAATGTTGAGCCACGAGCTAGCTCAACCATCACCACATACTACTACTTCATGACATTTTTTTGGTAACTTGTTGAAAGCATGAGACGATCCACGGGGCGATCACACCCCCTTACATTTCATAGCCACGTGCGATAAAAGTTTGCTACCCTATATTACATGCCATAGATAATTTTTAAAATTATGATATTTTTTCTACATACACATAACCATTGATAATATCTTTTGTATATTTTTTTGAAATTTTTAGTCATCTTCATTTTTGTAGTAATTGTTTTAGTTCAATGTTGCGTCATTCTAGTTAGAAACGGTATGTTTTATAAAAAAAACAAATCATCAAATTTGGTTACCAATTTTTACTATGTAATAGATACCATGTATATCTACTCATGAAAAAAAAAATCATAAACTTTTGAACCATTTTGGTGATGCTTTATGTAAAAAGTAGATTTTGTTTTATCGCACGTGGTGTTCAACTTGACAATGAAGTGCACCCCCCGGGAGACGATCGTAAGTTGTGTTCCTTCATCTTCACATAGACAACAATGAAACAATCAATTAGAATGTTCATGAAACCAAAACTGAAGTGCAACTATCATAGATAATTGTGGAACACGACTCAACAACCTGAATACAAATTCATACAAATGGGTGATCTTATGTGACTTGTCTAATTCTTTATTTCACAAATTGCCAACCTACTGAAAGTGTCTATTCTATAAAAATGAGTGTTACCAATAAAACAATTGAGATTTTCTTCTCCAAAGTGTTTAGAGTGTCATGAAGTACTTGAAACTCATCAATATGAATTTCAAATACATTTCATCAAATGCCCATAAATGATTTAATGTGACAATCAAATGTACGTGAGCTCCAACTACTTGAAGATGTAATGGCTTCATGTTTTGAGAGGGGCAATAATGAAATGAACCACTCAACGTACCATAGGTGGAGGGGTGTACTCTAGATCATGTACACTTGAGTGCATCTTGCACTCCAATATAATTTGATATGAATAATACATTTAATAAGTAAATAATGAAGTAAATATGATTTAATACTATGAAACTATACTTTTGAAACTATTATATTCTACTATAGAGGTAATTTGTGTTAAATCTATCTTGTGTGGTATAATAGCTGTAGAATTATTATACTGAAACATGTATTCAGATATATTTCAACTACATTGAACATTGTATACATGTATTGTGAGTTTTTTGTTGACCTAGGCATGGACTTGGAACCAAAGCCATGCTTCTCATTAGCCATATGCATACATGACACATCGATCTAACATGTGAAAACATAATGAATTCTTTTGTAATGTTGTGAAGCCAATTTGATCTCATATTTAGCATCACTTGCTCTCACGTGCTTGCTCTAGTGCATAAAAGAGGAGATTCAAATTGGATGAGTAAATTTGGGGTAAAATCATAAACTTAGGGGCGGTTTACACCATAGACCATGAACTCGTCCCACGGAAGATGCCTTATTCTTTGGTACGAGTTCATGGTCTACATTTCATGGTCCGAGTTATTAAAAAATTGATTTACAAAGCCGTTGGGCCCCTCACTAGGTGTAAACCGAATGTGGACCAAGAGGAATGACCATGCGGCAAGGAGTGGATGTGCTGATTTTTTTAATATAAAGCCCAAAAAGGGCAGTTTTAGTAAAAAACAAAGTTTGACCATTTTGTTGACTTCACTTGTCTACACATGCCTTCACTTATCTTCTCACTTAGGTTTTTCTTCTTTTCGCCTTAAAATTCAGCAAGTATGGTCGAAATGGAAGAGAGGAGGAGGAAGCTAGTTGTGCTACTAGGATTGTACATATTTTTGTACATGCTTGTGAAGAATGTTGTAGGCATTCAAACACTGATTTTGCAAGGAGAATGGGAAAAATTTGCAATTTTGAGCGTGGTTTACGAAAGACGTAAAGAGAGGAACATATGGAGTCAAGAGAGGATGTTAGGTTTTGTGGACCGGTTGCTATTAGGTTCGTGGACGGAGAAAGAATTTAGAAAGCGAACGCGAGTGACATATACGACATTTAGGTTCTTGTGTGAGAGGTTGGGTCCTTATTTGAAGAAAGAGGATACTCGTTTTAGGGTTTCGGTACCGGTGCAAGAGAGGATAGCGATGTCATTGCATCGGTTGGGTAGTGGTGATGGATTGCAAACAATAGGTGATTTGTATGGAGTACATAAAAGCACAATATCTATAATAGTGAGAGAATTTTGCAGAGCCGTAAGAAAGCATCTTCAACCAATTTTCGTGCAAACTCCAAGTGAATCACAGTTTAGGGTTTTAGCTTCAAAGTTTGAAAAGTTGCACGGAATACCTTACATTATAGGTGCGATAGATGGATCACATATTCCTGTTTTAGCTCCTATACTCGGGGGAGAAGATTATTACTGTAGGAAGTCATTTCATTCAGCGATTTTGCAGGGAATTGTTGGACCTGATTGCATGTTTTGGGATTATGAGTTTGGGTGGGCAGGGAGTCTTCACGATTGGGCAGTATTTCAAGTGACAAAAATTGGACGAGCTTGTATTGAGGGTAAATTCCAGCCATACAAGTTGATAGGAGATGCGGCATATCCGGTACGACCTTGGATGTATTGTCCATTTAAGGGTGGAAAAACAGCGCTATCCGGGAAAGAGGGAAATTGGAATTTCATACAATCTTCGACGAGGATGTGCGTAGAGAGGGCGTTCGGGATTTTGAAGGGCAGATGGAGATTGATAATGAAACGATCTGAGGTACCTTTGAGGAATATGCCTGATATTGTAGCAACTTGTATAGTATTGCACAATATATGCATTGTCAATAACGAAGGTATAGAAGAAGATTGGATTATTGAAGCAGAAAATAAATTATCTAGAAGAATTAGCGAGGGTGAAGTAGGAGAAGGCAGTGAATTACGAGGAGAAAGAGCTGGAATTGCGGAAGTGCGAAGAAGGATATTAGCTAGGGAAGATATGCCAATTGCAGATGAAGAAAATGATGAAGAGACAAATTTATTTTTATTGAGAGAAAATGAGAAGGCTAATGACCTTCTGCGGGAAGCTACAACGATGCACGAAACATTGGCAGAAAGTTTGTGGCAATACAAACTACGGCATAAATTTCATTTGTTCTCTTGTCAGTTCTGTATTCACTTAAGATGGTTTTGTATTTTTTTTTGCACGATAACCAGGAACGGTTGAAACCTTTGATTGCAGCGACCATTCGAATCTGCAATTTGAGCCAAGAGTTGGTACCTACAGTAGCAACAGGAAAACACATTAAAAACTCCAAACCAGAAGCTAAAAGATGTTGAAATTGACCCTGAAAATAAAAATTCAGCATAGTTGAAGTGTAGTATAAGGACATAAGCGACGTCATTGGTATCGAAGTAGGGAGTGTAACGTAGTGGTAAGGATAGAGGTTTAGGGTAGAGGAGACGCGGGTTCCATTCCCGACATCGACAAACTTTTGTTAAATACAGTAACAAAACTCGAAGCCCCCGCGGCAGCGGCCGCCCGACTATGGGGGGGGGGGCATAGGGGCTTACGGCTAAGGCCAAGGCCTCTACGGGCCCATCATACGGCCAACATCATACGTTTACCTTTTATCTTTTACCTTTTACCATATTTACCTTTTACCACATTTACCTTTTACCAAAAATCAAATTACAAAAAAATTTGAAAAACATATTACCTTGCTTGTTTGCTGTTTTTGTGAATTCTTCCTCCATCTCCCCGCGAATTGCTATCAGGTGATGCACTTTAAAATCCTTCCATTTGATTCTGCTCATTTCTTCTTCTTCTTCTTCCGATTCGCCAATTTCGATTGTATTCCTCTTGTCGCCTTTCTTCATCTTCTTTGTTGATTCTTTTGTAACACGCCCCCTCTTTCTTCCTGCTAGTTGGCTCTTTGCTGCTCCCTCAGTTTCCTCTTTTTCTTCAAACATTTCTTCTATAACATGATGACTATCTAACTGTCCTCCTTGTCTGTAATTTGTCATGTTCAGAAGTGGAGGAGGATGAAATACACTAAAAGTGTTGGGGAGCACATTCGGACCTTGCAACATTCGTGAAATCGAATTTTGATTCTCTCTGAAATTTTGATTTGACACTCGTTGCATCCACTCTGAATTTTGTGACCACTCTCCTTGTGACTCTCTACGTGCTTCCTCATCAACAAAGTATCCTTCCATTTCTGCGGAAAAAAAATTTTGCGAAAAAAAATCTATCACTCTATCACTATGTTGCAAGAAAGAGAAATGACAAATCCTTCATATAACGGCCTTTTCATTGTGCCCTGAAATTAAACCGTTAATCCGTTTTAACAGTAACCTGCAGCGGACAATAAAAATTTATTAAAAATTTTATTTTGGCATTTTTCTGCCATGGGCCCCTGACTGTTTTTCCAGGACCACCTCTTTTGCCCCTCCCAACGGAAAACCCGTTGGACCATGCCAGTGGATATAGTAGGCTTAAAATACAAAATTTGTGGACCTCAACCTCCGTGGTCACTCTGCCATTTTTTCCTTGGTGTAAACCCAAGTCGTCCCGGGACGACTTCAACGTCCAATCACATCGCTTAAACGGCCGTGGGACGACTTCATGGTCCATAGTGTAAACCGCCCCTTATATGTTTGGCACCTACATGCGGTTTGGCACTTCATATATGTAAACATGATGCTTCCTTTTATCGAAGTGTTGTTTCATACATGTCATATTACTAAAATGTTCGAAAGACCAAAATTGATATGGGAGGAGTTAACACAAAACATTCCTCACTCAATACTACTCTCACCCTTTGCAGATGACATTGTTGGTTAACACACTTACGCTCCTAACTACAGTGTAGTGCCTAATGGGGCATTCCCACCTGACATTAGTTAGAAGTAGTTTTAGTCTAAAAGCGGTTTTAGTTATCTAGGGTTCACACATACGGCTCTTTTTAGTGCCGAGCCTAGGTGGCAAATGATGTGGCATGGCTTAAAAGTGGAGGTTTTAAGCCTCAACCACCAACCCTCCCATCGGTACCTAAACATGAGGCAAGAATATAGGAACTTTAAAAGTGTCGCCTCCCACCCTTGTGATTGGTTGCTTTTAAGTCTTAGCTATGAGGGCACGAGGAGCTTCATTAACAAGAAAACGGTAGAACCGTGAGGCTCTGTCCTTTATTATGAAAGACTACAATTGTAGTTGTCCACTTTACTCATGCCAATCCATGGTTATTCACTATACCAAACCTTTCTTGGATTTTGAGCACCTTCTTCTCAAATGCGGGTCAAGGATTGAAGCTACTCATTTATCACTCAAATCTTTTTAAATGAATAATCAAGAACCGCCGAAATAACTATAGTTAACTAAACTTCTTTCAATGCATTTTAGAGAGCAATTATATATATATATATAGAGAGAGAGAGAGAGAGAGAGAGAGTCCACATTAAATAAAGTGGACCAAAAATAACAAGAACAAGTAACGTCCAAGTGGTTAGGAAATTTGCTCTTGAAACGAAGAAGTTGATGCATAGTCTCTGTCCTACAGACAATGCCAACAAAAACTGATGGTAAGATAGGTGAGTAGTAAGGCATTTGGGGATGGGACAAAAACTACCCAACATTCATTGCTTGGTAGATAAAACCATGAACATGTGTGAAAGCTACTTAACTAAAACCTACTTGAAAATCTCCGGAGCAAGTTCTTGTAGGTGCATTGGGATAGTCGGATGCCTCCGCTACAACCGAGGGAGCTTTACCCGGTTTTTAGGAAATACTTTGGGTCTTAACTAAAGTCAGGTGAGAATGCCCCATAAGCATGATATGTTCCCAAATGTGGGATCATTAGACGAGGCGGATTCTTATCATCCCTTGCCGCATTTATGAGGCAGTGTCAGCCTAGCGCTTGAATCAGTGAAATCCTCTTGGCCGGGGTGGAAACTCTCCTCTTTGACACGGTTGCTTCTTAGATCACTCGCTCATGCTTCCCATGAATTGATAATTTCTTACTTTACAAAGCAAAGCCACATGATTGGAAAATGGGGATTGAGAGGAATCCATCCCATATGCGTAATTGTGTTTGCTTTGGAAAAAGGTTTACACTTTTAATTAAATGTCGTTCTTTGATTAACTAGTAGTAATTATTCGAAACCAGGGGACATCGAGGTATTTCTTTTCCTTCTAAGAGAGTTCATAGTGTTTTCTTAGAGTGTATGGCCTTAACAAGAATGCTTGTAATATGAAAGCAAATCCAAGACAATATTTTTTTTAGAGATAATCTAGCAGCTTCAAATCATGTTCCAAAGATGTTGACTTCTGCAGGTGCTCTAGATAGCCCAGGGTGGCAGCTCAAACAAATAATTACAGGGGGTTCGTCCAAAAACTTCACAAAGGCATAGATTATGTACACATAATCGTACACATAATCTGGATTATGTTTCAAATTATTTGGATTCAAGAGTTTCAAAAGAGAAGTGGGAGAGAAGCCACCGACAGAAGTCGGGAAGAGAGTTAGGGTTAGGGCTCACAAGCCAAAAGAATCCAAATTATCTTCAATTTTTTTTTTGTAAATGATCTAAATTATAATTAGGTCTGATGGAGACCGGATTATGGACAAGCCTAGCTCCCTGTCCAATAGAAAGCCCACATTATTTTCAAATTATTGACGTATTATAATACATAGACATGTTCAAACCAAAATTTATTATGTATTATGGACG
This sequence comes from Polytrichum commune, assembly GCA_950295325.1. Taxonomy (NCBI): domain Eukaryota; kingdom Viridiplantae; phylum Streptophyta; class Polytrichopsida; order Polytrichales; family Polytrichaceae; genus Polytrichum; species Polytrichum commune. Next base: position 39,626,635 of record OX485803.1, on the reverse strand, counting down.
GTATCAATGTGCACTCCATCACTCCATTCTAAGTTTTGTAAAATTGTTCTTTGATATGAATGTACAAGGATAATATGGATGGATTATCTATTATAAATTATTTTGCACTAGTTGCCATCCCGGGTCCTCATGTGGTTGAGAGGCACCTCTGAAGCTCATCCTGTACATGACTTTGCTGTTCCAAAACAGTTAGTGTCAAGCCTCCAGTCATTCTACGCTTAACACAAATTTGTGAAAAGACTGCTGGACACCACCCCAACTGAGCAAGAGCACCATATCCATAAGAGAGCGTTTCAAAATGTTGATTACTGCCATTCTTGTCAACAATGACAGCGACGTAGCTAGGTCTGCATATATATTCTTCTCGAATCCAGTTACCGATGGAAGTAGTCTGTGTGTGTGCACGTCGATCTGATGGTTTAATTTTGCTTGTTCTGTCGTAGGTGTGACTGCTCACAATCGATCTGCTATCAAGTTCAAGGTTGTTTCTGCAGTCTAATCCAGTTATTGGGGCCTATAAAATTCTCCAGGTGTGGGACATGCTTCAGTCTTCGTGTATCAGCCATCTCACTGCATGAAATATATAGTTAAATTGTTGAACATCTGTAGCAGGTTCGGTCGGTTTTTGTGGCGTATTTAGCAAACTCTACAGACACAGATGACTCTTCCTACTAAGTCCTGATCAGTTGATCACTCTTGTCCCGTTTCTCACCTAGCTCCTCTTCGTGCACCTGTGCCTGGAAGCTTCAATGTACCTACATCACCTTTGCAAATACAATCCAAAAGGTAAATATCGGAGGACTCCTGTGAAATTAGTCTGATAACATATTTTGATGTTTTCTGCCTGGTTCTAATTAATTGTTGTTGTTGTTGGCCCCGGCTTGGCCCATGTAGCCAAATACCGTCAAGAGGAGAAAGGGGAGGCCTCCTAAAAAGTGGAATATGCCACCCTTTGCCACTTTTAGCTTAAAAGTGGGACACCGAGCGAATTAAAAGTGGCATTGGTGAATTCAATGTTTTGTTTAGGTTCAAATTTTGGTTAGGCAATCGTGCTGCTTGCTATAGAAGATACCCTCCAGACGCCAAGTTGGTGAGTGAAGTTCAATTCGCGTTCTTCTCCCATTTGAGAATGGAAACACTAGTAGAAAACTATGCCCAAAAAAACTGAAGCCGAAATTGGCTGCGGGTCTTCTGACCAACCTCATCTGCAGCCACTAAATGACTACAAATTTCTCTTTTTTATTCTGTAATTGTATTTTTATTAAATTTTGGGGCATGTAATATACTGTTGGAAACGTCTTGAAAATGCCTTTCCAACGGTATATCACACACCCCCAAATTTCTAAAAATTCAGTCGCTAATCCAAAATCAGTAGCACACACACAACAAGTGCAATTAAATTGAAAGTGGCACTTTGACAAACTTAAAAATGGCAGAAGGTGACACTATGACGGGCATCTGCCACTTGTTAGAAGGCCTAAGAAAGGCCCAGAGAATGGGTTTCATTGTTTGCAAATGTTACTTACGAGTGTCAAAGTACTAACGCTACCATCCTCTACATCTTGAGCCTGTGGGACTGACTGAAAGAAAGAGAGAAAGAAAGAAATATGTATACACACAAAAAGTGAATCATGCATGGGAGTCTGACCGCAGATTCGAATGGAATAAGCATGGTAGTAGGGGCATATCATCTTTTGAAGACAACATCGTATTCCCTTCAACTTACGCCCTCGGAGACTTAGTTCCATTTGACATTAAAGCACACAATATCCACCACAATCAGAAATCAAAGTACAGCATGCATGGTCTTATTGGTGTGACCACCACGGGTCTGATCGAGAGAGTGACTCTGGGAATTTCTCCATACACCAGTACGCAGTGAGAGGTCTCATGTGATGATCGTCAAACCCTAAATTCTAAATAACTGGGGCAAAAAGTCATACAATAAAATTGATTTGAGTCCGGGAAGCTGAAAAGTACATCAAGATCGTGTCGAACCAGCTGATTTTTTAAAATGGCGTGCGAGTGCAGTGGCATCCATGAGGTAGAGGCTAATATCTACTCGATGATCTACTGAAAGAAAGATTCGAGACTCTCTAATCCTACCTTCTCAAATAGTGGTTGCAATTTATCTCTAATGGAGTTACAGTATATAGGGGACACCCACACACAGCGTGCCATGGAACTAACAATTGCATGCATCGAGTAAAGGTGTCGCCTTGAGAATCTGCTTTCAAAATGAATATATCATCGCATCCATGACAGAGCATCTGGATGGAGATGGATACGATCGTCCATGTCGTCACACACTGATATATCACAAGGCTGCCGATGGAGAACACCACCTTGGCATTCGCACAAGCTAAGTGCCTGAGATTATCTTCCTCAACTATCAGAACAATACCTGCACCAATATATTGACACAAAATCTCAAGCTCTAGAACCTGAGAGTAATGTAATGTTTGAAGGTCGGTTGAAAAGTGACAATCTATGTATATCAAGCAACTGCCGACTGTGTCTCTGATCAACTTGTATCGTGTTTCGATGCACAAGCCAAATACAATCTCCATCAGTGAACTCCACAACTGTTAGGGCACAGATGAGTATTTCCTAAAGACTGGGTAAAGCTCCCTCAGTTATAACTTAGCGGAGGCATCCGGCTATCCCAATGCACCTACGAGAACTTGCTCCAAAGATTTTCAAGTAGGTTTTAGTTCAGTAGCTTTCACACACGTTCATTGTTTTATTTACCAAGCACTGAATGTTGGGTAGATTTTGTCCCATCCCCAAATGTCTTACTACTCATCTATCTTACCATCATTTTTTGTTGATGAAGCTCCTCGTGCCCTCATAGCTAAGACTAAAAAACAACCAATCACAAGGGCGTGAGGCGACACATTTAAAGGTCTTATATTCTTGTCTCATGTTTAGGTACCGATGGGAGGGTTGGTGCTTAAGGCTTAAAACCTCCACTTTTAAGCCATGCCACATCATTTGCCAACTAGGCTCGGCACTGAATAATGACGATGGTGTGAAGGCCGGGTTTTAAGAACCAACTTTTAGTCTTTAAGTTAGCTAAAACCAGGTGGAAAGGGGGCATTAGAATTGGTGACACTAAATATCATATTTAGTGTACCTTTTAAAGTCTAGGGGTCTTGGTGGCATGGGTTCTTTGTGTTACACCTACCATAGCCATTCCCAACTATCTGCTCAACATACCGTTGTTGATAACAGACTAATTTGGAACTTTGGGATGGTGATTGCATCGACACTCACCTGCATGCCCTCGTTGTAGGTTGTCAAAATTGAATATATGGCTTTGTATCCCAGTACAAGCCATTTGAGGGAGTTGTGTTAATCAAGATAAATTCTTGATTTTTGCAATTATGCCACCAACTAAACTACTATTTCCAATTAGTATGTACCACATTATTTGTGGAGCATTCACATTTATGAAATTGGTGTGGTCCACATTGGTTTAGAGTCAATATCATACCTAGTACTATGATATATCTTATGGATTCATGTCTGCCACATTGATTTTTTTTTATCAAATATAATATGTATTATGAAGTAATGTAATGTCATGCATAATCCATACTCAGGGGGGGGGGGGTAGTCATTGGTTGGAGTAGCAATATACGTGCGAACAAATGATAGGGTATTTTAAAAACATGGAAGCAAAAAATTATAAATGGACTTAAGAGTAATATAGGGTATCAAAAATGGCACTAGACATCTTTAAAGTATGAAATAACAAGTAATTTGGAATTATAAGTAATGCAAGCCATTTTTCTATTAACCCAAAGTAGAAAATTACATAATGATAGCATGTGAAAAAAAGAAGAATTGAGAGTAATACCCCCCCTATAAAATAGTGGCTGTTCGCACCTATATCCTTAACTTTTTAACACACTGCCCCCCCCCCCCCCCCCGAGAATCCATATTAATGTTCCTCTTTAGAAAGCAAGCCCTTGGTGGGGATAGGAGATTATCAACTTCATGCATGAGTGCGACTTGGGGGTCATTGTTCTATGTATACCTAGGACCGTGTTTTCCAACATGTCCATGCATGGCCCCAAGGCTGAAGATGATCATAAAGTGAATGATTTAAGAAGTAGTTGGCTATTGTACATTGATCCTCCCAATCAAAACACTTGTTTTTGTCAAAGCAAGGAGAATTGAGTATGGATGAGACCAACTTGTTATCGACTATCCCAACCACAATACAATATTTTGCTATACTTAGCATGTGAGCATGATGTATGGAGTCAAACAACTATGCATGAAAGAATTGTGCATCATGGTTGGACCAACCAAGATGGACGTGATGTGCATTGGAGCTAGGCAACTCCATGATGATTTGTGCACGAGACTTAGACAACTCCTAATAAAAGATCTTGGTGTTAGTTTGATCAAACAATAACAATTGGAATGTACAAATTGGAGTGAATAAGCTCCCAACGGATGGATGATATCGATTGAAATTACCTAGTCAACTCCCAACCAATGGATGAATTAGATGACGACTCCAATTGAAAGATTGCGATTGAACCACAAGATTGCAAAAAGTTCTAGGAAAGTACCAAAAATAAAAGATTCACCATAAAACTAAAAGCGAAAATTTGAATATCAGAGGACTTTTACTCTATCAAGGATTTAAAAATAAAATATTCTTCTTTGAGAAGTGGGTGGAGAGCTAAAAGTGTCCGTTTTATGCCCCCTCTTAAATTTACCTTAGCACGGCGGCTTCACCTCGAGATTCCATTCCCCACTCTACCTCGACACTCACTCACAGTGGAATTCCTTACAGGAATTGTCAACAGGACTTTGGCCAAGGTTTCTGACAACTTGAAGTTTGCCGCGCTAATTGTTGCACGGTTGTCGACGAACTTACCCCTGGAATGCGGGCTTGGGTTTTGCGACATTGCTGTTTCTGTGCACCTGAACCACAAGGATCTGTTGAGTGAGTGAGGAGGTGGATTGAACGGAACTGCAAGTGTTTAACTTATCTATCTCAAATGGAAGAGTTGTAGGTGGAGATTTGGGGGCCATGACGAAGGTGAACTTAAGGATAGCTGGGAAATTAGCGTTGGACTACTGCTCCAAGATGATGAGGCAGTGGTAGTAAGAGAATATATGGCTATGGTATCATAACATTGCTGCTGAGATTGCTGGTATTTGCAAGCAAGTATGGTGGTCTCGACGAACTCACTGGTGGTGTTAGGAGCAGGGGCAGTGTTGGGGTCGGCCCTCACCCTTGCCCTCTTCTCATTCAAGCGCTCCACGCCACCCAGGTGGATTGTCTTCTGATTTCTTCCACTTAACCCTCTCACTCATGCTCTTTAGGGTTTGGCATGGGGTGGACCAATTCTATGCTAAGATTGCTGAAAAAAAGTTCACTGACCTTTCTCTCAAGCTCCTCACTAATCAGCAGAGGGCGGGACCTGTGAAACTTGATGGCCTTTGCTTGTACAATGAACGTGGAGACCACAAGAGAATTTTTTGACGTAGAGATTACTGTTGTGTCCTGGTGTCAAATGCAAACGAAACGGAAAGTAGTAATCCTTTTTATCTGTCTTGAGGTAGGCTTAGAACATATGCTGCCAACGAACTAGCCAAATACCCTAGTTAGGGTAAATGAACAGTGTTCGTTTTGTAACAGTTGCTCTTTAGAATCATGGTTGACAGAATCCTCTGCTACAATTTTCCTGGAGATTTCTGACAAATTCGTTCACCTTTCTCTCGACGTTCTGAAAAATCAGCAGGGGCTCCTGTGAAAATTGATGTCCTTGCTTTCACATACGATGGGGAGACCACAAGAGTAACTTTTGATGTACACATTGCTATTGTGTGCTGGGTGTATTTTTGAGATTTTCAAGCTGCAGCTACTGGCAAAGTTTTCTTCCACCAGGAAGTTGAATGAGCATGTTGAAAAGTCTGGAATTCCATGTGTAGGTCGGTACAAGCTAGGTTATAGCTCGTATGCAGGATGGTGAATCGAAGGCAAATGGAACTGAAACTAATAATCTTGATCTCTCTTCACGTAGATTTAGAGCATACGCTGCTACCGAACTAGCCAAATACTCTAGTTAGTGTAACTGAATAGTTTTCGTATGGTAGTAGTTGTTATTTAGAATCATTGTTGAAACAAGTTTTAAATATTTCGGTGCAGACAACAGCTGGAATATCAATCGGTAGCTGAAAATCCAACGTACGAAGCATCCTCGGAGCGGAAAAAGTTCACAACAAGTGGATCTGGTGAGCTTTAGTGGACGCCTGTCATAGCAAGATTTTGTGCTGTTTACATGTGGATGGACTTGCTTGCATGGGTTTCACAGGTCAGCAGGCAATGGTGTTGAGGAATTATAACCTTCAGTCCTAATAACTCCACACCCTTTGTAGGAAATTGTAATGTACACTGCATGCGATTATTTACCTAACACTATATGTCCTCAGAGGTCTTTTACTCTGTATGCCTGAATTAATTATTTTTACTTGTGCAGAGAGTACGCTGGAGGATTTTACATCACCGCCTTGTTCAACTAATGGGCACTCAATCGAACATTATCTGCATGATGAAATTGTGAATGAGCAATTCACCAGGTATGTATATACTAGTGTTGGACTGGTATCACCTTTTTCCAATACCATTTGGGTATGTTTGCTAAGGTTTTTATATTTTTCTGATACTAGTAGGTTATGGATGTCTGAAGGTCTAATGCCATCCAAGAATCTTCATATCCAGGTAACATTACCCAGTATCGGTATGGTATTAGGATGGAATTCCACCCAAATAATTACTTCGGTATACAAAGATTCTCTCAGCTTGTCATGATCAACAGGTATCAATATTTGACTGGTGTTACAAGTTATGATACCAATTGGGTAGGTTATTTGATACCAGTAATGATATAGTGTATTCTTACCATGCATTCACCTTCATACCAGTCCAACATTGGTATGCACATACATGTGATTGTGGTGGGAGTTCGCGAGGTGTTGATCATACAAATGAAAATGATAGTCTTTAGATAGGAATCCCCATCAAGTTCAGATATAGGTGCCTTGTTTTTCAACAAATTGATATACATATTTGTGAATTTGTGCAGAAACATACAATTTTTTGGAGAAGAGGGCCAGCTGAAGGTCCACCGTTCCTTTGTGGTTGTGGTGGGGCTTGGTGGAGTTGGCAGCCATGCAGCTGCAATGCTGTTGAGGTGTGGAGTTGGCAAATTACGCTTAATTGACTTTGATCAGGTGGCTTCACCTTTAAAGGCCCGGGGGTGTGTTTATGTGGGATATGTGACGATTTGTACAAACTCACAAAACAAGTATCGATATAATATTTTATCTGATCTACAATAATGAATCTATATTTAGTTCAACCTATTAAAAAGAGGAAGTGCACATAAATTCATATGTAACAAATATATAGTATGTATTTGAGTCTAGCTCTTTTATATGAGCCCAAGTGTCCCTATAATGCATGATACACACATGTAAGCTCTGATTGGAATAATGCGTATGATCAATGAGCTGAGTTGAGGTACAGTTGCTTTTGAATTTCAATCTGAAAATAGGAAGAAGTAGATTTAAACCCCTCCTTATGACACCTTGAGCCCCAGAATGGGCTTCTTGGACATTTAAGGAGTAATGGCATACTTTGCTCAATAGAGTTACTGTCTATTTGTAGATGTGGATAATTTTTAATCGTTTTCCACAGTTTTGGTTTTAGCTGTTTTTTGCATCAGTGAATTGACCATGCGTGTCCTCCAGGTCTCAGTTTCGTCATTGAATCGTCATGCAGTGGCGACAAGGTCAGATGTGGGGATGTCCAAAGCTGTGTGCTTGCAAAATCACTTCCGGCGTATTTTTCCTGAGTGTGATGTTGAAGCCTGTGTGCAAATGTTTGAAGCATCTGCACAAGATGAACTTCTCTCTGGTTCTCCTGACTATGTCCTTGACTGCATTGACAATATTGACACAAAGGTGTGCACACACCTAATCCTCATTTCTTCTCTTATTCATTTTGTCATTGATATTGAGAGTAAGTAGGTAGCCTTTTTTGACTTTCAACAGTGGATAAATATATGTTCTTTTCTTCAAGGATCTGTCATAATAAGTATGACAAAGGGCCATGAAAAAAGCAAAATCAAGATTCTTATAGACCTGCATATCTCTATGTCTTCACTTAAGTGTCTTTGTAATTATTTTATTAGAAATAATTACAATAAATATTTCTTGTGGACATAGGTCGCCCTCTTGGCAGCATGTGTGAAAAAGAACTTGAAGGTTCTATCAGCAACAGGAGCTGGGGCCCGTGTTGATCCTACTCGCATTCGCATTGCAGATTTGAAGGAGTCGTCAAATGACCCTCTGTCCCGCTCTGTAAGTTCTTCCATGTCCTCTTCACAAATGGCCAATAATAATGTCCCTTGGCAGTTGTTGTTACTGGTCGTAGGATAGCATGATTGGGAGACAGTGACACTAATTAATTTTGACAGGTCAGGCATCGCCTAAGAAGAGAGCATGGCATTCTGGGAGGAATTCCAGTGGTTTTCTCACTTGAGAAACCTAAAGCAAAGTTGTTGCCATTTAAAGGCCCAAATGGAGAAGATGCTGACCCAACCGACTATCAGGTCGGTCCACCTCCATTATTCTGTACAATATTGCATTCTCTACAATACTTTGGACACTTCTTGAATCTATATGTTCTCTGGTATTTATAGGGTAATCTTATCGTTTCTCCCCTAGCTAGGACAAGATTAACTTAAATCCGGAAGGGCATTGGGTGTTGTGTGGCTGATGATAAGAGTTCGTTCTGGAAGCAGGTTGTCCCAGGATTTAGGGTTCGCATTATACCAGTATTGGGTACTATCCCAGCCATATTTGGCCAAGTGATGGCGTCGTATGTTGTCACCCAAATTGCAGGGATGTTCTTCCAAACAGAACCAGTGGTGAATCTGGATGTGGAGCACTATGGAATATTGCACCAACGGCTTATTGAGCGAGAGGAGCTCCTATGTGGCTCTGCTGAGGCTGTTGAGGTATTTCAAAGCACAATAGAGTTATCCTTTGCGTTGGGAGTTGGTCCTCTGATTTTCTATTGGTTGTTTTGCATACAATGTCATAAACTGTTTCCAGTTGTGGTGCATGTTTGAAGGTAGTGTTTGAGTTTGAAGGAGAGCAACCTATTTTGGTTCATTGAGGGCCAAACTCAGTGTAGCAGCTCTTGACATGCCAATATGAGTTCAACATATTTGGGTTTTTTGTTCAAACCTCCACATTACCTCCATGCATGCACTGAAAACTGACCTACTCCCAACAAAAAGTCCCTTTGTATCAAAGGATAACTCTCATATCTATATTTTTTCAACTGTGACACATCTGAGATGCACATGTTGTAAAGTCTTGTTATCAGTGCTGAAGTCTCTAATCATACCTATGTCGTGAAGGTGGACAAAGAGGAAGTTGCTTATGTGGTGCGAGAACTTTGGCGAGGCCGCAGTGCAAAAGATCAACAGTCCACTAACGTAGGTCGAGGCATGTGGCGCTCCATGAACAACCTCACTCTTACAAGGTACATTCCTCTTTGCTGTTTGTTTCTTTGACAGTCTTTTTTGAGCATGTCATATGATAACTAGGTGATTGATTACATTTTTTCTGGTATGGAACACTGTCTCTTCTTGGTAACATAAAAGCATATAAATCATGTAGTTTTTTCATATCAGTAATCATATATTTGGATGCAGTGTTGCATGTTGGATTTGTACCTTTGTTACTTTTCCATTCCTTGTAATTCCACTATTAAGAAAGTTTCCTCGACTTTGGGAACTGCAGATGGGACAGTGAACGACCACCTAACATTGACAACCTGGTGCTATTAACATTTGACGAGGCTGAAGAGCATGATTCAACAACACTGGATGAAATCTCTGTGCGGGACCCAGAATATTTCTCCATGGTGACAGCTACATTGAACCGAGCTGCAATGGAATTTTAGCATTTGCAGGCAGGTACAAAGAAATAGGTGAAGGGTAATCAGTCTTGGGATTTTAGGAAGAATCTGGCAGCAACATGGCTCTGGGATGTTTGTACATACCATGTGTCACTTCATTCTCAAGCTGCAGTCCAGTAAGGGATGTGTCGCCTTTTTTCTTTCTCGTTTTGTTTTTCCCCAATTTCAGAAGAATTTAAATTCTTGCATTTCAGTTCTCACGCCTCAACATACATCATCATCTTTGGTAGCAAGCAGAGCGACTGCATACACATAAAAATGACTGGTTCCAATCGAGTATTGTTATTGCAGTAGAATGGATCTGGTCAAACTTAGTGCAACCAACAACATATCTATCACTGCAGAGTTACATCTAGATAATTAATTGTATTCCATTCTACCTAATTAAGCAGAAGGACCACAGTCCAAACATCACCCGAATGCTTATAACAAACTCTTCGTTTGACTTCTTTCACATGTATGATTGAAACAGTACAGCAATTCAAATGTACTGTAGTTGGTGGTTCTGAGTGATTTTGGTTGAACCATTGCGAAGCACTCCTAGAAAGTCTCAAGGATGTGAAGAGTTGCTTCTGTGTCCAAGGGCTACAGTATCCAAGATATGGAGGGTCTGAAGGGAGAAGCCATGAGGTATGATGAAGTTATCTTTCCAGGGAGTGAAGCCGAAAGGGAACCAACAAATAATTAAAAAAATTTAAGGTAGTTTAGTCCACAGTATTCATAATCATACATTGCACAGGAAACCTCTACACGTCTCAGATCAAGGCTTCAGCACCACTTCACCAGTTGTTACGCTCATCAATGTAATGACACCAGGCTCCAACAGGCTTGGTGGAAAATGGACATAGAGGTGTTGAAAAGTCCTCATCAAATTGTGAAGGCACTTCCAACTTAGGTTTCAAATGTATGTGGCTACATAAAAATGTGCAGCTGAAAAACCCCTCAAGAGGTATATCCTTGCACAACAAGTTCAGTGAGTAGGCCAATTCTGGCATTCAAGGATGTTCAAAAAATGCATGTGGCATTCGATTTATGAGGTTTTCTTGGCTCTGCCCATAGGGAAGAGACTATGTATCTGTGTATGAATTGTTACAAAATTTTGTAACTTGGAGTACAGTCCATTTTCAAAATTTTAGCAGAGCCATTACAGGGTGAGCTGCTTGTTTTACACTTGGGACAGCTGCGAGCACTTACCCAGACCTCATCAATTATCATATTGAAAGTGGGGTCACGGGTCCAGATTGTGTGACTTTGCACACAAATTGAGTGGTGTAATGTATTCGATTACTGTATGTCTACCGAGATTTTGCTATGGCAATGGAGCATGGTCCATTTCTTTGTAGGTGACCCAGAACTTGAAAATGATCAACACTGCGAAATGAGGTAGGGGGTTTCCAATCCTCAAAATGGGAATCTCTCACTGGACCTCGAGCAATCTTGAGCTGGACATCACTAATTGCTGTCGAAGAAAGAAGGCAATTATAGCTATTGTTTATCAAGTATGATTAAAAGTCAATCAACCATTCTTGGTTTTTCTCTGAGGTGTCCAAAAACCTCATTTGGTGCTCTTTGATTTGTTCAGGTGTTGTGCAGAACTAAGAAGGGACTCTGCATACATTGTGCTTCATAGTGAGTAAATTTGATTTTTTATGGCGACCAACTTCAATCCAGCTTCGTGCCCAAAGCCCACACCACCACCCCCTCCTAGCTGCGTTGATCTCCATGTGAGTGACTAACTTTCAACAGGAGTAATTTGCAGAGTCTAAGATGTGTTGTAAAAACCATGTTCTCAAGGGACTTGTGGAAATTGTCACAAAAGAAAAGCTCTGAGACATCATCAAAGCCTCATCACGTCCATGTTAAAATCTGGAGACATTTTACGATCCTTCCCTGTTGAATATAAAATTTTAAACTTAAAGACTCTCTATAAACATAAATCTCATTGATTTGATGAGAGAAACTTTTAGACATGATTAGCTAAAACCATAAATGTCAGAGTGATGAAAGGTCAGAAAAGTTATGTGTTTCTCAAGTGGCAATAGAGTTATCCTTGATGGAGTTATTTGAAAAGTAAAGCAAATGAAACCATGGATTTCATGCCAAACCTGAGTTTATGAGAATTAACACAAAGTCACCCAAGTTTCCTTAATACTTAAATCATCATACACAAAGAGTGGTGTTGGGTTCTAAAAAAGTGGCTTTCTAGATTGTCTTACTAGGATGGATAGGCCAAGCTAGCCTTGCATAAGCCGTTCTGGGATTTGAGCTAGCGGGTCCCATGCACATGCCCTATTTTAGATTCTAAAATTCTCTCAAAGTTTGAGAGGTGGAAAGAGGATGTCCCAAAAGTTTCACCCAACTTTTAAAATAGGCTCCAATACACAATGAGCTAACGAGCTCTTAATAGAAAGTTTTCTCAAAGAATGATCACACCCATGGTTTCATCCTCCTTTGATGGACTTTACTAATAACTCTAATGTCTCTCAATAACGCATGGTGTGGTAAGGTTTTTTGGCCCACATCCAACATTTTATAATCATTGAGGAGTGTTGAAGTGGTGTCGGAACCCCCATTTTGATGAAATTAAGGGGAGGCACTTGACTTTGGCCTAAAGGCGGCTATATAAAAAAATCTACTTATCAAGCTTTGGAGAGCACCATTTTAGGTGCATGCACAAGTTTTTCATGGAATTTAAATTTATACAGCTGTCTTTTGGCCACAGTCAAATGCCTCTCTTTTATTTCAATAAAAGTTGGAGGCTCCAATACCACTTTAAAACTTCTTAAACATTCTAAATATAAAAAATGGGCCAAAATTCCCGACCAAACCATGAGTTTTTGGGAGACTTTAAAGATAACTATAATACTGTCAAAATGTCTAGTGAGATGCGAGCAACTCATGAGTGTTATTGATACAATAACTAAGTTCATGGTAATTATGAGCATGTATGATATTTGTATCATTGATAGCAGCAGTCTTGCTTCCTTTTTGCTGAATAAGTACACTAAATGTTGTATTTGGTGTTACCAATTCTAAATGTCTTGCTCAATACTATTTGTAAACCGCCCGTGTAGTGTCACAACACTGAATGTAGACCTAATATTATTTGTCATTCCTTACAAGTAAAAAACATATAGCATCATAAATTCCCAATGCCTGCAATTACTGTCACTTCCTACGTGCTTTTCCACCACATTTCAAGCATCCATGATAATATCTCATCACAGAAATGTTAGGATGCAGATCATACCGAACTTTGTTCAACAAAAAGTGACATTTGGATGGATCAATAGTAAAGTTAGGATGGCAATCTTCATAAACTTGTTCATAAGTATCATTAGAAAAAGTTACCACTTGTAACATAAAATACTATATTAAGATGATAATTACAATATCCAGTGTAGTGCTTCCAGTTAGATGAAGAGGAAAGACGCCTTGCCAGCATATATACCCAATAAGTACACTTCTGAGTCCAGCTACCTATCAGTTTGCAGAGATTGGGAGTTAGGGAGGCTACTATGTGAGTGTAATAAACACAACTTAGAATGCAGTGTTCATCTCCCTCTCAAATTCTCGATGTGTGGAGAATGAGATGTAGCCTAGCTACCAAGACGTCCTGAACGAATTCGATTCGACTTGGGGGGTCAAAAGCCTTATTGTGCCTCAGAGTAACGTAGTTGTCACGTGGATGGAGAGATCGCAGATGAACATTATTTCTTGATTTCCACTCAGGTTGCGCTGGTTCGCCAGGGTTGGTTGTATTCTGGGTTCTTTCTTACAATCGATTTCTCAATTTGTGCCCAACAAAAGAAACTGTGTGAAGAATGAGATGTTCTGCTGGCTGACTGTCTGTGTTTGTTGGTTGTTTTTTTTTTGCGGCAGGCTGCTCAGCAATGTGTCTGCACAGCTTGTAACTGTGGGAAACATAAATGTGTGCCTGCAGAGACATCAAAGTATCAATCTCTCAATATTAAAGATACAGATGCCCGATTTCAAGGTGCGAGTGAGTACACTTCCAAATATTATCCCCAATGCTCCCATGCGGACAGAACGTGCAAAGATGGAGTCTCTCTCAAGGGAGTCTTTCCGACAGGGGATTATTACCCCAAGTGAGTCCTCAATCTTCGAACTGTAGAATTTTGAGCAAACCTTGTGGTTGTGATATTGACATAGGGAAGGTGGAAGGAAAAGTTCTGACAAAAGTTGAGCTAGAACTAAACATTCTAATTGAATGGTTGGAATGAATATTCAATTTCTAAACATATATGAGTGTCACCGGTCGTTTTGCTTGCCCGTCCAAGAGTTGTCGGTGCTCAAATATCATGTGGATTTTATTCTGTTTGGGGTCATTAGTTTGAGGAGCTCTATCTATGTGTAGAACATTGAATAGCAGCAACAAATGAGAGTAAGGAGGTAATGAGGAGTACATAACCTAGAGATAAGGCTCAAAGAATTGGGGTAGGAGAAACAAGTTTTGTGTTCATTCTATGGACAATAATAGAACCATCATGATCATTTTAATTTGAGTCCAAGTTGAAGGACGTTTCGGACAATCGAGGTTGTTAATGTAATATTTCGTTTGTTGACTAGCAATTCAAAGCTGCATGTCTCTTAAGTTTTCTTGGTTATTCCATCGCTTCTTGCATGCCTGTCTTTTCTTTTGCTTTTTCTTTCTTTTTCTTGGATCACATAGTTGCAATCATCCTAGAAATTATTACAGCATGCACACATGTATATGTGAGCAACCTTAGAAGACCCAAAGAATACATAAGGTAGTTCAAGGAAGGGGGAGAGAGGAGAGAGAAGAGAGAATTACAAGGAAGGAAGACAAGAGAAAGGAAGGAAGACAAGAGAAAGGAAGGGAGGATGGGATGGAAGTAGAGAACATAGGTCATACCTATTTCATTAGACTATTATTAAATCACATTGCCAATGAAATGGTGGCGCCTTTGTAGAATATTCTTTCTTTGCATATGTATGGGATATTATTAAGTGGTTGACTATCGAAAGCATAGTCAAAATGACATCAGCTAGAGGTAAATGCTAATACGATAAACAAAGGAACAACGATCGTCACATATAACTGACTATATTTTAACCACCTCTTCATTCTAAATTGTGTTGGATAAGGTGTTCATCCTCATAAACCAAATAAATGTAGAGGTTCATACTTGTTGGCAGATTGTGCAAACTCTCATGTGTGCCATGCAATCTAAGGTAGAAATACCATACCCCATTAACCACCCTCTAGCCGTGCGTTAAACCGCCATCATAATAGTGTCAAAGTGCCATTTCTAAAACGGATCATGGCTCGGCGACAACTTCAATGTGTGTACACTTTGTGTAGCCAATGGGAGTCAAAGTTATGTACTCATGAGGTAACCGATTTAGGCGATGTTTTGTATGGAAATGCGGATTACCATGTTCGGTGTAGGGAGATTCTAGTGAACGAGTAGGGGGTTGGACAACTTTCCAGTTTGAAAAATTGTAGCATTTTTTTGTACAGAACAGATAAATATGAAACAACTTGCAGTCTTCATGAATCCTTCTCGTCTATCTTGGGAAATTATCTCATGATTGTCAGACCAGATCTTCAATGCGAAGATTTCACCTTATTTTCA
Organism: Polytrichum commune; assembly: GCA_950295325.1. Classification (NCBI taxonomy): domain Eukaryota; kingdom Viridiplantae; phylum Streptophyta; class Polytrichopsida; order Polytrichales; family Polytrichaceae; genus Polytrichum; species Polytrichum commune. Next base: position 39,610,993 of record OX485803.1, on the reverse strand, counting down.
CGGGTTATGGTATTTCTACCTTATACCGGCTCTTTTGAGAGTGAAGTGGACGTGGTTGCAGATGGATCAACTCAGAGTACTCCTCCCGATACAATGTCGAGAAGCCTTTGTTTCCCGGACGGGCATGGATAAAGACACCGTTGGCGAGCGACCAACCGACGTTTGGAGGCGCCACAACCTACACGGCCTCGTACAAAGATTGGGGGCCAAACGCCCGAGACTCGATCCGGCCTCCCGGGTTTGAAGCCTCCAAAGAGCCGTTTCAAGGGAGCACACATTACTCCGAACAATTCGTCGACAAGTCGAGGCCTGTGCAACCGTGGCGCAAGCTCGAGCACTACCCACACACGTATAGCTTGTGCGAGAAATTGCACCCTCATCGGTCGGGGCCTTATGACGAGGGGACCGAGAGGGCGAGGGTGATTAATATCCCTCCGGCGGATTTCGTCGACCGCACCACGTTTCGAGAGCACTACCCACAGCCAAAGCCACAGGAGAGCAACAGGTGAGTAAGTGGGATGTGTGTGTGTATATATATATATATATATATAGTCGTTGACTTCATGAGGGCAAGCTCTCGTGTTGCCGTATCCATATGACAAGTCCTCGCTGATCCATCCACTTTTTGCTTTTGCATCTTTATTGATTCCACATTGTCTTGCAAGAGGACATGAGAAAGAGCTTGTCAGGTTAAGCATCCTAGATCAGTTTAGATACATGACTCACTTTTAAGTGGAAACGAGTCACAATAAGGTAAGTGTGTCACCCTTACGCGAAAATCCGAGGAGGATTAAGGACATCGATTGCTCATCTCCTTAATTATGTTTGTGGGATGTGTATAGATACACACACACACACACATATATATATAGCCGTTGACTTCATTAGGGTAAGCCCTCGTGTTGCCGTATCCACATGACAAATCCTCGCTGATCCATCCAATTTTTTGCGTTTGCATCTTTATTGATTCCACATTGTCCTGCAAGAGGACATGAGAAAGAGCTTGTCAGGTAAAGCATCCTAGACCAGTTTAGATACACGACTCACTTTTAAGTGGAAATGAGTCACAACAAGGTAAGTGTGCCACCCTTACGTGAAAATCCGAGGAGGATTAAAAATGTGGATTGCTCATCTCCTTAATTATGTTTGTGGCGAGTTGGCGGTGACCATAAACATGCTCATTTTATTGGAAAATGTGGATGACCGTATCCACTTTCTGCAAATGTTTGCGGATATGGCAGTTGCCGGTGGGTGGGAACCCTCACCACACATTTTCCAATATAATTTGCATTTTTTCATCCGTGATCAATGTTTGTATGTGGATACGGCAACAAGCAGACTTGCCTTGAGAAACAAAGAGCCTCTTTCTTTGCGGGCTACTGTTACCTTTTTGCTATTCGCTGGGGGGATTCGTTAGTGAACATGGACATAATTTGGGCACAATTGGTCTCGACCGAAAACTGTTCAAAAACCAATTCATGAACTTGACAGTCATATATAGTTCCAAAATCAACATGTAACCTAAAAACAAACTAAGTGCTATAATATACCACAACCATTAGATTCAACGCCCCCAAATGTATGACCTCAATACAGAGTGTTGGTTTTAGATATATGCATGTTACACAGTTCCTTACATGCTGATTTCTTCCCTTTTTGTTTCTATTTTCAAAAGATAAAATTTACTAGATTCCTCCAAACTGGCCGGTGACGTGCCTGAAGCCTTGAACACGAACTGGCTAGTTCTCAACTCCAACTGGATTTTCGTGGTCATTGCAACAGGTTTATCAAGCCCGTGCGATGGGGGCCAAGGACGGAGACGTTTGGTGGAGTTTCGACGTATGTGGATGCATTCCAGAGGCCTCCCAACAAGGAGAAGTGTCCAGTGCTGATGAGGCCCAAACCTACAGCGACCGTGAATAACCACCAATGCTACTGAAGAATGAGTTAGCAGTAATGGTCCAATCTACTTGTTAAGAATGGACGCGAGGAAAATGTCACGTTTGGCATGTATACTACCTATCCTATCCCCTAAACACCACATGGGGGGTCCAATTAATCGGAGACTGGGAAGGTTTGGGAGCATAAATCGGTGGAGATCCAAGTGTTTCCAAGTCCAACCGGTTGCATGTTGTGATCTTTCAGTTTTTCTTTGTCGATTTGAGGTATGTTCAATAGATTGCTCTAAAGTGATTGGCGATTTTCCTGGATTCTTGAACTTCCATCCGATATTTCTCAAACTCGTGGTGAATTCGCATGAGTGCTAGTGAAGAGTTTAGGAATATAATGGACACCTACTTCCTCATAATGGATGTGAGTAAACATCAAAAGTTTGGCAAGTATGCCAACCCTTAATTGCATGGGGTCCAACTCTAATGAAAGATTTATCATACAATATTAGCTGGAGACCTCACTCAGAGTTGACCTATGAGAGAGAATGTAGCAATAAAGATTGAATTGTAGATTCCATCTACATAATTGGAATGAGGATTGGTTCCATTTATCTCCATCAAATCATTTCGGAATTTCTTTTTAAAATGAAAAATGATAAGATAAATAAAACTCCACTTGACATCTAATTTTCCGAGGGTCTAGTTAAAAATCAAAGATGTACTATCAAGTATGAGTTGGAGATTTTAATTGGAGAGAGAGAGAGAGAGAGCATCTATATGGTGGATGTGAAGATCATCGTCATTGGTCTCGACCAAATCATTTGATTATATTTCCCTTCTAAAGTATTCAAACTTCTCAAAGTAAATGAGAAACACTAAATTATATTTTTTTGATTGGCTAATAGTAACTCTAGCTAGGTCTAATGCAACTTTCTAACTAACTTTACTAGTGTACAAGTAAACCCTAACCGGCGTTGTGGTCAAGCATGTGCAACCTTTGCCTTCCTCCACCACTACATTGAACATATGATTTATAGTGGCCCACACTATTCATCATTGACCCACATTAGTTGTGTTACAATCATTGGCTGAGAGCTAGAGCGGGTGTTGTATGACACTTGATACCAGTATATAACAAGTCATGAAGACCACTCTAATTAATATGGCACACCAATTTCCATGTCACAATGTACCAAAGCATTTCCGTTAATTCTTCGTCACCTTGCTAACTTTTCGTCACCCACTTTCAATCACTCATAACCACTCTCACACCACCTTCACAGGATACTACCTAGGCACCAGTGCATATCATTCTACAATCTTTAATACAATGTACTTCATCATTTAAGGAAATCAGTTGTTTAGAAGTGTGGGAATTCCAGATTGATATTGTTTGGAAAATGTTGAGAGGACTATGATGCATCCAACCCTTTTCTTAAGTACAATGTTGGTAGTAATTGAGTAGCTTTGAACATAACATAATCTTCAGAAATGTAAACCTAATATTCACACACACCCATTGATCGGGCATATGGAAGTGAATTGCACGAAGGTTTTTTCGAAAGCAACTCTGGCATATGAATTCAATATTGATTTGCCGTCATGAGCTGGGACTTCACATGCATGAACATAGAGTTCCACTCAAGCTTCTGTATTTGATTAAGGTGAAAGCGCCCAATTTCGTCCGTGATCCAATAATGAGATTTGTATTGGCTCCATCCCAAAGCAGTGGGGAGCTGTACTGATATGTGCAATTAGGTTGCCTTTACAAATAAGTTGCCTCTTCACCCATGCAAATCTACTTTGGATAAAAATCAGATCACAAAACTTATAACTTTGTCAATTCATCATGTATAGCAACCATACTAAAAAAAATTTAATGTATTCTATTGTAGTGGTAACAAGTATTCAAAGACTGTGGTGTGGAATGTCGGTGAATTATTGTGGGGCAACTTAATTGCACATATCAATGGACATACTTAAAAAATGAACACAAATGGTATTTTTTAAAGGATCATAGGTTAAGCAAGGGAAAAAAGTCAACCTTCTCCCTTCCCTACACCCAAGTACACCTTACACATTTACCATACTTAGTGCTACAATCCCTCTCAATTATTGACTATAGGATCTCCACATGATTTCCATGAAACTCATGAACTTCAATTTCCATCTTTCTCCATCTTTTAAATTTCAATCATAAACATAAGAATAAGTAATGAAACTTTGCTAAAAAAAATCCAACTAGCATCAATGTGCATAACAACTACTATCAACCGTTTCATTTCAATAATATTCAGTGATAATGCTTCACCCGAATCTCACTTGGTTTTAAGGCTAAATCTACTTACTGACAAGTATCCGTAAGGTATAATTTTAGAACCTTACATGACATATTCCCGGTCCCACCCAACTTGATCACTTAGCTGAATCATGTTATGTACATATCAATGTGCATGTATCACTCTCACTATGTTCTTGGGCTTCCAAATTCATAAGCCAACCTTTGTTGATCTTTCACTCAAGATCTTTCCCCTATGCTTGTCAAACTCAAAAACTCAGTCCAATTAATTTATCAATTTGCATTGCTTGAAAATAAGGCTCACGATTTGGAACAATGGCCTTGTTGTAATTTGTCAACACCTCGTCAGGGTGAAGACAAAGATTTGTATAAGAAACCGTGAGAATAACTAAGTTTAGTGTAAAGCCTCTTACATAACATTTATTAATGATTTGAATTTGCACTAGTTGTGGCATCCCATGGTTATATTCTCGGGGCCCACATGAACGAACGTACACTGCTTAATAATGTTATGTATGTCCCAGACATACCTAATTTGGTCCTATCTTAATTGGACACCAATGTTTGAGTGGTATGTGGTTAGGTGTGGCTCCAAGAACTGACACCAAAAAGGCATGTGTGTTTGAAAAGCTTGGATCGCATGTTTAGAATATGATAACCTTTCTAGGTTCTATAATCAACATATTTGAGGGGGACCTATATGACCATTTAATGAGCACAAGATTCTTCACTTTGATCATCAATATGACATTCACATGAGTTCCAAAAACAATGAGGAAAGTGGCTACGGCCGAGAGAGAGAGAGAGAGAGAGAGAGAGAGAGAGAGAGAGAGAGAGAGAGAGAGAGAGAGAGAGAGATTTTCCAACTCATCCACTTCTCCTAGGATATGAGACACGACATTAGTTCGAGATGGTCAGCAAAATTCACATCAAGGTTGTAGCGACTTTTTTCATTGTTTTTGGAACACATATGAATATCTCATTGGTGATCAAAGTGAAGATTTTTGTGCTCATTGAATGGCCATACAGGTCGGTCCCCCAATCATGTTGACTATAGCACCTAGAATGGGTATGATATTTGAACATGCAGTGCAAGCGTTTCAAAACACATGTCTTTTGATACCCATTCTTGGAGCCACACCTAACCACACACCACTCAAGGATAGGTGTCCGATTAAGGCACGCGAGTGATCAAATAAGGCACATCTACGTTGGGCAGGGACACTGAAGCGGGTGGCAGGCTGACTGACAGGGAGATGGCAGAGCGTCATATTGTCCTTGTTGCAGGCTCTTCCTCTCGTCTCGTCTCGTCTCGTCTCCCTTTGCAAAGTTAAAACCACACTGGTGCATTATTCTTGTCCCTGGGGGCCCCATCGCCACTCCACTGATTGCCCACCCGCTCTTCCCCCAGGCTCATTTCATTTGTGCCTGCTATTCCCACACATTGAGCTTCAAGTTGCTGCTGTGTCAATGTCACTGCCAGGTTGATTGGTTGCAGCTTGTGTGTGAGTGAGGGAGTCTTGGGAGCTAGCTATCTAACTTAGTGGGACAGGAGGAGAGATTGGCGTGGTTTTGCGTTTGGGGTTTGGAAGCTTAACCCTTTCCAACATTGATTCCTGCTGCCTGCAGTTTGCAAGAGCGGAGCTTGTTGGGGTCCTGCTGCTTGCTGTCTCCGAATGGGCTCAGTTTGGCAAACTGCAGTGTGCATGGTGCGGACGGTGGCAGCTTTTGGGTGGCTATGGCGTTAGTGTAGCTGGCGGAGTGGAATCTCTCTCAGTGTTTTGTGCGGGCTCTCGGTAAGTGGAGTACTTGATGCTGTGAATTTGGCTGTTGGTTGGGGAGAGGTGGTAGAAATTTATAGTGACCTGGGAGTCCGCAGGCATTGATTTGATTGGTACCCGGCCGCCTTTCCAGCTGCATGCATGGTTGGAGTAATTGTTATGGGAGTGTGTTACGCTTAGACCTTCATGCACCGTGTATCCTCCTCATCCTGATGATGATCGAGCGTCGAGTAATTTGTGGGTTTGTAGTTGTGAGTCCATTGTCCTTCCTTGAGATCTTCCTAGGGAGTTGAAGAGGCTCTATAAGAAGCTCGTTTGATATTTTCTGTGCGTGCATCTGTGACCCTACGCTTCGTCTTTTGTCGAATGCGCGGTCGCTGTTTCCTTTCCCGATCGCTGGAAGATGTGGCATTGTTCTTACCAAATTTAGGTACTTTCTTTCCCCAGGTGAAACATTATCCTGATGCAAGAGCCAAGGCATGACAGGGGTACATGCAAACCATAGCCGAAATGCGGCGTGACACTCTAAGAGAGCAAACCTTGAGTCTGGCATACGGTGAGAAGTGTTTTGTCAATTTCTGGCAAATTCATTCCTGCACTTGGAGTTAGTCATGGCCTCAAAAACTACTGTGTGGTGCTAAAATCGATCTGGCGACCAACGCCATGGCTACCTGCATCCATGGTACATTCATAGCTATTTACTTACAATGATCATTGTCGATGGGCTGCGACCGACCACATGCCAACAACATCGGAGGCGGAGATGACATAGAATTTTGTGCACCGAAGTTTGCAAAGACGTAGAAGTAGCCATAAGTTTGGGAAGCAATGCTAGTCCAACAGGCAAACGGCAAAGCAGCATGGGTAGGAAACGGCTCTCGGAACGTAACGGAAGAGGCTGCCGCCGCCATCGAACATGAGTCAGATGAAGAAGAAGTTGAGGAGCCATATAGCCGTCACTCGATGAGACCCCCATCGAGTGTCTTCGGTGGCTACGATGCGGAGAGCAGCGGTGGAAATGGTGGGTCGCTTGGCACTTGGGTGATGGACAATCTGCCCAAGGTGGTGATTGTTGTGTTCGTGTTTCTGAGCGCTCTAATCCTTCTGGTGATGCATAACCAAGGTGGGGAGAAGACACTCCTGTGCCTCGAATCTGTCGCCAGCGAGCTTCAACAGATCCCTTACCCCGACTTGAACTTGAAGCACATTTCACCGAGGGTGGATAAGGGACGATATAAAACTACCAAGACAGACAAGTGGATTGTGGTGGCCGCTTTGGGTCCTCCAACAATGCAAGTGCAAGCATTAACACGGGTTAGTGGATGGCAAGTTCTTGCGGTTGGGGGATCTAACTCTCCGGCCGATTGGAAAGTTGCAGGAGCAATTTTTCTGTCTCTTGATGCGCAGGTGGAGCTAGGCTACCGGATCAACGCACATGTTCCTGACAATTCGTTCTTGCGGAAGAATGTGGGATATCTGTTTGCAATTCAACATGGTGCACAGAAAATCTATGATGCTGATGAGAATGCTTCCGTTTTAGGAGATGATTTGGACATGGTGTTTGATGTGAATCTTCAAGGGCAGAAGTCGAACCGGGACCCGATTCTTCAGTATCGGACCATCCCCAACCGGACGGTGGTGAATCCGTTCATTCATTTTGGGCAGAAGTCGGTGTGGCCGCGAGGGTTTCCTTTGGAATCGGTGCAGCAGATTGCACCTGACATTTCATATAACGAGGTTTTTCCTGGAAACCAGATCATTCAACAAGGTTTAGCGAATGGGTTACCGGATGTGGACTCCATCTTTTACAACACTCGAAGATCGCAGGACGATGCAATTGACATCAACTTCGACACCACTGCACCGCGTGTTGCACTTCCGCATGGCACCATGGCGCCTTGCAATGCTTTTAACACACTTTTTCACTCCGCAGGATTTTGGGGCTTGATGCTTCCCGTGACTGTTAGCCCCAAAGCGGCAGACATTGTTCGAGGGTACTGGGCGCAGCGTCTGCTTTGGGAAATTGGAGGGCTAATGGTGGTCTACCCTCCCACGGTGACAAGAGTGGACAGTGGACAGCCAATTTCCTTTTTGGAAGAGAAGGACTTGCACGCTGAGTCTCGCCGCTTGGTCGATTTCCTCGTGAAATGGCGATCGCCCAAATCGACATTCCTGGACAAGATTGTGCACTTAAGGTAAGCCCCCCTAAATTTTCTGGAAAAATCTCACGGAAAATTTCAATACTAATAAGGAGAAAATTATAACTAGCACTATATGTGCTAGAGAAATCTGACTCGTCGGAAAAGGTCAAAACATTTCCAAGTCCATAAGGAGGTGAATGCGATTGAGGTCATGGGATTTCTACATTGTGGGACTTCGATATGAGCAATGAAAGCCAAGGTGTCTTTCAGTTGCAATCTGAAGCTCATATTAAGTGGTTAATCGATGTTCCTGGACAACATTGTACACCTAAGGTAGACCTTGAATGTGCTGGAGAAATCTCACGAAAAAGCTCAAAAATTTGCAAGTCCATAAGGAGGTGAATGTGATTGAGTTCATGATTTTCTTTGCATTGTGGGACTTCGATAGGATTAATCTCTTAGTTGCAATGTCAAGTGGGTACATAGCCCTATCCCAAAGCAAAGCGGATATTGTTGAGCTTATGATGATCCTGTTTTGTATCTCTCAACCAAACCAGCGAGCTGTGTATTTGATGATTCCGTAGAAATTAATCAGTAAGAGTATTCATTTCAAGTACGTAGCTGCTGCTATCCTCCTTAGGGGAAACATTTGGTGTCAGAATTGGGTCGTTGCCGGATGGAATCAAATATAAATGCAAAACTATAAGGAGGTGAATGCAACTGAATTCATGGTTTTTCAACATTCTGTGAGTTAAATAGGGTCAATGAAAGTCAAGGTTTCCTTCAGTTGCAATCTAAAGTGGGTACATAGCCCTTCCCCAAATCAAAGCGGATAGTGTTGAGCTTATGATGATGTTTTGTATCTCTCAGCCAAACCAATAAGCTGTGTTTTGATGATTTCTTAGAAAAATATCAGCAGTATTCACTTTCAAGTACTTAGCTGCTACTGTCCTCTTTGGGGAGAAAGATTTGGAGTCAGAATGAAGTCACTGACGAATGGAAATGGAATTGGAATCGGGCGATTCTACCTAACCTTCAGCCACAACATGGCGGAGGAGGGGTTTTGGGGTGCACAGGACGTGGAGCTTGTTACGGACTGGCTCAAGGACATTCTTTCTGTGGGGTGGCGCCAGCCTAGATTACTGGGAAGTGATCTGGACATGCGTCGTGAATCGGATCCCTCCCTTGCACACAAGCAATTTGTTCCCCGTTCTTTTCCAACAGTCCATCTGGGGGTGCAGGATGGCACCTCACTGACGGAGGAGTTTGTGGATTTCCTCAAGTGGCGTCGATTCTATGGCAACATGGTGCTTGTCCTCGAGTGCTCGTGGCCGCTCAACCATACTGTCCTGTCGTGGCGCCTGCTCTATGGCCGCTTGTTCAAGCATGTTGTGGTGCTGTCGCAGGAGAATGCCCCTGGGCTTGGAGTTCGGGCCAGTGACTGGTGGATGTCTTACAGGTGAGTTTCCGAGGACCAAAGAACCTGAGGTTCAGTTGTAATGGATGGTGCCACAGTTTCACATTGTCCCTTCCCTCTCTGGCTTCTTCCACCATTGTTACTGTGTTGCTTTCAAGACATTTGATAGCTGCATTCGTCGCAATTGCGGAATCGATGGGATGAAATAACACATTCTTCAACATCGTAGTCCTTCAACCTGAGATTGCACTTGAAATGCATGGTTTCACAGTTAGACATCATCCCTGCCCTCCTCTAGCTTCTTCCACTTATGTAAATGTGTTCCTTTGAAGGCATTTGGTAGCTGTAATCATGACAATTACAGAATTATTGGTGGGGTGCAACACAACATTCTTGAACACCATAGTTCTTCACCTCTTTTTTGTTTTGGTATAGACTGTTAAGCCCACCACTTTCCTAGCTTCCCTCCCCATTGTTCAATTTCTCCTCAAGTAAGGAGATTATCCTATTTGAATTGAAGCTTGAGCAGGAAGCACCATCTTCAGTCTGTGAATCTGGATCTATAGATTCATCGCATATTTATTCTAGTATATCCAAGAGTATTATTAGTGCCTGCACAGAGTGAGTGCCTGAAAAATGTTATGAAAATGGCGAATTCATCACCTTGGAACAGTGAGTGATGCAATTACAGTAAGCTCCTGTTTCTTGCCAGGCTTACTTCAAATCCTGGTTCTGGTGACCTGGGTGATGACCTTGTTGGTTGATACCAGTTGAAAGCCTTGAATATTTAAGACAAGTGTGTAGGAAGTCTCAAATCTAAGGATATTGAAAACTGTGAAGCCCACTTCAGAAACATTTATAAAGGAATACACAAGCCTAATTTAGAATCTAGGTGACAGAACTTGTGGTCTGGTTTATGGTTATTGACCAGTATCAATCTTCTAGAATATCACTTTTATTTGACAAAACGACTTCCATTGTGGATGCAGCTTATTGCCAAAGATTTTCGAGAAGTACCCCATGGCAGAGGGTTTTGTGGTGATGAAGGAGGCGGTTGTGTTCAACTATTGGCACTTAGCATCCGCCAACAAGACAAAGCTCTGGACCTTGCATCAGGTATTTGTTAAGTCTGGTCAAGTATCGTGATCAATATTTAGAAATCTGTGGTTAACATGCATGATGTTTTACATTCTTTGTTTCTATCCTGTGTTCGGCTCTTGGGATGCACATTGTGTGGTTTATGGGGACTTTGAGTCCTACGTAATACTGTACCTAGAAGTTTCAAGAGAGTTGGAGGAAAGGCCAGTCGAGACCAGACCAGTTGTGTTTTATAAGGTGTCTTCTTGTGATTGGCGCCCTGAGGTTATTCGCCATTTGATTCATTAGTACTAGTTTCCTCTCACTTGAAAAACATTTAGTAAAAGGAAAATATAACAAGGGATCCACGTCATGGAAAGAGTGGAGTATTCTTGGCCATATGGCTTGAGTGTATACTTGTGTTGATTGCACTACACCATTCATGGTATTTAGAGTCACTTTCTATTCGGAGTACACAATGTTATAACTATTTACTGAGAATGTAATCTCTTACCAAGTAAAGTCATTTATGTTGTATGATGTCCATACAACCTATTAATGATTTTTGGTAAAAAATCAAATCTATTGTTACAAGGACTTAAAAGCATTGTGTAATTCCAAATAGTGAGTGACACTAGATACCATGCATGGGGTAGTGTAATGGAGAAGTCCTCTTGAAGACGGTGGATCTTTTATACGTGTGCATAGAACTGGCCTCCATTTCTCAAGCATCCAAATGTTGCGGTGATTAACCTTCTTGAGAGTCATTTTCCCTACTCGGGAAACTATCCACATGTTGGTTTGTCCACGTGGACATGGGTAGGAGGTGGTGTCGTTTCATTTACACCCTGCAAGTGGTGCTTCCTCCCCATGGTTCACATGGTTAAATGAACCAACAATCAATAGGAGATTGATTTTTTTTCCTCTGCTTCTGATGCCCCCATTTAAAGGACCCCATCTCGGTTCATGACACCTACCATTCAGGGTTCAGTTTTGCTAGAAATGGGTATCTCCAGGCTGTGCAATGCTGCTCTGTAATTTTTGTCCTCATTGTTTGTAGGTAGGTGTCACAAATGTCTGCCCGTATCCTTGTGTGCAATAATTCATACAGATATTATGATTTTCTCCTTAGAAAGAATTCCTTTTTGCTGGTGTTCCTAGACCCTAAATTGTGGTTGCGTGGCAGGCAAATGCAACCTGGCAAAAGGTCAGCTTCAACAATTCGGGCTCTGATTGGTACCTAAGCAAAGGGAATAAGAATGGGGTTAAGAAAACGGTGAGCCGTCTGCCTGTGGAGTATCGCACGACTTACAAAGAGACGATGGATGACGATCACTTTGTAGTGAGCACTTCCGACATTTATTATTTACCGCGCCGCTTGGTGGACGATTTTGCAGCCTTGGTACCCCTAGCAGCAAAAGTGAAATTGCACAGAGATTTGGCACTTCCATTGATGTTCATGGCAATGGATAACCCAGAAAACTTTGATGCACATGCATTTAGTAGTACGAAACAACTCTCTCAAAAGGAAGAAATAGATGACCCAGCCATTGCGTACACTCCGAGCTGGCACGCTGTGTATCCATGGGCTGCTTCAAGTGATGTTGAGCTTTACCGTATTATCAAGGCCATGTCAGCAGGGGATCCTTCCCTAGCTGACATCATTGAGTAGCTTAGAAATTTTCTAGTTAGCTAGATCTTAAACATCACGAGAGTCAGATCCAGGAATTCTAAATAAAATGTCAAATGTCAACATATTGAAACAATTTTGTGTTTCTTGTACTATTGAGAACTTGTGAAACGACCACTCCTTTTGTTATAAGACTGTCACCCAAAAACATAGCTGATAATTGACAACCTTTTTCTTCATTGCTTATATTTGTTTAGAACAACTTGTAGTTGAATCCTCTTTCAACCAATATTCTACAAACTTATTCTCTCACAAGGTATTTGTTGAAACATTTTTTCCAATTAGTGGTAGAAATTACCAAATTTTACAAGGCAAATTCTGCAGTAAATGCTGCTCTACAGTATATATAACTCCTGGAAGAAAATGAAAGAACAAGCCAGAGATTGCCGGTGTCTACATCAAGCAAATCGAGGACGTTGTAGACAGTTTTCATATTTCACAAAGAGTGCGGTGGAAATTGAAAGACATGGGCAGTCAAAGTTGGCCTTCTCCTTTTGATGATTGTCAGGAACGACATGATCATCATGTGTATGATCCTGGGAGGATCTGCTGCACTCAGGTGGTCCGGGTTGCTCATACCAGACCTCTGGCTTCTTGGGTGGGACTTGATCATACAGTTTCGTGAACTCGGGACGATGAGCTAATGGAGGGCAGGATCTTCTACACTCCTTTTTCCCATGAAAATGATATTTTGGTGGGGTATCATAAATCCGATCTGCGCTCAAGAGTTGGTGAACGACGCTCATGGATGGCCGCATGCTCAAGTACGGGTGGCAGCACCACAAGCCGAGCATGAGCACTGTCTGCACATCGGCCACCTCAAAGTTGCCGTGCAAGCGAGGGTCGGCGATCTTTTTGACCCACATGTCGAGTGTTCCAAGGTTGCCATGCTTCGTGTACGACTCCCACACATAGTCGTGCAGGAACCGCCGGGAGCAGCCATGACTCTTCCTGAGCTGGCAATCATAATCTGGAGCATCAAGAGCAGGGGTAGGTTAGGCGATCATTTGTGTAAAGTAGAGCTTGCTAAAACCAAATCCTCAGCCAGAACCAACACCCGAGAATCTGTAGAAATTTTTGTAATCGATCAGTCAACCTGAAAATTCAGGTTGACAAGACTAGATGACCAGTCAAATTTATTAATTTTTGCCGGCAAGTGAACTGGGAGGTCAATGGTCGACCTGACCTGGAGTAACCTGACTTGCAAATTCGACGTAGACTAATCACACCATTTGGTTGATCAATTTTTCTACGTTGGAAAAATAATTACCCTTGTCCGATCTCGGTCCCCTCCTGGGACGGTGATGGACAAAAAGGATAGGATGGGGGACAACCCTGGTCAGACTGCATCACAAAACATTGCTTCAATTTATGTCTTAAACAATTCACATGTGGAAACGTGCACCTTCCCTAATTTAGACACAAACGGTAATAATGATGGGGTTTATCTAAACGTCCACTTTGCAACCATTATGTTTGCTCATCAAATTTGTGATATAAGAATTCACGGAAATCTAGGATATAGGTAGATGTATCCCTTTCATTAAGGGCACCATCTACCTTAAACCTGGATAGTCGAGAGAGGTGATGAATTTCCACGGCTTTTGTGGGTTTGAATGCAGTACCGTTTGAGGAGCTCGAAGCAGGAAGATGCGCGGGGTGGACGTCGCCACACACCACCTCCAAAATAAGGTTGCCAAAGCTGAACACGTCGGTTTCTTTCGTGTGCTCCTTGTAGTGCCACAGCTCCGGCGCCAAGTGGCCTCGCTTCTTCGAAATCGACCTGCTCCGCTTTATTGAATTTTGTGGCACAAGGAGTGCCAGGCCCGAGTCTCGCAGGTGCGGATTGTTATCCCATCCAAGCAAGATGTTGCTGGCCTTCACGCCCTGATGCACGAGCCCACAATCGTCATGCAAGTACTGCACCGCCGACGCGACACCCTTGAGGATGTCGCGCCGGACGACCCACCGCAAGTACTTGACCTCGAGGTCATCTTGCAACATGCTCTTCAAGTTCCCTTTCTCCATGTACTCGTACACCAACAGCAGATTCTCTCGGTTATTGCACCATCCTCGTAGCCCGGCAACATTTGGGTGTTGAATGTGACTTATCCGCCGGACGCACTCGACATCGATGACTGTGGTTGGGATCTTGCGCACCGCCACACGTGTGACCGTGTCTTTGAGGGTTCCCTTGTACATGTTACCGTACTTGCATGTGTGCTCCTTTGGAGTGGCAAGTTTGTTCTGCGAGTGGAAGCCGTGGGTGGCGACATAAAGCTCTTGGTAAGTGAATGCTTCATCGCCGCACCAGTAGTGGATAGAGGCATCGTGCGGCCTGGGTTGACATTATAAAAATTATCAATTTTATTCGTGAGAATTTCTAACGCCATCAAACCTTAATTAGATCCTTATGATTAAATTTTGAAGACCATATTGTCACCAAACAAGATGAAAATTTCACATTCTACAATGGTTTGTTATTTGTTTTAAATAGATTAGTAGAGTATGAAGGGCAAGGGAGCATATTACCAGAATAACGCATGTGTGCATATAGGGGCTAGGACTTTTCAGCTAGAACTGAAAATCATAACGCACAATAACCGGAATAGTAAGAATATGTACTACAATTAGAAATATTAAGGAATCGTGAGTTGACGATTTTCAATTGAAAACGAGATGATGTTTGTTATCACTTGGCGGGGAGTGGTCGTGAGCTAATTACCTTTTGACGGACATGGGCGATGGGCTTGGCAGCCTCGCCGACACGCTTTTGAGAAACTCCTGCAACTTTGCTCGTTTTGTACTCAAGTCGATTGGATCGCAATGAGTTTGTGCGTGTCGACTGCGGCTCACCCTTATCAAGGCCTCCGACGACCGTGCTGATCGGCTTGGAGCTCGGAAGAATTGGTGCATCAGAAGGCGAGCTCTCACCCTGAAGAGCTCATCACAGATTTGGGAGAAATCGGGACGATCCTTGGGTTTATGGGCCCAACACTTCTCGATCAGCGCTGCTAGATCCTGTGGACAGTCCGTTGGCAATGCGGGACGCTCTTTATTCTTCCCGACACTGAATCTCATTTTGCTGCACTCCATGTCGGGGAACGGGATTTGGCCCGTAAGCACCTCCGAAAACAATATTCCGAAGCTGTAGACATCACATTTTTCAGGATCAATTTTTGTGAAGGTCAGGTGATCGGGAGCACGGTACCGAGTCGTGCCGAAATGCGGGATGTTGAAGTACTGAGCATTTGAGTTGTCGGTCCGCTTCGCACACCCGAAATCGATGAGTTTGGCGCGAACATACCCATCCCTCGCGAGCTCGGGGATTCGGCTCGGAGACACCAGGATGTTGGACGGTTTCAAATCCAGGTGCACAATCCCCCGCTGATGCAAGTACTTCATGGCGGACGCGATTTGCCACAGAATGTCGATGATCGCCTCGTGCGTGAAACTCCGTGGTGAGTACTCCTGTGTAATAAGCAAGGGCACCGTCAAAATAAGGTTCAGATGATAACTTATAAAAAGACTTCCATAATAAAGCATGAAGTTGTAATTATAATAACTTAGCAAATATATAATTAAAAACTTTATTATTTGCGCATAATATAGGATATTCAAGTATTTAATAAGGCTTGTGAATTGTCTAATCATATCAAGTAAGACCCTTACATAGTATATTTTCTTATATTTTCTTTGTTATTTATTGGTTCCGGTGAATATAAAAATCAACCATTGCAAAAACGACATAATCTGGATTCATCTTTTTGAGTTTTTTCCAATATCAAATTCATTAGGAGAATATGATTATGTATAGAGCAAGGCACTAAGCGGAAGGCATTGTGGGACTTGAGGGCACTACCCCCAGTCATAAAGATACAGTGACCCATGGTTTCCTCTGCTTTACTTTACAAATAACTCTATTGGACAGATATCAACAGTGAAACTAGTTAAGAAAATTAGAAAATAGCCATAAGAAATAAAAAGGAAGTGCTGATGGTAAAACCCGAGTTGTTAAACGCACGTCAGATTCATCTTCGTGTTGGTCGTGGTGGTGCATTATTTTAATGAATTTATCGAGCGTCATGGGCATCAACTCCATGAGA
The DNA here is from genome assembly GCA_950295325.1 of Polytrichum commune. Taxonomy (NCBI): domain Eukaryota; kingdom Viridiplantae; phylum Streptophyta; class Polytrichopsida; order Polytrichales; family Polytrichaceae; genus Polytrichum; species Polytrichum commune. Next base: position 39,594,590 of record OX485803.1, on the reverse strand, counting down.
ATTCCGATGGGTGTCCCTCCGCTGTCTTGCAAGCAACAGATCACTCGGACGATGTTGGGATGGTTTGCAGACACCAAGAGCTTGGCCTCTTCTTCCCTTACCGCGTAGCAGAACTTCTTTATGACGCACTCTGACCCCGACCACTCTATTCTGTATACCTTCCCGCTGGTTCCCCCACCAACGATATCGCTGTCTTTCAAAATCAGTGGCGAATCCTCCGTGACGAAACAATTTAACTCTGGCTCCGTCACATGATTGCTGTCGACTGCCTCAACCTGATCAGGCAGTTCAGATCTCTTGCGCTCAAGGATGCGATTAACCTTCTCGATCAGGTGATGTACCGCCCGAAAGCTTTGACCTTTATTCCACTGTTGCAAGCCGATCCTCGCTGCAACCATGTCTTTGAGCTTCACAAGTAACTGCTCGTGGTCATACTTGAAGGCGGTTTTGTTAGGTGGACAGACGCTTGCGCACAACTTCTGGAAAGTATCGTAGATGCGTTGATGATGAGCATTGCAGACTAGTTCGTCATCGAGAATTAGGCCTATGGTAGACTTCAACCTCCCAAGCAGATTTGTAAATGCTTCCTCATTGTCCACCTGTAGGAGCGCGGTGTTCACAAAGGAATCTCCGGCCTGGTCGATTCCACATTCCTCCACAATGTTGTGTGCTTCCGTCACGAGTCGAAAAATATCCTTCAAAATCAACTGCCACTTTGGGCTCAAGAAGAAAGGCCGATGCTCCACAAGCGCAACACTCACAGCCTTGAACTTCCCAAACATGTGCAACGATTGGAGTTGGTTCACAATCACACCTGTCCCGGCCGCTCCGGCAACTAATTTCTGCTGGATCGAATGAACGACCTCGCAGATCTGGCTCACGTAGTCTGACATTGCGTTTTGCATCCACCTAATTAAAGTAGAAACATGGATCATCATGAGTATATTGATTCTTCTCAGCCTAAGTTTGATTCAGATGAAGCACACATTACCACATATTCCAAGATATGCAGACATGTACTACTGTTTCGTTACTATCATTGTCCCGGGGTGGCACCTCTAGTACCCTTTTAAAACGTATGTTTCTAGGTGGCTTCTGATGCCTCTAATGAATTGATGAATTGTTAGTTCACAAAGAAAAACAGCTTACATGCTTGGAAAGAAGTTGGCAATGAGAGGAACGCATCATATCAATTGTTGCCTATATTAGAATAAATTTACGCTTTCAATTGTGGAAGTTCTTAGATCGGCCACTTAAGAGCGAGCTTTGTCAAGCCTTCATTTATCTCCGAAAAAAATTTCAAAAAGATCGAAGCAAAGTTCTCTAAAGCATGGGTCACTATCTAGGTTTATTCACTCCTAAGAAACTTCAGAAAAATTTCTTACGAAAGCAGCTCCAAAATAGTGCTTCTAATAAAGAACTCGACCTATGCTGGCGCTACAAGAGGTCACAGCCATCCCAGGGTTATAATTTGTTCTAAGATGCATTTGCCGGCGCACACCCACTTGAATTTGTAACAATGCTAGAATGAGAGCTCACCAAACATCTGTGGGCTATAATCTTCAAGATAATTGATGCAGAGCTTCAATGGTCAGATCGATCAACGCTTGGATGCAGCTCCTGCGTCCTGTACGCCTGCTGGACTGCAAAACAAGATCTGCAGCAAGGTGTGTGTTCCTTAAAGTGACACATCCAGAAAGTGCTGCAGATTAGGAGGATTTAGTTATTGTGGAAAATTGCTAGAAAATCCACATTATCCGCAAAAGCGTGACGAATCCATTGCGTGACGAAATTTTAGAACATAAATAGAAATCGAATGTACATGCCACTGGAAATTCACAAACCCAACTTTGATTTTTGAGTGTTTCTTCACCATTTGCGGCCCTACTTGTCTCCACCTTGAAGTATGAATTCTAATATCCGTTGAACCAATAATACTGAACATGAAATTAACCTCATCTAGGAGAAACCGGCAGACTTATTAATATGGCTGCCGGTTTGATTTCATGTTCAGTATGGATCACCCCATTTCGTGTATGAACCAGATAATATGACAAGAATGAAATAGAAAATCTCACTGGCACTGGTAGCTCCGATCCATTCACTGAAACTGTTAACCTCCTTTTTCCCCTTTCATCACAGCACAATATGGTCGCACCGCAACTCCTGTCTCATCTAGGAATAAACCAGACATCAGGCTGGAAGTGCGCGACCTTCCGGAAAACACAAATGTCCGAAACGCCGACTGAAGCTCGCGTTCCCGGTTGCTGCGCTCTGTCTACCAGTTTCATCCTCATCGTGCTGATGAGGCCCTGCGGCAGCCTCTCGGCGGGGTGGCGGGTTTAATGATCATCTAAAGCTTATCCCTCACTTACATACGTGCAGATCGAGTGAGAGACCTCTTCTCATCAATCTGTTCTCCAAGCGCCCTCCCGAACTTCTTCATACTGCCGGCCGTCGACCGATCGTCGATGACCTTGTAGGCCAGCCAGTCGGGAACTCCTGGACGAGCACCAGTGCGGCTTCCGCTGCCGAGGATAAAAACTAAGTTACTGCCCACCGACTCAAGCCGCTTGACCTCTAGGCCCTGGAGAAAGGCCAAGGAATATTGCATGTGGTACAAGTTAACCTCCCTTTGTTGATAAAAAGCACCACGTCATATGACCTAGGCACTTGGTAATTATTGCGATGTAGGAGGCAAGGCACCCAACTTCCAAAACGTAAAAATATCGGATGCCAACACAGCCAATGGCAGGGCGACACATGCCATAAAGCAAACGTAGGGGTCAAGTCACGGCAATGCCATGGTTACGAGTGGTAATGTGTCTCATCGTATCAAATTAGCCTTCGTGATTAGTGATATTAGTGAAGTTGTTTACTTTGGCCATCATGCGTCTTTGTTCCCTTCTATTAGGAGATGAAAGCATAAAGTTGGGCTAATCGTTGATGATCCTAGGCATTTAGGGGGTTAGTTAGTTTAAGCCTTAACCCCTTGAGGTTTGCACAACTCCATATTGACGGCGATTTTTGGTATATTGGGAATGTTGGACAGTGGTAAGATTTCGTATTTTGGAATAATTGAAAACTAGGATAAATGTGGGGAGTGAGTGCCACCCATTCTCCCAAATTCTGAAGTTCCAAAAGAATTTATCTTACCCTAAACCATGGGGTTTTCTCCTGGCTTTCTCACAAAGGAATGACTCCCCTCTAGATATGGAATTTTGGATACTTGGGGTTTGAGGGCATATGTGACTTTATTATGGTCACTTGCAACTCCCCCATGTTGTTTTGGTCCTTGGATTGGATCAAGGATACTCTCACCTAATTACAAGTCACGCAAATTGTCATTTCTAGTTTCAAAGCATGAATTGAGATGCAAAGTCATGAGGGAAGTTTATACCATGGATTGTTGTCATAATATGACATTTTAAGGCTTGAGATGTCAAATAGTTAAGGTAATTGATATGCATAAGTGGTGGGACCCACACTAAGGATTCGCCTAGAAATGAGGGAGTTGTTCCAAATACATAATGAATCACAAACTTGGGGGTGGACTGAAATAATGTGTGTGGGTCACTATGAGATCAAACCCCCTATATACAAAAAGTTTATAAAGAAAAACAATGTATACATACTAATGAGAGTGAAATGGACTCATGTATTTATACTAAGCTTTTCAATTTTGAGGTGATAAATGCTCCCAATACATATACAAAATGCAAAGCATGAGTTAAATATTACTTTATTACATGTACAATCCATAGTCACTTTCTAATGAGAAAGTCATTGAACATTTTTTCATCCATAGCATGTAACTCAACTGTTACATCAAACAAACAAAGACAAGAGCACAATGACTTAGCCACTATCTGAAGAGCAAATCTCAAGGGAGCCCATGAGCACTCCAAGAGCCGAAACTAGCTTGTCCTATAACCCAAATGTGAATCCTAACAAGAATGGACAAGGGAGTCATTACAAACTATTACCATATATGACAACAATGAATTATGAAAATGTGAATTAGATTAAATTAACACATCTATTGTCAAATTTTTCTCTAAACCTTAGGGTCCCCTTTTGTATATCTACTTTACTTCAAAATTCCTAATAGCCTTGTTAAATGTACACATTATAGAGAATTAGCACCTCTCCCTTATGCATAATATGTGTGCTAATGCCTTAAATAATACCCCTTCTTACACTCATGTTAGTTCGTACGCGGTACATGAAGAGTCCACCCCCTAGGAATTGGAAGAAGAACATGAATCATAATCATTGGTGGGTTAACTTAGCTTAACTCAAGTTATTTGTTTTAACCTTGGTTCCATAACAAGTGTTGCACTTAGAATCTTTGATAATGGGTGGAGGTTGAAGCATAATTGAAGACCCAATGGAGGGGAATGATGTGGATGACCAACCAACACCCATAGTCAAGCTTCTTCACGCCCGTGTGTATGCCCAATTACTATCAAATTTTGCACTGAAGCATTCTTCAGACGTTTCCATTGTAGATATGATGAAAATGCAATCTTTTATGGGTAAATTGAACATGGTGTCAAATTCAAACATCAATAAACATCATCAAAAGGCAATAAATTATTCCTTTCGTAGTGTGTGATATGGTGAAGACATCATCATGAGATTATATATGTTCTAAACTCCATGTTGTATGATGTAATTGTGAACATGTTTCTTCAATAAAAAAATTGCTCATTCATACTTAATGTGTATCTTCATTGTGTACACCAAATGACATTCTCCATTGAAATAGGCCATTTTCTTGAAAAAACTCAATAGTATGACATTTGAGGACACAATGTCATATTATCGAGAATACGACATTTAGATAATGTGACACTTTCTTGCATGACCAAGCATGTCATATCAAACATGGAGAACAATAATTTAAACACCTACTATAATATCATTGCAACACGTGTCTTTTGGTGGCCATTACTTGTATTAACACTCCCAAATACCACTCGAGGAGTCGAACCACCTATTTTTGATCAAGACCCCCTCATGAATATGTAGGGTACCAGAATTTCGATCAGACCGGAATCGATAAGTTCCAAGGCACGTGACGTTGGTTTGAGTGTTGAAGCGAGGAGAAAGTTGTCTCAAAATGAACGCTTATGTTTAAGCGAACTTTTGGCTTCAAACATTTCACAGTAATTTCAATCTATGGAATAGAATCACGAAAAAATTGCAATCCTCCTAATTTCTCTCTTCCTACACGGAAGGAAAAAAATTGCACCACCGTATACTTCTCTAGATTTAAGGTAGAGGGTGCTAAAACCAACACCCCATCCAAAACCAACACCTATAAACACCTCCCAATTGCCAACATCTCTACAACCTTGAATCGTACCCAGCGGTGTAGGAGTGTCTGGGCCCGCAAAGTGACGGTTTTAGGTGGCATTAGTGGTGCCACCTCATAGTGGCCTCCACTACCTTCATGTAGGGTAGGTAACAAGCTCCACTCTATCCCGGGTTGGTTCAAGGTGGGATTAATTAAGGTGGCTTGTCAATGCCTTTTCTAGCCATCCTATTCACAGCGCCCAAGAGGTAGGCCCACAAAGCACAAAAGGGTCATTTCCCGGGATGCAAGGTGATGGTTTTGCAAGCGAACCGGGTGGGGTCATGGAGGTAGTTGTGTGGCTTTGCGTACCATTACTACTTGGGCTTTGGTGTAGTTTGGGTCTAGTACCCAACTATGTCATGTTGGTTCTAGGCAACGACGGTGGGGGTCCTCATCACATGCGAGGTTGCCATACACAAGGCCTATGGATTGGTTTAAGAAAGCTAGTAGTTTTTGACTTTGAATACTCCCTCAAATATTCAATTGAGACTAAAAATATTTTCCTTCTTTCTTGACACCTATTTTAAGCCCAAAGGCTAACATGAATACACATACTATATATCAACCACATAGCCATGTGTATGTGCAATAGCTTAAAGTGGTGGTTTAAGCACCCTCTACCTTAACGCAAAATCTCTTATGAGATCAGTTACGGATGCCTCTACTCATGATAGGCCCAATGATCAAGGAGAACCAGCAATTAGTTACAAATGAACCAGTTGAGTTTGAGAAATAACCGGTTGGAGTTCAAGATTGCAGAAAAATTACCGATCATTTTAGAAGAATCTATAGAATATACTCCAATTCAATAAAGGAAAACCGGAGGATGTCAACAAACAACCGATTGGACTTGCAAACACTAGGATCTCAACCGATTATGCCCAAACAATCTCCCCGATCACTTGATAGGCCCCACTCGGATTAGAAAAGTGGCCGCATAATAATAATGCCCACGGAATGGATGTGAGGAAAAGTCAAATCCGTTGCACAAACCACATGAAAACATGGAGCATCAAACCCCAACTTCCAAGTTACATGCTAGAGGAAATACAAAGTAAAGTGACCGACAAATCATGAATGTACGGGAAATGGTCCATATATAGCAAAGGAAAGCAAAGCAAAGTGGTAGCGAGCAAGCGTCCACAATTCGGCACCCATCTAGGGAAGGTGACGACTAATAAGGCAGGGCAGGCGGCCCAGGCCGCATGTTGTTACTTATCTTGGCTGGACGGTGGATTGAGGGCCAAAGGACCAAATTATCAATTTCTAAATCTCTGTTGGGGATATTCCTTCCCTATATAATAAGAGGGGACAAGCGCATCGTTTGACTATTGGGACGGAGGACGTTAAGCAGAGTTCGGGAAGTTTTTGAAGCCTTAGTGGCTAATTGCCGGTAGTTGCTACGAAGGGTCGGATTTTTCCCAATTTACATCGGCAACAGCCGGTCTTTTGTAAAATCAATCGGCCAATTGCCTATATTTTCATAATTTCATGGGCCAATATCCGATTGAATGGAATTCATATCGGCACTAATTGTTCAAAAAATGTATGAAAAGTTATTAGAAATCATTTCTTAGTACAAAATCTTGAATAAGTGAAAAGAAAGGCATGTTCAAAACTTTAAATTTGAAGAGTTAATATCCTTGGCAGGAATTGAACCTAGCAATGCCTTCACCGCTTGAAGGCCAAGGGTCCCCCAATTCTTCATAGAAGCAATTGGATTTGGTCATGGAAAGGTTGCATAATTCAAAAAGTTTAAGGTTTAGGGTACTTCCTCAAGTGCATCATCAGATGCCCCAGACAAATAGCGCTCTGGATGCTTTCGGCTGAAATCCAGTAACTCACAAGAAGAATCGGCTACATTTCTGGGACATTTTCTAGTCCATCGGCTAATTGCCGGAGGACTGAAATTACAGTCGGATTGCCATCCGATGGTTGGAAATTTGGACAAGCCATGAGGGGAAATCCATCGGCTGATAATGAACTAGTCGTCAGTTTTCCCGGAACATAAACGTTAAGTACCCCCCCATGAACTTTTCCGGGGGGGGGAATATTCTGTCAAGGGCAGCCCCCCGACATTTTTTTGCACCTGACCGAAAACTGCTGCCCGCCCGCCCGATTTCGAAAAAACTAGTGTACTTGCATTTTTGAAGGCTACTTGTCCACAAATCCCATATTGAGTGCATTTCATTTTCAGGGTCTCAAATCCAATATATATATGTTCACTTTCATTGAGTAAATAAGCAATTGACTAGATTTCATTTTCAAAGTGAAACCGTTAATAAAGCATGTAATTAACTTGGAAGTCAAAAATATTACAAAATCCTCATTGCCACAGAGGTTATAATTTTTGTCACTTACAATTGAAAGGGACTTTGTCATTCTAAAATGAAACTAAAACTTATGATTTATTTTAATATTTTAAAATAATATAATGTGTTTTAATATATAATATCGTTAATACCTTCTACAATCACAAAGTTTTCATACGCATTTTAACTAGTTAAGTAAGATTGAATGCAACTAAGTCTAATATATTCTGGTTAATCCTAATTAAGCCCAATTAAATCAGAAAATATGCTTACCAAATTAATTAAGCCTAATTAATCATAAATTATATTTACTGGAGTTAATTCCATTTAAATCATGACTAATTCCAGTAAGTACATTTTATAATTAATTAGGGTTATTAATTTGGTACGCATATTTTCTGATTTACTTGGGCTTGAATAGGATTAATTAGGATTAATCAGAAATTATTAGACTTAGTTGCATTCAATCTTACTTAACTAGTTTAAATGCGTATGAAAACTTTGTGATTGTAGAAGGTATTAAATATATATCAGATATTATGTTATATTGGATCTTATGTAGTATATAGTATAGTATATGTGATATTAAAATATTAAAAAATTAAAAAATTAAAAAAAATTAAAAAAACATAAATTTTAGTTTCATTTTAGAATGACAAATTCCCTTTCAATTGTAAGTGAAAAAATTATAACCTCAATGGTAATGAGGATTTTGTAATATTTTTGACTTCCAAGTTAATTACATGCTTTATTGGTAGTTTCACTTTGAAAATGAAATCTAGTCAATTGCTTATTTACTCAATGGAAGTGAACATATATATTGGATTTGAGACCTTGAAAATGAAGTGCACTCAATATGGGATTTGTGGACAAGTAGCCTTCAAAAATGCAAGTATACTAGTTTTTTCGAAATCGGGCGGGTGGGCAGCAGTTTTCGGCCGGGTGCAGAAAAAATGTCGGGGGGCTGCCCCTGACATAATAAACCCCCCCCCCCCCCCCCCCCGAAAAGTTCGTGGGGGGGTACTTAACGTCCTCCTATTGGGACTGAGCAAAAGGCTTAATTTGTAGAGTTTACATCATTAAGAGACCATGAGACCTGAGTGTCTAAAATGCAAACCAACTTCTAGGGATACTTCAATCATGTGCAAGGATGATGATTGTTTTCTTTCTTCTTCTGTTTCCTTTTTTTCCTACTTTGAGACTCTTTGCTTATTGAGTATACATACTGACTCTACCACAACTGAGATTTTCGATGAAGTTTTATTCTTACCATATATTTACTTCCGATTTTGCGTGTGTTGTATAACGAATCCAAATATGGTCCAGTCATGTTGAAACTTTGGTTAGAGCTTCCATGTACATTTGCCTACTTATGTAGGATATTACTTTAGAATTTTTACTCTGTCAAGTAAATAAAATCACTAGTATGCCGTGCATTGACATTAGGTCCAAGTATTTAGGGGTTGATCGCATACATATATTTGAGAGCTGTGTATTAATAAACATGCATTACCAAATTTACTAAAAACAACTTGTATTTTACTATGGTACCTTTCATGAACTTGTGTAGAAAAATGGCCTCTCCTGTAAATAGCATGTCATAAAACCTATTAATAGGTCATAACAAATTGATGAAATTGATTCGAAAGTCTAGATTGCCAAATTGCTTATGGGACTAGAAGTATATCAACATCTTGTCAAAAAGGTTAATGCTCTAGATTAACAAAGTGCAAAGGCCTCAATAAGATGTTAATATTGACTTCATATTCCAATTGGAAGGAAGACTTGAGACTTCCTAGTACTACATCCTAAAATAGGGAGGGGAACCTATCTCTAATGAACGTTGTAGAGGGGACACTCCAACAAAAAGTGTGCCTCCTTTTCAACTGCATAATTTTCTAAACACAGTTGGCATAATCTTTTGTCTCTAGGAATTGGGATAGTAAATGGCAAGTCTATGATTAGAGGTGCAGCAAGCAACAATGGATTTGCATTGGGATGGTGTCAATGATTGCTTCAAGTGCGATTCAAATTCATAGTTCTCTTAAACCAAGAAAGGCATGTTGGATAGCATCAAATGTGACTTTTGGTGGTGTTGGGATGTCAAGGGTTTTCCGTTTCGGTAGGCCCCATGATACCTTCCAAATGGATGTCGTTTTGTACCAAGTGTCAATGAGCTTGTGGACAACATAATAATTGGGCAAACTCACACATGTATGGCAGAACTCATATTGAACTGAGTGAAGATGGATATAGTGAATTTATCATGCATCTTAAGCGTTCAACAATAACCAAGATTTGGAGCGTGTATTTGATGATAGTAGTTGAAGATGTCAGGGTCGGAGACATGGTAACCTTGAAACATAAGCTCCCATAACCTTAACTTTTCCATCACATTTGATATAATTTAGCACGTAGTTAAAACACGTCAGTTCAACATATCAATCTACGGGCGGGTTTAGACTTGGAGTCAGGGCTCAAAAATGGGCTTGGGTGCAAGAAATCCACTCCTCTCATTGGTAGAGAGGTTGGGACTCGCCTCTTCAAGTTTACACCATGAGTTGGGGCCAATTAACAAATAAATTATTTTATTCATCATGACAATGGCCTCAAGCCTTGGAAAAGAGAGCTCCCAACCTTGTGGACTCTTTCCCTCTAGTTGAGGCCATTGTCAGAGCTTTTATTTGCTTGTAGTAGTTTATTCTTTGAGCATTGAATAGGAGGGGAGAAATTCTAAATTTATTATACTTTAATCATTATCCATAGAATAGTTCATGAGTACGTTAGTACGTGGATAAGCCTCTCATAATTGCAGCCTCCAAATGGCCCCAACCCCACCTAAATAGGTTTACACATGAAAGCAATGAATGGAGTTAGGTTACTTTCTTATTAATGGCCTTGGGGGCCCATTTGCATGCCACATGGGACATATTGGCCTTCGTTCCTAATGACCTTGGCCCCAAGTCTAAACATGCCCTAAGAATGTTCTTTGCATCCATCTCCAACCTCCTTCCTCTTTCAAAATACAGGCGCTGTACATCAAAAACTACCACATCATCAAACACAACAACCTCTTATACAGTTCCCATGTATTTCAGCTAATCTGCACTTGAACTCGATCCTTTCGTAGACTTTACCATTGTCAACAGTGAGGTTCTCGTAAAAACCTACCATAGAATATTACGTTGGTGGTTTGTCAGATCCAACTGTCAAGTTCCACAACACGAAGCCGAGGTCTGTGTTGCTAGTTTTGGGGTCATCACACCTTGAACGGGTCTAACATGTGACACTGTAGGCTGTAAAAAAATAAGTGTATTTGCGTGTCACTCACCTCACAGTAGGTGGTAATATATGCATGGGATGAGCTTAATTACCTGCCTGCAGCCACACCGCTTTGTGGCTGTCCTTTGTAGCGCCTTACCAGTCAATGCTTAGAAATAATCGAAAACTACTGTCGATCCCATTAAACTATTGCGGTGAATACACCCCATTCGGTATCACATTGGAGCACGTTTCTCATGAAAATTCCAAGGCAAATTAGGAGCTGACGTGTGTGTGTGTGTGTGTGTGTGTGTGTGTGTCTGTGTCTGCTCATGATCGATCATCACTCCTACAGAACAGCCGATCGCCCAGACTTTTTCCAACTCGAAAGCCGCCTGATGAGCGAGGTCCTTGGTTAGCACGCAACTGGAAAAGAGCCTCATCAACCTTGCTGACTCCTCTCTCCACACACAGGCCTTCAGATTGTGGGCCCTGCTCCTCATTAATTAAAAGCTCCCTTCCGCTCGGTCTGTACTGTTCTTCCTCCTCCTTAGTACAACACGCTTGGGAAACACAAAAAGCGGCGTATTATCGAGGTGCCGCCTTCTCGTTAACATGACAAATGGCGTAAAAGTGTCGTACTGTTGAGGGAATACCAAAACATAAGCAATAGGAGCTTAAAGTTATATACACTGAGTTTAAGCTGTGTAGATTGTATGAAGTAATACCTTATAACTCCAAACAAATACAAATATTTTCAAGAACTACCCCAAGTTAGCAACTATCATCTTGTCTAAATTTTTTATTAGCTTTTGAAAATCGGTAATTTCATTAACACCAAGATGTTAAGAGTCATCTAATAAGAAATTAGACGACAATGATGCATGACGTTTAGCATCACTAAGTTTTACTGTAGGTGGAGCAACATCATCCACATCTACTGAATGTAGATCAACATTAATATCAAAGCCTTGTGCATGATTGAGTCCCAAAGCAGCATCCACCAACTCATTAGTACTCAATTCTAGCTCAGTGTTCTCTTCCCTTTCCATCTGAATGTAAGTCTCAATTGACATCTCATCATCACCCAATCACAACTTTGAAATCAGAGCACCAAGTTCATTTGATTCTTCTTGCATTCTATTCTTTCCGCTTTCATCAACTAGGGCAAAATCAACATTCCGTGTTGTAGGTGATATACGCGTCATCCTCCAACAATTCCTGACTATCTAGGCATCTATCTCATTCCATACTTCATAACTCCACATGATAGCATGTCTGATGTTGGCCACCACCTTCCTTAAGTCCTTCAATGTAGCATCATCATATTGTGATAAAACCCACTACAAAAGTTTATTCTTGTACTAAATTTTTAAAAGATGCTATTATACCTTGATCCAAAGGTTGAACTATGCTTGGAACATTGGGAGGAAGGAATATCAAAGTCATGTTGCTCAATTCCAAGGTTGAAAAACCACGAGACTTACCAACTTTGGCAGAGCTAACAACATGTGAAGATGCAATATCCAAAATCATAATCACCTTCTGATTTTGGCCTTTGAATTGATTGTTGAGCTGCAAAATCCAAGCTTCAAATATATCCCCCTTCATCCAAGTTGTTATGTTTGAGTGCCACCGAACATACTCATGAGGCTCCCACCTTCCAAAACATCGTGGTTGCTTGGACGTATAAATCACAAGCAACTTCAATTTATTAGTCCCAGTTGACTTAACAGCGAGAGCAAATGTTACACGCTCCTTATGTAACTTCCGACCCTTCACCTTCCCTGGTGCTAATGTTTTATTAGGATGTGCTCTAAAATACAATCCAGTCTCATCCATGTTGTAAACATCTTCAGGCTCATAATCTGACAAAAGAATAGGAAGGAGACCACTCTAACCCTAACCAAGTCCATTCTACACTAGTATCCCTAATTATCATCAAGTTCCCAAGTAGTTCCCAAGTGAAAATGAATGTATTTTAGATGTACATAACATAGATGAAAGGAATTTTAACATTAATTACCTCTTTAATATGACAAAACGGAGATTCTAAATGCCGTATTATTGAGTGTCGTAGTCGTATAAAAGAGGGAGTTTTGAACTGAAAAGTTTGGTTGCGCAAAAATGTGTCGTAATATTAAGGGTGTCATATAAACGAGTGTCGTACTAACAAGGTTAGGCTATAGTTAATACTTCATGGCCTTGAGCCTATGAGGAGAGTTGTTGCTAAAAGTCAAGCAGATGAGACCATGGGAATTTATGAGAATTGACACAAAGTCTTCCAAGTTTTCTTATGCTTAAATCATCGTACATAAAGAGTGGTGTCGGGCTTTTGAGAACCGAGCTTTCTAGCTCATCCTACTAGCTAGGGCGGGGTGGGCCAAGCTAGCTTTGCATAAGTCGATCCAAGATTTAGGACAGTCGGTCTTAAGCACATGCCCTATTTAAGATTCTAGATTTTTCTCAAAGTTTGAGAGGTGAGAAGAGGAGGTCCCAAAAGTTTCGCCCAACTTTTTAAATAGACTATGATACATGACATGCTAACAAGCTCATAATACAAGAGTTTTCTCAAAGAAGGATCAAACCCACAATCTCCTCCATCTTTGAAGGACTTTTACAGATAACTCTATTGACCAATTGTCAACCAATATATATAAGTTTGCACCCCCAAATTCACCAAGTATTATATTAATGATTAATTTCTTCCCATGGATGAATTTTCATACCGACTTAACATTGCTAAGCCTCATTGTGCTCCCTCATCATTTTTTTTAATAAAAGAGATGTCATGTTTCATGAGGGCCTTGGTGGTGGATCAAGTCTAAGATTTGAGTATGCCATTTTTGAAGAATCGCATTATGTATATTCTTGACCCTTGGCCATATTATTCTCATGTCTATGGTAAGTGGCAAGTTGAGCTCAACAATGTTAGGGTCCACCCGCACCACCTAGTTAAGAGAATGAACTAATTTAATATGAGTTAGTGAAGGTTAGCAAACCAAAATGCTACCTAATTAAGAATATGCTCAAATCGCCCACATGCCTAGCTAAGAGAACTACTTAACAATATGGGTTAGTGAGAATCATCTAACCAACATGCTAGCCAACCACTCTCACACCTACACCCCCTGATTACAACTAACCAAAGGTCGACAAATTTAAGGGAGGAGTTAAAGTTGATTGCCCAAATATCAATGCAACTTGCGCAAGTTTTGAACATGACAATGCAGCCTTGACTCGGGAGGTGCACTCTTTGCTAAAAGTATGGACCCATGTGGGTGCACAAAAGGGGTATGTATTGTGCATAGGGGTTACAAACTATACATAAGGTATGGGTATTATTTATTCCAACTTTGTAAATATACTAGAGATATTATTCATATACCCCTAGTTGTATTTCTACCTTTAGGCCCATAGTCAATTATATTCGCGTGGGTAATCTACAAGAGGACCCAATGAATTTTTCATCCCCTATGTCAGTTGAATGGTAATCCTTGATTGTCCAAGGATAAGTTCACTATAATCAAGTATGGTATGTTGTATGTCAAACCTAAAGTTCAACTATCTAGAGTTGGGGATAATGATTACTCATTGACATTGAGATGTGAATGTGTGGTATCGTCTGTCTCTCTAGAAGTAGTTAAAGGAGTGAAGAAAAGATAAAAAGCAAAAAAGAGAAGCAAGTTGGCTAAAACATTGACCATTAATACTTGGTATTTGGGAAGGGTCTATAGGATGCACCACAAAACTGGCAACATGTAGATTGCGTATTTGTAACTAATTGCCCTCTAGAAGTGACCTTTCAATATGGAAATAAGGTTATATTGGTATCAAAATAAGAATGGGTCAATGTGGACCTACAATTTGACAAATCATCTAATGGTAGAGTTAAAAAAAAACCATCATTGCATTGGCTAAAATGACCTATATTGTAGAAACAAACATGTCATCAATGATAAATAAATGTGTCTTGCTAAGAATATTTTAGCCAATTTTCTATGTGATATTTCCGATGTATACATACGATTGGGGTCTATATGATTTATTTACTTCTCACTTGTTTATGTATCTGAGGGGATTTCCTAGCTACATATTGTACATATATCAATTCTAAGAAGGATACACTCTTAAAAATTAAGGGTATTAATCTCAGGCTCATGCGCGCACATGGTTCCTATTCTAACAATAAGTGCAACCCCCGTGGGTCTTGACACTACTGCCCACACCATTTGTGTTTCAATCAAATTAATCACAAAATAAACATAATAATTTTAAAATAAATTATATATAATTATATATAATTTGAACATTGACATCACTGTTATGATTGTATTTCAATTGAATGTTATTTCAAGCTTCAATGTATATGCTATTCTTTGTGATTATGTTTATATCACGAAGTTCAAAATGTACATTTAAATCTATATTTTCATCAGTGTTGGAGGGTACAAGCATGGTAAAGTGGACTGAGAAAGTGCTCGGGTATCATAACACCATAGTTTTTTGGTCAAACACCTAGAAGTAGTAGTGAAATGATGTTTAAAGTGATCTTTTTTCATGGTGCATGTAGAATATCAAGATGAGATCTACGAAACATATCATTAAAAATCATGGCCAAAAGCAAATGGCTAAATTTGGTGTGGAACTTAAATCTCATGTACTTAAGTATTTGAACTTGAATTTTCACCTCGTAGACCTTAAATATATAATGAACTTGTTGTCGTGTAGATAGCAATCGTGTGTCACTGCAGCTCGAGTACCAACCACCACTAACAAACAACACTAAAACATAGCAAAGTCACACATAAACAACACACCTCGACAGAGAAGGAAGATAGTCAAACACTCATAAGAGCTCTAAATCTTTCTTCAAATGCACACAATGAGTCAAGCTATCTCTCATTCCACCACGGGAAAATCCAAGAGTGTAAGTAGGGGAGGAAGAACTGAAGATTTATTGCAAAAACACGCAATCTTCACCTCACACAAACTCTCTCCAGAGTCTCCACACACTCGCTCACAAAACTTGACTTGGCTAGAATGTCAAGCCAAGGAGGAGGCTCCTCACTTAGGAGCCTTCCTCTCCACATCTAGATTTATTCATCCAAACCTAAATGAATGAAGCCCAACGGATAAGGTACGGCCGCCAACGCTGCATACCGTGACATTGTGGACATCAAATTATTTTGGTATAAATTTATTAATTTAATATGAATTTATCATATTTAAAATAAATTCTAGAAGATTACTCGTTCAATATCACCTACTTGCACACCACTTGCAACATCTTCTAGGATACGTAGATTTTTTTTTCAACATAAATTTTTTGGCTTAGTAAATCAATGTTTTAAAAAAATCACTTGACAAAATTCAAAGTTAGTATTTAAATTAAAATCACTTTCGCTTAAACCTATGCATGGATCAAGAACTTTCCACTATATTGTGCTAAAATCGTAGTATTTACTACCAATCCCCTATTAGTCCAATATAGTTATTAATGAGAAATTACATTTTAAAAGACTGCTAGAATATGAGTATTAAAAGATACATGAATTTTTCTTGAACCATTTAAATCTATATATACCATGCAAGGACCTTTGTGCCTACATAATATTAAGATGGTAGTGACTCCAATTTTGACTCGAGTATTCAAATGAATAAAATGATTCCAATATACCTACCTTATGAACCCTCTTTGGTGATGATATATATGCAAATGTTGGGCCTCAAACATAATGAAGTTAAATTGTTGTAGGCTTACGGATGTAGATGAGGAATTTCGAGCATCGCGAATTCCAATGTTGATTGTGAAGTGACTCCATTCAAACATGGGAGCCATGGCCACCGTTTTGTCAAACACAATCGAAAATTGGGTGTCCAATCGGTGCATGAGGTGGTGAGATTTATGTTTGTTGACCTTAAATGAAGAAGGCCGAGAGTCATGAAGTACAAACAAGCAAATGATACCGTGTCGTACAAACGTACAAGTTGAGCATGCGATTCCATGGTTGAAAAGGATCAACAAACACAAGCCGAGAAGTTGGTGATTAATCAAAGTTATCTTCACCTCAATATCACTTTTGGTTGAGAGCTAGTTGTTTTGCATACAACATTGTCCATGGTCGGTAAAGAGTGCCCGGGAAGTTTTTGGGCATAGTCGGTCAAGATCCTAGTGATTCCACATCCAAGCGGTTACATGTTGACATCTTTCGGTTTTGCTTGATTCACTTGAGGTATATTCTATAGATGCTTCTTAAATGCACGGGGGGATCACACCCCCTTACATTTCATAACCACGTGCGATAAAAGTTTGCTACCCTATATTACATGCCATAGATAATTTTTAAAATTATGATATTTTTTCTACATACACATAACCATTGATAATATCTTTTGTATATTTTTTTGAAATTTTTAGTCATCTTCATTTTTTGTAGTAATTTGTTTAGTTCAATGTTGCGTCATTCTAGTTAGAAACGGTATGTTTTATAAAAAAAACAAATCATCAAATTTGGTTACCAATTTTTACTATGTAATAGATACTATGTATATCTACTCATGAAAAAAAAATCATAAACTTTTGAACCATTTTGGTGATGCTTTATGTAAAAAGTAGATTTTGTTTTATCGCACGTGGTGTTCAACTTGACAATGAAGTGCACCCCCCGTGCTTAAATGATCGGTAATTCTCTTGAAGTCTCCAACTTCAACCGGTTATTTATTAAATTCAGTCGGTTCATCTGTAACTAGTTGTTAGTTGGTTCCAAACATTGGTCGGTGGTAAGTGTTTGGTGCATGCTTGAAGGTTTTGAAGGAAGAATACTTTATATTAGTTCAATGAGGGTCAAACTTATCTTGGAATGTCAAGAGGTGCTAAAATGAGTTTTATCCTTAATGAACCTAAATAGGCCGCTCGTCATTCAAATTCAAACACTAACTTTGAACATGCATCACAAGTGAAAATAAATGGTTGATTTTATATGCAAAGCAAGTAATAGATTTATCATAAGGGACCAACTCCCGATGTAAAGTCCCATCGAGCTAAAGCCTAAAGGATAACCCTATTGGTTCTTTTCCAATGTAAGAAGTTTCATTTTCTTGAGAGTATACTTCAATGCCATGATTTCATTTTTTTCTTTTTTTTGCAACCCATTTTTATATACTCCATGTGCCACAAGCACTTAACACAATGATTCTTTTCCACATGGTGTTGAGGAACGTTCCAAAGGTGATAAAATCATCATTGCGCAGATTTATTATGATGAAGCAGTTCAAATCATAGGTCATCTGAGTTGGTCTTAATAATCACTAATGCGAATGCTCAAGCAAGGAAAAATCACATGCATATGTTATACAAGGGTCATGAGAGCATGTGCAAAGATGATTTGCTCACTTTAGTTGTGTGAGGGTTGAAGCATTAGCAAAAAATTATGAAAGTTAAGACCTTGTCTGTGGATTGAAAAAGTCAAGGCTTGTGCATGCACAACTTATGGATGAAATGGGACACTAGAGAAATTGATATTATGTGTTATGGGACACAAGTAGTATAAGAATAATTATTAGTCATTATTTATTGTAGTTTTCCACCAATCGGCTTTGTCATATGAAATGTCCCACATGCTATATGGTGATACATGACCATCATTCCCTTCAAGTGTCTCAACATATCTCCCGCAAACTAGTTAAATTTCTCATGATCATTCTCTTGAAGTGTCCGAATATTAATCCCAATAACTATGGATTGTTCCCATGATTATTCCCTTCAAGTCTCCCATTAGAGATCTCATTGCTCATATGTGAAGCTTCCTATCACAATTCCATGTGAGATAATTCCACTTGTAATTGTTCCCAACCTCATTCACTAGGAATCTCCCTTCCTTCTTCCCTTGTATACAGTTTCTCATATATTACCAAGAGAATTGTCCCCTACTTCCAATGCTTTTGAATTCTGACGGTGAAGTGTTGGTAGGACATATAAAAGAAATATAGCAATTTTTCCCAATGGAACATTCTCAAATGTTTCTTGTGTGACAGAGAGAATTTTGTGTATTCAAACTTCCCTTATGTATTTTAAAGCCCTTGAAAACTCAAGTGAAGTGGAATAGTCACGGCATTTTCCACCAACGAGAGACAATAAATTTCAGTGTTCACATGTCCACAGTATTTTGTAATTACTGCAAATCTTGGCAATACCAATACTAAATACTAAATAGTAATAGCAATGGAGTGTATAACATGTATTGTTAACACATTTATGACACTCTGAAGTCCACTTCACTCCTCTCCGCTCAGGCAACACAAAAATCTCAATTTATTCCTACTCTAGATTTTGATTCCTTGATTCATTCAAATTCAATATCTCCAAACATGACATATCCAAATCTAGGTAAACAATTAACGTGGAAATAGTCTTCTTAATGACTTTCCAACAATTCATCAGCCCCACAATTTGAGAGGTCCAGAGCAATAACACTCAAACAAACAAACCAATATCAAGATGATTGACAACATAGTACTTATATACTTGAATCGGTTAGTTGTTAGTTAATAAGTTAGTTTTAAGTTCAAGTTTAACATGTAGAGAAAAGGAGACATCTAATGTTTCTAGAAGCTACACATGCATTAACAACCCCTTGAAGGTGTACACTAAATTGTCCTATAAATGTGGGTTACTATTTGGAGTTATGCATTGCTACAACATTATACTACGGTTTACTCAAACTACATAAATAATTAGTATGCGCGTCCAAAAACATGACATAACTCGCTTGCTACAAATGTCGGGACCATGGCAGAGAAATGCCATTTTCAATCTTTTTGATCATTTTTCTTTAATGCCAAACGGTTTTGACAGTTACAAGGAAAGGGAAGGAGAGAAGGTCAAACATGAAAAAAATTGCCAAAACTGCCATTGTTGAACATATGTTGAAAAAAATCAACACGTCCACTTTTTGGTGCATGGCAAAGCCCTACATTGGGTGCCCATGCCCATGCCCGTGCCCACCCATGCCCATGGGTTTTGGGTGGGCATGGGTGCAATATTATTGTTCATGGGTGGGCATGGGTGGGGCACAATTACACATACAAGACACATTACACAATACACATACACAATTTTTGAATACATGGGCGCAATTTGAATAGCATGGGTGGGCATGGGTGGGCATAGGTCATTGCTGATGGGCATGGTCTGGGTATGGGTGCAATTAAAAAGGAAAATGTTGGGCTTTGGTGCATGGTGACTTCTCTTGGTTCACATTTGGTTTACTTTACACCTACTCAAGGGCACAAAGACATTGTATAGACATCGGACCATGGAAGTGTTACCATGAAGTCTGACCATGCAAAAATGCCCTCTGATGTGAGATAACTTCATCGTCCATGATGTAAAGGAAAGGATTTAGGGTTTAGGGTTTAGGGGTTCCAGAAACATCCCAGTGAAAAAAAAAGTGAACATAGAACATGAAACATTGACATGCCATATAAATTTGACAAATTAAATAAAGCCATGTCGTGTGATTTATTGCATACAGCATGGAATAATCATGCCCATCTGCTGACCGACAACAAAAAACCAGCAAGACATCTAGGTCATGAGAAATGAGTGTGCAGTGAGAGCTCATTAAATGGGTTGCAATCCCAATGAATCCTCAAGAAAAATCTGCCAGCACATATGCTGATGACTGTTCGCACACACATTTGCCTTCAGACATACCTGTAAGAGGAGGTCTTGGGAAACCTACTCTTTTCTCCTAAATTCCAGACACCTTGTGCTATGACCTTAAACAGATCAGGAGATAATCAGTCACTCCACATTGAATCTGCACATAAATGTCTCGTCTCAGAATGAGCAGTTTGCTAGTGATATCCAACAGGTGCAGGCAATTCTCGCAATTGCTTTCCTTGTTTGTGAATATCCTGCACATGTAGAAAATAATGTCAGATAGCACCCTGGAAGCACTCATCGGTACACTAAGAAATTTCTGAAGGAGGCGCCCAACCCACCTCGCCACAGTATTAGTATTGTACTGGCGAGGTAGAGATTGGGTTCTTCTGCAACCAATCACAGGGCAACATGTGTCCATTACCAGGTGTAGTGGTCATGCCATGGCATAGTCGTCAATTACATAGGACAATTGCATCTATTGAAAAAACATCACGACCACTAGATTGTGCACTGAGTACTTCCAAAACAAATTGGTTATGAAATAAGGATCAAACACTTGGTTATTGACACAGATCACTAAGAAATTGTCCTACATCACTGGAAGAGCTGCAAATCTACCAGCACATTTCTTCAAGTGACAAAATTTCTTCAAGCACAGGACGACTGTGGAGGACTCATGCTGGTAGTGAGATTTAAAGGAAAGAAAGAAAGATTGGTCGAATGCGGTAAGGAGTAAATAACAGATTGACAAAGAAAAGGGCATTACCGCGGCAAAATGGTTGACATCACGATGGTGAGCTTCATCTGCACGAACGACCGTGACCACATCTCGGATGGTCGCGTCCTTGGGAAGCCGCCAGTAATCAATGGCAATGGGTGGGGCTGGGCCGTTGGAAATATTGCCCTTTTCAATCTCGTTCAAAAACATGGTGTACGAGTAGATGGCCTCCTCTTCCAGGTACCCTGTAATCCTGTGAGCAAGCTTGGGCGACATAAGGTACAGGAGGAAATACGCGTTGAAGAAAATTCCCTGCACCGTGATCACAAGCGCACGTTCATACCACGCAGGTTTTGCCACTTCCATGAACGTCATAAGATGCATTCGTTCGTTTTCAGCTTCCTCAAGCAGGGCCTTTATCCAACCCCCACTTGTCTCAAACCTCCTCAATGACTTGAAGTGAAGAAGCATTCCACCGACCATGCCTGGTACAGCTGCCACGGTTTCCAACATCATGGCTCGGCATCCATATCGTTTCTGCATAAAACCCAATTAAATTGTACTTGTCAGAACCAAGTGGGACCTGATGCCTTCACACCAGCTTCAACTGTCATCACCAACAGTGAAGCTTTCAAATCCCTAGTTTCTGATATGCGCACCTGTGTCAGCTAGGTAGCAAACAATAGATGGGCCAAAAGAAATTAAAAGCTCTACAACAAGTGACCCTACAATAACCACAACTGGAATGAACTAAACCACGGATATTCCACTGGAAACAGAGATAGAGCATGGCAGCAGCGCTACTTACCTCACCGCTCCCTGCAGACCAGGCAGGCACTGCTGTAATTTGTTAAATGCTTTCGAGTGCCCATTTCCTGGCTTGCAGAGGTAGCTAGGATAAAGAGCCTTGCCCTATTTCATACTGCTCTCGGTCATCCAAGACATCCATCAACATAAGTCCATCTATGGGTGATTATAGAATGCCAAATATAAGAAACCTTCCTACAATTCCAATCTAAAACTGCACCATTTATTGCGATTAGTGTGGAAAACCATTTGGAATTTCACAGTGCTATAACTTCTTACAATGAACCGTCAGAGCTTTGTTTATGTTTCAGAAAATGTTTTACTATCTAGTCGTGTGATACTTGCGAACAATTACATCCTCGGTAGAACTAATAGCACTACGTAAGATCCAGGGGAAAACCAAACTGTATATAAGATTCAATATAAGGTGTAGTAAACAACAAAAACTTGAACCAAACCGGTCATTAACAATAACATCCACCACACACAAGATTGCATACAATTTGCAGAGAATCTGCCCTACTTCGTTACTGCATCTGCTCGGTTCATGTGCAGAGAGAACATTGTTAGTACCCTGAAGAAGAGATCCGTGGGGAGACGCAGTGACTTCACTGTCCAGAACGCAATAGAGTCCGTCCAAGTTTCAGGTTTATGGTGCTTCGTTAAATCGATAGTAACATCTGGTGCATACGCTTCATGTGGCTGCACAATCACATTAAAATATCCTCATGTCAGCTGACAATGTTCCATCCCAAGCTCCCCATGACATAATTTTCTTTTTGCACTAAAGTTATGCAATTTCGATCTTAGTGTATTCTTGAATTTTTTTCCTCTATGACTATACCTACAAGTATCTTAGGCTATTTGTTGAGTCCCTTAATTTGATCTTGAGCAATCAAAACTGCATGCAGCAACGAAGTATTACACTGTCACAATATGAAGTACTAGAAAAGGCATTTACGACTGACTTACAGAAAAACAATGCCAGTTCCAGGGCGTGCCATCTTCTTTCAGATGAACCTTGGGTGCCACACCCCAATAATTTGATTTCTCCATCTGGACTGCATTAATACTTTTGGGTGCTTTCTGGTTCGACGTCGCTTCATTATTGTCCTCAGAAATTGCATTCTCTGCAACATTAACACGGTGTACAGATGGTGCTGTGCTCATATTCCGCACCAAAGGAGACCATGCGCGAGACTCATTGAAAGTGCCCCCATTCCAAGAAATTAAATGCAACGACCGCGCAGGCGTGTCGAGATTTAATTTCGTCTTGCGCATGTATGTCGGGACAACACTTGAGGAGATGTGATAATTTCGGTGCACGGACGGTGCTGTGCTCATATTCCGCACCAAGGGAGACCATGCGCGAGACTCATTGAAAGTGCTCCCATTCCAAGAAACTAATTGCAACGACCGCGCAGGCGTGTCGAGATTCAATTTCGTCTTGCGCATGTATGTCGGGACCACATTTGAGGAGATGTGGTAATTTCGCAACCCGGCGACCATGTACTGGCGATTAGCCACTTTCACCAGTAGGCCTGCACCTATCCTTCCGCTCATTGCATCCAATTTAATATCCGCAAAAGAGAAGCCTCAGATTCCTCTGCAAGCAAGGAAGGAAAGCTTCACGTGATCAGCTGCAAGAATGATATATCACTTTCAAAATACTCAATCTGCTTAGTTCGATTTAAGAAAGTCAGTTGGGAGTGTTCAACTATTCTAATGCAAACCCAAATAGGTCCAATGGATTCCCTTCAAATGCCCTCTCTCCAAGCAGCAGATAGCTTCTCTTTGTGAGATAAGGAATCATTAACCCATCAGAAGAAGCAATAGAAGCGATTTAGAGTGACGGGAGGGTTGCCACCTCGAGCGGAAACCCTAATTACTGCAGAACTGTAAAACTAAAGAGCAATTGCGAGGGAGCATCCATAATCCAACCAATTAAAAGGAAGGAAATCAAACAAATATTGACACTGCCCTTCCCTACTTTACTTGATCAGTGTCGAGAACTGAAAGATGTGAGGATTCCTATTCTATCGATACCCATTACCTGGACTACTTAGAAATCTTCAAGTCGCACACAATAACACGACCCAAGATTCAGAAACTAAATCGCACCAGATCACTGGAAGTGTTGCAAAACACTTTGCAATCTTGCGATTAATTGAAATAAAGAGCATATTTATGACGTTGACAAAAGCAAATCACAAATATCGGGCTTCGAATCGGTAACGCGAGATCCAAAATCCCTCCAAACCACTGGCGCCCACAGCACAGAGTCAACCCACTACAATGAAAATCCACGAAAAAACACCCTCAAACTTCGATCCAGCCTCGCCTGCAATCGATTTACCTCCGCCAAAACCAAAATCAAACTTAAACTGGTGGGCCCACTTTTCCGACTTTGAAAAACTGTAAAACCGGTGACTCTATTGTGCACTAATGAAATTGTTTATGGGCACAGTCACAGCTACGATAGGAACAGATCCTAGCTATCGTATTCGTATCGTAGCTAAGTGCAACACACTTTGCAATCCTGTGATTAATTGCAAAAAGAACATAATTTATGAGGTTGACCTGAAGTTCACCGATGCAAATGAAACCCACCGGGCCTTGAATCACTCACAACGACACCCAAATTTGATCCCCCAACCCACCAGAAGCACCCACAGGATACAATCAACCCTCCAACATGAAAAATCCAGCATAAATATACCTCAAACCTCGATGAATCCACGAACAGCACCACTTGGCCTGCAACCGATCGACCTCTTCCAAACCAAGACTAGTAGGCCTGCTTTTCCTTCTATAAAACGCCGTAAAGAACCTATGACTCCCGTGGACACGTTGTCAAGTGCACTCAAAAAGATTTCGCAAAGACACAACACCAGAATTGATTGAGTGCAACAAACTTTACGATCCTACGATTTATTGCAACAACAAGAATATTCATGATATTAATCCATGCAAATCACACCCACCGGCCTCTAATCGCTTCATTACCAAAACCTGAAATCCACCAAACCACCACCACACAAAATGCATAAAACCAACCAAAGGAAATGGAAATCCAGCAGAAATGTACCTCAAAACTCGATGAAGCCGCGAACAGCTGCAGCACACCGGCCTCTACCAAAACCAATTCTAGCTAGCTAGTAACCCCACTTCTCCGACTTTGAGAATTACAACAATGTAAGAACCGGACAGACACCTTGTCAAGTTCACTAACTGAAAGAAACTGGTCACAAACACAGTCGCTAGGATACGTCAGGGCTCGGAGGATCCGTGACATATACTTCCTTGAATTCTCGTACCCAGAACGCACCGACGTTCGGGGCGTCGTAGCTTGGCGGCCGGCGACGGCTGCCCTGAGTCCACGCGCTCCTTCGGGGACGCGTTCGATCAGGTGAAGGGAACGCAAATCAACGGGAGTTTGTGCCTTGGGAACGTAGAGTTCCCGGGCGTGACGTGGGGCGCAAGGCTCAAGCCTGAGCTGTGCTTCGTAGTCTGCTTCTTGTGCGAGTGTTGCTATTTACTCCGGGTCTGGCGGCCACAGCTTGAGTCAATTAAAGTTATTAAGGTGTGTGTTGGGGGACCTAGACTTCAATGTGGCCACTAGATTTCTTGACCCTTGACTTTTAAAAGAGAAAAGGAGCTCAAATATGTGATCCATGTTCAAGCACATTGGGGGGGGTAGGTGTTCACATGGGCACGATGGTAATAGCAATTGCCTTTTAGGTTTGGAAGTTGTTGTTGTCATGCAACGGCGGAGGGAGGAGGTAGTAGGTTAACCCTACTTATGCAGACATACAGACAAATAATGCTTATTATAACCGTGCAACATGTAGCGGCCTATTTGTGAATTGTTCGCTCGGCTTTACAAGTAGCTGCAATGGAGAGATGGTTGTGTGCAAGTCATCTTATGTTATTTGCTTTGAGAGGTTGTTTATTTCGCACTTTGCTCTTTTGTGGTTTGGAATTTTCTAGACTTTTGCTAGTCTTTTGTGTTTTCATATATTGGTGAGCGAGTGGATTTGAAAGTCACCCAATATAGATTATTTTTGCATAGTTGATCAATTTTAAATGGAATTTCTAAGTCAAAAAAAATTCATGATCCATTGTGGTCACATAGGCATATCCATTTGTGCTAGCCACCTTGGCCATGCCCCATCTTGTGCATGGATTAATTTGTTGTCATGATCTTGCTTGACATTTTATGATTGAGAATACGTGGGGCCACACGTGACATGACACAATTCCATGAATGTTGGAGTCTCCACTTATATTATGTCATGGTGTGCTACATGGTGGACTTGTTGTATGTGCACATACGTCATGCTATGCCTCCACTTGGTTTTTAATTTTTTATTAATTGGTTAAGGGACCATGTAACACATGCTTCATGTCCACTATATACTGTAGTGTACTCTTCATTTCATTCTTTGATGATTTCTTGAGGTACAAACCTTCTACTTTTGACTTTGCCATCTCAAGATCTTTGTTGTGATGACTTATCCATATCCAGATCCAAAAGGTTGAGACATGATGAGTAGATATATGTTCTAAGGTAAGTGGATTTGATTCTATTACCCATCTTAAACATACACCTATATTTGAGTGGTATGTGGTATGTGAAATATGAAATGTGAAATGTGGATCTAAGAAGACACTAAAAAGGCACTTGTTTGCAAGAGATTGGACCACATGTTTAAAATTTGTTAATCTCTCTAGACTCTATATCAACATAATTGAAAGGACTTATACGATCATTTGAGAAAGGGAATCTTTCTTTGATAATGAAAATTATATGCATATGAGCTCCAAATAAATAATGAGGAAAATGGCAATGAGCACAATTTGGAACTGCTAAGATTGCATATCATCACAACTTCATCACACTAATTGCATGTTTCATATCCTATGTGAAGTGAGTGCAGAGCTAAAAGTGTCCGTTTAGGACCCCCCTACCTTAAGTATATTAGGTTGTGGGAGCTTGGAGGTGAAAGGGGCTAAATAAATTAGTGGGTTATGGCAGTCTTGGTTGTTCATTGTCTTTGGGTTGCAAGTGCTTACATAATGAAGGTGGTAGTGCTTGTTGTAAGTTGTCATCAAAGAGTAGATCTTGTCCTTGCCCTACAAGATTTGTTCATTCTTCCCCTGAATCCGATAAGTTCTGATCAAGCTTTTTGCAAAATCTGCAGATAAAAATGCATCTCAAGATCCAATTAAAAGTTCAATACCACCAGGAGAGGAGCATGTTCAACACTTCAGTGCCAGTGTGCTAATTTTGAGGTGACACATGGATTTTAGTACACTGACTAATAGAAAAGTGACACTTGGTCCTTAAATCTGATTTAATGTAATGATGGGTAGAAGATATGATTGCAGGTAAGCAAATCCTGGGCATTTACGAGTTAAAAAGGACAAAAAAGAAATGCTGCACATAACTATTAAGGACATAAATACAGTTCTTGAATAACCTCATCTCACATCCTTGCACCGAATCCCAGTGAGGTCACAAGATACAAGGCCTTCAAAAAAAAGTACCTCACTTTTATACAAGAATAATGACTATGTCCATCTTCCATCTAAATGACGAGAAATATTGCCAGGGTGTAAGCATGTGACCCTGCCCAGTGCATCTATTACAGCATGGTCTATTATGTACAGTGTTAGACATTGTAGACCGGTCCAGTAATAGCTACTAACGTTTGGTGACAGACATGTCCACCCTACCGCCACCTAGTTTCCACTCCAGTTTTGTGGGAGACCCTCGACCACCATTTCATTTTCTTGAAATTGCTATGGAGTCATAACCTTGGTTTGGACTCTACTACCTGTCTAGAGAAGAAAAAATTGTAACACTAAGAAAATTCTTGAGTATGAACTCACAGTAGTGCACTCAACTCAGCATCTGACAACAAATGTATAACTAGTGAAATATTCAGTGAATATCATAACCATATCAAGCAACAGGGCCAGCATCGGCCACCTTGCTTGCAGGAATGCGCTGTCTCTGCTCCACATAGGAGGATGGAAACCATCCTGCTTTTCCTTTGCATTCTCCTTCTGACCAACCTGTTGGGGAGACCTGCAAATGAATTGGACACACTTAAGGCTTTCATATGAACTCTTAACCCTTGAAGGACCAGGAATGCATTTATATAGGATATGTGACAATTTGTACCACCCCCCTACAAACATTTAGCACAACTTATCCAAGAAAACGATAAAGTCATATGTGACAACAGAGATTAGATACGCATGACATGTATTTGTGTCTAGGTCAGTTAAACGAGCTCAAATCTCCCTATAATTCATTTTACATATATGTATACTCCATTAATTGGAGAAATGGACTAGATAAATGGACTAAATTTAGATAGGAACTCTTTAGACACTTTTACTGAAAATATCACAAAGTAATCTTAAACCCTTCCATATGGCACCTTGAGGTCCAGAATGGGCCTCTCAGACCTGTCCAGTGCACTTCACATAAAGGAGTTTATATAAATCATACCTGGCGCACAACCACATAATCTCCAATTGATAAACTTAGTTCTCCTTGATCTTCTGCTTCAAATGAATGCATCACCTGCAAGTGCAAGGTAAACTTCTTCAGAAACTCTATAGTAGCAATAGTGTCTTCATCCAGCAGAAACCTGGCTCAGAGCTGTAATTTTAATCAAGTAAACATACGACAAGAATTACCAAAATCTGCATTGAGGCAATTGTACATCAATAACCAGATTTTGGTCAAATTTAGGCTTATAAAATCTGATTATACTCAGTCAGAAAAGCTTCACTTTCACAAGAAAATAACCTGATACAATTGAAGACAAAGAAAACAGATCACACAAGTGGCAATGCATGTAAAGAATAAAAATTACAAATATTACAGAATTTATATTATTATAAATACTCATTGCAGCACATCATATGTACATATTGCAGCTGAGTTAAATAGACACTCTCACAGTATTTCAAGAGTATGCTCCCTGCATTTAATATTGAAGGCAGCAATACCTTGCGGTTGAAATGTAAAGGACAATGTGCATTTTTATGAGTATATTATGTTTTTCCAACTCAAAATGTAACCTGATGTAATTCCTCAAAGAACTGAGGGGACCCCATCATAGCTTACCCTAGATGGTCTGAATCGTTTATACAGCAGACAGATCAAATCTGCAAGTAGAAGGTAATTGAACTGTACCTCAGCTAGAAAGTATAACGCCTTCTGAGATTTTGAGCCAGGAGTACCAGAGATCTGCTGGGATCCACCATTGGACTTGACATCATCATAAGATGGCGGCATGTACATGTCACTCGCAGCGCCAATGGCAGGATTATTTGATTCACCACGCTGGCGCTCAGTCACCATCTGCATTCCCAACCTCATACTCCTTTCAGACTTGAAGACATTAATAAGGCACCTTATCTAATCAAAGCTGGAAATAGAAACCCACATTTGATCCAACACATTAGAGTTATCCTTTGAACTCAGTGGGCCTTTTCATTGGAAGTTGGTCCCGTAAAATTTTCCATTTGTTGTTTTGAATAAAATGTTCATAGTTTCGTTCCACTTGTGGTGCATGCTTGGAGGTAGTGGTTGAATTTGAATGAAGAGCAACCTATTTCAGTTCATTGAGGTCCAGACTCATTTTAGCACCTCTTGGCATGCCAAATGTAGGATGTTCTTTGCTCAAACCTCCACACTACCTCCAAGCATGCACTGAAAACTTAACAAACATGGAAGGTGTTGTATGCAAACCAACCAACTCCCAACCAAATGTCATGTTCAGTTAAGCAGAGAACTCTATTGTACTGAATAATCAATTCTGTGGAATTTATGATCATCCATTTTTCCACATTTCTGATGCAATAACTCTAGGAAATCCTGGACCAAAATATGAGACATTATGCCCTGAAATCTCAATTAAGTATAAAACACCAATGGTGAAAAACTTCATATATTACGTTAAATCCAGTTCTTATGGTAGGCTTCCTTGAACAGTTAAAAAACTGGAAATATGGTCACTTATCTTCTTCATATAATAGGTTGACATGTAATAACATTGGAAACAAAGTGAACAATTGTACCATTGAGAATTCAATGCTTCCATACCCACCTGATTCTGGAGCTGATCTAAGATTTCTGCCACTTTCTGGTGGTATGTACGCTCTGCTTCGACCTAAAAAAACCATCCAACACCAACTCATATGAGAAGGACCACCTAAGAAATCCTTCACACAAGAACAATCCGAGAACCAGTTGCAAGTCTTGTGCCCATTCAAAAATATCAAAAATATGATATCTTGTACTGCCAGAAGTAATAGAAGATAAAACCTATATCACCGTACAAGTGAACGCCACACCATAAAAGACAAAAACCATAGAATATTCTAGAGAGCCTTCATCATGATGCCTATTAAATCCAAACACTTCTGATCCTCTTCTCCACAACAATTATCAAAAATTAAAGTTATCTGTAAAGTCTCCAGATCAAACTCCAGGTGAGTTTGAGGGCTTATGCATAAAAAGCCACCAAAGGCTTAGCTTGACATGCTAAACAAGTGGGGCCAGATTATATAATCACAACTTTTATGTTGTCATACTAAGGTCAATCAGTCAATCTAAGCCTTGCATAGGCAGAGCCAGGATTAAGGGTGGGGGGGGCCATAGGTTAGACCCTATTTTAGATCCTAAAAGTTCTCAAAGTTTTTGTAGTTGAAGAGGTCCAAGAGTTTCACCCAACTTTCAAATTGATCAAACACAAGATGCTCTAACAAGCTCTTTACAAAAAGAGTCCCTCAAAGACCTATTTTGGTCCATCTTTTGAGGGACTTTGCAGATAACTGTATTGTCTGCATTCGTCTTCTTACTTTCAACAAGCAGATGTGTAGAACAGACCATGGCAATTAATCGCTGAAGAGTTAATCTCTGTTGCTGTGCTTCCACAGCAGTCATAGCAGCAGCAGCCTCCTTCCCAAGGACAGCCATGGCTGAAACTACTTCTCCCATCTTTTGTTCTGCCATCTGGAGTTTCTGGTCATAATCTGCATTCCCACCTCCATCCTTGCTCCGCAGCTGCCTTCTTCCAACATCCACAGCCTGCCCACAAACAATCAAGCCCATACAAACTTTGCCCTGAATCCAGTATACTTGAGCAAAAGTAACTCCAAATAAATGTGCAGGGACAAATGTGCACATTTATTTTACATTCAATTAGGGGAAAGTGTGTCATGGTAACACTATATCATCACAACAGGCATTGAGTCATTTGCTTCTGGAGTGTATTGCCAAGACCCCAGAGTAATTCATACATGACGAAAAGATGTCTTTATTATCAACTTGCCTAATATGAAAAGAATATTGTTTTGATAAAGATTCTATAACGTGACTTGTACATAGGATAGTCCTTTTTACAAACCTGAGCTTCAGCCTCTTGGCGTAGGCGCTCATAGCGCTGTGTAAGGTGACGTGCATCTTCTAGAGGAGCACCCATGACCATTGCTCTTAATGGTTCTGAAACCTATAGAAACCACATTGTGCATGAAATTTTCACAATCCAAGGTAACTGCAAAACAATAGGTGGAATATGACAATTTGCATAAAAAGACACACCAAGTAAAATTACTAAGGGGAGCTACCAAGAGAAAAAGTTCAATCACCAACAATTGACCCTCGGATTAGCCCTCAGATTTCATATTCATAGGGACATGTCCACGTTGCAAAAAAAAAAGATAAAAAACTTAAATTATCATAAGAATTCACCAACTAAACAAAATCTTATAATGGTAATTAGAGAAAACAAACACCCACTGGAAGTAACAAAATTAAAATGTCCCCCACCTTTTGGCCATTTTGCAGGAAGATGAACAATCCCAAAAACGTTTGCGGAAACTTTGTGAACAAATTTCTGATTGGTACAAAGTATACATACTATGCGGTACTTATAATGAGACCTTTAGCAGGTTGTATTCTGTTACACCAAACAAATCTCTTCAAAACATCAATTACACTCTTGTTATCTAAGAGGACCATCAACCAGTATCACTAGTTCATTTTCTGAAATCAAAAACATTGGAATCAAAGTTACACACAATACAACATCAATTTCAAACCAGAAATTATTGCATGAGGCTCTAGAACATTTCAGGTGACCTCACAGGTCAATTAGGTGTTTAAATCCACAGAAATCTCGATACCTGCGTGCCAATAGCCCTGTGCATATTGTCACGCTCCTTCTCCATCGCGATTCGTGCTGTTCCAAGATGCATAGAGGCTCTAGCCAGAGCCCCTGCAACACTTGGGCTCTCTGTAGCATACTTGCGACAATCTTCTCCAAGCTTGATTGCTACATAAACAAATCCCAATGTCTAGATCATTCTAGCCAAGAATCTAATTGCTCAAGGTATCTTAATAAGAAGCAAAATCAACAAAGGAGTGCATCAGATATAGCAACATCAAACACAACGAAACTTCGGTACGCACCAACTTCATATTGTTTGACTCCAGTAGATATAAGGCCTTCAACACCTCTGACGATCTCACGTTGAAAGTGCTGGAATGGAGAGTGACACAATCAGATGGTGCATCCTATACCTCACTATACAAAGCAAACATGAAGAAATTCAAATCATGCAACATCTAATAAAATGAGAAACAAATTCAACCCACATCGTATTGTGCATTGTTCACTGCAGTACAAGTAAGGCAAGTTGTCATCCTAACACTTAAGGACCCAATTTCTCATGGATCAGCATCTATGGAGAAAAGGGCAACCACGATGTACAGTAGCTCAGAATACTGTAGACAGGGTAGCAGAACAACCTTAGCAGCCTTTGTGGAGATGTAAAGCCTCTCAAGCTGCTGATGCCGTTGAAGCTCTGCCTCATCAAGAATTATATGATCTTGAGAACCATGGCCAGAAAACTGCTTCAACACAGCCTGTATACCCACGAAGCTGCTTAGTTCTTCAGGTCAAAACTTACACCAATCATTTCTCACTGCAAATAAACCTGCATTGACTGTATGGAAAAGTTTCCAACTGTGTACCTCAATGCTGTGGAACCACTCCTGAACTATACGACTCAATAGAGTTGGACACACAACAAGCAAAGCACAAATCAGGTCCATTGCTGTAGAATCAGGAAGCACACAAACCCACCTGGAACCAACAATGATCAATTCCCTTACAACAGCCAAAAAAGTCCAGAAAGAGTTACTCCAAAATAGGACAAGCTAAGATGGAGTTGACATGTGTGGAACCAAAGGACTGACATGGTCACTACAAAGCAAACATGTCACTTATGAACAAGTATATAAGCAGAAGAGAACAAAATAGGCTAACATGTTGCCAAATCACCTGCTGCTGTTTGGCCACTTGCTCTCTGAATGCACTGGCTCGTTTCCTAATTGCATCCATTTCTAAACACATGCCACACAGCCACATGAGAACCATAAAAAATCCATGATACACCAAAACCTATGCTTTCACTAGCCTGCTACTTACAGGGTCCATCTACAAAATTTGGTAAAATAGCCACTCTGTTCCAGCCCCCTAGAAAGGTTATTAGGAGATATGTTTAAAATTCAGGTTGAACGTGTCATATACACATTACAAAATTGCTTAGGGTGTCATGGTCATCATTGACAATCAAGACAATCATGCAGACCAACCCACCCTCACACACCCACACTTTTCAATAAATCACCCTAAACCGCCAAAGAAATGA
Source organism: Polytrichum commune (assembly GCA_950295325.1). NCBI lineage: Eukaryota > Viridiplantae > Streptophyta > Polytrichopsida > Polytrichales > Polytrichaceae > Polytrichum > Polytrichum commune. Next base: position 39,560,718 of record OX485803.1, on the reverse strand, counting down.
AATGGAATCAGAACAGAGGACACCGAACCTAACTAACATTGTACAACCACCAAAAGCGTTTGAATTAACGACTTTGCCATGAGCTAGACTCACAACCGAAACAGGTTTCTAGATGCAAATTCACAAGCCGTGCTTCTTGTTCGTATCAAGCTTCTGCCAGGAGGTCCCCTAGTTGAGGGTTTAGGGTTTTCCGTTATCAGCAGGACCAAGAGAAGGCGGAGGTTCCATGCTCAGTGGTCCATTGTCCCTACGACAACCCTAAAGAAAAATAGATTCGCTTGTAAATCAACTCAAATTGATTTTTTAATTCCAAAATTCTGGATGTTACTGATCTTGTGACGAGTATTGTAATCAACTTCTACTCGCAGTTAATAGCATAGCCTCAATTCCACTCAAAAATACCATTAAACGAGAAAATGTGAGAGTCCGATCCTTATAAAACTTGCACCTGATTGTGAGATCAGTAGCACACATTCAAAGTTGCTCAATCCATCTGTTGACCAGTGCTGGCAACTCTGCTACCAAATTTGCACTTGGTTGAAAGATGAGTAAAACACATTCAAAGTTGCTCAACCCAGTTGTTGGCTACTGCTGACTACTACAGCAACCCTCGGCAAACCAACACTCTTCACCATAAAATCCCCGTAGTAGCCTGCCAAATTGAACAAAACTTGGCTGACTTCCAAACCTGTCATTTTCTACCATTAATGACAGCAAAGTAGACAATGCTACGTATATCGTTATATGTGTAGCATTGCGAAACCACATCTCAAAACATTATTAAGGTCACCTCTTGCAAAGAACACTGTCTTTCAAGACATTTGTCACCTTGCAATTCGCATGTGAATGTTACCTTGTGTAGAAAAAACCAAACTGTTTGCTAGGACGTGATGACAAGAAACGTAAAATGTGGTCACACTCTCCAGATGACTTACATTCTTCAGTTCAATACCTAAGGATAGCATTCATCCAAGTTCTCACATCCAAGTCATATCAAAGTGTTCCGAGAAGACCATGATCACCAGGTAAACCCTAACGAGAACTGTCTCGCACTAATTTGACATCGAGCAACCATTCGAGTTCTCGAAGCAACCTACTTCGATATTTTCATTATCCCCGCGAATTGAAGACAACCTAATGCACGCAGATTATTCAATCGTCACAACGACTCACCTGGCAGGCCGTTCGTCCAGAAATCCGCTCACTAAGGACGCCAAAGTTGTCCCCGAAATCGGTGACTACTGCACTCTGAGGAAGTGATAGATCGTCTCAGGTGAAATTTCACCCACGTAACCTCAAGCGGCAATGTCCACCTTGAAAAATTTGCACAGGACGAGGTCGCAAGAGTGTATAACGCAAATCATAGAAAAAGAAGGTCACGCAAGGGCGACATTTGGAGCACGCTGTCAGAAGGAAAACGGCGACATTGTGAAATCCCAGCCTATGATTATCCGAGGCCGTGAAGAGAGCTCCGACAATACGAGGAAAAAGAGGACGACGACCACCACCTCTTGAAGAAAGGCGCAGAGTACAAGATCTAAGCGACCACAGGACCGTTTCGTGCGATCGAAATGTGCAGTTGAAGCGCGTGAAATGCAGAATACGGTTGAGATGTTGCCAATCGCGGAGGGAATGACGTGAGGAATTTGGTAGAGGAGCAATGGCGGAGCGACGGAATAGGAAAAAAGACGAGGTTGGAACAAAGTCCCCCGACGAGCGAGGAGGAAAGCCAGGGTTGCCAGACCAGACAGGTGGGTACGTAGGTAGGTCGTTAAGTGGGTAGGTAGAACTAGGCAGGTACCTTTCCACATACCGTCCTGTATCTACACCTGTATATTCCCCGTAATCATTCGCCACGTGCCCCTCTGACTGGTGAGGGTTACGGATTTAGTTAGAGCAAGGATGGATGACAAACGGGCCAGCACGCAGTCTCTCATCCGCCCCTTGTCATGGAGGAGGGACGTTTTCATCCATCTGAGACCGTAGCCTCAGCAAGTTCGGTTGTAGGGTGCGAACAAAGTGGATGTATCGTAACCGGGCCAGCAGGTAACATCCATCCATCCATCCATCCATCCATCTGGCTCATGGACACACGCAACTCCGAAGTAGATTAGTAGCATCTCTATGCTGAGGCGGATCCTTGTTCTACACATATGCCCAAATTGGGGAAATATTTGTACTTGTTGGGGTGCCTCATTCCTTTACTACTCTAAATTGGAGATCTATTTGATCGGTGTGTGGTAAGATGTGGATCTAAGACATGTGTCTCCACGAGATTGGACTACGTGTTCAATAATCAAAAATAACAATAATAATGTTTCAAATATATTTACTTGGGGTAAGATTTTTTTATACATATTGGGGGAGGGTGAAAACTCGTAGAAATGTTGTATGTGTTTGGTGGTTTCTATTTCATCCAAACGAGCTCCTACTTTTGATTTGAAACATTCTTATTTAGTTTAGTGGGTGCCAACTTAAAAGAATTAACAATAGACTTGGACGGGGTAGGTTTCTACTGCACGATCCCCTCCCCATGCAAATAGTGTTGTGAACCAAGATCCAAGGGAGGATCATATCTTATAATAATCATTTGATAATGAATACCAAATCCCCCGAAATATGAAGAAATGACTAAGGCCATTTGCTTATCATCTTGTACAATCGTATGTATAAGTGCCTTACGAAATGTGGGTTGAGCGGTTGGGGCAAGGGCAAGGGCAAACACATATGCAGGTGTGTGCACACACACACACACACACACACACATTCAAGGCTCGTCTACAGAAGTTACCAAACAAGATATCCAACCCATGTTTTATCATATTGTATATTTAATTTGAGCTAAACCCATGTGCATTCCAAATGTTGCTTTTCAAACCAAAAAATCTACATTATCATTGGATAGTGTTACCTAATTATTTGGAGCATGTGTTTATTTAGACTTTTTTTATTTTATATACATTCAAAATTTTGTAGTCAAGCGATGACTTAAAATTGATGAGCTCCGACAGATAAGTGCCCCATGAGAAATTTTGAACTGGCATACCTACTCGGTATATTGAACTCAAGTTCACTTACTACATTTCAACATGGTGTGAGAGAGTGTATGGTAGGGGTACACTTGGATTTCCGCTACATGCAGCTTTGATGATTGTACTTAAAGTAAGTGAACCTAGCATGGATTTTTTTTCACTTTGCACACACCACTACACTAAACATCTTATTTAGTGTGACATCAAACCGTGTAACATGTTAATTAGAGTGGTCCTCGTGACTTGTGATATAGGACCAAGTGTCATATGCCACCTTCATTAGTTGTCACACAATGACTGCGAGACAATCATTATGCATCTACGTTGAATAGTGTGGCCCATATCACATCACAATTTTGGTAGTTAGAGAATTGAAATGTAATAAATGAAGTTTCCATCCTCGCACACAGTTTTATCTTCAATTATAGTTTCAAGATTGATCTTAGCAATTTGTGATCCCAAGTTCTTTGTCATTAATGAGCGCCAAAGTGTTAAATTATCCAAAGGAACTTGCTAACGAAAAAGGCTAATTAATGCTCCATTTGAGCGTTCCACTCATACTTTGTGGTTAGAAGGTGTTTCCATTAGGGTGTGAATGTAAGGCTTGAGGTTTTTTTTTTTTTAAATGGACAATAAATGTGTTAAATTCATCCAATTTACATTCATCCGTTGTTGTTATAGTTCTCGGAGTGCTCATGAGCTTCCTTGAGTTTTGCTCTTCATATTGTGGCTAAGTTATTGTGCTCTTATCTTTGTTTGTTTGATACAAATCATCAAGTCACATGCTATGAATGGAATAAATGTTTAATGACATTCTCATTCGAGAGTCAAAATGCGTTTTACATGTAATAAAGGAGTAATCAATACATGATTTATGTTTTGTATATGTAGTTGAGGCATTTATCCCATTAAATTGGAAAGCTCAAAACAACAACATCAACATGTTTCTAACCTACCATTAGTACATATACATTTGCTTTTCTCTATGAACTTCTCGTATACAAGGACTTTAATTTTTATGGTGACCCAAGCACGTCATTTAAGTTTTCAATGAAGAGTCCACCCCCCAGGAAATATACTAAGCTTCGCAATTTAATGTGGTAACTGCCTCCACTACATATACAAACTATTCATCATGAATTTAATAATCAATTATTACATATAAAATTCACTTTCACTTTCCAACGAGAAAGTCATTGAATGTTTTTCATCCAGCATGCAAGTCAACGATTATATCAAACAAACAAAGACAAGAGCACAATAAATTAGCCACAATCTATAGAGAGAGAAAACTAAAGGAAGCCCATGAGAGCTCTAAGAGCCTCTAGTTTGTAAAAAACTAGAACCCAAATGCAAATGTAACAAGAAGACACATGGGAGTTGTAAAGTAAAAGACTATGACCATATGAAAACATTGAATGAAAATGCAAAGTGGATGAAAACTAACACGTCTATCATCAAATTTTCCTCTAACCCTTAGGGGCCCCTTTTGTGCATCTACCTTTACTCCTAGAATTTAATAGCATTTTTAATACACACTAGAGAAAACACAATACCCCTCTCTTATGTATACTATGTACACTAATGCCTCAAATACCCCTTCTTGCCCTCACATTAGTTTGTACGTGGAATGAAGAGTCCACCCCCCTAAGACACTACTAAGCAATGGAGCCTCATGAGGTCACTCTTCTGAATGGGACATCTATATTTGAGTGATATGCGGCAAATTTGCTTGCAATTTTTAAGAGCATCATATAGATGTGTCCAACAATGAGATTAAGCTATGTCTCGTATCATTTTAACCAGTATGGGATCAATAGACAACACAATTAGAAGGGCACACATGGCCATTCCAAAAAAACGAGAAGATGTGTCTAGATTATCATTGTTTGCTTCTCAACTCCAATTTTGAAGCTTGAAATGACAATCTATGTTCTATGCGAACACTAACAAGATTAGACAATTCTTACTTTGAAACAACGGGAAAAATTATATGTGGAATTGGAAACATAATTCCCATTGTTTAATTCCATGTCATTAATAGGGGGGTGCCATAAATATGTAGAGTCAACCAATTAGGGGAATTTAGAGAGGTAAGTCATTCTTTGTGTACAATATTGTTATGAAGTAGAGGTAAAGTGTTTATGAGAAGTGAGTAGTTTAGTGTGGCCATTGAAAATAAATCATCCTTGAGAACGGGTAAAGTGTTATATAGTAGACATTGTTGATGACTATAACCATGAGTATCTCTTTTATTAACTAGTAGCATTAACTTGAGTTCTATATACCTCAATTACACCATTGTTTTCTTTTTTGCATACCTCTACTTTTTCTTTAACAAATAGTCATCATTGTGGAGCTCATTGATGACATGTCATTTTCCAATAAAAATTGTAGATGATTTTGGATGCCACCTAGGCTTGTTTTTGAAATGGTATGTGTATTCTTAGGCTTATGAAAGACGGTTGAGTCATAAATCATTTACGGTGTTTCCTCTAGTAAAGTGTTTACGGTGTTGTGGTGTTTCACTGAATTCCAAATTCTATCATGATGTCAATTCAATCAAATCGTAGTAAATATTCAGATGGGAGTCATGACAACGACTATGTGTGTGATGATGATCAAACAAAAAAAAAATTAACCTAGAGCATTTCCCTATAGAAGAAGAAGAAGAACTTCAGTCCCCGTTAGGGCGCATTTCCCTATAGATATTGTTGAGTGTGTGTGCGCGCGCCTCTTCCTATGGCTATGGCTACTTCTTTGAGAATGTGTTTGGTCAACATGACTTGGAGATTCATGTTCGCAATTTCCGACTACAAGAGCAGGCAACATGAGGTTTACGATGCCATTTCAAGAACCCCAATCATGTTGATTGTTGAACCTTGAATGGCTAACACATAAAAATTTGAGCACATATTCCAATCTTGTGTAAACACTTTTTTTTTTGGTATTTGTTCTTAGAAACGCACATGACGCACACTACTCAAATAAAGGTGTTTAGTTAGGATAAGTTGCCAAAGTGGGCCCACCTACCTTATACAAATAGTGTGACATGGTCTTCAATAATGTCAACGTTGTGTTTGTCATGGTCCTCCTCTGATTCTTTTATCCATTGACACATCCTCCAACATCAACATCCTAGTCTTTTTCGCTTCAACAAAAACCTCCAAGATCTCTAATTCCGTAACATTACCAAGCACCTAGATGAAGGTGATTGCGATTCAAATACTCTAATCAATTTTTAGTTGGTTGTTCAAATTTCCATATTATTCTCCCCCTTTAATGTGATACATTTGGTTGCACAAGAAAGTGTCGTATTATCCAAATGCTATATTTTGCACAATATGACATTTTGGCCTCAAATGCTGTACTATGGAGTTTTTTCAAGAAAATGGCCTATTTCAATGTAAACTAACATTTTGTATACATGATGAAGATACATAAGTACGAAATGAACATTTTTATGCTCACAATGTCACACAATATGGAGAGGAAAAAAAAAAATTCTTATGATGGTATCTTCACCATATCATACACTACGAAAATAAGAAAATGTTGTCTTCAGATGAGGTTTGACGATGTTGGAAATTGACATGTTATTCAATTTATCCATAAAAGATTGCATGTTCATCCCATCTTCAACTGAAAACTTTGAAGGATGCTTTGGTAGTAATTGGGCTTACTAATGGGTTTAAGGAAGTGTTGGCTCTATTGGTGTTGGTTGGTCATCCCCATCATTCCCCTTCATTGACTCTTCCTTCAAATTTAAACCCAAATGGAGTTGTCTACCCCATTCCAAATCCACCAACTCGGTCATCAACACCAAAATTGGTGAAAATATAACTGAAATGAAAAGCATTTGTCACTAAAGATTGTTGTCACCTCTAGAGCCAAGAAATTGAAGAGTGGCATGGGCAAATCTAGGTTTATAAGTCAATTAGGATTGTAATTTCCAATCTACATAGATATAAGATTATGATGTGAGGACATATTTTAAATCAAGAAGAGAAATCAACAACTTCATAATTATAGTTTGCAGACCTAGCAATCCCTAAACCCTCCAACCTCCGTCCAAACCCAAAGAATGAAAAGTGTAATGTATGTTTTGAAACCAAGGTTTAAAACCATTAACTTGAGTTGATTTAAGCTAATTCATAGATGAATTCACCATATACTCCTTGATCCCAAGGCAAATCCTTATTATGGGTCCCACCACATGTACACATTGATTACCTCTACTATATGACAAATCTTGCCTAAAAATATCATATTACAAGTGTCGTAGTCATGTTATCGGGGTAAATTAGCACTAAAAAGTTAGGTCGACGGAAAATGTGTCATATAATCAACATGTTGTATTATCGGGGCTAAAGCCGAGTGCTTTGAATTGTTATTTTATATTACTAATTTCGAATTGTTTATTTAACACAAGGGTCAATTTCACTGCTAGAAAAATAAATAAATTAATAAAAATATAGTATTCATTTTTTCATAACACTAGTTAAAGCATATCCAACATAATACATCCTTAAAAAAAATTCAATAGCTCTGAATCAAGTTCATAAATCATTGACACATGTGGATGCTTACAAACAGTTGTCACTTAAGGTAGTTGGGTCTTGAGTGGCTTGTTCTCTTAATCGGACCCCTATAATTTGATTGGTATGTGCTTCAAGGAGAATACAAAAGGTAAGCATCATAAAAACAAATGTTTGGAAGAGATTGGACTACATTTTCAAATATCAATAACTACTCTACACTTGTTGGAATGACTCTATACATCCACTTAAGAAATCAATGAATATGCACTTCCGATAACCATGTCTAAATAAGCGGGGGGGGGGGGGGTCCAATTTTCAATCCGATTTTTGCATACATTTCATAGTGGTTTTGCAACACATATTTTGTTATGTAAGTATAATCAGTAAGAGCCAGAGAACACGAAATACGACCCAAATAACACCCACATACCTTAGGCAATGTGGCCTCAACTTCAACCTTCTAAAACACAAGTAGAGTGACCAACACTCGCACATAGGGTACGTGGTATATCCACAGGGTGGATTTCTAAAACCAACCGCTAGCAGCCAATGAAATGATGGCAGCGCTGTGAACGGTAAAAGCACATTGATAGGTGCTTTTGTAAACACAAGTAAAAGCACCTAGATAGGTGCGTCCGACATAGGGATCGACTTTAGGACCTGCACGGAAATTGCCACCCCTACCTTAGCCCTTAACTGAGTGGAAATCTTGTGTATCCTTGCTATTATTACGTCTTTTGGAGTTCTTGCGTTTTCGGTGCATGATGATGATGATGATGGGTGTGGGGAGGTGAGTAGCCTGCACTTGAAGCTATTAAAGCAATGAGAGCCTTAGCCACCACCAACCGGAACATTCTACAACGTAAGTGGCATGGGGAGGATTGTATGGCCACTCTTTCTTAATTGGAAGCCTATGTTGTGAGGGGTAGATGGCAAGGCTTGTGGTCGAGGAGCGACCCCAAAACGACATGTGTGACAAGGAGATTAGACCATGTGTTCAAAATGTAGACATCGTTCTAGGTGTAGTATCAATCGAACACAATTGGGAGGATCCATGAGATCATCCAAGGAGGAAGAGATTATCCTCTTGAATGTCTTATGACTCTTGCATTTCTATTGTAAGTTTGAAATTTCAATCGATAATTCTCGTGATTCACGAGTTTTGATTACACGAGACAAGTCTTGAATCGATCCAATCTAGCCAAAAATGTACGTGAAGCTATAAACGTGGCCACAATAAAGGAACCATGCAACACGATGGGATTTGACCTAATTTGTGTGTCAAACTCGGTGTAAACACGCATGTTATATATATATATATATATATATAATCTACCACTTTATATACCCATCACGACCTATGTGCAAAATAGGAAAATGTTGATATTCCTAGTATGTGAAATTGTTGGGTTCATTTGAGGGAGAATATTTGAAGTTTGCTATGTGCAACAAAGCTTATTTGGATGTGTTAATTGTGTGGAATTGAGCTAGGCATTGTGACCAAGGTTCAGGCATAAACACTTCACTTATCCCGCTGCTTGTGACGAATCTCACATCTAGATGGAATCACGCAATAATTTCAAGTCCACTCAAACGCAGCGGATGAATCACTTGACACAATTCAAGGTTCCGTGTGTGGAAAGACACACTTTTCAAAAAAGGATAAAGAAGAAGAAGGTGTTCAACTGATCTAAAGAACATGAAAAAACACCTCAACACAAGATCATCGTCAGGCCTACCCTGGGTCCGAAGGGCCCACCTAAAAACTTAGGTCATATACAAAGTCTACATAAAGCGGAAGTCGGAACGGGTCCCCGGGTGGTCTCCGGAGGACATAACCCAACAAAAGCAGACATAGCGTACGCATAACATACTTCCGGAAACGGTCGTACAAGCCGTCCTAAGCCCTTATAAGTGCATGGGATTTAATGGAGTTTACTAGAGGAAATGGACACTGAATAGAACGATATTTTTTCCCTTAAAAATTATGCACTGGATAGAATTCGATTTCCCGAGCAGGTCTACCTTGGAAATCAAGGTTGGCGACGGCCCTGCCTCAACATCCTTGTAGTCTTCTGCACATCACCCCCTCAAAACACTCGTGTAGGAATACATTCTTGATCAGACAATGCTGAACCAATCAATGTTGTGAACACGAGTATAGAATATTCATCATATTAAAAAAACCCCAACGGAGCCAATGTCTAGAGAGATTTTTGGGCATAATTAGTGGAGATCTTAATTTCTCCAAGACCAACCGGTTACATGTTGACATCTTTTGGTTTTTCTTTATTAAGTTGAAGAATATTATGTAAATTATTCTAAACGGACTGGTAATTGTCATGAAGTCTTGAATTTGAAGAGGTTATTTCTCAACCTCAACCGGTCCATCTGTAACTGGCGGTTGGTTCTCTCTGTTCACTGGTGTTGGTCTCGTATGGCCTTTTATTGATACCATTCGAGTGTTTGTAATGGGGATTCCACATGTCTTGATATGGTATGGTATATGTATTTGACAATGTTTTTTTTTGTTTCTTATATACACCATTTGGGTCTATATATCATGCAAGAACTTTAAAATCTAGTTAACATTGTCATGGTATCAACCAAGTATCAACATGATTTAGAATGATATTGACCCAAATAATAACTCAGGTAAACAAAGACTCTCTCACCTTGACATACCCACCAAATATCAACGTTTGATTGGTATTACAATTTTGATATCCACATGTAGGTTCCTTAATACCATTGTTGATGTTGATTATGGGGGTACCATGCATGCACCTATATACTATACCAACATTGTGTGATATGTGGCACTAAGTTATATATGGTTTGCCTTCAAAAGGAGGTAGTAGTCGTCGGGGGGGGGGGGTCTAATTCTCGTTATGCCCGTTTTGGGATGACATATAGACTTAATCCAACTTGTAAATGAAGCAACACCATAATTCACGCGAGTGGCACACCAGAGTAATGTTTCTTTCTTTCTTTATTTTAGTATAAAATATGTTTTATCGTGTCTTTATTGCTACAATAAATATGATATTATGTGTCGCTTACCATTTGGAAAGACACACTACTATGTCTGCTTATTGTATATCTCATACTTTACCAACAAATGCCAAATTGGTTGTTTCGACATTGGAGAACGATAACAACCTTACTTGGTAAAAAAACTATATCAATAGTAAAAAGATATAGCATTGTATAACTTAATGCTACGTTGTTTATGGTATTTTGTGTCACTTCGTATTTGAGATTACGCAACATGTTAGCTTCTTATGACAAGTTCCGTTGTGTATCTACAAAGATTAAATAGGTTGTATGGACATTATATAACATAAATGACTTTTACTTGATAAGAAATTACATCCTTAGTAAAAAGTTATAGTATTGTGTACCTTCAAACAATAAGTGACACTAAATACCATGAACGGTGTAGCTTACTAGTATTCAACCACATCACAAAGTTTTGGGGGTAAGGGTTCACAACACATAAGGTAGAAGCACCCACTTCCAACACCAACTTTTCTCCAAGGTGGGTAACTACATACTACAACAGGAACATTGATCGTATCATTCTAAGGATCGCAAACGCAACTCCTTGGTTATTAAAGACAAATTGGTAATGATCTCCACTCTCCATCTCGAGGGGGGCCCTGTGTCACTTGAAAAGGTCAAGTGAGGTTTGCGAGGTTCGTAGATCAGCCTAACATCAATCAACTGCGAGAATAACGAGATCATGGTGCCTTTAAACTTGTCTTCACACGAGTTTTATTCTCAAGAAGAGGTACATTCTAACCTTGATAATGTCACACCATCCGTTTCACCAAAAAGAGTGATATAACCAAGGTGTGACATATTTGATAATGTCACAGTTTGAAGATTTGTGCATAATGTGATATTATCAAAAAATAGGTAGAAAATCAAAATAAAATTACAATGTAAAAAATAATAACAAATAAGAGACTTCAATGTTTTTGAATGTAAAATGTAATTCAAAATTGTGAATAACAACAAGAGCACATTATAATGTGTCATTGAGATCAAGTAAAGACCTCTCACTAGAGACAAAGAAGCTTCTAATGTCACATTGTTTTGTTGACATTAAATGTGCAACACCAATTCTAATGAGTTTGTCATGGATTTTTTCCATTCCTAACAACTCCAGAGTGTTGAAAATCTGAGAACCTTGGCTAGCCATAAAATTCAAAACATCTTTAGGACATTTTTGTGCATCGCTTAGCTTCACTACTTTAGACTCATCATCACTGCTATCAACAATCAATGGGTCTACTTCCATGGAATCAAGAACTTGTTCACCATCTTGCACTAATTGCACAAGCTCCTTAGTAGAATATTCCACCTCAAAATCATCTTCACCTTCCATGTTTATGTACTCCAAAGGACAAAGCTTTTCTACAAGCTTGCCTTCGACAACTTTTCTACTTGGTATTATCACATTTACACTACGGATTTTGGAAAAAGATAGTGACATTACCAAGGGTGATAGGGATAATAACAAGGGAGTTTTACACTATGAAAATCGGTTTCAAACTTCTAGGTGACAATATCAAGGTGTTCTATTAACAAGGGTGACATTATCAAGGTTAGACTGTACATAGGAACATTAACAATCGTTGATGTAAAATGATAAATCTATTGTTGGTTTTTTTTCTTTAAGAACATTTCAATATAATTTTGGGTTGAATGATGTAGTCACCGAGCGGTGTCCGGTGAGGGCCAATGAGTTCATTGCGACGTTCCAATCAACAACACCAATGAGTTCATTGCACGGGAAGTGAACTTTTCTATGATGTCAGAGGCAACTTCAGTCTTGATGTCATTGATAAGTTGACGTTTTCAACCAACTTCCATGTTTTTTCAGACACCAAGCATGTGCAAAGTACCTACACTCCACATTGGCCATCATGTCGCCGGGTCTCTGGGAGTGCACTTCTTCCTTTAAGATATGCGATGTCATTCGGGTTACTTCTCTGAATTGAGCACCTATATATAAGGTAGAAATACCATAACCCGTGAAAATAAAGCGATTCGCATTGAAGATTGGTCTGACAATTATGAGAGAATTTCCCAAGATAGACGAGAAGGATTCATGAAGAATGCAAGTTGTTTCATGTTTTTTCTGTTCTATACAAGAAATACTACTCTAGTACAATGTTTCAAAGTGGAAACTCATTCACTAGATTCTCCCTACACTGAACACGGTAATCCACATTTCCATACAAAATATCGCCTAAATGAGTACATTAACACTTGACTCCCATTGGCTACACAAAGTGTACACGCATTGAAGTTGCCGCCGAGCCATGATCAGTTTTAGAAATGGCACTTCACCATTATGACGGCAGTCTAGTGCACGGCTAGAGGGTGGTTAGTAGTGGGTTATGGTATTTCTACCTTATATTGGAAGTGGCCAAGTAAAGTCACACACTATGGATTATATTGTCGTAAGTTATAACTACACTAAATGTTGTATTTAGTGTCACCAATTCTATTTTTCTCGCAATACTAAATGTAAACCGCTGTGTAATGTCACCAACACCAAATGTACACTTCACATTATTTTGTCCTTCCTTGTAAATGTTTTTGGGTGTTGTAGATTTATATGATGCAAAATGACCACTTATTAAGTGATTTTCATCTGAATTTTGATCGTCCAGTACGATATTTCATTACAAAATATAAGGATGCAAAATGTATCATACATTGTTTCAACAATGGCATCTAGATGAACCAAAAGTAAGTTGGGATGGCAATATTTGTAAACTTAATCATAAAAGTGTCACTGTAAAAGTTACCACAATGACATAAAGTACCATATAAACAATAAATACTATATTCAATGTAATACCTATTAGAGAATGGCTATTGGGTGGCCATTAGGTTGAGATGAACTTAAATAAATAAATAAATAAATAAATAAATAAATAAATAAATAACCAATGTCAAGCCTTCCAACATGAATTTGAGCCCGTTGGTCGTACCCTACTCATCAAGAATCCTTTTGATCCAAGGTGGGGTTTACTACCTACCTTGGGGTGGGCGGACTCTTGACTTCCTACCTACCTACCTAGTTTTTTTCTTTCCATCAAGTAGAGAGAAGATTTCACAACATGAATCAACATGTCAAGCACTTCATTCGAAAATGGGTACCTCTCCATTATCACCCAGTAGTTTAGGGTCATCTCAAACCAAACCTTCACTTCTTCAAATCTCCCTCCTTCACTCGCTTAGCTTATTTCAACTCCTCGATCCAAATGCCTTCCTCAAGGCACCGACCTTAGCATAATCCTTACCGGACTTCCGATACCTTCTCCAAACTCCCCTTCAACACCAATAATATCCTCCATCACAATACCTCGACAACTCCTAACTTTCGACTGCATTTCGATGCTCGCCACTTGCCTTTCTCTATGCACATCGGGAGCATACTCCTTCCACCACTTGCAACCAACACATTTACATCGGGTATTTCTCTCCACTCAACCTCTTGACTACCCAAACCTAACATCTACACCTCACACTTAACTAACCATCCTACCTCTTCTCAACTATCGCTCTTTTCCATCCACTCATAAAACACACACATTCCCTTCATCACCACATCAAACTTCATTTTACCACTCAATCCATCACTCTCTCACATACATACACTTGACTCTCCCCTTCCCTTTGCCAACACACCTCAAATTATACACCCTAGCTCCTAGCTCCACATACTTGACCTCTATCAGACAACCTAAACATACATTGCATGCACAAGCAAAATTATCGGCCATACCACCTCAATTCAACGTTAAACCATGCACACCCAACCTCAAATTATCCTCCCAAACCTCCAACCACGATTATCTGCACATACTCCTCGTGAACTCCACCAATTTCTATTCATTCCTCTCCACTTTTTTAACATTCTCCAATGTCACTTCCTTTTTCCACACGCATTCCACACGGATGCAATGAAGGGCAGAAGAAGAAGAAACGCTGACCATGTGATCAGTGTGATTGGAATGCCCGTTCGACCCACCCTTGGCATTAAACCCTCAGGGCATAATACTAGTGGTGCAGGACTATAGTGACACACTATACTAGTTCCTAGCTAGCCACTAGTGCCTTGAGGATACCGGACATGGAGTCCCCCCAAAGGGCTTTGAGGTACCCATACAGCAAGGTCCAAGGACCCTCCACCATAGTTTGGTGGACTATTAAGGTGGTGAGCACCACGCCGGCATGGGGAATAGAACCCACTTCAATGAAGGGCACTTAACGCTACATTTATGCCAACTTGGATCTCGAGGGGTCAACATTTGCTTGTGATTGCATAGAACAATTATTGCACCAACTGAAATGGACAGTTGGAAGTGGTTGCTATGAATAAAAGATTTCTTCCATTGAGTATAAACCCTGGCTGGTGAACCCATTCTGTAGCCATTCCATTCCCCTAATTTTTTTCACTGGTGTACTTCTTCACCGTAGTCTAAACCGGCCCTTACTTACTGGTTGGTAAGGTTTCAGCCACCTCAGCATGTACTAAGGTGTCCAGCTAGGCATATCTTGTGTGTCCAT
Source organism: Polytrichum commune (assembly GCA_950295325.1). Classification (NCBI taxonomy): domain Eukaryota; kingdom Viridiplantae; phylum Streptophyta; class Polytrichopsida; order Polytrichales; family Polytrichaceae; genus Polytrichum; species Polytrichum commune. The sequence goes on along the minus strand of OX485803.1, from coordinate 39,545,552 downwards.
GTCAGCACCTCCCCGCCAGGGTTTGAAGGCGGCTGGTTGTGAAACATACCAGGGTTTAGGGTTTAAGGGGTTTCCTCAGCGCCTGCTCACTTATCGCATGGATCTCTTGTGCAAGGGTGTGGCAACAGCAACATCGCCGGGCTTCACTTGATCGAAGCTTTGAGCATGGCGGAGCACCTCGGCCTGCCGAACTTTGAGTCCCCCGTAAGGTATTGAGGAATACCAGTGTGCATTTAATTGAATTCGCAAGAGAGCATTAACGGTCCGGTTGAAGAGCCGGTGTCGGAGCCATGGCGCTCTCGTGTAGCACACAGATTTTACAGAGGACATGGCGAGTTTACTTCAGGCAGGGATCTTTCTGCCTCGCAAACGCAAACTTCAGAGGGCGAGGTTTGAGTTCGTCCTCCTCGTACATTCTTAGATCCCATTCTCACGCTCCTCAGGTTTCTGTTCCTTTGTGGAAAGCAGATAGAGCAAGGGTGAGTGTGTTAGGCTTTCGAAGCATTAGGGCTTTGTCTTCCGCCAGCGTCGATGCCGCACATAGCCAGGCCAATGCCAATGCCAATGCGGCTGTGGATGTGGATGTTCCATCGATCCCTAAAGTGACAGAGATTTCTTCAGAGGCAGTTAAGGAAGAAGAATTTGCCGAATCTACCACCGCCCTTTCTCAAAATTTGCAAGAGAATGCCAATTTTTCGGAAAATGATAATGCAGAAGACAATCGAGTTCTGAGCAGTGTGAGTGATGTAGATGAGGAAGTAGAGGATGCATCGAGTACAGTTGATTACTTGGACGGAATTAGTGGAGTCGAGACGGACACGGAAAGTGAAGTTTCCCCTTTGGAAGTTGGAGAGGAGCCCATGATTAGCCACCCATGGCCAGAATGGCACAAGTTCTTGCACATGCTGGAAGCTGGCAAACATTTTGAATTCGAGACTGAGACTACGGATTTAAGGGGCGACAAAGGGATGGACGATGATGCCGGCCGAATTAAACGTGCCTCAATGGCATTTGCGAGGTTCCGCGATGACATTTTCAGGTACCTAATTTTTATGAGGTTTACTGCACATGCCATTCATTCTGACATAGGCAATGATATTTTTGAGGATTCAGTGACTGGAACGGAACAGGGGTTTATTACTTTCATTGCTCTGAATTCACGTGAGGAATCTTGTCACTTGAAGACTTACATTTACAAAGCCACTGAGTACATATCACCACCATTCTTATAAATCCCAGAATTGCACTATCTGGTGAGAGCTTCGTAGGTTCTCAAAGTCGCAGCCATGCAGATTAATTTTGAATTTGAGAAATTAATTTGGAAAAGAGAGTGCTCAAATTATCGCCCAGGTTTTCTGGACCTCTGGAAACCTGCGTCATTCATACTGCATCATATTCATAAGGCAGGGATATGCTCCGAGTAAATAGAAATAAGACAAGTTTGGTAGGAAAAACATCTTTCCTCTCTGTTCCTGGATCAGAAGGGTCTTGGCGCAGTGAACTTATTGGATGGTGGCTTCGTTGCAGCAATCTGTCTCAAAAACAAATGCGAGTACTAGCGGAGTTTGGGTGCCCAGGGATTGATCGGAAAGTTGTAAATGCAGGCAAGCGGCTCAGAGCTTCTCTTGGTATTACAGAAGTCTCCGTAAGTTGGTCTTTCTCAATCACATACTAGGCTCTATAGTCAGAGGGCCTTCATGATCGAAAAGTTTATTCTGCTATTTTCTCTAATGCCCTTTCATTTAAAGGGCGTTTTTCCAAATGAAATCTTCACAGACGTTTTAAATCTAAAAAGTTATCTCTTATTCAATGAGAACCAGAGCTTAAAGGATTGAACTATGAGTCAGCATTGAGTAGCTTGTTCTACCTTCTAGTAGAAGTTATTGGCAGTTCTGTGCTAGCTGATGTTTAGTGTAAAAGACTCTTATCCGATGCTCAAATTGTGGATTTCTGAGGCCAATAGTACTTCTTTGTTGAGTGTAGGTTTGTCAACCATGTGACATTCGAAACTCATGCGCAAGAGCTTATAACAAGCCATCCAATACTGAGTCAGCGGGGACTCAAGATGTTGTCCGTCTTCTTGTGGGTTATGCAACTCTTGCAAAGACTCAAACTCGGACTGTGCCAGGTATTATCATCAGCAATAACATTCCAACTCAAAATTACGTTTTCTCATCCATGCCAAGTAGTTTTTGCCATATAGCTTAGTTCTTGCAAAGGTGTTGATTTTATTTAGTTGTATCATTTAGGAACTTTACATGCCTACAAAGGTAGTGACAATTTTTGAGATGTATGGAATGCTATGGACCAATCTTTTGGAGAATATATTGCAGAGGATGTTGAGGCTGCAGCCAAGAAATTGCTAATGGAAGTAGTTAAAGCAAGTGAGACACCACGAGATCCCTCGTTGCCACCACCTGCACCACGACCTGTAAATGTGCCTCGTGAAGATAAGGGAATCAGAAGAAGTGCCTTTGGAGAAAATTCTGATGTCAAGCCAGGAGATTGGAAGTGCCCAGAGTAAGTTATACAAGATGAAAAGCTGTAATATCAATGCTTTCCCTCTGCTGTTTGTGGTTTCGCAGGAGTAGTGGCATTTCCTGTTCATGAGCACTCTGAATAGAATTTCAGGATGCAATGGCAAGTCTGTAGCTCTAGTCTAATGCATGTGTTGGTTGTGAATTGTGTTGCAGGTGTAGCTATGTCAACTTCTCAAGAAATACAGAGTGCCGAGAATGTGAAACCAAACGTCCTCCGCAAGAGCTTCCAGCTGGAGACTGGCAGTGTACAGAGTAAGCTTCAAAGCAAGCATGAATTTATGCTAGTGCAAGTGCATTACAAGTAATTCGCAAAATTTACATATGTTTTTGAAGTTTGCCGAGAAGGATGATTTAAAGTGCTATGCATTAACACCAACTCCAGAGCTGATCCAGCTGATTCAAAAACTTCCACCAGTATTTTACTGGTGAATCACAAAACTTATTATTAGGATTTATTTGGAGGAAGGCATTTCAATATTAACATGTTGCTGAAGATAAACTGTCAGGTTTTTGCACACATTCAGTCTTACCATTTACTTCTGCAATATTACAGATGCAACTTCATCAACTTCTCAAGAAATATTGTATGCAAGAAATGTAAAGCTAAAGGTTCAGGAGCTCAATCAAGTCATCCGTTGAAGGAGGGAGATTGGGAGTGTCCCAGGTATTGTCATGCACTTTGTCCAGGTCTTAGGTGCATGTGCATATACGCTTAAAATGGATTAGTACATGCACATACATCATTGCCCTGATTAACAGTAAATAGCTCCTACCACCTCAGTCATAGATGCATTGTCACAATTCAAGAGATATTATATTCTTACAACACAAAGAAGTGCCACTGATTGTGAGCCATGCATTGCCTCAGTGGATCTGTGCATCAATGTCTTACATTTTAAAAACAATAAACTAGATGTATGACTCCTCAGGTATATCAGAGGGCAGAGAGAAAAGTGTTTTTATATTCTACTCTGCTTTATGAGAAACACATGCCATGTGTCCGTGGTCATTTCTATAAATTTCTCCCACCTCCAAATTGAACTCGTGATATCTTAGCTGGAGGCAAGCAAGGAAATATTGAAGGAAGCTAGGTCTAAGACATGGAAGGGTGTTTTCTTATGCATGTTACAGGTGCAGGTTCCATAACTTTGCCAGGAATAGAGAGTGCTTTGAATGTCAAACAGAGCGACCAAGGGATGCTGGCAGATCATATGACAGGAGGGACTCTTCAAGAGCAGGTGGTCGGGATAGGGAATTCACAAGATCTTCATATGGAGAAGTGGAAGAGCGAGGTCGTTCATCCTATGGCCGTTCTGATGACAGAGGGCGGGCTTCATTTGAACGTTCTGATGACAGAGGGCGCGCTTCATTTGAACGTTCTGATAACAGAGGGCGAGCCCCATTTGAACGCTCAGCAGAGCGAGGACGACCTCAGTATACACGCTCAGAGGAGCGAGGCCGACCATCATATGACAGAGAAGATGTACAAGGTCGGTCCCGATTTGCCCGCTCTGAGGAACGACCTCGACCTTCATATGAAGACAACCAAGAAGTTCGAAGTTTTGGCAGGGATGAAGGTGTAGTTGGCAAGCGAACTAAGCATGAGGAATGGACTCCAACAAGGAGTGACACTAAGACTAGTAGTAGGTTCAATTTTGATATGAGCGATGACTCTGATAACAACCTTGGAGATAGTCTTACTTCAGATGATGAAGATTTTGGTTTTGGAGATGAGGATGATGACAGTGATTTTGAGTCAAGCCAACCCATATCAAGCAGGAAAACCTCAGGTCGTGTTAATGACTCACTTGGAAGTCGGAACTCAAACTTTGCAAGATCACGAGGTGGCCGATCTTCTGATGGGCCTCCCTCCAGAGGGCGTAGTAGCTGGGAGCGCGATGTGAGTCAAACTTCAGATGATGAAGAGTTTGAAGACTTGGACTTTGGCATGGATGATGATGATGATGACGAAGAAGACTTTGCTCCCAGAGGGGCGGCCCTTAAACGAGGTGGTTCAGGGAGAGACAGCAGAGGGAGAGGTGGGCGAGGACGTGGGGGTAGTTTCTCTGGCAGAGATCCAGTGCCAGGGAGATTCTGGGCTGCAGCAGATGATGATTTTGAGCCTGAAGGTATTTTAGCCCTCTTCTTCTGTTACTATCGATTTACCTCAATGGGGATTTCTTTTGTGGACTTCTGGAAGAAGCCAGTGTATAGAGTAATTGGACTTTTACCTTTCCTGCAAGTGCAATGGCGGGATGGATCAATTAGTCAAATTTAAGTGTGTTAACAGTATCTCCATTAGGTATCATATTTAGTCACCACATTGATGATATTCTTCTACATATCCTCCATGATATCCCTGTTGTTTTGGACTGCCTCTACCTAAGTAGATTAAAGAATGGTATGCAGTTATACATGTATAAGATAAGACTTTGCCTCTGACTTTGTCATGTGTAGGGAGACCAAGAGATATATGGTCTGCAGACGGCGGTCGGGACTCTTACAGAAGAGGTTCAGATGATTGTTGGTCAGACAGAGGATCACCATCAAGAGGTGGTGGTCGGGGTGGTGGGCGGGGTGGTAGCCGTGGTGGTGGCCGTGGTGGGAGAGGTGGGAGAGGAGGTGGCTTTGAGGGAAGGTCATCATTTGGAGGTGGAGGCGACCGTGGAGGGGGTCGTGGTGGAGGCCGAGGAGGTGGAAGGGGTGGCAGAGGTCGAGGAAGGTGATTTGAGGTGGCTTTATTGTAGTGCTTGTCTGCACAAATTTTCCTTAGGCTTCACTTACATTGAGATTCTTCGTGGATCCCCTTTGCACTACACCATTTGGAGCTTCAATTACAATTAGTATGCTGCTAGAGCAAGGTTTAGGAGAGTATCCACGAGTTCACTGGAATCTTTTATGCCGTAGTGCAAAGATTGTAAGTTATTTTTTGGGAAGATAAAAGTCTTGGGGTGACCTGTAGTGCTTTCACCTCTGAAAGCTGCACCCTTTTCTTCCATTGTCTATGCAAGGGGATATCTTGTCAGAAAAGCATTTTCAGGCCACTTCCAAAATTATGCCCACATCAGTTCATAACCACTACTTGTACATTTGTGATCCGAGTTTGTGTCACCACCCTTTTTGATAATTGGAACGTTTTCCCTTGATACCTGTATTGTAGTCTACATTGGCAATGCAGCTCTTCAGTACTTCAAAGACCTTCCTTGTGCACATGTTTTTCCCTGCATTGCATTCTGCTACATGATGTTTTTCTTATCACTTCTGGATCGTTTAGCACGTCTTCAAAGCGCTACACATGTCAATATAAGAAGATAGTGGCTCCATGGTGTATGGATGGATTTCCAACTATAAATTCTGAGCTAGAAATCTGAACCTACTGGTTTTGATGGGACTCTCAAGGTCACATTCTCAAGGTCATTGCACGAGGTAGAAGTTCCCAATTATGTCAGTGACCCAAATATGATACCTATGATTAGCCTCAATGTGATTCCAAATGAACACGCACTTCAAAAGGAATACAAATAGTTCAATGTAACAAGAAGTGTAAGCTTATTGGTCAAGGAAGAGAAGAAGTTAACACTCAAGGCTATGTCTTTGGGAGACAATCTGTAACCACATTATTGTAGGCTGATGCACTGTGGGGCTGAGAAATTTCCAGGTATTATGTCCCTTTTATTATAGGGTCCCTTCCAAAAAGAATACTTATCTTGAGTATTGTTCATTGTATAACCCTAAACCAACAACTAGCTAAACCCAACAACAACTAGCAACTTATGTATAGTTTTAAATTTGTTAAACAATGTGCAACTTGCATATGTCTACTTACGCCAATCCCAAATGCAAGCTGAAACTTGTTGCTCAGGTCAACCCCAACACTTGTAGGAGAGGGTAGGCTGTTAGAGAGGGTAGCTTGTGTTTTAGAAAGATCATCAAAAATCGATCTCCCATTCCTTTTGATTTGAATATGATTATCTCAAGTGCATGTTTGTGGAGTCCTAACTGAAATCATGGGTCCTCTCAATTGTGTTTATTATTGAATGTGGAGTACAATATTCAATAGAACTTTAAGGATGCAATCCAATCTCTTTAAAACATATGTCTTCTTGTGGTGGTTGCTTTACGATTGTCAGCAAAACCACACACGATCAAATATAAGTGTCCGATTAAGGAAGTAACCAAATAACACCTGCATACACACCTTAGTAGCTGACGAATGGACGAGGGATGAGATGTAGAGATTGTACTATGTTAAGTTGTTTACTTAAATTTGCTTCTTCTTCAAAGAGTTGAAAATGGTCCCACGTCACTTGAGGAAAGTGAAAAGTTGTATTGGCCGGGAGGCACTCATGGGTTTATATTTCCATGAGTGCTAAATAAATGGCATGTGCTCATAACAAGTACACTCATGGTGGCATTCATAATATGTAACCCTATATCAACAACTACACTAAATGTGATATTCAATGTCACTTACTATTTGGAATTAAATAATGCTATATCTATTTACTGTATATCTCATATTTTACCAACAAATGTCAAATTGGCCGTTTGGACATTATAAAATAATAACATATTTGCTTGGTAAAAAATTAGATCAATGTTAAAAAGGTATAGTATTGTGTAATTCCAATAATAATAAGATCCATTAAATATCATATTTAGTGTAGCTAAACCATGCAACAACTACATTAAATATCACATTTAGTGTCATATGGTATTTGATGCCACTATGCTAACTTTTCGGATGACACTTCTTATGACTAAGTGAACAAATAATTTCATGGATGATGGATGAGTTCCATCCATTGGCCAAAACCCTACCTTCTCTTGTCAGCAACTAGTGATGAAATATTCTCATAGATGATTGAATTTTGGATGAAAAGTCACTTGGTAAGTGATAGTAATTGCAACACCACAAATCTATAATCCCCCAAAACATTTACAAGGAATGACAAATAATGTTGGGTTATCATCTAGTGTTGGTAACACTATATTGTGGTTTGCAATCAATATTGAGCAAGACAATTAGAATTGGTGATACTCAGACTCATATTCAATGTAGCAACATGAGCATACTTTTAAATCCGTTGAGCAATGTGCAACTTGCACGTGTCTACTTACACCAATCTCACAAGGAAACCAAAACTTATTGTGCATGTCCACCCCAACACTTGTTTCTAGCCTGCTGGAAAGTTATGGTTTGTGTCAGCCTCTCACTGTCCATCGCCTTGTAGAAATGAGAAGTCGATTAATGCTATGCCTATTTACATTTATCACGATCATTTTTAAGGTCCATTTTTTAAGGATTATTCTCATTACAATACTTACAAACGATCCTTGCATTTCTTCCAACTATTTATTAGTTAATAATAGACTCGATGACTAAAATAATTTTATAAAATTAATAACCATGCAAATATGATGAATAAGTTATTTGAATTAAAACACTTGCATGTGAACATTTTGCATAAAATATCTCGTGTGGTGGGACCGGGACCTTCGCGGCGAGGGGAGGCCCGAAGGAAGTGGCGTGCGGGGGTTGTATGTGTTGCCGTGTGACGCATCCGTTCTTCCATCGCCGCGCTCGCCTGACCTCGCATCTTTCCTCAACTCTTCTCAATCCATTTCAATTCATCTCAATTCATCTCATTCCCATCGTAACTCAACTCCGCTCGACTCTCATTCCCTTCCCACCTTGCCTCCTTGCCTTAGGGTTTCACCAGGGTTTGGAAGGATTTGTCACAATGATGCAAGCAACGACGATGGCGGCTTTCGCGCAATCCGCATGCTCTTCTTGGGCGCCCAGGACAGTGGCTCCCTCGCGGCCTTCCACCTCCTACGCGCCATCGTTTCCCTCGGCCTCGCTGGCCATGAGGAGCTCGCACAGGAGGGCTGGTTTCGTCGTTCGCGCTTCAGAATCGGGTAAGGATGCTTAAATGTTCTGGCTTCGGTCTGCGTCAAAGTTTGTTGGCCTTGTAGGGGGTCTCGGCGTGTTGTGGTTGGGAGGATTTGGTTCAGTTTCGTGCATTGTTCTTTCGAGAGGGTTAGGTGAGAGAAAAGGAAGAGATTCGGAAAACGTAGTGGAGGCCCGGCCCGCATCGGGTGTAGTTAGTTCCGTAAGGAAATTCACATCGACTGAGGACGAGAATCTCCCCCAGAGCACTCCAAAGAAGTGATGTGGATGACAGGCGGAAAGGGGTTGGGATTGGAACAGTCTGTCTGTGTCGCAGGAATTGTTGAATTTGTTCCAAAAGAGTGCCCGCATGCAAGGAGGGTTAGAGACTGTGACTGCAGAAATCACCGTCATTCATGCTCAATCTCGACAAGTCTGTAAACCTAGAATAGGTTTTGGTTTCAATTGCAGGGTCGACAAGGGATAGAGGAACTTGCGGTTGGCCTGCTATGGTGGGAAGATGTGGGGGGACTGTGTGTATGTGCACATAAACATGCAAGGGTGAGGTTGTTCTTAGGAATTAGGTTTTAAGGCACATTCAGCAATTTCAAGGGTCATTTAGCTTGCTTGGAGAGGAAAATTTGGGATTTAATTCCATATCTGTGGCTACTGAAGCAACACATGTGTGGAATTGGGCTGGAAGTGTGCAATTGTGTTCATGGAAGGTAACAAATCTGGGATTTGCATCGGTGATTTTTCTCACGTCGGGATAGAAGACCAGGAGTGAACATTGTTGTAAATTTCTGATTTTCGAATTTGATGATTTGCAGCAACTGCCTCGCCTTCAAGTATTGCACCTGCTATCACCCTTACAGAGAAGGCTTTGAATCACCTTAATCGACTCAGAGCTAGTCAAGAGAAGGAGATATGTCTACGGGTTGGAGTTAGACAGGGTGGGTGCTCAGGCATGTCTTATGTGATGGACTTTGAAGAACGATCGAACCTCAGACCTGATGACTCTATCATAGAATACGAGGGTTTCAACATGGGTATGGACTTGCTTTTGATGCTTTTGATACAAGGCTTTGATGCTTGTAAACTGCAATTGAATGTTTCGAAGAGTGGTGGATTATTTAGTCCTTTCAATGCTACCAGGAGCTGATGTCCTTGATTTATTATTTGTTAAGACTGAAATAAGAGTGCTGTTCGTGTAAGATATTCACTCGACAGAATGTACTAGCTTTTGACCAGTTATTGTGCTTCTCATGCAATAAATGCTAACGGATGCTAAGGGAATGTGCCTGACTTGCAGTGTGTGATCCGAAGAGCTTGCTGTTTCTGTACGGGATGCAATTGGACTACAGCGATGCATTGATTGGCGGTGGATTTTCATTTAGTAACCCAAATGCTTCTTCCACCTGTGGCTGTGGAAAATCATTTGCTGCCTAGGTTGAGAAATTGACTGGGATTCCAATCATGTCCATCCAAAAGTGTGGGTATGTGGATCTGGAACACATGGAGATGCAAATTGGCCAAATTATGTGCTATCACTTAATAGTGGTTACTATAGCATGATTCTGTCCATTGTATTATATGTTTGATTTGTAAAGCTTATCTTTACCTCTACACGCGCAAGTGTTCACTACAAGTACTTGTGGTATGGTTGATTTGAAGGTAGGAGGTGATCTTATGTTGTATTCAAGGGTGATTGGTTACACATCTGTGTATGCTTGGATTCTAAGGATGCTTCGAAACATAGTAAGCGCCTTGTAAAAGAATGCAATAACTAAGTTGCTATCTGGTGGAAAAGCTGCTTAAAATGTTTTAAATCTTCTAGCCCATACTCAACTAGAAAGAATGAATATGTGTAGAGCATTTACTCCACAAGCCTTCATGTGACGATGTAAACTTCAAATCATAGCCATGATACCCATTGAACATGCTCTGTTCCTCATATCAAGATTCTAATAATGAACTCCAGAAATACCTTTTCAACTTGCACAAAGTATAAGCACGAAATGGTGCTGTGTAGAGGACCCTCATGTCACATTTCAGGCGTTAAGAATTGACAACTGTTCAGATAAATATGAACTATTCAAGACATATTGGCTTAATTAGTCTATGCGTTCATCAATCCTCTAATAATGGCTGTCTGTCTCATACAGCCAGGAAATAACTTCCTGCACAAGTAATGTGCTGGAATAACTCTACCTTTCTAATACAGTTTGTATTTATGGTGTCAGCCAATGCAACTCAATGGTAAAGGTATGATACCTGGAGTATACAAGGGACAGGATGCCATAACAATGAATCTCAAGGATGTTAACTTGCTGTCAGATACACTCTCGGTGGTTGATAAGTGAAAGTAGAGAAGTAATGCAGTCCAAAGCACATGGCCCCAAACTTACTACTCCTTGGCTCTGAGAACATAACCACACAATAAAATCAGACTTAAATAAACATGATAAAAGCTGACAAGAGATAAGAGACTTCATGTAGCATATTCTTGAGATGTTTATCATACTGTGTAACAACTTCAGATCAGATGAGATTTTTAAATATGACAGGTATTATTTACTCCACACAATGTAGACTGTGAAGCTCTACAGTGTTGAACTGTATTGGATACAAAGCAAAGAAAAACTAACATCAGCATATTTGTTGACGTAAATTTGAGCCCGTTGCCCTAGTCTGTTCAAGAGTCCCCTTGGTACAGAAAAGGGTTTACTGCCTACCTTGTGGTAGGTGGGCAAATTGGGTGCAAATTGCACCAAAGACTAAGTCATGAGAATCCAGGAACCAACCTTGTGACATATGAGTTGTCTGATGTGTCAATTACAACTCGATCTCCCGCTGTTATGAATGAAGGGGCCTGCACACCACCCAGAATATCAACAAATCAAAGTCTCATACTATGGAATAGTCACAAGATAACATAGCAGATATCACTGATGAAATCAAAGATGTCTACTTGAAAAGTGATCTCAATATGTACATCAACACTTTAAAACTCACCAATTACCAAACAGGAGTACTCACCTGAATTGTTTGACCATTTTCCAGTACAATGCGCTTGTACCTGAATCGAATTAGGTAATAACTTACTGAGAAGAGGTCCAAGTTGGACAATTTGCGGAAATTAGCATAGAAACAATTCATCACACTATGGGTAAAAGCAGAGAGTAGTCCTTTGGTACACTTGATCCTGTTGTGTGATAGCAAAAAAAGTTCATAAATGCAAGCCAGACAAGCTATGAGATCAGGGGTATGAATCTACTGACGTGGGAGTTGCTGATTGGCCCTTGAAGAAGGGTTCAGCTTCAGTAACTGTACATGTAACCTTCGGTGGCACAGTCGCTGAAAATGGTTGACCATCATACTGCTGTACAATCACCTCCATCCCATCTGCTTGGCAATCATATCTTCTGTTATGAAATCCTTGTTTGAATCTCGATAGCAATGCAACTTAAAGAGATTATTCTCGAAAAACTTGCACTTTTCTACAATTCTATAAAACACTGTTTTGAAGTGGTTCAATACAATCCACACCAAACACATAGAACTTCCATTAGTCCCTGTTACACCACCATGGTTTCTGGATCAACCTTTTAGCATTTAAGAACTTCGAGAACATACCAGAAAGATATGCGGCTCCAGGTCCTAGCAAATCCTTAGACAGTTCTAACTGCTCAAAACTCTTGGGTCTGCACAGTTACATCACTACATCATATTTAGAGAGCTTCTGACTATTCAGCACACACAGACATGCAAAAAATCACATTTTTGTATAATCTCCAAACCAGCTTGATAGATAGGTCAAACTTAGAACAGGACAAATGCTAAGCTGTCATTTATCCTCATCACAAGCACAATAAAATTAAACTTGTCAAGGATAGTGGTAAACTCACTCCATCAAAATAACACTAGAACCTTCAGCATATAAAAATGTGTAGGGTTTTTCATCCACAAAAACTCCTGCATCAAAAACAGAACATCAGACTTACACAAGAACATGCCTCAAGGACTTTCCAGAGCCAATCCTCACCAAACATTAGTCCTGATGTTGAATTTTTTCAAAGTTACTGTGACCTACCTGTGTGTTTACAGAATTGAACAAGCAGATTTACACACGAACATAAATTGGTTCCCAACCCGGATCTAGATATGACAAGCCACAACTGCTCTGTCTGTGTTCTAAAGTAATGCTTCCTATCTCATTTTACATATTTGCTAAAATTGAAAGAAAGCATCGCTACAATACTAACCTTGAACTGGGTGCAGTCTAAATCCCACTATCAGCATGCAAATAGAAATGGCAAAAAGAAACAGGCCATGACCCTCTCTAGCATTGAGCGAATTGAAGTTACCATACTTTCGATATTTTCTGAAGTGCGCAGTCTTTCACTGGATTTTAACCCACTTTGCACATCCCGTAACTCCACCTGTTCAGTTACAGGTATAGCATTACAATCCAGACATAATTCCAGACCTAGCAAAGAATGAGAGAAATCATTACATCCTCTACTGTCCACAAGAAAGTTAAATTCATCAACTCCACCACCTCAGTTCATAACCCAATGCTTTTCATAATATCTCACCTGAATGGTTGCTCCACCTCGGCCTTGTTGGGTGTGTTGAGTTTTCAGTACCTTTACAAAAAAGGTCATGAAGGCAAATGTGAATGCAGCAAAATAACACATACAATGATGCACACGCACAGGCTTTATAACAAAAAACCATGAAAAACCTCTCCTAAATAAAATCAAGCATAGGCCAAATTCTCTGGGAAGACTTCAAAGAATGGTATTGGATGCAGCCATCACAGTATAAGATCAATTCCAGGTTAGTAAACGATACCTGATAAAGACGCCCTGACAAACCCATAAACCACCATTCAGGTCTGTCAATCATCCTTGCTCATCCACCACACAAGATTATAATATTGCAAATGTCGGTCAAAGAGCATCATCCTTAGGTTGATGCAACCAAGATGTATTCATAGAAAGAGTCAACTTCCAACCCGAACCCATAAACCCTAAACCCCAGATAAAGCAGGAAAGGAAGAATTGAAGCGCCTAACATCACAACCCCTAAACCCTGAAGGAAATGAAATAGTAAACAAGCTCACCTTTCCGCTCAATGACATTGCCTTGCTTGACCTGCATGCGCACAAAAATTTAGACACCAATTCTCTTGCGGGAGTGAAGTGCTGTACACAGCTACATCAGCTGACCATATCGATCAGGAATCACTCACATCAATGCTTAGCTTTCAGTTGCAATTTAATTACGTATTTCTGAAAATAGGCGAGGGAGACACATGAAGTGGGAAAGAGGTGATTAAATTCAAGCATTAGAAGAATTGAATCCTGGGCTCAACCACAGAAGGGAGAGAGAGGCCTGATCCTCTACTTCATAAACTAAAAGGCGATTCCCTCTCAGAAATGGATTAAAAACTGTCAGTCTTATCAATCATCAATCCCGCTCGACTATGCATCCCTACTCCTTATGCCTAAAAAATTGCCCTTATTTGTTTCACAATTCAATTAAGGAATGGACATGACAGATTACATTACAAAGTCAATTTTTCACAGATAAAAATGTCCCACGCTCTCTCCCCTCCGGAAAATGGAGGAAAAAGAAGAAGAAATACCCACCTCCGACCCATTCACTTTCACATAGCGAACCTGCTGCCTCCACAAATGCCCTGTCACCACCCTACTCACTCCCAGCGTCCACAGATTCCTCCTCTCAAAAGAAGAAGAATAGGAGGAAAATGCAGAAGCAGGTACATATTTTGAGCTGGATGTCGATGATGCTGGTACACAACACTTATGTGGGGCTGCTTCTGCACGGGCGAAGAGCTGAATCGCCCGCAGCAACGCTCTTCTCCGGCCCATCATGACGAGGTCGACGATCCGAAGACAAGCACACCACCGTAACGAAGAAGAAGGCGAAGAAAGGAAACAAGAGTGAGGGGGGAGAGGAAGGCTCTTAGAGCTTTCTAGCATGAAATGTAAGGATCCTGAAGTGGACTTCACTCTATATAACCTATGTAAAAGCCACTCCTATGGCCATTGTAAAATGATTCTCTCAATGGACCTTGTTTTTCTTTTGTTTTAGTTGGGAACACAGGAGGCATGTGGTCACTTGGCTAGTTAATCTGTCAAGCAGAGAGGAGATTTCATAATTAGGAATCACACCGTCAACCACTCCATTTGATTTTTGGTATCTCTCCACTATCCTTGGACCAATTAATGGACTTTCAAACCTTTTTTGGACCAAAAGGTAGAGTTATCCTGAAATTCAATTGGAGGCTTGGTTGGAACTTGGTTGTTTTGCATACAAAAATAATTTCGTGTGTTATTGATGCATGCTTGTCCTACCCAATAATAAGTGGTATGTTAGTCACTCGATTTCATGTGCATGCCTAATTAGCTGTTTACAACAAAATAAATTATAGCCCATTGGTCGTTGCAGAAAGGTAAGATTTACTTGAGTTGTGGGATTGCAGCAAGTGGTGGCTTGCAAGCTTAACTCTAAATGGAAACTCAAAATGGAAACTTGGTGCTTGCTTGTGGTTAGGGGTTTGGAGTTGAGGGGACTCTTGGTTTGAGGAAGACGACATAGATATGTAAGTATCGTGTTTTTTTTAATAGACAAAATCTTCACTATGCTAGTTCGGACAAATTAGAGGATTTCTCATATAAGGTGATGTCAAAAGACTTACAAGATATGTGATGTGGCTGTTTTTATAAATTTATTTAAAAAAAAAATTGTAGGATGTAGCTCTTGCACTAATATTGAGCTCACTAAGGACTAAAGTCTATAAATTTTCGTATATCTTCATTAGCCATCAATATAGTGAGAGACAACCCTTCAAACTCCTCAATCACTCAATTTTCAAGGGTGGGTAGGGGTTTAGAGGGTTGCCTCTCTCTCCATGGGCAATACACATATGTGATATTTGTGGACTTTAGGAGTAGAATGAGCATCCGCAGCCACATTAGCCCAAAAAACTTTGAAAGCCAAATGGAGAATCATTTCACAATGATTGTCGGAAAGGCGGAATGCCCTTGGGCAAGGGCCTTACCATTGTTTTTATAACTTTATTTCTGCAGTTTTTGCCTGGCCTCTTGGAGCAGGTATGTATTGCGAGGCTGGTTTTAGGGTTTTGTTTTTGGTAGTGCCTTCAAACTTCAAACTCAACCTCGAGAGAATCGAATTACATGTTGAATTTAGGCGAAGAAGCGCAGTGCTGTTGGCGAATTTAGGAGTTGAGAATTGAGGTGAATTTTGATGGTTATCACCGGCGCTCATTGAGAGGGAGAGAGGGTGTCCATCGCTTGACAATGTTGATGAAACTTTTAACTTGTCGCTCTTCAAGGTTGTCGGGAGGATGACATTTCTGCTAATATTTCCTCTAATTCTGGTGTGGCAGGGGATGTTCGGGTTTCGGAAGGGATACCAGAGCTGACGATTGAGTCCTTGCTGAGATATTCACGAAGAGAATTGTGTGGAATCGTGCCAGTAGCTGGGGTTTACTATGGGGGAAAATGGTGGTGGCGATAATTTGGGATCAACCTCTAATAATGATAATAAAGAGGGAGGATCTGGAGATGGAGTTGAAATAGTTTCCGATGAAAGACGGAATGATGAAAACAAAGACAAAGACTCTGCACGGGACTCGATTGAAGACAGCATTCCAAGGCATGTGCATGGTCGTGCGGGGAATGATGATGGTGATGGCAGAGCACACATGGCGGAAGCGCGAGAGAGTGACCTAGGGATGGCAGTGAAGATGGTAAAGGCAGTGGAGGAGGATGCCAAGGCAGTGGCTGGGAGCCTTGCCATGCTGTTCTCGTCTCTCCAATCCGCGCTTTCCGAGGTGACCGGCAGCTCAATTGAGCACATGAGGTGCCACAGCGACGCAGCGGGATTGCTTCAAGACGCGTCCATCGAGGCTGCAACCAAAGGAAACAGGTTCATCAATGCGTGTTTGAGATTGAACGAAGAGATGAAGAGCATGGCGGCCCTTGCAAACCAGTTGAAAACTCTCAGACAAGTTGTGGACCAGTTTGAGTATCATGCATCCAGAACTCTTCCTCGCATTTAGCCAATTTGCACTAACTGTATTCTGCACAAGCAACTTTTAAGGTATTATCTGCATTGTCTTCTTTCTTGGAGAACTCGTAGTTAGCTGTACAGGTCACGTATGCACGGGAATGTACAAATGCACTGGCTGACCTAATCTCGCCTTTGCCGATATTTGAATCTCAAGACATCAAACCTCGCATTTAGGCAATGCGGACTAATCGTATCCCAAACATAATTGTAATTTAGTGTCATGTATAAATGGGTGACTGATAATACAGTTTTCTGCGCACACAACTTTCGAGATATTATCTGCATAAACTTCGTTCTTGGGACATTGTTGTAGCTGTACAGGTAATGCATGGAGGGGAATGTGCGAATTGCTCTGGCTGACCGGATGTCAGTTAGGTTCTAACCTCCATGCGTCAAGATTTCTTGCTTGCATTTAGGCAATGCGGATACTACTTGTAATGTACTGTCATGTGTAATGGATGAACAATTTTACAGCTTTCTGCACATGCAACTTTGGAGATGCTATCTGCAAAAAAATTGTTCTCGAAGAGCTGTTGTAGCTGTACAGGTGTTCATAGATGGGAATATACAAATGCCCTGCCTGACCAGATGTCGGTGAGATTCTAATGTTACCTTTGCCATTGATAAATCTCAGGCACACCAGTTTTCAGTACCTTGCATCGAGAACTCCTCACATTTATTCAATTTGGATCCATCATACATACTTGGAATTTAGTGTCATGTATGTGTAAGATTGTACAGCTTTTTGCATACTCTGCAACTGTGAAGAATTATTTGCATTGATTTCAATCTCAGAGAATACTCAATAAGCTGTACAGGTGACGCCTGGATGAGAAAGTACTTGCTGACCAGATTAACTGTTAATTGCTAAGCTTTCCTTTGCCGATTGATGAATGTCAAGCGGGCCAGTTTAAGGATTATGTATCTAGGCTTCTGCATATTCAATCCATATGTCCTTCACCCATATATTCAATCCAGTCACATGGCATTGATCACCTATAATTTCTGAACTTGAATCACCTGAAGTACCCAAATCAGGAAGAGTGAATGGGTATCTGCATTTAAACCACTTTCCTAGAGGCTTACTTCTTTTTGTAGCTTTGGCACTAGGTGGATGCCCTTCATTTGCTTGACCACTTGTTCTCAAAGAGAAGAAAAGAAAAATGAATGAAGGTTTACACTGACGTGAATAGAGCATGTTGGCTCAATCATGTTCAAGAGTCTCTTGGTACATAAATATGGTTTATTGCCTACCTTGCGGTGGGTGGGATTAGCTCTCCAACATGTGCTCTTACTAAAGCACATGTGGAAGAGCAATTGAGCTCCTTTGCAAATTATCAATTTCATTGATAATAAGATATCAAGTTTGCATGTAAAGTTCATGTAGCTTGTTGCAATTGAGACCACCTTGTCTGACTACACCACTTATTTCAACTATTGTACACATCTAAGTGTGTGTGTAAACAATCAAAGGTGGATTGCATCAATTTGAGAATTGCTTGGAATCAAAGTGGACCAAATAGCTTGGCCACATGTCACCAAACATGCTTAGCATCAACAACCCACCACCTCCAAATCAACTAGAATAACCTCCATTGACACTTGAATGTATTGGTAGACCTCTCAATCTTGTAGATAGACGAAGCACTAAAAATCTTCAACAATTACCTAATAACAACCAATACTACACTTGGGAGAGCTCGTTGCAATAGCTCCAAAACATTACAACAACCTATGACACAACTAGAAGGATAATACTTTCTTACTAAGGACTCTCGTAATGATTACGGATCTGGATACCTTGCAGTGACACATGAAATTAGTAGTTTTTTAAAAAAAATGTCAATATTGTTAAAATTGATAATTTCACACATATCATTAAAATTTCCATGGTATCATGTATATATTTGAACATTTTGTGAATATATTTTATTTGCAAAGGTTCCAAGTTTTGAGTTTTCTCTCAATAATAAATACCTGTACGCACTAGAATATAAATCAAATGATACCCACATAGCGTGATGTTGTCTATGGTATTTAGTGTCACTTACTATTTGAAATTAGGCTATAACTTCTTATTGCGGGGTTCCCTATTTTACTAGCAAAACTTAATTGGGTTGTTTGGACATTGTGGAACATGAATGGATTTACCTAGTAAAATCTTACATTTTTGTAAAAAGTTATAGCACAAAGTAACTCCAAATAATAAGTGACCCTAAATACCATACATAGGTGGGAGAGAGGGAAATTATTGCATCCAAGCATTTTTCTCATCCATCCAACATAAAAACTTGACCTCCTATAGGTGTGTGGCCAATTCATCTCAAATGACTTGGATTAAAATAATATTTTATTTAGTGACATATGGTATTTTATGTCACTATGGTAACTTTTCTAGTGACACTTCTTATGCATTAATTTAAACAAGTACTATCATGGATGATTAATGAAACCCATGTTAATTATTGAAATAAAGTTTGATATATTATGCATCAATGAAATACTTTATGAAATAATGTCATGGATGATTGAATCACTTAGTAAGTGACAATATTTGCAATTTTGTAAATCTATAATACCCCACTTTTTTATTTTTATAAGGAATGACAAATAATGTTAAGTTTACATTTAGTGTTAGTGAAACTACACGAGTGATTTACAAGTAGCATCACAGCAAGACAAACAGAATTGGAGACACTAAATACAATATTTAGTTTAGTGTTTAAGTAACTCATTGATTGGGAAGGTTAAATGCAGTGACCTAATTTGTAGCCTAACATTTCATTTTGTAGATTATTCAATTCCAAAAACGTAAGCTTTAGTGACTTCACCATCGTCATACTTGCAAGTCACAGTAAAAGTAGCATGTAAATCACAGATTGCTCCGGTGAACTTTAGCAATTTAATTTTTGATTTGCAGTATGACGATCATGGTTAGAACTTATTTTGCCATGAAATTAATAGCCTGTTGTTTACAGCTTCTCTGCTGCAATTGACATGTGACTTCGATCGCGGCTTCAAATGTTCAAGGTGAGAAAGTCCGTGTTAAATTATACGAACATAATGCTTATCTGTACCGATGTGTTTGGACATTACTGTAACTTATTCCCTGACTCCTATTTTGTGTTCGCAACATTGAATTTTGTTGCAAGTTCATCCACATCTTCAAGTTCTGGACGCTCATCGTCATCATCAGTCGTCGAATAAGCTTCTCAAAGTAAGTATTTCTCAAGAGCTTACAGACCAGAGTTATGGGTATGAGGAGTAACTTGACTTTGGTACCTGATTGGAAGTGAGGTGCTTTGGTCTGGTTGCCGGAGAGGTTTTGTGTCAGTAAAGAGATGCTGGATCGGTTTTGTAGGCGATGAAAAGTGCTGCGAACGATTTCGGCGATTGGATCGGAAGTGGTGCAGCATGCGTCTGAGTTATGCGACGACATAGTTATTAGTGTGCTGGTGATTTAGCAATTGGGAACCGAGCTATGGCGGTTTCGGCCGCAATTGATGCGCCGGGACCGGGGAGTGCTAGTACTACCAAGCCGGCCTTGGCGGATTCGGTTGCGGCTGCGGCTGGACCTTCAGCTCCATCGGTGCCTCGTGTAGCCGCAGTGCAAGATGGAGGCGAGGGCGATGATGAGCTCGGAGACGATGACTCAAGGGACGACGACGACGAGGATGAAGGCGAAGAGGACGAGCCTCGCCTCAAGTACCAGAGGCTTGGAGGGAGTGTGCCTTCGCTGCTGTCATCGGATGCAGCTGCGTGCCTTACAGTTGGGGAGCGGATTATTGCTCTCGGGACACACGATGGAACTGTCCACTTATTGGATTTCCAGGGCAATCAGGTGACGCTTCTCTTTCTCTCTCTTTTGTGGCTCTCCTCATCTGGGGGTTTTGCAGCGTGGCAATTTGTTATTTCAGCTCTGAATGAGGCGTTCCCGTCTAAATCTCAAATTCATCGACTGAGTTCTGGGAGGATGAATTTGTGATGATATGCGCATTCTCTCTCCCTTCGTTACTTGTGTTACCCTTGGGGTGACAGGAGAAGCTTCTAGAGGGTAGAGTTCTTTCTAGGGTTACTGCTACGATTATTGAACTGTCGCGAAGTTGACGAGCTGATGACGATCAAAGCACTCCTGTAATGTGAGCTGCAATCCTTGAGTCAGCACAAATCAAGTTTCCCAATCTGCTGGAATCTTGAGCGGGCTTTTTTGGTGTGTCTATCCAACCTTGAGGAGGCAGAGTACCAATTGTATGTCCTTGAAGCAATCATTGTTGAGCTGAAAGTAGGGGTGCTCAATCACTTGGTTTGCATCCAGAGAGACCACTAAGGTGGCTGTCAATGTCACAGGTTCTGAGAGTTTGGGAAGCATTCGGGTTCTCATGTTGCAGACAATGGCGTGTTATAACAGACAACACCTATAGAATCGACTAAAGAAGTAGTCTAAACTCCACATTCTCCTATGTCACTTCTCGACTCCATTCTGAAAATGTTTCGAGTCAAGGATCTGGAATTCCCTGTATCGCAGTGGCATGAATGAAACGACCCTGAATATGTCCGTGAGCTGATGGTCTATCAATAGGCAGCATAAAACCTAAAGGTTTGTCATGAATGGCAGGCACTATTTGTTTGATACAACTGATTAGGACACTTGCAGCGTCCTTACTGAGTTAGTTTTGCTCCATAAACCCTGCGCAGAAGAGCCACCTAAATCAGGGTTGAGTGGGGTTTTCAAGCAAGTCCAGAATGCCAGGAACAGAAGTAGTCAAACTGCGTCTCTTGTGTTCGTCATTTTTAGCACTTCTGTTACAGAGAATGCTGGTTGATTCACCCCTACAATTATTTGGACAGATTATCTTTTCCATGTGTTGGTGTCAAGTTAGAGATATGCTGACAGGCTTTGGTCCTATTTGTTATGGCACAACTTTCATAGTTATTGATTAAGATTTATAGCAATAAAATTATATTCTTCAACTCTAACCCTACTATTTTCTTCTTCCTTAGAACATTGCCCCATCAAACTTGACTTTTGTTATTCTCAATAAACAGGTGAGAGAGTTTCGAGCACACACAGCCACAGTCAATGAGGTGAGCTTTGATGCAGATGGGGAGTATGTTGCGAGCTGCTCTGATGATGGTACAGTAGTCATCGGCAACTTGTACACCGATGAGAAAGAAAAGTTTGAGTATCATCGACCAGTGAAAGCTGTTGCTCTAGATCCAGAATTTTCACGCAAAAGCACCAGACAGTTTGCTAGTGGTGGACTTGCAGGACAACTTCTTTTTCACAGCAAGGGTTGGTTAGGTTACAGAGAGCAGGTAACTTGTCTTCTTTATCTGACCCAATTAGTTAATGTAGTGTTCACATTGGTAATTTTTCTTGCAAGAAAGTGGACCTTTATGCTGGTGCTGAGAACCTGTTGACAAATTGGAGGTTTAGATTTGATTTTCTACGTTGTTGGTTAAAGATGAAATTAAAATGCATTGTGTACATTAATGTAGGCATGTGTGATTTCTTTGCCATTATCTGAAAGGAAGTTGAAAAGAAATAGATTTTGTTATGGAGATTTCATGTCTTGAAGGCATTGCTGGAGAAGGTGAGAATCCCAAAGAGGCTGATTTGGGAATTGTGTCTGCCAGGTCTTGCACTCAGGTGAGGGAACTGTGCATGCTGTCAAATGGCGGACAAGCCTTATTGCTTGGGCCAATGATGCAGGAGTGAAAGTGTATGACACAGCTTCACATCAACGCATCACTTTTATTGAACGAGTCCCACGTGCCAATCTTCTTCGTCCGACATTAGTTTGGCAGGTGTGTTCTACTCACACTGGCCACACAAATTGATCACTGCACCATGTTGTAATATGTCTAACTACCTGGAAGGGTACTCATTGTAGTAGTAACCACTCACAAAGTGGATGATGGGTGTTTGTCTCTGCTACTTCTGACGAATTAATTTGTTTGGCAGAATGATTCAGTTTTGCTTATTGGATGGGCTGATTGCATTAAGATCGCAGTTGTTCGAACTCGAGCTTGGGATGGTTTGAAAGGCACTTTGGGATCAGCGACAAAGTATGTGGAAATAATGGCAACCATTCGAACTGAATACCATGTATCTGGCCTTGCACCATTAGGGGATCAACTTGTTGTCTTAGCATATTTGCCTGACAAAGACGACACTGAGGCAGATTCTGTGGCTTCAGCATTTCCAAGACAGGTATGTGAGTTGCTGCACTTCTTCACTGTTGTTTGATTACATCAAGTTTTGAGGATGGGAGCTGAGTTTGGAGTATTGAACATTGGGTCTGTTGAACAGGCAAGTATATTAATGGGTACTAAGTTTCATCAGCGACCTGATAACACTCAATGAATTTCATTTGTCTTTTTGATTATTTAAAAATTGGTTATGTACTGGGAGTGATTGACCATATTGAAGGACTTTGATGTATCCTGCAGGGGCAAGCACAGCGGCCTGAAGTGCGAATTGTGACTTGGAAAAATGAGGACATAGCAACTGACGCACTTTCTATTCATGGCTATGAGCACTACAAAGCCAAAGACTATGTTCTTGCTCATGCTCCTTTTTCTGGTAAGTCTGTACTTATTATTATTATCCATTTTGAATGTAATCTTGCGAATACAGGAAGCTTCTGAGTAGGTATAATCTCATGCTGGTAAGTCTTGGTACTGGTTGGTTGGACTCATTTTTAGCATTTGGTGCAGCAGTTGTTCTCACAGTTCTCCTTTGTTTGATGATATGGCAAGTATCTTAGATTTTATTTATTTAAAAAAAAATCATGTGTCTCATTGTTGTTGTAATTCTAGATGGTTTAAGAAAACGTGTAAGGCCTTGGTGTAAAAGGAATGCTGCAGAGCTATTTCGTCCTCAACAATCCCAAGAATTTTTTTTTGTCATTTAAATGAACAGTTCAGTTAGAGGACGATTACAGAGGTTTGAATGGATGTGAGAGATTAGCTTTAAGATGGGTACAGATGAAGAAGGGGTCAATTGTGCATATCAGGATTTTGTAATCCAAAAAGGAATTTAAATTACAAATGAGAAGAGACATAAATTACAAATTTTTTTTTAAGAAGAATATATAGGTGATACTTATACAAGTTCTAATTTCTCACAAAATATGCCATTTGTTGTTGGTGAAAAGCATTACAATTTCCTACAGATATTGTCAATTACCTTATGCTGATTGTGGCTCCTTTTAAATGCCAGGAAATGTAGCAGCTGGAGGTTTGTGGCCTGCTGGAGACGAACCTTTGTATTACATTGTATCACCTAAAGATGTTGTACTTGCTAAACCCAGGTTGGTTTGAATTCTTTCTCTTTTGTTTTGATTAATGCAGACACTGAAGTTTTGTTTTGGTCAATTTCAGACCATGAAGTGTTCCAGAGTTTAAGAGTTTCAGGCTGTTGTTAAACTAATTGGAGTTTATGATGAAACCTTCATGGCAATGAACTGGAAGGTATGAACATGTGATTTTCTTTTCCTACGTTGTCCCTATGTAACTGTCTTTGAGCACATCCTATTTTGGATGGTTATTTGCTCCAATTTAAAATTGCATTTGGCAGCTTGCTGTAGTTTAAACATGGGACAGTGAATCAATGCCCATACCACAAAGTGTCATGAATGTATTTTTTGGGTTGTATTCATCAATAGTCTATTTATAACCAAAATGGTTTTGCAAAAAAGTGCAGAATAGCCAGAGATTTGTCATCATTCTCAATATTCGAATCACAAAGGGAGTGTGTTGATGAACTTATTTATGATACATTGAGGTCCTTGTTGATATGATAATTGTTGTGGTATCCAGGGATGCAGATGATCATGTGAAGTGGCTTCTTCAACATGGTTACTATGAAAAGGCCTTGGCTGCAGCAGAAGAAGGGAATGCCAAATCAGAGCTTTTGGAGGAGGTATTGAGATGCACTTCTCTTGATTCCACTAGTTTATTTCTGCCATTAATCAGACGTGGCTTCTGCATTTACACCTTTAAAAATATGGGTGTTTACATAATTCGGAGTTTGGCTCTTCACTTACTTTTCCGTCTCTCTCACTACTGACTGTTCTCCTTGGATCTTTAACTAATGAATGTTCTTCCTGATCACTATGATTTCCTTACAATGCAAGAGAATGATGTACACACGTACACATGCAATATGATGTGTTACAATATTTACTGTTTCCTTATGGCCAATTTGGTGTTCCTTCATGTTTGAAATCTGTTGGACCTCAAGGTCTGATTTCATAATCATGGACATATCAAGTGTATGTATGCAAACAACACGTGAATAACAGGTTAAATACATTTCAGGTGGGCATTAGATATTTGGATCATTTGCTTCTGGAGCGCCAATATGATGCTGCTGCAGCACTTTGTCCTAAACTACTGCGAGGCTCTGCAACTGCCTGGGAAAGGTATTGGGGTGGGAGTCTTTGACGAAAGGACTCCCTTGGTGTCTAGTATTCTTGCTTTCTCAATTGATTTCTATTTGTTGGACATGCTCCTTGGACCAGTTAAATTCACTGGAATGTCCTATCATGAAACTGGTCAAAACTTGTAATGGGACTGGTCTAAACTTGTAATAAGAATGGTCAAGATATCACCAAAATGGTCATCCGTAACATCATCTTAAAGGAAAACTAATAGGACTGTTCATGGAACTTGGGTGGACAGGTGGGTGTTCCAATTTGCACATTTGCGTCAGTTGCCAAGTCTGGCTCCTTACATACCTACATCAAATCCCCAGCTTCGTGACACTGTATATGAGGTCCATACCATTTACCATCATCAACTGAAATTGATTCTTGGATAGGTATCTAGGAATTTTATTCCACTTGTGCAACTCAGCTGACTGTACTTTTATCCCCTCATCACCTTCAATTAGTGTTCATGTAGGGCTGAAGATTTACATGTCTTTCTTTCTGGCTGATATAACACAAATTAATGTCAAAGTTTGTTTGAGGATGCGTGTGCAGGTGGTACTCAATGCTTTGGTCACAAATCCAGCATATCATGAGCAGTTGCTTACCACAATCAAGACTTGGCCATGTACAATATACTCTGTTCAAACTATAATTGCACCTATTCAGCTTCAGATTGGCACTGGCTCCAAATCACCTGCTTTGAAGGAGGTCAGCTACTTATATTTTGAATATGAGATGTTGGGATTATTTACAAATTGAATTGCTTCTCTGTTTCACAGCCCAAAATATATCTTCTAATAATGATCTTTGATCTGACACTAATCAAGGTAATTTATCTGTATTGTCTTTTTCTTCGCTGTCTTTATTTATTTATTTCAAGCCAAGCCTTGATGCAACCTCTGGGATGACCCAACTTCTTCACAGTGAAAAATCTCAAAACAACAGCTTATGCTATGACTTATATTACCCCATTTCTGAACCAGATGCGTGTGATATATTGTTTTCCTACAATTGTGGTGCTGTACTGATGCTCTCTCATTTTGTAGTCATATTTATGGCCAAACTTTTCCATGCTTCCTCATAGCTCCAGCCTGCATCATGTTAAGGTTCATCTTGTCCCCTTTACATTAAATCTTGTTGCAACACTGGCAGGCCCTTGCTGAGCTCTATGTACTTGAGAAGCAGTATGAGAGAGCCTTTACCATTTATGTGGAGGTAAATCATCATACTCTGATTATAGCATCATGTTTCTTACTTTTGTTTCTCAATCTAAAGAGAGTATTGTGCATCGCAGTTCAATTCTGACCACTGTCTTTGTGCTTGATGTGGGCATTTCAGCTACAAAAGCCATATGTTTTTGAATTCATGGAGCTGCATAATTTATACAGTTCTATACATGACAAAGTATAGCACTCAAGAACCTTTCCTTCTCTTTTTGCTTTCATGACAACCATCATAGTCGACGTGATGACCTCAGATTCTAGATATTTTTTTCAACATACCACTAAATGTCGACCCACTTGGCAGCAGACGTTGGAGAGTATATCTTCTAGGAGCCTTGGATTTTGAAAGCCTTATCAGATTCAATTGTTGTTGTTGTTGTTGCAATTGGTCTGTGTTGCATTGTATTTTAACACCTGGAGGTGCTGAGAAAAGTATGCTATCTTATTGCCTACTATATCTTCTAACTCAACTGGATCATCACAGGTTGTGCCATTGATGAAACTGGATGGGAAGCGAGCAGTTCAAACATTGGTAAATCAGAGTGAGAATATCGAAGCAAGTGAGGTTGTGTCACAGTTGCAGAAAGAGGATGTAGATGGCAATTTGAGAGAATTTTTACACTTGTATCTGCATGGCTTGTTTGAGAAGGACCCAACAGCTGGCAAAGACTACCATGGTTTACAGGTTTTCTTCTAACATTTGATGGTGCCGATGATGCATGTTACAAGTGTCCACATAATATTGTTTTGGAGATTGCTCTATGAGAGATAACACAAATTTATTATCATCACAAAACACAAAGAGATAGTTTTAAATATTCATGGATGTCTCTCAAATCAAATCCTTGTAGTCTATGTGACCCTGTAATTCTTAATTGTGAAGCAGAATAAAATCTGTTATTGTCTCCATTTGCTGTACATTTTACTGAGGCAAAATGAATGATTTATTCATTCTTAATGCTAGAATGCTGCCTTCATGATGTCATTCATTAGAAGATCAGGGTGTTCAAGCTTCGATATTGTTGATGTGCTCTGGAATGTTTTTGTAATTCTAACAATTTACAGCACGTTTTCAGGTGGAATTATATGCAGACTACGAACCACGATTATTACTACCTTTCTTGAGAAGCAGCCACTGCTACAGTCTTGACAAGGTGACTCATACTTTTAGATACTGTTTGCAAAAAGTTAAAAATCATGGTGGTGTTTAACCTACATCAGGCTCTCCAGTATAGTGTCCCTTTCTTGAAAAACAATATGATGGTAAATCACTCCTTTGCCACCAAATGCTACAGAAACTTTGTAGGCCCATTTGTTCTACATATTCTATCAATGTGATCACTGTAAGTAGTTTGGTATATGCCCTCAACACTTTTGTTTTATCTGCAGGCATATGATGTTTGTACAAAGAGGGGCCTGACTAGGGAAAGAGTATTTATACTAGGACGGATGGGCAACACTCGAGAGGCATTGGCCCTGATTATCAATGAATTGAAAGATATTGAACAGGTATTTGGTGCAGCTTAAGACTGCTTGACAAATACATAAACAGTTCCATGGTTATATGAGATTCATTGCCAAATCTTCTGCATGCCCTGAGTTCTTGTCTCAGTGTTAGTGCATATTAATGTAGCTTTCAATTTTATCACTTGGCAGCTAAGTTGTTAGGAGTGTTTTGGCCAGGCTGTGAGTTTTGTTCAATCACAAGCAGATGAAGATTTGTGGGAGGAACTCATCAACCAGAGCATGCACATTCCTGACATGGTAATTCTAATGATGTGACCTTAGGATTTGTCATGCTTATTGGAACTTTTTACTCTTCTTCTCATCTATTTGAGGTGTCACTTGTTTGGGTCAGCAGTGTGATGTGACAACCCGTGTTCACAGAAGTCCTATTGCAACAAAGTAGGTATTAAAGTCCTTATATTTGTACATGCGGTATTCTGAATGTGGATGAACTTGTCTTGGCAGGTTGGTGCACTGCTGGAGCACACGGTGGGGCATATTGATCCTCTACACCTTGTCAATAAGGTCCCTGCCGGAATGCATATACCGCGGTTAGTATCTTGGCTTTTGATTACTAAAGATTGACACGTTACACTTACTAGTCACAATTCAGATTTTCTTGTTTCCTTGTTTGAAGATTTCTAGGTTGATGCTCTTCAAACCTTGACCTATGCAGGCTTCTGAAGCTGGGCACTAGTTTGTGGGATGGTTTTGTGAAAACACTGTATTGCAGTCTTTACTGGCACTTGGAGCTCAATCAAGGTCTTGCGTTTGCAGATTGCGTGATAAACTTGTGAAAATCATCACTGATTACAGAACGGAGACTTCCCTTCGTGCAGGCTGTAATAATATTCTGAAAGTGAGACTTCTACCCATCGTTTTATTTGTCCTCTTCTCTTGTTGTGTCCCTACATTGCTGATGGGCATGTAGGGAAATAGATTCATGAACTTACATGAGTATTTAATCAATGAATGATGGGAGCAGGCAGATTGTGTCGACTTGCTTGTGCGCTACTACGATGAGGCTCGTCATGCAATTCGAGTGGGTGGCTCAGAAAATGACGTTGATGAGCCCCTTGAATCCAATGGAAATGGAGAAGACAGTGTACGATGGAGTGCAAGAGGATCATTTAGACAAAATAAAGCTGGAAGTAAGGGTGGAAGAATCCTTACCAACATGGGTGGCAGTGGCCGGTGCTGCATATGCTTTGACTCTGTTTCTTTACAAAATGTTGCTGTGGTAGCTTTCTTCTGCTCTCATGCTTACCATGAAACCTGCCTGAATGACACATCGGGGATTCAAAGCTCAGAGGAGTCAGGAGGTTTGATGCGGACAACATCCAATATGAATGACAACAATTATGGGATGGAAAATGGAAATTCGGCTGATCATGCTCCCTTACGTTGCATCCTCTGCACGACTGCATCATCTGCTAAACAAAAGCCAGATGCTAATGGGTACGGAAGGACTGCTGGTTCATCGGAGCAAACGAGTCCTACTTGGGGTGCTATCGAGGTCAGATAATACAGAGGAAGCTTCTGTGCTACTGGTCAACGTGTGAACTTGCTCTCACATCTTTGTCACGCTCCATCCACTTACTTCAGAGCAAAGTTTGGTTATCATTGAAAGTCCAAGCACTTTGGCTGGGCAATCATTCCAGGTTTGTTGAGGATCCCTGTGTTGCACTCCAACACAGGCAGTTTAATGCTTACTGTGTTTCCTCATGCCATCTGGGTGTAGGCCTGAATGTGGCATTTGGAAGCCATGTTTGTGTTTGTATATACTGGCGGAAGAATCAGGGCTTTCATGGTAGGGACTGTACACACTTTCCAAGCTGTGTGTGATCTGCGGAAACTGTAGCATTCCCACATCCGATTGTTGTCAAGAACAACACCAGGGCTGTCTGTCCTTGTTGGAGAAGATATTTCTTCTTCTTTGAGTGACTCATCAGGGTCAACTTCGTATAGGTCAGCTCAAAGGAAAATGCTGTGGCGTCTGAAGATTTTTGTCTTATTGTTCCATTTCAAGGTGAAAATAACTGAACAGGATAGTGTGGAAGTGTATGGTCATCTACTTTTGTAGTTCCTCCGATCTTTCCCGGAAGTGCGTAGGGTAAGCTATTGTTTCTGAAATTCCAGAATGGATATTCAAGGCCCTTGTCATGATTTTATATTCTTACTTTTTGTCACTGTTTAAAGAAGTAATTTATCTCTAAGATTTCCCACTCTTCTCTGTGTTGTAAAGATTGCTTCATCATGGTTTCTGTACATGCTCTTTTAGATTTGAGAATTGGATATGATATTGCACAAACTTATGCACAAGTAAGCAAAATTTCACATTACATTAATGATAAAAAAATATGTTGCAAAGCCAAATGACAAACTATATACATATACTCAATTTTGTTCAAGTTGCCTACAAAATCTTTAGTGATTGGTCTAGTAACCCCTAATCTTCAACACAACATCACTTCTTCGTGGCATGCTCTCATAAAGTGTCATGTAATAATGTGCATTGAAATTGGGTTACACTGAACACACGCTCTCACAATTCTTGGATACCTCTTGAAGGTGTCGTAAATTCGTTCAAGTGCCGTTTGAGAAGTGCCCAAAAGTGTTCAATGGGATTCAAATCTGGAGATTGTGCAAGCCACTGAATGAGTTGAAATGGTTGTGATGCCAACCATTCTTGCACGATCTTGCTCGTGTGCTTGGGATCATTATTGTATTGAAAGACCAACCTAGTTGGATCTAGATTGTAATTCTACAGTATATAGTGAACCACAAGAAATTTTCTAAATTGAATTTGTAGAGATGTCTATCCCTCCTACCTTTAATTTTGTACCATGCTCCCGGCCCAAAAGCCGTCATGGATCCCCAAATCATCACTGACTTGTCACCATGTTTTACGGTCTAATGGACATGTTGAGGTCCAACGCGTTTTCCATTTCCAATCAAACATCATGACCTACCATCTAAGTTAAACTTATTTATCTTTGTCTCATCACTAAAAATCACACATTTCTAATAATCAGTGGTCCAATTCTCATATCTTTGAGCAAACCTCAAGTGTGCAAGAACATGTTTATGACTCGAAAATGACTTCCTTTGTTGCACATGTGCACCCAATCCAACCTTTCTCAAAGCATACATGTTTCAAATCGAACTTGTTTTGTTGTTGCAGATGCAATTTCAAGTCGAACTTCAATAATGAGAGTGACACAACGCCTCTTCTCTCAGTTTACAAGAAGTTTTGGACGCCTTTCTCTTTGTCTCTCAATCTTGCCCCCCACATCCTTCCTCAGATGCGCTACAAAAGATTGGCTCATGCCCACTAAAACAACAACGTTGCGAGTAGAAACACCGTTTCTTAGTTGCATTGAAGGTTGGTGTTTTTGTTCTTGAGACAACGGAGGCACACGGCTACAAACGATTCTACAAATTGCACCTCACGTATTATGGAACCCACACTACACAATACACAAGAAATCTCACGACGTTCTCAACTACACAATCCACACAAAGATGTCGATGTTGGAAGAGTGGCGACGAACAAAAACGCGTAGTGTAACCCTAACCAACCACTTCGATATTTCCTATTTTAGAAACCCTATTTCCTTTTTGCACTTTTTGATTCAATATTTATGCGATTGATTACTTGGACTCTTGCTTCGATCACTTCATCACTTTGTTTGTGATTTGAATCGGCCGACACTGAAAGCCAAAGCTGAGTCAGCTCAAAGTGTACTCGGTACTTGAACTTGTAACACTCTGAGATGCAGCCCTTTTAAATGTGTATTGACGTCGTGGGCAGAAGCTTGTGAATACTGTGAACATGGATGGATCGCCATGGTCGTCTGTATTCAAAGCTCCTGCCTATTCTGTTAGTTATTAATGATCCGGGCAGGACGATCGCGATTGATCCTCGGCAGATCACTCAACTAAGTTACATGCCGTAAGTCAATGCGTTCATGTATCCCTTCATGCATGCATGCACGCATGCACATTTAAACCACGTGTGGTCTGTAAAGCCTTCTGGTTCTGTGCAAATCCTTGACAAAAATTGCTTCATGGAAGATGTCATATCCTCCTCAGCTCTATGAAGTCTTCTACCTAGCTATACAAGAGAGAATGCATATACATGAAGCGGAGAATCTGGTGGCAAAAGACAGCCACGTTTAGTGTACAAGGTTTCCCTGTCCACAAGCACCTTGCAAAGCCCTTGGTGGGGGGGGGTGGTACTTGAGGAGGGCCTTAGCTTTTGATCGAATCAAAAAAAGCTGAGGATTCCATCGCAAGTTGAGCGACTACCCACCCAGCATGGTGACCACCACATGTCCCCTTTTTGGCGATCTCTCGGTGTTTCCCAAGATTGTAAGTAATGTGACGATTTACATCGGCCACAAAACCCAATAATCTAGTTGCAAAATTCAGTTGCCTATCGTTGGAGATAACCAAGCGGTGTTCGTCGGCAACGTTAGCTTTGAGGACAAAGTCGTGGGCCTGCCAAACGACTCCAACTTTCGTCAATCGCACGAGTTGTCGCGAGCTACAAGGCGCTAGAAATGGTGCTCCATGGATTTAGAGTCTCTTTGCACTCTCCCCCCATGGACCACGGCCTTCCTAAAACGAAAAACAGAAGGAGATTTGGCACATGTCCACTTTACATGAACCATGTAGTCGTGGAATTGTTAAATCGACCTCGTACTTTGTCAAAACAACCACTGCGACGCGTTGTGTTATCACATGGCCTGTTAAAATTCGGTTTTTGTTTGCGTTGCACGTGTGAGGAGGAGCCATGTGTCAACTTTGTGTTAGAATTAATTAAAACGTGGCCTTCAACTTGGATGACAAGTCGGAGTCTAGTCAGCGCCTTACATGTTGACCATGATAGTTTCAAGCAGTGTGTGGTCAGTTAACTTCTTGAAGTCTATCAAAGTCTCATGTTTTGATAGAGAGTTTTGCCTCACTTTTGACATTTTATAACGTTCAAGGAGCATCCAAGTGTGGTCGGAACCCCCAAATTTGATGAAATGAAGGAAGGCATTTGACTTTGGTCCACATCCTACTACATAAAAATGAACTCCATGTCAAGCTTTCGAGCACACTCGTTCAAGCGTCTTCAAAAGTTTGCCATGAATACTCCGTAAACATCATAAAGTGTCAAAAAATGGGGCGAAACAACCTACCAAAACATGAGTATCTGAGAGGGTTCCAAACTAACTCTAATAGAAAAGCATTATCAAAAACCAAAAAACATTAAAAATTATTTTTAAAAATTATGACATTGTTACAAATAGAACCAACCGGATGCCAACCACAATAGTTGTTGTGCCTAAGTTGCTGGTTGTGGCCAACTTTGTGTGGCGAATGTTTGTTTGCCACCCCTTGACATGGACAAAACTATGTATAGGACAAACTAAGTATCTTTGATTCCCACCTGACCATAGAAGAAGAAAGAAAACAAAACAAAAAACAAAAAAACAAAAAAACGACAAGTTTTAAGTCTTGCTATGAAGATAGTGCATAAGCTATCCCCATTCCAACACCACATGGAGTTAGAAGAAGGGGATGATGTAATGCCTACATTTTGACAGCCAGGGGACCCGTTTCCATCCTTCCTATATTATCTCTAATCACAAGAACTAAGAACGTCAACATAAGAAGTAGGTTGACATAGCTACACACAATTAAAACTAGACATTTAATGACAAAGTATTATAGGTACTACTTTCACTTCTTGTCGAGCACACCCACTTCATAACAAACGTGAACTCACTCTTGAGGATTGGGCAATGACACAATTATTCGAGCAACATGTGCCCTTCCCACATTGAGCAACTCATGATATGATCAAGGGGTCCTTGGAAATTGGAGTTTCACCTTTAATGTACAGATGGTAGTACTGTTTGTCCTAGTGGTTAACTCTCTTTCCAGTTGTCAAATAAAACCACGGGAGGCAAGAACCTTTCACAACTTGACCCAACAAGAATATCATTAACTTATAATTAGAAGCCTCAATGATGATGTGAGTCCGCTAGTTTATGTTTCATGATTCCGAAGATGTCAAAGTTGACTACACTAAATTTGGTATTAAGTGTCATATGGTATTCAATGTCACTTATGGCCACTTTTTGGATGACACTTCTTATGAATAAGAGAACAAATAGCTTCATGGATGATGGATGAGTTCATCCATTGGCCTTCTCTAGTCAGCAAATTCTGATGAGATATTGTCATGAATGATTGAAATATGGATGAAATATCACTTGGTAAGTGATAGTAATTGCAACACTGTAAATCTAGAATCCCCCAAAAGAAAAGAAAGAAAAGAAAAATTACGCCCGCACATTGTACCGGCATGAATGCAAGCCTGTTATCCCAATGCTTAACACGGCGGACCATGTTGTAGCATGGGGAGTTATGCCTCTTTTGGGAGGTGGGCTTTATTAGTAAGTAAATAAAATAAAAATAAAAATAAATTTTAGTCCCATTTTAGGCAGGTGAGATGGTAGTTTGTTTATTTTCAAGTTTCCTTTTGTTGAGTACAAGGTAGGTTAGGTATTTAATGGCATTTTGATGTATATTTTTCAAGAGAGTTTCGATGCTAGTCTTTGGGATTTTGAGGTTGGCTAGTTGGTTGATAAATTGTTCGTGTATAGCTCCTCTTACTCCAGCTGTAATAGTGATAAGGGGGTTCGTTTTCCAGCCTTTGATTTGTATAGTGTTAATTAGTGGATCGTATTTTGTGTTTTTTTGTGTGAGGGCTTGTTCGGGGAATCTGTCATGGCAGTATGTGAATTCAATGAAATGTATTGTGTGTGTGGGTGAGGGTAGTAACGGTGTTGGAGTGTGGTTTGGGACTCCGATTATACATAGAATATATGGTCTTAGTCTGGCTTGGCATTGGCTACTTGTTTGTGGGCATGTACATTCTATGAGCCTGTCGTGCACCTCTTCATGAGGAGTGCCCGAAACACCATGGGCACAAGGGGGACCCCGG
This sequence comes from Polytrichum commune, assembly GCA_950295325.1. Lineage (NCBI taxonomy): Eukaryota > Viridiplantae > Streptophyta > Polytrichopsida > Polytrichales > Polytrichaceae > Polytrichum > Polytrichum commune. The sequence goes on along the minus strand of OX485803.1, from coordinate 39,510,823 downwards.
AGTGACACCCGGGACTTGTGGCGCCGTTGGTGAGAGGGCCCAAGTGATCCTATGATGTTATATAAAGGAAACTAAAATAAAATAATGGTTGTGGTTCAATTGGAGCAACTCCAAGGAACTCATGGGGAGGCTAGGAAAGATGGGCCTTCCCCAAACCACATTCGTGGAATGCTGGTGAGGTACAAGGATGTGTTCATCAATATGTTGTTCAAAAAGTTACCGCCAAGGAGTGAAAAGCAACTTTGCTTAATGAGAGATTGAGTTCTTGAGGTATGTGGTGACAAATGAAGTTGGTAGACGAACATGAAGAATGTCAAGGCAATCCAAGAGGAGAATTGACCCTTGACTCAAAAAGGGCTTAGGTCATTAGTTGGCCTAGCCAACTACTACCACCACTGGGGCCATTCACGATTGGGGTGCTACTTTTGGCCGTCTAACGGAAAATGGATTTTTTTGGATAACTTCACATGTTTGGTATGCTTAGATTTGTATTGTGAAGCATATTTTGGATCATACCTACATTTCATACTCCATATCCAGTACACTGACAAAGTTAATTTAGAAGGAATAGGGTCATCTAAGATATCATTTTGATTTCTTAGAGGACATTCAGGAGTGTTGTCTTAATTGTTCACCTTAAGATCAAGGAATAAAAATGACAACAAAAATCAATCGAAACGATCCCAAATTTTTTCCTCACACTCATCGTTCAAGTGTGTACCAATAGAACCAAATATGTATTGAATAGCAATTGCCCAACTTTACATGTGGCACCAAACATGTCCAAATATACATGTACTCACGGCCACACGTAAAAGGAACGTCTAGTATTAGAATTGGATAAAAAAAATCATATGAATGGACACATGACACTTTTACCAAGGTACCAAGATACATAACAGGAAATAATTGACCACCAATGCACACCTAAATAGAAAAAAAATGCCACTAATGTGACCTAGGATTTAGGGTTTAGGGTTTAGGGTGATTATTAAATAATAATAAAAATATTTTTTGATAAAGCTTATGAACTATCTACTTATTTATGTAAAATTTATTGATCAAATAATAGTAAATCATGATAAAAACCAAGATCAATGCGACAAAGTCCTTAAGTCCTTTGTCCCAAAAGTAGTACCCCAACCGTAAATGGCCCCCACTTCATTCGAGATTTTTCTAAGGTTGCAAGGACCTTCCTCAACTTGTTGAAAAGAAATGGCTATCCCAAGAGTGGGATGAACCTTGTCACCAAGCTTTTGGAGATCTCAAGAGCAAGTTCTCTTCACAAGATGTGGTCAAGTTTCCAGGTTTTCAAAAGCATTTTGAGGTGCATATGGAGGCGAGGGACTTTACCATTGGCGGATGTTGATGCAAGATGGATGGGCATTGCACATGAGAGCATTTAGCTCGATGGTTGTCCAACTTGTGGAAGAAATGGCTATCCCAAGAGTGGGATCAACCTTGTCACCAAGTCTTTAGGGAGTTTAAGACCAAGTTCTCTTCGCCGCCCATGCTCAAGTTTGCGGAGTTTGACAAAACTTTTGAGGTGCATACGGGGGCGAGTGACTTTGCCAATGGCATATTGTTGATATAACATAGATGGCCATTGCATATGGGAGCATGAAGCTCGATGGTTGTCAAAATAGACGGCCAACTAATGAGAAAGAATTTCTTTGCCGTAGTGCATTGCTTGAAGACGTGGCGACACTATTTGGGGTCGCACAAAGCTAAGGTCTAGACAACCAATGTGTCCTTAAAGTATTTTGAGATACAAGCACAGTGAGCGCCAAGTCATCGCGGTGGCATGATAGTTTGGCGCTTATAAAGGTGGATTTTATGCACAAACCGGACCATGGCAATGTGGTGTCGGATGCGTTAAGTAGACGGAAAGAGTTCCAAGCAATGAAAACTCATTAAACCTTGTGGCTAATGTTTACTAGTGAAGGAAACTCGTGATGCAAGATGCAAGAGGGGTACATTAACTACCCCGAAGCACAAAAGCTTCTAGGTGAGATTCGCAAAAACAAGGTGCTCAAAGAGGTTAAGTTGGTGGACGGATTATTCAAGTATAAGCAAAGTCGGGTGTATGTGCCACAAGGCAAGTTGAGGCTATCGGTTTTGAAGGAAGAATGTGATAGTCACATTGCCGGCCATAAAGGAGAAAGAAAAAACCGCCATAGAATGGTGTATAGGAGGTACATAAAGGAGGATATAACCCACTTTGTGAAGACTTGGATGAAATGCCAAGTGGACCGAGCCTTTTACCAAAAGCAAGGCGGTTTCTTGCAATCATTGCCTATCCTGTTGGGGCTATGACATAGTATGTGCATGGACTTGATCACAAGTTTGCCGGAGTCACATGGGTATGATGCCATCTTGTTGATGGTGGAGCGATTTGCCAAGTTGGCACACATGGTGCCGATTGTGGGAACCGTGACCGCATTGGAGACCACATAGCATTTTTTCAAAGGATGATTGAGGCACCACGGGTTGCCAAGAGTGATTGTATTGGATCAAGATCCAAAGTTCACAAGTGCATTTTCAATGCACTTCTTTAAGGAGATCAGAATGAAACTAAGGTTTAGCACGGCCTTACATTCTCAAATGGATGGGAAAACAAAACGTGTGAATGGAGGCTTGAAGCAATACTTGAGGAACTTGGTGGGGGCGGACCAAGGAGATTGGGCGGACTATGTGGGTCGAGCGGAGTTTAGTTGTAATGTAGCCACGCATTCGGCGACCAGGGGGTTGTCTTTCGTGGTGGCTTATGGAGTGGATGCGCTCCAACCTACTAACCTAGCTCTCGAGGGGGCACATTCAACACTTAAGTTCAACTAAGATGGTGAGGATTTGGCCAAGAAGCGTGAACAAGTCTTGGAGATGACCAAGTTGTTGGAGAAGAAAGCCCAAAAGTGCTACAAAGAGCAAATTAATGCCAGAAGATGTAAAGGGGAGTATGAGGTGGACGAAAAAGTTGTTGTTGAATGTGAACAACTTCACCTTGCCCGAAGGCCTCACCTCAAAGTTCATGTCCAAATTTAGAACTTCGTATCTCATTGTCGAACGAGTGTTGAAGGACATGTATAAGTTGGACTTATCGCCCAAGATCAAAGTGCATCCGACATTCCATGTCTCATTACAAAAGCCGTTTAAGGAAACCACCTTGTGGCCCGATCGCAAGCAAATGATTAGGCCACCTCCCGACCTTGTGGAGGTCACTTGGAACATGAGGTAAGAGAGCATCATCAAATCTAGGAAGCCCAAATGAAAGGAAAAAAAAATTACAAAGGAGTACTTGGGGAAATGGTGAGGATACCATGAGAAAGAAGCCGCTTGGGTAGTGGCAAGAGACATGATGAACGCCAACGAATTGGTGGAGTACTTTGGAAAAACTAGGGCTACACTTCCAATAAAATGAAGCGTAGGCATTGATGAGGACATCAACCTCCTTTAGTGGGGGAGAGATGCTAGTAGCACATTTACCTTGGAGGCAAAGCGCTCCACAACATGTACTTGTTCTTTGTCTTGAGCCAATAAAGTCCAACTATAGTGATGCAAAGAGAAAAGTATGAGATGAGGTCCTAGTCTTGTACTTGTGCTTGATTAGTGAAAACTAGGTTGGGTAAGCCGAGTGATTGGGGGCCATGGCTTGGAAGGGCCTTGGATAAAACCAAGAAACTTCTTAGCCATGGGCTTGTCTAGCCGGGGGCAAGGTGATGGCACATGCTCATAAAAGTGCTACCCGCGAGCTAACGAAAATTGGCGCATGGGAGTCATGAACCCATGTCTCGAAAAAGCAAAGTGGGAACCGAGTCGGGCAGGACTTGGCATCACCCCCGTGTGATCGAGGCGTGGCTTAACAATGGAAAGCCATCTCGGAATTGCAACCGAGACAACTTAGTGGAAGCGTTGAGGTCCGGCCTAGATGTGTCATGTTAGGCTAGTGGAGCCTGACGGGGGAGGCCCCAAAGGAGGGGCAACCCAAGTGAGTCCCAAAGTAGTTGGGTCTAGTGTAGGTTAGGGCCTTGAAGGAAAGATCCAAGATCGTTAACGGACCACCTAGGAACGACACCTTTGGGACTATGCCAAATTTGAAGATGTATTGTGGGGGTCGCGCCCTAAGGTAAACACAATGCCGCACCATAGAGGATGGCAACTTAAGAATTGGTGTGCCGACGACGAGTATAGTCGATGAGGGCATCGACTCCGTTTGGTGGGGATGAGTGTCGCGCACCTCTCCATGAAGAGTGCCCGAAACACCATGGGCACAAGGGGCACCTCGGAGTGACACCCGGGACTTCTAGCGCCGTTGGTGAGAGGGCCCAAGTGATCTTAATGTGGGTGAGGGCCCCGGGCGTTGGGAACGCCTCCCACCCACGGAGACTAGGAGGCATGAGGGTGAGGCCATCAGCTATGCATAGCTTATGGCGTGTAGATTCTAGAATGCTCAAGAACATCTTAATCAGAGGTGTGAGCTAGGAGTTATGGCAATTTGAGTGGGGTGCTGTCCCTGGAGTGGTTCCCACGACTGCCAAGGTTTGAATAGGCATAACTTCCTCAACACTTGCCCAAATGGGGCAAGTGAGTAGTCCATCGGCATTTACGTGAAGCGTACATGAAGATGGAGTGGTTGTTTGTTAGCATCAGAGATCACATAAGGAAGTTATGATGGTCTGAAGGTGCTAGGGGCTTTTAAGCCCAGCAGCTAAGGGAAAATGTGTACTTGGCCCAAACTCTTGGTAGAGAGACAAAAGATTTCGTGATGGTGGGGTAGGGGCCCCACCTAGAGTGCTACAGGCTTATTTGGGTGAGGTGGTGTGTCCTCACCCACCCGAGGCGGAACGGCACGGCTTCCATGGATTTTGGCCGAATGTGAGGGTATAGTTGCCTAGTATGCTTCGAGTTTTTGTGGTGTTGCTTCAGCAATGCGGTAATCAACATAAGATTGGATTTTCAGGAATGGAAGTCCACATCTAAGAATTGGTTACCGATTAAGGGTGAAGTCCCGAAAGCAAAGTAGGAGGGTTGGTTCCCCTCTCATGAACTATAAGGTCCGGGGTAGGAGGAGCTAACAGCATGGTGGAATGCGAAGGGTTAGCACTCGTAACCTTTTCTAGGAATGAAAATGGGCAAGATTGTTAAGGGGGCTAGCAAGAGTTCCAACAGAGTCATTCTGGGACCGTTTGTTCTTGGTTCACGTTGTTGAGGTTGCCTGCATTTGTTAGTGTGTAGAATCGGGTGTGTTTGTTGGCTTGTAATGTTTGGGTGATGAGGTGTACCGCGTTATTATAGCAAGCTATTCTTAAGCCTTTTAGATAAGGGTGTTTGCACATTGACAGTAAATGGGGTCACGTGTCTCTGTCATTCTTGTGGCATAGTGTGCAATTGGGGTTTTGAAATTTGAGAGGCCAAAAGATGTTTTTTCTATGGTTACCCATGTATTGGGCATATCTAAATTTTAGTGTTTGGGTGATTTGGGCATCCGTTACTTTTTTGTTCTCCAAAAATGATTGGAGACTTTCTGATTTATTTGTTTGTTGGATAGCCATTTATCTACATATGGGAATTTATTTTGGGCAATTATTACTTCGCAGTTGTCGTGTGTTTTTATTACAAATTTGTGTATGTTTCTAATGGCTCCATCGTGTGTGGCTGTTGGGCAGCTTGCTAGCCAGTAGGGTGTGGCGTGGGCTAGGTGCATGTGGGGGGTAATGGATGGTTTTTCCCTAAGTGTTCCTTCATTGGCTAGTGTGTCAACCTTTTCGTTTCCCATAATGCCCGTATGGGCCCATACTTTGTGTATGTGGATTAGGTGTGGGGTCTAGTAGATTTGATGTATTATGGCAGCTATGAGGAGTTTATCGGGGTGGTGGTGTTATGAGGTTGGGTGTTGTATGCGGTTGTTGAGGCTATCTGTAAATATATGTGTGTTCATTTGGGTGGTTTGTATGGTTTTGATAGCGATGAGCATGGTATTCAGTTATGCTTTTAGGATGTTTTGGTATCCCGGTAATCTTTCTTATATATGAATGTTTTTGTTGGGGCTATATATTCAGGATCCTGCGGTATTGCCTTCTATTTGGTCTTCTAGGTTTTTAGAGGGGGGGATAAATGATCCATCAGTGTATATGCATTGTTGCGGTGATATTTAAGAGGGTGTTAGTGGTGGTATTTAGTCGGTAAGGGTATTGGGATGATGGTTTTTGTTGCGCATGTATTGTTTTTGGGTGAATTTTTCCATGCATTTGAGAATTTAATGTGATAGTTTGGTTTAGTGGTTTTAATAGGGTAGGTATCTATGTGTGTGTTAGTGATTTGTTTTAGTACATGTGCTAGTTTGTGTGGGATTTGTAAGTTGGGTACTAGTTTTGTTTGGCTATGTATGCATAAATCCCCCAAAACATTTAGAAGGAATGACAAGTAATGTTGGGTTAACATTTAGTGTTGGTGAGACTATATTGTGGTTTACAATTAGTATTAAGCAAGACAATTAGAATTAGTGACACTAAATATCATAGTTAGTGTAGATGCTTCCAGATGGCAAGCTTCATTCATGTGTAAATTTATATTGTTTCAGTGTTGCCCTTAGTAAATGGAAAGTTGAACAAACTACATAAGTGCATAGTAAATTAGGTTCTAACCCTAAACTTCCTGAGAGGCATGTTTTGGGCTTATGAATGAATTCTGCAAGCAAATTCACCCAAAAAGAAGGTGCTAGGAAGGTCACAATAGGTCATAACATCACTCAGTTGATGAGATGGTGGTGGGCCCAACAGTACATTCAAGAATAAAGACTTTGGATGTCAAAATCCCATTACTTCATATTGAATATGAAGTCAAGGCATTTAAACACAACTCATTAGTAGAGTAGTGTTCTGACTTATTGTGATGTTCATCATGAAATTTTCTTGTCAATATGAAAAGATGGTTGTTCATAATGATTGTTTGAAGCCAAGAAGGAACTAATGTTTTTACTTTGTTGATACCTTATTATATATAATAACTTCATATTATTTTGATTGAAATTGTCAATTTTCTATGGATTCTTTTTCTTACCTCAAAGTGTATATGTGTTCTTAATATAATCTTGAAAGTATGGATTGTGATTTTATTCATATATTTATCGCAATTTTTGGAAGGTTGATGACCCTAAGTCGATTACAAAAAAAAAAAATTAAAAAAAAAATCATGAGAATTACTAAATATTGCTACCATATTGATGTCATCTTAAAATCATTAGCAACAACTTTTGGCTTAGGTACAATAAAAATTGAGCTCTAGAAAGATTACTTGTAGATGATCTTATGAAACCACAAATACGCTCCAAGAAGTTAAGGATTAAGTGAATCCAGACCTGCATGCATGAATCTTGCACATGACGAAATTGTATACATGCAATTTTATCGATGGGGATTTTGATACAAACGGCAGAACCTAGTCTTAGATGTGAATCACATTTCTAGTTGTTGATGCAATTTGGTCATATTATGCACATTGTGGAGAATGTATAGATCTAGAGTGTTCATTTGACCACGTTACTTCTCAAAATGTGATATAATCATAGGTTCTATCATATTCTTTTGGTTTCTTCTCCAAAATATGCAATGTGCCTATCTCGATGGCACAATTTTTTTCTCTCAAACCGTCAAACGCATTATTATTTCTGAGCAAGTCTTTGGTCCATATTTATTGAACTCCTAGGTCGTGTGAGCATTATTTAGATTTTGGAAAACTTGCTTCCATACTTCGCCAATCATGCAATATGCGAGTTCTATAACGAGTATGGGAATATGGAAAAACTTGTGCATGGTACATGGCCCTTCCAAATCCACATAGAATTTGCACTTCGGGATTAAAATGGGAACCACCTCATCCAATTATTCATTGTGAAATACAAAACATGTCAATTCAAGGTTTGGATTCCAGATAGAGATTCAAAAAGTCACAAGATCGTGTCAAAGTGAAGATTTCCTTTCTATGTTAGCGATTACATAGACCCTCCCAATTGCGTTTAAAAATGAACCGATAATAGTTTACATAGTTTTGATTACAAGGTCCAGTATCATCAAGATAAAGTGGATCAAAATAGTGCTCTAGTATATTAAAATCATAATGTTTTTGGTGAAAGGCCTACAAGTAGTAGCAGAGCCTTATTTAAATTGGAATTTTTTTTCTATGAGGACCTCTATTGTTGTGTTACATACTCAAATGTAGAATATCAAGTTGAGATCTTCAATACTTAGCATCAAAAGTGATGCTCAAAAGAAAATGGTTGAGTCTGGTTTTGGACGTAGATTTCATGACCTTAACTATTTTGAAGTTGGATTTTTTTTTTATTCCTTGAATTCATTATGTACTTGAGGGCATCATCACAAACTTTTGTAGAAAACCATCAACTTGATGTAATTTTATCATATTTCAGACAAATTTCTGACAGTCACTTGTTCAATATCACCTACTTGCACACCATTTGCACCATCTTACAAAATATTTCTTGGAATTTTTTTCATCGTCATAACCTGCTTGGCTTTGTAGATCAACGTGTTTTTAAAATGCCTATGAATTTCTTCTCCCCAAAATTCAAAGTTAGTACATAAAATTGAATCACTGTCACTTAACACTAGGCAGGGATCAGGAGCTGTCCACTTTCCCGTGCTTGCACCCACCACTCAAACATAGACATCCAATAAATAAAGAACGTCCAAATAAGGCCCACATACATACAAGGCTTAGTACACCCAAAAAAATCTCAGTTCAAAGCCGCCCCTTTTCATGACGTCTACGTACGCAAAGTGTAAAGCAAGCACTCTTCCATAACTTCCAAATTCGACGCCCAAGATTGCACTGTCCAAGTGATGAGAAAGACGTCTTCGCAACACAAGCCTACATCATCACTACAAAGGATCTATAGTGCAACAACATGCCATATCTTACGATTTTTCGAGCAGCAACAGAAAACGCTGATCTCACTGCTTTCGTGTGCACGCAGAATGTACCAAAAGTGGAGCATATATTTCCACATTCTGCAGACGCATCCAATAACCAAACAACACCGCCGGCGGGAGAAAGGGGAGCCAACAAGTACTTACGGCAAGTCCATGAAAGTCGATCCACGTAGTACTTCTCGATCGATCATCACAGTTGGGATTGTGTGTGTGTGTGTGTATCTATCTATCCCTATTGGTGGTGTCGACTCCCAACCGTGTCAAATAAAGCAAGGTGGTCCTGATGATTTGATGCGGAAAAGATGATTGTGTGTAACAAGAAAACCAGGCAAGAAAGATCTGCGTCTCTAAATCCCCCACACCAGCCACGTGACTCCTCCCTTGCAAGTAAATGAAGTACAGCTCGAAATATATGATCGGTTGCTGATGCTTTTTGGGTTGGAAGTCATGAGCGTTTCCATCGTCAATGATTATCCACAAAATAAACATTTCGCATTTTCCAACACCCGAGAGTATCATCAATGATCGTGCCCGGCCCCTGCCCCCCGGTGCACATGAGAGTAACGTTACTCGTAAAAGAAACAGGAGGAATTGGGGCAATTGAAATTGGGTTGTCCCATGTTGAATGTCACCAAACTTTTGGAGGGTCTTGTTTTGAGTTTTAGACGCGAACACGTTTCATCTTCATATAACTAAGAATCTTCTCGTTTTTATGGCAATCTAGTTATATGCACATGTAGGTTATTCAGACATTTTTTTGTTAATCTCATAACCTGTGTGTTCCCCAAATAGAAACAAACTCCAAACATGAACTTTAAAATATTTCAATATTTTGTGATTTTCGAGTACAACCTAACTAGGTTTTATCCCCCCCCCCCCCCCCCCCCCCTTTCTTTTGGGTCACTAGGATAGTCACTATGTCTAAAAATTGGCCAATATGGGGGTCACTAGGATAGTCACTATGTCTAAAAATTGGCCAATATGGGGGTCACTAGGATAGTCGCTATGTCAAAAAAAGTGGCCAGTATGGGAGTCTCTTTCTTTTAAGGATTTTATGATTAACTCTATTGTCACCAAAGTTTGAACGCATGTCACACCAAAGTCTGGTGACATTACAAGCATATGTCAAGGCTTGGACGATCGTCCTACGTCTTTGAAAACGCATTTCTTTAAATGTGTCTACATCTCTGGAAATTTGACAAATCGAACATAGTGGTAAATTTGCATTGTTCGTTCGTTCACTAACGCAGGGTGATTGCCTATAACATATATGTTGGTAATGTGACAAGCGATGCATGTGGTCCTATTGAACATTCGTGTTCATAGAGCCAACCTCAACTGAAGGCTTCAGCTTGCTGCAATGATCAAGTGTAAACGTGTGTCAAAGATCAGAATCTTCAAAATATATCCTGGGAATCTTGGATCTAGTTGGAACGTCTGGCATCAGTGTTGGAAGTTGGGGAAGAATGTTGCTACGTTTGATCCACGCAAGTAACTTTGTGTTTGCTTAACTTTCTGTTTGCAGAGTCATCTCCCGACCGCTTGTTGGAAGTTGGGGAAGGATGTTGCTACGTTAGATCTACACAAGTAACTTTGTGTTTGCTTAACTTTGTGTTTACAGAGTCATCTCCCGACCGCTTGTTGGAAGTTGGGGAAGGATGTTGCTACGTCAGATCTACGCAAGTAACTTTGTGTTTGCTTAACTTTGTGTTTACAGAGTCATCTCCCAACCGCTTGGGGATTCCGGCCTGAACATTCCCTGATCAGGCCTTCGAGAAGCCATTGGAGTCTGGACATGCAGTGCAAAGGTGTCTCAAATGTTGTGCTAAGGTAGGCGTGTGTCATTTGGATACTTTTCTCTCTCCACACACTTTTCATAGGATTAGACAAACACAGTTAGTGCAAGATGATTAGCAAATCCAATTCATGCTCATGGCCGTTTACCTCATACACTTTAGAGCCCATGTGAATGTGTTATTCACTATCAAAGCAAAGCTTCTTGTGCTAATTCAGTATAAGATAGATGAAGCAAATCTAATTCGGTTAGCTTCATAAATGGGATGCTGGTTTTTGGTTCCTAATTGGCAGTACATTTGCTTTAATTCGGTGGGTGAGTAAATACATGATGATTTAGCCGCTACCCATAGGGAGGTCACTCCATTATAAAGTTGAACAACCATGTGTGAACACTTTACATGTAAAACATCCTGCATTTTACATAAAGCATCACCAAATTGGGTCAAACTTTTATCAAATTTTTTTCATGAGTAGATAAACACGGTACCTATTACATAGTAAAAAATGGTAACTAAATTTGATGTTTTTTTAAAATAAAACATACAGTTTCTAACTAGAATGACACAGAATTGAACTAAAAGAATTACTTCAAAAAATGAAGATGAGTAAAAATTTCAAAAAATATATACAAAAGATATTATCAATGGTTATGTATATGTAGAAAAAATATCATAAATTTTGAAATTATCTATGGCATGTAATATAAGGGTAGCAATCTTTGTTCACATGTGGTGTTCAACTTGACAATGGAGTGACCTCCCTGTGCCGCTACCTTGATGATATTTGGGTTAGTCCCCTTCGCAAGAGTCAAACTACACCCACCATCAACCTCCATAATGAGGAGTATTATCCAACGAGTTGTGACACACATGATTCTTGTGTCCAAGGTGGGCAAATTAGGAGGCGGCATGTGATTGCGAGGTGCCGATCAACTTGTATTGTGGGTACTTTGTAATGAAAAAGAAATACAACAACATTTCATATTACATGTGACCACTTAATTTAGAGACATGGCACAATCAATATTGATATTAAACTTGGTTTTCATTGGCAAATGACTCATGTAGAATTTACTAATGATGTTGTCCACATACACAACATTGAACAATAAAAGAGTTCCCCCCCTATAACACAACATTGGGTAGTAAAGAAACTTTTATATTGAAGCCTAGATCAACACCCCTCAACTCTAATTTCACGAATTTCAATTTTTTTGGTCCTTATTCACAATTGTTAACATGCTCAAGCTTCTAATGCACAAATCCATCGGCTGGATGACTCCATAGAGCTGCAAGAGTCCACATTAGCCTCATTCGCCTTAGGTTCCCCCGTCACGTTAACTATTGAGCCTAGAATGATTAGCATGTTTTGAGTGTGTAGTCCAAGATCTTTTCAGCATATGTATTTTTGGTACTTGTTCTTATATCCACACTTGTAGCAAACCTCTACTCAAACACGATAAGTTGTTCACAACAACCAAAATCTCACCTCAATTCACTACACAAAGAACCAATCATTTATTGATCTAAAGGCTCACTACTCCCAACATGGAGACACAAAATATCACATTTGTCCTCTACTTCCCATGAACCGTATCAAGTGATACTTTTAGAGGTCTCAAGTCTTACTAAATGTAGACTAAAGTCTCTTCTAATTTCATAGATCATTTCACTTTATGATCACCTTTCTCCTATAAAGATAACAATCATCCAATTTCTTATCCATTGACTTCTCTTCAGCCATGCTACTTAGTCTTGGGAATCCATCCCTTCAATTTTTCATCGTCTCTATATTCCATACCCCAATTAGTCCATTACACTCTTCCCCTTTCAAATTATGTTCTCAAATTATAGTTCTCAATTACAAAATCCGGGTTAGTTTCTTCAAACTTGTCTTCTAATTCCGATGATGCCTCATCCTCAAGATAATCTCTCCACTTAATTCAAAAAAAATCTCATGATTGACCTATACTTTAGGTGTTGCAAATTAACTTGCAAATTCCTTTCAGGTTCAGCCAACATCGCACCCTCATGAGCCACATGAACGGAAGTACACGACTAAGATTGGACATGTATCTTCTCAACTAACTTACATGGAAAACATTGTGAATGTTCCAATCCTTAAACAAGTTTAACGTATACAACACTTGACCAGTTCTTTTCATAATTTGAAATGACCATAAAATTTGGGAGGCAATTTTCTAGACCTTCCAAGTTTTAATCTTGAGCATTTAGGTGTTACTTTCAAATTTACCACTTTTTGACCGACCTTGTATTGTCTCAAACTCCTAATTCGATCGGCATAACACTTGGATCTCTCTTGTGCACCTCACACACATTGCTTAGCACATTCCAACTCACTATGCATTTCTTGAATCACTTGATTCAAACACTGAAAACTATATATTAACTTTGAATTTTGCAAAAAAAAAAAATCATAAAATTTCTAAAAACATTTTGATCCACAAAGCCCATTCATTTATGTCGACAAAAACAATCTAGAAAAAAAAAAAGTCTACATATTTTAGAAGACGGTGCAAGTGGTGTGCAAGTAGGTGATGGTGGACAAGTGATTCTCAAGATTTTGCTTAAAACACGATAAAATTGCATTGAATTAATGATTTTCTACAACAACAAAAAAATGATGATAACCTCAAGATTATAATAAAGGTAAGGAATATTTAAAAAGTCCAAGCTCAAAATAGTTAAGGTTGTGGAATTTACATCCAAAACCCAATGTAGCCAATTGCTTTTGAGCACTACTTTTAAGATTGCAAGATCTCATCATGGTAATCTGCATTTGAGTACTTGACACAACAATAAAGGGCACCATGAAAAACTATTCAATTTTAAGAACATTTACTACTAATTTTAGTTGTTTGACCCAAAAAAAATATTTTTAGGATACTTGAGCACTTTTTTGGTCCACTTTATCATGTTTGCGCCCTCTAATAAAGAAAAATCACAACACAATGCAAATCAACAAAACACAACGCCTTGATACCATAATTATATCAAACCTCTACTCAAGTTCGTTAAATTGTCCTCAATCAGCAAAATCTCACGTCAACTTACCACACAATATAATCAATCATTAATTGATCCAAAGGCTCACCTTCCAACATGGAGACACAAAACAAAGCATATGTGTTCTCCTTCGCCTAATCCTAATATGTACATAATATCAAGAGATGCTTTTAGAAGTCTCAAGCTTTACTACATGTAGATTATAGTCTCCTTACTTGTACACATAGACCATTCCACTTTATGATCCTCTTTCTCCTATATAGATAATATTCATGCTCCTTAGTTTTGGACATCCATCCTTGCAAATTTCCATCATCCTTAATATTCCATTTCCCAATTAGTCCCAATTACAACACCTAACCACATAACTCAAATACATGTGTCCAGATTATTGTTGTGTTGGAGTGAGGCATGTCTACCTTAGAAAAGTAGCATGCACTTCACACACATGATGTAGGTTACGTGGTTGAGATGATCAAGAAACAACGATCGAGCTAAGCTAGGGGTGAGAGGGAGTTGTTGCAAAGACTGTACATCTTGTCCGTCCATATTAGAAACATGCCCCTAAAATTTAATTTATGTTTAATTAATCTCAAACATGCCATAACAATACTAAGGGGGCAGATTACACCATGGACCATGAAGTCAAACCATGGAAGATGTCCTTTCCTGTGGTCTAACTTGATGGTCCAACTTCCATGGTCCGATTTCTTTCAAAAAAACAATTTACAAAGATTTATGGCCCCTCACTAGGTGTAAACTCTGTGTGGAATGACCATGCATCAAAAGTGTTTTTTAATATATGCCCAAAAATGGTAGTTTTGGGGGGAGGAAATTTATTTTATTTTATTTTATTTAAAAAAAAAGGTTGACCATTCTCTTGTTTTCTCTTGTCTTCTCTTGTCTTTGTCTTCTCTTCCCCCAAAACAAATTCATTCAAAATTCATTATAACAACATTTCTTTGTCATGGGCCCTTGCCTTTTTCTAACCAGAGCAACTACTTTGCCTCTCCCACCCCAAAACATGTTGGACCATGTCAGTGGATACTGTAGGCCGTAAAATATGTCTTCTGGCGACCTCGAACTCCATGACCACTCTAACATTCTTTCCTTGGTGTAAACCGAAGTGGTCCTAGGACGAATTCAACAACCAATCACATAATTTACAAATTCTTGGGACAACTCCATGGTCTATGGTGTAAATAGCCCCTAAGAGCATGAAGATTTGTTCTCTTTTCCATAACCTAGTACAACTTGTTCACCTCACTAATATACTATACATCTACAATGCCTAGCCAATAAGATGTCTAGATCACTACCCCATGCATGTGGACATGTCCACATGTATTAGTGTCATGACTATCTCAATGAAGTTATTTAGACGGAACTTGTGCATTTGTCAAGAAAAATTGAGACTAATTCCGGCACAGTTATGGCGTTTAGTGTCATGATGTATACTTTTGGCGAAAGGCCTAAAGTAGGTTGCTAGAGGCCCTAGAAGTGTCACGTCTGCTAAATATCTACATGATACTATTTGTCAACATATATTAATCTTCAAAGTGGATAACTATTTACATTATGACATATAGCGAGGCACTTTGGAGTTTTTGAGATGATAGTTTTATATTTGGTATGCAAGAGGACGATATTATTGAGCATATTGATGCCAAGTGTCATGTATGTACATCAATGGTCATCTTGTTGATGATCATGTAAACTCGTAATATTATTGAGCATACTAGTGCCAAGATAATAGTAAGCACATTAGTGCCAAGTGCCATGTGGTCACACTAATGGCCAAGTTGTTGTTCATTCGTGTAACCAACACATAGACCTCATAATAAGGAAGTGACATTATCATGCCCATGGCACTAAATAGCACAAATTGTATAATTGTATGTTATGGAACCCACATAATGAGTAGATCATGCTGAAGAATGGCGTGGCTTCACTTGATTAATTTGAGTGACTCTTCCCAAAGTCAAATTGTAATGGACTAATTTGGAAATGTATTGTTGAGGATGGAAATAAATCGTAGGGATGAATGTCCAAGACTAAGAAGCGTGGATGGATGGAAAGTCGAGGGACGAGCAATTGGTTGACTCTTATCTATCTAAAGCAAAGTGAAAGTGATATATGCATATAGATAAGGAGACTTCAGTCTATGTATAGAAGACTTGAGATCGACTTCTAAAAGTATCTTATGGATACTATGTATAGACTGGGCTCGGGGGAAGGAGAACAAATGTTATGTTTTGTGTGTGTCTCCAGGTTGGGAGGTGAGCCTCTTGTCAATAAATGTTTGTTAATTGTTTATGAACAATTTAATGAGGTACGTTACACAAATCAACTATTAAAAAGAACCTTTGGACTATAGCCAGGGCTAGACACCCACCTCTTCAAGTTGGACTCCACCACTATTGCCAAGGTAAAGGGAGTCTAGTAAAATATGACCTCCATGTATTTGTGGTGAATTCATCTCTAGCGGGTGCCTCTAGACTAATTCAAAGCTTATAATGGTCAATATGAGGTCAAATGTGTTCATTATTATTTATTTAACATGTTAAACTTTTTAAAAGGGTGCAAGCACGGTAAAGTGGACAACTCCTGATCCCTGCCTAGTGTTAAGTGAAAGTGATTCAATTTTATGTACTAACTTTGAATTTTGTGAAGAAATAAACCATAGACATTTTAAAAACATCTTGATCTACAAAGCCAAGCAATTTATGATGACAAAAAGAATTCCAAGAAAAGTCTACCTATTTTAGAAGACGGTGCATGTGGCGTGCAAGCAGGTGATATTGAATAAGTGATTGTCTAAAATTTGTTTTAAATATGATAAAATTACATTAAATTGATTGTTTTTTACAAAGTTTTGTGGTGATGCCCTCAAGTAGATAATGAATTCAAGGAATATAAAAAAAATCTAACTTCAAAATAGTTAAGGTCATGAAATCTACATCCAAAACCAAACTCAACCATTTGTTTTTTAGCATCACTTTTGATGCTAAGTATTGAAGATCTCAACTTGATATTCTACATTTGAGTATTTAACACAACAATAGAGGTCATCATAAAAAAATTCCAATTTAAATAACTCTTTACTACTTCTTTTAGGCCTTTGACCAAAAAAATTATGGTTTTAGTATACCATAGCACTTTTTTGGTCCACTTTACCATGCTTGCACCCAAAACTACATGATTACATAATATAATCGAGTGTGTTTTCCATTTGAGTGATGTCAATGTAGGCTCACCTCAAAGAGGTAGGTGTCTAGCCCTAGCCTTGGGCTACATATTATTACATGACGTTTTTGATGGATGAATGCAATGTGTGAGGAGGTTTTTGGGCATAATTAGTCAAAATCCTAGTGTTTCCAAGTCCAACCACTTACATGTTGTGATCTTCCAAAAGAATTTCTTAATTTGAGGTACATTCTATAGATTCATGTTAAACAATTGGTGGTTTTCATGAAGTCTTGTTCTTCAACCGGTTATTGCTCGAATCAACCGATTCATCTGTAACTACACTAACATAATATTTAATGTCGCCAATTCTAATTGTCTCGCTCAATACTAATTGTAAACCGCAGTGTAGTGTCACCAACACTAAATGCTAACCCAACATTATTGTCATTCCTAGTAAATATTTTGGGGGATTATAGATTTACAGTGTTGCAATTACTCTCACTTGCCAAGTGATTTTTCATCCAAACTTCAATCATCCGTGACAATATTTCATCATGAGTTGTTGACAAGAGAAGGTAGGGTTTTGACCAATGGATGAACTCATCCATCACCCATGACATAATTTTTGTTCACTTATTCATAAGATATCACATCCGAAAAGTTACCACAGTGACATACAATACCATATGACATTAATATCATATTTAGTGTAGTGGTTGGTTTTCCATGATCATTGGATGAATGAGAGGTATACTCGTATAGAATAATTTCCTCTCACCAGAGGGGCTCCTCGGGGTGAGCGTCATCTATAGTAGAGGCGTCTATCCCCAATCATGACTCCATTGGCAATTTATAGAGTACCAGGAATT
Source organism: Polytrichum commune (assembly GCA_950295325.1). Lineage (NCBI taxonomy): Eukaryota > Viridiplantae > Streptophyta > Polytrichopsida > Polytrichales > Polytrichaceae > Polytrichum > Polytrichum commune. The sequence continues at coordinate 39,492,997 of OX485803.1, read as the reverse complement.
TCAACAAGGTTGGGATTGAATTTTGATTTGGCCAGAACCAATAGTGCCATGACACATGCCCTAGTTTTGGATGCTAAAGTGATGAGGAATGAGTGGTAAACAAGAGCCGTTATGTCAAACTCTAGCATTGGTAATATGTTTAGATCAACTTTTGGCTTCAAAATCTTATATTACTTCGAATTCAAGGAATAATTTACTGAAAACATTCCATCCTTGTGATTTCTATCTCCTACACGGGAATTTTTTGCATCACGTTACACTTCTCAAGATTTGGCGTAGAATCTCTCAAGTGATTGGCTATGGGCACCTCAGGTCCGAGATGACCCTAAACTACCGGGTGATAGTGGAGAGGTACCTGGTTCGGTTCCCGTTATGAAATCTTCTCTCTACTTGACGGGAAAAAACTACACTAACTAGGATATTTAGTGTTTGATACACTAAATACGAATGCATACACCAATAATCAATAACCCTATGAAAGTGAGTAACATCAAATGTAAACTCAAACACTAAACATCAACTATGGTAATATGTGGAAGTTACATGTTCGGGTTCACTATTAGTAAGGATGTGGAAAAACAATTAACAATGATAAAAGGAGAATTCCAAGATATCTTCTAGCATATCTTCTAACACTAATTATCGAAGAATTGGAAATTAGTGTTGAGCAGCATAGGGTGGTAACAACGTTAAATATAATCAAACACTAAATATCATGTATAGTGTAGTTGGGTAGGTAGGGAGCCAAGATCTCACCCACCGCAAGGTAGACAGTAAACCCCACTTGCACCCAGAAGATTCTTGAGCAGGGAAGGACCAACATGCTCAAATTCATGTCAGATCGCCCAATGTTTATTGGTTATTTATTTATTTATTTATTTATTTATTTATTTATTTATGAGCGCCTCTACTCTACTAACTTCTACAGAGGATATCGAGTCCGGTTAGACTCAAAAACAATAGGAAAACTTATATATGCTGCCTCCAAGTTTAACTGCTCGGAATGGAACCTGGAGTAAATATCCATCTTGTGATTGGGGACAGACAGCACCTCGGAAGAGAGTTCTCAATTCCTCGAGATGCAAATAATACAAACAACGCATGTATAAGTGCCACATGTTGAAAGAGTCGCCAAGTGTCGATATTTTGGCCGTCACTAGCGAATGGATAAGCATAAGGTAATGCCCGTCTTCAGAAGTGTTCAACTCTGGTGGTAATTTAATAGCAGAATAGGCTTAACTCCTCCTTGTTTACTAGGGAGATTTTGAGGTGACTACACTAAGGGCCACTTCACACTATGGCCATCCAAGTCAAGAGGCCGTGGGATTGAATGGTCAAACTTTGTTGAGAGTCCAAAGAAATAAGAATTGGAGCCTTTGGTCGGGTATAGTGTGAAGGTTCCAAAGTCTGCAGACAGAGAGACAGAGAGAGAGAGAGAGAGAGAGAGAGAGAGAATCCCACTTTATTCCCTGTTCAAAACAACCCCTCCAATCTAATGATCAAGATCTTGTCAATTTTCGAATTTTTTTTAATGAAAAAAATTTGATAGCCTCTCGACCATAGTTTGGGTTTCCATTCCTGTCCGACCCAAACTTCCTTCAAGAGTCTGTCGCCTTGGTCAAAAAGTATTGCCATATAGGGATCTTGGAGAGCGACGGCCTCTAGACTTTGCCCTCTATTGTGAAGGGTCGAGAGGCCGAATTCTTGGTTTCTTGCAATCTGATGGAAATCAACGGCCTCTCGACCTTCGGCCATAGTGTGAAGTGGGCCCTTAATATGAGATTGAGTGTCGCTTTCTATTTGGAATTACACAATGCTATATCTTTATATTGTTGATGAAATGTTTTACCAAGTAAAGTTGTTATTGTTTTATAACATCCAAACAATCAATTCGACATTTGTTGGTAGAATATGAGATATACAATAAATAAATATAGCATTCCATGATTTCAAATAGCAGGTGACAATAAATATTATATTTAGTGTAGTTTTCTAAGTTCATCAGTGACGTTTGTGAACAAATGAATATGGTACACAAGATGTGGGAGATGGTATCTTTCATGTTCACAAAACCCTAAGGCACCACGGGCCTTGGCTTGGTGGTTAGGACCAGTGTTGGACCGGTATAGCACCATTTGCCTGGTATAGAGTATTGGTATGAGTATGGTATTAAGTACCAGATTGCCCGCAGTATGTAGATGGGGCGATACCTGTGTCGTACCTGTACTGCAAGGTACCCGCCTTCGATACCCGAGGTCGGAGGTGGCGGCCGATACTCACCCCCGCCTTCGCGTCTGTCGAGAAGCCTGAAACCTGTCTGCTTGAATGCTCTTCAAATCGGCGGCATTGCACTTTATGATTCCAAATTTCAGTTCAACAACTCCAGATTCTTGGCTTCAATGAGGCAGGCATGCATTTTGTTTGATGTCTTACACTCCTTATGCAATTCTGTTGGATTGTTGCTTGTGTTTTTATGTGCATTTCAAGCTTCATTTAGGGTTGCAAAATGTCTGGTTCACAACGTGCGTCAATGGAAGTTGCTGTGAATCAATGTATGGATGTTGGGTTCTCTAATAACACAGTGAATCTGATTGATTCAGATTGCACAGAGACTGTGAATGCAGTGCCAACATTGTCAAATGAAGTGGCTTCAGAGTTCGAGGCTGCGTGGCAGGTTCTTCTCATCGCATTGACAACCAACCGGAATTTTTGGGCACCTTATCACCGACAATCTTTGGTGTGGGCCTTCTTCAAACTGAATGAGCCAGGTGCAAAAGTTGACGTCAAAGCAATCCAGGTGATGAAGTGCACAATCTGTCACCCTACCAATGCGACGTCTTCTTCTAGTTCGCGGAGTGCGACACGCCAGCGAAAGGGTGTCTTGCAATATAATCCTCTGCACGGGTTGACAAGCATGAAGAATCACGTGATGAATGAGCACTCAACGGAATTTCAGAGGTATAAGGTAACAGTGTTGGAGGAGTCGGAGGCAGCGCGCCCAAAAGACGAAGAAGAGGAAAGCTGTGCAGCCTTCGGCCATCACAGAATTTTTCGCCGGACAGAAGTCGTATCATAAAGGTGATGTTCAACAAAAACACTTTCTTGAGGACCTTGTGCTTTTCATTGCTAAGGGTTATGAGACATTGGCGGTGGTGGAGAGCCCTTGGCTGCGCCGATTGGTGATGCGGCGAGATCCAAAGGTGAAGTTTCCAACTCGGAAGGCGCTTGTGCATGAGCACATCCCTGCACTGCTTTCGAAGACCATGGAGCGATATGTGCTTCCTGCAATCGCGAGCTGTGCGACGGCGTCGATTACTTTTGATTTGTGGATGTCGAGAGCTGGCTTCGACACTTTTGCGTTGGTTGTTAACTTTATCGATGATTGCTGGGAACCGCGGCATGTGACAGTTGGTTTATTTGAGGCCCATGATACTTCTGGTCTTGCTATTGCTGAAATAGTTAAACCTCTGCTAGATGAATTCCAGTTGACAAAAAAAATAATTGTTTGGGTCAAGGATGAGGGTTCTAATTTGACTACACTTGAGCGCGCATTGCAGCTCACGGTCTCATGCGATGTACTGGACATTGAGCAACCTTATGCTGGAGCTTGTTTCGGACATGTCATGTCCAAAGCCTATCAATATGCTACAGATGATGACAAAGTTTGTAGGGATATGACAGAATTGTCATTGAGATCTGCTCAAAGTGCATTGCAGTCGTGTATTACGTGGACAAAGAAATCAGGAAAGGGAGGGGCGGAATGGAGGAAAGCCTGCATCAAGGCTGGATTACCAGCGAGGAAGTTGAGAACGCCGGTGAAAACTCGTTTTGCTTCGAAGGTTATTCTCTTCCAAGAAACCTTAGAGTACGCTGATGCAATCAATATTTGCTATGCAGCTCAGTCTCTGAAACTGCAAGCACGAGTGCCAACTGGGGTAACTTGGGCAGTGGCTCGAACAGTCACCGAAACTCTGAATCCGGTTGTGAAGCAATGTGTTCTGAATCAGACAAGGGGCTACTGGTTGTTGTCGGATGCCCTGGCAGCAGCATTGGCGATTTCAGTGGAGCTTCGTGCCCATATCGACCATGTCAGCAACATGAACCCTCCGCTTCAACACGGCGATTTTGATGCCGAGCTCGAGATTTTGAGGGCGAAGATGTCTTTGGAGGCGATGCTTGTCATGAAGCCTTTTCTGTCATTCACCCACACATTCACATCAGAAAATGCTCACAACATGATTGTGTTGATGGTAGATCCCCGCTTCAAGGGCCTGGAATGTGTGATTGCATACACAGGAGTTGAGAAAGCTCGGGCAATTGTACGCGAGTACGATCAGAAGGTGCTCATTCCTTATTTAGTGAAGGTACGATGTCCAAATTCTTTTGCAATTTTGTGCAATTCTTTTGCAATCTTGTGTAGTTCACTATAGTTGACTGTTTGTGTAGGTAGATGTTCGGCCATTTGATGTTGTGGGTGAATGGTGAGGATAAGGGTGGATTTTGTGCCATTCTTGGCTTCTATGGGAGCTGATTGCATGACAGTTGTAATTTATTATTGGTTTTATGAGTTGACTCAATTGGTTCAGGATATTGTGAATGTTTTATAAATGTTTATTAATAGGTTTCCATGATTCATATGTGCTAGCTAATAAAATTGTGCTTAATTTTTTTTGTAGGTGCACAAATTGTTGCATCCTGGTGGAATAGCTACACATGTTGAAGAACCCCCTCTGTCTTCTATTTTGTTTGGAGATGCAGCTTCTCCGGAGGAAGCTTGTGAGGGCACCCTTGTCGCTGAAGTTTCTTTATTTCGACGGCTACAAATTCCGGTTGAGGAGGCAGCCTCACCATTGGCATGGTGGAAGGCAAATGCTACTCGGTTTCCAACTCTTGCATATTTGGCACGGCAATTTCTTGGTATCCCTGGTTCTCAAATTGAGACGGAGAGGATCTTCAGTGTTGCCGGAGTTCTCACAAGTTTGCGCCGTTGCCGCCTTGGTCTTTCGAATGTGAATGGTCTTATCATGATTTATAAGAATTGGCCTACAGATGCGAGAAGTGAATGTGAGGTGGCTTCTACAAATGTGGTGGAATTTCTCAACAAAGAGCATGAGATCCTTGATGACCATGAGGATGAGCTAGAGGAGGCAGGATATTTTGAGAATTAGAGTGCATGGTGATTGTTGTGTTATGATTTCCTCTTTGGTCTATCATGATGTGCATCACAATCTACCACCAAAGGCAATTTTTTGTAAACCATCATACTATATATTTTCATAACCATGCAATTCATTCTTAATCAACCATCATGTTTTCATTCGATTCTTCCTTGCAATCTTCGTGATTTTTTGTATTTTCTACTTGACTGCAAGTACATTCAAGTGATTTTTGTTTTATTCGACACCTTGATTTTGAAGTGGAAAATAGGTCTCTAAAAGGAAAAAGGTAAAAAGGTAAAACAATACAATACCATACCATTGTGCATACTCCACTGGTATCACTATCATGATACTCAATATTGATACCTATACGCTTTATTTTCACAAGATTGATACTCATACTCATACCATATCTATAAAAATACGATTCTTGTGATACTTGGGATCCAACCCGGCTGAAATTTCATAAATATCTGATATTGGTACTAGGTTGGTATCGCAAAATTTTGATATTGGTCCAACACTGGTTAGGACTCATGGCCCCCAATGAGTGGGTTGTGGGTTTTATTCCCCATGTTGGCGTGGTACTCACCACCTTAGTCCACCCAACTATGGTGGGGGGTCCGTGGACCTTGTTGTATGGGTACCTCAAAGCCCTTTGGGGGGATTCCATGTCCGGTATCCTCAAGGCACTAGTGGCTAGCTAGGAACTAGTATAGTGTGTCACTATAGTACCCACCCCGAGAGGGGTTAATAGTCCTACACCACTGGTATTATGCCCTGAGGGTTTAATGCCAAGGGTGGGTCGAACGGACATTCCAATCACGCTGATCACATGGTCAGCGTTTCTTCTCTTCTCCTTCACAACCACTACGGGAATCGTGGTTCTGTATGGTTGGTTACCTTTTCACTTGACAAGTTTGAGATCTATGAATATGGAATTGGAATTCTATTATTGTAGTAGATCACAAAACCGTCTGATGGAAGAGAACTTATCCATAACATTATGAAGTGCACTCTCTTTAAGTTCCATTTTGGTTAAACCTATGCAGAATATTGTAGTCGATTCATGGAGATGCACATAGTGTTCGTAGATCACTTCAAATTCATGCTGAAAGTTTTCAGTGTCATGAATATATTTGGAATGATGTGAATATTATTCTCTAAGAAAGAGAGGAGACATGCCACAGTAAAAACAAGTAAAGTCATTGGGTTTCGTATATGTATCAAATGGTGAAAACGACTAGAACATTACATTGTTTAGAAGGTTGTCATGTCCTACTTGTCCCATGAAACATATGCAAGTTGGTGCTTGGATCTTTACGCACAAATTTCATTAATAAATTTAATAGATGGGGGAAGATAGAAATACAAGTGCTTGAGCAAATCCTACAATCAACAATTGAGAGGATACGTGTAGTTAGGTTTTTGCTATCACTTAAACTAACTCAAGGAAAACAACTCGAGATACAAGGTCTCGGGGAAGACTAATCTATTGTTTATAAGGATCAACGTCAATTGGATTAAGGTTTTTAGCAATAATCTATGTTTTTAACTCCTTCGTTCCCTCTAAATAAAGCTTAGTTCACACTCTTATGATTCATTGATGCCTTCTCAGTCGTGTGTGGTTTTTTCCTACATGTGTGGACTCCTGTCACTGTAATTACATGATCCTTTATGTCAATTATGAAGCTCCAAAGCTTGGCAAGTAATCAGTGGCTCATAGTCAACACAATGTCCAGGGTAATATCTTTTGAGTTATTGCATAGTCTTTAATTGCCATGAAATATGCTTTTGAAAATCTCAAAGTTAAGTTCTCATAATCAACTTGCAACCAACATGCAACTCTCCATAACTGTAATCATCACCTTCATCTTCCGGCGGACTTGGCAACTGATCTCAAGAACCACCCACACGGGCTAATAGAATAACAACGCATCAACAACATAAGTTATATCCTTTGTTCATATGATTTAGCCCAATTTTAGTTAATCAAACAATTTTCATTGGTCACAAATTTACCTTAGTGAGGTAAGATTTTTCCTCTCTCAAGGTAGTGTCCTTGGTAGCCTATAGCTTGCCCAAAACAACTTTATCCCTTGTCCTCTCTCCATATGAATTCATAACCTATTTTAACAAGGTACAGTAGCCCTACTAGACTATATCCTAGTAATGTTCTTACCCTCTAGTAACATTTTTTCACTCACCTAGCTAACTTCCATCTCTCGGCCTATGTCTTCGCTATGGCCTATCCTATCAATGTCCAATAATAATAATTATGCCCATTCCAAACCTCTTTGAGTATATTCACTTCTACTTTGGTTATTTGCCTTCCATCCCTCTGTACGAATTAAGTTCCACTCGACTCATCATTGGTCTAGCCATTATTTAGTCTTCAAAAGGGTATTGCTCTTTCATTAATTTTTTTTAATTCTCCATCTTCAAGTGACCCCTTCACCCCTCACGCATTCTTCGAGGCTATTGCTCTCCCTATACGAATTAGACCTTACTTTCTTAGCATGCTAGGTGTAATCAACTCGGGCTTATTGCCATGAACCCTCTGTCCCAAAGTACTTAGGCTCTTAGGGTATGCATTCCTACCTCTTCACTCTCCATCTATCGCCATGTTTTCTTCAATTTGCACAAGCTTTAAACATATGCTTATTTTGCTCCAATGCAAGTGACTCCCATATTGTTTTACTCGTGACTACTCTCTAATACACAACAATAATCAAAATCTCTCTCTCTCAATTGACATTATCTTTGAATAATCCTTGTTCAATCTCACAACTCTTCTGGCGTATTGCCAAGGATTTATTCATGTCCACTCAACTTTAACTCTAATTATTTCTCATCTACTTGCTGATACTCTAAACATCTGACTTACTCAAAACAACAATCATGGCTAACAAGCTTCCGTCCAACTTACCTCTTCATTAGAGTATCACCCATAATTTATTCCTACAGGTTCAACTTCAGTCCTCGTGAACTTTAATCATATTTCTCAAACTTGAAATGTTCCACTCACTCAAAGTCATGTTTATGGCCAATATTGTTACACAAGATCTTTCATTCACTTTATAATACAAACCACAACTATTGAACTTTCACTTAAAGGCATCCATGTTATTGGTCATCATTATTGTGTAGTTCTTCTCAATGTTAGAGTATCCGAGAATTTCCATAGTCCAAATCACTTGGCTCTTGTCATACTAGCTTCCTATCATCAAGCATCTCACTCAGGATTCACCCAATGCTTACACACCCAAACCCAATCACCAAGCTTCGGCATTCACATAAAAATCTAGTGTTGTACTATGTTGAGACTATGCCTTATTCTACTTGTGAAAATAGCCTCTTTTTGCCTTGGCCAACCTTCTCCTTATTGAGTCAAGAGGAAGGAGAAGATGGTTACAGGCAATAGCCTTCTAATCCTATTATGAATGAGATTCCAACTATCAAATGATGAATGAAAGCCACCAAAAGTTGAGAATTGGCCACTTAGGCTAGGCTATGGCCCAAAAAGAATGGATTACAATCGCTCATCCAAGAGCATAAAGATTATGAGAATTTGTCACAGTCTTTTGACCTGTGGGATGCGATATCATCCTAATTCCAAAACTTGTTCACAAATTTATTAGTTTTGTCCAAATCACCAACAAGAGTAGGTGGAGGACTTGTTGTTTCCGCAGCTCGTCATCCACTCTCCTCTCATTGGTTATGTAGTCCATCAATTGTGTACTGTAAGGAGGTTGACCCTCCTTATTTAACATTATATTCTATGACTAAAGACAACATACATGAGTTGATTAGATAGAATATGCAAAACACACACGTTCATCATAATGGACTCTTTGCTTAAAAGGTCAACTTTAGGTGCTCCATATGTGTGCTTCCAAAACACATCTGTCACATGTTTCACTTCGTCTCAATCATAACAATTTTGAATCAGTTGTTTCTTGCTAAATACATATGTTGAGAGCATTGAATCTGTACAGGTCTACGTTGTTTGAACTTTTGGTGAGAAGCTCAATTCAAGAGAATTGAAAGGGCCTACGTGTTCATATAAAGAGAGATGCCAATTTTTTATGCTTTGAAATTGCTATTTTGGATACGACAAGAGTAGCCGAATTGTCCTTGGAGTTGGAAGTGCCCACAATGAGTTGCATACCTTAGGTAGATAAAGCTCGAACCAAAATGCTCGAAGACAATGATTGAGATGCCAATCAAGTCATATGCCATCACTTTATGGTCTCTTCTTAGGGCTTGGAGGAGGGATTCGTGGGTCTATGTTAAAACACGTCCATTGTGGATGAAGAGGCTCTCGTAACAAGAGGTCCCGGGCTAATAACCAATTCTAATTGAATCCCATTTGACGAATTTTGGGGTCTATGATGCTATCTACTGGATCGGATCTTCTTGAAACAGTTGATTCTAGACTATCTAATATGTCATTGTGTTTTTACCTTCCAAATGGATGAGGTTGCGTAAACACTACAAACTCCTAGTTGGTTAGGGGTTGCCTACTATGCAAACAACACTACAAGCATCACATGTTGTTGCCATTGGTTTTATAACGTATAAATTACATGTCCAAATCTAATGCACCAGCAATTTGGATGCCTACATGTACCTTGTAGAGCAACGGATAACCAATGGCAACAACTTGTGATCCTTATAGTGCAACTTATGGTATATTCGCTCCCAACTTATCACATCACTTAGTATGTACCATTGTAACCCGTGTTAATCTTCAAGAGGCCACTCTATAATTTAGAACTAAAGATAGGTCACTACTTATTGCAAGTGCCACATGCACGATTTGAGGAAGATACTTTCAAGAATGCTTCCAAAGATATTTTTCGACCACTTTGCTTTTCGAGAGCAGTTTACATGTATATCCGTGGGCACACTAATTGGACGATTTGTGTAGTTTACGGTTTCCAAAGCGCATTTTAAATGCACCTTTGTTTTGTTGGAGTTCCCGACCATGATGCCCTCCCTCGGGTGAAGTTATAATGTAGACCCCCCACTCACGATGCATGCCACCTCCTCCTTCGAGCCTATCCCCGATCGATGTCCCACCTTTCAAGCCTACCTTACCTTAGTTAAACCCTTCTTTCTCACTCGGCGCCTTTTTGAAGGGCCCTTTGCGTCTTCATAAACACCACTCAAAAGCTCACTCCCGACTCACCCAAGTTGGTGTACAGTCCACCCTCTATAAATGTTACACCTATAAGTGTTAACCCTCTCTAAATGTTAACTTTCTTCTACTCCCCACATATTGCACACTATAAATGTTAAACGTGTTAACTGTTAACAAAATGGTACTCCCTTCTTTGTAAATTTGACTCTATAAATGTTAACGAATGAAATACAACCATAATATGGATGATAAAAACTACACATCCAAGAATGGAGGCACAAGAGTATGTGCAATACGAATTAGACTTTGATTTGAACAATCCATATGAGGTCACCGAAGAGGACGTATGGGATGTTTTAGGCTCTATTGGTGGGACTTCTAATGTCTCAGATGATGATTGTGAGGGAGAGGAGTGTGAGGTGGAACCCATTCCATCTTATAGTGACTTGCAATCTAGTTTTGGTACCATTAGAAGGTACATGGAATCACGTTCATGTGATGTGTCCAAGTATGTGGGTTTGTTGGTGCAGATTGAGAAATATTTGCAAGTTGTGTAAGCAGATGAATCTCACCAAAGAACCATTGATTCATACTTCACCCGTAATTTGTAAACTTGATATTGAACAAAGTTTTGATTGGGTTTGCAATTTTATGAATGGTATTCTCTTACAAGGACTCTTCACAATTGCTTATATTTATAAATGTTAAGATTTGTACATTGCTCAAAAAATTAATTTTATAATTGTTAATTGTTAACACCTCTATAAATGTTAACTTTGATCCACTCCCGATGGTTAACATTTATAGAGGGTAGACTGTACTATGGTATGGATTCATCCACTAGGGCGATGATTTGCTATAGACTAGTAGAGAACCACAATAAAGAGCATGAAGTGCTTTCGTCCACCAATGAGAGTGCTCGAAGTGATATGGCCACAAGCCCTTCGTCGAGTGTGTGAAGTGGCCGTAATATCTCGGTACGAGTGTGTCCAATAGTGTTACGAGGTGTATGTTGTGTTACACGATGGTCCACCATTTGACTAAAGTGTACATAAATGACACTGTACATTAGTATGCTTGAGAGTGTCTTCTTCTTGCATACTGAACTACAAATACATGACACTTGGCATCAATATGTGTAATAACATCTTCCCCTTGCATGTTAAAATGCAAAACTATCATCTCAAGTATTCCAATGTGCCACGTTAAATGTCACATGGTAAATACAAACTTCATTTGACAGAGTTACATATGTTGACTAATATTGGCAATCAGCGGGTGTGACACTTTGAGACCAATAGGCATCAATTTAGGCCTTGTGTGCAAATAGTGTGTGTGACACTAAATACCATAAACGGTGTGAGTTGGTGAGGTTGAACAAGGAGGAATCAACAATAAACCTATAAGGTGCATGTTTTTTCACCACGCTTCCCAAGATGGGTATTGGGAAACGAGATCGGAGTTTGAACTTGTGAATTGAATGGTGCGATGAACATTGAGAACATTCCCATGCCCGTCGAGGCCTATCTTCTTTGTCACTCCAATATTGGAACAATCCAATACTTTTCGCTCCATATGACAATTTCTAAATGCTCATCACCATGATGACTCATACATTGCACACCACTTGGAAACATAATTATTTAGTGACGAACATGGTAGTACCAATCCACGGACGTACTCAATATTGAGAACTTGGAGGTAAGTTGGTGGCCTCCACGTGGCTCTTATCTATTTCAATGTGAACTTTCATGTGAGCATACTACAAGAAGCTTCGACTCACTACACTAAATACGAACACATACACTAAATATCACTAACGCTATGAAAGTAAGTAACATTAAATGTAAATTCAAACACTAAATATCAACTATGGTAATATGTGGAAGTTACATGCATGAATTTAGTGTTAGTAAGGAGATGGAAAAATAAATAAATAACAATGATAAAAGGAGAAGGGAGGTGGCAGTAGGGAAGGTGGCGGTGCATTTATGTCTAGCATTAATTATCAAAAAATTAAAAATGAGTGTTAAGCAAGATGGGGTAGTAACAACACTAAGGACATGTTTAGACTTGGGGCCAAGGCCATTGTGAACGAAGGCCAATATGTCCCATGTGGCATGCAAATGGGTCCCCAAGGCCATTAATAAGAAAGTAACCTAACTCCATTCATTGCTTTCATGTGTAAACCTATTTAGGTGGGGTTGGGGCCATTTGGAGGCTGCAATTATGAGAGGGTTATGAGAGGTTCCAACGTACTCATGAACTATTCTATGGATAATGATTAAAGTATAATAAATTTAGAATTTCTCCCCTCCTATTCAATGCTCAAAGAATAAACTACTACAAGCAAATAAAAGCTTTGACAATGGCCTCAACTAGAGGGAAAGAGTCCACAAGGTTGGGAGCTATCTTTTCCAAGGCTTGAGGCCATTGTCATGATGAATAAAATAATTTATTTGTTAATTGGCCCCAACTCATGGTGTAAACTTGAAGAGGCGAGTCCCAGCCTCTCTACTTATGAGAAGAGTGGATTTCCTTCACCCCAACCCATTTTTGAGCCTTGACTCCAAGTCTAAACCCGCCCTAAATGTAATCAAACAATAAATATCATATCTAGTGTATTGTAAGCTATCTTTACTATGTTACTTCTCTAGGTCCAAGATAACCCTAAACTACCATATGATAGTAGAGAAGTACCCAAACTGAATGGGATGGTTGGCGGATTGATTTTCGGCCATTAAATTGCCTCTCAACTTGACGGAATAAACTAGCCAGGTGGTCAAGCGTCTCATGTCTTTCAGAAAAAACAAAAAGAATTATGTTACTCGTCACTAAATATCTCAAATAAAGAAAAACCACAATATTAGAAAGAAAAAAACCTAGGCATATTTGTATAAGATTCTTTCAAAAAATGATCTTATTACCGATGTCATTTGATCTTAGGGATAGAGTATTCATATTTGTCCATGTTTCTTGATTTCTCCTCTTTTTTTTTGCTTTTATCAAAGTGATGAATTATTGAAAAAATTAAAAATCTAAGATAAGCTTGAGAGTTGGATGACAACAACCTTGAGAAATGGTGTGAATGAGGGAGATTTCACCTTGATCATAGTCGCGAGCTCATGTATAAATCCAAGACGTGTTTACTGAGCAGGACTATAAGACATGTATTATTGTCTCATGTCGGAGATGGCCCCTATTTAGTAATTAAGAAGCTTGATGAATAAGAGCATGACAAAATAAATATTTTGTTATGTTCACGACAAATTGTATTGTAACCTACAATATTTGGACACGATGTGGTTACACAAATGTCATGAACATGTATTTGAGTCCCAAGAGAAGAGAATGTGTCCTTTGCACCTAGATACGCATCCTAATTGAAGTATGAATTGGATCATAAAAGAAGAAGAATTAGAGTGGCATGAACATAGCCCATAACATCCACATGAGAATAGCAATGGTGTAACATGGACATCCAATTAAAGATACAATAGTTGTTAACTATGGCCCTTGGGAAGAGACCTAGTGTTGGTCTATGTAATGGGTCAAAGTTTGGCAGCCAGTAGAAATCATCCACATGCGTGATGTGATTCGGAAGTGTTAGTGGAATCCCTTTGCAAGTGATTATTGATTTCAGGTGATCTCTCAAATGAGCCAAAGCTTGGCCTTGGTTAGCGCACCAACTAGAACTAGCCATGTGTGCATGGTAATAATAGGTCAAAGCACTCTTGCGACTATCCACTTGTTGGAAATGCTTTTATTATTGCTATTGTGATTTTTTTTGCCATTTGGATTCACTTGGTGCTCATTGCAAGTCCTTGGATGAATCTCATTAATACGAACCAAAGCTAACCCTAGTGAACTTGCTAATTTTGTTTTCTTTCTTATGTGTCTTTGGGATATTCCATATATGAATGGGCATCTTATTAAACGAGCTCCCAAACTCTCATGACAATACCCAAAACAATTTGTTTGATTTTCCATGCCAAAGACCATTTTTGATAATTTCATTAATAATATTTTTAGAAGGTGATTTGATTTTTCTCAGAGGTGGAAGCTAGCTCGTTATTCATTCATGTATAAGGGTCGTTTTACACACACGACCAATGACAGTGAGAAAATTTAAGATACGATTATCGTGGTCATGGTTAGCGGTTCAAAGACCATGACTAAGAGAAACCCACATCACATTTTGAGATCTTTGGTCACATGTCATAGTGTAGCACGGACTTGGACTTGGACAAAGTGGCTTTATTGAAAACGAAAAGATATGTTATTAATAATTACAAAATAAACCAAAAATAAACCTCATAATATTACATAATCATGTGTTGCTAAAGATATAAAATTTCTTTGATATGGTTGCCCTTAAGACACCGTACCTCAATTCTCTCAGTACAAAATTTGGGGTAAGCACCAAGTAATATTCATTTATGGACATTTAGGATGTCATGTCATTTTCTCATTCATTTTCTGGTGTACCCGTTTGTGGTCAGTTTTATTTCAAGTGACATTATGAAAAACAAAGTGGGACTGCCACTCATCTCTCAACCAATGAGAGATTCTGGAAACATGTGGTCATGGTCGTTGATCATTGTGTAAGCCGGCCCTAATCAGATGTGCATGTTGTATTTTAAACCTTGCATGACGCCTCTGTTAAAAAAAACATGTATCTATTGAACAACTTAAAAAACCAATATGCAATCAAAAGCATAAAGTAGAATGACTTTTTGCGAAGTGGTGTTCACATGATAGTGATTTATGTGAATCTCACAAGTACACTAAATGGAAGACTACCACAAGCTTTCCATGCACATTAATGTATTTTATCCTCAAATTTGTTAATGTGTGTATTATCAAAATACTAGGTCTTATTTTTTTTTAAATCATTATACGGTGAGTAGGGCATTAATTGGAAGCCTTCATAAGATGTTGATGATAGGTATTAAAAGAAAGCTCAAAGTTAAATCACATGGCAACAACAAAGAATGACAAAGAGACAAAGACTCATGACCCCCAAAACATGGTAACGATCATTACTATGTAATAATGACTCGGTGATACAAAATAAGAATACGATTCAATACTTTGACCTTCACCCATTCTATTGGCCTTGGGTTGGATCACATTGTCATTCGGCTGGGGCCCGCCCCTCCTATGCCTCCTTCACTGTCTGCATTCCCGCACATGCATGGGAACTCTTCCCAGTTGGGAACTAATGTGATAATACCGGATCACTTAAGCTATTAATTAAGCTTCTTTGGCATGTGAAGGAACTCCATCAATTAACTTGGGGAGAATGAAAGTGATGTCAACTTGAATATTTGTAATTTTGACCGGGTATTGTCACATTGATTCCCAACGAGGAAGAGTTCCCACGCAGGTGCGGGCAGGAAGACCGGGCAATGAAGGAGGCATGGAAGGGTGGGGCCCAATTGAATGAAGATGTGATCTAACTTGGGGCATTATATTGTAGGAAGGTTTAATTTTATTTATTTTTGACACAAATTGAAAAAATAATTACAAAAAATGAACCAATTACAACCACCCCAAGAGAACTATTACAACAAATAAGAGTTTTCAAATTCACAATCGCAATCGATTAGCAACCATCTCAAAACACTTGAGATCATTGCCTAAGTGGAACGTACATGGCCACATTTGGTATAATAAATGCTTTCATAAATGCACTTTGTTTGTTGTGATTGTTTGTGTTACTTATCTTGCTTTGTAATGCAATTGTTTATTGGAGGGGGTGTGATCTTTAGATGCGGCCTCACAACTTCCTTTTGTGGTGACAATAAACCCGTATATTTAGTATAACTGAACATTTTTTACGAAATCATGAGTTTTTGTGAACTCGATTTAAGGGGAAAATCCATCACTAGTGTAAAATTTCAATTTATTTGAGTTTCATTGGAGTGATGTGGATCCTTGGTGATTATATTGATGTAATGCTATTGGTAAATGACGAGGACAAAAACTATTGATTTTCTTAAAATTTTAAGTCTATGTAATCAAATCACGGTTAGATCACTCTAAGGCATTTTTGTGCACCACGTGCGGCTGGGGGGTTTTTTTTTGTTTTGGGGCTATTTACCTTCAAGGGTTGAATTAAAACCTCCCTATAATTACTTAAATTAAAAAAATGGCCCATTTGTTTGCACCCTTCCATTACTTATATTGTCCAAGTCACTACAATTTTTTATACTCTATATTCCTTTTAAGTAATAAAAGCTAATCTACTTCCTAACGCAATTGATGAGTGTTGAGGGAAAGCATGGAAACAAAGAAGGGTGCAAGCATCCCCGTGAGTCCTAAACCCATTTACATACCATACTAAACACACCTTCTAGGATCCTTATCTTCAGCCCCTATATTAATTTTACAAAAAAATAATGGCCCACGTTTTATATCCATCTAACTTACTTATAATGGGATTGTCTACATTTTAATGGCCCCTTCATTATTTGGAATTCCTTTATAATTTCTATTTCAAATGATTTTAATCCTCTCTATATTATGCCGCACGTCGTTTTTATAATGCACTAAGTGATCTACCCGTGTATCAAATGATGAATAACGAATCCTAATCAACACCTCTATTTTTTTCATACATAATTTTATTGGAGGATTTGATTGTACAATTTAACATGTGGTAATTTGGGATTGGCCTTGGTCTGATTCCACTTAAACATCAACCAATTCTCAAAAGACCCTCGAAACACGTTTTTATAACACATTTTAGAATGTGCACGGACTTTTTTGCCCTTTTGAGGCTTAAGCCTTAAACATCAAAGAATCTATGGTTGGGCTTTGGTAATAAGAAAATCAAGCTTTTTATTTAAATTATTTGGTATTAGAGAACATACATCATTGAACTTAGCTCGTTCTTTGAAGAACATGTTTTAATTGAAGAATTAAGTCGACATTAGGGTGCAAATGTGGTGAAATATGCGAAGGAATGCAACATACACTTCTATGCAGTATGATGTAGAATAATCTACCATTTTGTCAACCATGATTCCATTTTTTGCTATCTCAAAATTTCTTACGCATTTGAAGGGCAATTTTATCTTAAAAGGGGAGGACAAACATGCTCATTGCTTTGTATAGCCCTGAAAATCAACACCTAAATAGAGGTCAAAGACCCTTAAATAATTATTCTAAGAATCATCAACAACATGCAAAGGACAAGTTTTCCCACTACCCCCATGAAATGTGTTGAGATTTGAAATCTACATATACATAAGTTTGACCCCAATGAGATGATTTTATCAAATGGGTGACATCTTTATGTGAATGGTTTATGAATACATGTAATCAAAACATCATACACGATATTTTGGTATGTCAAAATGTTAAATTATAACTTCTAACTATATAAACATTTCCCCTAATGCAAAAACATACTTAAAGGTTGAAAGTCTTTCATCTAAAGTCATCTGAATTCACAAATCTACCATTGACGTTCAAGGGTTGAGCACACGCTGATATCCATGGATGGGGTTGTTGTTTAATATGGTAAGGTAGATGACTAAGGCTAGCGTGGACACCTCCAACCTTGTGAAATCATCCCATAGATGGGTTCGAGCATTAATGCTTGAGTAGGTTAGCAACTGCGAATCACAACCAAAGAATTTGAAATCGGGGTTCAGGAATGTGTTGATCTAGGATTCTCTACTTCCCAATCTGGTGTTATAGGGGGAAACTCTTTTGTTGTTAAAGGTTGTGTAAATGCTCAACATCACTAGCAGATTCTATATGGAGTCATGTGCTAATGTAAACCAACTTCATTGCCAATATTGATTGTGTCATGTCTCTAAAGTGGTCCATGGGTAAGATAAAATGTTGCCGAACTACACTAACTTTGATATTTAGTGTCATATGGTATTTAATGTCATTGTGGTAACCTTTCGGATGACATTTTAAAATAAATAAGTGAATAAATATTGTCACAATGGATGACTTCATCCATTGGCCATAACACTACAATGTAACCTCGTTAATATGACGCTCATTTATACAACACCCTCAACATTACAACACATTTTTGTGAGACCAAACTTTTTAGTTCAAAATTCTCTCTTTTATATGACCATGCCACTTGATAATGTGACATTTAGAATCTTTGTTTTGTCATATTAAAGAGGTAGTTAATGCTTAAATTCCTTTCATTTATGTTATGTATATCTAAAATACATCCATTTTAACTTGGCAACTACTCGGGAACTTCACTTGTCATTGGGAACTTAATGATAGTTAGAATTACAAGTGTAGAATGGACATGGTTAGGGTTAGAGAGGCCTCTTGCCTAGTACATTGCTTTGGGAACCAATTGTGCACAAGACTTTGATCTTAATGTTGATCTACATTCAATAGATGTGGATGGTGTTGCTCCACCTACAATAAAGTTTGGTGATGCTAAACGTCATGCATCATCGTTGTCTAGTTTCTTATTAAAGAGCTCTTCATATTTTGGTGTTAGTGAAATTATTAGTTTTTCAAAAGTTAGTAGGAAATTTAGATAAGATGACAATTGCTAACTTGGGTAGGCAACACCAAAGATATTTGGACTCTTATTTCAAGAGTTCTTGAGAATATTTGTATTTGTTTGGAGTTATAAGTTATTATTTCATACCATCTATATATTTTAAAGCTCATATTACTTATGTTTTCGTATTCCCTCAATAATACAACAACTTTACGCTATTTGTCATATTAATGAGAAGACGACACCTCGACAATATGACTTCTTTTGTGTTTCCCAAATGTGTCAATACTAGAGAGGGAGAACAATACCTTTTTTTTGTCACCAACTTGAGATGAAATATTGTCATGGATGATTGAAATTTGGATGAAAAATCACTTGGTAAGTGACAGTAATTTGCAACACTGTAACTCTACAGTCCCCCCCCAAAAAAAATTACAAAGAAATGACAAATATTGTTGGGTTAACATTTAGTGTTGGTGACACTATATTGCGGTTTAAATTTGTATTGAGCAAGACGATTAGAATTGGTGACACTAAATATCATATTTAGTGTTGTAATGTATTTTTTAAGCAAGTAAAGATGTTAATGTTCCATAATATTCAAACAACCAATTCGACCTTTGTTGGTAAAAAAATGAGATGTATTGTAAACTATTGTAGTGTTACATAATTTCAAATAGTAAATGACACTAAATGTCATATTTAGTGTAGCTTTTCATTATAGACTACCCACAATGCAAGTTAGCTGGCATGCCACATGTTGCCTCCTAATTAACCCACTTCACACATAAAAATCAAGCGTGTCGTAGTTCAGTGGATAGCACTCCTAATTATGGAGGATGGTGGGTGTAGTTTGAGTTTTGCGAAAGGTGACTAACCCATATATCATCAAGGTGGCAGCTAAATCAATATGTAAGATATTACTCACCCGCCAAATTGGAGCAATTTTCTTACCGATTAGGCCCCAAAAATAGGTATATGATTAAGGAAGCTAATTGAATTGGCCTCGTCTACCTCGCTACACTGTTTATGGTACTTAGTGTCACGTACACTATTTGGGAAGGGCCTAAACTAGATGCTTGGAGGTCTGGACGTGTCACGCCCACTAAGTGCCAATATGACTCCATTCGTCAACATAAGTAACTTCCTCAAGTGGAAAAACATCTTCATCGTGTCATTTAGAGTAGCACATTGGGATACGTTTAAATGATAGTCTTGCGTTTTAGTACACAAGGGGAAGATATTTTTGAGCTTACTAACATAACATTATTAAGATCCATACTAATATTCCACAAATTATTCCCTTATATTCCCCACATTCAATGTGAATGGGGGAAATACCAAGAAATATTGTGCGGGGTACTATCAATCCTACAAAACACTATTATGGATATGAATAATGTCACGAATGGTAAGTGTTGTATGTTTACATGTTAGTATGCAAGTGGAAGATATTCTTGAGCATACTAGTGGCAAGTGTCACGTGTGTACACTTTAGTCATCTTGTAGACCATCGTGAAACATAGACATCCACCTCGTAACACTATTGAGCATGCTCATGCTAAGATAATAGTAGGTGCACTCGAACGCCAAGCGTTATGAGATGACACTTATGGTAAAAGTTGTAAATCACCATTATAACCGTGCATATGCTTCAAAACATGGTAAGTGACACTATTTCGCATGTGACACTAGACACCATAGCGGAACCCTAGTTATTGTCTAAAAAACTCATAAGAATGAGATGAACTCGGCGATCCTCCTCCTCAAGACACACACGCCCCCCAAAACACGAAAGAATTGCCCACTCACCCACTCCCACTAAAGAATTCCATTCAAGCTTTATGATATAATAATAAAGAGCATGTCCCTTGAGGCCACCATGGACGTCCGGGCAAGCATGAGTTCTTTAAGGGAAGGGACGGTGAGGAGAAGGTGCCACATGTAGAGAACTAGATCCTTTCCAAGCTGGCACTCATTTTAGTTGCGGAAAAACCAGAAACGCTGGCCCAATCGGATCCATCCACGTGTCCGTCTCGCTTCGCCTCTCTCTCTCTCTCTCCTCTCTCCTCTCTCCTCCTCGTCGTCTCTCTCTTCCCATCCCTGTGCGCCATTCCTCGGGAGCCTCTTTTGCTCTCCCTCACCTCCCCTCGTCCATCCCTGCATTTCTTCTAAGTTCTTTCTGCCCCGCCCATTCCCATCCACAAGGTACTGACTCCCCTCGTGCTCACAGATTTTTTTTTCACTCAAAACGCCGCTCTGCCGACCGATTTTTGCATGGGTCAAACAACCCTGTGGCGGCTGTCATAAAATTGTAGGTTGCAAAGTCGCAGAATCGCAAAGTTTTGGTGGGCAATATTCTATGTGTGTTGTTGTTGCTGCTGCTGCTTGCATACACATTCCGTGAGGCGGCCACTCTGCGCCCCTTTTGTTGCATGTTGCGGGACTCGGATTTGGGTGCTTCAGTCAGTAGTAGAGAAGGATAGGTTCCGCGAGGTTGCAAGAAGGTGGCTGAGTGTGGAAGGCGTGCATTCCAGGTGGGTTGCATGCGGTAAGCTGGAATATGTATTTGGTTGTTTCTCTTTGGGGGGTTTTTATTTTTACTTGTTATTTTCCTCTAACCCGCCGTTTGAGGGTGATGAGCGGTGAATTGATTTTTTTTCTCGAAGAATAGTGATGGTGATGATGGTCTGATCGTGTCTTATTATCATTGTTCCAGCAATGAGCCTCTGATGTTTATATCACAGAGGGGATCATGTGCAATGCAATGAGACCACTCAATAATGGTTGGGTCGGTTTAGACAAGGAAAGCCTCTTGGGGTGGAACTTGTTTCGAGACATGTATGTTGACGTCATGGGCATTAGGTGGACAAATACTGTGCAGCAAGCATCCATCTTGTATAGCTATATCCTCTCCTATGTGCGTTTGTATTTGCAAGAGTTTTCTGTATGTCCTGATATATCTTTGTGCAAGGCTGCACAGCTATGGATAGTTGATGAATCAGGAAGAATGGCGAGAGATTTGGTGTTTAACTTCCTATCCTGTTGGACTGTGAAGAAAATTACTGTCTCAATATCCGGAGTGCATCGGTCTCGTAATTCGCGTGATGAGTCCGTATGTTATGTTATTTTATGTTATGATGAATACGGTGACCTTTGCTAATCCAATCTTGGTTTGTTTCCTTGCGGGTGCAGGATGGAGAGCTTGATAAGTATGAGTAGTGGTAATTAACACAGAAGGAGAGCAACTTTGTTGCAAAAATTTGTCGACTCTCTAGCACAAGGTTGTGATCACAGGCTCAGATTGTCTGTAGACTGATCTGAAGCAGGAAGGTGTATGGCCAGTTTCTTTCATGCTCGTCAGGCAGGCGACCTCGCTCTGGGCAAGCCTGCTCTGGGGCGGTTTTTAAAGAGCTCCAATGTTGGGGAGGCGCTACGAGCTTTGAAGAAAGGCAATGACCTCGACCTAAGCTTGTGGGAGGAGCTTTGCCCTCTCACAGAGAAACCCATCAAGGCTCCATCACCACATGGCGGTGGTGCTGGGGAGGTCGTCATTGACATTCCTCAAAAACCACAGGCCGAGAGCCATGGGCATGATTCCGAGCACCTGAAGGTGAGAGTCTTTCAGGGGTCATCTCAGTAGCAGTTTGAGCTTCTGTACAATAAGAGTTATCTTCTAACTCAACAAGGCTTTAGGTCGGGAGTTGGTTGTGATGCATACAACATCTTCCATGTTATATAAGTTTTCGGTGCATGCTTGGAGGTACGTAGTGTGGAGGTTTGAACGAAGAACATATCGATTCTTTGAGGGTCAAACTTGTGTTTTGGGCATGCGAAGAGGTGCTAAAATGAGTTTGGCCCTAACCGGAATAAGTTGCCCATTCCTTCAAAATCAATCACTACATAGGAGCCTGTACCACAAGTGGAAAGAAATTACTGAGATTGTATGCAGAACAACCAACGGAAAATTATAGGGGACGAACTCCGGATGAAAGTCCCATTAAGTTAATGTGCTAAATTTGTATATTTATTGGGTGGATGTGATTGTCCGTCATTGTTCTTCTGCTTCATACTGACTCTCGAGTCTGCTGATGTTTCTGCATAAACAGAAGGACGAGAGATTATGGCGATGTGTGGGAAAGGTGGGCATGGCAGATATTGTCTGTTTCCTCGCTCGTGATGAAAGCTTGGCCAACCTGAGTTCCGCTTTGAAGACCCCTTTGGCCTCTCTTGTCGGCGAGAGTGCCTTCGCTGTGAAACACGTGGATTCTCAAGCAAAGTAGGTTATCATTCCTTCCCTTTCTATCCAATTTATGGCCTTTGGTTGTGCAAATATGAAGGATACACTATATGTTAATGTCTGTCTTATGCTTACCTCTGCCGAGACCTAAACTGGAAAACACTTTCTTGTCATTGTACCCTGTCTCTTGAATTCCTGTCATCGAGTGTGAATTCGAACGCTTTCTACCAACTGAGAAACAACGGATCACCACAGAATGCTGGTATATAAGTATCCTACATACAAGCTAGTGTCCCAGCCTGAAGGTTTTAAAGTTGATCAGCACATCTGTACGAATTGGGAAGACAAAGCATTTAGATACAGTGTGGGTCCCTTTCATCTACGTGTGTACATTTATAGACAAATACACGCACACACGAGCACTCATATATATAAATAAATAATATATGTATGTCTATCTCTATATATATACATACATACATATATATTTATCTCTATATATAGACATAAATATATGCACGCGACAAACATTTTCAAATCTTAGGAAGTATGTTCTGTTTTAGGTGTCCTTGTCAACTAGTCCAGGTGGTGTGACGTGCCTTGATTGTAGTTTATAGGTGTTTTCCTCGGGAAGAGGCGAAGCCGGTGGGCCCTTTTTAGATTGCGTACCTTTTTAGCCCAGGCTCTACCACCCACTCCCTTTCCCCTCAGGAATATATTACAAAATAGTGATTTGGCCGGGTGAAACGGGACATTGAAAAGAGGAGCCAACATCTACAAGAAAAAGGATGCGAACATTAAGCTTACTGTAGTTTCTGTGCTCAAGGTGGCTCCGATGCTAGAGTCCACTCACTAAGTTACTAGTCAACTGTGGTGCAGTGGTACCTTGACACCAGCTTCTGCATTAGTAAGCCCATGTTGGCTTAGGGTTTTAACCTTCAACAGGTACTTTTAGGGATTTTTTTTGCTGTAGTAACTCCTATGTCAGATGACGTTGAGGAGGGCAATCCATTAAGTTTGACAAGGCTAAATGAGATGAGGAGGATGCAGTTTTGTTAAGCCGTGTAGTTTGAAAGTATTAGGCTATAATCAGATGCGTAACTGACCAATTGATACTTAAGTAAATCCATTTGAAGAATTAGTGCGGCTAGTCGTACAGGTTACACGGGTCACCTGTTGATCGAGGGTCGTTTGAGTGCCAGCATGAGGTGAAGTGAAGGGTTGCGGGACATCATTTCAAGTGGGAAGAACTCAAAGTTCGTGATGGGTAGACCGTTTTAGGAACTTATTCAAAAGAAAACATCTGTATATGGAACCTGTAAACTACTCTACTCAGGCATATTATGTTTCTGTTATTTGGTAGCAACATGTAGAACAGGAATAACAATAACCAGCAATGTCACTCGGTATCAAATCCAGTCTAATTATGTAAACAATGGGCAATGTTGGACTGTAAAGGGTGAAGGTCTGGAGGGTTCTGATTGTGTTTCTGTCTTTTCTTGTAGGTTATATGATGCCCTGGGTCACATTCTTGATGGCGTTCAAAACCTGGTGGTCTCAATTGAGCGGGGCATCTCCACTCGCTTGGCTCGCTACACAAGCATGCCAAACCCAAGACAGGGGGCTCCTCAGATGATAAACAAGTCCAAGCGGGCAGGGACTTTGGAGTGTAGACAGTTGTCTCTTCCCCCAATGTCTAGAGGACAAGCAGCTGGAGACCAAGAATACTGTTGGCTGACACCAGAAGACATCCTTCGGTTTTTGTTGAGTTGCATTGGGCTGTTCTCTCCTATTCCAATGATGACAATCCAACAGCTTGGAATTATTGATACTGAGGTCCTGACAGTGGATAGGAAGGCGGATGCAATTACTGCACTACCTTTGATACAGAGAGCTGCAAGAGAGATGACTGCTGTTGCTGTTGTGGAGGATGGAGAGGATGGTGAAGATCTTAAGCTTGTTGGCGAAATTTCATCGTTCACAATGAATGGTTGTGATGAGACTGCAGCTCTCGCCCTAGCCACACTGTCAGTTAAAGAGTTTTTGTCATTTACCCAAGACTGTGGCGGTCCGCCTAGCTCTCTCGTGAAGCTTGTACAAACGAGGCTTTGCCAAAAATTGAAAAATGTACAGCTTGTTGATGGCGACTTGTTATCTGATCCAGATAGTCCACTGGTATTCCCATCACCCTTGAGACATTCAACTTTGGGACCGTTTGCAAATATTTATGGGTTGGATAGCAGTGGAGAGTCTTCTGATGAGGATTATGTAAAGTCACCTTTGAGTCCATTTGGGTCCTCAAACGAACCTTCAGCTCGGTTTCATAAGGCTCCAAGTCACTCGAAGGGGAGAACTGCACCCAATACGTGTCGCCCATGGAGCTCCCTGGTTGCAGTGATGGCTCAGGCACTCACCCACCGAGTTGGCTACATCTGGGTGACGGATGATGACAACACACTGCTGGGAATTGTAACTTACTTGGATATCATCAATTGCATTTTGACTCATTTGTATCATTCGGATTGACATTTTAGCAAACAAATCTCTCTGAAGGCTCTCTTCCTTCAAGGCTAGGATGTGCCAATTGGGTCTTGATGATATGCATCAGATGTCGCAAAATGCATGCTGGAATGAATTGTAGCTTAGCTACTTAGTAGACATCAATTTTGCTCAAGAGTTAGTAGCACAGGCTAGTGCAGCCCTGTGCTTGCGGAGGTCCCCCCATGTATGATACTGCACCTAGTGTCAATTGATGCTACAAAGAGTACTATTGGTGAGGTACTCTCTTGCTCAACAGATGTTGAAATAACTATTATTTGTAAGAAGCACTTCATGATGGACTTGCACATTCTCATCTGATTAGTGAATGTGGCTCCTACACATTGGTTAACATGCCACCAGTCTCTCTTTTGCACACAGAATCTGTTCTCACACTGTGATCTGAACTGTCGACTCTTTAGAAAAACAATCTATATATCTGAGGGTATACGAGGGGGCGAGTCCTTAATGCGCCATCATGAAGATATTTTCCTAAGTTTTTGATGTGAGTCAATTTGAAAAGTTGGTATAGTTCTTTGTGCCCATATAGGTATCATCCACAGTCATCCGAAAATTCACAAAAACGGGCGTTAATAGATGAGCTCCACAACATGAGGTTTATTGTAAGGATTCGTTCTTACCAGACTTGTATTATCCAGTTTAAGCGTATATCTAGCTGGTCCCACTTAAGCAAGTGCACCAAAAGCTCATCATAGTGGAAGTGCGAAATTTGTACAAGAAACCCTCAAACAACCAGTGATTGGTTCTCACAGGGTCTTGATATTTTCCACTTTTGTATGATGTTTTCTGGTTTTCTTTAGTGGTAGTTCTTCAAAAGAGGAACTGGTTTCTGCAATGTGTCCCATCATTGGTGTCCCGTAGTTGACTCCGACTTGACTTTATAGTTGATTGCAGACCTGCTAACAATTAAAAGCAGGAATCATGCCACAATACTGTAGTGAGCAACGAGCATCAGAATCGGGTGGACGGTGTGCTCAACTTTCAACGATCCCAATCGAGTGTTATTTTGCACACTTCTCCAGATTGGTTCAAATAC
Source organism: Polytrichum commune (assembly GCA_950295325.1). Lineage (NCBI taxonomy): Eukaryota > Viridiplantae > Streptophyta > Polytrichopsida > Polytrichales > Polytrichaceae > Polytrichum > Polytrichum commune. The sequence goes on along the minus strand of OX485803.1, from coordinate 39,466,357 downwards.
GTAAGTTAGGTTTTCGAAGCGAGGATTACCGTGGATCCTGTATTCCTCGATTGAGTGTGCATCTTTGACGTCTGGAAGAATAGAAGTGGAAGCCACGTGAGTGTATTAGCAAGGTAGTCCTCTGAAAAAATTCGGTATCACTATAACTGTGTGATGCAATGCGAAGCACGAGATACGAGGATTCAACAGACGGATTTTACTAGGATTCGACAGACAGTTTGACCTGAATTCCGTTGCGTATCATATATCGTTTCTAACTTCCTTGTTCCATGTTGGGTTTGTAGATTGCCTCCTGGATTGCATTTCTAAGATATGTTTATCTCACATTGAACTCCATGACTAAACCCTGTCGACTTCTATACTTCTGCAACTCTTCGTTAACACAAATGTGTTGAAATTTATGCTGGAGGGTGTGTACCACTCCATTTTGGCTACAACCGGCGAAGGAAATGAGGGGGCCTCGAGCAAACGATGGGCACCGATCGCCTTACAAACCGCCTTCAAGCTTTCCTACTTTGTTCTTGTGTTTTTTGGGGTTTATCGGAATTGGGGTTCTTGGATTTTGAAACGTAGGCTCAAGCTGGGGTGGTGCAAGTTGTGCATCTGGTCATTCGTGTTGTCCGCGGCCTTGCATTGTGGCGGTGTTCTTTTCTATGGGAGTTCTGTTTCTTTCACAGGGAATTATCTGGGATGCTTCAGATTGTACTCGGCTCATCATTTATTCCCGAGTGAGCTGTCGATGGATGGGTGGCAACGAATCTTCTCTAACATGTTGGACTCAAAAGTAGGGTTAGGATGAATTTTTCGGGAGACACCAACAATGTACAGGTTTCGTAATTCCAGTTCTTACTCGTGTCTTCATAGCTGGTGGTATTGTTAAAGAGATGGACCAAAGAAGTCAGCATTAGTTCCGCTGAGCCAATTCCCAGGCATAGAATCCTGGCTCGCCCTGTGCCAAATTAGCAGCCTGCCTGTATCAGCTTCGTGGTGTAGGTTAAAAAAATCTTTCGAGTTTGACAATGATGAAGGCTGGGGTCATTCTAAAACTGGCCGAGCTGCAGCCAGGCAACCCTTTTTGGGCTCACGATCAATCTGTACGTGTGATGGGCTTGTAAGTGTTTCACTTCTCTTGCTCTATGTGATGCACATATAGTGGTTGCCGTTGGTAGATTGGGCAAACATTAGCAACCCAATGCCTTCTCTGTTGAAAGTTTTCTTTTACGAGCTGTTTTTCATTTGCATTTTGAGGCTCAGGGAAGGCCTATCTAAATGAAGCAATCAACATTGTTTTGTCTGATTTGATTGCTCTCAAGGCACTGTTGCTTCTCTTCCTGACATTGTAGGGTTTACTGTGCTGTGATTGTCATGGTAAATGGATTGTACTTGTGCAGGCTTGAAAGCTTCGATGTGAAGTCTGGCATGGCAGTGATTAAGGATGTGAATGCTTCCCTCAGAATTGACACACAGCATCTACGTCATTTGTCCCTTCGACAAGGCTCTTTGTATGAGTTTATTGGCGAGCTTTCATTAGAGCCCTTCAATCAGGTAAACAAGATACTATTTCCAGGCCAAGTCAAATCCTCTGAAATGAGACTCCCTACCAAGAAACTCATCATTTGTTAGAGAGAGAGCTATGTAGAATTTATATATCTGCTCCAAAACGAGTTTCTTTAAAATGAATGGTGACTTTAAGGTTCATTCCATTTCAGAAGCTTGAATGGGATAACTTAAAGTGAACTGTAGATACGCCAAGATTGTAACTCTACTTGGCGCCCCTTTGATTCCGTCCATCTCTTCGGAAACCCTTTTTCTAAATTGATTACCATCTGCTTTGTGACGATGATTTACAGATGACCTTGAGAGCTAGGGTGGGGCGAAATGTTGACGGGCGTGATGATAAGCTGTTTGATAAGGTTGTGCAGCTGAGAAGAAACTTTGAGAAAGAACAGAAAGCTCATCAAGGTTGATTTGGATGATGATATAAGAGAGAGCATATGGAGGTTGGCACTGCACTCATGAGGCCATTGTTTTTGTTATTGCTGCTGCTGGCAGACAGATACGAGGAGCAGTCCAGCATCTGAGATAAATTTGTCCAGTAGCATAATGCTCACCTCTTGGTGATTCTGTATCATAGTTCGGAGTAGATACATCACATTGAGTAAATTTCTCCTCTCCCTCAATTTCTATCCAAATATGAAGAAAACAACGTCCAGTTCCTTTGCCCTATCATCAAACTTTCTCAAAGGTTGACTAAATATGGCCAGAGTAAGCAACCTAGTATTGCTTTGTGATGCTTCTCCACCAATGATAAGCGTGTCTCCTAATGAGTGCATACTTCACAATTCTGTGTGTCAGTTTGTATATAGATGAGGATTTTAATCGAGGGGAAAACTCAAAAACTCCAGCCTAAAGAGAGGGTGGCTGCAGAATTCACATACCAGGGTTGTTTTTTGCAAAGCTTGTTGATAGTCAAGTTTTTACATCTCTTGTGCATGTGAAACTTTCTCCTCAGAATCGGTAGCCACCTACCTATTTTTTGTCTTACCACTCTGCATGCCCGCATTCGACCAGATAACTTGATTTCAACTGCCAAAATCGTTGCAAAGGTAACTACAGTACAACCCTGAGCATCATCAAAATAAAGGTGTGCATGAATCTTGATGGTAAGAAATTCCTTCAGTAGATTCATCCCCTTGCCTCATGATCAAATTTCTATGCGTAAGTTTGTATATTGTCGTCTTGAGATGTAAAGAAACGAATCCAAACATGGCCGGGAGCTACAATTCCAGCAACAGAACTACTGCACGTGGCCAAAGTTCGTTAAGAACGATGCCCCGGCAAGCTGACATCCTTCGGAACAACAACCGCCGACCGGCTGCCACCAGTCGTATCCCGGTCGTTTCTTGGCAATCTAGCGTCAGTTTTGAGACTCTCTCTTGGAGGGCAGCCGGTGGCAGGAGTCATGGGACCGGGAGTAGCCAGTGGCAGGGGCACTAGCCCGTGGAAATGCGACGGGTGCGAGGTCACAGCCGTTTTGGTGGCGGGCAGGTTGCTGTCTCCTTATCATCGTCCCCTTGCTCTCCTAATTTGTGGGAAATCTTGCATTTGTGATCTACCTTGTTAATTTTGCAACAGCATTATTCTCCTTGTCGATCTCCAGGAGCTGCTGTTTGCTTCAATTTCAGAAATTGGTGATAAACTTTGAGGGAAAGAAGATGAAGAGGGGGAAAACTTTGGTGCTTCTCTCAAAAGTCCTGATGTTTAGGAAAGAGTCGGCACGATGTTTAGCGACACCTGATCAGGGATTTTGAAGCGAGGTGGACGTCCAATTATCAAGTGGAGAACCACGAAAGACTTCCTGATGTTTGGCCAAATGATGGATGCGTTTACCGTGATGGGAGATTTGTCATCACTCTCGAGATATGCCTCTCGCGTCTTCCTCCATGCCTGCTCCACCCAAAACATTGTTGCAGAGATATTGTACAGGGTTTAAGAAACATTGGTGTTGGACGGTCAATTTTAAGTGCTTGTGCGGCAACATGGACAGTTGTCCAGAAGCGGATGAAGAGATCTCATGGAATACTTGAAGAGTTTCGGCAGAATGTTATGTCCCTCAACTTGCGCAGCTTTTGCTCTCGGTTTGATTTGGGGGAGGGGGAGGAGTTTTTGATCACTTCGGAACAGAAGGGGCGGGATTAAATGAAGAGAAAGTGGTCATGGTCGGTTATTTGACTCGTGCTCTCAATTTCATGTCGTAGAGATTCTTATGGTTGCCCGCTGTAGTCGTCAATAGCATTTTAAGCAGTCGCAACGGATTCCACAACAGGTTCACTTCAAAGCTTCCCTGCGGAAAGCAGCACGCATTGGTGTCATCCGTTGAAGACTCATGAACGTAAGTTTCTCACCTCCATCAATTGTCGATGTCGTCGCTAGAAATTGATGAAAGGTGGGATTGTGGGGTGAGTTCTGTTCCTATGGCAAGTCTCGCAGACACCAATTTGTCTTCAATTTCATAACGATGAACATAATTTTGCTCGAATGAGTCCCTCTGCAACCACCAATGTAGTCTGTGCCTCTGTTGGGGAATCCTCATAGCAGTGCTCATAGTCTAAAATCATGTGGAGGCAATCTAAGAATGTAGTTTGTGGAATCGATGAGGGTTATGGTTGGAAATCGGCTTATAGATAGGCTTTTGGAACAGGATTGTGAGACAATCGATGCAAACACACAACATCATCAACATCAAAATGGGTGTGAGGCTATATCCATATGATATCACGGTTCCTGCGGAGACACAGTTGAAAACTCTCATCAGGTCATCAATCTGATTTCATAAAAGTCGGCAAAGATGCAGGTTCTGTCGCTCCCCGCAAGCATGCAACAAGAGCTTGCAGCTCGAGCATTACGAGCTTGCATGGCAGCCGAGGCTGCCCTGGCATCGCTAAGGGCAGAGTGCAAGCCATTGCAGGCTGTGAGCCCGCAACGTGGGCTGGCGTTGAAGAAGAACATGGGCAATGCACATCGGAGCTTGCGGCTTCAAATCGAAGCGTGCGAGAATTTCTCCTTGTCAGCAACGGCGGCATTCAAGCAGCTATGCGATGTTTTCTTCAACGGTGATTCGGGAAGCAACATCCGGTTCCACCACACCAATCTTAGCCATGTCCATTCCCCATCCATGTCCTCCATGACTCGCCTCAGTAGCGTGGCGGGTAACCTAGATGGCGATCTGCCCGAGTGCGGTGTGTGGCGGCCCGAATTGGATGTCGTGAACGGGTCGTCACCGGTGTACAAAGAGAAAGAAATTGGTGACACTGGAATTTCAGCCCCTGAGAAACACTCGGCCGGGGTGCAAGTGGAAGCTTTGGAGCGTTCTGTCGCTTGGAAACTTGACAACGAGGGCCTGCACTCAAGGTTAGCATCACCCAAAACCTACTTGATGGCGACCAACAATAGCGATGAGGATGCAGCAGCCGCAGCCCCTCGATCAAACGATGAAGCGGAGCAGGGCTTGGATCCCAATGCACGAGAACCGCCAAATCACCAAGACACAGTAAATTCCTAGACTTCCGAATTAATTACACACAAGGGTGCTTATGAAGGTCACAACATTCATATGTGATCTTTCTTGAGTGATCTAGACAACCTAAGAATGATTACATTCGGGGTGCACCTCTTCAATTGAACCTCGGTAGTGGATGGGAGAAGAGAGGCTTGATGTCCGAAGATAGGCAACAATGAGGTGTCGACTAGTGAGAGATTCCCACGTGCCTTTGATCAGCTTTCATGCATCCAATCAGGACCTTAATGATTTTTAGATAATCTATTCTTGAAGATCATAGCCTTGTGAAGCCGTCCCATTTCTATTCTTACTTACAAGGCTTAAGAATGTTGTTTGGGTGACTTCAATACAAACCTCCTTGTTGTGTTTTGATGTTGTGTGTGCTGATGATGACGTTTTTGTTCCCGGAGCACAGAACACAGTGGAGCCGACCGAATTCCAAGAGTCCAGAATCGACGAAGATAGTGATGCATCTGATAGTGATGTGGAGCTAAACTGCGAAATCTCGTCGCTCCGGAGGAACTCCACACTTCCGGTGAAGATCACAAATAGCCAACACGACGATGCTGCAGCGCTGGACAATAATAACTCGGAATTTTATCGACCCCCTCCTGTCAGTGCCGATGATGTGCCATGCTCATCCACGATGGAGAATAAGCCAACCTCGGATCCTGCTCCGCGGAATTTCGAGTATGAGAATCACGCAACCCAGACAGGAGAGGCTAGCACCGACTCAGAGAAAAACTCAGGTGTCGGGGAGTCCGACGTCTCTTCGAAACATCATCATAATCTAAAATTTAGGGTTCAATCTCCAGATGGGGGTAATTTGTTGGCCAACTCCTCCTCGGGATTATTACCTGCAACCCCACCATCGACTGCCTCTGAAACTCAGGGAAGATGTGATGCTCACAAAGATGAGGCTCAACCCCGAGATTTGCAGGTCATGCAGACTGCAATCCTTCCCGCTCAACCACCTCTACCTCGTGTTCATGCATCTTGGGCTATCACCGAAATGACTTGCACCCAAGCACCCACTCCGAGCTCCAGTCCACCGCACTTCTCCTGGTCATCTGAAGGAGCGCACAATGTTGAACCTCACAATTGGGGACACTCAGATTCACTCTTGGAGAATCATAACCCATCGGCTGTGTCATACGCTTCGACGAGAGCTTCCTTCACGTGCCTTAAGTCACCGTCTCCGGATCTGCCTTTGTACTCGTCTCGTCCACAGTTTCAAAACCCCCCATTGAAAGGCGGTAATTCTCAGCAGGAGCATCATCATAGTAGCTCGGCTGCGACATTAGTGAATGAAATCGTCCCAGAGAAAGCCTCATCCTTATTCGAGTCTCGAGGAGATTTGATGGTCTCTCTGCAGATGAAGAAAGTAAACAGTTTTGCATCGAGTAATCACACGCCGCCCTACGCCGACCAGAATTATTTTGAGGAACCCAACGTGGTGCCTGTCACTCCATCGCCCTACACGTTGAAGACAAGATCCATGTTCACACGTACTACGAGTTCACCAGCTCATAAAGTGATGTCTGACCTTCCAGTTCCATCATCTGTGCAAGGCTCCAATGAGCATTTTGGAACAAGCTTGTATGCCATGGCTGCGGCAATTTCAGTCTCTCCAGGTGATTGTCCTACGACATCTTTCTGTTCATACTTCAGTCCCTTCTTTCTGTTGTATTGGCTGGGGTGAACCTACAATTTTGAAGGTGATTCAGTACGCATGACCTTTTGCACACCATAATCATCTTCTTAACAAGATAGTGTATCATGCCAAATAAAGATTGTGGACTGGAACTGCAGGGATACATACTTTGTTCATATGTCCTAGGAATATGAAGATGTTGCATTAGCTGATGTTTTACTGATGTGGCTGATGTTCAATCACTTTCCCAACAAGATTCCTAGTATCATACCCGTAAATTCCTTTTTCCAAGGTTACAAAATTTGTTCTTTAGTGCAGGGAAGTAGAGATGTTGCAGCAGCTGATGTTTAGTGATATTTAATCACTTTACCAACAAGATAGTATCGTGCCAGTAAGAAATGGAGGACTGGAATTCCAGGGATACATACTTAGCTCTTTAGTCCTGGGTAACAGAGATGTTGCAGTAGCAGATTTTAGTGATGGTTAATCACTTTTGCAACAAGCTATGTCATGCCAGTTAAAATTTGAGGAATGGAATTGAAGGGAAACGTACTTTGTTCTTTAGTCCTGGGAAACAGAGATTTTGCAGTAGCTCAGGTTTAGTGATGTTTAATCACTTTCCCAACAAGATTCCTAGTATCATACCAGTCAAAAGCGAGGAGTGGAATTGCAGGGATTCATACTTTGTTCTTAGTACTGGGAAACAGAGATGTTGCAGTTACTGATGATGTTTAGTGATGTTTGTGGCAGGCTACCGACGGTCTTCGTCAGGTTCAGGAACGATGAGTTCAGCCTCACTTTTGTCACCCTATCAACCCACTGCAGAGAGACAACATAGACACAGTATGGTATCTACAGAGCGGCCACAGCTCACCCAGTATTCCATCTATCCCATGAGCACGACCCTTGCATCTTCAAGCTCATCATCATGGGATACCAATTCGTCAAAAGCCTCAGCTGGCTGTGACAAGTCCTCACGGCCCGAAGGAGGTGTGGAGTACTATAGGAAGGAGTTTGAACACTTGCAAGAGCAGTTTCCTCGTGCACATGGGAGCTTCCATGAAGGGCATCTAAAAATGTGGGATAATAATACATCTCAGGGCATCACGCTCAACCCACAACATGCACAATTTGGATTACCATTACCCACCCCACCGTCCACCGTGAGCACCACCCTTCAAAACATGCGCAGAATGTCGTGTACAGCTACGCCTCAAAGGCCTCACATGAGAGCCGTCATAACAGGTAGAGTGTTTGTATGTTTCCAGAAGGAAAAAATTTAAACAAATATTTACAATCATATGCAAAAACATACTGAAGGTTTGATGTTGTCAAATGCAGCCATGGAGCGACAGGGAGGTTTGGCTTACAATGAAGGATATAATCATATTATAAGACAGAGTGGTGCAAAAGGGACGGCCATTGGAGGTGGAGGTTACATGCAAGGTATTTCTGGTGAATCGATGTCAGGCTATGGAAGCAAGGTGTGTTTGGACTCTCAATCTGCAGATGACGGCACAAAAGGCTCCAATCTTGGTGCCATTAAATTTCCAGGTGCCTGTACAAAATTCAATTTAGATTACCTATCTAATTCTGCAATTGGATTGGGGCAGCAGGCAAAAGACCTTATTAACTGTATTGCTAGGAAGGGAGGTCAATGTTGATGATGCCGAATTTGCATAGGTTGTAGAAGGCATAGTGGTCAGGCCAAGCGACTTTGCTGACGTGTGTATTCCTGATTGGATACTTGAAGGCACATTATCACCCTTAAATTTTGACCTGCCATGGCCCAACCACTAAGGTAGATGGGGCTTAAATGGTTACTTTTTCCAACTAGCCAACATCTCCTAAGATATGAAACACGTGATGAGTACAAGATGGTTAGGACATACAAATTGAGACTGTAGCCACTTTCCTCATGATTTTGGAGTTCACATGAACATCTTATTCATTATGAAAAGTGAAGATTCTTGTGCATATAACCTGGTCATATAGGTCCCTCCAATTATGTTGACTATTGAACCTAGAATGGTATTCATATTTTGAGCATGTAGTCCAATCTCTTTTTATTACATGTATTTATGGTATATGTTCCTGGAGCCACACCTAACCACATACCACTCTAAAATAGGTGTCCGAGCAAGGTAAGTAACCAAATTCAGCTTGTCTACCTTACCTCCAGTAATGGAAACCAACCACCTGCCATCAACTACAGTATAGGCACCCAATATCTACCTTGCTGTTATGGCAGCTTGGTAGGTTGGATGCCTATTCAAGCCCATTACAGGCTCCTCACATCCATAACCAAGTTTGTAACCCTCGTGAGAACCTAATTATTTCTTTCAAGTCCTGACATTATGTGTCTTCTCAAGATCTCGTGCACTGGTCCGACATTGCAGACAACCGCGGTGTGGCAGGCCAATCACGAAAATCCTCCATGGGAATTCGAGACTTGATGGAAAGAGATCTCAACAAGAGTGAGCTTCCACAGGACCTGGCAAACTGGCCTGGGCTGAGGCGAAGTTGGGATGAAGACTCAACAGATGGGGAGGGTGAGAAACCTTCCGACTGCAAAATGACAGAGTCAGGGTTAGGTGGTGGCATGGTGCAGGCTGAGGAAACGGACTCCGATGAGGATGATGACTCTTTGGGCACTCAGGGAGAGTGGCAAGCCATTCTTGGGAGCCTAAGAAAGGGTGATAAATCAAACCTTGGTTTGGTGCCTCTTCAATATCAAAAAGAGGAATTGCATTCTGCCCTTGAATCTGATATTGCTTTATATTGATGAAGTTTGGAGTGCGCAGACTGGTCTTCCTATGTGGGACTTTAGGGTGGCTTAAACCCAAGGCCTTAACCCAGATCCCTTGGGTAAGCCACCTTAAGGCTGGAACAACAATTGGGTGGGTGACCTTCCTAGCACTTGATTTCCAGTGCACCCTGTCACCTAGGTCCACCCAATCATAGTGGGGTATCAAGGTAACTGGATATTTTCAACCAACCATGTGGGAACCTAGGGCTTTCCTTTGGCTAAGATAGGCGTAGGCCAACTTGTCTGTGCCTGTTCAAGGTTTTCACATTTGAAAGGAGGCAGTAGTCTTCGGGGCCCCTCTAATTCTCGCAATGTTTGTTTTGTTATTACATATGGGCTAAAGTAACTCAAAGATAAAGCAACAAAACAATTCACGCCGGTGGCAACACGGAGTCATCTCTTCCTCTTCTTATGTGGTTTTATACAAAGGTTGATGCTATGTTATAAGCCATTGTTTAATGAATGTATGAAACTAGTTTGGGTATGTGCAGTCCAAGCCAATTGCACCTATGCCTATAAATTTATGTCTTTGGGCCACCATTGACGGCTAGTTGTTTTGGAATTTTGGAACACCCTTGTGCCATTATTGTTCAAAGTTCCAAAATGTATAGTAGATGTCAGACCCTTGTGAAAGTATAGACTTATGTACACCAACACTTGTTATGAAGGTGAATGTTTGAATGTGCATCCTCTTTGACAGGAGATAGTGCGGTGGTCAAAAGCAGGCAGTTCCCACGACACACAAGCCACAAAGGAGAAGAGCATATAGCTTGAGAGGCAGATCAGTACAAGTAAGAGTCTCAACGGGAGTATGCAATGAGACTACAAGATGGGAAAAAAAGAGTTTCATTGATTGATGACAGCTCTTTGTATAACAGTTTCCAGAATCGAAGTACCCACCTTGGGGACATGATGACCAAATGAACTATGAAGAGAATGGCATCAAGAAGCACCACATGATTCAAGAGTTCCCTCTAGATGTTGTTTTTGAAATTTACAACGGCGAGGCAGCAAGTTGCCTGACATGCTCTTGGAATTTTGAGATTCCTGAGTGCAGGAATGAAACGTATCCTGTGACTAATTCACTCTTTCAATGTTGAACGAGTGTCACTTTAAATCCACTTGTGCCAAATTTGCATGCAATATGAAATGGGGACATGGGACTTGAATCCTCGGACATGGGTTAATGTTCTTTAAACTCCTATTCTACAGATTGCTTATCAGATTACTTTGCCTTTTCAATCAATTGTATCCTTCACTGACAATCCCTGGGAATATTTGTACAAAATCTCTCCAAATCTTGCAGAACCTTTAGAAAGAAAAATGAAACATCGTCTGAAATTGTAATGGTCAATTGATGTCAGTAAGACCACTATCATAGCTGCAAACTATATCATCAAATTGGATTATATTTGCAAGGCGTGCACCTGAAGAATTTCAGCTCTGTAATGACAGATGTGCAAGTAGTATCCAAAGAAGGCATTATCAAATTAGATTACAAAGTTCCTCTCAAACTTATTTGTTATATTGGTTGTTGATTAATTTAGAGGTGCTTGCAATGAAATACACCAGAGCCAAGAGCAGAAAAAGCCTCATTAGCATGTACATATGGACATCCTTTATTTACATGGAAAAATAACACAAAGAAAGGTTTTAAAAGTTTCTTCCACACTATCCTCTCGCAAGCCCCATCCTGGGCAGCATGAGTAGAACACAAATGAGCACCAAGATCAATGAAAACAACATACAAATTGCAAAACAATCAATAACTATGGCAACCTAGGACCCAAAGAACTCACAATCAAAGAAAAGAGTTATCATCATAGTGATACAATTCCCGACCCACAAACCTCAATGATAACTTGAACAACCCCGCTCATAATTAGTGCATCTTCAAGGTGATGCAATGTATGACCTAGAGAACCCAAATTGTCACTGCATGTGCAGAGCATGGTTAAATGAGCAAGGTGACTTGACCAATTGTGAAGACAACCTTGTTCTATGATTCCAATTAGAGATTCTTCCTTGTAATATATGATCTAGGAGTTGCTAGAATGTGCTCAATAGCACAAGGCACACTAATATACTGCAATCCACAGTGCTAACAACATTTTTGCCTCACTGAAAGATAAGATTATGAAAGACATACCCTTCTTATTGTGTGTGGCCTCCACGGCGTAGAAGGCACACCAAAAAGACACACTACTTATTGAGTGTCGATCGATAGAGTATAGCCACCAAACGTCTCAAAATCTAAACTTAGAACCCTTTCCAAAATCCCAAATTTCAGCTATCAAGCCAAGTTGTAGACATGTTGAGATGTAGTGAGTCCAACCAAATAACAAAGAATCATACAATTGCAAAGCAATGCTTGAGCTTAGAACTTGCCAAATTAAGTGCATGTACTTGGATTAAGGGTTTAGGGCATCCTCCAATTGAAAGTCATCTTCAAAATCATGCTCGTGTAATGTCATGTAAAATCATGTAATGTGATGTGGGCCCCCAATATTATATGGTTGCAATTGTCAAAATTTGCCTCACCTACTTTGTACATTGATGTAGCCTTCTCACATCGCATAAATCAATTCAAGTGTACTCATTTCAAGTGACCACCTTTTACATTCTTTTGTTTCTTTAGCACCTAATGGTGTACTTCTTGATTCATGGTGTTCAGTGAATGCGTTACCTGTAACCATAGGTTAAGTCCTCCAAATGTTATGTAAATGTCAACTACATGTTTATTTTATGCGAATTTGGTGTTGTCCTTCACATGGGAATGACATGTATTAAATCAGTTTTGAGCTAATCCATAGTTATTGTTGCAGTGATAGTAGGGCTTGAAGACCCCCCGGAGTTCATGGCATTTATGTGTGCCCTCTTGTTCCTCTTGTCGGATGTCCATGACTCTATTTGCAAGTCCTTGGAATTGGTGTCTGCACAACCGAGTTCTTCAAAGGCCACCCCTACATCCTTTCATTCGGAAAGACATGTGGAGGATGCACATGCAGTTTCACTCACAGCTCTTTAAAGATTTTAGTTATGAAACTCAATCTTTTTCATTGACCCCGATTTAGGGTTTTGGGTTAAACCTAGGTATACTATATGGGTTTCATGTTTTGTACTTTCATGAATACGATGATGCTAGATGGATAGCTTTTTTTGTATGACCAAAGCAAGTGTTTTTAGGTTGTTTAACCTCTTACATCCTCACAACCAACGTCAAAACATTTGTTATCGCTATGCAATACCTCCCCTTATTAGAGTGGCATGCACTCTCTTAAAATTAGCTTAAGGTTCTAGTATGAGTCTATGCTTGAAATTGCATGCAATAGGCACAACTATTGTATCTTTTGTGATACATGACACATGTTGTGCTATCAATGTCGTACCTAGGCACAGTATTTCTTAGCCCACTGACATTAAGTCATCAATGGAACTTATATTTCAATTGCTCAACTTAAAGTGGGTCCGGAACATTATTTCTATTTTAAAACTCCTAGCTACTCCATCAACTGTCAAGCAATAGTAGATAGTCGTAGGAGGTTTTTGGATTTGTTTCTAAGGATGCCCGGGTCAACAAATGATGCACAAGTCTTATGTCCCAAGTCCCTAGTTGAGGCATAAAGCCAGCTAGGGATGGAAGGCAAGCCAATCCGAGTCTTCCTCTCTCTACGCGTTGGATTCAAACCACATTCCCACTTTTTGGATTGCCCGAACGCTTGCCCAGCTTGCTGCCTGATTGTATATGAGACCAGTGATTGAGGAGATTTTTGGGCATAACTCGTTGAGATCTTAGTGTTTGCAAGTCCAACCGGTGGCATGTTGACATCCTCCATATTTCATTTATTAAAATGGGGTCTATTTTTCAAATCCCTCTAAAATGATCGGTAATTTTCCTACAGTCTTCAGCTTCAACTGTTTATTTTCTCAAATTCAACCGGTTCATCTATAACTAACTGCCGGTTCTCCCTGATCATAGTATAAGACGGGTATGTGGCCACACTAGGGGAACTTGCAACTCCACAAGACAAGGTGGACAAGTCTTAAATGGTTACTTCTTCTCCGACTAGCCCGCGTCTCCTAGGGTATGGAACACGCAATTAGCACGAGACGGTTAGCAACTCTAAATTGAAGTTGCATCCACTTTCTTCATAATTTTGGAGCTCGTATGAACAAATATATCATTATCAAAGAATATTTTTTCCACACCCATTATATGGTCATCGCCCTCACCCATACACACTCAAAAACAATTGTGTTGACTATTGAGCTTACAATGGTTATCCAATTGTTTCGGACACATGTCTTCTTGGTATTCATTTTTAAGGCCTCTTCACACCACACCACATTGCATACCATTCAAATATAGGTGTCTAGTTAAGATAGGTAACCAAATTAGGCACGGATTTTTATTTTTTTGGTTAACTATTGTGAGTCATAAAGGTTGTCACTTTGATTCTCAACATCGGATTTGACATGCAAAAACTATAAAATCTCAAGTGGAAGTACACGTCTATAAATCTCAAAGAACAATGCATTGCCAACGTTTAGTCGACCTCGAGACATGAATTTTTTCTCATTTTTAGGGTTATTTTGACAACATTCTTTTCATTCTTTGGAAAGTTGGCTTCTTGTACATTACAGTGTACTCCCAAATGAAGCAAAACATGTAATTTATTATCTTCGTTGATAAAATTAGCAATTGTTTTCAAAGCTACAAAGTTAGTCGTCAAAAAATGCTCATGATACCATTGTTTGGCTCTTTTTCAATTTGAATCTATAAATCTAAGTTAGGAATATAAAGGACCAACACAAAGAAATATTCCAATGGCAAATTTTAGAAAAGAAATTACATGATTGGACAACACCTTACGGAATAATGCATTGACAAAGAGTTTATTTGACCTCAAGATATGGGTTTTTTTCCCCTTTTTGGAGGAATATTAACACAATGTTTCTTTCATTCTATTGAGAGATTTATTGTTGTTTATTATATTGTACTCCAAAATGAAGGAAAATATGTAATTTATTACCATGATTGATCAAATTAGAAATTTGTTCTTGGTGTTGCGAAGTAAGCCATAAAAAGTTGCTCCTACGACCAACTCCTTGGCTATTCCTCAATTTGGACAATTGTATGAACGTAAGATTAGGAATTTGAAACACCAACACAAAGAAATATTCATATGACACACTTTCAAATAAATTAAGTTAAAATCATTAGAAAACAACTCAAGGAACAATACATCATCAAGGTTTAGTTGACCGCAATGAAAGGAAATTTCATGGATCATCCAGATGTTATAAATTTGATTGAAATTAGGTGACATTTGTTGAACTGGTGATAAGTTCATTAAAATATTTTTTATATTTCTAAGTTCACATCATATTTGCTATGGTCATATCAATGAGTCATTAATTATTTCGAGGTTTAAATGAGATTAAAACCATAAACTAATTTCATACGATCTTACTTTTTGTTGAATGGTGGATTCCATAATAGAAAACCATATTGTGCAATAATAATTTCCAATATATTTTTTGATAATTTGATAGAATTTCTTGTAAATTTTCTTTTTTTAATTTTTTTACTTAAAGTAGAATTTTGAGTCTACATACAATTTATTTTAAGTGAAAGCTTGAATGTATATATATATATACTTTAGGTTAAATTATGGGCATTTATATATATGATCACCAAAGGATCCATGTTTTAAAGTACATTAATTTTATATTACTCTTTCAAATTTTGAGACAAATTTGTATTGTATTTGAGGAATCTCGCGTGTAATTTAGTTGTATAAATATATGTTCAAACATGGAGTACATGCTTCACAATTTCAATTATGCTCTAGAAGACTTAGAGAGTGATTTGAAATATGAATTTGATGATAGTAGTGAAGAAGAATTAGAAGATGATGAACCTACTCATCTAAGATTAGAACATGTAAATCCAATGTGATTTATTTCAAATAAATATTATGTTTTCACAAAAAAATCATACACATCGATAATTGAGCCCCTTGAGCATAATTTTACAACACCCGTCAATATGATTATTGATGTGGATTACACTTTTCAAGATGGTGAAGATGCATACTTGGTGAACTATCAAATTATTTCAAGAAAGTGGTAGAGGTTGGCCGAACAACTTCAACTTCTTGGGGAGTTTCGTCTTTGCAACAAAAATAGTCCCACTTTAAGACCACTATGGTTTGAAGAGTGGGAATATTCATGAGATTTATGCATGAAGAAGGTCATCGGAGAAACAATGCAACTGCAATACAATTAGAAGATAAGTGGTGGGTGATTGGACAACAATAGCATAAAATCCCATCGGAATACATCAAGAAGTATATACAATGTCCACATTGCGAATCTAAGAAAGTTAACGAAAAATTTCCGACAAATCTTTCATAAAAAAAACGTACAAGACACTTGTATAGTCTCCAATTTGAAGTTCATATGCAAGAGTTAGAAAGTGCCATTTAAAACATCATATTAGACTACAAGGTAAACTTAGTTAAGTTCAAAACTTGAAAAGTAAATGCAAGACCATTCAAGGCAATTGTGATTTTGTATTGATGTCATCAAGGTGCAGTGTACCGTTGAGGTCAACGAAAATCCAATTTACAAAGTGTAATCACACGTGAATAATTTGTTTCAAAGCATTGCAGGTGTGAATTTGTTTTGAAGGTGGTAGAGGCATATGCAAAAAAGAAGGATGCGAACTTCTCTTTGGATGTGGAGGAAATCGAAGAACCTCAAGCTAAACTATACTTGAGACACCACACCGGACTTGAATTGGGATCTGATGTTGATTACTTCTTCCTTCCAATGCATTCTCAAGCCAACTATTATTGCAAAGAAAGTTTGATAACCCTTAAAGATGTACAGACTGCTCTTTGGCATCGAGACGGACAACAAGGTTTTTAAGTGAAGTTACACCCCCTCATGAATAAGGTTTTTTTCGGGTTTGACTTACCTCAAAAGACATCAAAAACATTGCATGAAATCTCCAAGTGCAGAATGTGATAACACGAGATGATTGGAAAAACATATATGTTGCTTACATTTTTTATTGGGAGGGAAATAAATTATATTATTCCAAAGATATGATCAATGCATTATGGATCCTTACAAACAACCGTTTTCTCTTATTATGATAGATGATTGGATGTCACAACTTGCAGAGAAATTGACACCAAATTCAATGTGGGCAAATGATTCAACATTCAATACCAACCAATGTAACATGCCACTATTTGGAGTTGTATGTCCTAACACGGAAGGCATCAGAATGTTTGTGTTTTTGATCTTTTGTTCCAACAGTAAAAATAGTGGACATGAGGGAATTATTTTACAATTGACAATGAAGAAAATTTTGAAATTTTGGGAGACGTCCAACCCAATGCAATTGTTATTGACAAAAACAAAATAGAATACAAAATCTATAAAACCGTTATTCAAATGGATCCACATTGTTAGAAGTATGGTGTTGTGGGGGGGATACAAATAAAATATGATCTTTGGTTGTGCAATTTTCATACGAAAAAAGCATGGATGAAAATCTTTTACCTAAAGTTGGTAAAAATGAAAGAGATGAATTATCTAAAGTAATGTGTATGTTGATGAATGTAGAGTCCGAAATAGATTTTGAAGAAAATTACAATACATTCAAAGAAGATTATGAGTTACATATTGCAGCTATTATGAGATATGTGGATGTAGGGTGGGCAAGCCAAAATTATTATTGTAAAACAATGTGGACTTGATTTGAAAGGTGGTTTCCCCATAAGTTTGTTGACATCATCAACCTTGTAGAAAGAATGTGGGATTTCATCAAATACAAATTATTGTGAAGAAAAGTCGATTGTAGGTTGGATGAGCTAGTTTTAGCTATTATCAGTGACCCTAGTCTGAATGGAGAATGAATGGTGGGTATGACTTTGATTGAACATCATAAAAATGATAAAAGATAAGTGAATCAGGAAATACTCTCTTCATGGATCTACCAAAGCTCACACTACAATTACAAAAAGCTCAAAAGATTTTTAAAAAATATTTGGAAGATCATTCTCAAATTTTTCGTGAAGTGGACATATTTAGTTTAATATTTGAAACGTGGTCTCAAACTAAAGAGGATTTATGGTACACAATGTCGGTGGGATCCGAAGAATTTGATTGTGCAGAAACTCAATCAAGGTGCAAAAACATGTTGGCTTTGAAAAAGATTGTTGACAAAAGCTACTACAATGAATGGGGTGTTATAGAATATCATATCTTCTACATACACAATGTAATCTATGGGGAACTACCATCTAATGAAGAAGAAATAAGGATTGTAAGAACCATCGAGACAATCAATGATGATGATGAGTTCTATAAAGATGTTGAATATCTTCAAAAATCATTGGAGAGCTTTAACATCGGAGCATTATCCATTGATCAAAAGAAAATTTGGATGCAAAGTTTAAAATTGATAAAATGGATGGTTGTAGTGAAAAAGACGATAGCTTGGCCACCAACAAACTCTATGTCGTGTGCCTAAAGTAACATAGAGACTCAACAAAGGAATGTGACACAGACAAGGCTTAGTTTAAATTTTCCAAAAATAAAACATGTTCATGATATTGGTAAGTCGTTGAGTGCAACGACATTACTTGCAGAACTGCAATTTCCTCGGCTAGATGCTAATTTTGAGAGCCATTGACGTCAATACGTGGCAAAAAAAACATAGTCTATTCCGCAAACTAAAACCGAAAAGACAAACTTATACTACTTGTGGCATCGACAATGTCGTGCTTACAAAAGAAAGGATTGTATTTTGCAGAAATTGTTATCTCAAGGTGAATAGGAATGTTGTGGTTACATGTGTGGATGGAGCAAATGGATTTTTTTATTAGTCGTGTAGTCGAAATGTATTTCATAGATGAGGATAAATGGTGTCCAGGAAAATTATCATATTTCAATTATGCCACTTCAAGTGAGCATTATCAATCATATAGGATTGACTTAAAAAAATGGAGTGGTTATATGAGAAATACGATTTCCAAATAAAAATGTTTAACACTAGTGTATAATGTAACCGATTTCATTCAACATCATTTTTGAAAACAAAATAAATAATTTGTTTTGTATATATTAGTTTCTACTTAATAAATAAA
This sequence comes from Polytrichum commune, assembly GCA_950295325.1. Taxonomy (NCBI): domain Eukaryota; kingdom Viridiplantae; phylum Streptophyta; class Polytrichopsida; order Polytrichales; family Polytrichaceae; genus Polytrichum; species Polytrichum commune. The sequence continues at coordinate 39,447,668 of OX485803.1, read as the reverse complement.
TAAATAAATAACATATAATTTGATGACATATATATTATCACTGTGATTTACATGGTCAATGCATAGATTTTGTAGTGATGCATAATTCTGTAAAGTCGATTAAACCTTGGCGATGCATTATTCTTTGAGGTTTTGTCAAATCATGCTATTTCTTTTCAAAAGTGTATCACATGAACATATCTTTGTTCAAACAAGCTCCAAAATTATGAGGGAAGTGGATGCAACTTCGATTTAGATTTGCTAACCATCTCGAGCTAATTGCGTGTTCCATACCCTAGGAGACACGGGCTAGTTGGAGAAGAAGTAACCATTTAAGACTTGTCCACCTTGTCTTGCGGAGCTGCAAGTTCCCCTAGTGTGGCCACATACCCGTCTTATACTATGATCGGGGAGAACCGGTAGTTAGTTATAGATGAACCAGTTGAATTTGAGAAATAATCGGTTGAAGTGTACGATTGCAGGAAAATTACTGATCATTTGAGGGGGTTTATAGAATATACCCCGATTTAATAAAAGAAGACTAGAGGATGCCAACATGCTACCGGTTGGACTTGCAAACACTAAGATCTCAACCGGTTATGCCTAAAAATCTCCCCGATCATTGGTCTTATATACAATCGGGCAGCAAGTTGGGTGAGCATTCGAGCAACCCAAAAAATGGAAATGTGGTTCGAATTCAATGCATAGAGAGAGGATGACTTGGATTGGCTTGCCCTGGCATTACGAACAAACACTTTATTCACGCCGGCCCCTTGCTTGAAAGGGGTTGGAGTTTCTATCTATCAATCTGGCTTGCCCTCCATCCCTGGCCGGCTTTATGCCTCAACTACGGACTTGCCCCCCTCCCCCCCCCCCCCCTTTCTTGTAGGTGACTTATGATATCCTTTGATGCCATGGTTGGTTGTTCCTCACCGCCCTCCAAATCCAACAATTTTAGAAGCCTAAAGAATTGTATGTTGTGGAGGAGACGAGGGATAGTTGAATAAACATTTTGTATCTTGTGCAATATTGCACAATGCATTAATAAATCAAAGTGAAATGATGCCGACTGCCTACATGGACTTATTGATAACGAGGGCCTCAATAATTTTGGAGGTGAAGACCTTGGTGAGGAGGTACACAATGACGTCCAAAATGTCCCCGCCCTAAATCTCGATGACGAACTTCGCCGTCAACTTGCATCAAGTCTTGGCTCTTAAAGAAGATTAGGCCCTTGATTGGAGAAGAATGTGTGCAATCTCAAATTATTTTGAAGTATGTTATATCGTTATTTTTTTATTTATTCATTTTTACAAGCTAAATACATGGATATGTTATATCAATTTGGATTATGGTATCACTTTTGTGTTAGTCCATCATGATATTATAGACGAAACGGCGGGTAGTGGAAAAGAGATCTTTGGGTAAAGGTAAGTTTCAATCCCTTTTGTATGTACCAGAGAAGTTGCAATCTTCTATAGGTTGTCAATTGAAGTGCAAGATCTTTTCTACATACTAGTCTTATACAATGTAGGTTCAAATTTCAACAAATATTGTTATTGATGTATATTGAATCCTTGCCTTGGTAAATGATTTAGAGGACATCATTCTTGTAATTCATGTTTTTCAATTAGTGCACATCACAACATTTAACTTTTTGACTGGTAAAGATAATTAGATTTTTGGATTATGAGGTTTTGAATATATTCATTACAAATCCACCACTTTGTACATTCTTATTGTTATGAATATTGATTGTAGGTTGAACTACATTCCGCCCATACGAAGTCTATGATGTTAAAAAATTGTTGCCTATATCTTGGAGAGTCGCTATCACACAACGCTCATAGGCCCCATCAAAAGCTTGTCATAAACTATTCTTCAATTCGAATAAATATCCTATAAATCAACGTATATGTCATGTATATTCAAGCATATAGTAGTCAATGATTTTATTTTTATTTTTATTTTTTCTCCCATTACTTCAAGTTCTAATGCATTTGTTGTCATTAAACTTTTACATGTCTAGGTACAAGTATGCGGTCAAGTTGAATACTACAAATATGATTGGTCTATAACACTCCTTTATGACTTCTAGGATGTTTATTGACATAATTGGAGCGGTAGGAGATGGGATGCTTGTAGGGTGAGGGGTGGTAATTCTAGCATGCATGGGTGTGAATTCTTCACCTAAATCTTATATATGTGGATTTGAAGAAACTTTCGATCCTACACATAAAACTTGAGATATTGTATGCAATGTTTGTACTAGCTCTCCTTGTTTTTTGTATGGCTAAGTGTGCATTTTTTTGGGCTAGGATTCCTCGCTCACACAACCTCCGATCTCTCTCCCTTTGGTACTTCATATTTTCGGTGACGAGACGTAATTGAACCTCCAACTTGTTAGATTCAACCTCCCTTGTTGTGTTCGCAATCTTCTCTAGTTGTGCCGCAAGTCGATTGGCACTAGTTTTAGTGCCCTCGATCGGAACTTGGTAACTACACATGTTCTTCCTCCAAATGCCCGTAGAATCGGTGTTGCACTTGCTAAAGAAGAGTTTCTCGATTAAGAAAGTAAGACGGTATTCACATGGGTGAATGTGACTTAAGGTAGGGGTGGCAATTTCCGTGCGGGTCCTAAAGTCGACCCCTATGTCGGAAGCACCTATTTAGGTGCTTTTACCCGGGTTTACAAAAGCACCTATCAAGGTGCTTTTACCGTTCACAACGCTGCCAACATTTCATTGGCTGCCAGCGGTCGGTTTTAGAAATCCACCCTGTGGATATACCACGTACCCTATGTGCGAGTGTTGGTCACTCTATAAGGTTTCCTTTAAAAATTTGTAGGAAATCATAAACATGCTGGAAAATTTTGATTTTTTCATAGTTGCTCTTGCACCAGCTTTGCAGAGCGCTCAAAATTTATAAAAAAATATAGTTTCAGCATCCCAACTAGGCACATCTGAAATTTGGACGGGAATTGCCACCCCTACCTTAAAACCATGAATTGGGTTCAACCGGACAGGAGAAACATTAACACCCACCCCAACACTAGAACCTCGTCTTAAATCCTTTGGCATTCCAAGAGGATGGATTATCTAACAAATCAACGGCATCTATATGATTCACCCCCATCTATTATACCATGGTTGATGTCATCGATGCTAAGGATCTCATGGGTTCTGATGTCTCGAAATGGAGTAAGATTTCATCCATATCATCATATTGTAGGTGTCTATTAAGCTTGTAATTACCCATACCTAAGCGGGTATCATACGGGTATTAAAGGATATGACACCATCCCGGTTAGTTCGATCAAATGTACCATCTACATACCCTCATCAATACCCGTGTTGTAGCCAGATACCCGCGCAACATTTGGTAAGGGAGGGAGGGAGGGAAGGCGGAGTGTGGTATTTCGGCAACCTTCATGCATGGACTCTCTCTCTCTCTCTCTCTCTCTCTCTCTCTCTCTCTCTGAGTTTGGTAAATTGCAAACATGGCAGAGGAGAATGGGAGGCTTCAAGTTCTTGGAGACGGAATAGAAGCAGCACCTCATGTCCAGGAAGCGGAATTGCAAGAGGAAGATGAGGAGCAGGAGCAGGAGATGCATCCGTGGGAGCAACATGCGGGCGTCATTCTTATGCCCCGCTACCTCTATGGCTCTCAAGCTCACCGCCTCCTTCAAGACCAACGCCCCCCTGGGTTCCTCATTACCTGCTCCTTTCGTAAGACGCCTCTTCCATTTCGCCTTCTTATAGTTAATGCATGCCACACTTCCTCATTGTCGACTTCCATTCTCAATAGGATTTCATTTGAGATGGTATGACTTCACCTGGGGCACTTTCTCGAGTGTTTGAATGTGCCAAAATTTGACAACATGTCCACCGATCACATGTGAGGAAGACTGGGTAACTGCTTTTTTAGAGTATTATGGATAAGTGGAGTATGTTTGGACCTTGAGGTGGTGTTCTGGTGGGTTGCGACTCTGTAATGTGGTAGCTTCTTGTTGATAGAAAATCTTTAACTTTTTTTGGTAAATCCCACTCTTTCTTGCGAAAGGCTGTCGCTGTAGATTACCGGTTTTATTTACGAATTTGGAGTATTATGTCGTCAATGCATCGACTTCAAAAGTTTTAACTCAGGAATATCCCAGTTGTGAGAGGAAGAATTGTACACCTAAAATAGGGTTATGAGAGAGAGACAGAGACAGAGACAGAGACAGAGAATTTCGTCGTCAAGAAACAAGCTCTTGTTGCTATCCAGTCAAGTAAGGTACTAAACAGTCACCCCTTCACATGAATAGGGTCCAGTTAATACTCCTCACCTCTTCCCTAATCACTTAGACATAGAATATTAAACTTTCTAGGTCAAGTTCTGTTAGCACGGTCTTATTCCAAACCCCATCTCCTTCAAACAAGAGTAGCGATCGGAACCATTAAGTTCTTGGAGCCACACTAGTATTGTCAGTACCCAACAAGCGTAAGATTGAAAACAAGAAATACTGCAATCTCAAGTAAGCATTCACGACAGAAACTCGCACTTCATGGGTGCATATTGCAGAATATCCTTTATTTTCGGGATCACACCAGAAAGTGTCCCTGGTTAGTAGAATCTGCAAAATGTAGAATGTGCTTAAGTCCCAGAAATATGAAAAGTTTTCCGTCCATTTCAAATCAAGGTGGCAATCACCCTTCAGTTTCTCGGGTTATTTCCAAATTGTGCTTAGAAACACCATTTGGTGACGCAAATGTCTGAAAGCAGATGTGGCAACAGAATTGCCACTTATTACAAGTCGCATTAGGATCAAACAATTTCCGTCCATAGCGAGTCAATTTCAAAGATTATTTTTGCAAAAATGCCATCAGCCGCTGCTAGGAAGATACTCAAAGACAATTGAAACAAATCGAAAAAAGAAGTATAGCTGCGGCACTAAAAATTCCGGTGATCATCCTGTTCTTGGTAGGACTATACGTGTAAATGCTGTCCTCACGTGTGCCCATCTCCCCCAACATCACGAGTGAGAGTTAGTAGAACGCACAACAGGTGTTCACAGACTAAGCATACTTGTCATCGATGTCCACAAGTATAAAAATACACAAATTCTAGAACCAAAACGGAGATACCACTTCCTGGAACACCGGCAGCAACAATTTTCTTGATAAGTTCAATGTCTTCCGAAATTCACATACATCATACCATGAAACCAGGTTACCTTTCCTTCAAATAGCTGGGTCTGGCTTCTTGGCATTGCCCATTGTCACTTCACCTCTACACCCGCACAGCTTCACTAAGGAATTTGGAGACAATACTGGGAAAGCTTAAGATAGCCGACTGAGCGAGGTGGATGGTAGCGCCGTCAACCTGTCTCTTAGCTCCCATACTTACTAGAAGAAACTTAGTGACTTGCTTTCGGATAGGATAGATATATACCCATCTATCCGTATGTAGATACAGCTCACGTATATCTACGGAAAACGAGAGAGAGAGAGATTTGTGAATTGTTTAAATAAATTGATGTAGGAATCCACCAGAAATGTCATGTGCTGCTTGGAGTTGTTGACAATGGCTGGATCAGCCAAATCTACAATCTGGACATTGGGTGGTGATCTAAAGTAGTGTAGTTCCTTTTTTTTGAATGGTGAGTGAAAATTGGAGGCTGTCTGGCAGACACAGGTGTAGTCGATGTGATGACCTGTTCCTTATGTCTTTGGTTTACTATGTCCTTAATGCATCGACTTCATAAAGGTTTAAACGCAGGAATACCACAGTTGTGAGAGGAAGAAGTGGACACCTAGAAATAGGGTATGTGATATGTGATATGGCATCTAGAGCAGAGTACTTAATCATCAATATTGAATCAAATGCTTCACAGGTCAGAGTTCGCAATGTGTGTCCTATGAGATGGTAGAAACAACTCAAGAATAATGTCCACTCGAGAGCAAACCTGACCACACGAAGTCCAACAACTTGTCTACTTTAGGATTTTGAACAACCTAACCTTGGAAGAACCAATGTGGTTTTGTGGGATGGCGTAGGATAGAACGAGAGAAAAGTGCCACCAAGGAGGCCATGGCGTTCCTTCGTGAGGTTTGTCCTTCTCAAACCTGTAACCTTCTCTTGATTCTTGAATCTCAGGTTTTTAGACAAATCTCAAATTTCGAGTCAGACCTATCTCTCAAGTGTTATCTTTTTGAGATTGGTCAACATTGGAATATCCATTTGATTTCAGTGCAAGTCTTCATGGTGATCTAAAATTTCAAGTCTATTGGGTATCGGGGCTTGACAGTACCTAGGGATCCAGGAGCCCATAAATGAAGGTGTGTCCAAGTCAGGACCAAAGCAGTTAAAAACTGAAGCTCAAATAGGATCTAAGGGTTTTGTTCAAGACACATCGACACTGAACTGTGATATGGAGCCACAATTAAAACAAACACCAACAAAACCCAATGATACGGCGAATGAAGTTGGCACAGGTATACTGGAGGACAATGTTAATGGAGTGGGCTCTCCAAGCTCTGGCACAGCTGGCGACAGCACAACTGGTGATGATGTTTGTAGTCGAGCTGAAGCTGGTGCAGGGCTCAAAAATGGGAGCCCAGAGTTTTTCTTGGTAAAGCTGGCAAGGAAGGGAATGGTCTACATCTCCATATCAAGGCACACATCCCAGGATCTTGTCACATTTTTCACCAAAATTTTGAGAGAAATCCATTCCCGAGCACGAGTCACACCTCAGTAAGTTCTTGTCGGCGTCCATTCTTCGATGAGTTGCAAAATCATGCATTTGTGTTAAGCAGCAGTATGCTATTTGTTGCACATGCAGACTAAGCCTAATCGCACTTATGGTTGCATTATTGTCTCGTCCAAAGACACTGATGGCGTGGTCCATACTTAAGCATCCCATTTTCTTGTTTTTGTTGTTGTTTACATGTTTATCTTGAAGCATTTGGGAAAAAACACCACAAAGATCTTGGAAAGAGCAGAACGAATTTTCCAATGCTTATCTGGAAGGTGACAATGGCTCACTTATTGTTGTTGTATATAGATGGTGTCATCGAATCTTTCCTGTGCAGGCCACATGTCGGTGGGCTAAAGATGACATCCACAATGTTGTTGTTACTTTGGTGAGGGAATTCCTGAAAGGGCACAAACATACCACTGACACCCCTGTGAAGGTAATCTCTTTCTACCTTGACAGTTTAACCTCTATGTAGTTCAATTTCTGTGAGCATGGAACCCCATCGAGGCATATCCTGCATTAGGGTATCATTTTTGGAGTTCGCATGAGGGAATCTGTAATCTAAAGATACATGGTTCTACAGTTTGCTGTGGCAGTCAACAAGAGAGGATTGGAGGAAAAAGAGAGCAAGGAGGGTGGAGAGATATTTGGAAAGATGGAATGTATTCATGCTGTAGCAGAAGCTGTTCAGAGTGTTGCCGAGCACACCTCGGTGGACTTGACCAATCCTGAGGTGATGATCTATATAACTGTTCTCAAATGTGGGTACTGGGAGAGGTGGGCACTAACATCAAGGATAATTTTTCTGATGGAAATGAAGTCTACATCTTCATAAGTGCTCAAAGAAGGAATGCAAACTACAATTAATTTCACATCTTGTAGGTGGCATCCTTCCATCACCTAGTTGTACTGCAAGCTCAGTAGCCTTGTCATTTGGCGCGATCCTCCATATGTTTATCTTGGCAACTAGATACTTTAGTGTAAAATTCTTCTCTGAACATTGACAAGATCTTGGCATTGGTGATGCAGATGGTGGTGATAGTTGAAATGCTTCCACTTGTACGGGCAGAGTCATCTATTTGTGCAGTGTCGGTGTTACCACGGGAGCTTATGGTTACAAAACCTAAACTGATGATTCAAGCCTTGGCACCACCCAAAAAGCGGAAGCAGCAGGCATAGTTCAATGTTTAGTTTAGGAGAGACTCTTGGTGGGGAGGGTTCCAGTATTGTTACAAATGTTGGTCTTAAATTGAATATGATTTTGAATCCCCCACCTTGCAGTGTGAAACACGCTCTTATATTGCATATAACTGATGGGAGTGTCTCATCCTTCATCACATGTTCACAAATGCGCTTATATGCCTATTTGTGTCCATCTCGGGGACTGAATGAGTTCTGGAACTTGACTAGAGCTTAAGAATAAAAGTGGTACAAAAGTCTCTTAGGTGGTAGTATCAAGTTGGGGCTCTCTGTACCTCCATGAGGTGGAAACATGCTGCCTACTGGAATATGTGCCTTCCAAGTTTGAAATATCATGCACATTGACTACAGTCCTACCTCTTAAATACAACACTTGATAATACGGCAACCTCAAAATAATGACACAAATTTTGTAAACCGAACTTTTCTTAGTTAAAATCATGACAGTGACATTGTTAATATGACACTCTTGGACCCCCAAAATGTCATATTATAGAGGTCATAAATGCATATATGGTGGGTCCCAAATGTTTATGAGTACACAAATTATATTAAGTTTATGTAACTTTCACATATGAAATGTGGATACAAGAGTATGCAAACTGATGTTAAAACATGGGAATTAAGGGTACTAGGTTCTCTATCTCAAAACGTAATCAAGAGACTCATTAGCTTCTGTCTCTTTTGTAGCAAAAAGACAGATGCTAAACCCAAGGTGCGCAATCTATTTTCAATTGTATTTATGCCTCCTAATTGCACAAGTCCACTTGACCAAGGTATAAATGTTGCTTTCAAATTGTGATACAAGTCCAAGTTGCTCGAGTGGGTTTTATCATAGTTTAATTCAAATCAACAATAGGATTTGGAAAAAGGTTGTATCCAATATTAAACAGGCAATTCTCTAGAGCTATAAGATTTGGACATATATAGATCTTTAGATAATCCGAAATTGTTGGAGAAAATCATGAATTTTGCCACTTGATCAGAGTGCATACTTTGCTAATGAGGATCAACGAGAAAATTTGAGATCGACCAAGGAGTATGAAGATCTAGCACCCCTCATATCAAAACTACAACTTGGACAAGATGAAATGCCATTTGAAGATTACATGATAATGGAAGGTGAATATTGCATGTCAAAGATGGTTGATATGGCCTTGGACAAGGAATAGAACTGCTTGGTTTTGATTTTAATGCAAAGCCCTTGGTCTCTTTGGATGTTGACGAGAGACTTGCACCTATTGTGAAACTTGCAAATGTTCAACATCATGCTCAATTGTTAGCTACATTTCTTTTACGTACAACCCATTACAATTTACTCTTACAAATGTAACGAAATTACATGCCATATTGAAGAAAGTTCAATAAAATATTTGTTGCTAATTCAAAGTGGCAACATCAAGACTATTGATTCCTTCTTCAAGTCCACACAAATTTCGTGAGAGAAATTTGCATATTTATAAAAATATTTATTTGAAAAATGTTTATTTTGTATATGCCAAAATATCTCATATATGTTGTCACGAAGCACCTCATTGTTATGACAAAGAGGTCCAATTTGCCATATTATTGAATATGTGACTCCTTGAATAATACGATGGTTTTCTTGTTTCCCAAACGTGTTGTGATAAAGAGGTAAGGATTATTGCAATTACATCCTTCAATCCTCGGTCAATGAACGAGGAGAACCAAGAGCTGGTTACAGATGAACTGCTTGAGTTTGAGAAATAGCTTGTTGAAGTTCAAGAACCGATCATTTTAGAGGAATCTATGGAAATTACTTCAAATTATTAAAGAAAAAAAATCGGGAAATCAAGACATGTAAGTGGTTGGACTTGAAAACATTAGGATTTTGATTGATGATGCGAAAAAAATCTCCTCATACACTATTAATGGTTGGTTTCCTAACATCTACTAAGGGGGTAATATTGAAATTTACCCCTATAATTTAAATGTTGACTCTCCAAGTTTAAGCTTGCCATACTACATTGTTTTGTCTAATTAGTGTGGGCCATACTAATACTCAATTACTCACACTGTTTTTTTTATTATAATTTGAAGTGGTCCACTATAATTTTAGTTTGAAAAAATAGTGTGGGCTTTTTCGTTTGCATATTTGGATGAAAATTTGAATCTTCATCCAATTGTAGTTTGTAAATATCCTCAATTGAACATGTACATTTGCAATAAACGTTGGAAAATCATAGAGGAGCAATATTGATAACCAAAATCTAGTAACTTAAAATATCCCAAAATAAAACTCAATAACTGACCTTCTTACAAAGACCAAAATTACAAATGCAACCTAGCAATAAAGATTAGTTGAAATATCAAAAGTACAGCACCAAAGATAAATACCTACTTGCTTCAATCGGTGTAAAGCTCCTCCTCCTTGTCCTCTGTTAAGCTTGGCAACAAAGAAAATATGGACATTATAGTTTGTGTTCAAATTGTGCTCAAACCTAATTTCCGTCCAATGGCGCACCACAAAGAAACCCTAAACATACATGGATGAAGTGTTTGGGATGACAATACAAATTTCATCAAAAATGAAGGTAACAAGGCAAACACTAAAAATTTAATGTGGGCCACATTAATTTCCAACCCACACGAGTTTCCTACACACACTAATTGGACAAACAATGTAGATTTAAGGGTTAATTTGACTAAAAATAACAATCCCCAGAGTCTTATAATAATGCCTAGTCAATAAATTTTTAACTCTTTCCCACCCTCGGCTCACCCTTCCCTTGGTAAGTGTTATGAACATACACCCTTTTCCTCAATCTCTTTCATTAATATACATGTAAACCTAAAAACATACAATTCAACTATAGGTGTCCTATTGAGATAAATGACCAAATTAGGCACGTCTACCTTAGTTCATAGGAAATGGAAAGTCACTCAATTACGAGTTTGTATTTTAATACGTGTCTCCCTTTCAAGCATGGCTTAAGGTAATCGGGTGGCCGTGTGGTGTCTTGTCTTCTTCAATAGAATTCTCCACTTGATTCCAAAACAAAAGTGATATCATTATCATCTCCATCTCTATATTTATCATCCACGTTCCCATTAATTCATCCATCCTTGGTTCCTTAAACCCTAAACCCTGGCCCATCACCGTTTTGAGTGGGCGTGTAAGTTAGCGCTAGGATCTCTTCCCCAGCATTTCACCAAAGGACATTGATCCTCATCTGCTAATCCTGCCAAGTGCAACGTCGCTCTATAGTTCGAGGAAAAAAAACTCAATCATTTCGTAGGTTTCTGCTCATTGCACCGTTTTCACAGTTTAGAAAGCAGGAGCTAACAGGATTCATTATTGGGAGCTGACTCTCCCTGGAACATTGCTTAGGCTCTTTGGGATTTCTCTTTCCCTGCACTTGGTGGCTATGGCGACACTCAGTACAGTCGTCTCAGGTTCTCAACTTCGCAGCAAAACAATATCCTCATCCGCGTTAGATTCATTCACCGGGCAGCGTGTTGTTGGTGCGATCCCTACTCGGGGGAGCTGGCGTCGCGGTGTTGTGGTTGCTATTCGAGCGGGGCCCTCCGATTCTGTCGAAGCAGATAATGGTAGGTTTTGTGGATTTTGTCTATTTTGTGAATTGTTTCGCAATTTGGATACGTTGATCACTTATTATGTATACCCTTCTCTGCTGTTCTTGTGATCTAAGAAACTGGTGGGAATCACTTGAATACTGTTGGAGTGCAATCCAGCAACACATTTGTAGCTCCTGATGTCTCATGGCCATCTTGAGGACGATTTGGAAGGACTCATGTAAACAATTTGCCAGTAGTCTTACATCCGGCACTCCGTATCCGCAGTGATCAAGTGCAGTATGGAAACTTATGAGGGGCCTCGATGTGGGAATAAAGGAATTTGGCGTCATTCCCAAGTCTGAACATCCCACGCATTCTATGCTCCTGTCATTTCAAGAAATGGGCAAGAATCACTCGAATACTGTTGGAGTGCAATTCAGTGCCACATTTGTAGCTTATGATATCTCATGGCCATCATTGAGGACGATTTGAAGGGCTCATGCTAACCTGTAATTAGTCTTATCTTTGGCCCTCCGTATTTGCATTGAAAAAGTGCCACGTAGAATTTTATGAGGGGTCCCAGCCACGGCAATGTGGGGATGGAGGATTTTTGGCATCATTCCCTAGTGTGAACATGTCACGGATCACTTGGTGCCGAGTGACCGAAATTGAGACGAGGTTAAATTAAGCTGAAATACTTAAAAAAGGGGGTGTGTTGAGGGTGCAGAGGTGACTCTTTTGGACTATGGAGCAGGAAACGTGCGGAGTATCAGAAATGCCATCCACCTTCTAGGCTACAAAATTAACGAGGTCTGTCCCTGGGTTATGCAAATTCAATCATGAAAGAGTGCTGCGAATTTATCTTTCATCTGTGATATGATGGAAATGTAGATTAGTTTTTTCTGATTTCCATGCTGTGGAGCCAGAATGTGTAACTGACGCTAGGAATCTGAATGCAACACATTAATTCAGAAAAGTAATTCTCACATGCAGTAACGTATATACTTGAGGAGCTTTCTATCAAAAGTTGTCATTTATCTTCTCTATGGTATCCACATCATATATACATCTATTCTGTTCCGGGTTTGTCAGGAAGACGTTGCTGAATAGATGGTTGGATAATGTGAACCCATACAGAGGTTTGAATTGGCTGTTTTTCATGTAACATCAAGACCACATAAACTCAACATCTTTGCTTGGTGGATTTCTGCCAAATAAGAAAGCACACAGTAGCAACTACAGAACCTGCTATTCTATAAGCTGCCAAGCTGGAATAATATCGTTGCACAGGTTCTTTTGAACAATAATAATCTTCTACCATTTAGCTGGGCAAGTAAAATTGCTCAATTTCCTTGCACTCTGATGCTCCTAGTTAAGTGTAGTGGTCTGACATTCCAAATCATAGTTTATCATCAATCTGTCCGAAGATGTGATGTCTGCATGAATCCTTGTAGTCTTATAAGGATGCTTTGAACACTTGTTTGAAAACATGCAGGTCAATAGGCCTGAAGATATCAATAATGCAAAGCGACTAATCTTTCCAGGGGTTGGCTCTTTCAAATCTGCTATGGAGGTGCTGAATGCAAAGGGGTACATCTTGACCTCAATTAGCTGGGCCTGTGACTTTATTGGATTTGCAAACTGATGTGGTCATTTTTATCCATGCATTGACCTTCGATTGGTCGTTAAGTCTTGTAGAGGTTCTGAAAATGCCTTAAAATATGAAAGCGCCCGATTTCTTGAGATATTACATTTGATGTTGTAATCACCAGTCAAGTACCATTCTTGCAATTTGGACACCAGGATGGCGGCGCCTTTGTGCTCATATATCAAGCAAGATCGACCATTTCTTGGCATCTGCCTAGGATTGCAGCTTCTGTTTAACGGAAGTGAGGAGGGTGGTTGTGGTACTTGTTCTTTTCTCCGTATTCTATTGTCACTTAGATAGTTATGCAATCTTGCAGAATCAAGTTTCTTCTTGTCATCATGCATTTCTTGAAGCTTCTGAAATACAACGCTTCATTCTTGAGCATAGTAAGATAATAGACATTGCTTCATTCTACTACAGCACCCTAAATTATACAAGCATACTTTTTATGACATTAGAGTTATCCTCTAATGCAATGGGAGTTTTTGTCGTGAGAGGGTCCCCTGTAATCTCCTATTGGTTGTTTTGAATACAAAATCAATAATTCTTTCAACTTGTGGTGCATTCTCGGAATTAGTGTTTGAATTTGGTTGAAGAGCAACCTCATCGGTTCATCGAGGATCAAATGCATTTTAGCACCGCTTGGCATGCCAAAATGAGTTTGACCCTCAATGACCTCATATAGAATGTTCTTCGTTCAAACCTCCACACTACCATCAAGCATGCACCAAAAAATTACTACACATGGAAGGTGTTGTATGGAAAACAACCAACTCCACCTTGGCAATTTATCCTTTGCACTGTAGAAAAATAATGAAAATTTGCTGATGAAAGGCAGTGGTTTGAATGCAGAGCAGATGGTCTTGGCATCATTCCAGGTGTTGTGGGGCGTTTTGATTCTTCAACAGGACTTCGTGTCCCTCACATTGGTTGGAATGGCTTGCAGCTAAGGCAACCCTCTTCTTCTGTGTTAGATGGTGTTAACGGGCGCCACGTGTACTTTGTGCACTCATATCGAGCTGTCCCTGTATGAGCATCATCATTCTCCTTTAACCCCCCCCCCCCCCCACTCCGTATTTTGTGGTTCCTTTATTGTTTTGGCATTGTTTGGTTTCTGTTGGGTACTTTTTGGTTTCATGTGTAGCAGCTCATGGACCCTGGTGCTGGATTTGATTTACAGTATGAATTTTTTGATTTTCGATTTTGTTTAGACTGAGGAAAACAACGAGTGGGTGCTAGCAACAAGCAAGTATGGGGGTGACTTCATTTCAGCTGTCCGAAAGGGAAATGTATATGCAGTGCAGTTTCACCCAGAGAAGAGTGGTGGTATGACCTCTTGCCATCTGATATTCTGCTGTATGTTTAATCACGAATTTGTTCTTCATCTAGGCAGATGCTCCAAAATTTGGTGAAGGGCCAGCGGAATCACAAGACAAATTAATTGACGCTGAAAGACGTATGAGGGTTTTTATCTTCTATATACCAACCGTGACAAATAGCACTATCCGTTTGTTTTGTTCTAGTGGACATTAAATATCTGGAAAATTGTGAGAGATTGGGTTTCCATAGTTGTCCTCGTGGAGAGATCAGCATTTGATGCGGCTTGGCTAGGATGCCTCTTGGGTACTAGTGGTTAATTCTGAACTTGCAAGAAATTTGAAGCTGTAGGTTGTGGTATATGAGGCAATCCTCTTTATATTGTGTATGAGCAAATGAATCTTAAACTCTAATTGGCTTGCTGATTGTGATAGAAAAAATTAATGGAGAGTCCTTCCCTTATGCTTTATTTTTATATCATCTTGTACTCGGTCATCTATTTGAGTTCTTCTGCAGACAGGTGGTTTTGAATTTATTTAGTGTTTAAGTTTGGCTCTGCTTGTGGGCAGTGGTTGGATTGGACATTGTGCGTCGATTTTTGGGAGGAAGCCACTCTGAAGCTGCAGAGGTGTGTGTAACTTTCTCATATTGAAGTCAGGGTTGTCTGTGATTTTGCAAGCTCTTAAAGCCCCTTACAGGCTCTTTGAAAATCAAGTACTGTAGCATATTACCATAATGGTTGAGTTAGTGAACATTGTATCAGTTAATTTGAATAATTCCTAGATTGGGAGCTGCAAGTTTTTGAGACTTGTATGTGGTTATGTGCTATGATGATAGCCGCTTATCCTGTGAACAATGCTTGCTTGTGAGCAGGAGGTTGAGCATCTTTCAAAGCAATGTGCTGCCAAGCCTGCCTCTGCACTTGCAAAACGGGTGTGACGTCAACTTCTCTATCTATCTCTTTCTTAGCTTGGATTTGACAAATTTGATACAATCTGCTCTCCAACTATTACTTATGAGTAAACTAAATACCCCTATTAGTGTGGGCCACAGTAATTCTCTAGATCTGACATTAATTCTCAACCCACACCAAATCTCTAGTTTAAAATTAGTGTGGGCACATTATTTGTCTTCTAGGAAATTGATGTGGGTGACTATTTTCTCTTTTGCTACTTTTGCTCTTAAACTTACACTCAAGTGTGGGTCTCTACGAAAACTTAGGGGAAGACCCGGGGTCTTCGGCCCACATTACTTCCGCCTAGACTAGACTAGACGGGTCTTCTGACTAGACAATTGTTGTGGTCCACATTGATTATTTCCACAATAATTTTCTACCCACACTACTAGGGCTATTTAATGTAGCTATTAGTCTGGTGAGATACAACATGTTTGAAGTACTGCCTGATCAATCTGTTTATTATTTGGCAGGTTATCGCATGTCTTGATGTGCGCAGCAATGATGCAGGGGACCTTGTGGTGACAAAAGGTGATCAATATGATGTCCGAGAGCAAACATCTGAGAGAGAGGTAAGTTCTACCTGTTTCTAGAGGTCTGTATTCAATCTCTGCAATGTTGATCAAAAGCTTCCAATATTGACTCTTGATCTATTCAAGGTTCAGACCTTTTTAATAAAATGGCTCTAAATGGTACCGCCACTCAGTGTTGCCAACAAATCTCCTTTATGGTTTGATTCAGGTATCAAAGCAGGAATCAGATCAGGACATGTAGATCCCTGATTTGACTACAATTTGGTCATGAAGATTTTCATCTTGTTCAAACGCACCTTTTGATTCAGACTAAAAACTGCTATATGTGAAGGTGGAATGTATATGATGCTAAACTACATAACAAACTTCCAAAAAGTGTGACAATGTTGCAGTTCAAGAAATATACCAATCCATGAAACAGATGTAGTAGTAGAAACCATCATGACATTTAGTTTCCTCAAATTTTGGAGTTGTGGTTGGTTTGACATTGAGGATGGAAGTGATGAATCGACGCTGCTCTAGTGCTGCAGCAGTTGATTCCTTTGTAAGTCAGGAAAGAAATTATAAAGAAAGTTAGCTAAAATCTTGCAATTTTAATGAGATGATTATGGGCTTACTAAAGTATACTAATATGTGTTCTCTGTTGTTGTTCAACATGATCTCTGAAAGCAAAGTCTGTGGGTAGTACAGACCAAAGGGGTGCACCCTTGCCTGTGTGATTGTGATGTGTCGCTGCTTAGAGTCACTTTGCAGCTGTGTTTGTGAAATTGATACATAGTGATCAATTTGTGGTTGGTTTCAGGTTCGGAATCTTGGAAAACCTGTAGAGCTTGCGGGGCGTTATTTTAAAGAAGGGGCTGACGAAGTAAGATTTTCTGTTTGGTTGGCTGTGCTCTTTGTTTCTATCTCCAAAACCTCATTCTAGTGCAAGAAATAGACCATGTGAGCTAGTTGGTATTCTACTTGTGGGATAATATACTTGCTACTAGAACATTATAGATGTAGATTGAAAATATATGCACAGTGCAGCAGTGTGGGAACCCTTTGCCTGAATGGTTGTGCTAAATTCGTTTTTGGTACACTATAATTTGATCACACTATTTGTCTCATGTTGGGAAGATGTCGCAGCAGTACTTTGGAATGGCAATTTTGATCTCTTATGCTACACATTTCTAAAAAGTATTGAATAATGAATGCATTTGTTGGAGTTTTCACATTCTGAATTGGTCATTGGTGACTGTTACTTCATGGACTGTAGTGCTCACGATATACTCGTGCAATGTAGGTGACATTTTTGAACATCACTGGCTTCCGAGACTTTCCTTTAGGTGATATGCCAATGCTCGAGGTATGTCTTTATGGATCTTACTATGTGGAAAATTCATCTAACTGTTCATCAAACATATCATGCATGTGGGTAGCTAATGGTCTGTTGGGATGATAGGTCCTCCAGCGGACTTCAGAGCAGGTGTTTGTTCCACTCACTGTGGGAGGTGGAATCTCTGATTTTACAGATGTTCATGGCAGGTGTGTGAATTCCCAAAGTACTTTTTTGAAGAAGTTTCAAAGTTGTGATTGTATTGAGGAAATATAAGGGCCAACTTACACTATGGCCAAGGGCTGTGACCATGAAATTGTAAGGGCCCTTGAAACTCATCCAAAGGCTGTACTATGGACAATTGAAATTGAACTTTGTTTCATCACAGGCCTTCAGGTGTAGTGTGAAGACATATGCAAATGGGCTCTCAACCGATGCTATTTTGTTAACATCCTATTCATCTGGGCGCTTCCACAATATAAGTCAAACTAAATCATGTGTTTTGAAAATTCAAAGTGTGATGGTTTTCTGGTTTCATGATAGATCCACCTCTGTGAGGTGGCCTTCACGCCTAACACAGTAGACCATGAAATATTATCCATTTCATGCCATGTAGGAGTTCATGTAGGTTCTTCATCCATTTAGGTTCCCGTGGCCCTCAAGCTCTAATGAAAAGTGAAGTGGGGCAGTCTTGACCTTTTCCACGAATGACTGGTTTTAGATTTCAAAATTCTTGGGTCAGAAAGCACCAAGTGTAAACAGCTCTTTCAATTCATTGTATTTTCCTACTTTGACACTATGCATTGGATCCAACCAGGTTCTATTCAAGTCTAGAAGTGGCATCAGAATATTTCAGATCTGGGGCTGACAAAATCTCCATTGGAAGTGATGCTGTCTATGCTGCTGAGGAGTTTCGTCGCACAGGGGTTAGTGTCAAATTCCATCAAGTGTGTTTTTACCGTAAATAATCTATTCATGCATTTGTGCACTGTATTTTGAAGGTTGTGACTTTGACTTGTTGGCCAGCAACCTAACAAGTCCTTGTTCGTCCCTGTTTGGTGCAAGGGTACAATGCCATGAAGGATGGGTCCAAATTGCAAACTCCAAAACCACATCTTGCATCATGTATAATTAAATATCTTCTATATTTTCGAATTTGCTAACTCAATATGGCAACCCTCTCTTTTCCAGGTCAAAACAGGGAAGAGCAGCTTGGAGCAAATATCCTATGTCTATGGAAACCAGGTGTGGGCCTTGAGTTTTCAAATTTTAATTATGTTCCAAGAGTTTAGGGTTTCAGAGTTTAATAAGCTTGTACTTGTACATTGCAACTTGTGATCTATGGGGAGTTGTGCATTTTGGGTTGTTGCATCTTGATTACAATCTATTGGTGGCTTGAATGAAAAGGGCTGTGGTGTTTGCTGTGTGTTGAAGGCCGTGGTAGTCAGCATAGATCCAAGAAGGGTGTATGTGAATTCTCCTGCAGAAGTACCTTATAAAACCATTGAACTTCAGAAGCCAGGTAAATGTCCTTTTTTTGTTACTTACTTCTCATTTCCATAGACAACACCTTTTGGATAATTTCATCTGGCTATCAGTAGAGGCATGGCATTCAGTAGAGCTTTTCAAGGTATAATGGAGTTACATACTTAATTAGACCTTGTTCTCATAAACTTATCTGGGGTGCCATCAGGTCCAAGTGGAGAGAAATATGCTTGGTATCAGTGCACGGTATGCTTACTAAACAAATACCATTGATTTTTTCTTCCTTCTTTCAATTTCACTCAATTGCAAAATTGTTTCGAAAGTAAAGTGTGAAGTGCCTTGGGATGCTTAAACAGGGGATGTTGTGATTTTTTTAGGTGAAGGGTGGTCGTGAACGAAGGCCAATAGGGGCATATGAGCTAGCAAAAGCAGTTGAGGAGCTTGGTGCAGGAGAAATTCTCTTAAACTGCATTGATTGTGATGGTAAAGTCCCCCTTGTTTTCCTCCCTTGTGCACCACGTGAATCTTAGTGGATTCAATCTGGCAGGATACCGAAATGGTCCATAATCTCCAAGTTCACAACATGTTGTTTGGTTCACAAATTTGTTCATTCTTTTCTCCCTCTGCAAGAGTCATTCTCTAACTCAACTTGACTTTTGGTTGGGAGGTGGTTGTTTTGCACACAACACCTTTCATGTTTGGTAAGTTTGTGGTGTATGCTTGGAAGTAGTGTGTAGGGATGAACAAAGAGCATTTTATATCAGTTCAGGGAGGGTCAAACTCATATCGGTATACCAAGAGGTGCTAAAATAAGATAGACCTTATGTAAACTGAAATAGGTTGCTATCCTTTCAACTTCAAAGACCACGTCCTAGCATGCACCACAAATGGAAAACCATTGTTGATATTCTCTGCAAATCAATCAGTGGGAAATATTAGGGGATTAACTCCCGACAAAAAGTCCTGTTGAGTTAAAGGGATAACTCTACTGTCCTCATTAGCAGGTCTTTATTACCAGAAATTGCATTTAAGCCTTCAGATACAATGCTGGAGCAAAGAAGACTAATTCTTGAAAGTTGTGTTGAAATGTGGTTGTCCACTCCGCTTCATTTTGGACCTTTCTTCTCACTGGATATCTGCTATATAACTGACAAGTATATGATGGAATGGTTCAGGTCAAGGACAAGGATTTGACACAGAGCTTGTGCAACTGGTTTCCGATGCCGTGACTATCCCAGTCATTGCCAGCAGTGGGGCAGGTTGTGTGGAGCATTTCTCAGAGGTTTTTCACAAGACTTCGGCTTCCGCTGCATTGGCTGCTGGAATTTTCCACAGAGAAGAGGTAAAGTCAAACGTACTGTAATGGAATTTGGAGGCATAAGAAAGAAATCACTAAACAGACTGGTTGCTTCCTCCTGCAGTTTTAAGAGATGCTTTAAAGACTTTAATTGGTGTGGCCATCTCTTGAAGCTAAAAGGGCCAAGGGCCGTAATGTATGACCTATATACACAAATTTTACAAGCTTCACTAGGTCTTAAAATTACTTAATAAATATTATTGGGCTTTAAAATTTATTTAGTACATTATCTTATGTTGAAGGAGAAGATAAAAATATACTCATATATGACATTGATGATCAAATTCCTAAGTATGTATTTGGATCCAAGGGCATTTGGGCTGTTTATTTGAACCCAAATCCTCAATCACCTTAAGGTATCCAACCAATTTAAAAAGTGCACTTGAAGAATAAGTTCATCAAAGATAAGGTAACTTTTGACACAATTAACTAAAAATGAGAGTATGTAGCTTAAATACATGTGCATGGAGAGGCCCAAATTTGGCCTCCAGGATGCTTTGGGGTAAAGGAGGGTGAAACTTCTCAAGTGGGAACAATACATATCCCATTTAGATAGCTTAAAGGGAAATTTAGTCAATGGATCATGAACGTCTATCTATTTGTGGTGTTATTGGCTTCCTGTGATAGTCAACCTTGGATTGCCACATTTGTTCATTATGTGTTGTAATCTTGCAGGTGAAAATCTCATCAGTGAAGGAACACCTGATTGAAGCAGGTGTTGAAACAAGGCTTTTGTAGCCACCTACCTTTCTTACAGGAGACAAAATGGATTGGCTATGGAAATAGTCAAACTGCCCTGTGCTTTGGGTTGTGTATTCTTGTTGGCAAACTCATTGAATCATTTTCTTACATAATAAAAAGCATCATGTGTGATCAATTCATAGAAAGGTTGAATTGAGGTGCAGAGAATACCTACTCACCAATGTTTGACACTCTTCTTCAAGGCAACATACAAGCCCTTCATTGCAACCGTTATTCTTCACTTTGGACATTATGAAAGGGAAGAATACCCTCGTTGCAAAGCAAAGAAAGCCCCCATCATCTAACTGCCTATTTTCACTTCATGGTCACTGGAATCAGGCCAGCCATACACTTTGTTAAATGCTCCAAGCCACCTATGAGTTATAATGGCAGATAACATGCACTTGGAGGTCTGCTAGACTTCTTAACTACCTTCACAGTTGCTTCAGAATACCCTGCAAACTGTTGGTATTTGCCCTAAAATCCAGTGTCTGGGGAGATGTTTGTGCATAATTGGTCAAAATCCTAGTGTTTCCAAGTCGTGACAGATTACATATCGTGATCTCTCGGTTTTCCTTTATGAACTTGAGGTATTTTCCATAGAGTCTTATAATATGATTGGTAATTATCCTCAAGCCTTGAATTTCAACCGGTGATTTCTCAAACTCAACTGCTTCATCTGTAACTAGTGGGCAGTTCTCCTCATTCATAGCCCAAACCCCTCAATTTTTGAATCCCTCTTTAAAGCATAATGTGGTGTCACAAAAGGCCTGGGAAGACAGTGTGACGGAGAAGAGTTTTAGTGTCACTATTTGGACTTACATTGTGCTACAACTTTTTAATTATGAATCTAGTTTTTCACCAACAAAGGTCAAATTGGTTTCCTGGACACCATAGAACATTACAACCTTTGCTTACTAAAAATTTTGCACTAACAATAACAATGTTTTAGTAGTGCGTAACTCCAAATAGCAAGTGGCACTAAGTACCATTAACGGTGCACTGGATGTGCAATGTAATCAAGGATTGGAGCCGAAACCTCAATTGTGTTTAGGAAATCTGCCGTTTGCTGGAAGTCCTTGGATTTGTGTGGTAAGTCTGACCCCCCTCTCCACATGCCAAGTTTTTAAATTCTACGGAGGCCTTTCACGAGTTATGAGCCTGCCTGCCAGTAGATTAAAGTAAAGAAATTTGGCACAAATCTCCACGCTTGACGAGAAATCGAGGTTATGAATTTGAGGTTAAACTATTTGACGCGATTCGCGGTCGTGACCGAGGGAGGTGGAATAACCGCACAGGATACATATATATATATATATATATATATACACACACACAGTTGAGAGATCGGGGATGACGATCGATCGATCGAACATAATAAGGCTGATACAGCAGAATAAAGTTTTATTTGATTTTTGTGAATAAAAATTGGGATAGCCTGAGCTAGTGGCTGGCATTCATTCACGCACACACTCCCAGTGCTCACGATCGGGCCAATGGAGCTCCCGGGCCTCGAGGCTCGTTAATAATGTGGGGACGGAGGAAGAGGTTGGTTAATAAGACAGAGGGCTCTGGATCGAAATCCATGGTGGAGTGGCATGCGAGTGGATGAAGAGTTTTTGTCCACCCAACCAGGGCCGCAGCCCTATTGATGACCACGAAAAGGGCCATGGATGAACTTTTTGTCCCATGCCATGCCATGCCACCACATCAGCAATCACATACACGAACACTCACACAGAGAGAGAGAGAGAGAGAGAGAGAGAGAGAGAGAGAGAGAGAGAGAGAGGGCTTGAAGGAAGAAGCCCACCATTTTGCTGGCTTTTCTTCTTCCTTTATCACACACTCGAAAAAGCTCCAAATAATGAGACTGATTGATCATTGAGTAGGGTGTGCAGGGCAAGGTAAGGCAGCGCAGTGAATATATGATGTCAAAGTTAATCATCGCCACTGTGCCCAATCATGTACCTATGCGTAGGCAAAAAAAACATAAAAACGGCAGCCAAGTAATTACTATGTATGTCACAGGGAAGCCCGCCTAAGGTAGCTCAACTCCAACACCAACACCCACACCAGACCTATGACTACTGAAGTGAAATAAGGAGGGGATTAGGTGGGGTGGGGGGCAAGTTTATGAGTGTTGAAGCTTGGAGATTCCACATGTGCAATGTGTGATGAAGCGCATTGTTCCATTCATTTGGGTGGTGTGCAGGGATGGTGTCAGTGTTAGGGTGAGTTAATCTTATAATGCAACAGGTCACTCATCCAAGTGGGCAACGCTTTCAACGACTAAGGGTGAGGCGTCTATAAGCAATGAAATAAGAGAGTTTGCATATGTTTGCATAGGAGGAGTGATAGTGGGGAATAATTTACCTTGTGAAGGGAAACAAACTCTAAGGAGAATGCAAAAAATATATATAAAATATAAAATATAAAATATCCATGAATATGGAGATTGCTACAAATTTTGAAGCGGCATAGTTAGGGTAACACATAGTTGATCTATAAGTTAACCCATAACCGCTCATGTAAGTGCTAATGCTTAGCTACAACAGTTGTCATAAGTCTTGTGAGGGTAATCAATCACAAGCCGCCGCGACATAAACGTGAACTTCATTCGCTTAAAAAAACATAGATCTCATCCATGTCAGCATTACACGACCCTAGTGAGCGGTTGAATGGACGTGGTTGACTATGGATGCCTCGACCTTACCATGTGTTTCTCTATCAACGTAGAGAGCACTTCATTCATTTTAGAATGCAAATCTAGGTCACCCGAGGATCTCTTATTCATGAGAGTATAAGAGATTCTTGGAGATCCTAGATTTACGTCATCTACTGAAGCCCTCCCCATACATTTGGGTGGTCATATGTTCGTGTTGGTGTTAGGTTGAGCTATCTTATAACATGACATGTGACTCACGCAAGTGGAAAGCACTTCCAACAACTACCATGTGTTTTCTTATCCAGATCGAGAGCATGTCACTCAAAATCCTCTGGATTCTATCCTCGAGCAAGACCGAATATGCCATGTAAATGGCTTGAGGATACCTCAACATGACCTTGTTATGCACTCTCCTCTCACCGGTTATAATGTTGTAGTCCATTCCATTGTGATGGTCAGCTAAGTTATCCAAAGCATGGACTTGGTATTATACACAACACACAAATCTCGAGGCGACTGTACCAGCTCACAAGCATCTGGATGCATTCCAACAATTTCCCGAGAGTGGGCCACATTACAGTACATGAAAATGTGTTAAGTTCAATGAATGGGAAGAACTGACCGCTAAACTGATTATTCCAATTAGTGTGTGTTACTATTTGAAGTTACACAGTACAACAACGTCGTGCTCCAGGGATCCAATTTCTACTAACAGAAGTTCAATAGGTTGTTTGGACATTATAGAACATAAGTGGCTTTACTTGGTGAAATGCGACGTTTTCTTTAAATAATTGTAGCATTGCAAAACTCCGAATAGTACCATGCACTAATCGGGATAATCAGTGTAGTTACAGATGAATTGGGTGAGTATGAGAAATAACCGCTTGAAGTTCAAGACTTCAGGAAAACTATTGATTAATGCAGAGGAATCTATGGAGCACGCCTCAAATTAGTAAAGAAACATTGAAAGGTCACAACATGTAACCGTTTAGACTTGGAAACACTAGGATTTTGACCGATTATGCTCCAAAAAAAAATTCCCCGGACACTAGTTGAGTTAACGTATATGTGGTAGGTAGTGAGTTCTCATCGGGCAACATCTTGCAGTTAATATGATATCCTAAAAGGAGGTACAAATTTTCTTATAATTTCAACCAAATCTTACACATTTGAAATTGCCCCATTCCCCATTAGCCCACTCCACCTCCCTCAATTGTCATCCATCACTAACCCAATCCTTTTGCCGCCCCCATCCATCGTTGGTCCTCCACTCTTAGACCAGCCACACCGAGAGGTCCAGCCGGGGCCCAGCCAACCCGGCCAGTGCGGGGGCCCCCAGATAGTGGACCCGTCATCCAGGCGGCAACCCAGGGCCCCGGGGAGTGCACTTAAAGTTAAGATTAGGAATACACGTGAGTGTGTTTTAATGGCATACCCCCTACAATACTTGGCCTTAAAATAGTTTTAAAATTAAGACTTTTTAAGTGCCAAATCATTACGTATATATCTATCACTTGGTATAAATTTTAGGACGAAAAGTTTTTAAAATTTATTAAAAAAAATTGATAGAAGTTTGAACTAAAATGCGTTGTTTTTTGCTTCAAAAATCAATTCAAATATATTTAAAATTGATTATTTTTTGAAATTTATACAACAAGAACTTTAGATTGTGTTAACAACTTCATAAAAAAATTTCAATTTTTAGATGACTTTTTAGTACATACATAGGGGGGTCAAAAGTACGCACTCACATGATTCCTAGTCTTAACTTTAAGTGCACTCCCCGAGCCCAGGGCACTAGGGACACCGTCCCAAAGGGCCCTGGCTGGCTGGATGTAGAGTGACCCTAGATGGCTGACCCTTGGATTATTTTCAAAACCCGCCTCTTAAAGGTAGGCCTAACACAAAACTGGGAGACCATGGCACTCGGAAAGCTCACAACCGTTGATTTAGTCTATTTTATCATGTGCGAGGACCCGCATGAATAAAAATTCATTAAGTAGCACTTGATTGAGGGCCCGGTCACATATGACTTCACACTACACCTAAGGGTCTGTGACCACACTACATGATTTGGGAGGTGTGTCGGGATGGCCTTTGGACACTTTCTTTTGGGCTCTCACACTTACATGGTCACGGCTCTTGGCTCATGTGTGAAGTAGCCCTAAAAGAAGAAGGCGAAGATCGATCTCCTCATGGATATATCGGAGCTCCGGAGGCCGGGAATTACACTAAATATGATATCTTATTAGGTGTCACTAATTCTAATCGTCTTGCTCGACACCAATTGCAAAACTGCGGTATAGTATCACCAACACTAAATGTTAACCCAACATTATGTGCCATTCCTTGTAAATCTTTTGGGGGGTTATAGAATTACTGGGTTGCAACGACTGTCACGTACCAGGTGATTTTTTCATCCAAATTTCAGTTATCCATGACAATATTATTTGTTCAGGTATTCAGAAGAAGTGTCATCCCAAAAGATACCATGGTGACACTAAATGTCATGGTTAGTGTACTTAGGGGGGAGGGGTGTTGCAGCTGTGGCAGTGGGAAAAGGGTTATGTACATATCTGGAAAGTGCTTGAAGGTTGAAAGGATCCTTTGGGAACTCCCCTCACTGCTCATATCTTAAGCCCCACCTGGAGCTTTGTACTTACTTTTCAAGCCAATAACATAACAATTAAATCCAGCTGCTATGTATGTATGTATGTAAGTGGAATGGAATGGAAAGGAAAGGAAAAGAAAAGGAAGGGAAACCAATGTTTGCGGAGATTGTTGGGCTTGATTGGTTGAGACCCTAGTGCTTTCAATATCAACCAATTACATGTTGACATCTTTCGGTTTTACTATTATTCACGTGAGGTATATTTTTTAAATTCCTCTAAATTTATTGGTTTTTTTCCCCATAAAGTCTAGGATTTGAACCGGTTATTTCTCCAACTCAACCGATGCATCTGTAACTACACTATATAGTCCTATTACTATGGGCCACGGTAATTTTCCTGAGCCCATGTTAATTTTCATAATGAGAATTAATGAGGGTTACAACAAGTTTTAACCCACACTAAATTTGTAGTAGAAAATTAGCATGGGCCATAATAATTGATTTTCCTAGAAAATCAATGTTGGTGGTTATTTCATTTTGTGTTACTTTTGTCCTATAGCTAATATTCAATGTGTGGATCAAAAGTCTTCATGAAGACTTGAGAGAAGACCCGGGGTCTTGGACCCACGTTCATTCCACCTTGCCTAGAAAATTAGTGTGGCCCATGCTAATTAGTTTTCCACCCACACTAATCAAACTAAATAGTGTAAAAGTTGTCGGTTCTCCCCGTTCATCGAGGGAACGCCTCTACCAGTGAAGCCCGTGAGGTGATGGAATGGACGACCTCCAATCCTCCACCACTATCGCCAGACATACTGGAATGTTTCACTCCGGTTATTCAATGTGTTGGTCAGAAGTCTTCATGAAGACTTGGGGGAAGACCCGGGGCCTTGAACCCACGTTCATTCCACCTTACCTAGAAACATTAGTGTGGCCCATGCTAATTAGTTTCCCGCCCATACTAATCGGACAATTTAGTATAAGGTAGAGGGCCCCTTTCCCGCTCGGGTCCTTAAACCGCTCACTAGACCTATCCAAACAAGAGGTACATTATAGCTTCCAACCTCAAATTTCTATGTAATCATGGTGTACATTTTTGGGGTGAGTGGTTTTGGGTACCCCTATGAGTTCTCCTTCCAAAATTCATAACTAATTCAATATTAATCCAAATTTAATTATTCCAATTGGTCCAATTTCCAATGTACTTTGCACATCTTCCAAGATTGATTCCCCCTTAATAACTCCTCAATGAACATGCCAATCTGAAATTCGAGCGGGAAAGGGCCCCTCTACCTTAGTTGTCGGTTCTTCCCGTTCATCGAGGGAACGCCATCCGTGAGGTGATGGAATGGACGACCTCGAGTCCTCCATCACTCTCACCGGCCGGCCGGAATGTTTCACTCCGGTTAGCGAACATGAAGGAATTGATTGCGGGACACACATGGTGTTGGCAAGGGACAAACGTGCACCTGGATGGAGATGGAGATGGAGATGGAGATGGACGTAGACTTCCATGTGCCAACCGTTCCGGTGAAAGGAAATGAAGGCTAACCGCCTACTCCACCCAAGGTACGTACGTGGGTGTTGTTTGGCTCGTTATTCGTGTCCTCCACCTTCTACGGAGTAGCATTCCACAACGAAACGTTTGTTGCGTTAACAACTCTACGATGAAGCATTAGCAGAAATCGGATTGAAAATTGGGCCTTTCTTGAGTCAGTTACGGTTATGGGAAGTGCATGTTTGTTGATTTCTTAATGTCCTCCGAGTCGTGTTCATAATTGAGTGTGGAGTAGTTAATTCAATTTTAAGACGTAGTCCAATTTCCTTTAGGCATGTGGCTTTTTGGTGTTTGTTCTTTGATCCTCGTCGAACCCCACACCAATCGAAAATAGGTGTGCGATTCAAAAAGAAGGCGGGGAAGGGGGGAGGGGGTTGGCCAACCTCCACACGCTTACTTGTGTGTTACGATGGGCTACATGGTGGATTTGTCATGTGTGCACGTAAGTTGCACTATCCCTCCATTTGGTCGTTATATTTTGGGGGACCGTGTAACTATCACTAGAAGAAAACTTGTCCATTACAGCCGTCCGTTACAACTTAGTCATTGCAACTCATTACATGAAACTACATAAAATAAATCATTTCGGTAGTCAACCAAAGGGTTTCGGTTGCTAATTGTCCAAAAACCGCAACCAAAAACCTTTGATTAACAACCAAAGTGAGTTGTTTGTGCATTTATTTCACCATGAGTCGCAATGGCCAAGTCGCAACAGATGGTGGTATTGGACAAGTTGTCTTTCATTGTACGCTTCATTTCCACTCTACCCTTAATCTTAGGTGTCCATAACATATCATAACATATCATAAACCAAAACAGGTGCACTTACCTTAGATAAACTCCTTAGATAACTTCATTTAAAAACTGATGAATTTTTAAATGGGCCCATCGTTTTGTTGGACACACTTCACTCCGGTAAGAAACATGAAAAGAATTATGAAACATCCGCGGCATTGTAGAGGATGAAGATATGCTCACCCGGATGAAGA
Organism: Polytrichum commune; assembly: GCA_950295325.1. Taxonomy (NCBI): domain Eukaryota; kingdom Viridiplantae; phylum Streptophyta; class Polytrichopsida; order Polytrichales; family Polytrichaceae; genus Polytrichum; species Polytrichum commune. The sequence continues at coordinate 39,419,033 of OX485803.1, read as the reverse complement.
TGAACGTAGACTTCCATTGTGGCGGTTGTCCACGTGAAAGAGGTCACTAGTGCACGGGGAGGTCACTTCATTGTCAAGTTGACACCACGTGCGGACAAAGTTTGCTACCCCTATATTACATGCCATATATAATTTTAAAATTTATGATATTTTTCTACATATACATAACCATTGATAGTATCTTTTGTATACTTTTTTGAAATTTTTAGTCATCTTTATTTTTTTCAATAATTGTTTTAGTTCAATTCTGTGTCATTCTAGTTAGAAATGGTATGTTTTATGAAAAAAAAACAAATCATCAAATTTAGTTACTACTTTTGACTATGTCATAGGTATTGTGTATATCTACTCATGAAAAAAAATTTGATAAAATTTTGACCCATTTTGGTGGTGCAACTTACCAAAAGAATATTTTTTTTGGTCGCACGTGCTGCTCAAACTTGACAATGGAGTGATCTACCCATGCACTAGTGCGACGTTGGCGAAGCTTTGGACAAGATCTCCCAACAAATGGTTGGACCATATCACTACACTCTACTTGGGGATACGGTGTGGGAATTGCAAGACACACTCGGTGTTGCAATTGAAACGCGATCTAGAAAATAGGACTAAAAAAAAATGAAATCTTGCACTTAAAGAATATTTGATGAGAGTTGTTTTGGTGTAGTAATGGAGCTTGCCGTTGTGATAAGCCATGGGAGGACACCTAGCGGGATAACTCAAGTTCCTCAAGGGCTGAAGCTTCATGGTATCTACATAAACTTATCCACCGTGGATGAAGGAGTTCTAGCGAAAACAAGCCCCCAATATCTTGAGGGTTAATTCATTTCAAGTCGATTTTTGCTATATTGAATTGGGGTCTTTGATGCCGCTTTTAAAGACAAGTAGGTTCAAATTTGAATATAAAAAATTTAGAAGTCTTCATAATACATTTTTACTGAATGAATGGATGAGGTCTAGTAGACACCACAAAACTCTCACCGGGTATATGTTTATAGCACCTATCAGTGGGGAGGTGAAAACATTGATTTCTATGTAGAACCTTTAGTTATATGAAACAACAAAGAAACACGTAGGGGCAAAATTTTACTCTACCCTCAACGGTAAGGTAGACGAGGCTAATGTGGACACCTCCAGCTCTGTGGAATCATCCAACCGATGGATTTGGGCATTAGAAGCTTGAGCACGTTAGCCAGTACAAATCATGACCAAAGGATTTGAAATTGTTGAAATCGGAGTTGAGGGAGGTGTTCATCTAGGCTCTAGAATTAAAGAGTCTATACTTCCCAATGTGGTGTTACGGGGGGGGGGAGGTATTTTATCGTTCTATGTTGTGTAGTGGACAACATCACTAACATGGGTCACTTGCTAATGAAAACCAAGTTCAATGTCAATATTGGTTGTGTCATGTCTCTAAAGTGGTCACATGTAAGGTGAAATGTTGCCAAATTGTTTTTTAATTTTAGAATACCCACAGTAGAAGTTGGTCGGCACCTCACAGCCACATGCCGCCTCCTCATATGCCCACTTCATGCACAAAAATCAAGCATATCATAGCTTAGTGGATATCATTCCTTGTTATGGAGGATGGTGGGTGTATTTTGGCTTTTGTGACAATGACTAACCCAAATATCATCAAGGTAGCAGCTAAATCACCATGTATTCCTCCTCCACCCAGTCAAAGTGATTGCATTGCTTATCAAGAGCCAAAAACATGTATATGGTTAAGGAAGCTAATTGAATTAGCCTCATCTACCGTAGGTGTTGGGAAACAATTTTTTTCTCTTCCTGGTCCTTTGGAGATAGTCGACACATACCTGTAGAATCTTTGGGTTCATGGCATCTGTGTAAACTCATCCATCGTGGATGAAGGGGACCAAGTATAAACAAAATCCCCTACAGAGATCAAGGTTGTATCGTTTCAATGATGTCCTCTCAACTAATGTGGGGGCTCTTATGCCATTTCTGAAGTCAAATGATCTTCAAATAGTCAATTTCGAACTATTAAATAGTTCGTTGGGTTTTCACCTCCGCAATGGATGAGTTTATGTGGACACCACATACAGTCTACCCTCTATAAATGTTAACCCTTGGGAGTGGATCAAAGTTAACATTTATAGAGGTGTTAACAATTAACAATTATAAAATTACTTTTTTGAGCAATATACAAATCTTAACATTTATAAATATAAGCAATTGTGAAGAGTCCTTGTGAGAGAATACCATTCATAAAATTGCAAACCCAATCAAAACTTTATTCAATATCAAGTTAACAAATCACGGGTGAAGTATGAATCAATATTATGGTCTATGTGTAGTTTTTATCATCCATATTATGGTTGCATTTCATTCGTTAACATTTATAGAGTCAAATTTACAAAGAAGGGAGTACCATTTTGTTAACAGTTAACACGTTTAACATTTATAGTGTGCAATATGTGGGGGGTAGAAGAAAGTTAACATTTAGAGAGGGTTAACACTCATAGGTGTAACATTTATAGAGGGTGGACTTATAGAAACCCTAGCCACCCACAGATTGGCCCTTGCGATAATAGTCTCATGTATAAATTTTGAATGTAGGTGTATGTTCCCGTACTCATAATGTATTTAAGATTCTCGTCAAAATTTGAAATAAAGTACGATACTTAATATAACTAGAAGGTGCTGATTGGCTGCTTTCTTGTTGTTTGAAAGTGTCAACCGGGGGCAGGTTGAATCTATATATGGACGGTTGGAGCTTCGTAAACTCATCCTCCACGGATAGAATTAGGGCTCCACTAAAACCAAGCTCTCATCCAAAATAGGATGAGGGGTTATGTTGAGTTGGGGTTAGAGCTCATGCCATTTGGGCGGGCCCTAGCTGGGGAGAGGGGGTATCAAGGTCAGGGCCCGTAATCTGCTACCTTTGGGCAGCCCCGCAAAAAAAAATTGATTTTTTTTATCCCGACCAACAATTGTTGCGTGCTCCATCCGATTTTGAAAATTTTAAAATTTTAAAATAGTAATTAAAATCATCCTACATTCTCGGAGGCCGCTAGTCCACAAATCCCATATTGAGTGCACTTCACCTTGAAGGTCCGAAATTCAATATATATGTTCACTTCCCCTTAGTAAATAAGCAAATGATTGGGATTTCATTCCCAAAGTGAAACCAAAAGCATGTAAATGAATGCCAATAAAGCATGTAATGAACTTGGAAGCAAAAGATATTACAAAACCCTCATTAGCATTGAGGTCATGATGCATGTGAATTACCATTTGAAAGGATCTTTTGTCATTCTAAAATGAAGCCTATATTTGAATGCTATTTTTTATGTTATTTTAATCACGCTTGATGTACGAATACTTGTGAAAGTAGAAGGCATTAACTTGACTATTATAAACCAAGAATAGCACACAAATATAAGTGTCATTCTAGAATGACGAAAGACCCTTTCAAGAGGTTAGTCACATACATTATGACGTCAATGCAAATGAGGGTTTTGTAATGTCTTTTTACTTCCGAGTTCATTACGTGCTATATTCATTTACATGCTTTTGGTTTCACTTCGGGAATCAAATCCCAATTGGTTGCTTATTTACTAAGGGGAAGTGAACATATAAATTGAATTTTGGGCCTTCAAGGTGAAGTGCACTCAATATGGGATTTATAGACAAGTGGCCTTCAAGATTTGTTTATTTTTTTTGGGGGGGGGGGGGCAGGGCGGGGATCGGACGGGGGTAAAGCACGTGATTATTACAAGATGGGTAGGCAGATGCAAATCAAGTTGGAGCCACTTTCTTCATAATTTTTGGAGCTTATATGAATATGACATTCATTATCAAAGTGAAGTTTTTCATACTTATTTAAGTGGTCATATAGGTCACCCCAATTATACTGACTATTGAACCTAGAATGGCTATCATATTTTGAGCACGTAGTCCAATCTCTTCTAGAAACATATCATTTTGGTATCGTTCTTGTAGCCACACCTAAATGGATACTTTTGATCTTCCTAATAGACGAGTCACATGGGGGCAGGGGCGTCATTGGGTGTTCCACTGGGTGCAATGTGATGAACAATAGGGTTTTTTTTTAATATTTCAAAGTAAAAATTATCTTTTAAAATTATATATTTTCATTTCGAGAATATATTAGGTTCATTTCAAAATATATAGAATATCTCATTAATATGCACATCACTATTCATAACCTCCTATGAATATCCTATTAATATAAAGTGGTTCATGTCTCTATAAGGGAGTGACCCGCCACTCTATGGAACCCCGTTACTTAGACGTTGCAAAGCTCCAACCCTCATGAAGGAGTTACAAGAAAACGAAACCTCTTATAAGGTTGAGGGCCATTTCATAGCAAGTGAACCCCATTGAACTAATTCAGAGCCTATGACACCAATTTCAAAGGTGGATTGTACGCCAATAACCATTTTCATGTTCTAGAATAGTTCACTGCATTTCCCTCTTGTCAATGAATGAGTTTACTTAGACACCACAAATCGTCGTGTTCAAATCTCTGGCTAGCATAACATAACATAACATAACATAAGGCTTAGGGTTCGTGGCCTCCACGTAAACTCATCCATTATGGATGAAGGGGCTTTAATAAAAACAAGTCCTCTCCAAGATTGAGGGCCGATTTATGCAAACTAGAGTTCTCGAGATCAATTTGGGGTCTTTGATGACATTTCTGAACCCAAATGATATAAAACAATTGTTCTCCAACCATAAAATAATGCAATGCATTCTCACCCTCTAAATGGATGAGAACACAACGCACTATATTATAGCCTATATAATTGAATCATTTTGGACAATTTGACTCCATAAATAACATCAAAGACCTCAAACTAGGCTAGAGAACTCTAGTTGGAATGAATCGGCCTTCAATCTTGCAAAGGACTTGTTTTTGTTAGAGCCCCTGCATCCACGGTGGATGAGTTTACATGGAAGCCACGAACCCCAAGCCTTATGTTATGTTACATTACGTTGCGCTAGCTACAAATTCGAACACAAGGATTTGTGGTGTCTAAGTAAACTCATTCAAGTACAAGGGGGAAATTGCAACGCACAGATTGAAAACATCTATTTCAAGGTCATTTGACTTTGGAAACGGCATTGAAAACCTCGAACTACACTTAAAAGGATATTTAGTGTTTGATACACTAAATACGAACGCATACATTGAACGTCAATAACCCTATAAAAGTAAGTAACATCAAATGTAAACTCAAACACAAAATATCAACCATGGAAATATGTGGAAGTTACATGTTTGAATTTAGAGTTAGTAAAGATATGAAATAAAAAAAATTGTTGTCGACTTTAGCAGACGAGAGATCAACAAGTAGAAAGGTGGGGAGCCACACCTAAATTTGCAGGTCTAGTAAAATCCATGCTTCACATGAAGGGATGTGGCAATAGGGAAGGCAACGACACATTTATGTCTACCACTAATCGTCAAGGAACTGAAAATGAGCGTGGAGCAGGGTCGAGCGGTAACAACATCAAATATAATCAAACACTCAATATCCTTTTCAGTGTCGTCCAGCGAACTTCAGCCCAAACGAACCGAACCGATCCTCAACTTTGCAAGAGAAGACTTAGGGCCAGTTTACACTACGGTGGAGAAGGCCTCCGGTTGGTCAAGAATGCTTGGCCAAGACATGGTTATATGAGGCAAATGGTGGATGTGCCGGAGAAGAATTAAAGGCAATAAAATATTTTTATTGAGTTGGGCTTCTCCGGAGAAGCCCAACTTAATAAAAGTGCCGCCATGTAGGCGGCCATGTCATTTTATCATCCATGAGAAAAGTTCACCACCATTGTTTTCTTCACCTAGTGTAAACACCCACCGGTCAAGAGTTGCATTTTCGACCAATCACAATTGAGAAACGCCCTTTTTTTCATGACCGGTGGACTTCTCCACCGTAGTGTAAACCGGCCCTTAGTTTTTTTTTACTGAAACCCCTTCATCCACAACCAAAGGATGAGTTTACATAGACGCCACAAACCCCAAGCCGCCATAACATAAAGATAGCATACGGAGGACAAGCATATATACATGCCCCCCAGGTACACATGAGCTTTGGAGAGGGGGGGGGGGGGGGGGGGTCTGCTCCCAAGTCGCCAGGACATGGCTCCCCATAACAAACACACGCAGAGGCCAGGGCCCAGGACATGGCACCCTCTTGTCTCATTATACTTGGAAGTGCAACTGTGTAATATTCTTCAAGGGTACATTGAGCGAGCAAGCAAGGTACATACTTACTCCCCTGCATGCTTAATGCGCGGACGTTGAAAGTTGAAAGAACGTGGGAGGACATTGTGGTGGTGGTGTGCTTGTTCGGTCAAAGTTGTCCCCAAGTGTTTAATAATGGGTGTTCATAATAAGGGCCTCTTCACACACGAGACCGAGAGACCGAGAGACTGTGACCGTTGCACTTTGAGTGCTCTCGTTGGTGGGAACGGCGGAGGAGCCGGTCCAAGTTCGCTTCACGCGACGCTTTAAGAGCATCACCACCTATCCTACAAAATGCAGGGTGGATCATCCTCACAATAAGTTCAAGTCACTCGGTTTGCAAGCCGGGTGACCCACCCATGACTTGTATATAAGGTGATAAAACAAGGAAGAAACAAAAGCAAGATGAATCTCATTGGCACCTTGGAAATCGGAGAGGAATATGGAGTTTGTCCTTTGTTGTTTAGGGGGCTCCTTTTTTTGTTTTGGGGGCGGAGCTCCGACTTGCAACATGACCCCAATTTGCAAGCCAACCTCAACTTCCAAGCCGGCCCTACCAACAAATCATCCATTTTGCAGGATGGGCGAGGCACTTTTGCAAGCCGCCTCTCACAATATAAGTTGAGGTCATCCGTTTTTGAGGATGGGTGGTGATGCTTTAAGGGGGCAAACGGAGTGTGTGAATGCGAGATGGATGTGATTTCGACACGGATTCCTATGTGGCGTCGAAGGGGTCATGTTTCGTGGTCACTTGGGTTGTTTTTGGAAACCACCTCTTGGAGGTAGGCCTAACACAGAACCACTATGAGACCATGGCGTTCTGGAACGCTCACTACCGTTGGTTTGTTCTGTTTTTATCATGTGTGAGGAGCCGCGTGAATAGACATTCGTTGAAGTAGCATGTGGGTGAGGGTTGCAGTCACGTATGACTTCACACTACACTTGAGGGGCCGTGACCACACTTCATGATTTTGGAGGCGTGTTGGGACGGCCTTCGGACACTTTCTTTTGGGTTGTCACAATTTTGTGGTCACAGCTCGTGGCTCGTGTGCGAAGTGGCCGTTAGGGAACTTGGAAATTTGTGGGTGGGTTACCTGCTTGCTTAGACAATCTCAAGGTCTAAATGAATCTAATCATTAAGTAGGGATTGTTTTAGTGATTAGAATTAATCAGCGGGCATAACATTGTGTAGAGTTTGCAAGTTAATGTTGACCTTTGTCAAATGTGGGAATCAATGTGCAAATTTTTAAGAATAGCTCATTTGTCATCCACATATCATACTATGATAAAGTTGCGAGCTATCAAAAAATTGTGGCATGACCGAAATGGTCATGAATAGGAAAAAAAAACCCAAAAAAAACAAGCGTTTTCTCTAGTTGCTCCCACCCCTTCAATCAAGGCCATGTTCATATGTCATTGTGACCTAGCAAATCTATTATGATTGACTTCAAATTTTCATAGAATGAATATACGGTAGTCTAGTTCATATCCGTATGGTTGGATTTCAAGAAAACATACTTTATTTTGCTACATAAGAGAAATTTTCAACAATGTTGTTGGAAATGCCCAAAAATGGAATGTGAAGGCTTGAGTGTTTAGAGGTTAAACACATGAGTTTTTGGTGCCAGTGCTTAGATGCGCACCCAACCACACACCACTCAAATATAGGTGTCCAAGTTATTGTTGTGTTGGATTTCATGCACAACTGCCTTATGCATCATAGACATGACAAGTTGGCAAGGGGGAGAATTCTAACACAAAATCTTCATTTAGGTAAAATATGTGCGCACTTTTTGGTCACCCTTCTTACCCATATGCATGTGTGAGTGATACATGGCAAGACTTTTAGTCAAGAATGGGCACCAAAAAAACACATGTTACTTTGAAATTGGACATTACATTTTATATCCACACTCATAAACTCTCTTTATACCTTCAACTAAGCCTTGTCTTCACTCTTTGCACAATCGAAGTCGGATTGAAAACTTTCAAGATCCCAACATCCACCATCTCTGACTCTCAACATGTACACCTAGGTGAAGAATGTTATGGAGTATATGCTCAAAACATACTAACCATTTCAGATTTCATAATGTATGCGATTTGAGAGAATTTGTGTGATCATTAGAAAATTATATAATCTCCACTTTGGATTTCACGATTCTTTTTGCATCTCCCCTCCAATTTTGAAACATGAATTGACAATCTTTGTGATTGCTAGTCAAAGGAGACAATCCCAAGGTTAATCAACAATCCATAAATGCTTGTGGAGTTGGTAGTGACCACAATAGAGCCACATAGTACATATGGTATGTGTGAGTTCAAGGTTGTGTTGTGGTGCGTTTTTGTGGATAATAGAAAATGATGGTTCCTTGGTCATTGTGATCGCGAGCAATGATGTATGTAGGTGTCATTCAGGCATTTCTCTTAATTGGACACCTATATTTGATTGGTATGTAGTTCAACGAGGACCAAAGAACAAACACCATGAAGACATATGCTTAAAACATATTGAACTAAGTTTACAAATGTATGTATTACTCCACACTTGAATAGTGAACACAATTGGGAGGATCTATGCATTCAGCTAAGAAGATATGAAACATACGCTTCTGATAACCATAACTAGATAAGAGGAGATTCCCTTTTTAGTCCAATTTTTTGTCGATGCTTCATCGTGGAATTGCTAATGCAAAAATTTAAGCCATAGAAGTTGGAGAACATGAAACACGAAATACCTTAGGTGGAGTGAGCGGTTATGGGTCACTGTTGGTGCATAACAACAGTCCTTCTCTTGGCCTTTCGTTGGCCATGTTGACAGGGTCAACAATCTTTGGGCCTTTTCAAGAAACCATAACCCTAATAACTGCAATTGGCAAAGAATGACATGGGCATCTCCAGCCTGGCTTAACCCTTTTAGATTGCAATATTATTAGTAATGTTAGGGACAGTGTCCAAGGAGAATTTTGGGCATAATTGGTCGAGATCTAAGTATTTCCAAGACCAACTAACTTAGGGCCACTCCACACACGAGCCAAGAGCCGTGACCATGTAATTGTGAGAGCCCAAAAAGAAGTGTCCAAAGGCGGTCCTTAGACACCTCCAAAATCATGTAGTGTGGTCACAGACCCTCAAGTGTAGTGTGAAGTCATTGGTGACCGGACCCTCACCCAAATGCTCTTTCAAGGAATGTCTATTCATGATATTAACCAACAGTTCTGAGCGTTTGGAATGCCGTGGTCTTCCGGTTTTGTGTCAGGCCTCCCTCCAAAAGGTGGTTTTTGAAAATAGTCCAAGTGACAATGAAACATGATCCGTTCGATGCCATGTAGGAATCCATGTAGACTTTACCTCCATCTTGCATTCACATATTCCGTTGGTCCCTCAAGCGTAGTGTGAAGTGAACTTGGACCGGTTCTGCCGTTACCACCAATGAGAGTGCTTGAAATGTAATGGTCACGGGCTCTCAGTCTCGTGTGAAGCGGCCCTAAGTTACATGTTGACATCTCTTGGTTTTTTTTATTGTATTAAAGAATATTATATAACTTATCTCTGAATGTTTTCCCCGTCCATTGGTTAGCGATGAGATTCTATTTTGTTTTTGAAGGGAGTCGGAATCACAAGGGGCTCTGAAAATACATCAAATGTATGGGTCATATCTATTCAGGCCAACGACTTAACATTGTGGTGCATTCAAGCCTCTCGTACGTGGAAGGACCTACTGCCAACTTTTACATTGCCCTTATGCGGGCCGGTTTACACTATGGACCATGAAGTTGGACCATGAAGTTGGACCAGGGCTCTGCAAGGCAGCTCATTGGCTCTTGAAGTTGTCCCGGGACAACTTCGGTTTACACTAAGGAAAAAATGGCAGAGGGACCATGAAGGTTGAGATCCCCAAACTATAAATTTTAAGGCCTAATAAATGCACTGACATGGTCCAACGGGTTTGCGGTGAGAGAGGCAAGAGAGGTGGTCTGGTAGGAAAAGGCAAGGGCCCATGTCAAAGAAATGCCCTTTCAAGAACGTTTTAATGAATCTACCTTCTATGTGCCTTAATTATATTATAGCCCATGAGACATACCAGCACTACCTTGCCCTACCCCTTAAACCGGCTTACACGTGTTTCATCAAACAACGCGGGACATCTAGAACTCAAGAATTCAAGTGCGGATTTGTTGTTTTGGTCTACCAACTGCAATGTTTGGAATTTGGGGGCTTGTAATATACCGTTGGAAAGGTCTTGAAAATATCTTTCCAACGGTATATTACACGCCCCAAATTGTTTAAAAACTATAGTTGCAAAACAAAAAAGAAAAATCTGTAGTCATTTAGTGACTGTAGATCAGGGTGGTCAAAAGAAGCGCAATGGGAAATCTTCTAGCATTAATTATCAAAGAATTGAAATTTAATGTTGAGCAAGGTGGGGTGGTAACAACACTAGATATAATCAAACACTAAAAATCCTATTTAGTGTAGTGACAACACAAGGTACATGTCACATGTAAATTACGTTGAACATGTACAAATTGAATCACTCGATTTTTTGTAAAAATTGTTGTGAGAAGACCTCTCTTGACTCCATATGTTCCTCTCTCTACGTCCAATGCTTTCGTAAACCACGCTCAAAATTGCAAATTTTTCCTATTCTCCTTGCAAAATCAGTGTTTGGATGCCCACCACATTCTTCACAAGCATGTACAAAAATATGTACAATCCTAGTAGCACGACTAGCTTCCTCCTCCTCTCCTCCATTTCGACCATACTTGCTGAATTTTAAGGTGAAAAGAAGAAAAAACTAAGTGACAAGATAAGTGAAGGCATGTGTAGGCAAATGAAGGGAAATTGAAGTCAACAAAATGGTCAAACTTCATTTTTATTCAAAACTGCCCTTTTTGGGCTTATATTAAAAAAACCAGCACATCCATTTCTTGCCGCACGGTCATTCCTTTTGGTCCACATTCGGTTTACACCTAGTCTGGGGCCCAACGACTTTGTAAATCAATTTTTTAAGAACTTAGACCATGAAATGTAGACCATGAACTCGTACCGCGGAATAAGGCATCTTCTGTGGGACGAGTTCATGGTCTATGGTGTAAACCGCCCCTGAAGCTCAGGACACCGATACTCATTTTTAGGGGTTGTTGACATCATGGACCATGAAGTCGTTCCTTGCTCTTCTAAAATATATGCCAGTCGTTGAACTCGTCCTAGGACCACTTTGGTTTACATCAAGAAAGAAAAAATTAAAAAATGTAAGAGTGACCATGCAACTTGAAGTCCCCAAAAGGTCTATTTTCGGCCAACATTCTTGGCTAAGGTAAAAACCCAGCCAGAATGAAATAAAAGAAAATGAAAGGAAAGGAAAAAAGAACATCAATGTTAATTTGACACTTGCATGCGATGTTTGGTTGCCATCTCTAGTCCATGGTTGTGTGGCCATTGGGGCGGGGATGGTTAAATGCCTAGTTTCATAGGTGGACTATGGGGTAGTGTTAGTCAATAGTTTTCATAATGTGCATAAGGGGTAAGTGGAAGTTAGGTGTATTAGGTGAGTGGGATTGGCACTCGTTTCTTTTGAGTTTTCTTTTGTTAAAAGATGATATGTGTTAGATATCTTATAGCAATTTTTGAGAGGTTTCCATTAGTTTGTGTATTTTGGCATATGGAATCTCTAGTTTTTTTAAACTATTCGATGGAGGGTTATGTATAGTGTTGTGGATGCCTACCGTAATGATGATCGGCAAAAGTGCTTCCCAACCTATTTGGGTGAGTAATGGTGGTAGTAGAGCGTATTTGTTGAATTTCATGTTGGTGGCTTGCATGTGGAAGCGGTCGTTGCGGTATGTAAATTTAAATGTTTGGATTTTTAGGTTTGCGTTGGGGGAGAAGAAGGATTTGGTTGCAGGTGGGGTTTCTAGTTCGCATAGCATGCTTGGTCTAAGGTGGGTTGGGCATTTACATCTGGGTAGGTAGCACATGCATGGTAGTAGCCAAGATGGTATGGTGTTGTATAGGTTGCGATATGTTTTGAGGTGGGCTAACGTGTGTGCGGCATTGTTGTCTCAATTTGTCCGTTAGTTGTTTATGTGTTTCTAGAGCATTATAGTATATAGCATGTGTTGTATTGGCGTGACACGCATAGGTTACATGGGAAGGGGGGGGGGGGAGTTTATGTCTTGTTTGAGAATTTTATTTTTTAAAATTGTTTGGTAGTTACCAAGATATCTACCACATCTAAATTTAAGGACCTGCATAATTAGTGTGTCGATGATCCACGGGCCGTCTCAAAATAGGTTGGACCATTTAAAGGGGAGGTCAATGTTAGAAAGCCATTTGTTTGCATATGGTAGTGTGTTGGTTGTTTGTGCTACAATTGTGCTTTCATGTTCTTTTTCAATGATTTTTTTCACGTTACGGATGGATTCGTCATGTTGGGTGGATGTTGGAGGGATGGAGGGCTAGTATGACGTCCAGTGACCAATGAGATGGAAGGGAATGGATATTATGCATGATGTGTTGGCACCTTGTTTGGCAAGTTTGTCGGCTTCCTCATTCCCAGTAATGTTTGTATGAGCGCGGACCTTTCAAATGATGATACGGTGTGAGTATTTGATGGTGTAAATCATGTAGGCTATGAGTAGTTTATCATGTTGGTTGCATTAAGGGGAGGGATTTTTGATGTGGTTAAGTAGGAGGTATATGTTACTAAGGCTATTAGTAAATATGTACGTGTACGTGGTTAGTGTTTTTGTTTGTTCTACAACAAGGAATAGTGCACTCAGTTCCGCTCGGAGGACATTTGGGTCACCTGATAAGCATGCAATGATGTTGATATGTAATGGTCCATTGAATACTCCATAGTTTGCTATAGTTGAACACTGATTTTTTTATTTTGAGAAAGTTGATTTGACAGTATAATGAACTTTAGAGATCTCAAATGAGGCTACACCATATATGGTATTTAGTGTCATGTATACTATTGAGGAAAGGTCTAAACTAGATATCTAAGGTATATGGTGTTAAATCAATCATTTAAAGCATGGAGTGTAGATACTACTATTAGGTTTCTTGAAACTAACGTGTATCTTAATAGCGATTGAAAGAGTATTCCAACCGACCAAAGCGGTCCTTTGTTGGATGTCATGTGCAAAAGTTATAAGGGTTCAAAGTTTCATCAATAGATTACCCAAAACCGTTAAGGGGGGGGGGGGTTGATGTTCACATGGTGAACATTCTCATAATCAATATGTACTCATTGTGCAAGATTTTAGGGTGTTGGTTTTAGTCCCCCTTCCTTAGATGTTTAGTGGTGTCATGTATGCTTATTGTGAACACATGTACATAACTATTTAGACTCATATTTAGAGTTGCATACTAAAAAGCTTGAAATGATCATTTTAAATTATATTATGCAAGAGGAACATTTATTGAGCATAATGGGTAAGGGACAACGTCGCAGAGGTGACACTAAATACCATAAATGTTTTCTAGTGGGACACAATTGAACAAATGAATCACAGTCCTATGGAATGTAGTTTTGTACTCGATCCCCTTTACCTCAACAAAATTTGGCAATGGCCCAAAACATAGAACAAGACATCTACATTTTATGATTTTTAATATGACTTACTATTTGGTGTGATTTATCAGAGAGAGAGAGAGAAAAAACTTGGTTCTAGAACACACTTCCCATTTGACACGAATGGCCAATGCGGCATGACCCCCATTTACAATTGTCAAGTCCAATCTATAATTGTCATAGATGAGACTAAACACTTGTAAATGGAATCATGTCCTATTAACCAATACGAAGTGCATAAATAACACCCACAATCCTAGTAGTGCTAGTTTATAGGCACATGAAGACCTAGTGTGCACAAACTACATGTAAGTGGGGATGGTTAGGGATCTGTCTAAATACCCCCATCGAGCGTGGCTCGGAGGCCAGGTTCAGGAGGGGGTGGCAGGGGTGGGGTAAAACCTGCCCCCTATTTTTTTTAATTGGGTGGGGCCTTACTTGATCTCATAGGGGGCTTCCTAGAGTAATTTGGGGCCGTAGGACCCAAATTTAGCAAAAAAAACCCAAAAAGTCCCCAAGGGACCAAAACGGGGAGGGCCAGAAAAATGAACCCCACCGAACCTGGCCTCCAAGCCACGCTCAATGGGGGTATTTAGACCCACCCGATGGTTAGGGCAAAATAGCCCCATATCTTGTAGGCTTACGCGACAATGATCTATATTGTTGGAGATGAGGAGGAGACCAAGAACCAGAAAGGCGTGATGGGCTGCAAGGAAAGAATCTACAGAAACGACAAAACTACTTCTAAGCCTCACGACCCAAGGAAGATACGTGGTGGTGGTGTTGGAAGGCCGGCCGGCATTGCCCTCGGCCAAAACAAATCGGGGCATGTCATAACCTATGTTTTTTCCTGCAAAAAAATATAGTACTAGTAAGCAAGTAACGAGTGTGTTGTATCGCGTTGGGAATTGTATACATTAGATGAGGCTAATGTGGACATCTCCAGTCATGTGGAATCATCTAGCCGATGGATTCGAGCATTAGAAGCTTGAGCAGATTAGCAGGTGCGAATCGGGACCAAATCGTTGAAATCGGAGGTGGGGGAGGTGTTGGTCTAGGCTCTCGAATTTAACATTCTTTGCTTCGCAATCTTGCATTGTGAGGGGAAACTCTTGCATCACTCAATGTTGTGTAAGTGGACGACATCACTAAACAAATCCTACTTGGGTCATTTGCCAATGAAAACCAAGTTGAATGCCTATATTGATTGTGTTGTGTCTCTAAAAAGGTCATGGGTAAGATAAAATGTCGTCAAAATACACTAAATATGATATTTAATATCACTTACTGTTTAGAGTTACACAATGCTATATATTTTTATGATTGATGTAATTCTTTATCAGGTGAAGTTGTTAATGTTCTATAATATCCAAACAACCGATTTGACATTTGTTGGTAAAATATGAGATATATAGTAAATAGATGCAACATTGTGTAATTCCAAATAGTAAGTGATGCTAAATATCATATTTAGTGTAGCTTTTCATTATAGAATTCCCACAATACAAGTTGGTTGGCGCTTCATAGCCACATGCATCCTCCTAATTGCCCAAGTTTTTGCCTCCAATGTTGCCCACCTCACTCACAAAATCAGTGTGTCAAAGCTCAGTGCATAGCACTCCTAATTACGAGGGATGGTGGGTGTGCTTTGATTTTTGAAAAGGTGACTAACTATGATTAACCAACCCCACATTAGGCACTCTAGTGTTCCAATGTATGGTTCTAGTACTACAATCCCTATGATAGAGGAGCTCGTGACCTCCCCACATTTTATCGTAATCCCTAGTTGGATCCGTATAGATTGCCTCTTTGTCAACCTCCTTTTTAGCAATGTCCCATGCAATCCTTGTGTATTCGAGGAGCCCTTGCTATATCATTTGGTGAGTCTTTTTAGCATCCCACTTGTTGTTGTTGAATGTGAGGTCATTCCTCTTTACCCAAATAGCCCAAAGTGTGATGCCTCTAAGTAGAAGACAAATTCTAGAATATTTACTAAGTGAGGTAGGAAATTTCTTACCAAAAATCCCGTGCTGCCAATCCAATAATTTTTGTGGCCCCTTTTGTCCTGGCCTAGCTTTCATTGTGTCTGTAATTCCGATGGAGAAATCCCATGCTTCGTGGGCCATTCTATAATCCCAAAACCTAGGTGTGATAGTTTGTGGTATGTCTACTATGCACATTTGACATTTGCCATTAATGTCAACAATGACTTTGGCTCTCCATGAGTTCACCATGATTTCTTTATGCTAGATTGACCAAATGAATGAGCCTTCATTCTTGCTACACATTTTGTCCCATAAATTCCCCCGTTAAAATTTAAGCCTAGTGGGAATGATGCCATGCCATTTGACCACAATTGATCTTGGTGGAGGATTCCGTGCTTGTAAGATATTCCTTCCCATGGGATAAGTATAATTAAGGAAGTCCTTGCATGTCTTCCATTAAAGCCATGCAAGGTCCATCTCAATAAATTTCTCCTACCAATGTACATATCAAAATTGGCCTTTCAAGGTTCCCTTGTTGATGGTGCATAGTTTGAACACCCTAAACCATTGTGTCTTGATGGCTTTGTGAAGTTCCATTGGTGTGTCAATATTTATGATGTGTGTTTGTATTTATGATGCGTGCGTGTGTGTTGCCCAATCCTTGGAAGCACATGAGGGTTGGTGGGGGAAAAGGGGGGCTAGGATTGTTTGTCCAAGAACATGGAGAATAGTCGGCTACTTCGGAAAATAGTAACCAGTTGGCATCATGGTCTTCGCTTTCAAAGCATCCAACCCACAACTCAACAGCTGCTTGTGGCCTATGTTGATGGATAAGTTGTTTCCATTGATTAGGTATGGAGTTACTCATGGTATCAATGGCACATATTTATCTATGTTTAGGGTGTTTATGGGTCACATGTTGTTTTGGTTTCACCGAGTGCACTCAAGAGAGCCTGCCACACCCTCTTTAATGGGTCCTTGGTGACTTTGTAAGGGTTTTTGGCATTGAAATAAATGTTTCATGTGTCTCAACAAATTTTTATGTTTTTAAAAAGAATAAAAGAAAGAAGAGAAGAGAAGGTAACTAACCCAAATATCATCAAGGTGGCGGCTATGTCATCACCTACGTTGCCCCGTTTGAGAAGGTGCAACTAGGCCAAAGTGAGCCCAACAATTGGACAAAGAATGAAAAAATAGATTTTAAAAATCCTTCAGCCTTGATGCATTTTCTTCCTCTTTCGTGCATCTTCCCATGCTAAAATCGCTTTATTTGCATTGCCAGATAAAAGCGTAGAGTGCAAAAAAAATTGTATTACTCACCCACTAAATTAGAGCGATTGGGAATCACAGTTAGATGTCTAATTAAGGAAGCTAATTGAATTGGCCTCATTTACCTCATTATGCTGAATTGTAAACTCGTGCAGCCTTTTGACGTTGGCTGTGTTGGCCTTCTGTTTTTTTTTTTTTTTAAAAAACAAAAAAAAACTTGTGCAGTCTGGTTGCAATTGCTGTAGTTCTTACATTCCCTAGTTTAATTTGATCCCAATTTCTTGGTGTTCCCTTGAGCTTATAAATTCCCAATGCATGGAAACCCGAGGCCGCATCATCATAATTATAGCATTCTTCAACCACACAAAGTTGTTCTTTTCTATTGTCAGTAGAACCTACATTCTCTCGAGTCCTTGCACACTCCCAAATTAGGCTGAAACTTTCCGAGATTCTAGCATTCTCGCACTTTGCTTCGAGCATCTAAGTATCATGTTTCATTCTACGAGAAGAAGGAAATGTTGCGATCAACCTCGGTTATGGCTACTCGGATATGCTCAAGAGTTAACTTGCAAAGGATTACTCAACTCGCATTTTCCCATGAAAACTTTGTATGTTCACATGGTGGTGTTGAAACGGTCAAAGGCCTCGAGGATGAGTGTAACGAGGGTTTTGTGAGGCTCTAAAATCCAATACCAAGCTTATGTAGGGAAGGCTAGTTGAGTGTCAAGTTAATTCTACGTGTCATAAAACATGCTCATTGGATAGGTACATGGGTGCAAGCATGGTGGTGAAGTGGAAAGTGTTCCAGTACACTAAAACCATAACGTTTTGGGTCCAACAGTTTAAAATAGTAAACATAGTTGTTTGGATTGGAACTTTTTTTGACGTTGTCCTTTACTACTGTTGTTAATCACTCCAATATAGAGTATCAAAATGGTATCCTAAGAAAAATATCATTAAAAGAAATCCTCAAATGACAATGGTTGAATCACGTTTTGGACGTAAATTACATGACCTAAAATATTTTGAACTTTGAATTTTTCACATTCTTTGAATTCATTATAAACTTGAGGCTTTATAATTTTTTTTGTAGAAAACCATCAATTTTATGCAATTTAATCATGTTCAATACAAATTTAAAACAATTACTTGTTACCTTTTGCACCCCTTAGCCTCACATTTAGTGTGACTTACAGGAACCACATGCAACAAGCATATAATTGTTTAAGGAATATTATCTTGGTGGCAAGCAATCAAATGACCAATTCAATTAGGTTATTTTCTAATTGTGCATAGTTTGCAATACCTTTCACTTACTTTGAGAGGTTGAGATGAGTCATTTTCATGTACCATGTTTTTATTAGAAATCAACAAAGGATTGTCACAAGGGTGCTATGCCCTATGACTATCCTCCACACATGGTCAATTCTAGTTGGTTGTTTATTCGAGGACAAAATTTGGCCTCATCTTTGTTATGTGTGATTAATTAGATAAAGAACTCAAACCGAGAACTTAATCCTAACCTTCTAAAAACATAATAAAAAAGAGTTATAAAACAAACTTTGAGTTTGTTTTGCAAAATTTTAAAACTTCTGACATACTCAACCTCTCCCTAAGGTTCCTTTTTTGAAAGAAAAGAGGATGAGAGGCTAAGGGCATCGCCAGTGGATCTAGGTAAAGCTCACTGCAAACCAAAACCTATCTTTTGACTGACCTAAAATTAGAAACTGAAATTACCATCATTAGAAGCACACCTAAATAAACGTGAGATATTTCTCAAGAAAAAAGAATTGTAAAAATTTGACGTAGGTGAAATCCCTCATTGAAAACACCACATTTTCGAAATTTAGAGGGAGTGCACCAAATCTTGCTTAAAAATGGAAAGATCCTCCCACACTCCCTCCAAATTTCTGAAATTTCTGAAATTTGGAGGGAGTGTGGGAGGATCTTTCCATTTTTAAGCAAGATTTGGTGCACTCCCTCTAAATTTCGAAAATGTGGTGTTTTCAATGAGGGATTTCACCTACGTCAAATTTTTACAATTCTTTTTTCTTGAGAAATATCTCACGTTTATTTAGGTGTGCTTCTAATGATGGTAATTTCAGTTTCTAATTTTAGGTCAGTCAAAAGATAGGTTTTGGTTTGCAGTGAGCTTTACCTAGATCCACTGGCGATGCCCTAACCGAGGACACCCTTCTCCGTGTTCTCTACCATTTAGTATGATATTGCAAGGTGGTGAACACCTTTTGAAAGGAAGGAAGTACCCCTACGTTGACATTTGGTAAATTATGATTAATGTAGGAGATCTCCCAACCTCCCATTCACTTTGGGAACAAGGTATTCACTGTTTCTTATATTTTATTTCATTTTATATATTTATGTTATTGCAGGGACATGCATGGCAGGTTAGCTAACATTAAATTACTCGTGAAAATAAAATACTCGACACTAGGTTGGTTGTCAAAGACCATGTCTTACTCTTGATGCTTGGATTAACAACCAATTCTTGTTATTAATTTTAAGATTATGAGCAATACTCATGTTGAGGACACCTAAAATGTAGGAGGTCCTCATAATAAAAAGGCCATAATGCCAGGGAGATTCATGGCCCCACATAGCATTAGTACATAGTTGAGTAATGTCATGAAACATGTTTGTCGCGCATGATAGGCCACCATTGCTATTCATGGCACCCAAGCGTTGTCATGGGCAGGTTGTCTTGAGCCAACATCCACCACCTATAACTTGTCATTGCATTCATGGCATCATTTTTTGCTTATATAATAGATGAGAAAATAGAATCTTATGGAATATCTCTATGTAAAAGTTTCCATTGGCTAAGGAGCTGATTACATCTCAAAATTTAAATATGTGCAACTCACAATTTTTGGTCCCATTGTCTTGCCAAACGTGCATTCAAATACTCCTCAAGGTATAAAAAACAATGGTGCACATAATGTCATGTATTATACTTCTACAAATTGAAAAGCGGGGGTAGGTATGCATATATGGCACTATCTTTGACACCATAGCACCCCTAGAGCCATGTAGGAAAGAAAGTAAATTGTCTAGAAAGTGTTGAGCATAACATGGGAAATAGCCTTAAACCCAATGGCACATTTCAAGCTAACTGTGGGAAATATAAAGGATTATTTTATGGAATGTTGTCAACCCCAAAGAACATTGTTATGGATCTCAATATTGTTATGCGATGCATCAACCTAAGGACAATGACAATTTATTGTTAACTTTTTTTCACGATTGTGCTCTATGAGGACCTTGCTATTGAGGGTGTTGGGTCCGAGATGATTTACCTTGATTAGTACACCATAACAATGAGAGATGCTTGTTGTGGACATTGCTACTTCATTGACTCCATAGAGGATGATTTCTTCCCATTTGTTAAGGTAATGGATGCAGGGTTCTCTCAAATCATTTAGATGTTCTTTCTTAAGGATTACAACCCGACAATCAAACAGTTGTGGGCATGTTCCATGCATGTGTAGTTCTTTTGTTTGCAATTCATGCATCTTTCGCATATTTGGTGACTGCCAAGTGGTATAGTTGGCCACTAGTAGGGTTTCACAAATATTTCAAAGTTAGAATAGCATTCACAATTGAGGATGTATTGGATGATGTCTTTAGTAGTTTTGTTGAGGCTCAGCATGACAATAACAATGATTGAGGGTTTGACTCTAAAAACCGAGAGATTAAAAGGAAATAGGGATATATGACAAATCACAAAATAAGAACAATAACATATGAACAAAGAAAATTGGGAATTTCTACATCGCGATTTGTCAGATTTAATTGTAACCCCAAATCGGATTGTTCTCTACAACTCGAGAACAAGAAGTTGGGATTGTTGGTAATTGTGGATCAACATACCAAGGTGAATATGTACTCAAGCCTTGTAAGAACCACCCATCACACCGTGGGAAGTGGCTTTGCTTGGAGCATCACATCAAGGATCATACATTATTCTCATGTCGTTGTTGAGTGTGGTGTGCCAAAGTAGTTGTTGCTTTAACGTGGGATACCAATGCGGGGCCTTTAATTGAGGTGAACTTGTCACTAGGTAGGTGTAGGGGAATGGTTGGATTGACTCCTTTTTTTTAACAAAACGAATATTTACTTGAAAATTATAGATCCAAACTTCAAAGGTCTACACCATGTCTAACTTTGAATAATAATAATTGGAACTAATCTCTAGGTGTATCCATACCCCTAGTTTGGCATTTGCAATCATATTTTGAGACTTTTGCAATTGGAATCAGCAACGCCTTGTTGATTGGTGTTCTTAGACTTGAATCTCTAGATGTCCTCAATACCGGTGGATTGACAAGCTTAGAAGTGGTAGATTTGATGGATCTTTCATGTCTTGGCTAATATTTGATTGGAGTTGTTGACTCAAGTTTTGTCCTTATTCCATGTGAATTTAGTGTATTGGTGTTCATTTCCTTAACATGTTTTGTTGTGGTCCAATTTATATGTTGGTTATCTTGTTGATTACCAATTCAACTTGGATATGAAAGCCACCTACCTCATAACCTTTGAATCTTTTATCAATTTCTTATGGAATCACTAAGTGAAAAGCTTCCATGATTCATTTGTGGTCACATGGAGGCATCCTTTTATGCTAATCATCTTAGTCATCTATTACCTCTTCATTAAAGTGTGAAGTTGTCAGTCCATGTCCTTACCTATGTTGGAGTCTCCAAGCACTTCTTTATTTCACGGTGTGCTACATGCTAGAATTGTCGTGTGCACACATCCTATAACTTTTTGCATTTGAATTATGATTCAAAAACTTGTATTGACAATCTTTGTGATTTCTAAGTGCTACCCGGATGAATCAATTCCGGATCCAATGATGCGGACAGACGTGCCACAATAAGACCACAACCTTGGGGTTTTAAAGAAATCACTCTAACGAGGTCTCACTGAACACACAATTTACAAGGAAGCACCATGCTTACCAGTGTGGCTCATGTGGTATGTCAAAATCCACAAAATGGAGATTTCTATTCACCGCTAACCTTTGCAATCTCGAAAGACAATAAGTATTGAGTAGTTATAAATTACCTCAATTATTCTTGATGTTGTGATTAGTTTATACATTGCCTCCATCACTAATTTAGAACCTCACCGACCTTGTGTAATCGAATTAGTTATTGAGATTGCATAAGTAGCAACATTGGCCAATATCAGCATTTTAAAAGAGTGTAGAAATCCAAGGAGTTAAAATGACGCCCATATAAATGGCATCCAACTTGGATGAATTAGAAGTACAGTTGAATTCATCACATGCTCTAATTCATCTCATGTTTGTCCCCCCTCCCCTTCCCTTTTTACCATTACCATATTAAAGAAAGTGTTATGGAATTAAGACAATGCACTTGACCATCATTGACCTTGTCATTTGTTCATTTCCATCCAGGCACAATCACGTATTATTACACAGGTCGAGCACAAAAATGTAATAATAATAACAATAATATCATGATGATGCAAGCATGAATGAAGAGAGGGTGAACTATTTCTTCATCCGTGGGCTATTGCCAGTTTTTGGTGGGAGCTTCTAGAGTCCGGCCACATACAACATATCACCCTCATATCCTTTGTTGAATTGTTTTGGCTACTCCAAATTTTGATATGCATTTTACACAACATTCTATGCTATAAAGTGGTTATAAAGCCATATCTAAACCATCCACAAAGAAGCCATGTTTGCGACGTGATGTGATGTCTCTAGTCCTATTTTCAGTAGAATTAGCATGTGATGTGATTTGATGTTTGTGGCATCACAATGAATGTGAGATGCATGGACTTCTTCAGTTATACTTCCACCATGGGATGGAATATGTTTACAAGCACATGATCCTTCACCAACATCGATTGTGATCATATGGCATGGCATCATTCCCACCAGGCTTACATTGAAATGGGGGAGTTTATGTGACAAAATGCATAACAAGAAGGAAGGCACATTCATTTAATCAATATGGCATAAAGCAGTCGCGGTGAACTCATGGAGAGCCAAAGTCGTTGCTGAAATCGATGACAAATGTCAAATGTACTTGCTAGACATACCATAAACCATCACACATAGGTTTTGGGATTATAGAATGGCATGCAAAGCATGGGATTTCTCTGTTGGAATAATCAACACAATAAAAGCTAGGCCAAGACAAAAAAAGGCCGCAGAAATAAATGGGATTTCTGGTAAGAAAACTCCTACCTCAATTGGTAAATATTCTAGAATTTGGCTCCTACTTAGAGGCATCACACTTTGGGCTATTTGGGTAGAGAGGAATGACTGCATATTTAACAACAACGAGTGGGATGCTAAAAAAACTAACCAAACGATATAGAAAGAGCTCCTTGAATACATGAGGATTGCCTGGGACATTGCTAGAAAGAGTTGACAAAGAGGCAATCTATATGGACCTAGCACTAGAAGAATTTCAACAATCAACAACTATGTTTATAACTCTAAAACATGTCGTAAAGGACTAGAATGACTATATATCTTTTAGTTTTTATGGACAAGTTGTAATAGACATATAGTTGTTGTGGACATGACATGAATACCACGTCAACTTCATCCAAATATGACAATCGTGATGATTCTTTGTCATGTGGCTCCGACGTGGTAGCCACTTGCTGACTAGGCATACTTGATGGCATCCTTGTCACTATCCATGTGGTAGGGCATTCGACGATGTGGCATCCGCGTGATACCCCTTGTTAATATTACGTGGACACAAATAGTATGCCACATCGCCCATATAAATACTATAATTAGAATTTTGAAATGTGAGTTTGTGCCACATGTCATAATTTCATACGCACATGTGGCCAACCCATTCCATACAAATAATGCCACGTGTGAAAATGCGTAGTTATTCTTTAGATGACGGTATGTGTTCGTTTGCCACGTAGCATACGCGTGGCGGTCATGCCGTGAACTCCGATGCCACATCATCTTTGGTGATTTGTCCATGTGCCAGTTAGTAATGTTTACGGTTTCTTCAAGTGGTTCGATAAGTACCATGTGGACTTCATTAGAGTCATAGAGTAGTCATTGATGTGACACATCAAATAATTATTGGAAAACTCGAGTTCAACAACAACACACGTCACTGAAAGTATGACTACATGTAAACGTTAATAGTCATTTATTAGTCGCATATATGGTGTTGTACTTGACACGTGTACAATTGGTTCTATTATGTGTCAATTCAATGACTCAGAACATTTCATTTATGACTACATTGATTCATAATTCGAGTCATATAGAGTTATTAATCCAGTTTGGAAGTCATATTTGACTATATCCGTAGTAGTTTTTGGGTCAGCACTACGGGTGACATCCATTTGTATATTGACAACACGTCATACTCTTCACGACACCCAGGTGGCTGCAATGCGCAAAGAATGACTTCATTGTGTTATTGTTCTAGTCATTGCATATTGACTAGCTATTGGACAAATCCTGAAAGTCATATTGGTGTCGTTTGTGGATTTGTATAAAGGGTACATGCGAGTTTTAGGAAAACGTGGTTCAATACATACAATAAATGCCACCTAACTCATCAAAAATACCTTGGGAATGTGCACTTATACATTGCAATATTCCATTGAGTATCATCTGCCAATCCTAGCCCCTTCAGTGTAGTATGTTCTAAACATGTTCACTATGCTCAAATACACCTAAGCCTTCAAATGCTTCTGGCTCCATAACACACTGCCACCTATCACATCAACTACAAAAAATTGATCCCCTCCTGGATGTGGATGCATGAGAGGGACATCACCTACTTGTGCATGTGTAACATCAACCTTGTAGAAAAATTGGGGAATTGGTTTGAAATGAAATTTATCTACCCCCCACACACCACTAATCGTTCTTGATGCCACTATCTGCCGCGGACTCTTGAAATTCATCAAGTGCACAACTTGGCCAATAGTAAACTGCCCCAACCCAACATCCACAACATGCAACAACTTCAACATATATTAATCACATAGCGTAAACCCATGGCACCACCACCCAACACGCAACATGTCTAGCAACATAAAAATTATGCAACAAAAACTAATACAAACTACACAACCTATAAATCAGTCAAATTGTAATAAAGTATTTACCCGGTGCACATTGGGCCCTTCATTCAATGTGTTGTCCACTGCTTTCACCGTCCTTGTTCGAAGCTCCTTCCCTTGACTTATCTGCACACAAACCCAAATTCAATGCCATTAGTCAATTTAATGATAACATAGGCGAGGGGATATTGCACAATGTGAACTAGTAGCTCACAAGTCCCCTCACCTGACAACTTAGGATGTCCTGACAAGTTTGTGTTTGAAAGTTTGATCTTTGAGCTCCGGGTTGTCCTCCCAACCGCATGTAGATTTCGAAAATGATCCCCAACTGCCTGTTTGGTATTAGGCAACACACAACGAAATTGGTCAACATCAAAACTACCAACTAGGCCTTTGAGAAGAGGCCACAAATGCTCTCATGTAATTGTTATCATCTGCAAGCTTTGTCATGTCCTCCACATAGATTGTGGGCGGGATAATGATGTTCGCAACTGGATTGTAGTCCATCATAGCTTCCATGTGGTTGATGATCATTATATTCCCCTCATTCCATTCTGGCCAAATCCCCCACACTTTGGACAATGGTTTTTTCCACTTTGACACCCCAATGTTCTCACTAACTTCCTCACATTCCTTTGCTGACCAACAAAACACAGGTTTGTGGTTACCCAAGCCATCAAACTTCCGCATCATCTCAGCCACAACATCTTCCATGTTTGATGTCACTACAAGAGAAACAATGGTTGTTAGTACAGTGTTTTAGCAGGCATGTGGTAATTGGACCAACACTTCATAAAAAAAAGGAAATCTACATGTTCCTAGTATAAGTGTTGGAAAATAATCATTTGTTGACACATTGACGCCCGGATATTGTCTCTAGGACAACTCACATCAACATTAGATAATTTGCCCAATAGATTGTATGAATTATGGTTGGTAATTTTTAGGACATATGTGAAAAATCATGTACACAATAAATAGTAGACAATTTCTAGTATATAATAAATAAAAGACCGTTAATAATAAAATAAAATACTATAAATAGTAAATAAGAATAGCACAACATTTATAGAATACTATAATAAAATAATGAATATCATACCATAAATAGTTTATAATATACTATATACATTAGATAAGAATAACATACTGAAAATAATAAATAATATACTATATAAAGTAGATAATAATAAAATACTATAAATAATAAACAAAATACCATTAATAGTACTAATATACTATGAATATTAGAAATTAAATATCAGACCATATATAGTAAAAAACACTATATACAATAGATAATAATAACATACTAAAATTAATAAATTAAATACATAAATAAACATCAGACCATTAATGGTAATATTATACTACAAATAGTAAATAGTAAACATCATACCATAAATAATAAATAATATAGTATACACAGTAGATAATAATAACATACTGAAATTAATAAATATATAAAATATACAATACTATAGATAATAAATATTATACTATAAAAAATGAATATTAGGCAATACATAGTAAATATGATAATATGAACAGTAAATACCAGGCAATAAATAGTAAACAATAGGCAGTATACAACAAATATTGGACAATAAATCATAAGCAGTAAATAATAGATAGTAAATAATATATGCCGTATATAGTACATATTATATTATATACAGTAAATAAAAAATAAAGAGTAACTTGGGGCCTCTATATACAAATGTTTTAAATACTTCTAATATATCATGTGCGGAGTGGTGGCTTAGTGGCTGAGGCCTCTATGTGGAAGCCAAGAGGTTCAAGGATCAAACCCCTTGGCCCCCCGCCCTTGGCTTAACCTACTAGGTAAATGGCTAGGCACTTAGAACTATAGGTGCTTATAGATGGCAAGGCTCTGGAGGTGAGGATTGGACTTATTAATGATGGATATCTCTTTTAAATGACACTCATTTATTAAAAAATAGGGCCATTCATTATTCAATATATCAACCAATGATAGCCTTACACATGCATGCACGCTTTAACGTTAAGTAATAATTTAGTGTGGAGCCCATAAAACAATTAGTATATTCAGACATCATAAGCAATGGTCCTAAACATATTGGCTATGTCCAAATCAACTATTTATATGTGAGCCCAAATTCGTGTCCACATGCGTTCTCGGTTCTTAAAAATCAATGAACCTAGATTTTGTTATCACATTGAATACTCAAAACACATAAAAAAGAGTGATGCCTTCTAGTTTAACTTTGAATGGGGCTTAAAGGATTAGGTGTTTAGTTATTTATTGATGGGGGTGGGAGAGATTGTCAGCCACAAACCCCCACCCCTCTGCGTCATAGTCCGGGTGGAGGATTGTAACTCACACGCACTCCCTATTCCATTTGGCCAGTGGCTCAGCTTATGAAACTCCCATAATGTGAAGTCCAACACACAACTCTTTATTTGAAAAGGATTATAAGTGATCAATATTTAGGAAATACTCTGTGCCTTGTATTTATGCCACCCTATCCCTCCTACTTCTAATTCAACCCTTCACACCTAACCCCTTGAGTCCTCTAGCACAATCTATCCAAAATCCATACATAACTCACTAATGGGGCATTCCCACCTGACATTAGTTAGAAGTAGTTTTAGTCTGAAAGCGGTTTTAGTTATCTAGGGTTCACACATACGGCTCTTTTTAGTGCCGAGCCTAGGTGGCAAATGATGTGGCATGGCTTAAAAGTGGAGGTTTTAAGCCTCAACCACCAACCCTCCCATCGGTACCTAAACATGAGGCAAGAATATAGGAACTTTAAAAGTGTCGCCTCCCACCCTTGTGATTGATTGCTTTTTAGTCTTAGCTATGAGGGCACGAGGAGCCCCATTAACAAAAACCGATGGTAAGATAGGTGAGTAGTAAGGCATTTGGGGATGGGACAAAAACTACCCAACATTCATTGCTTGATAGATAAAACAACGAACATGTGTGAAAGCTACTTAACTAAAACCTACTTGAAAATCTCCGGA
Source organism: Polytrichum commune (assembly GCA_950295325.1). Lineage (NCBI taxonomy): Eukaryota > Viridiplantae > Streptophyta > Polytrichopsida > Polytrichales > Polytrichaceae > Polytrichum > Polytrichum commune. The sequence continues at coordinate 39,390,838 of OX485803.1, read as the reverse complement.
GCAAGTTCTTGTAGGTGCATTGGGATAGTCGGATGCCTCCGCTATAACCGAGGGAGCTTTAGCCGGTTTTTAGGAAATACTTTGGGTCTTAACTAAAGTCAGGTGGGAAGGGGGCATAAGCATCATAAGTTAGGCTTAGGCTAACCTTAACCCCCACTCTATCTACCCTCTAACTATTAATGCAACCCCCAATGTCAACCTTAATCGGTCCTTAATACAGTTAAACCCTACCCCTCCTCTGTTCACAGAGGCCGAGCTCACACATGTTTTCCAGACCCGCATTCTGGTATTCCCCCTCACTATGATGTAGCCGTTACCTCTCCCCGTCCTTGAATTCGCAGCCACGGGGGCTTGACAGCCTGCCTCCACACCGTTGCCCTTACACTTGCACTGCCCAACTAAGAGGGTTGGGCCGAGGATGCGGCAGCTTCAAGCTGCCTTCCCGACTCCTCTACGTTCACTCAGACCTCGTTTAGCAGCAGATGTATTCCCGGGCACCGAAGGCATGAATTTTTAATGTTGCCGGCCGGTTCGAGAACCATTTCCACACTGACCTGACCTTGGGTCGGATGGGTTTACTCGTTCAACTGGGTGCGTGTGATGGGCTTGTAGCTCATTGCAGTAAGGATCGAATTCGAGCTGGGTTTTGAGGATCCCTCACCGCCGCTCACATTGGCCCTGCCTCACCGAACCTTAGCCTTGCCTTCCGCATCCCCAGCTGCCAATACCACCTCAATCCGTTGCAGAGTGTTTCAATTCGTTTACTTGCTACCCCTCGCTAGAGGGAAGCTATCTTATGAGCGATGAGCGGTGAGCAGTATCACATGAGCAATGAGCAGTGAGCGATGAGCGGTGAGCAGTATCACATGAGCAATGAGCAGTAACATATGAGCAATGATTCCAAATTTAGTAAAGACACACGGGTTTAGGGTACACAACCAAAATTTTGACAAATTAATTGCATATTTTCAATTGTAAATTGCCAATATTTTAAATGAAGCACAAGTGAAAGGGTCCTATTTCCATAGATCATTTAAAACACTTTCAATTCATTGCTGATTTTTATTATAATAATCCAAACCAATACATGTCATTTATTGACATCCTTATACATGTAGTTACAACCAACACTTGCACAACTACTCACATTCCACAACACCATCAAGCTCAAGTAGGTGCATAACCTCATTATACGTACATGTAGGTGCCATAATTGTGAGCCACTCAAACTGCTCACGGGTTGAATTAAGGCCCAGAATCTACAAATGAAAGGAAATTAAATATTAGAAATAGTCAATATGTACGTAACTACTAGGTTTTGAGACATCCGCCTGTGGATGCGAGTTGTGTAAGAGACTGGTATTAGGTCTGTATCAACCCGGGTTCGAATCTGGTTGGTTACATTGACTGGTGCTATCCCAAATTGAGCTAGTGATAAAGCAGGAATAATTTATAGGCGGATACCAAGAAGACGTTACTACGTGGATGTGCGTAGAATCTTCTCAATTATTTTTTATTTTTAGAAACTTGTTATTATTTATCCATGTCAATCAATCAAACCGCTCACGGTTGGGTCCTAGTCTAAATAGAAATGAAGTTACTGAATCATTTGAAATACTTCCAGCCCATTGCTGATTTTTATTATAAAAATCCAAACAAAAACATGTCATATTTTGACATTCAAATATATGGTACTTAATAGACCATTTGCAATACTACTCAGACTCTACAATACCAGCAAGTTCAAGTAGTCGCATGACCTCGTTATAGGTATATGTAGGTGCATGAATGAATTTGTCACTCTCGTAATCCACCTTGCACAAAAATCTAAACACATAATAAAGATGTTTACAATACACCCATTTTCCTTTCTTTCCCAATGCATGAGAGGACATTTTCGTGAAATCCGGGCATGTGCAATGCGGGATGTCGCCAATTGTGACATGGTAGGTGATATCCTGCTTGGAGACAATGTTGATTATCACTCCAAAGCCCGGATATGGAATGGCAGTGACCCCAACCACATAGTAACCCTCCATGAGCCCGGCGCTCTCCCATTTGTTTTTGTGATCCGCTAGCGGTGCTGTTGGATTACGACGCACTGTCTTTCCAAACCTGAATGTAGGGTGGGCGTCCGGGTTTGGTGGCATAGAAAAATGCGAGCGAGGGATGGGGAGAGTTGCGATTGTTGAAAGCCTACGACGAGGGGACAATGCCTCCCTCTGCTGTAGTTGAAATCCAGCATCTTCAAGTGCCAAAACCTCCTCTCGCGATAGATTGGTACCTATCTTCACCGGCCATGTGTTGGGTACTATAGGCCAGTCCAACACATATTTCTTCTTACTGCCACTCACACAACGTTTGATGTCGTCAGGGCAAAACCAAAATTCATACTCCACATTGTTGGGAGAGCGAAATTCCTTCCTGAGCCCTTTGTATGTTGGAGCAGGTGTGCCATGTTTCCCAGTCCCGACTTTGGCATTGCACATAGTCCCTGTGATGGCCTGCAGTGCCCAACATCGTTTGGCTGAGTTGGGTGGTAATCTTGCAATGTGCCACTTGGAAGCAAGACAATCTGTCTCTAACACGGATGTAGTATGAGCCACACCATGAATTGTAGAACTCAACGATTCCTCTATGCGTTGACGAGTTGCTCGGGTGTTCGGACGAGCAATGGAATAGTTCACTTTGTCGGGTCGATGAGAGTCACAATTAGCACCCGGTGGTAGGTTGAGTTTGCGTTTGGTGGAACCAAAGAACTCTGACCCTTCCAATGCACTCTAGTGTTGACGTCTTCTGCCCCTGGATAAGACTTCATGGCATCGGCCAACATTTTTGGATCTCCACACCTGGCAGCCGCTTTGAGTTTCAAGGATGCCGAATCAGGACCTTTATCATCAGACCCCCCTTTCAACCATGTCCGGTAATTTGCAATTTGCATGAAGGCACGGATCATGTCGTCCACTGTAGCTTCATATAAACAAGTCATCTTGTTGCCGGACTGTTGGAGCCATTTGTTGTATACAGTCTCTGCAAGGTTGCATGTTGGCATTTCCGCACGCTCTTCTATTGTCATATCCTATGAACAACACACAAATACAAGGATAAGACAAACATAAGATAGATTATATATCTAGGTTTGGGTCGTTCAACCCAAAATGGCTGCCACGTTTGGGTCAAACGACCCAAACTGCCTACAAGGTTTGGATCGAACAACCCAAATTGCCTACAAGGTTTGGGTCGAACGACCCAAACTATTTGTTGTTTGTTATGTACAGTCTCTGCAAGGTTGCATATTGGCATTCCCGCACGTTCTTTTATTGTCATATCCTATGAACAACACAGAAAGACAAAAATAAGAAAAACATAGGATATATTACATTGAATAATGAAGTTTGATATGTACTTACAAGTAGCATATGGCCACCCCATTGTCTGTAACGAAAGTGCCAAAATCCCAACCACTCTGAAAGGCTAAGGATGCCTTCTTCGGAGGCAGCTCCAGATGACAACCACCAAGAACGAATAACATGGTATTTGGTCTCAGCGTCGTCCATTGTTTTCGCGTCTTTGTAATCTTTGCATATTTGTTTGTGTTGAAATTGCAAGGATGGTTTGATATACTTTTGGGTCACCTTATCCAAGCTTACGGACCAATGGAAAAGACATGTACGCTCACGTGCAACCATGGGTAGACTTGGATCACCATCCCCGTAAATCGCCCTCACCGCATTCCAATTAGCTTGAGCACTATCAGCCATAAACCCTTTGAAATTTACGTTTGGTACATCATTATCTGCCATGACAGTATTCAAATTTACCCAAAAGAGAATTTCCGCTGCACCATCTTCAGATTGCATGTCACAATACGCAATAGTCAACACTTTACAGTATCGACTGTCGTACACATGGCAAGTCATGGTCGTCCAGTCCTTCAAACGGTTGATATGGTCAAACATAATCCATGAATTCTCCATATCCCCACCAACTTGCATCCTCTTCACAAGCTCCACACCACTACCTGGAAGGTCTACAGACATCTTAAAAACAAACATTTTGTCCTTTGACTGCCCTGGGAACCGACTACCATGGACGAATTTGAAAGCAGAGTGGTCTTTGAGCGCCATAATACTATCCATAGTTCCCATTCCACTACGCAAAAACGCTTTGATCCAGATACAAGGTTACAACAATTTGGAGAAACAAGAGTGCTGAATTTGTCCATGACGACCTCTAGGCATGAACCAACCAAGTGATGGCCTTCGACATTTGCGGGAGATTTGAGAAGGTAATCAGCCAAGAATTGTTTGCTCGCCGCCATAACTATGGCTGAATTTTTTGCTGTGGGTATTTTCAATACTTCATTTGCAACGCATTGGTATGCCATGTCCAATGATTCACGGCATGTGCCATTGGCCACATGGTGATCATGTACACCAAGATGAATGCAAGCCCTGGACATTCCAACGGATGTGGAGTGAATGTATATGATTCGAGCATTACACAAAGCAATGCACACAGGTGTGAAACGACATACCTTACACTCGACAGTGGACTTAGTAGTGGGAACAACACCCACAGCAAATGGGATAGGAGTTGAACCGGCCCATTCAGTGTTGTTCCGGAGGCCCCCATTGCGATTTATGTAATCACAGTAGTCATTATGGCATTGGAGATGACCAGCACAAGTAGAGCGCCGGAAGGACAGTCCAAAGTCATTTTGGATATTCGTGGTTTTGGTGGTGCACCAAGGGTGACCGTCCCACATCTTGTCCATGCCGTCCATTGAGCGACCATACGTATTTGGAGCTTTGACTGCCACAGGAGGCAAGAGAAATAAAACATCACCATTAAAAGAAGATGGTAATTACTTGACTTCACGAACATTTATACTGTCAAAATCAATGGATGCAAGATCGGACTTTGATTTTTTTCTTGACTTTGTCAGCTTCAAGGCATCAACCATAGTCAACCCTGTAGATGAAGGTGAAGGGTGTAGTGGAGGACATTGAGAAGGTGAGATTTGGGGAACCACCTTCTTATACATAAGACCGCAAGGGGATTTGGTTACATGTATAGGAAGTTGGGAAAGAATAGAATGAACATTTCTAAATGGAAATGGCGATGTGTTTGAAAGATCAACAAATGCACAAATGTCATCTTCTGAATCTGATAGCACAAATACACTATTATCAAGGGGTTCCACCTTAACAGGTGTGATAGAGAGAATTTGAACTGTGGATGTACCGGATTCGTTTGTCAAAATGACAGTTGAAGCTTGCATTTGAAACTCAAAAAGTCCTATCACCCTAAATGAACCAGGTCCTAAGATCCACATAAAACCAACATCAGTTCTATTTTTTGGAACCAAAATCGTTTCATACACCTCTCCATCTGCAGAGTACATCTCATGCTCTAAATACATGGTTCCTATCTGGAGGTTGAATCTCAAACTAAATAAATCCTCTGAAACACTCACATGACCATCATCTTGGAGTGGCTAGATGAAGGGAGCAGAAGATCCATGAGCTCTAATGGTAGCCATAGAAAATAAAAAAACCATATGAACAACACATCACAAAAATATGGGGTGAATGTTGTTTTTGCATAGAGTTGTGTGAGGAAATGAATGGAAATGAAAACGTGTGATACAATAATAGATGGAGATGAAAGCGTGTGATACATAGCATCTAATAATACAGAAGTGGACATAATACAATAATAATCAGAGACTATTTACGAGCAAGATATACACAAAACGGCGTCAAATACTAAAAGAATTGGTAGAAATTTAAAATATATATGTGTGGACTGACGCAGATGTAGAAAGAATTAAAATTGGTTGGAAAAATAAATTATTGATCATTATGAATAGAACAAAGTAGGTGTCAGAAAATTTTGGCGGATATAACAAAAATAAACACATAATGACAAACGCGTTAAAATATCTCGTTCATTGAACGCCAATTACAACATGTGATCGTAATATACGCCGGATTTTGTGAGATAGATACATTGGAAGAATAAATGATAGTACCTGATAGAAAACATATCATAGACACCAACGATGGTAGACGATGTAGAGAGAACACCCGTGAGGCCGAAGAGAAGACGTAGGAAAGCTTTGTATTTCACTTCCGAGAAAAAGAGGTTCAAACTCAGTGTGGGAAAAAATGATGCAAAAAAGGAAGGGAAAAGAAACTTGTTGAGTACAGTAGAAGAAACTGTGAAGACACTGGATTTTGATGCGATGGAGGATGATGAAGGTGCAAAGAGCAAAGAAGATGTAGACGATCGTATATCAGAGTCCGAATTGAAGACGGGTTCAAAGAAGACGACAAACAAAAAGGTAAGTCAGTTCAACGTTCACATAATTTGATAGTGCATAAGTTATAAGTTAGGACGGAGAACCTTGTACGTTCACTCACATGTCATGTAGTAGCAATTTATAGAGGTTATAAATTGGAGAGGAGAAACCCTATACGTTAATGCACATGGTATATAACAGAAATTTCGGAAGGCTAGAAGTCAGGAGGAAAACGCACAGGGTTTATAAGAGCAACTTAAGAGGCGAGAAGTTGGGAGGTGAAACCCTGTACGTTAACGCACAGGTTTTATAACAACAACTTAGAAGGCGAGAAGTTGGGAGGTAAACCCTGTACATTAACGCACAGGGTTTATAAGAGCAACTTAGGAGGCGAGAAGTTGGGAGGTAAAACCCTATACGTTAACGCACAAGGTTTATAAGAGCAACTTAGGAAGGCCAAAAGTTGGGAGCTAAAACCCTGTGCGTTAACGCACAGGGTTTGTAATAGCAACTTAGGAAGGCCAAAAGTTGGGAGGAGAAACCTTGTGCGTTAACGCAGAGGATTTGTAAGCGCAACTTAGGAGGCAACAAGTTGGGAGGAGAAACCTTGTACGTTAACGCACAGGGTTTGTAAGCGCAACTTAGGAGGCAACAAGTTGGGAGGAGAAACCTTGTGCGTTAACGCACAGGGTTTGTAAGCGCAACTTAGGAGGCAAAAAGTTGGGAGAAGAAACCCAGTGCGTTAACGCACAGGGTTTGTAAGAACAACTTAGGAGGCAAAAAGTTGGGAGGAGAAACCCTGTGCGTTAACGCACAGGGTTTGTAAAAGCAACTTAGGAGGCAAAAAGTTGGGAGGAGAAACCTTGTGCGTTAACGCACAGGATTTGTAAGCGCAACTTAGGAAGGTCAAAATTGGGAGATAAAACCCTGTGCGTTAACGCACAGGGTTTGTAAGAGCAACTTAGGAAGGCCAAAAGTTGGGAGGTAAAACGACTAGGAGAGCCTAAAAGTAAAACAAATATCTATTGTATGAATTTAAATCGATGTTCAGAGCGTAGGAGCAAAATAACTATTCAAAACGGGGTTAGAATGCAAGAAATGAGAAATATGTCTACTCAAGTATTCATGCAATACGTTATAGGAGCTAGAAAATGACATAAAATAGCACAATTTTTTTTTGCCCCGAAAACCAAAATGTACGAGGTGGCCCAAAACAAGGAAATAGATAGAAGAATGAGAAAAGAAAATGATTTCAAACCAAAACAAAATATGAGAAGAATTTGTAGCTACGGAGATTTAGATAATCCAAAGCGGAAAAGTTAAAAAACACAACGGTTGGGATGAGCAACCTAATATTGATCTTGCTATGAAACGTGTATTATACAGGTACAACTTTATTTTTTTATTTTTTTTATTTTTTTTATTCCATTTGTCAAATTGTCATGGAATATTTGATTTACAATATTTTTGTGTGTAGGTATTTTCGATATGTTTTGATTCCACATAAATGCGTTATAGGGGAACCTCGTTTTTTTCCCAAATTGGCGTGACACTGGTGCAGGAGATTCATGCATGTTCACTACTGAGATTTGTTTGGATTGGTCGCTCCCACACTATGAGGATTGTGGTTGGTATCTTGATTGTCCTAAGGATGCATGTCCGTCAAGTGAGAAGACAATCCATCAGATAAATGATTCTAAAAATGTGGATCCTCGTGATACTGCAATTTTGCAAGCACAAATTGTGCAGCTTAAACTTAGAGAGCCAGAACCAAAAGAGACAAAACATCGTAAGAGGAAACATGTTCCTGAAACCAAAATACAAGATCAATCGGAAATTTCACAACATGAAGAATTGTTTGTTCTTTCCAATGATTTGGATAAGAATCCACTTGGAGGCAAAAGTTCAAAGTCTGGGTGCGATGTATTGGAATTCCATTACTCGAGCACCTATGACGCTATTCATCGTGCGCCAACGAATGTTTTGAAAAAAGAGTTATTCATACTGAAGAACTTTCTCACGCTCTCTTTTGCTCGATCTACTGCTGTCAAGAACAAGTCTGAAGGGGTTGAAGTAGGCCCTCCTGAGTGGATCCAATGGCGGACATTTCTTGAAAACGTAAGTATTATTGTTTTGGTATTTTCTGTAATGTTCTTACTTTCATTTGGATTTTATTTTGTGTCTTATATTGTAATATATTGTGGTATTTCAGTTCAAAGACAATCGCGAATTTCATGTCATGGGAAGTCCGACTCCATTTGCCGTTGACTTGGTTTTTCTGCAATTTCCCGACGGTCTTGACTTCAACCTCTCCAATAGACCTGCTGAAATTCCTCTTTAGAATAAATATGACAAGAACTGGATGGTTGCAACAATGTCCTTGTGCAAGTCCATCTTATCTGATGATGGCGTCCTTATAGTATTTTCTGCTATCGATATGCAAACCAAGAAGGTTTTGAATTCAACCTTACACAACGGCAACATGAAAGTTCTTAGGACTTTTATTTGCTTCAATTCGTACATGGTGTTCAAGGATCCGGAGTCTCCAACCTACACCGTAAGTATAACATATCACAATTGTTTCTATTTAATTATTTTGGTGTTATTTGCATTGTATATAGTTTTAACACAATTTATATTTTTTTGTAGACTCCGGCATTTATGGCTCATGTCTTGGTAAGGGATTTTACTACCACAAAATCCACGAGACAACCAAACTCCACTTTTTTTGGCACTGGATTGAAAAGCAAAAACTTGCTTTTCAATTTTGTGGATGAAAAAAACATGCTTCTTCAAAAATCGGGAAGACCTTGGAGGGGGCCATATCAAAAATCGCCGCGTTTTTTTCAAAGATCTTATTGAATTGTTTACACCATCGAATGGACGCGTCGTTGATTTGACATGTTCCACTGGAGCTTCTATCCTAGCAACACGCGCATGTGGCAGACATCTTCTTGCATTTAAGGGTGATAATGACATGTTTGAGCACATATTAAAACCGCTTTTGGAAAACGTTTTGAAAGAGGGGTCATCTAAGGAGAATATACAAGATCTCACAAAAGAAGATGATGACCTCTCGGATGAGAAGATGCTTGAATTTGAGTGTGAGTAAGTTTTAATACAATAAATTTTTATTCAATTCATTCGTTTCATTTAATTCATTGGTTCATTTTTATTTCTTCACATTATTTACATGTTTCATCGATTTGATTTCAGGAATACGATTGGAAAGAGGACATGTCTCCCGTTTTGGGCACATAGACAATTCCTATGAAGCCCAAGCCGTAGCCCGCGTCTCCCATCATATGCCGAGAATGTTGCAATTGCAATGTTGAATCTCGAAGATTCGGATCCAAATGAAGAATCTTGCTATAGTTCCAAAATCAATTCGCAATGCAAAGGTGCTCGAATATATATAGATGATGAGGCAAAAGATAGTTTCATGTCTAGTGCTACTACTGATGAATAAATTTTTGGACTTCATGTTGTTTATCCTTCTCAACCCTCTTATTACTAAACCCTAAAATCATCATTTTTAAGGCCACAATTCCACGGTTATAGGATATTGGTGGCCCTATTACCAAAAATTTCATCTTCCTCACTGCTCATAAGTTACCGCTCATCGCTCACCGCTCATTGCTCACCGCTCATAAGATAGCACTCCCCGATGGGAATTATGACAAGCTCCTCTATCATAGGGATTTTAGCACTAGAACCACACATTGGAACACTAGAGTGCCTAATCTGGGCTTGGCTAATCATGTTTAGGGTGGTCACATGTCACATGTTGTGTTGGTTTCACCAAGTGCACTTAAGAGAGCCGCCCACACTCTCTTTAACGGGCCCTTGGTGACTTTGTAAGGTTTTTGGCATTGAGATCAATGTTATAATTGTCTCAAAAAAACAAAGAAAAACAAAACAAAACAAATCACTCCATAACCAGATTACTATGAATTTTCCAAGTGGAAACTCTCTTCAACCTATACTCGTTATATAGACTACCCTATTTCCAACCACCAATCAATTGCAAAACCAAGAATGTTTGATTCCCATACTCGATCATCGTGGCACTTAAAGTCATTTGCAATCTAAGCTGGGTTGTCAACTTAGCCACTAACACTTGGTTAAGTCAAATTTCAACCACGACATGCCAAACATTATACTGTACATCGATTGATGTTGTTGTCACATGAAAATAGGTTGGCCTAAGCTACGAAAATGGGGTAGTCGTCAGCTATGGGTTGGCTACCTTATAGGTAGCAACGTGAGCTCAATTGCAAAAACCCAAAAACAAGAAGGGTTGGTTGGGGACTGAAACAGTGTAAGATACTATCTATCCTTAGGCTTCTTCTGGAGGACTGGAGCAAGGACGCATCCACTGGGGTTGGGAAGTGGACGAGGAAGCTTGCAGCCAAGGCATCCGACAAAAACCAAGAATGTGCCACAATGTGAGCCTCCTGCCATACATTATATACCATACTTTTGTCAATGAACAAGGAGAACCAGCCGCTAGTTGTTACACATGAACCGGTTGAGGTTTAAGACTTCGGGAACATAACCCATCATTTGAGAGGACTCTATAGAATATCTCGCAATTTAGGAAAGAAAAACTGAAAGACCCGGCTGGAGGTGTTGGCATGAATGAGGGACATTTCATCTTGATCATAGCCATGAGTTCATATGTGCACCTGGAGCGGGTTTATTGAGCAAGTTATGAGACAAGTGCTATTGCCTCCTATCGGAGGTGGTTCCTATTTGTAACCGATGACCAGGGGGGGCATTAGGGGAGATTCGGGTTTTTGTCTAGCGATGTTGTGCATATCAAGTGTGGGCACGGTGTCTTAACTTGTTGTAACCTAAGTTGGGTTCAAATTCTTGGAGGTGTCTCCATGAGGTTGTTTTATCCCTTAATCTGAGCTAGTCGACAAGGTTTGGGCGTCATGTTGTAAGATTCATTCTTGGGATTTTGTTATGTGTTTGTAGTTTTGGTGCTTGCTTAGGTGGGGGGCCATTGGTTGTTGGTGGTTTTCTAGTTTATGTTTGTCGGCCATGAGTAAAGTGAGGTATTTGATAGGTATTACGTGGATTTGTTGCATGCATGCATGCATGCAAATTAAAGGGATGTAGCATCTTTTGAATAGAGTTGGTGATGTTATTCGTGTGTATGCCGCCTCAAATGCCTATTTTGTGAGGATGGTGAGTGTTAAATACCATGTTCTATGGGTATCCACTACACTAAATAGGATATTTAGTGTTTGATGCACTAAATATGAACGCATACACTAAATATCAATAACCCTATGAAAGTAAATTACATTAAGTGTAAACTAAAGATCTACTCTGGTAATATGTGGAAGTTACATGTTTAAATTTAGTATTAATAAGGATTTGAAACAAAAATAGCAATGGAAAAAAGAGAATTCCAACTTATCTTCTAGCATATTTTCTAACACTAATTGTCAGAAAATTGTAAATTAGCGTTGAGCAGGGTAGGGTGGTAACAACATTAAATATAATCAAACACTAAATATCCTCTTTAGTGTAGTGTTTGGTATTTTAGTTACTTCTTTTGGGTTGCAATGGTGGGGTAATGGTCTTGGTATAAAGTGAATTCAATGAATTGTAGGCTTGGATTGTGGGTGGTATAGTGTGTGGTTTGGACTTGGAAACACTAGGATATTGACCAATTATGCCCAAAAATATCCCACTTAGAGTAGACATGCCCATTTCCGAAACCGCCCCCCCCCCCCCCCATCTTAATCCATGGAGTCCCTTGAAGTTATGAAGTGACGCACATGTAGCTATCATTTTCTAACGTGTTGGAAAAAGCCATAAAGAATCACACATGTAGCTGTCACATTCGGCGTGATGGGAGAAAGTAAGTTAAAAAGGCAAAAGTTTGGGTTCCTTGAAAAGGGCACTTAAATGTACTCAAGTTTTCATCTCCTAGTTATCGGAAATAAGTTGGCCTATGTTGTGAAGTAGTGATGGCCCGCACCAAACACATGTTTAGTGACTATATCTTCAACAAAAAATTATTGATAAAAATACAATGGATTTTTCATTTTACATTAACGATTGTCAATGATACACTAAATCTTTCTTGAGATAAAGCTCACGTGAAGACAATTCTAAAAGCACTCCAACCTCACTATTCTCAATGTTGATTGTGTTAGGTCGATCCACGGACATCACGAACCTCGCTTGACCCTTCCAAGTGACATGGGCCCCCTCAAAATGAACAATGGTGATCATTAACATTTTGCCTTCAAGTAAACAATCAAACATGGCTTCTTTGTGGATGGTTTAGACATGGCTTTATAGCCACTTTATAGCATAGATATTTGTGTTGTGTATATCAAAATTTGGAGAGGCCAAATCAATTCAACAAAGGATTTGAAGGTGTTATGTTGTATGTGGCCGGACTTTGGAGGCCCCCACCAAAAGTTGGCAATAGCCCATGGACGAAGAAATTGTTCATCCTCTCTTCATTCATGCTTGCTTCTATGGCAAAATTGGCACCCTTAGATGAGATATAAACTATTGGGCGTGGGCTAGGGAGGGGGTTATTTTCTTAATTATGCCATGAAGATGGTCATGGATAAAGTCATTAACATGTTCCATGACAATACCTGGGTAGCAGACAAGTGGCAAGGCTACCTCCCAAAAAACTACCAATCCTACTAGCCACAAGTTGCATTTAATTATGTGGGCTATTTGGCACAAAGCAGTTGTGGTTAATGAGTGGAGAGCCTGCATTGCTCCAGCCTCCATCTTCAAGCAATGTGTGTTTTGACTCCCTACCACTAGTGAATCAATTAAGCATAAATTTGGGGATTGTATTCTAACCTAGCGAGCATGGAGGTGGGCGATCTTCACTATGCATGAGTTTTGTGGGGTTAGGACGGGCAATTACGATAGTTCCCATTGGAAACAAATCCTATTTGGGGAAAGGATGCCTAAGGAGTTTGTTAAGAAAATCAAAATCTGGCACCTCCTTTGTGGCATTATGCTTTGGACGGTTTGGATGGAGCATAACGATAGGGCGTTTGATAAAGAACGATGGCATGAATCCAAGGTTAAACACCTTAATTGGGATGATTTCATAATATATGCCAAGTTGGCATGGGCTAGGGTGGTTGGTTTTGTTAAGATTAGTACCTATTAGGCCAAAGCCCTCCTCAAAGGTTTCGACCAAAGTTGGGGGGTGAGGAACATCCTTTGTAGATGTGAGAGGATGAGAATTATTTGGAGTTGGAAACGTCAACAAGTTTAGGTAGTTTGTTGCTTTTGTTGGTTAATTGGTGGCTTGGGGGTTGTCCTTGGCCGGTGAGTGCAACATTGCAACACATTGTCAATTATTGCAATGTTGACTTTATGTTATTCCATAGTGTCAAATGCTACACTAAATCTCTTTTATCACAAATCCATGTTAACCATCTTAGGATCACGTGCACTTTGGTTGCCACAAGCGTGATATTTGTTTTGCTAAGCTTCAAGATGATTTCACAATGTTGATGCTCATTGAGACGCTTTTCGTTTGGTTTCTTCGACATTGTAGCGAAACACAAGTGATTTGGGAATCCTTAAACCCTAAAGTACACACCTGCCGGCTATAGCGAAACACAAGCGATAGCGATTTGGGAAACCCTAAATCCTAAAGTACGCACCTACCAATTAAGTACGCACAAACTGCGCATGTTCAAGTTGCGTACTTAAGTGGGAGGTTACTGTACCTCCCCATCATTCTTATGTTGCATGGATTATTTCATTCCAACACCCAAATGGCAATGGGTACAATGCATGTTGGTTAGTGTTATAGAGTCTTAAGGATTAATTTCCATGTAGGCCGCTCACCAACCGGTCTTAGCGAAATTGTAGATTCCAGCTAGTGACATCTATAGTTCCACTAGAATCATGTGGGGGCGAGTGGCCTACATGGAAACTAACCATAACCACTTTAAAATAAACATACAAAGGTGGGGAAAGGAAAAAAAAAAACAAAACAAAACAAACAAGAATCAACCAAGAATCCTCATTGGGGCTAACTTAGTCAGGCATTTCCGGGTGAATCCCCGGCAACGTATAATTGAGTACGTCACCCATTGGAGTGAGTATATATGTTGTGTGGAATAACTACTGCTGATCAAGTGTCTGTTTTCATGAGCAGGAGACAGTATGAGTGCCTCCCAAAATACAACATTGAAGCACTTCCCGATAAGGAACTTTGTTGTGACTGTCAACTACACCATAATTTATTGGACAACTGAATCAGCGTTTGTTTTGGGTGTTGTTTTATCCTTGTTCTCCGTAACCAGGCCCTTTGAATTATTGGTTGAGGGGAGGGGGGGAAAAGAGAGGAAATGCCATACGGCCACATCCTGGGTCGGCTGCACACGAGCAACTATCATGCATGGTTCCACGAACTTCTCGTGTAAGAAAACGCATCACTATGATAATCATATTACCGGAGTTGCAATGAGACATGCTTTTGTCCGTTTCGAAACGGACGGAAACATGTTCGCTTCAAATGGTGTTTCGGAACAAGATTCTAGGTGCAAGGTTTCGGGTTTCGTTGTGGTTGTGCATGCACAAAATCGGACAGCCTTCACCTTGGTACAAACCAACCTAAAATAAATGAATAATAATAAGTTATCCTTTTCTCAAAATGAAAAAGTCGGGTGTCATTCGAACGAACTTGAGGATGCTGGAAAGCAAGGGAACTCATGATGCTATTCAAGAATTGAATCCCGATGAAATCGACGTTACCAAGGTTCCTCCTTTGCCTTCTTGGTTGAAAATTGAAGATCATCGTTCTTACTTGTATGAAGAAAGAGCACGACCATCTGAACGTGTGCCATAGATATGGGAATCTAAGAGTTTGAATGAAGTTTAGACCATGCTAGCTTCAACAAATGAATCTCAATTTGAAGAAACCTTCATTTCAAGTCAAAAGGCTTTTTGAAACAAGCAATTTGGAAAGCAACACTTATGATGATGATGATTTCGGAAGTGGCAGTTATGATGACCATTTGAGTTGTCTAGATGATTTCATTATTTCTAGTTTGCAAGAATTTGATAGTTATGAAGAACCTCATGCTTATTCTCGTAAAATACCATGCTTTAGCCTTGTCAAGGCTTTGTACAAGTGATAGATTGTAATCCTAGAGCTCATGATATACTCTAGTTTTTTTCCATGAAATTTTTGTGTTCTGAAACATTTCGTAACATTTCGTAACATGTGTGTGATGTGTTTCATTCGTTTTGAAAAACACGTTGCAACTATGATTATTATAAAGTAGCTATAGGATTCAGTTAGTTGGTTTCCCGAGGGGGGGGGCACTCATAGTAAATTTATGGAGACACCTAAGAAAACCACTTATTTTCAAGGGGGGTATTATCTTTAAGAATTAGAATATTAGGACAAGTTTTTTAATAGCCTTTAATTTTACGCAAAGGGAAGGGGTGTGCGTTGTGAATTGGCATTTTAACACTAATATTGCATTATTGTGGTATGGCAAGAAGAAAAAATAATAGAAATTAATCACACCAACTAGATTGTAATGGAGAATGCAAGTAGAGTGCAACCTTAAAATTTAGTGTGTTAAAAAAAAATTGTCCAACATTTACAAGATAGCAAGAGCTTGTACAACATTTGCAAAAGAATTTCAAACATCAAATATTGTCTCAAATATACCCCTTCGTGACAACGTTCAAACATAATGGAGTTCAAAGTATCCTTGATGAAGAGAAACCTCCATGGAATAAAATCGAGCCCTTCATCTTCTTTGATGAAGCAAAATGTGGTCCCTTGTACATGGTATTTTTTTTTAATTGGTTCCCAACATTAATTTCTCCCCTATATTTCATATAGAATTCTTCAAATGTTTACCTCGAATGAATATTAAGTATGCTATAGTTTATCGCACGTCGTTTCTAAAATACTGCTAGTGCCCCCCCCCCCCCCGGGGTTGGTTTGGACCCAATACTACATCATTCATGATATTTGGTGTCATGTGAATATAATGTCACTTCCCCTATTTGAGGCATACCCTAGGTTACATTGATGCTTACCAACTTCATCATAAGTGTCACCTCATCACACTTGGTGTTTAATGCGTTTACTAATATCTTGGCATGAGTACTGTATGTTCAATAGTGTTACAAGGTGCATGACCATATGTTACACAATGGTCTACAAGTTGACTAAAGTGTACACAAACAACACTCGGTATACTCAAGAATGTCTTCCTCTTGCATACTAAAACGTAAACAACTAATGCCCACTTGCCATTAGTACACTCAAAAATATCTCCCCTAGCATACTAAAACACAAGACTATCATTTAAGGTATCCCAATATGCTACTCTAATTGTCATAATGCAAATATTTTTTTCACTTAAAAAAGTTACCTATGTTGACAAATGGAATCATATTGGCTATTAGCTAGCGTGGCACTTTGAGACCTCTAGGTATGTAGACCCTTTGCAAATATTGTATGTGACACTAAATACCATAAATAGTGTAGTACCAAACATGGCTCTTTTGAACGCTTATTTCGACACAAAGGAGCCAAAAAGGATCCATTTGGCATGTGTTTGAATTTTGTCCATGGCTCCCAAGGTGCTCCAAAGAGCATTGTTTGGGCTCATGCTACGGGGTCATGCCCCTTTTGACACAAACCAAATTTTATATACGTGCTAACAAATTGTTCGTTTTGACATGCTAATTTTGTGGTCCATGGTAAATTTTGTGTGATAAATTGTACTCCCTCCGTCTCAAAATGATTGTCCTACCCCCCCCCCCCCTCCAGATTTTTATTTGTCAAAATGTTTGTACTAGTGCAACCTTGTTTGCAAGCCTTCACTCCACTACACCATTTATGGTATTTAGTATCATGTACATTATTTGCAAAGAGCCTAACCTAGATGCCTACATGTCTCAAAGTGTCACGTCCGCTAATTGCCAATATGATACTATTTGTTAACATAAGTAGTTTTTTTTAAAGAAAACCATTTTTTAGATTTATTTTCCTACATTATGACATTTAACGTAGCACATTGGGATAATTGAGATTCTGCATTTTAGTGTGTAAGGGGAAGTTGTTATTCAACATACTAACGGCAAGTGTACATGTGTTTACATTTTAATATGCAAGAGAAAGATGTTCTTGAGTATACTAGTGCCAAGTGTCATTTGTGCACACTTTAGTGAACTTGTAGACCATCGTGTAACATAAGCACACACCTCATAACATTATTGAACATACTCATGCCAAGATATATGAGTAAGCAAGGTGACACTAATGATGAAGTTGTTGGTCATTGGTATAATCTAACATGTGCCTCAAAATAGGTTAAGTGGCACCATTATGCATGCAACACTAAACATCATAAATGGTGTAGTAGAATTATGGTGTCTAAGACACACTTAGCTTTTACACAAGCTAGCTTTGTGTTGTTTGACAAGACTATGCGGGCGGTCACTTTTACACCCTAATGAAATGGGCATAACTCTTGATGCTCTAGTCAAATGGTACCATGCCTAGATTTCAAGGCCCACAAAGAAGGCCCACGAATATCCCTCCTCTCACTAAATTCACTTCCGTTTTGTACTAGCACAAATAGCATTACTTTATCATAATATAAAATATCCACACACTTTAATTTCCTTTAAAAAAACATATAATGTGGTCCACATTTATTAAAAGGAGATATTCGGCATGGGTGGAAAAGGAATTTGGGCAACATCATGATTTTCATTATGATAATGAAATGGAGTTCTAGAGAGTTTGTGTGGCACACATTGATGTTCTTGGCCCACAATAATGTAGTGTACCTCATGGAATTTGACTTTCATTGGTCAAAGATTCAATGAATCCCATGGAACAATAACCCCTTACCCAATAAGTCCATCACCCACCAATATTGTCTATATGTGTAGTGAGTGGACTCGATGCCTTTGGGATGTGGTTTGAGGTCCAAGAGGTCTTGGGTTCAAATCCCCTTGGCCTCTATTTGTTAAGCTAGCACCCGAGGCACTCGGAACGTTGTTGGGACCTCTACCTACAAGTGGATCCAACTACAATACTATGTAGGTAAATATTAAAATTTTACATCAAAATTTACCACACTAAATCAAAAGTGAATCTAGTGTAAAGAATTCACCATACAAAAATTACTAGTAGTCAAAAGTGCCATGCACAATTTACTATTACTAAAGTTCATTGTTTTGGTCAACTTAGAATGCAAGGCATGGTCAATCATAAAGGTTATCTACACATGACCCCATTGACTAGGGTTTTACTAGGACCATGGACATGGCACATCCTTTCTACATATGTGAAATAAGACATTTGCAGTCAATTATGGCTCAAAAGGGTTGTGTGATAGGGCCAACAATCCTACTATACTAAATAGTAATGTGAGCCACATTAATTCTCAACGCATCCTAAATTTCTAATAGAAATTTACTGTGGATTGCATTTATTTCTTCTAGAAAACTAATGTGGGTGATTACTTATTATGTTTTACTTTTGTCCTTAAACTAATATTCAATGTATAGGTCAGAAGTCTTCATGAAGACTTAAAAGAAAGATCTAGGGTCGTGGACCCACATCAATCCCCACATTTAACTAGAAAATTAGTGTGACCACGTTGATTATTTTCACACTAATTTTCACCCACAATAATATGACTACCTAGTGTAGTGTTCTAAAGCAATTTTTAAGCTCTCTAAATCATATGATACAATAGTACCAACTTTGCAGGGGTTATAATGGGAATTGGCTTGCATATGCCCAATCTATCCATAGCCTCCCCAAATCAATTTATTAAATGATGTGAGATAAGTGGGTGCAAGCACGGTAAAGTGGACAACTATTGATTCATTCCTAGTGTTAAGTGAGAGTGATTCAAAACTATACACTAACTTTGAAATTTTTGAAGGAAAAAAATCATAGATGTTTTAAACATATGAATCTACCAAGCCAAGCAAATTATGATGACAAAAAAATTCCAAGAAAAGTCTACATATTTTAGAAGACGGTATAAGTGGTATGCAAGTAGGTGATACTGAACAAGTGACTGCCTAAAGTTTGTTTAAAGTTTGATAAAATTACATTAAATTGATGGTTTTCCACAAAGTTTTTGTGATGATGCCCTCAAGTAGATAATGAACTCAATGAATATGAAAGAAAAATTTAATTTCTAAACAGTTAAGGTCATGAAATGTACGTCCAAAACCAAACTCAACCATTTGCTTTTGAGCATCACTTTTAATGATACGTATTTGAAGATGTCAACTTGTTTTTCTACATTTGAGTATTCAACACAACAACAAAAGGTCATCATGAAAAGAAATCCAATTCAAACAACTGTTGTGCTACTACTTTTAGGTCATTGACCAAAAAAATTGTGGTTTTAGAACACATGAGCATTTTTTTGGTCCACTTTACCATGCTTGCACCCAGGTGAATCCTTTAGTTATTGATTTCCCCTCGCTTTGCGTTGGTTCTCCCAAGGCGGTTGTATTTTGGTACCTTTCTTGCAATTGATTTTTCAATTTGTGCCCCCAAAACAAGGTAAATCCAGTACTTGCTTAATTAATTAAAGCAACCCCACTAGGGTTTGTCACTTGCGGAGCAATTTCCTTGTTTTCAAGTTAAAATCAATGTTGCATAACATTCCACTACATCATTTATGGTATTTAGTGTCACATACGTAATAGTGTCTAATAACCCAACACCACTCTTTGTATATGATAACCTAAGCATCAAGAAAACTTGTGTGACTTTGTGTCAATACTCATAAAATCCAAGAACTCTAAAAAAAACTTTACATGGAAGAAAATAGTGTTGAGGTTCAATAACCGTTAGAAGACTACAATGAATTATATAAACACTCAATTTAAAATGACAAAATGTAGAACTTATTTTGAAGTAGATGGTGCTAAACATGCTATTTTGAGTGTTGAGCATATTAGATATTGTTATTAGTGTCAAGGCTTTTGAATGATACTCGTTAGCAACTAACAAGGTATTTCAGTACACTCTACCATGTGTTAATGTAAATGTGCTTAATTTGGATATTCCTCTTTCCACCGGCTTTAGTAACACATGTAATATGCAATCAATGTGAGATGAATAGCAATTATAAATCATGCATGTAGCCATTTGCCTCGTAGATTGTAGAGCTCCTATCATAATTTTATTCAATACCAAAGTGAAGATTTTGTATTTTTTAAATGGTCATATACAGGGTTGATTTTTCACAAAGTTTTTGCCCGTCCACGTCCAAAAACCTTGAATTGAAAGGCAAAAAAAATTGCAACCCGTCCCAAAACCAATTTGAAAATGAAAATACCCGTCCCGCAAGAGGTATAAATAAGTCTCTTACAATGTTAATAAAAAATTAGAAAAAATTAGAAAAATTAGAAAAAACACAAAAACCAAAAGATATCAACATGTGATTGGTTGCACTTGGAAACAATAGGATCTTGACAAATTATGCCTTCAATGTTCGTTAGTTATCTGTCTTTTGCTGTTGATTCTCATCTTTCCAATCCACCCCATTCCAAATTTTGTGGTTCATGAATTAATGTATGCAGGTGAATCAAGCACTTCAAGATTGATATTTTGATTGAGTATTAGTGGTTTGATTGCATTATGCTTATATTCACATGTCATATATGACATAATGTAACTAATATTTGTACCATTTATTTTTTTGGAAAAAATGATCTACAAATGTTATTTTTAGAACCCATCCAAAGTGAATTTGACACGTCCAAAAACCAGTTCATTTTCTACGAACCCGTCCACTGGAAATGCTTTTTTTTATGAACATGTCCCTGGACATGTTAGGGACCTTGTGAAAAATCACCACTGATCATATAGTTCCCCCCCCCCCTTCTCAATTATGTTGAACACTGAGCCTAGAATAGTTAGCATATTTCGAGCACGTAGTCCATTCCCTTTAAAACATTGTATTTTGGATCTTCGTTCTTAGATTCACATTTAACCATATGCCACTCGAAACATAAGTATCCAAATTATTAGTATATTGGAATTTTAGGCATGTCTACCTTATATGAATTTCATGTGCGAAATTAGAAGGGGTCAAAGATTGATTCGTAGATGATCAAAACCAACATGAAGGTGCGAACAATATGAAAACCAATATAAAATATTTGTGCAAAATTTTAGGTTGTTGGTCATGGGCGGGATGTTGGTTTTAGCATCTTCTACCTTATTACATTTAGAAAGTAATTCAAGTTCATGGTCTTCCTATGAATACATGAATCATAAATAAAGTATACCATATTCAAGCACATTTGACGCTTGATGGTTTATAATAGAACCTTACTAAATTATGAGACTATATGTGGCAAGTGTGTATTTGCTAAGCGGTTCTTTCAACATGCAACTTTAAGACCACATGTCTTTTGATGGGTTCAAATTTCTCTTGCCTTTGTGCAACGGCTTTGTTACACTAAATATGATATTTAGTGTCACTTCGTATTTGGAGTTCCACAATGCTATATATTTTTACTACTGATGTCGGATTTTACCAAATAAAGTTGTTCATGTTTTATAATGTCCAACCACCCAATTTGAAATTTGTTGGTAAAACATGAGATATACAATAGATATAATATTATGTAATTCTAAATAGTAAGTGGCACTAAATACAATATTTAGTGTAGTATTTTGATAGAAATTTAGTGTTTGAAAGGCCATAAGGGCCACAAAATTAACTCTCGGCCACCGTAACTCCACATTCTTTTACCCAAGGTGGAATATGAAAGTGGGCATCGTCTTTGAAATGCAAGAGCTCCAATCAACACCACTCTACCTTGTACAGTTACGCCATGTTTGCTTTTTGTGTAAAGGTGGTCTTGAATGCCGAAGGTGGCATTGAGTTTATTTTTCCTTTTCTTCAATTATGAGACTTTTTTCGAAAGTGTTGCGTATAGCTACCTTGGAAGTTACTTGGAGGTGTGGAACCCACCGTACTTTTTGGGGGGTGGGGCAATACTAGTTATCAATACTAGAGGGTCGGGATGAGTGATAGTAGTCATGCCTTATAGTGAGAGATTCAATAGCTAGTAAAGTTAGGGGCACTTTACACTATGGCCATGAAATCATGAGGGCCCTTGAAACTCACCCGAACACCGTGCCATGGGAAATAGAAATGAGATATTTCGTGGTCACAAGTCTTCAAGGGTAGTGTAAAGATAAAACACAACTCGTCTCCGAATGAATGTTATTTCATTACCATTGTATTCATGCGGGTCATTCTACATAGTAAGTTATAATAATTAAGGGTTGTGAGGTTCCACAATGTCATGGTCTCCTAGTTTTGTTGCTTGTGCTAGGTACACTTAATTAAGATGGGCTTGATAAATAAGTTGACTGATTATGAAATGTTTTATCTATTATATGTTACATAGGACTCCATGTAGGTTTCTCATCCATTCAAAGTTTCTTGGTCACTTTAGGCCCACCAACTGTCTATTCACCTTTGCAAACAATGCAATACTTAAGTTGTGTTATGTTCATTTTGCAAGAGTGCCCAAACACAAAGTAAACGATCGTCTCAAAATTCCCAACACTAGGAGAGATGCAACACCGCCATACATAGTGCCGATGAGTAATATGAAGTCCACGTTGGATTTCCCATGGTCACAAACCCTCAAGCTCGTCCCAGGCTAGATCACATCTTCAATCGGCTGGGCCCCACCCCTCCCACGCCTCCTTCACTACTCGGTCCTCCTACCGGCACCTACATGGGAACTCTTCCTCGTTGGGAACCAATGTGACAATATCCGCTCACTTAAGCCATCAAGCTCCTTCAGCATGTGAAGGAACTTCCTCAATTAACTTGGGAATAACGACATTGATGTCAACTTGAACATTTGTAATTTTGACCGGACATTGTCACATTGATTCCCAACGAGGAGGAGTTCCCATGCAAATGCGGGCAAGAAGACCGGGCAGTGAAGAAGACGTGGGAGGGACGGGGCCCAACTGAATGAAGATGTGATCTAGCCTAGGCCCTCAAGCGCGGGTGTGGTCCATCAAGCTCCTTCGGCATGTGAAGGAACTTCATCAATTAACTTGGGAATAACGACACTGATGTCAAGTTGAACATTTGTAATTTTGACCGGACATTGTCACATTGATTCCCAACGAGGAGGAGTTCCCATGCAAATGCGGGTAGGAAGACCGGGCAGTGAAGAAGACGTGGGAGGGACGGGGCCCAACCGAATGAAGATGTGATCTAGCCCAGGCCCTCAAGCGTGGGTGTGGTAAAGTGCCCCGCGTATAATAAGTGCTATCTTTCTATCTTTCTTTCTATCTATCTATCTATCCATCCATCCAGTTGCCAGCTTCAACAGCTACTCCATGAGCCTCCCCTCCTTCTTATGGCCTCAGGCACAATTAAAATTATTTGGGTGCATTATTCATTACAGAGTGGGCTGCTGCCGTGCCAGGTGGGAATTGCGGCTTCCATCATGCCACCTAGTTGGTGCTTGATTGGCCTTCTTTAGCCACCTAGATTGCGGCCAGAGGGATGAATGGAAAGGAAGTGGCCCAGACACGACGTAAGGTCGAGGTTGTTTCCATGCAGGCCGCTCACCCACCAGAGTCTAGTGTGAATAAGGACAAACCCGCCTAAATGTAGGGGGGAAATGACAGGGTAGGGTAGGGTAGGGTAGTGTATGTGTCAAATTGCTACTCTCGTCTTCTCAAATCCGGGCCCACTTACTAATCTCCTCCTCTCAGTTGTCAGTGTTGGAGGTCTAGAGCACCGTTGGTTCTCTTGAGTTTTTCACCCGTCTTAATCCTTCGGTGACCAACATTTGTTGGTTAAAAACGCATAAAAATCTAGTTGTGCCTGTGTCCACGACCCGCACATTCTAGTGGACTGCCAGAATGTGGTTGGATGGCGGCTTGTGCTTAATTAGATGAGAACACCTTCGACCCATTGTTATTTGGAATTTAGTGGGCGAGCGGCCTACATGGATACTCATCCTTGAACCAACACTTTAAGCTATTGCACATACATATGGCTATGTGGTTGATAAAAAAATCATATTAGCCATTGGGCTAAACATAGGCACAAAGAAGAAGAAGAAATTTAGCCTCAATTGAATATTGGATGAATATTCAAAGTTGAAAGCACTAACTTTCTTAATTTGATCCCCCTACACCCTGTGTATGGTGACCTTGCACATGATGAGGACCCCCACCTTCGTTGCTTAGAACCGACACAACATAGTTGGGTACTAGACCCAAGCTAGATCAAAGCCCAACTAGTAATGGAGCACAAAGTCACATGGCCACCTCCATGATCCCACTCAATTTGGTTGCAAAATTGTCACCTTGCATCCCAGGCACTAACCCACTTTATGCTTAGAACCGACCCCCCTCCCCCCCCCATGTGAAATAGAATGGTAGAATAGGCACTGACAAGCAACCCTAAACCCACTTTGAACTGACCCAACATAAAGTGGAACCCCCTACCTACCCTACATGAAGGTAGTGGAGGTTGGTACGAGGTGGTGCTAATACCTAAACATGTCACTCCGTGAGTTCGGACACTCCTTTTCCATGAAAACAATTCAAGGTCGTAGATGTGTTGGCAATTGGAAGGTGTTTATAAATGTGGCTTTTGGGTGGGATATTAGTTTTAGCACCCTCTACCTTCAACTGAAGGGCTGAAATTTGAGAGCCCTTTAAAACGAAGCTCATATGAGGGCTTCAATCTTGAACACTAGTCCACAAAGAAGGAACTAAAGGCCGTATGTATAACATATATGTCCTTCTAAAGCCCCCTCCCCACTTGACATTAGCTAAGCCTAAAAGTGGGTTCTTAAAAATGAGCGTTCACACCATCGACATTATCTAGTGCCGAGCCTAGTTGGCAAATGATGTGGCATGGCTTAAAAGTGGAGGTTTTAAGCTAAAACTACCGACCCTCCCATCGATACCTAGACATGAGGCAAAAATGTAGGACCTCTAAAAGTGTTGCCTCCCGCTCTTGTGATTGGTTGCTTCTAGTCTTAGCTATGAGGGCATAAGGAGCTCCATTAACAAAAACCGATGGTAAGTATTAAGGCATTTGGGGATGGGACAAAAACTACCCAACATTCATTGGTTGGTAGATAAAACCATGAACATGTGTGACAGCTACTTAACTAAAACCTACTTGGAAATCTCCGGAGCAAGTTCTTGTAGGTGCATTGGGATAGCTGGACGTGTCCGCTATAACTGAGGGAGCTTTACCCGGGTTTTAGGGAAGTCTTTGGTTATTTGCTAATGTCAAGTGGGGAGGGGGCATAAGTGTGTATGTGTTGGATATCTGCCACCCCTGCAAAAAAGGTGAAAATAAGAAAATATCTTGCCCTAGTGTCAGCCCCGGACCCCCCGCCCCCCTCACTTGACCAAAGCTAACTTTTGTCATGCCCATTGGGCCCATCCCAAGCGCAGCAAACATGCCACTCAAGGATTGCCACCAACTTGGGCCAACCTGCTTCTCCCACCTGGCATCATCATCTTGTTTCATAAAATCAAGAATTTTAAAAGGGATCAATGGCATAACATTACTAAGCAACTGGATGATGGTCTCTCTCTCTCCAAAGAAAGAGGTTGTGATTGAAAGACTATGATAAATTATAGCCATTTGTCAAAAACTCTACAGTATACAACATGAGTGTTATCCATGAATGCGGGATCCCAAAATCAAAGGAGAATTATGCCCACATGATACTTGATCACACAGAACAAAACCAAGGAGTTGAGTAGTGTTCTGATTTTTTTTTTAAGTCTAAAAAAAAATCCTTTGATTGAAGAGAAACAATCACAAAGGGAAAATGTCCTCAAAACTAGGATATTCCGAGGGCATGAAGTCAGGGCATAAATTTGAAGGGTTGCTTGTATTTCATAGGGAAGGGTAACTCAAAATTTTCCCTTTCAAAATGAAGGGTTACCTCAAAAATTGCCCTTCATGTATGTATTGAAGTTTTTGTTGAAAGTGCACATTATCATGTTTATCATTTAAGCGATGTTGAAAACTATAATATTAGGGAAGGGTTACTTTTTTTTCCGTTCATTTTGAAGGGTTTATAAAAAATTAACCCTTCCTTTTTGAAGGGTTGCAAAATATTTTGAAGGGAAAGTGAAGGGTTGGACCCCAAAATAAGGGTAATAGCCCTTCAAATTTACTCCTTGCATGAAGTGATGGTGCCCATCACCTACGGTAAGCTAGCCTTTGACGGACACTTTTAGGTATGCACTTACTTCTCATAACATATAAAACACGCAATTAAGGCGACATGATTAACATATCCACATTGTGCATGTGATCGTTTTCTTCATAAGTCATGGAGCTTGTGTGAATATCATATTTACTATCAAAGTGAAGAATTATGTTCTCATTGAATGATCATATATGTAGGTCCCTCAATCATGTTCACTATTGTACTTAGAATGAGTAACAACTTTTGATTGTGTTGTCCAATCTCCTTTAAATATTTTTCTTTTAGTTAATGTTTGTTCTTAGATCCACACCTAAACATGCACCCCTCAAATATACGTGTTCATTTAAAGAAAAGAAAAAGAAAAGAAAAACCTGAATTAGGCCCATTTACCTTAGCCTTTGTCCATCCAAATAACAACCAAATTGTTCCTTTGAGGGATTGATTACACCGGTCACTTTTGACACCATCCGTCAGTATCTCCGGCTGTAATAATGTGAAAAATGATGGGGCAACATCTATTTCTCAACATAATCCCCAACAATTTCACGGCTAGAACCGGATGAAAAGTTTGGTGTGATCAGGGTTTGAGCAGTCATGTCCTTCCTATGCCACATTTCATCAAAATCTATGTAGGTGACTAGGTTGAGCACCCTCGCGAGCTTTCTCATAACCCCACAAAATCTTTTATAAATAAAATAAAAGTAAAGTAAAGTAAAATCAGGGTTTGGTTTATACACCTATGTAAATGGGAGCATGTTCATCTATATCGTGTTCATGTTTGACCAAGCGTCACCATAAGGGTACATTATAATTATTTTTTATAAACTATGACATCTATATTTGCTCTCTGTAGAGGCCTTTGCCCATGTTCCAATTGAATGTTGGTGTGACATTCTCAAGAACTTTGACAAAGTTTGGGGAGGGAATGAACTTCTTTACAATAAGGAATAACACTTGTGATAGCCACTATCACCTTAATCATGGTGTCTCATGTGGGCTTAGTTAATCATACTTCGGATGTTAACACATTGTGGGGTGTTTTGGTTCCACCGAGTGCATCTAAGAGAGTCTACCAAGCTCTCTGTCATGAGTCACCAGTGGGCTCGTATGGTTTGTTGGCATTGAAATAGGACTATTTTAAATTTTGTCTCAAAAATGAGAAAAAAAAATGTGCCTCCTCTAACCTCCTAATTTAGGGTTTGCATTCACATTTCTAAAGCTTGCAGGGGGTTTAAGCCAATGAACTTTGTGATCAAGAGTTGATTCTTTATGACAATGAATTTATAGTATTGGGTGTAATGTACACCACTAGCTTGGACCCATGCCATCCCAACCCATTGCACGTGTGCATATAAATTAATATCCCATATTAACCCAACTCCATATCCCCATGCAAACCATATGCCCATGTCCATATGCCACCCAACTTACCCTGCCTATTCCTATCATATGCATGTATGTCCATCCTCATGCCCCCAATGTGTGCACCTCAAGCCATCATAATGCAATTTGGGAATGCTTAGATGTTGTGATGATGGGCTAGTGTTGAAGCCATAGACCCAAAAAATATAAAACACATTGTATCATAAATTCTTGAAATTGTAGTCTTGCTACTAATACTACAATTTGAAGAGTTTTGGACACTGTCGTTTTTCTTAGAATTTTGTCTATGGCCTCAATGTTGGCCCTAGTGGAGCTTGGAGAATGGATTCTTGGAGTGATGGGCAACCCTTCATGTATGTGCACTCCAAGCCCTAACATTGAATTTTCGGTATCCTATATGATGTGATTACGGCTCGGGGAGGGGGGGGGGGGGTCACTCCCTCTTGTGTTATGTAATCACATGTGTGCAAAGGGTATTTTAATAAGGGTTATTTACCTCTTCAATTGGATTTTAGGGAACCCTTTAAGTAGAAAAAAAACAACTTCACCAAATATTCAACACCATGTAAGTAGTTATACAAGAAAACCTAGACTATTTCAAATGATGTAAATTACTTATAAAATTTTGATTTACCCTTTATGTACGAAGGCAAACTTAGGACTCCACTATGGCATGGCGTATATCCACGTTGCTATATATTGGTGAAAGAAGATTGTACACATCATAACCCAATCGTTCAATTTTCATCCATTTTGCATGTATTATATGTGAATATACTCATTCTAAATTTTTTAATCCTTTTTTTTCATATTAAATTCTTTCTACCTCAAACCTAAAGTGGGGGTTTTCCCCTTTTGCTAAATTATATATAAATCACATGTGTCACAATTTAAGTAGGCTATGGTAGATCCAAAGTTTCTATAAATTTTCTTGCCAATGAATAAAAAACACCCCATAGTTGTTCTCACGTGGTTTCCGCTTTTCAGCCAGTCACCCCCCCCCCCCCAGATTATGGTAGGTGTTGCTCACTTGATAGAATTCCCCATACCCACCTTATAACACAAACTTTACTTTATCGTATGAATAAGTTCATTCCCCACCTAGGGACTCCCTTTCATTATCGACTCAATATGCTTAAGCCAAAGATGGCAACATGTGATAAAGAGTAATCCTCCTAGTTTATAAGAGAAACCAAAGCAATTTGTCAAAGCAACGTCTTGAATATTGTTTGGACATCTATGTTGAATTTTTGTTGAGATTGAAACTTGACAAAATGCACCACATGAATGAGTTAATCAAAACTTATTCAAGGAAAGAAGACACGTGGCCCTATTGTATGCACTTCTTAGCTCTACATACAATTTTGATTGTTGGATCAAATTGAATTTTTTCTCATATACTCAACAATTCCGAATCACATAGATTGTCAGTTCAAGTTTTAAAAAACCAAAGTTGAAATGATACAAGATTTCTAAGAAGTCAAAGTCAATGTCCGCTTTTTCTTTAACATTCACACAGACCCTCGCGATCGTGTTGATTATTGAACCTAAAATGGTGTGCATTGTTTAAGCACATACCTAATCCCAGCTAATCATAACACACATCACCTTTTAGTGTGCAATCTTAACTACAAACCTTGCCATACACCACTAGAATGTAGGTGTCCGTTTAAGATTGACTTGTAACCATGTAGTAAGCCTCATATACCTTTACCCTTTCCCTCTCTCCTCATTTTAACCGGCACACTCAAGAGAGCCCCCATTCGTCATTCGATTTCTTCTTTTTTAAAAGGTGGATCTATGTAGTAATAAGTGTGACATGACTTCATTATTCCGAATGGGTTCTTTAGAAGGACTCCCAATAGGTTTAAAAAACGAGTCACTTGATTGGGCAAACGTAGGATAACCATGATGCGGCTTGTACTCATTATTCTCCACTCCATCACTCAAACTTCTTGTGCTGCAATGATAGGAGTGGCTAGGGTTTTTGGTGCCAGCTTAAGGGATAACATTACCCAACCCAATACTCTTAACTCCGGTGCGGAGTTCGATGCGGCTCCGATGTGGCTCCGGGGAGGTTCGGATGCCAGCTCCGGTGGGTTCGGGTGGGTTGGGGCAAAAATTGCCCCCTATTTTTTTGATTGGGTGGGGCCTTACTTGATCTCATAAGGGACCTCCTAGAGTAATTTGGGGCCGTAGAACCCAAATTTAGCAAAAAAAAACCAAAAAAAGTCATCAAGGGGCCAAAACGGGGAGGGCCAGAAAAATGGACCCACCGGAGCTGGCATCCGAACCTCCTCGGAGCCGCATCGAACTCCGCGCCGGAGTTAAGAGTATTGGGTTGGGTAATGTTAGGGCAGCTGAAGCTCATGCCTCGGGAAGGTGAGAAAATGGTAAAACTATTCTATTTTATAACCTAGAAATGATCGCATTTAAGCTACGTGGATCATCCCATTTAGTGTGTGTGGTATCAATTCCCGAAACATGTATTGTTTCGTCGACTTTTGAAATGAGTGGAGGCTGAAATTTTTACGGAATGATATTAATTTCACGAATACAAGCTCATTTATCATGCCTCTTACGAAAATTAGTGCATGCTCTAAGATGTTTGTATGATTTGTTTGGCATGATTTGTTATGGTGAGTATGAGGCATCTCCTAATACTAAGAAATTGAAGAGAACTTGTATTGAGAGTTTCGGACACTTTGACATTTGGACTCCCGAAATCCTACATCTTCTGGTGACATTGATTTCATTGTGTGAAGGTATTTAGTATCTCCTTCACTACTTCCCCACGCACACACTAATAGCCCACCCTCACTAAATGTGGTAATCAATGTAGTTGATTTTTTGAAATAGCATCAGTAGAGTGGAATACCATTGGAATGGATTGGTCTTCAACTTGGAGGATACTTGATTCAACGAAAGATTATTCATCCATAATGAATGAATTAACATAGAATGTCATGGCACCCCAAGATGTAGTAATACGACAAATACAAGGGATTGCCACCGTGATCCTCACTTCAACTGTTAACTTTTCCAACCTTACACATGCTTTGAGAAATACACTTTTGGAGTAGGTACACCATGGTATGTAGGATGTGACCTAGGGGTTAGGGATTTGTGGTGTCTAAGTAAATTCATATATGGCGAAGGTGTAACATAGTCAATTATATTATAGTGTGTATATGATTAATTCTGGAAATAGCATCGAAGCCTCAAAAAATAGTCTAGTGAAGTCCAATTGAAATGAATCACGTCCCAACCTTGTAGGAGGCTTGTTTTACTAGAGTCCATGATGGATAGGTTTAAATAAGCGTCACGATCCCTAGTATCGCTCAGCAATAACTTAATCCACTAATGTTGTAGTTAGAAATGTAATAGAGTTATCATAAAAAGCCCAAAATCAATGTTATTCATGTGGAGGCCACACACATTCAATTACGCCATTTTTGAAACAAAGTTTGGTAAGCTGAGGTATAAGAATTTCGGCCTTGACATGTGCCTAACTTCAAGGAGCTTGATTTCAAGGTTTGTTCCTTTTTTGGGGGGTGGGGGTATACAAACTATCATTTACAATATATCTCTTATCTCTTTTTCAAAAAAAAAAAATTCATTTGTAACTTAAAAAAAATTCTTTGCAAATGAAATGAGAGATATATTTACCCTATACAAACTTGGTTGCATTCTTATGGACATCACACACACACAACTTTTGATGTAAGCATGAATGAGGGTTGCTTCACCTTGATCATAGCCACGAGCTCATGTCTTGAACCTGAGGCAAGTTTACGGAGCATAACTATGAGAAAAGTAAAGTAAACCACTTCTCAAGTCTAAAAGGACAATGATGCACACAATTTTTTTGATATGATTGAGAATCTCCCCATGGACGAGTTTTGGACTTCAAAGAGTCCAAGTTTACTTGAGTCTCAATCGTACGCATGTAAGTTAGGTCGGATTTTGTGAGATTGTTTCTTGATAGTGATAAGGCATGGCATAAATGAAACGAAGAGGTATAATTACCTACACACATAAGCTTGGTTCGCATGCTTCTCATGGCCACAACACCTCGAGTGCACGAGACCAATGATGCGCAACGAGTTTTGTGATGTAATGGAGAATCTTGGCGTGGGCAAGTTTTGTGGACTTCCTACCCATATACGAGCCCAATCAAGTGTTCCTTGCATCTCTAGTGTGGGTATAGGGATGTAAGTTAGGTCGGAATTATGAAGGGTTTTCGGACTTCAAGAGCGCATAAATGAGATCAGAGAATATATTAATGGTTGGTGTGGGCGGGCGGGCGGGCGGACTAAATGCGAGTGAGGGGACATAGGCAAGTGACAAGGGAGAAGAGTCAGAGATAAGAGCAACTCCCCTTTTTGAAGGTGCTCCTGACGTGACACTAACTTACTTCCACTGCCACCCCCACTGTCCGTCACCGGCTCATCACACTGGAGATAAAACTTAAGGTTCGCAATTGATTTCTGTGAGCCCTATGTATCGGACTCCTTCCTCACTCACACTCAGGAGCAATGGAGTGTGTCACCGGAGGGAGATTGTTTCCGGTTCATTCATTCGGACAACGGTCCTTGCTGACAAATCGGTTGCTCACAATTACCCTAAACACCGAATCATGCAAACGAGCCTCAGTAGGACATGGACACATGAATGCAGTGGGTGCACCGTGATTAGCGAATCCAAATCGCGCCGGTTGCCGTTTGTCTCCTAATGTTTGGACCTCATGTGCGTATCTTGTTCATTACCAAACTTAAGATTCTCGTGCTCATCAAGTGCTCACGTAGCGCTCTCCAATCATGTCGACTGTTGAGCCTAGAACGGTTAGCATGTCTCGATCGAGCACGTGGTCCGATCTAGCATGTCACCAATACTGTCACCAATTCGATTTGTCTTGGTCAATATTGATTGTAAACCGCCCGTGTAGTGTCACCGTTTCCTGCTCAATACTAAATGTCAATTGCCTGTGTAGTGTCGTTAACATGTAGGCCTAACATTTTTTGTCATTCCTTGTAAAACAATTTGAGCATTATAAGTTTACAATGTTGCACTGATTGCCACTTACTAAGTGATTTCTCATCCACATTTCAATCATCCATGGCAATACATCATTAAACACATGCGAGGATGCAGATCACACCAAAAGTGGATGAACTGAACGTAAGTCGGGATGACAATATTTGTAAACTCATTCATAAGAAGTGTCATTGTAAAAGTTACCACAGTGACATAAAATGCCATAGGACACTAAATACAATAATTTCCCGCTTAAGTACGCACTTTGAACTGGAGCCGTTGGTGCGCACTTAGTTCGTAGGTGTGCACTTTACTCATATTGTTTTCTAGACCCTCTAATTCGATGAATTGCAATGGGAAACGGATGAAACTTGAGGCAACCCGCTTGACCAAAGCCCAACAATGTGAAACCATTGCAAAGTTGAGCAAGCCAAACGTGCCAAACAAGCAGGCGTTGGGATGGGAGTATGAAGTCAGTGAAGGCGGCACCTGGAAAGTTTGGGACAATTGGGAGAACGTACTGCAACGAAATCCAACCTACTTAGACATTTGATGAATTTGAAAGTGCTACTGACTTCAAAGGTTTTGAGGCTCTACACAACACTGTCCTGGACATCGACAACCAATTGCTTTGCTCTGATGTTCAAATGGAAGTTGGACATCTATATGATGAATTGCGACAATTGTTTGAGACATTTCAACAAAGCGTTAACAAATTGACATTTAATGTCAAGCATGAAAAATTCATGCATGCGTGGCAAATGACTTTGCATGACATATTCAAACAATAAAGTATGAACCCTAATTTTTGTCCAACATTTGCACACTTAAGTAGGATGCATACTCAAATGGGTGCATACTTAAGCGGGAGATCATTGTACAATATTTCGTGTAGTTGGGGGCAACATTATGAAGAAAAACATTGTGCACTTCTTTACGATCGGCATGTGCATATGCTTCCTAGTGTTCAACAAAGTTCTCCCCAACATAGCCAACTAATCAAGGGAAATGCGTATTGTACGGCCACCACCACCACCACCACCAAATCTTAGTAGAGGTTATGGGTCCTCCCATGATAGAGAAGAAATTGTGTCTTCACTTGAGCTTAGGTGAGCATGTCCACTCTCACCCGGTGCATCCATCCCTTGAACTCCATCTGCACAACCACATCCCTGAGCCTACCTTTGACATAGAATAATATTGGATCCCAACCTTGTACTTTGGCACTTGTTCTGTCCTTTGAGCACTAAACTCCATGCACAACAATATTAAACGGTTGTGGGTTGCGGAAAAATAACCATGAAATAGTAAGAATTTAGAACAAATTTGAGCCTCCATATGCAGGGTTTACGCATCCCATGGTTCTATTCTCAGGGCCTACAAAACAAACTCACAATGCTTAGAAATGTTATGGTGAGGCGAAGGGAGTGTTAGAAAAACTAAAAATAACAAATATATATATATATAGTGGTTTCCACCCACAAAGGAATGAAGTCTCTAGTAGGTTAATGGTAAAGCCCAACCCACTCACGAGCGTCTCTCACAATTTCTCCAACAAAATCACCTTTCTCGAGTGTAGAACTTCACAAACTTCACCCAAGGGCCAACAATCTTAGTCCACATTCAGCAAGGATAACTGCAGTTGGGCAGCCTCCTAGCATGAAAGAACATCAATAGGGGTTGTCACACCTCTTTCTTCCCATTCTCGGAGAATGGAGAATGGGGACGTGGCATGCTCTCCTTGAATGGCGGAGGGCCCATTCTCGGAGAATGGAGAATGGAGAATGAAGAAACTTCTTCTCCTCCACATGTGAAGAATGGAGAATGGAGAAAACTTCTTGTATGAAGGTTTTACCTGTTTTTCACCTGGGGTCGCTTCTTTTTGAAGCGTGTGAATAGAGCGTGTGAATAGAGCACAAATTCTTATCACATGCGGGTGGCCATGGTAATTCCCATTCTCCACAGGCCACAAAGGGGTGTCACACCTTTCTCCATGGAGAAGCTATCCTATTGGCTCCTCTTTTTCCTCATTCTCCCATTCTCCCATTCTCCCATTCTCCATTCTCCGAGGAGGTGTGACAACCCCTAATTCTGTCCACATCCCAGATGCCCTGGAACCTGGTCTGCAAACACTTTACGATGCAAAATGAAAGCCCTATAGGAGGTGATACCAAAGTTTAGACCTGGGGAGTCCACGTGCCATCAGTGGTGAAGTTGAAGGACGATTGAATCTTCATCGACAGGCGAGGCTAACTGTATAGGTCTTGCGGCCAAGACTAATAATTAGCAATGTGATGTGATGCCAAACCTTGGTCCTGCCCTTGATGGTGTAGGCAAGTGTTCAAAAATCTGTAATGGAGAAGGGTGCCATCAACCACACGATGACAGGTTGACCTTGTACGAGCAATTCATGAGAATACTTTGTAGTTTAGAAGAGCTATGCGTAAGAGCTTGGTCATCCAAAATATTGCTAAAAAGGAAGAAATTGTTATATGGGGTGAACTGTGATTCTCAAGTCTTACTTTGCGATTATGGAGTTTCAAATTGATTATGAGTGAGCACAATGGTATCAATCCGAAACTAAGTGAACACAACTCATCTACTGAGCAATGTTATGCCCACTTGCTCATGAAGTGTTACAAAACACCACCCTGGGAAAAAGGAGACGGAGGATGTGAAAATTAAAAAGGAGGAGAGGTAGGAAGGATGGGAATAAGGAGGCAAGTATTACAAGGTATATGTGTCTAATGCTAAATGTGGTCAACTTTCTAATGCTGACACCTACTTTTGGACCTACAAGCTTCCAACTCCGTGGTGTGAACAAAGCATGTCCAACGTGGCTAGGTTTAACCTACATGTAAACATTGTTGGAAAAAATGCGTTGCGCTTATGAGGGAACATTATTGTGGGCGGAAATGTTCTACCATGCAATGAGTTGCATTTGCATGTGTTGTCGGGGTGGTGGATCAACAATGGTTCCAACCTCCACCACTCCATCTTGGGCGCCACAAAGATTGCAACTACAACAATTTGGGTAACGACACGGAGTGGATTGGTTGATGGTGGGGCATTGGCACTTCAAGGCACAAACTTTGGGTCATAAAATGACATTTGTAGGGGTACATATTAGGCAAGTGCATGAGCGTTCAAACGGCGCTAGTTGTTGTGATGAACATGTGCATTACTTCATAGCCCCCCTAAAACCACCCCTTTATTACACGTGGTTCTTATTCCTACCCCACCCCTCTAGGAAAGGGGGGGGGGGATGTCCCAGGACACCACCCAATGACTCCATTGCCCTTCCTTACTCGTATAAGCTTTTGGTCCTCTGTGCAAGGCTCCCACTTCATTGTCAAAGAATAAAATGTCCACCCCAAAGTGAGGCTTTTGGGGCCAACACTCCTGCAAACTTTGATAGGCTTTGTAGGCCATATCCCTCGTTCAATCAAGATATTCCTTCCATTATTGGAAATCCCTTAAATGTAGCTTTCCAGCATAAGTTCAATCACCATAATCAAATGAGTTATCGATTTTAAACAATTACAATAATGTTGATGCCTCTAGATGGTAGTGTGAGGCTTCTTTTAAGACAACCCCACACTCAGTCTTCATGAGGCACATTATGGTCCTTTAGCACATGTTTAGTGCCACCTATGTGCTTATTAGCCACTCCTTCATATGGGTGGCCATCACCTCGTCACCTTATGGGACTTGCACATCATCCCAAGGTCCATTTTTGCAGGCAATGTGTCAGGTCACCCCAACTAGGGTTGTGAACCCCCCTCCCCCCCTTCTTCTGTGGATTGACCTGCCCTAAATTGTATGTTCGGCCTAATGTTATGCAACTAAAATGTGAGTGTAGTCAAGTTCTCGGGTGTCAACTAGCTAGCACAAACACAGAATGGCTTCAGAACCAGAATCCATGTTTCATCATGCTTGCATTTCAATCAGATGGGCCTTTAGATCACAATGTCTTTGAAACATGTGCAAATCAGGGGGACTGCAATTAAATGGCTCCATGATGTAATTTTGTCCTGCTCCTCATAAAGTTCAGCCTTGCTACTCAACGATCACTGCATGTATAAAGCCACTCTTTTATGAGATCGAGGAGGTAGACTTGCTCCTAAATCGAACGTGGGGAGTTAAATTGTGACAGTTGCTAGCTACAACATCACAACAGGCACACCCATCATCAATCTTGATCAACTTTGTAGAGTTGGCCTTTTGTTGCACATAGCTGGTTGAGGCTAACTTCAGATGCAGTTCATATGGGGCTTTCAACTTTGGCATTAGTTGCTGATACCAGGGCCACACCGAAATACTCAGCAGCTCCAGTCACCAAAAAGCCCAGCCCTACGTATTCTCCGGAAATACATGGCTGGGATTTAAGATGGCTGGAGCTACTGGAGTGGCTGGAAGCAGGCGGGTAGCCTGCAACCAATAGCTCCAACCATCTAAAATCCCAGCCCTGTGAATCTGGAGAATACGTAGGGCTGGGCTTTTTGGTGTGGCCCTAGTATGATACATTTAGGCTTCTCTCTACATGACTCTCTAACCCACACCTGAAATAAGGTTCCCAACACCCCTAGTCATTATATATGAATTCATACAAGGGCCACACCAAGCCTCCAGCCGGGTTCGGCCAGCCATTTCAGCTAGGCGGGTTGAACTTGGTTGTGGGTCCGGTGTGACCCTGTTTCATAGCCATGAAGACGTGTGGCCCTGGTTCGAAAAAAATTTAAGCCTGCCCCAGTGATCGGGGAGATTTTTGGGCATAACCGGTTGAGATCCTAGTGTTTGCAAGTCCGACCGTTTCCATGTTCACATCCTCCGGTTTTCCTTCATTACATTGGGGTATATTCTATAAATTCCACTAAAATGATCGGTAATTTTCCTGCAGTCTTCAACATCAACCGGTTATTTCTCAAACTCAACCGGTTCATCTGTAACTGACTGCCGGTTCCTCCCCGATCATAGGCCTGCCCCTAATGTTTGAATCAGTTGCAATTGTTTATTTAATTATGTACCTCAACAACCAAGGTCATTGAATATCATTGTTGTAGTGAAAATTTATTATGTTTATTTCATTACAATGTGGTGTTCTTAACAACTTTAG
Organism: Polytrichum commune; assembly: GCA_950295325.1. Classification (NCBI taxonomy): domain Eukaryota; kingdom Viridiplantae; phylum Streptophyta; class Polytrichopsida; order Polytrichales; family Polytrichaceae; genus Polytrichum; species Polytrichum commune. The sequence goes on along the minus strand of OX485803.1, from coordinate 39,352,730 downwards.
AATGTAAAGGCAAAATTTAGTACATTCCTTTACAAGAATATTACTTCACATTATCTAACCAATATTGAAACAAAGCCTTTCTGATTCTATTTCCTGCACGGGCAGATGTTCATTCTGATGGTTCTCGATCTTCTGTTTCAAGGTACCTATCAATATTATTGGGCATGGTATCAATATAATCACGTGGTGATGTTAGTTGTCTATCATTACAATTATATCTACATAAGTTATGTAGCACACAACAAGCAGTGATTACAGTTGCAACAAATTTGACGTCAACATTTAGGTTTTTCAAGATCCCCCACCTATTTTTTGAATAAAGTGACTTTGAATTAAAAATTTGTCCCATAATTGATTGAAATAAGTGATGTAAATAAGCTTATGTGATGGAATTACTTTAATATAAAAGTACAATTATGAATTCAATATTGATATTTATCCAAAATTTATTAAATATGTAAAAATAATTAATTTTGACAAGAGTATATACAATATTAATTAAGTACGTAGAAATTAATCACTCAATACTTAGTTTTCTATATAAACATGATTGTTACCCACGGTAATTACTAGTACTGCTATTTACCAGAGTGGGAGGGGCCTATGATCGGGGAGAACCGGCAGTTAGTTACAGATGAACCGGTTGAGTTTGAGAAATAACCGGTTGATGTTCAAGACTGCAAGAAAATTACCAACCATTTTAGAGGAATTTATAGAATATACCCCAATTTAATGAAGGAACCCCGGGGGATATCAACATGTAACTGGTTGGACTTGCAAACACTAGGATCTCAATCGGTTATGCCCTAAAATCTCCCCGATCACTGGGAGGGGCAGCGGAATAGAAGTCGGTGGGGCTGCCCCATGGCTCCAGCTGGGCAGATTGGCTGGTGGTTGGTGGCTAGTTGCAGCCCCACCTCCAGCCACCCCGGCCATATTTATGTGCCCGAAAAATGCCCCTGGGGCCCCGCCTAGAAACCAGGGTTGATGTTTTTCAGCCGCTAGACCGGCTGGGGCTCTGGTGTGGCCCTGGTATCACTTGATACACGGCTACTTGCATGTGGAAACTTGTCTAACGGGCCACATATAATTTTTTCACAGTAGAGAGGGATGTTTTGGCCATGCCCAACTCCGGAAGAGAGCATTTTTGTTACTTGATCCTCTTGACCTTTTCCATGGGCCTCTCGGGGACGCACATGCATGTCCGCAAGGATATCCCAATCCCACTTGACTGTCATTGGAGTGACACCAGATTTGCAACAACTATTGAAAGTCCCCTCATGTGGAGGCCACATGCATTCGAAAAACGCCGGTTTCAAAATGGAGTTTGGTAAGCCATGATAAAAAGAGTTTCAATCTTCACATGTACCTAACTTCGAGGAGCTTGGTTTTAAGTCGGTCCCTCTTCTTCTTTTTGGGTGATCACCGTTTGTTTCCAACTATGTTTAGTGGTGATTGGAAATGCAAGTTTAAAGCCTTGCAAAACCGTCATCTTGGATTGGAGTTAAAAAACACAAATGTTTATACTCCGTAAAAGCCTTGGCATTTTTTCTCCTTCTATGTGGGTGGGCCGATTACATATGGAATACTCTCCGTGATTATTGGCAAAATCTTACATATGGGCGGGCTCGTATGGAGATCCAACGGCAAGAACAAGCTGCAGTGACTTCACGTGAGACAATGCCCTCAGGGGGGAGACCATTATACATGTATGGACCCGCCCCTCAAGCTCTACCCTCGATGCAAGCCCTTAAGGTAGAAATACCATAACCTGTGAAAATAAGGTGATTCGCATTGAAGATTTGGTCTGACAATCATGGGATAATTTTCCAAGATAGACGAGAAGGATTCATGAAGAATGCAAGTTGTTTCATATTTTTCTGCCTTATATAAAAAATGCTACAATTTTTCAAAGTGGAAGTTGTCCAACCCCCTACTCGTTCACTAGATTCTCCCTACACCGAACACGGTAATCCGCATTTCCATACATAACATCACCTAAATTGGTTACCTCATGAGTACATTAGCACTTGATTCCCATTGGCTACACTAAGTGTGCACGCATTGAAGTTGTCGCTGAGCCATGATCCATTTCAGAACTAGCACTTCACCATTATGATGGCGGTCTAGTGCACGGCTAGAGGATAGTTAACCGCTTATGGTATTTCTACCTTATACGCATAATAACCAACCCTGAAGCTAAGCTCATGAAGCTAAGCACATGTCAATGCTGCAAGTCTTTTTACCTTGGAATACCAAACTCCATTTTGAAACCGGTTTTTTAACATGTGTGTGGCCTCCCCTTCAAGAGATTCATTTGGTTTAGGATGGGACTTTGCTACCCACATGGGAGGAAAACATTGACCTAACACAAATACTTCATAGGGCAACCCAATTGTAAGAAGAATAATGGGAATCGGTCCTTGAGGGCTTTGGTGGGAGCAATTGGAGCCGTTGACACTAGATAGAAATTTTGAGAGCAAGTGAGAATTTTGGTTATCTAGTGAGCACCCTCATTTCACCTCACCAACACCATCCACTCTAGAAAAAAGAAGAAATGAGGGGTGTGTTGTCACCCAAAGAGGAAGAAGAATTGGTTGCTTACTTTTTGAATATGAAACAATATGGGCATCCTCTCTCATCGTTGTGACTTAGGTTCAAAGTGACGGACATTGCACAAGAAAGTGAGACATTGTAATGGATTCATTTGGAAATGTGTTGTTGAGGATGGAAATAAATTGCAAGGATGAATGTCCAAGACTAAGAAGCGTGGATGGATGGGAAGTCGAGGGACAAGCAGTTGGATGACTCTTATTTATGTAAAGCACAATGAAAGTGATATACGCATATAGATAAGGAGACTCCAATCTATGTATAGAAAGACTTGAGACTTCTAAAAGTATCTTATGGATATTATGTATAGATAGGGCTCGGGGGAAGGACAACACATGTTATGTTTTGTGTGTGTCTCTAGGTTAGGAGGTGAGCCTTTTGTCAATAAATGTTTGTTTATTGTTTATGAACAATTTAACGAGGTATGTTACATACACCTTTTGCATATGGGAGTTTGGGGTGGCTTTGGGTGCGATGGTTTAGAAAGAGGAACCCAATCGTGTGTTGAGGGTTGCACAAGGTTTGGAGATGGGCCGTGTAAAAAGAGTTTGCCGGGTGAATGTAAAGACTGATTTATAATAAATGTTGAGATGCTCACTGCAACCACAATTATCTTCATTCCCTCATTTGAAATGCAGATGAGATGGAGTTCAAGTGGGAAGGAGCGGGAGGGTGGTTGTGATGGCAATGCAAGGTGTAGACAAATCCATACAATGACGTAGAGGGTGGCTTTTCCAATGCCTTCCTAAAAAAATCTCATGTGCATGCCCCCTAATTTTATAACCGAAGCACACCTTAAATTATTCAAATGTCTCCAATATATTAAAGCAAAAGCGAATTTGGATGAAAAGCATGGCAATTTTTGAAAGAATGTGGGGTTGGTTTGGGAAAAAATGAGACTAAATTTAGGCAAACATCAGGACGTAGCTAAGGGTGGGCTACTTTTATGTTTTTATTGAGATCATGTATGTAAAAGTTATGAAGACAAGATTACCTTTCTCTTTTCTTTTTTAAAGACATTGAAAGGAATGTCGATATTTTAATATGAAACATTCTATTTCAATGCCAATAAACCATACAAGGCCACCGATGGCCCATGTAAGATCACATTGTTATACACACTAAACGCAACAATACATGATGGTTATGGTCGAGGTATCCATAGTTGACTAGGTCCATTAACCACTCACTAGGGTACTTGTAATGCCGACATGGATGAGATTTGTATTTGTTTTAGGGGAATGGAGTTAAAGTTCATGTGATGGCGGCTTATAATTGATTGTCCTCATAAGAGTTTTGACAATTGTTATAACCAAGAATTGACATTTAGATTAGCTGAGAAAACAAGTCACAGAAGATCCATATTTTCCAAGGACGACTCGAGAGATACTGTTGGGGTTGAGATAAGCAATTATAAGTTAAGCTATATATTGACTATGTATTCCCCTAAACTTTATTCTTCAAAATTGGTAGCATTTTCCATATTCATGAAATAATAAAATTTATAATTGCATTCTCCTTAGAAACTTTTCCTCTTCACAGGATAGATAAATCCCCAACTATTACTCCTTCCAAATAGATGCAAACTCTCTTATTCTATCGATTATAGATGCCTTGACCTTATTATAACATGGATTCAGTTTAAGGAGCGGCAACGTTAGGAGGCAAACACCTAAGGTAAAAATACCATAACCCGTCAACCACCCTTTAGCTGTGCACTAGACCACCGTCATAATGGTGAAGTGTCATTTCTAAAACCGATCATGGCTTGGCGCCAACTTCAATGTGTGTACACTTAGTGTAGCCAATGGGAGTCAAGTGTTGATGTACTCATGAGGTAACCGATTTAGGCGATGTTCTGTACGGAAATGTGGATTACCGTGTTCGGGGTAGGGAGAATCTATTGAACAAGTAGGGGTTTGGACAACTTTCCAGTTTGAAAAATTGTGGCATTTTTTTTTTGTATAGGGCAGAAAATAATGAAACAACTTGCATTCTTCATGAATCCTTCTCGTTTATCTTGGAAAATTATCTCATGATTGCCAACCCATATCTTCAATGCGAATTACCTTATTTTCACGGGTTATGGTATTTCTACCTTATAGCACAACAATGAGACCCTGTCAAACCGATTTGGGTGGGTGCTAGCTGGCAATGGCGTGGAGCCAGGAAGTGACAACTAGACTATTCCACGTAGGTGGAACCTGAGGCCCTTGCCACACGAGAGGCAGAGGAACTTCCTCCAACATGGCACCTTGCCCAAGAAAAAGTGTCCTTTTCCTCGTTTTTCTCCTTATATTGTGGACTTCCGGGCACTAGTGTCCGGTAGTTGCGAACTACATTTATTGTGCAATGTCACTCTACTTTATTGCCAAGTAGATCCCGAAGCAAGATCCAAAGCAAAATCCGAAGCTAAAAAGTCATTGTTGCCACTCCCCATACTTCCTCTCATGTGGCAACCACTTGCTCATTTGAACCAATGCTATTCATCCAACTCATTGCCGTTCCTCCCGTGTGGTTTGGGCCTCAGGTTGTGGACCCGGGTGACGTGGCTACCCACTCTACATACTGACATGGGCCTCCAGCCATAACGCTACATCCAACTAGATGTAGGCCACCCTGTAATATCTATCAACCAATTTTGTTTGTTGTGGACCATATTATGAAGGGTTTTGGGTAAACATAGTCCCACATTAAAGCTTATGGCCAAATTGTTTAGGACATGGTTACTTTGCGTATCAATTCACCAAATCGAATTTAATTCTTGGGACTCATGTTTACTTGCCTTACGTATTTCGGACCCCTTAATTATCTACACCTATGTCCTCCCAATACAAGACGTGTGAGGCGAGTTTGCGTGATTAAAAAAAAAGATTGGTGTCTCATTAATGGATTTTTGGGTGTAGGGTAGTTTGCACTAGCTTGAGTACTATGGCTAACTATGGCTATTATCAGTCACTATTAGAAGAGGTTTGAATGATATTGGTCACTATGGTGATGGTCATTTGTTAAACAAGGCTCCACTGGAGATCAAGCTACCGTAGTCTCATTTCACCACATTGGACACAAATTCTTTTACAGGCCAGCTGATATCCCCACTTCCATCCAGCATCATGGTTCCATCCGTAATTGTAAAAGACATGTAAAGAAAGGTCATGTAGGTGCCACCATCTCCCATGTCACTCTTACTTACCCATATGTAGTCAAACTCGGGGGGTGCACTGTACTAAACATGTACAAGTATACGTGAGTGCACAGGAGGGGTATTGATTTGGACCTTGCCGTATTACGTATATATATGGTATACATGTTATAATTTATAGTTACGTACATATATGGAAGGCCTTTAAAAAGTATACAATAATTGTACTTGTATGGTATTGTTACTATACTACATATCATAAGTTTTCATATTGGATGAAATTAGGATTAACTAGGATTAACGATTTTAGTTAGCAACCTTATAGGGTAGTATGAACCATGTACAAGGTGTCAAGGTAATATCGGGGAAAGAGGTAGTATTAGGGTTTTGAAATGATTCGTTCAGCTCAAAGTAACAAGGAGATTGGTTTATGTTGGTATCAAAAAGGGGCTAACAACAAGTGGACATATGATCTTACTGATCATTTGATGGTAGACTTAGAGACAATAATTGCATTGGCTACAATGACATATATTGGTGAATCAAATGTTTATGAGTTACATCCGGGAGATGAAAAAGTTTTCAACGACTTTGCTGATGAAAGCTAGGATTTTTTGTTATACATATTATAGGGGTTGATTATTATTCAAAAGTATATTTGTATACTTATGTTAATGACTATATATGAATGGATGTTTTTTTGTGTATACATACTGTCACTTGTATATTTATTGTTGCAATTGTATGTGTATTACTTCATTTCACAAAAAATAACTTGTATATAGGGGTTTTTTTAGAGTATGCAGTGAACGCACGTGATTCTAGGTTTTAATGAAAGGTGCACCCCCCGAGTAGTCAAATAGTTGAACAATGACGATATTCACCAGCAGTGAGATGATTTTAATGTCCAAGAGTCCGAAAAGGCTAGTGGGACTGAAAGCACATTAGGATGGTTTCAAACCAATTAATTCTTTAGAGTGGTAGAGTGCGGTAGCCTCTGTGAGATAGAGGCTAATGTTCTTGGTCTAATTGAAAGAAGACTTGGTCCAACCTTTTCGGGAATAACCACCAAACATCCACTGCCCAAATCAGTCAAACAATCGAATTCAAATACGGATGCTACATACATGGGCAATTTTCGTAAATAAGAAATCCTCAACCCTAACCACTTGCGGATCTGTAACCTCTACCGTCTTCATGAGGTGGATAACTCTCTACATCGTCTTTCATGTTGCACCGACAAACTTATCAATAATCTCCGGACTAACAAACATAATAAAGCAGTCCACACAATTATCAAAATGTTCCTTGCAAACCTTCAACAAGGGACTTCATTATAACACACGCTAGCATTCACAATAACGAGCCACCACAAAAGACTTTCCCTTCATGGCTCCTCCCATGCTCATGTTAGCATCTCAAATGTACATGCCTCACTCGCCTTTGGCCAAATATCATTTCTTAAAAGGAAAATCTCCTTTGGATGCACCCCCATTCTCCCCATCCCCCACCTTACTGTTCAACTCATTGAAGGTTGGTTCTCATCTAATGCCATTGCTCAAAAACATACCAAGTATAACATTCTCATACCTCACCTACAACAACTAGGATGGAACACCCTCCCACTCAATGTTTTAATTTCCAGCTACACAAAGGTTTTTTGCTACATGGCAAGCCCTCCATCCCCTTTATTGCTTACCAATGCAACTCCTGCCATGGCCAACCCATTTGCATGCTGGCCATAGCCGTTCATCCTCAAACACATATTGGTTGTTGTTGGTGCCACGTTTTGGTTGCTACTAGTGTCCAATCCAATGGCACTATACTTGGTCCTTAATGGTTTAGATCTATTGAGATCCAATGCCATCACAACATCACTCATTGTTGGAAATTGAAGGCAAGTCTTCAATCTTCGTGTTTTGTTATCAACTTTATATTTGTTTCTTGAAAGTTTGTTCTTGTTCTTGTTCTTGTTATTTTGTTCTTTGCTTCTTAACATTTGGTTTCTCATGGTCCCACCTTTTTCTTTGTAGGTGGTGGCGTTTGTCATTGCTTGGTGTCAACCATTTCATTTTCTTCTATGTGTTGTAACCATTTCCAAAGAAAGTACGTGCTACTAGCCATGTTTTTTGGGCCTCAAGTATGTATCTAATGTGCTAAATCACATGTGTATTCGTAGTAGCCACACTTGGATGCATTTTTGCTCTTGGGTGCTCTTATCCTATATTTTTTCTGAACTCTTGCAAATTTCTTGATTTTTTTGTGTTTTTAAGCTTTTTTTCTACACATAAATACCCTTACAGTTGCTTGTGTGATTTGTTGATTGTTCAAACCCTTGTTCTTGTGGTGCTTGGGGTGTGGGAACTCTTGTTGGTGTGTTCCAAGTGTAGCCACATGCCTTGCTGGCCATTTCCTTGTGAGCTCCATAACCTTGCTTGTCTTTTCTTGTGTTGTTGCTATTTCCAGATTCCTAGCTTGTGTTTGTGTGTAGATTAGTTATGTTTGTTGTGTAATGTCGCATTCTCGTGGCCATAGCCATGGCTTTGACTCTAGCCTTTCCCAAAGGTTTTAAATTTCATAGATTCTTCTCTAAACTAGATGCAAACACTCCTAGCACAAGCCAAGTGTCTCCTCAGATATTGTTTTCCCTTCCATGAATTTTTGATGTAGTGAGCAACCAACAAATCCTCTTTATGAGAATATCCCCATAAATAAGTTTTATGATAAAAACAAGTCATCAATGCCAACTCCTTTGCTTTATCTCTTTCTTCTAGGGAAGAGCCTACCTACATTGAAGAGGATGTAAACAAAGTGATTTGCAAAGTATGTTCTAAGATCCGTGGCAAGTCAATAGCATTAGTGGCCAAGACATACAACTTGTGAAATCACTAGAGGAGGAAGACAACCAAAAGACTAGGTCAGAGGGTAGCAATTGAGAAGAAATACATGAATCATAACTCTACCAATGACCAAATTGAGAGATCGTTTGTTGCCATTCCCACAGATAGCATCCGAGTCCAAGTGGGGGAGTCCACGGTTAGATATAGGATGAAGAAGTAGATACAATTTGCCACCCTTCTGCACTTGCCGATACGAGGTAGAATAATCACAAACTATGAGGAAATGTATGTGTTGTTTAGAACCTTGAATTGAAGAATAATTCACACCATTACTAATGTGATAATAATAGGTGGGAGATGGCAAAGGCCATAGAGCGTGTGGTGTTGAACAAAACCAAGGAGGTCATGTAAAGTGCATTTTTTTAGTTTGTCTTGTGATGAGCTAACTTTGGTAGACTGCCAAATCATGGATCAATGTCAATGGGTGCATACCTTGTACATAGTGAGAGACTCGAAGCGCATCCCACTGCTCCCTTACCTTGGGGAAAGTTGTTGAGGGTGGGACAACATATAATCTTACAACTTTCATAGTGAGTGCTATATGTGATTATGATGGTATGTTTGACCAAAATATTATGGAAGGGTTTATAACATTCAAGGCATATGGAGTTTCTACTTTCAAGGTGTAAAATCGTGTGTGTCCATTGCATGACACACCACACTAACCTTGTAGTGTAGACCTTCTCTCAGTTTGAGGTAATGAGACATGTTGAAGACCTTTTGATAGCTTTGTATTCATACTTCAGCTCCTCCCACAAGCACACCCTAGAGTTCCAAAAAGCTTGCAACTTGTTTGGGATCAAAAGGGAACAAGCTACTTAGGAGTGTTCCTGGGGGAGGGGGGGTGGTCACTCCTGTAATTTAGAAACTATGTGAGAACAAATATAGGGTCCACTTCAAAGTTGCGACCTACAAATTATAAAACATGTACTTGTGACAAAGATGAAGTTGTATATTGAACTTCATGGTATAAATAAATTAGGATGTTTACAAATGGATCATGTGAAGAAAAAAAATTAAAACTAACATACCATAAGGTTCAGTAGTAAGGGGAATTGAAAAAATATATATTAGGGCCCCACACTATGGGTGAGCACCATTGGATGACATATCATGGATGTATCTTGATAGCTAGATGTAATTTGTTAAGTTAGATGCAAGAAGGGGTCCCGATGGGTTTGGGCATTATATTTGGCTTTCTAAGTTCCCAATTAGGGTTTGTGGGAGCTCTTCAAACTCTTCATGGTTGTGCAAACTCTTACCTTCGTGCATACTTGACAAATGTTGATGGTTGATTGTTGAAGGTTGTACAGTAGGTGCATAGTTGCGGTCCTCAAGTGTGCCCATCCCAAGTTTTCTTGATTTCAGTGTTTTGCTCACTTAGTGGATAGGGTAGGATTTATAGTTTTGATTTTTTTTGTGATGGTTTCACACATTTTATAGGAAGCATTGTCGACACAAAGGAAGGGGCGATGCAAGTAGGAGGTGTTTGTGTGATTAACTTGAGGTACTTAGTTCTAGTGAGGTCGTTGGTCAAAAACTAGGTTTGCAATGTTCCTGAAGTTGAAATTATTCTCACTTGTTGATTCTAATGCTAGTCCATGACATATTAGACCTTGCGTGTGTGTTAAAGGTGACACATATGTCAAACTCATACCATGCCTTTATAGGAATCAATAGGAGATAAGATTGTACAAGCATAGACACCTATACAAAGGCATATGAACAATGCTTGGAGTGAGATGGTCTCATGCTCTCCTTGCTTTGCCTTTTATTGATTTTATTCTCTTCATTGGTTCACACAAACAAACTGGGATAACTCGTATCCCTCTTCGGACTAGCATGGTAGCCTTGTTCTAACCTTATTCTTTGTCATGTTTTTTCCTTTATATTTCTATTGACTACGAGCAATCTAAAACTCTACCTTCTACATTCTTGAAGGTATTTGCCTTGCAAATTGGCCCTTTCAATTCTTTGATACTAAAAGTAAATGCATGATTAATTGCAAGAATGACAAGCTCGTCAAAGTTTCTTCAGATGTTATGCCCTAGTTGCTCACAACCTTGAATCCAAAAAGCACATGCGTGTGGTTGACATAGATTTTGATTCTGACTCCCCACAAACTCTAATGTGCATTAGCAAAGGAGGTTGACACCCATGATCTTACCCCCCCTTGATGACCCTAACCAACCAAAGCCCCCACCTACTTGTTCTAGAGTTAGTGGTGAGAGCATATACCATGTGGCATTTGATCCAAAATCCACATTGGTGAGTGCTGAAGTTATGTCTAGGTACATCCTAGCCAAAGAGAAACTTAGGAAATATGTGAAACTAATAACCTTGGAGGATCACCAATGACACTTGAGGTCTTTGGATCATAATTTTGTGGGTGTAGTAAATATGCATTGTGTGGATAGTTGTAAAGAGTTTGGATCCACAACTAGAGATCATTCCCAAAACACGATCCACAATATCTTTGCCAAAAATAATTATAAACAAAATCACCTCATGTCTGTACATATTCAAAATTGGTTTTTTAATTAATTAATTAATTATTAATCTAGTTTAGTGATCATCTCCGATCACAAGCTTCTAAAGGGAGGTCTATTATGTTGACTGCATCTGACCATCAAGCACTAGTGGCGAAAGGCATTCAAATACTAAGTGTATTGAATGAAACTTGGGCTGATGAGAAAAATTATTTGATGTAGTCAGGTATCATGGATGGAAGGAAGTCAAGTCCTTTGGTATAAGGTTTGTTGTACTTACTACAGGGATCATTTTCAATTTTGTCATCCAAAAAAGAACCCAAAACCCAATCTAACCATTCATTGAGTAGAATGTCATGGAGTTGAAGGTCCTTAGGATGTCTATGTGATCCTTATTATGATGTGGAGGTGAACCGCAAAATTATATTGTATGAGGAAATGTTAATTAATGATTTTTTGTGTAGGATTTTGGGTAGAGGTTGTGGCAATGGTTTTGGCATATTGTATAGTTTGTAGTGTTGAGGTTAGAATTAGGGTTTAGACTTTCTATCTTGAGCACAAAAAGATGGATGTTGTGTATTGAGTGGTTTTAACCACTTGAACTTGAACAATGACACAAAATGCTTCATATATGAATGTGTGAAGCCTAAACAAAATTTGTAATTGGTGTTGGTTGGTTGTGTTTTAATGCTCCATGTATGAATGCAATTGTAAATTTAAACATAGATTTTGAAAGCATTTGCATGTATCTTTGAGCACGAGCATTTTATCACCATTTCCATGTGTGTATGTTTTGAATGAGTAGAGTGCAAACTAGGAAGCTAAATGTTGTGCATGTTGTGTTGATGTGTGAATAATGACTTTGTATGCGCAAGTGTTGGATTTTACATGACATCAACAAAGAATATAATTTATAACTATTATATGCCAATACAAAGAAGAATAAATACCAAGTTAACCTTCCCATAGGGTCCTCAAAAATAATGAATGTTAGAAAGTTACATAATAATATGGTCCATAATATTTACCTTCTCCAATACAATGACCCCCTAAAAACACCTTGTGTTCTCATGTGTTTCCACCAAATACAACCAAGTGATCCCCCCCTCACTAAAAGAGGGTTAAAACCCTTTGGATATATATGTTGGGGCCTGCAAAGAGGGTACTTGAAGAATACAAATCCTTGGTGACGACGATGGCAATGGACGCGCCTAAGGAATCTATACCAAAAGAAAACCGTTTTCATGCTCCTAGACTAGCATAATATGCTCACCCTTCCTTGCTCAATGCCAATGTTGCACTTTGTGAATTTCTTTCCATCAAGTTTGCACATAATCCAATATGTTACATTGTCAATTTCATTTTTGTAGAAAATTAAAAAAATTAAAAATGTCAAGCTGATCTCTATTGATTGTATGTAGATCTTGGCAAATGACACATCCATGATGATTGAGCAAAAATTGGTTGCTTTGCTACAATCGTGAGGAGGAACACATGGTTTTCAAGATTGCAAGTGTCTTCCACATGGTTGCGATGAGATTTGTAGCCTTCCCATGACAGTGGAGAGATGTAAACAAGATGGACCATGAGATAATCCTTGGTAAGGTGCAGCAAAACACTTTGTAGATGAGTTATAGAAGTGTTTCCCACACCAAGAGGTGATGTGTAACCTTGGAATAAGCTACCCCCAACGTTGGTTGACCGGTACATTTGAGGCTGCAGACCCTAGGCATGCTGCAACATTGAGGACAATCTATGGGACAACAAAGAAGTTGTGGTTACCTATGGACACTAAGATTGAGAATGTTGAAAAGTGGGTGCCTCCACCCCTTGATATCTACAATTTTAAGCTCCAAAGGTCCTTTTTCAAAATCATCGTAATATTGAATGCTCAAGTTGCCATGCCTTTACCCATGATCAAGAACCCGATGTCCCGGCTTTGGTGTAAGCTTTCTAGCAATGCCCTTATCCCATCGAAGCACTCCAAGTTCATGCAAGTTGTTGAGATTGCTTATGTCCAAATGTGGGTTAGTGTGGATGATGAGTGAACATTCAACTCTTTGTTGTTTTTGAAGATCAAGAATGATCACAAAAATCTTCGTTTTCATAAAAATATAAGACATTCATATGAACTCCAAAGGTTATGAGGAAAGTGGCTACAACCTCAATTTGGATTTGCTAACTATCTCGTGCTCATCTAGTGTTTTGTACCCTAGGAGAAGCCAATAAAAGTGACCATTTAGGACCCATGTACCTTAGGTACACCCTAACCTCCATACTATCACCCCTTCTCTTATATCATGTAACCCTAGGAAATTGATATTCTTATTTCAAATCTCCCTCCGTGTTGTCATATTTCCCTCCCATATATCACAAAGGAAACACAAGTAGAATTACCTAACCTTTTACCTTTATTTAATGTTTTTTTTTCAACAATTTAACCTCACGGTTAAGGTGTTAGGTGGGTTAGCGTTTAGGTTGTAGGGGGGAACATTTAGAAAGCGGAGAGCAAAGACTTTGAGCTTGAAGACTTAGATTGCGGAGGCCGCACCATAAGCTCACGTATTCCATCAAAGAAACACGCCTCAATTGCTCACATTCAATTTCAACAAGCAACATAGATGATGGTGTCCCATGGCCACTGCTATAACTAGGTTTGTTGCTTCAAACTCCTTATCTATTTTTTGACTATGGGGAATACTTTTTTCTCTCCCTCTGCTAGGGTTACATGATAAAAAAATTGTAGCTTTCATTTTTTCATTCATCTTCAGAACTAGAATTAGTTGATGCTTGTTCAAAATTAGAAGGATTCAGTCTTTAGTAGTTGCAATAATGTATCAGGATTTATCCTTGTGTGCGTAGTAATCTAATGTTCTAAGGGTGAGTTTCCCATGTAGACCACTCGTCCACTAGATTCTAGATAATAGTGGGTCCGAGTTGTTCTCATGTAGTATTCATAAGCCGCCATCCAACCACATTCTAGCGGTCGGCTAGAATGGGGAGGGCCGTGGACACGTGCCACTAGACTTCCATGTGCTCACTAAAGAATGTTTAATCTATAAGTGTCAGTCACCGAAGGATTAAAACTAGTTGAAGATTCCAAAAAATCGATGTTGGTCTAGAACTCCATCATTAATAACCGAGAGGACGAGGTTAGTAGGTGGGCCCAAATTTGAGAAGATGGGAGTAGCTAGTTGGCACATACAACCCCTACCCTACCATATTCCCTCTACATTTGGGCAGGTTTGTCCTTATTCACACTGAAATATGATGGGTGAGCGGCCTCCATGGAAACCCCCCTAAGTGTTACTTGTTTGAAAAGTATATATCGACGTAATGACATGAAGGTTTAGAAGTTCATGACACCACTATCGACGGCGATTGAGTGTCAGTAGACCCAACTTCGTCATCATAGAATGTTATCTTGGAACTGCAGTTACCAATGAGGCATGTTACCTCCAAAGTACAAACCTTCTATATGTACTCAAGTAGAAAGTTAATAAAAGAGAAGTGACCTCCTACTCTTGTGATCTCTCGCTCGTGGAGTTTTACCAATCATTGCTCTCTCATCTTCTCTCACTTTGTATTGTAATATTCAATTGCTTTATTGGGTCCCCAAAATTTCTTCTCTTAAGCTTAGACATTCATCATTCAACTTACTAAGCCTCTTCCTTGCAGCCGGTGATGATCCATAATTCATGTATTGGAATCAAGGATTGCAAACTAAGTGCATTTCGTTTTGGTGGATTTGTTTTCTAACCAAGGGTTTGGATAATTATCTATGCATGATATTATTCAGCTACATAATTGTGTTTCATCCTATATTTAGCATCTAACATGGGACTCCACTATCTTACCTTAGAAAATAAGAAGAAACTAACACCGATACGTTTAATGAATAGTGCTAATTTGAATAACAAGAATATTGTGAATAATATCGGTATTTTCAATGATAGTGTTGTTATGAAATATTATTTTTATAAAATAATATTGGGATGAACAATGTTCTATGTGAATAGTCTTGAGAATGAACAAGAATTCTTGCACATAGGTTTCGGAGCATAACTCCAACCAAATTTCCAAAATTCAACATGAATGTATGAATAGTAAACAAATATTCTTACTTTGTTCAGGAGGCCACATCATATAATTGACATATTCCAAGGTTATGAATAATGCTAGGTAGCTCATGTTAATGTTGTTGAGTGGAAGTTGTACTTCTTCAATTCATCTCTATCTTCAAGGTGTGCATCAAGTACTAACCTCCAAGGGCTTCATTAGTGATGAAACAAATTGGCAGCTTTACTTTACACAAACGAGAAGATGTGAGTATGTTTGAGGGTGGCTCTTCTCATGGCACAATTTATGCATTTTTCTTCTTAATTTTTAAAGATTTCAAAATTGTGAGTCCAAAATTGGTGATAGGGCTTGTCACATGATTGTACACTTCGTTCCACCCAAATGGTCTGTTTTTGTGAGGAAATTCATCTTAATTGATCAAGCATTACCCTTCTTACACTATAAATCAAATAATTAGCTAAAATTGGTGTCTAGAAATTGTATTAACAAATTTTGAATCATATCTCGGGAATGGAATGCAAACATTTGTAAATCTTTATGAGGGAATAAAATCACAAATAGATGGATAAATTTAGAGTTGGAGAAGTTGATAGCATGTTTCAATTAAGCAATACACAAGATGGTAGGCTCATTGAGAGACTTCGTACTTCAAATTATCTTAATATGGTTGACAAAAACATCATAGAAGCTTAATCTTCAACAATAGAGATTGTTTACTGCTATAGAGCAGTGATCACATTGCAATTGAATGTCATGTTGCAAGCAATGATGGGCACTCTAACCAAGATAAAGAGTCTAATGCAACAACAATCTAGAATGAGAGGGAATGCAAGGCTATTCACTTGGTGGAAGCACGTGTTGGTGCTCATGAATGTTTGGATTTCACCATAGGTGAAGGTTCTTAAAGCGTTTTGTTTTGTTTTGTTTTGAGTTGTTGCAAGTGAAGGGTAGTTGTGATAAATTTTCTAGAATGTGCACTGCTCATATAACTACTACTAAAGGTTGATAGTGACCATTTACATGTTATATATGTAGAAATATTTTATGTACTTGTACTTATTCTTGTTATTTTGTACATATTGTTATGAAATATTAAACGAACATATCCTAGAAAGTTTGAGCTTTGCATATGTATGTAACTTTGGGAGACTATCCATGTCCCATGTATGAAATCATTGATTTCAACATTCCGATTTTGCACTTTGTGTTTTTCCATAATGTCACATGCTACACTAATCCTCTATTATCACACACCAATGTTGACACTACATACCTCATTAATATCGCAAGCACTTTGGCTGCCACAAGTGTCATATTAGGGAGGTTAGAGTGTACATCCCATATATGTTTGGAGTGTCAACTTCTTCACTCCCAATTACATTTTTATTTTTATTTTTATGTATTTTTTGGTATTAAGTAGTCTAGGCCGCAACAGACCGGCCCTGGGCTAAATCCCATCTATGTTCGGTTGGGCCCCACCCCTCCCACGCCTCCCTCGTTGCATGGTCTCTGTGGCCGCACCTGCGTGGGAACTCTTCCTCATTGGCAACCAATGTGACAATACCTGGTTAAAAATACTACAATTCAAGTTGACATCACTTTCATTATTCCCAAGTGAATTGATGAAGTTCCTTCACATGTCAAAAGAGCTTAATGGCTGAAGTGACTAGGTATTGTCACATTGATTCCCAACAGGGAAGAGTTCTCACGCAGATGCAGACAAAAAGACCGGGCACTGAAGGAGGCGTGGGAGGGGTGGGGCCCATCCGAACACAGATGGGATTTAATTAACCCGGGCTGGGCCAACAAACCGAAGAAGGGAAGAGAATTTTTTTTTTGATCAGCACGCAACTTGGACTCCAACTGCTTGCCTTTGCCGGGACACACATGTATATAAAAAGAACAGAAACTGGAACGGGATGTAGCTTTGGAAGCCAGGCCGACTAATTACTAACACGAGTATTTTAATGGGAAGACATCATCATGTTAATTAATAAGGAAAAGTCTCTCCGTGTTATGGTAGGTGAAACAATAACTTAGAGTTCGCAGGCAGGCCAAGCCAGGGATCGAGGCGGCAGCAGGCATGCAGGCTGGCTGCAGACTCTCATGTGTTAAATTAATTAAGGAAGGTGTGAATGGGACTCAATCGATCGTCATCCCCGTTTATTATTGTTATAGTTATTTCTTGCTAATTTTAAATGATATCCACTATCCACTCGCTCCCCCCACCCATTTATGGAGACCCAGTGACTGTATACTTTGACTAATACGTTGATCAATGTTGACTTTCAAGTGACAATTTACATGTACGTACGTAGCTAGCTAGTAATATCGTGTGAGGAGTGGGGCCACGCTCGCTCAAACTTGTTCAAACACACACACACACACACTCATTATGTTCGTATACGCTACATTGCTGTGTGTGTGTGTGTGTGTGTGTATATTAAAAGTGGTAGTCGTATCTTATACTACTATTCAAAGTATGACCCAGTTCCAATTATCATACTGTATTTCTCGGGCGTTCACGAATCGTCAACTTGGTGTAATGTGAAGAGGAGAGAGCGAGTGCATGAGAGATCAAGTCTGCTGCCGTGTCGAAAGCTCGAATAAATAAATAAATAAAGTCCAATGCCTCCAAGTTTTTCAATGCTGACCTGCTGCTGCTGCTGCTGCAGTAGGAAGAAAAAAATTGAGGCTCCTGGACAGACAGGCAGGCGGACAGGCAGGCAGGCAGGCAGACCACATACAGCTACTGCATGTTGCAGATTGAAGGATATATATATCGTGGGTTTCGTTCACACCGAGGACCGACTCCTGGCCTTCTTTCCGGGGTTGATGATCGAGGAGGAGATATATAGAAGAAGAATAAGAGGAGCTCGAAGAGCTCGCTTTAGTTAGTTCTTTCCCGAAAAAGGTGGAAAGTGAAGGGGGGAAAAAACAAAGGGGGCGAGAAGTCTGAGGCGTTGCTTCAGGAGTGAGCAACCCCCCACCCACGTTTTATAAGTTAGGAATGTCCCCCTACCAGGCGCCTGTTGGGGCCATCCATCCACAGTCTCCCAAGATGCAACGAATGACAAGGCCGCCTGCCTGCCCGCTCGCGCCTTACTTACTTACTGTGACACATTGTTATTATAATAAGCGTCTTCAAGAAACATTGTGGTTTGATTTGATATAAAACACAAATTAAAAATAAAAATAAAATTAAAACACCCGACAGTACTACTACACTGCTTTCGAAGGCACCAGGACTGGACCAGTAGTGATCGGGGAGATTTCTGGGCATAATCGGTTGAGATCTCCAACCGGTTCCATGTTGACATCCTCCGGTTTTCCTTTATTGAATTGGGGTATATTCTTCTATGAATTCCTCTAAAACAATCGTCGGTAAGTTTCCTGCAGTCTTGAACTCCACCCGGTTCATCTGGAACTAACTGCCACTTCTCCCCGATCATTGGACTGGACTGGACTCCGACTCAACTTGGTCGTGAGTGATTTGGTAACTTAACTTGGGGTATGCACAAACAAAGCCGGTCATTCATTCATATATATATATATAAAACTTAGCACGATCCGTGACATGCAACACTGACTCGAGGTGATCGTGCTATACCCTTGCACCTACATGAAATATGGTTGTTAGTGTCATGTGGTATTTTGATGTCACTATGTTCACTCTTCGGAGGACACTTCTTATGAATAAGTGAACGAATATATGATGAGTCCATCCATTGGCCAAAACCCTACCTTCTCTTGTCAGCAACTTGTGATGAAATATTGTCACGGATGATTGAAATTTGGATGGGAAATCACTCGGTACGTGACAATTATTGTTGCAACATTATTGTTGTAAATCTATAACCCCCCCCCTCCCTCTAATTACCTTAATTTGCTTGTCGTTTGTTCCATTTGAGTCCTTCATTGGAAGATGGTCATAGTCCACGGACGAAGAGGCTTTTCATTTATGCTTGCATCCTCAAGAAGTCAACATTTTGATCTATCTACCCTTGATTCAAGGCGAACCATCCTTTCGGGTGACGTTTCCATAACAACTAATGTACCTTGGAGGGGGGGAGTAAATAGGTAGAGAATTTCTCTTTTTATCCATAAATCTATCTCTTGATTCAATCAATACTTAAATGAGATCATAGACCCCGATTTCACCTTCATTGTTTATGGTATTTAGGGGTTGTTTACACCATGGACCATGAAGTCATCCCAAGGCCCTCTAAAATTTGTGATTGGCTATTGAACTCGTCCCGGAACCACTTCGGTTTACACCAAGGGGAAAAAAAAAAGGTCAGATTGACCATGGAGTTCAAAGTCCCATGGAAGAGAAACATTGTTATTATAAATTTTGAATGAATTTTTTTGTGGGGAAGAGAAGATGAAGCCAAGAGAAGACAAATTCATGATCAAACTTGAATTTTTCAAAATTGCCCTTTTTGGGCATATTTATTCTTTAATAAATCACCACATTCACTTATTGGTGCATGGTCGTTCCTCTTGGTCCAAATTTGGTTTACATCTAGTGAGGGGCTCAAGGCTTTGTAAATTGATTTTTTTTAAGAATCGGATGATGAAAATTGGATCATCAAGTCAAACCATGAAAAAAAACCATCTTTCATGGTCCAAGGTGTAAAGCGGTCCTTAGTGTCATGTGCACAATAGTGTCATTGACCCTATTTTGAACTGTATGCTAGGTTACAATGATGATTAACAAATCCCCCATAAGTTTCGCATCATCACACTTGGCAATCAAGTGCGTTTATTATTATCTTGGCATGAGTATGTTCAATAATGTTATGAGGTGCATGCCTACGTTACACAGCGGTCCACAAGTTGACTAAAGTGTACACAAATAACACTTGCCTTAGTAAGCTCCAAAATATATTCTCCCCTGCATACTTTTAAAATGCAAGACCATCAACTACACTACACACGATATGTAGTGTCATGTACTATTTGGAATTACGCAATGTTTTATCTAATTACTATATAACTCATATCTCACCAACAAACATCAAATTGGTTGTTTGGACATTATAGAACATCAACAACTTTACTTGGTAAACATTTCATCGATAGCAAAAAAAAGATATAACATCGTGTAACTCCAAACAGTAAGTGACACTAGATGTCACATCTAGTGTAGTAGATCACTTAAAGAAGTTTAGTTAGTTAGTTATGTTTGACGAATGGAATCGTATTGGCAATTAGCGAGCGTGCACTTTGAGACCTCTAGGCATCTAGCTCATGCCCTTTTGCAAATAGTGTACATGACACTAAACACCCCTATACGCGGTGTAGATGCCTTGTTCTTGGAGCCGGACCCCTCGCTAGCTAGATTCACGATTAATTTAACCCGGTCCCATGCTTCAAGACCACTTTGTGGTTGGTGATCCCGATAATGAAGTCAAGTCGTTTAAAAAGGTGACCATATTTCCAAGTGGCAATTATATATTAGTTGACTCCGTTTTCTACCGTAGCTAGGGTCGATCATGTTGGTGGGGGCCCGAGCCCCAAAAGCAAGACGTAAGTTGGTCTAATTTTGGGAATGCTAATGTGGGAGGAGATCTAGGGCCAAATAAGACCGCATTATTGAATGCGGCAAGTTGTTCGGCATTGGGTGGCTAAAGGAAGGGCAAGCGGGCAAGCAAGCAAGTAGTGAGTGAGCAATCGAGGGCCCGATTTAAAGTGAAGGCATGCAAAAAGGGTTTTCGGAGGACCCGGGGCCACCGGGGTCAACACGGTTATCCTCTCATTATATAGAACGGAGTGAGTAGCTAATAAGGGGCGCTTATTAATTACTAGCTAGCTGCTCCAATTTAGAGCGTGGCTTGTCTTGTAGTGCAGGCGGATCTTTCTTGTGAAGTGTGGGAGAGGGTACCTCATTTCTTCAAGGGTTTCAATACTATTATTCCCTCCACAATGACGCACTTTACAATACTTTATGCTCCATCCCCACGAACAAAATCCGGGCATCTCCCTTTTCCATCTTCACATGACCCGCATCATCACGTTTTCGATACCGAGATTTGGATTCCGTTGCATAATTAAGTATGTATGTGAGTGAATGACTTAGCTAGGGCCGGTTCACATGGGTCCCAAGGCCCAAGTCCCCACTAATGTTAGCAACTCCCAACATGGGAGGCAAAGTCCCGACTTTTGAGCCTCAACACATCATTAAACACATGGTGAATTATCATTGAGTGTCGGATCATGATTTTTTTATTCAGAAAAAAAGTAGTCGTGGGATTCATGTTGAGAGTTGGGTCTAGGTTTTTGGCTCAATCTAGCTCTCAACGCAAGTCCTAGGCATGATCTTCAAAAAGTGGTGTCATGTAGGCATCCATATCATACTTGGGACTGAGAACTTGGGACTCCATGTGAAGTGGTAATTAAGTTCCAACTTCCATGCTCTCAATGGCTGAGATTACACGGATTAACCTCCAGTGACTTGGGACTTAGCACTTGAGACTTGGAACCCGAGGGCTTTTGCATAGTAAAAGAATGTCATCGAATAGAAGAAGAGGATGAGGAAAAATATTGCATGTAGGAGAAACTGGGATGATGGCTTTGATGTTCCAAGCGATGTGTTTATATTTTGAGTTATTCTCAACAACACATGATGTTCTTGAGTATTTTTATAATAAATATTATATATATTAGTACAAAACTAACTCTATGTATCCATGTTCTACCCGAGGTGAAGAGTTGTGTGTGTGTGATTTTAGAATGTGGGTTCCTTTGATAACAAATTGGTTTCCTTTTTGCATATTCACATGCTCAATGTCTAAGCTACAACGTCCTTGAACTCTTGTGTGAAACACTAAAATCCTAAATTACTAATACGTAACACATTTTATCTCTTCCAGTGTCCGGGGAGATTTTTGAGAATAATCGGTTGAGATCCTAGTGTTCCCAAGTCCAACCAGTTACGTGCTGACATCTTTTGGTTTTTATTTATTAATTTGAGATATAATTTATTAATCCCTCTAAAATGATCGTTAAGTTTCTTAAAGTTTTGAACTTGAATTGGTTATTTCTCAAACTCAACTGGTTCATATGTAACTAGTGGTCAATTCTCCCCGTTCGTTGATCTCTCCAATACCACATTCATCACAAGATTCCGTACTTGGATCCTCCCCTATACATGGTCCATTCAAATATAGGGGTCAAATTAGCACAAAATGGTTAGCAAATCAACATTGAGGCCATAGCCACTTTCCTCATAATGTCGGAGCTCATGTGAATTCCTCTCTTGTGGTCATTAAGCCCCCTCCCCTTCTTCACCCCCGATTATGTTCACTATTGAGCCGAGAAAGGTTAGCATATTTGGGCACATAGTTCATACTCTTTTAAACACATGTCTTTTGGTATTCATTGTTGAAGCCACATCTAACCATGTGCCACCAAATAAGAGAAGTAATTGATTTAATCATGCCTACATTATAACAAGGCCAATGTTTATATTTTTGAATGCTTGTTGTGTGCATTGGGTAACATGTGCCGTCCATGTTGTCTATTCTTGGAGCCACAACTAAACACTTACCATTCCAACATCATAATTTAATTATGATAAGTGCTCTATATTGCATGGTTCAAGGTTCCCTTAGGTAGTCACATGGCTTCTTCTTCTTCTTCTTCTTCTTGGATTAGATGGACCCACCAACCTCAACAATGGCGTCCGTTCAACAACCTACGCGCGCGGGGTGGGGCAATGTATATGTTTGACAAAGTTTTTGCAAGTTTTTCTCTTTTGACATGCAAAAACTTGCACAAAAAAAAAATGCACGTCAATTGACACGCACAATCTAGAAATTGACACGTACTGTGACTTGTGAAGAAAAAAACCACACGTCAATTGACACACTAGAAATTGAAATGACACATATTACTTGAGTATTATAAAGTGCAGCTCAAGTATCCGGAAAACATAACCCATAACAGTAGGAGAACTTCCTACACTCACTCACATACTTAAGTTCAACTTTGCTCTTGCAATTTCCTTTGTAACCGGGAGCTAAGACGGTGATCGGAGAGCGAGACTAACTAGGAACATGGCGAGGCAAATGTTTGTATCACCATGGTGCTTGCACATCCTCCACTCCATATGAGTTTTTTCTTGCTTCCAACCAATGTGAGTTTTTCTTGCTTTCAACCAAAGTTGTTTTGAGCAATTCCCTTTGAATCGCAAAGCTCCCTTGTTGAAAGCATCTAAATCCCTTTGAGTTTTCTTGGAGTTGGAGGGGCTTCTTATTGCAAAAATGACGCAGAAGTGGCACGAAGATTAGCGCCTGCTTTCGGTTAGGATTGATTGTAGCGCACTTTGTTCCAGAGTGAATTGTTCTGTTGGGATAATTAACTTGTAATTATGAAGTTGTGATTGTGTGGTTGCTTTCCACTTCCCCTGCCTCTCTGGAAACACCTGGAACCAATTAATTCCCAACGATAATCAGTATTCCTTCTTGTAACAACCTTTTGTTGGCCAGCACACTAGAAGCGTTTCTATATTTCACAATTCCAGTTCAGAGACCTAGATCAGACCTCACCAATTGAACAACTTTTTATTCTTTTTCTTTACCACTAAAGGATATAATATGCTTCAAGAGGATATCGGTTGATATTGATTGTTCAGCAGATAGGTAGATAGATAAATAGATACATTCAACTATAATCAAGCAAAGGGAGGAGCATACGTAATTGTGAGCCTAAAAGCCTCCACTTTGAAGTGCAAGAGAGTCACCCATGTTGATCACCTTTGAGAGTTTATGTCCATAATTATCCAAGCGATGATAGTGACCGAATCACAAATACCGAATTGTGGCTCGAAAGGATATTGTTGAAGTTTCAATACACTGAAGAGAGAGTGACATGTGTAAGGGAGAACTCTTGGAATTTACGGAAACACTTTGACATGAGTGTGAGAACAAAACAATATTTGAGGCTTGGCGCATATGTGGTAGCAATTTGGGATGGCACACAAATTGGCCTAAACTTATGCAACTTTGACAAAAAAATTATACTCATTCCATCAAGTATAGCTATTTGTGAGAGAGGATTTTCCAAACAAAATGCAATCAAAAGCCATTTGCGCAATAGGTTGAACTTGAAGACCCTTGATGCCCTTATGCATGTTTTTCTTTGTGGGCTTGAAGTGGATGCAATGGATTGGGCTACCATCTTCAACATTTGGAGAAACATGCGAGACTGAAGGATACTTACACTCGATTGATAGTTTTTTTTTGTTACAAATCAAGTTTGTTTTTTATTATTCAAAATATTAGTTTTCTAAAATATTGTGTAAGCCAAAAATTGAGGTGACATTTTGGAATAAAATGTAGATGTCAATTGACATTCATTTTTGTTTTTGAAAACGTCACGTGACACTTTGGATTTGAGGTTGAACGTCACATGAAATTTGTCAAACATACACACTGGGGTGGGGGGGCTTCATGTTCATCTACAATGCATCCTTTTTGGTGTGATTGTGTTGGATCCCTTGCCCAATATGGACAACATCTTCATACGGGAGCTACATGGGCCCACCTCGGATGCCATCCATTTACACCCTATGCTCATTCTTTTAGTTGTATTTATGTATATGTTATTTAGTATCGTAACCAATATGTATGCAATAGTTTCTCCCACTCTCCAAGATTTACAACAATTGTCCTTACCCTCCCCCCCCCCCCCCTCCTTCAAAAATTTCAAGGACCCAAACACAAATTTTGGGAAAGCCTATGTGGGGGGGGGGGGGGGGGGGGGGTTTCCACAAGACATATTCCCTCCTATAACATGTGGCATTGGGAACATGATATGGTAAGGAGGGCGTTGTTTCTTTTGGGTCTCTACCCATGTAGCCAGGATGGTCCTAGGGTGTAAGTGGAGGTTGGCACCTTCTTTCATGATGCCTCTTGAGTGGATGATTTTTGATTGTCAGAGGTTATAGAGTGTATGATTGGAGGTTTCCCATTTGTGGTTGTCCAAACATTCCTAACAACTAAGGATTACACTTCCTTAGGGCACAAGGTGCCAAGTGGGGTACATGGTGAGGTGGGGGAGGGGGTCATCAATATTTGAGACATAGGTATTTTACACCATCTACTCTACCCTTTTACCACTGGCTTCAATTCATGGTGAGCTTATTTCAAACCCTTCGTTTCAAAAAAAAAATTACGATTCTCACTTTGTGGGCTACACCCTTTTATGATATTTAGTGTCATGTGCATTGTTTGCGTGTAACGTACACCGGATGCCTAGAGGTCTCAAAGTGTCATGTCTGCTAATTGTGAACGCAATACTCTTTATCAACATGAGTAAGTTTTCAAGTGAAAACATTATGACATTTTGGATACTTGAGATGATAGTCTGGTGTTTTTGTATGCAAGGGGAAGATCTTATTGAGAATACTAATGGCATGTGTCACGTGTTTACATCTTAATATGCAAGCGCATACTAATATCGATTGTTATTTGTTTACACTTTTAGTCAACTTGTAGACCATTGTGTAAGATAGGCATACACCTTACAACACTATTGAAATCATAATCTTGTGAAGATGTTAGTAAGCACACTTGAACACCAAGTGTCATGAGGTGAACTAATGTTCAAGTTGTTGATTGTTTCACTAGGGCCTCCTATAGGCCTTGGTCCAGACGTGCCCCATTCACCTTTCACATTATTGTGAATTTCAGGGGTTTTTTAAAAAAAACGGTGATGTGTTTGTGTGGCAACCTTTGGCTACACAAGGATTAGTGAATGTGAATCTTCAACGATTTGGCATCTAGTTGGGAGTTTGATTCTGCCATGATTCTCTCATCAATTTCCTCTAGGGCCCAACCTCATGTCCACGTCATTGTCTTCCTTACCTTGATGGGACGCATGGTTAATGATAGGATATGTAATGAAAAACATTTACATGCGGGTTCCAAGTCACTTGTGGAGGGTCCTATGTGATAGTAGCACATGGTTGTTGGTTTTTGAATGGTCCACCACACCCACAATACCAAGGTTATGGTGGCCCATGTGTAGATGTCCTTTTTGCCAACATATTTTATGCTTGGTCGTCATCCCCTACTACATATCTGGCCCCGTTCTCAACGAACATGCCACACCCTCCTTGCTCTAGACATAGATCCACTAGTTAGGTTCCCCTTTCACAGTCAGTCATTCAAAAACCCCAAGACCTACATGTCTCTTTCACGTGGGAACGCTACATATGACATCCAAAACATTATTGTCAATATGTAAGCATTGGTCGCATAAGATGAGTCGAGGTTTCATGCTATTATAACTGAAAATGTGTTCCTAATACAATGATATAAGATGTGAGGTTGATTTGCAAGACTGAATAAACTACTTGTGATGAACACCTAGAATTTTGAAGCCATCGTAAAACATCATTGGCTCTTTTAACGATTAATGTATCGAAACCCCGCCCCATATTTGGTGAGGAGGGTAGGAAGCCGGCTCCTCATTGGCCCAACCATAACGGTTGCCGTTGGCTGCCCAAAAATTGTTTATGTTCATGTCATAGGATGCCAGGGCTACGTTGGGGACAGCCCGGGCCCGGGTAGGGAGCCCGGGGGTGCAGGGCGGGCCGGGCCTTGCAGCCGGGTAGGTGAGGTTTGAAGGAAAGCCAGCAGCGAGAGCGGGTGACCGGTCTCCTTGGGATTCGCATCCCAAAGATTTATGTTGGCTTTTAAAGGCCGGGGATCAGCGGGCCCACAAGAGCGGGATAAAGGGTGAGTTTCCATGTAGGCCGTTCGCCCGCTAGATTCTAGATAATAGTGGGTTGGAAGCAGTGTTCAGGAAGTTTTTGGGCATATCCAGTCAATTAAGATTCTAGTGATTCGAAATCCAACCGGTTATATGTTGACATCTTCCGGTTTTTGTTTTATTCATTTGAGGTATGTTTTTGTAGATTTCTCTTAAATGGTCGGTAATTCCTCTTGAAGCTTCGAACTTCAACCGGTTATTTCTCAAACTCAACCGGTTCATTTGTAACTAACCGCCCGTTCTCCTCGAGCCCTAGTTGGAGGTGCTTGCATGTAGTTAAGCAAAAGCCGCCATCCAATCACATTTTGGCGTTCTGCTAAAATGTGGAGGGCCATGGACATGGGTCGCTAGATTTCCATGCGTTTGCTAAAGAATCTTTAGCTCACAAGTGCTAGTCACTAAAAAATTGAAGCATTTTTAGGTGGAGGAGGTTAGTAGGTGGGCCCGGATTTGAGAAGATGGGAGTAGCTAGTTGGCACATATGAACCCTACCCCATCATATTCCCTCTACATTTGGCCAGGTATGTCTTTATTCACACTAGAATCTAGTGGGCAAGCGGCCTACATGGAAACTCACCCTAAGTCTCCTATGTAATTTTATGTCTTAAGTGGCTCGCTTTCTTAATTGTATCCCTATGTGATTCGGTGAGGATCAAAGAGCAAACATCATAGATCCCCACTGTTTGAAAGAGATTGATCTACATCTTCAAATATTAATGACTACTCTACACTCAATAATGAACATAATTGATATCCAGTTAAGAGATCAACAAACACACATTTCCAATAACCATAACCAAATCAAGGGAGGTTCGATCCTCAATATGATTTTTATAGATATTTCATTGTAGATTTGCTAATGCAACACCCATTTCTTTTTGGTTTTGTTCTTATTTTGGTTTGGATTGTTTGTGTAGAATCTAATTTGTAGAAGTTGGAGAACATGAAAAGCAGACCATATAACACCCACATACCTTAAGGAATTTAATATCTAATGTGCAATGAATGGAGCGATCCCAAGGCCAAAAGGTAAAATGTACATGGAATTTCCAAAAGGTGAAAAGGATGGATGTACATACTATGGTAGGATGGATGGACATGACGGGCTTCGATCCCATGGTGTGAAAAGCACCCGGATATTAAGTGGAGTGTCAAGAGGAGGAAATGGACCATCTACACTTGAGGATCCATGACCACAATGCATGATTTTGGAGGTGTCTTGGACGGTCTTTGGGCACTTTTTTTGGGCGCTCACAATTTCATGGTCATGGCTCTTGGTTCGTGTGTGAAGTGGCCCTTAGATCAGGTCATGCCCTTTCTTTTAACAAATTAAAATAATCGAATGAAGAATGATGCAAGGCCAACTAGATTTACGTAAACTACACTGATTATCCCAATTAGTGCATGTTTACTATTCAGAGTTATGCAATAACATCTTACTCAGGAGTTTAATTTTTATCAAAGAAAGTTCAATAGGTTGTTCGGACATTGGAAGACATAAATGCATGTGCTTGGTGAAATATTACATTCACTTAAAATAGTTATAGTACAGTGTAACTCCGAATAGTAGCACGCACTAATTGGGATAATTAGTGTAATAGAATTGTGAGGCCTAGAACATGCTTCCCATTTTACATGGGCTGTTGTTAGGACATGATCCCATTTACCATTGGGTTGAGTCCAATCTATGACAATTGTAGACTAATGGACTTGACTTGTTGCAATGACCGCCCATGTCAAATGGGGAGTTTGTTTAGACCCCACAATCCCGGTACACTATTTTGTCTAATTAGTGTGGATTTACCATTTGGAGTTACACATTGCTATAAAATTTTACCAAGAGTATCAATTTTAACCAAATAACATGAGTAGTTAGTGTGCACACACAAAGAATATGATATAACTTAGTTGTAGAACATGATAATATTGGTAAAAACATTATAGCAACATGTAATTCCGAATGGCAACCCCCACTAATTAGACAATATAGTGTAGTGATACATCATTATGTTGGGAGGTGTCCCATATAAAGCAATCTCCAAGCGTGATTGAAGGAGCCAGGGTCAGACGCCCACCTCCTTGAGTTGGGCCCCCACCAACATTATCGAGGTAAAGGGATCTAGTAAAAACCTAACTCTAATAGACTTGTGCTTAGTTTATAGGAAGTGGGTTTCTCGACATTAATTCAAGATTTTTTTGTTATTGTTGGGGTCAATTTTTTTCTTTGAATCAAATATAGGCTATAATATAATCAATTGTGTTTTCACCTGGGCTAGGTAATATTGGCAAGGGCACCAACTCAAAGAAGTGGGTGTCTAGCCGGGACTATTGGAGGGTGAAACAACATGGATGATCAACCACATATATACCTCTCGGTGAGGGTACCTTTCTAGCCAATTATTAGTACGTATTCTTCAAAGTCTAATGTTCTAGAAGGAATGGGGCCCTTGAGAGTGATGAACCCTCCATGGGTTATATGTTGTGACACCTTCCATGGGGGAGGGTGAAAATGTAGAGAAAACATTGTACATGTTACGGGTTCCAAAATATACTCAAATAGATTCTTTGTGTGGGATCAAGAGCACTAATCTAGGTTAGTGGACCAGTCGGAATGGATGGACAACAAACTTGGGAGGGCATGTTTTTACCTCACCCCCAACATGGTAGTTCCTTCATACTCAAGCTCATACTATTGTCAATTTTAATATGTACAACTCACCTTGCTCTCATACTATATTTAAATATCAATAGCTTCACAAGTTTCATATGTTAATGACAATGCATTTTAGGAACAAAAATCTTGTTAGCTCGTGTGAGTTAAAGGACAATGTACAAACAATGTTGGATTGGTGTATAGGTGAATATGCATGGGTATCAAACATCAAACATCAAGGAACTGAACTTGTAATAAAATCAAATATTGAAATTTGGTGGATATGTCAGGGTAAGAGAATCTTTGCATACCCAACTTATTACTTGGTCAACACCATTCTAAACCATATTGACACCATGGTGAAGTATGATTGCCTAGGTATGAATGGCTTGGGATTCGTGGCGTCTATGTAAATTCATCCAGTGTGGATGAAGGGGCTCTAGAAAAAAAGGCCTCTACAAGATTGGGGGCCATTTCAACTCCACTAGACTAATACGAGGTCTTTGACTCTATTTTTGGAGTTGAATTGTCTAGAAATATAATTTATGGGTTTAGTATATTCACTTAATTTTCACCTTCGCAATGGATGAGTTTACCTAGACACCACGAATCCCTAGCTGGTATGAAGATTCTTGCATAGTGTAGTGTATATACGTGAATGACATCGAAAACATAAATACTGTCAAGTACCCTTACCATATTGGATAAAAAGGAGAGAAAATTTCTCATTATAGATGCCCGAATGGTATTAGAAGAAAAAGAAAAAGAAAAAGAAAACAATTATGTCCACCCCTTGATATTTGTTAACATTTTGGAGCAAGAAAACTTGTAACACTTACTTGGTGTCAACACTTTAACACTTATTGGGGTAGCATAGACATTTTGTAACACTTCCATGAATAATACTTATGTGAATTTGGAATTTAGAACAATAGCACTTATACATATAAAGGATGGAAATTCATAAGATACAAATGTCATCATACATCTAAATGTAATGAAAGAACGAATCTAACGTAGTTTGATGGGATTCTTGTGCATGCCAAGATTGTATTTTCTTTTGAAGTGTTCAAATGAGAGGTGTAGGTCTTTGTTCCAAAATTTGTTTTAGGATCACTAATGCACTTTTAGCATCCTTGAATCCTACTCTATCTACCATATCACTGATTTGCACCTTGCCAACTCCTTCAATGGGATTATTATTGGTTCCATCATCTCTTGCATCAAGCATACCTATAATTTCCTTCTCAGTAGGCATGTAGAGATTGTTTAGAGTAAATTCCACTTCATAATTGATGAACTCATGTGCATTCATAATGAGTCCAATTTCACTCATTGCAGATACCAATGCCAGTTGTTCCAATAGGGTAGTAATGTTTGGGGTTTAGGGTTAGAGAATTTGTCAATTTCATCCAAGTTATAAAAGTTCATAGCCTCACTTCATCAAATTAACACTTATCGAGATAAATTCATTGATATGGGGAGCATAAGTTTTATACACTCTCTTAATAATTAACAATTACTAGTGTACTTTTGGCAATTTTTTTGGGGGAGCGCAATTTTCCTTAACACACAACAATTTTAACACTTTATTGGGGTGACACATATTGAGGGTGGACTGGTACATTTAGTCCAAACTGGTTCAAATGTGACAGTGAGACCAATGTGAACACCCATCTCTCGGTTCATAAAAGAGTCACTCTTCTATTAGAATCAAGGACATGAAGGTCAATTGAATGCTTGAACCCACAAAATAGAGGTCAACGTAATTTTTTGTAGTAAGTCCGGGAATCATTATAATGAACTCTAAAATATATTACCTCAATCACAATCCCTTTGACAATTTAAGCACGCAAGAAACAAACAATACCAAAAGATTCATGTTTGTGGGTACATATATAAGAAAAACATATGAAATATCGTAGGTCATAGATGGCTTTGACGCGTAGGAGGCACAATTAAGGTAGGAGGGAAAAAAAAATTGAAAGATGAGTAGTACATGTCTTGCTCTTTGAGCTAAGCCTCCACCAATCTTACCAAAAGCAAAGAGGGTTAAGTAAAAACTTGCTCATGCATATTTGTGTGAAATTTACGTGGATTGAGTGACACTGTACCATTCATTGAAATTATCGGCACTATTCACATTGGCATTGTTCACTATTCATACTGGCATTAGTTTCTTCTTATTGTCTACGTTTGTTTCCCCATGAAAAGGTAAGACGGTGGATGTCCTTGTCAAATGTTAAATATAGAAATGGAACTCAACCATGTGGCCGAGTATTGTGATGACTATACAAAGATATTGACACTACTTTTGAAATCAAACTCTTTAACATGCTTTTTTGAGATAATTGAAACATATTCTTTAACATCACTTAGCTTATGCAAGATATCCTCTTTATGTACATAGAAATGCCTAAAGTTTAAGTTAATTAAGTAAGCATGGAGGGAAAGAATTGACATCGACAACCAATCAACAATGATGATGTGCTAGATAAATTGGTCAACATAAATAACCAACGACAGGCAATCCAACATGAATTTGAGCATGTTGGTCCTACCCTGTTCAAGAATCCTCTTGGTACAGGGTGGGATTCACTGCCTACCTTGCAGTGGATGGGCTCTTGAATTCCTACCTACCTAGCTAGTTTTTTTCCGTCAAGTAAAGACAAGATTTCACAGCGGGAATTATGTGGTGGAAAATAATGTAAGACTAATGTGCCAACTGCTCACAAGTTAACAATGCTATGAGCCTAAGAGATTCTCAGTACTCAAAATTGGTTGTGCCTACCAACATGTGAGGTACACTAAATAGTCTTATTAATGTGGGATATCACTTCGAGTTACACAATGCTATAGCTTTGGTTGTTTTTTCTTTATTAAGTGAGCCATTTTTCATGTTCCTTGACACACATCCACACTAAATATGGTATTTAGTGTCATATGGTATTTTATGTCACTGTGGTAACTTTTTGGATGACACTTATGAATACGTGAATAAATATTGTCATAGATGATGGATGAGTTCATCCATTGCCTAAAACCCTACCTTCTCCTGTCAACTACTTGTGATGAAGTATTATCATGGATGATTAAAAATTGGATGAAAAATCACTTGGTGAGTGACAGTAATTGCAACACTGTAAATCTTAAATCACCCAAAAAATCTACAAGGAATGACAAATAATGTTGGGTTAACATTCAATGTTGGTGACACTATACCGTAGTTTATAATTAGTATCGAGCAAGAAAAATAGAATTGGTGACACTACATACCATATGTAGTGTAGTTGTTTGTCTTATCTTGGTAAAAAGTGATAGCAACATGTAACTCCAAATGTTAACCCACATTAATAGGACTATCTAACGTAGTTGACCCATAGCACCCACACATGGCATTGGGGAATGCTCTAAAATGAACCTATTAGATTTCGGAATTGGTAACCTATGAACATTTCCAAAGAATTATACAAGAATTATTTTTTGCTTAATTTGAGCCCATTGAACTCAGCAAAAGGATTTGGTCAAGTTATTTAGCTAAAAAAATTCATGTTTGTTTGATGGTAGACATACCTAAATCCAACATTGCAATAAGCTGGACCTATATTTGAGCATTATGTGGTTAGGTGTGGATCTAACAACGAACACCCAAAAAAAATGTGTTTAAAAGAGATTGAACTATGTGTTCAAAATACGCTCACCATTCTAGGCTCAATGATGGAGGGGGGGGGGGTTATGACCACTTAATGAGTATGCAAATCTTCACTTTGATGATGAAGAAGATATCCATATAAGCTTTGAGGAATTATGAGACAAATGACTACATCCATGACTTGGATTTGATAACCATCTCAAACTAATTTGTGTGTTTCATATCCTACAGGAAGTGGGTGTAGAGGGAAACATATCCAAATACCACACATCTACCTTATAACATGTTTTCATGTTATTGTTGACCATGGGAGGGTCAACAATAACTTCTACACTAAAGGGCACGGGTCTCAATATGCTTATATACATAATTTATACATGTTTCACCAAGTCCATACATCATATTTTATGTACTTATGTGTTTGAAATCGTATTGTATACATTATCTTATGTCAAGGGGAAAAAATAAAAAAATTCATACTAGCCATTGATGATCAAAATATATTTCTCATGTCACTACTAGGATTGTGGGAGTGTGGAACACACTTCCAAATGAAAAAGATGACCATTGTGTCAAAGTCTCCACACAATTTATGGACTTCTTTGAGAGGATAGCCATTATGTCCACATTGTCATTGATTGCTCCTCACTGCTATCAAAATGGTACCCAATATCCAATAATGCAATGCTCTTAAAATTTGTTGAATCATTTATTGTATTTGACTCCAACTATGGTCCACTTATGAAAATAAGCACTGAACCCTTTGTGCCCCCATGACCACTTGCCCATGGGTAGGAGGTGGTCAATGGACATCGCATGTCAATGTAAAAACATTGATGTCATTTTTTCTTTCTTTCTGTCGACTCGAATTATGGACTTTAATGCACATATATGTCAGATACCATTTATGTTTTAAATAGGAAAATTCACATTGGTCATGACCAAGGGATTGAGTACTCTTTTATTCAAACATGTCGAGATGCTTGAGATAGATAACCAGAGGCCAATAACTTTGCTTAACGCTATTTGAAGAAATATACACTAAAGCATTAGTAATGAAGTTATAACCACTGGTCATGGAGGTAATTAGTACACACTAGACATCAATTTTTATACTTCGGTACATTTTGGAAAATGTGCTTCTTACTCATGAGATGCTCGCATGGGCAAGACAGAGCGACCAAGAAGTTCTATATATGAAACTTGGTTTCACCAAGGCCTATGACATGGTGGCTTGGGACTTCATGTTTCAAGCAATGAGGGTCATTGGGATTCACTCTAGGTGTATTGAATTGACCAAACCATTATTCCAAGAGGCTAGTGCAGTCATGTATCTCAATGCACAAACTTCCAAAAGTTTTGACATCCAAGAGAAGGTGTTCATTAGCACCCTATCTCTTTTTAATTGGTAGAGAAAGTACTTAACCACATGATTAAGCAAGCAATGGCCAAATGGGAGATTAGGGGGCTCAAAATTGCATGGAACTCTCAACAGCAGGTCATCATCCAATATGCAGATGATACCTCCTTCATCATTGAAGGAAACTGGAAGGAGTGAGGAACTTAGTTAGTATACTTAATAGGTTTAGTTCCGCATAAGGCCTTGAGATCAATTCTAGTACATTAGCCATGTATTGGCAAAGCAACATCAATGCTAAACCTACATGGTTTGACCCATATCTATGGAAATGGGCACAAGAAGGAGCATTGTCCAAGCTTCTAGAAACAACGTTTGGGCTTTCACTTGAGGTACAAGATGTTGATAATTCCCTATTTGACAAAAATTTGGAAGAAAGTCACACATTGGGGATCAAGGCATCTTTCTTGAGTGAGTCGCATGCTTATTGTCAATCAAGTTCTCGCCTCCACCCTTTGGGGTTTTTGTTACTATTTGGGTAGGGACATGGAAAGCGATTAAAAATATCAAAGGATTGCTTAGACACTATCTTTGGGGAGGTCAACTTGGACATGTCCAAGTTGGGGTTGTGTGAATTGACTATTGTGCCAAATTGAAGAACGGTGGCCTTAGCCTTATTGTTCCATAACCAACTACAAAGAGCCTCCTGGTAAAAGTGGGTGATTAAGGTATTTGAAGGTGGCAAGTCAAACCTACTATTTCTTATCCATTTCGAACTGTAAAATGCACGTCCTGATAGGAAGGAAAAAAAAATGGAACATTGGGATCGAATGGATGTTTTTGACTTACCACGTACATGCACATAGATCAAACGTCTGGAAAATAATTGGAGAACCCTGGAAGAATATGTTAGAACATGTGACAATCACTCCACTCCAAGATAAGTATCAAGTACCAAACACACACATATGGTGGAATCATGACATTCAAGGGATTGGGTTTGGAATCTCTAGAAACATAGTGGCCCACCTCAATAGAATGGGTTCAATTATATACAAAACATGTGGGACTTTGAGACAATCAATTACTAGCGGCTAGAGAAATTGTTAGATTATCTAAACTTGATCAAAAGGAGCTCAGGGTACATGAATCCATGTCAAATCCCTATCCCAACCAATGGAAAATCTTAGTTCAACAATGCAACTGTCAAATATTTATTGGGATTGGGTAGGATGTTTTGATACTAATGAACAAGAGGTTCTTCCAACATTAATGTTCCAAAGCAACATATTCTTTAGACCAATGCTTGATGAATGCCATGGGCCCCCTGTCCTCTCCAACCCTTAAGTGTTTTAAAGTGACAATCAATACTTGCATCGTGATGATGGACTCACCCAAGGAGATTGAAACACTGTCAAGGCTAGATGGTTTTGACTTGTGAGAGTTTGCACCATCAGTAAAGGAGAAATAAAGCCTATTATGGATATCTTCGTTGGGAGAAGGGATTTTCTTGACACTCATCCCGCCCAACTTAAGTGGAAATGATGAGAGAAGTTCTTAATTTATACAATGTGTTGGGGGAAACCTTCTACACTCAAAACACTCACCACCTAAGTTAATCAACACTAAGTGGCATGACATTCTTACCCTAAGAGCAATTTTGAAATGGGGTAATGTGTGGGACATAATGCGGAGCAAGGAGGAAGGAGCCTTTATTTGGTCAATTTGGCATAAAGCGATTACAAATAATGCTTGAAGAACAAGATTTATTATAGATATTGATGACCAGTGTCACATGTGCATGGTTGGTGTTGCAGTAAACATTACACATAGACTCTCGGATTCTCGGATTGCAAGGAGAGCATGAGACTTCTCCATTGGTGTCATCAACACCATGAAAGCAAAACCTAGACAAAAAGGGACCGCGGAGACCTCTTCATTGGCAACACGGGATCTTTGGCAAGAAAATTCCCACCTCATTTAATAAAACTCCCAATGTTTGGCTAATATTGAGAGGCAATACCTTATGGACCATTTGGATGGACATGAATGACCTTACCTTCACTAACACCAGGTGAGATGCAAAGAAGGCACAACAAATCATTTGGCAAAACTTACTTGAATACGTTGGAACTACATTGGGTATGGCACGGAAAGAGGCAGATAGAACTACCATTTATGATGACATGATCAACAAATAGGACAAAGTTTGGGGAGGGAATGAACTTCTCTACCACATAGACAATACCATAACAACAAATAGGACAGAGTTTGGGAAGGGAATGAACTTCTCTACCATAGAGACAATACCATACCTATGCAATGGAATGTTAGGCGCCTAATTTGGACTTAGTTAACCATACTTAGACATTATACATGTGCTGGTTTGTTTTGGTTCCACTGGGTGCACCCAAGAGAATCCGTTGCGCTCTTGTGATTGGACCCCTAGAGACCTTGTATGGTTTCGACATTAGAATAAACTTGTTTCAATCATCTCAAAAAACCAAATTTAAAATATGTGTGTTTTTAATCTACTGACAAGAACAAGGACATGAAATTGTAGCGCAATATTCCTCCGTCCTCAACATCTGCTTGGTTTTATTCCTCCCAATTTATCTATATGATGTCGTATTGGTGCATAGGCCCTAACATTACCCAACCCAATACTCTTAACTCCGGCGCGGAGTTCGATGCGGCTCCGGGGAGGTTCGGATGCCAGCTCCGGTGGGTCCATTTTTCTGGCCCTCCCCGTTTTGGCCCCTTGATGACTTTTTTTGGTTTTTTTTTGCTAAATTTGGGTTCTACGGCCCCAAATTACTCTAGGAGGCCCTTTATGAGATCAAGTAAGGCCCCACCCAATCAAAAAAATAGGGGGCAATTTTTGCCCCAACCCACCCAAACCCACTGGAGCTGGCATCCGAACCTCCCCGGAGCCGCATCGAACTCCGCGCCGGAGTTAAGAGTATTGGGTTGGGTAATGTTATCCGTGCATAGGGCCCATTTGTCATGCAGATCACCATAACTTCCCTTTGGAGTTCACCTGGAAGTGTGCAGTCTAACCTTGTTAATACTACAATCGTTATATGGCACCCTTGATATTACGACACATTTTTGTGAGACCAAACTTTTTAGTTCAAGACTCCCTCTTTTATACGACTACGACACTCGATAATGCGACATTTGGAATCTATGTTTTGTCATACTAAAGAGGTAGTTAATGCTAAAATTCTTTTCATCTATGTTAAGTACATTTAAAATACATCCATTTCCACTTGGGAACTACTTGGGAACATCACTTATCATTGGGAACTTACTGATAATCAGGGTTACTAGTGTAGAATGGACATGGTTAGGGTTAAAGTGGCCTCCTGCCTAGTATGTTGCCTTGTACACGGGTGATATAGTATCACCAGTATCTTGATGCTAAACATCATGCATCATTGTTGTTTAGTTTCTTATTAGAGAGCTCTTCATATTTTGATGTTAATGAGATTATTAGTTTTCAAAAGTTAGTAGGGAATTTAGATAAGATGACAATTACTAACTTGGGTAGGCAACACCAAAGATCTTTGGACTCCGATTTCAAGAGTTCTTGAGAATATTTGTATTTGTTTGGAGTTATAAATTATTATTTCATACCATCTATGTTGCTTAAACTCGTTGTATATATTTTTAAGCTCATATTACTTATGTTTTCGTATTCGCCTTGGCTTGGTGGTTAGGGCTCATGGCCCCCAATGAGGAGGTTGTGGGTTCTATTCCCCATGCCGGCGTGGTGCTCACCACCTTGGTCCACTCAACTATGATGGGAGGTCCTTGGACCTTGTTGTATGGGTACCTCAAAGCCCTTTGGGGGGATATCATGTCCGGTATCTTCAAGGCACTAGTGGCTAGCTAGGAACTTGTATAGTGTGTCACTATAGTGTCCATCCTCGAAAGGGGAGAGTAGTATTTGTCCCAATGTCCCCTTGTCCAGTGGGCATCGGGTCATTGGCATTACGAACGGACACTTTATTCACGTCGGCCCCTTGCTTGAAAGGGGTTGGAGTTTCTATCTATTTTCGT
Source organism: Polytrichum commune (assembly GCA_950295325.1). Classification (NCBI taxonomy): domain Eukaryota; kingdom Viridiplantae; phylum Streptophyta; class Polytrichopsida; order Polytrichales; family Polytrichaceae; genus Polytrichum; species Polytrichum commune. The sequence goes on along the minus strand of OX485803.1, from coordinate 39,313,998 downwards.
ATTCCCTCAATAATACGACAACTTACTGCCATTGGTCATATTAATGAGAAGACGACACCTCGATAATACGTATTAGGTAATCGTTTTATTGGAAAGGTTATCGGTGCAGAACCGATTCTGTCAAGGTGGCGAGCCCGCGAGGGCGAGCCAGCTGGACAGAACCTGTTCTACACTGATGACCGGTTCCAATAAAACGATTACCAGACGTAACCGGTTGGCCGCTTTGTTGAGCCGCGCAGGTGACCTAAACAGTGGATCACCTGTTGAAATTTGAGCATCCTTAAAATGCCACGTGTCGGAATAGTTCTCATATTTGTTTCAAATTGCTTATAACCGGCTTTAAGTGATTATGTAATCTGTCTATATCCGATTTAGATCATAACCGGCTGGGATGTCGAGGTTATCGTCTGTAAACCTGTGTGCTCAGAGCCAATCGTGTAGTGCCACCTCGGCGAAACAAAGCGGCCAACTGGTTACGACTTTTTTGTGTTTCCCAAACGTGTCATATTAAAGAGGGAGAACATGTCATCCTATAAGATAATTGCCTCATGGCATTTGATTAACTCCATGATCAGCCAAGTGACCGAACCCTGTCACCCGGGACTCCATTTCAGGTTTAGGGTTCCTTCATATCGGGGAGTTCTTCAGACAGGATATTTTTTCGATCCAAGGTATGTGGGTGCCATTTGGTTTGTTTTTCATGTTCTCTAACTTCTACTGTATTACATTTACACAACAAAACTTGTGTTGTCATACTAAATCTACGATGAAACATGTGCAACAACCATATTGAAAATCAGACCTCTCCTTATTTAGTTATGGTTATCATAAATGCATGTTTGTTGATTTCTGAATTGGATGCATATGTCCTCCTAATGGTGTTCAAAACTAAATGAAGAATATTTTAATTTTCTTGAAAATACAATCCAGTCTTTTTTTATAAATTAAATCTCTATAAATTAAATCTCTTTAATTTTTGAAAATGTAATTTATGAATCCAAGTGTACGCTGCTTCATAAAGCCATGGGTGAAAATTGTTTGTTAAGTCATGTTGAAAGCTTTAGGTGTTGAGGCTTGATTAGCTTCTTGAGGCTCGTTGATGGCTCCATGCTCCTTACTACCAATGCATATAAAGGCATGTTGATAGGTTGATGCTCTTTAGGGTAGAAATATTGGTAATACTACAACAATTGCATAACGTTGTTGTATATTTGAGCAAGAATTTCCATGTTGTTGTGTACTCAATCATAGAGTCTTGGAATATATAGTACATGTCAAATTCCAAAGCAATGTAGCAAAGGTGGATTAATTATGGAGACAGTAATTAGGACTACCAGAGCTTGAACCCACTTTTGTTCTTGTGGGCATATATGCAGATTAAAAGTTGATGTAATGAATGAATTACGGTGTAGACGGTCAACCCTATACTGTATTACGAATAGTCTAAACCCCTGCAGTTGACAGCAGTTTGATCAATGTCTCTTCAACTCCAGTTTCAACTTGAAAAACCAATCTTCAATTTCAACTGGAAGTCAACTCCTGCAATTTGTACTAACGTGTGCGCATGTTGTTCACTATTTCAATTGTGATCTGAAACAATTATGGGACCTGAAACAAAGTCTCATTGAGTATGTATAGTAAGCATGAAAGTTACAGATGGAGTAACAATCGCAGAGTGACAAGCAACTAATAATTGGACCTACTGTAATACCCAAAAGTGAGAATATTGGGACAGAAACAGCTAGTATTACCGACGCGTGATCTATTGCAATAACTCCAAGATATTTAATGCGGGAACTTGGTGATATATACTGCCATAGTTATGCACAGTAACTCTTGAAAAATAACCATAGTAGTTATTTTACAATAACTAGGGGAAATTTACTGTGATAGTTATATCTGTATGTAATTAGTAGATAGGCCAGTAAACGATGCAGGCACATGGAGGAAGGAGCGACATTACTAGACGTGGTATCTTGCAGTTCTTGGAAGCGGGACTTGCTAGATGTCAGTCTCACATAATTTCCATAGACATGTCTAATAAGGCAACATTGTTAGCAAGTTGGTTGTGGTCATGACCTCGTTTATAACATGTTCATCGTAGGGGATCAACAGGAGTGCATCCATTGACACCTTTGCAGATGAGATTTTGTGGAGATTCTAGTTCAAGAACAGTCATGTCCAAGACCCACAATCTTAGTAGTGTTTTGATCAGGTGTTTCTTAGGCTTTCAATGGTTGCTCTCATGCAAAGCCTGAGGTCAAACAAGAACATTGTAAGCTCCATAGAAGTCATGCATACTACAAATTGTTGGGCTGTTAGAATTAACATTCTTTGGGTAGTGTTTTGAGGGTTGGGGTTTGTATTCTTGTTGCACATTAGGGGTGCGGACTTGGAAAATGTAGGGTGCCAACAATTGAGTTGAGTAATTCATTATAGCAATAATGCAAAAAAATCGTAAGTTTTATGTGACTCAATTTCACATTATTATCTTACCATTTACATTCTCACTCTTACAAGTTATAGTACTACACCCACACCCTTGTCCAATAACGAATTAGCACAAAATGTAAGTTGTGGAACAACCAAAGTGTTCTTGGAACTTCTCTAGATAACCAACGTTCGCTAACACCTCCCCCATAGCTTAAATTTCTCCTTGGGACACCCATTTCATTACTTTAGAAAAAATGCATTGAAGATGACCCAATAGTATTTGTGATTAGATTAAACGTGTGGACTGTCAGCCCCCTTCTTATGATCATTGTTGGGGTAAGAGGTCCAATTCAAAACTATGCCATAGACAAAAGATCAAAGAGTTACTTACATCTTTGGAAGCAAAAAAAATTATGAAACAAATTTCACCAATCTGCTATTTAATATCTTAGCATCTTAGTCATCCTCAACCAAGAAAAAAAAATTAAGAATTGGATAAGAAGCACGGCCCGGTGTGTAAGCTTCTCTTTTATGTTCTATCCCAACCTGCCTCTTGGTATAGCCCACATTCCAAAAGGAAGACATTACACCTTAAAATTATGAGGAGAAACTTGTCCACCCTCGTCCACCCCAACCACCTTGCAACCGGTCGTTTTAGGGATAAACTTATGGTTGTGTGTTGATGCGGTACTCCACTGCCATGACATGATTCGCAGTGGCCCTGATTGTTGTAACCCTAAAACTCTCTTTCAATCGCCACCAATCTAAGTTGACATGGTTGGCATGCAAATTGTTGTCAACCACTTGGTTGGTAACCGATTGTGGAGTATATGTTTAGTTGACAACCAATTGCGAAGTGTGTGTCCAATTTAGCGATGAGTGTTTGTTTCATGACATGCATGAAAGTAGTCGAGGTATAAAATATACGAATCTTGTCAGTGTATGCCCCCCCCCCCCCAAGCACACAAGTATGCAATCATATTTCAAGAATCAACCAAACAAAATGTTATGTATAACCACGTTGTGGAATTAAAGAGCCACATTAGCCTCAACATGACAATTCTCGTTTTGAAAATTGCCATGTAAGTCCAATCAATGCAATGACAACATGTGACAGATGTGTTTAAAGAAATGATTATTTTATGTCAAATCTTATAAACAATTACAACAATGTTCATTTCATTTGCCTACCACATGTGGTTTACGAATCCGCACACAACATACATGTTTACAAGTCCAATGCAACTCCCCACATGAATGCCATCCCATCACCAACAAATTGTGAAATGTCACCCTCCCACCATCAAAGTGGCCGCCAACTTGTCCGTTGCAACCGGTTACCAATACATCACCCACCCAAGGAAAGTTGCCAACATTGCGAACACATTGGACACCAAAAGCAAATTTCCACCCATCATGCACCATAATGCTTCCCAACTTCCACATTGCGTGCATGGTCATCACCTATCACAATGCATGTGGTTGGCAAGCATTAAGACATGCAAAGTGATTTGCAAGGAGGGGTTGCCACCCCCACACATGTACATGTGACATCCTCAACCCATCACCCCACCCCACATAAAGGGTTGACAACCATATATACCCACGACACGTGGCCTCCCTAAGCCCTCTTCCACTAAAATATCCAAGTCAACAACGGCAAAGGCAACCTATTTAGGTAGGGGTCGACGCCCCCACTGACATGGTGATTGCATTTTCACTCCATTGTCGCAAGGAGAGCTTGAGCTTTGAAACTAATTAACTAAGGCTAACGAAGTGGTGATGGTGTTTTGTTGAATTAAGAAGGACACATATACATAGGCAGCAGACACGATTTCTCCTGGTGTTTAATATCACACAAATGAACAATATACGACCCCGGCCCGGCCTCTTATTATTCACGCCAATGAAAAGCACTGATTTTGGTGCATCCTTTTTTGGTATGATTTCTGTCTCCCCTGCCCGGACGCTGCCCGTTCCCCTACTACAGGTATATATGCCCTTGTGGACCCTCTCCATTAAACGTTCCCGGATCTTCACGGATGCCCATACCCAAGTGTGAACATGGGCATCTGGTGTACGGGCATGTCAATAGGAGATGGTGGGCAGCAGCAAAGGGTAAAAAAGGGAAGGAAATAAAAATAAAAATCTCGTGATTTATTCATTTTGGCAATGTGAGCGAGTGTACTTGTCATACCATGTGAGAGATACCTTGTCCTTCTTTGATCACATTTTTGACAGGAACATTTAGCATAATAGTTCACCTCCTTACTAGGTGCTGTGGTGTGCTCCCCAGTCCTTGAGTACATCTGCAAGGACATTGAATTGAATTTCCAGGCATGGTGAGATAAGTCCATGCAGTACTTGCTGCAATAATGTGTGAGGCGACAATATTGCTACTCCTAGCTAGCTAGCCTTGTAAGCCTGGCAATGGCATCCTACTACAGGACAGGGGTGCAAGATAAGGGGAGGTCCCATCCAGACAGCTCTTTTAACACCAGTGACCCCCCCTCCCTCTCCAAAAGATTCCTTGCGAGAGTAGTGTATGTCAGAACCACAATTTCATAAGAGAACAAATGGCAACATTCACAACGGCACAACAGATTTTTACTCTATCTGTGTGTACTTATCACCCTGGCTAGACCTGGCTGGAAACTGAAGTCAGGAACCTCCTGCTTGTCCTCTTTCGTGTGTAGTGCGGCTGAAGAGGTCGCCAAGCTTAATCAAGCTTTTGAAGTTGCAGAGCATCACCCTGAGAGTGGTTTTCACCGCATCAAAGATTCGATGGACTTGCTGGAAAGCGAAGTGAACGGGGTGAGTGCAGAGTTGCAAGCAATTGAACGCTTGTGGTGGCAGGCTGAGATTCTTAGAGGCTATTGAAACTTGAGACTAAGTGAGTGAGTCTAGGCATCTCCAGAGATACTGCATCTCACATTTCAAGCAATCATGTGGAGTGGGGGGGCATTCGCTCGGGAGTGAGTGTGAAATTGGTGGTAAAAAAGCCTGATCAAGGGCTATACCATGGAATAAGGAAAGTCGATTATCCTGGTGATGACTACATTGACATTTCAAGTGCATGCCCACAGACGAGCTGGTGAGGATATAAAGCGACCGAACTTGGAAATAGGGTTCCAGACGGTTGTGAGGAATCGGGGACCGAGAGGAGTCTGTATGAATTTCAAACATGATGGATTTTCAAGGTGACCTAAATTGCAAAATTGCAAACATAGGTCGTGGCAGCCACTGAATTGGCAATCGACTGGGTTGCAAACAAAACCCAAACTGACTCTTCCCAACATATCAGCACTGTACTCAGAATGAAGATATGGGGCAATGAGCGTATAATCGTTGACAAAGAATTGTTACAAGGTGGTAAAACCAACTAGGAGACAATAATCCAACAGCACAACAAGCCGGCCCGCCAGAGTGGCCAAGAACGCTTAAGGTGCTGATAGGGCTATGTTACAATTCAAATGCACCATCAGCTGAATGGAAGAGCGTCTCAGTGTTCATGGCATGAGTAAGGACACAATTTACAAAGTGGGCACTGACTGGCAAGCCATGTATTACAAGGGCAAAGACTGGTTGTAGCCAAAATTGCATCTACCTACTAGGTGAACTGGTTGACCTCAGGTAGCAAGGGCACAACCATCCACATGCACTACGAGGCGTCCCATGATTTCCCAGGAGAATGGCCACTTGCACCTACAAATCGCAGATTCTCTCTTTGATTGAAGAATGCACCAAGGTCTACCCCAGGACCCAGCGACGTGATACTAGCCAAATCTCGTTGAGAAAGTGTACGCCCCACCCCTCCAGCAGCGCCTGTCATCCCTGAAGCTCCTCCTACTCCCAAGAAATCACGAGTAAACCTGTCACTACCATCATTCTCCCCTCTTGAGGAACCACCCAAACCGGGTAACATAGATGAGGGACCCATGCCTTGCAACACTTGCCCTCCACTGAAGTTACTATTAGCAAGGACATCATTTGAGGACATCCGGTGATTACTTGGCGGCAGCATTCCTCCCATGTTGGTAGTATTTCCAAACATGGAGGGCATATTGCCAAATGGCCCCCCAATGAGACCCGCACCCCCAGACAAAGAATTCATGAAATCTTGCACATTTGTGGCACTGTCAGAAGGCCTTCCTTGACCTCCTCCAAAATTGGTGTTTTGCCCTAATGATGTACCTCCCAGCCCCTGCGAAACACTCTGCAGATCGCCTGGCCGCCTTAATAGTGAGTGCTGTGCCATGTTAGACATGAGTGGGATGTCACCTGTCCTCCCCTGCTGCTGCTGCTGCTGTTGTTGCTGTTGCTGCTGCTGCTGCTGCTGTTGCTGTGGCTGTGGCTGTGGTGCCTGCTGCTGCTGCTGCTGCTGCTGCTGTGGTGCCTGCTGCTGCTCTTGACGCTGACCTTGCCACAAGGCCATAGAACTGGAATCAGCCCCTCCAAGTCCATAACGCAAGAGGGAAGTGTTACTTGCAGTAGCACCCATTTGAGCAGCCTTTTGCAGCAAAGCTGTAGCAGACATTTGGGCGGATGCAGTGTGCTGTTGCTGCTGCTGCTGGGGATTAAATAGTGGCGACACTGAGGACAAGGTTCCCACCCCATTGGTATTTCCTGAGGACGAGTTGCTAGTCATTCCCCCTGACGAGGATGGAGACAGCCCAGCAGTGGAGGACCCTCGCTCCATACGATTGGCGCCAGCTGTAAAATCCGAAAACCCTGAGATACCCATCCCGACAGAGGCCCCACTTTGAGAGGGATTCGATCCTTGAAGCCCTTGCAGTCCACCTCCTGATGCGAACAAAGTCGCAAAAAGGCTTCCAGGTCCAGAGGGGTTCATTGGCATAAGACCGCTTGACGGCCTGGGTGCCTGCGGAACATCATACTCCAGTGCATTCATCATCCCCGGCATTCCTGATCCCCCTTGCATGCCCTTTGGGGGCTGCATTGGAAACAGAGGATTACCATCAGAGCCAGACAAGAGTTGCTGCATGTGTTGAGACCCAGGCGGACCAGGACCTGGGCCCGTTCCTAACCAGAGTGACAATCTAGGGCCTGTCCCAGAGGGGTTAGGGCCCGTAGGACCTTGAGTCCATCGAGGCAGTAAAGGGATGCCTCCTTCACTAAGACCACTAAGACCTGCCATAGAAGGCGGCAGGCCGGGTCCAGCTCTGGAAGCTAATGGGACCACAGAAGCCAGAGGATCCCCACTCATGCGACCCACATTGTTGCCGTGAGGAGAGGAAGGTGCCCCCATAACTGACATGGACGACTGACCTGAGCCCATTAGGCCATCAGGTTGTCCTCCACCTTGCTTCCCTGCCGACACTCGGGCACTCTCTTCGGCCAGAGCATCGCAGAAAGCTCGGTGGGTAATGAAACTGTCCCGCCTGCCACACGGAATTCACCTCATATCAGCACACGTCTTCGTAGTCTCAACTAGGTAAAAAAACCCGACATCATGCGAAAGCAGCACACTCGAATTCTCTCATCTTCTAATTTGAAACAAGCAGCAAGTGTTGGGCATCCTGGAAAAATACAATTTTGTTTGAATCCTTTCCAAGCTCCTGAGTAGCTTTGTGATGCGCGTAGGCAAGTTGCATCAGTCATCTCAAGAGGTTACCGTAATTAGAACAGCATCGACTTGAGCATTGTGAAACTAACCTGGAGAACAAAGTACCACAATCGCAGCGGTACTCTCGAGTACCGCAAGTCTTAGAGTGGGCTTTCCAGTCGGATTGAACAGCGTATCTCTTAGAGCACTTGTCACACTTCCACTTCTTCTCGCCATGCTTTCGGCAAAAGTGTTTTTTGATACCGGTCAAGTCGCCCAGAGCACGCGACGGGTCGTGATGCACACAAGAGGGCTCAGGGCAGATATAAACGCGCTTGCGAACCTCCTTGCTGGTCCGTTGCCGCAGCTTCCAGGGCAGATTATGGCCCCGTCGATGTAACTGCAGGTTCTGATCTCGCTGAAACCCCTTGTTACAGATTTCGCACACGAATCGATTCGTGGCCATTAATGTTTTAGGTGATAACGCTATCACCTCTGCCTCCGGGTCTGCATCCCACACTCATTCCTGTTGGCAACTCTCAAACCTCTCCACTCAAACTCTCATACTCCCGCTCTACCTATGCCATTCCACTAGGAACAAAACGCCACTCTAAACCTGTCCTTTTCTCCCCTAGCTTTTCCCAAACGAGTCCCCGCAGACAATCAATCCACGGTGCTGGTAACGTTACAGCAGTTCTACGTGATCAGCCGGAGTGTCGCATAAAAGTCATGCTCCGCGGCCACAAGAGCGAACCATAACCTAGTTAGCCATTAACCCCGCAGCTCGTGCATCACTTGAAGTTGTATAATTTGCATTCGAATGATTAAGAAATGTAAGAACATCATCATGACTCGCCCTACTATCTGAGCCAAACACATCACGTGCAGGGAGCTAGTTTCCTGTGGTGGAGCATGAGCTCGAATTGTTTGGAGAGAGGGGGAGAGCATCAAACCCGGAAACAGGCGGGGGCAGATGCTCAGATTTGTACGGGGGACTAGAGGGGAGACTGGAAAGAAGTGACCGACTCCAACCTCGTGATGACTGCAAGCACGCAGTTAGATGTGGTACACGAAACAGCACGAGGGAGATCGGTCTAGAATGCCCTAGGAAGCTAGACGGGGAGTGGAGCATACCTGGAGTTCCCGGGAGATTGCGCTTACGCTTCACAGCAAGAGGCTGGCCACTCGATACAGTAGCAGTGGTGGTGGCGGGCGTGGCCGGGGTAGACGTCGGTGGCATCCCAGGAGTGGTGCCATCGGTGCGATTTCCCGACGACACACTCGCCTCGCCAGCCGATGCGCTTGTTAAGTTGGACAATGTCATTTCCTCTACTTCTTGCTGCTGTTGCTGCTGCTTCACGGCGGGTAGGAGGAGCCCAGCGAGACCACAAGAGTCGACGACTGGCGTAGCAGCAGGGGCCGCTAGGGGCGTACCATAGCCGAGAGCAGCTGACAACGCACCTGAGCTGCCCTTGGCGTGACCGCCACCTTCACTGCCATTCTCCCTGGTACTGCTCCACACTAGCGGTCCTCCTCGCAGGCTCGCCGTCGCAACAAACTTGATGAATCTCCCTCCTCCAACCTCCACCTCCGACAATTCCACCTTACTTCCACACCTTCACTCCTTCCCCTGGCCGCAGCAGCAGTCTTCTCACCCTTACCCCTGCCACCTCTTCCTCCTCGTCCTCCTCCTCGTCCCTCACGACCTCGCCTCCCTTATCCCTGCTGCTGTTCCTCTTTCTCCTCCTCGCCACCGTTCCACTCCAACTGCGCCTCCGCCTGCCTCCCAGCCACAGCACCACCGGCCTCCGACTGCTGCTGGCGCCCTCCTCCTCCACCACGACGGCAGCCACTCCTCCACTTCCACTGCCACTGCTCCCCTTCCTCAGCACTCCCCCCTCGCTCCTCCACTCCATCCCCACCCGCACCACCGCTCCACTCTCCTCCGCCATACCGCCTCCTGCACCCGCACCGTCGTGGCCTCACTGCGCCTCATTCTCAACCTACCTCCACCACCCCGCTCCCTCTTCTTCCTCCTCCTCCTCCTCCCAGCAGCAGCAGCGGACGCGTCTGGAGTGTGGAACGCTCCAAAAACACCCGCCAACAATGACGACAAAAGGTTGCGCAAGAAGAGGAGCCCGGTTGCTCTGCCTTTGCACTCGAGGGCACCGCGCCCGAATCCCTTCCCTTCCCTTCGCTATCTCTCTCTCCCCCTCTCTCACCCTTCTCTCTCTCTCTCCCCTCTCCCTCCGTGCCCCTCGCCCTCTCTCTCTCTCTCTCTCTCTCTCTCTCTTTCCTGTGCCTTTGCCTTTGCCTTTCCTTCCCTTCCTTCCCTTCCCTTCGTTCGTTCGTTCGTTCGTTGGCTCTCCCTTCGTCTGGCCTGCCTTTCGTTTCCTTTCCTCCCTTTCCTTCCTTCCTTCCTTCCGTGCCGCATCCACGCCCCTGGCTGGCCCAGCTCTCGCCTCCTTCCCTCGCTCCCCCCCCCGGGCAGCTCTCCCCTCCCGCCCGCTGCCCGCGCGGGCAGATCCAGTGGACTCGGACACTGAGAGACCGCCAGGTGGGCCCCCTTATTCCCCCTCCGGCCCAAGCTCCCCAGTACTGTATGTGTGTAGTACAGTCTCGGTAATGGGACTTATTATTGTTATTGCTGTTGTTCCTCCCCCCCCCCCCCCTCTTATCTTTGGAACTCTGGCTTTAGTAACTCCCCTACCCTCCTTCTATCTATCTAGCATTCTCTTCTCTTCTCTTCCCTTCTGCCCTCTCGGCCACTGCTGCTGCTTCTTCAGCCTCTTTTACAGTACGTAGTGAGTCAAGGTTATTAAACAACAAGGCAGGTAATTAATTAAGCTGCATTACATATACTTTCATTATCCTTCTCTTCCATTTTTGCACTTGGTTGGCAAGGGGGCATCTCGGTGATGAGGATGATGAGAATGTATCAGTGTTGACATAATTTTGGACTCCATAACTTGAGACATCGCTTCTGTCAGTAACTTCTCAGCTTCTACTAGCGTTTTGGTTTGTTTTGTTATGTCATGACGTGTCATGTCCTTATTGTTTGAGGGCCGGTTTAGACAACGGTGAAGAAGTGCGCACCGGTTAAGAAATTTAGGGGAATGGAGCAATATGATTGGCTACAAAACATGTTCTTCATTGGCTAGGGTTTACACTAAGGCCAAGACTTCTCTGGTGGAGAACTTAAATCATGGATGAAAGAATAACATGGATGCCAACATGGCAACACTTTTTGCTAGGGGAGTCCCCGGAGGTCGAGTTTCTTGAACAACTTCAAATCCTCATACAAAAAACTTGGCCTCTTGAGAACTCTGACTTGAGGCATTTTTATTCAATTCTTTTCCTTCCATCTTGTCCATCATACAAGTCGTTGCCTTAAGTAACCTTGTCTTGGGTTGAAATTCTTGACCAACCAGTGCATTTGTTCACCGTAGTCTAAACTAGCCTTGAGCCTCCTTTCTAGCTAGAGATAGGTTATTTAAGTTAGGTCCCCCTATTTTTCTTTATATTATTCTTTCTTCTAGCCACAAGAGGGAGGGAACACGAGAGTCATGGATTCTTGGCTTTTGGTGGATCTATTTCTATTTTTTAAACTTCACAACAACGGGCATCTCAATGATGAGAATAATAAGGATGCCTCAGTGCTAAGATTTTGGACTCAATAACTCAAGATAAGTCAAAGCAACCCTATCAGGTCGGGTATCACATGGGTAAACAGTAAGCCGTAGATGCAAGAACCAGGACCACCAAGCAGTGGCGTCCACCAAGCTCCGGCGGCACAAAAGGGAGCTTCAAGGCATGCATTTGACAATGTAATTCACAACATTATTGTCTCAAGTGGCGAGCTCCTTACAACATTAGCATCAAGGACCTTTCCTTTCTTTGGACAAATTCCCCTATGACAAGCATGGGGATGATGGTGTCACAGCGGGTGGGAAGACCAAGAAGGCTCGTAGCTTCTGCATGGAGGAAGAGGAGCAATGTTGTAGAAACTTCATGCATACCTCCACGGACTCGAGGAGAGGGATCGGTCAAATAAATATTGCATTTTGGAGTATTGTTGCATTATACTACAATCGTCACAAGCCTAAAAGGAGGAGCAGATTGTCCAACAAGGTCATTGGAGACAAAGTGGGATGACATCAAAGTTGTGGTAGCTAGGTTCATTGGTTGCTATTGGACTATCAAAGATGTTGGTAAGAGCAGTACAACAAAATATGATGTTGTCTTGAATATTATGAACCTTTACAAGCAAAAATGTAGGAAAACATTCGTTTTTAAACATCGTTGGTTGTTGCTTAAACTTATCCTCGTTTCGTAGCAATCTTCGTGGCCAAGCGGAAGGTAGGAGGATATGATTTGCATGCTCTTAATGTTTTGCCAATGGATCGTCATGCTACTATTACTCCCACTCGTGCAGTTGTTACCGATTCCTTGTTTGTTGAATTGCGCCCTTGTGGTGCTAAAACTTCCAAGGTGGAGCACCTTAGCATGAAGGTTAAAGAGCATGCTTTGTGTGCTAGTGCAAAAACCACGATAGATTTTGCAACTACCATCATGAAGAAAGCATAACAAAATTGCACAACAAAATGCTTTAATTTGTTTACGTAAGAGAATAGGTTGATTACCTATGACCTTCATTGGTGTGTGTGACAATTGATATGGATTTTCTTTGGTGCAAGGCTTTGGTGTGTCAAATGTCACTTGTAAAAGATTTGTCAAAAATACATGATGGGTATCATACCATAGAAGAAGTGGCAAGAAAATAACCCAAGCAACACACGACCTTGGATGATATCAAGATGACAAAATGTTGACAAGATTGAGTTGTGATTACATCCATCCAAAACGAGTTGACATCAACCCCAATATTTTTTGGGGCGAGCAAGGTATATTGATGCCCCAATAGCTATGCATCATGGGCAATGGCAAGTTTTGGAACCCGGTCCAAGCCTACTTTAGTAGGGGTTTGCTAAACCTTGTACTAGGGACTAGTGGCCTCTACATTTTGGATACGGGGACCGGCCACTAAGCCGGTGTCACCAAACCTGATGTATTCCAAGCTTTATCCAACTGCAATAGTTGGCCTAGTGGGGTTGCTCTTAGGTACCTTCTACATTAATCTCTTTCTTCATGTCACATGTGAAGAAAGGGATGAGAGTCACGGAGGCTTGGCTTCTCATAGATCTCTTTTTTTCTTCCATTTTTATGATGAAAAGGGGCCTCTCAATCTAGAAAATGAATAACAAGGCCTCCATGTCAAGATTTTGGACTTCAGAATTTGGGAACTCGCTTCCAAACTCCTCTCCTTACACAATCCTACCTCTTTAATACAACAACCTCAATACAATGACACAAATTTTGTAAATCAAACTTTATAGTTATAATCTACCTCTAGGATGTAATAGAAGCTAAATACACCAAGCTGCAGGCCATTAGAACTTCTCTTCTATTCAAATCGGAGAATTTTTTAAGGAATTTGGGTTTGAAATTCCCAAAAATCACAATAATACAACTGCAACACTGTTAATACGACATTCTTGAACCCCCCCCCCCAGAAAAAATCATATTATAGAGGTAATAAATGCATATATGACATATCCCACACATATATAAGTACAATAGTCAATATTCACATATGAAATGTGGATTAAATTATTTTTATTTTTATTTTATTTTAAAGCATGGGAACTAAGTTCTCTATCTCAAAACCAATAGACTTATTAGATTCATTGAAGTTGAGTTTTGCATGTAAAGTTGGTTGATATGGCTTTGGGACAAAGAACAAAGTCACCTACACTAAGTATGATATTTAGTGGTACCAATTCTAATTGTCTTGCTCAATACTAATTATAAATTGTGGTGTATTATTACCAATGCTAAATGTTAACCCAACATTATTTGTCATTCCTTGTAATTTTTTTTGGGGGATTACATATTTATAGCGTTCAATTACTGTCACTGATCAAGTGAGCTTTTATCCAAATGTCAATCATTCATGACAGTATTTCATCACAAGTTGTTGACAAGAGCAGATTGGGTTTTGGCCAATGGATGAACTCATCCGTCATCCATGACAATATTTTGTTCACTTATTCATAAGAAGAGCCATCCAAAAAGTTACCATAGTGACATAAAATATCATATGACACTAGGGTGACATTTAGTGTGGTTCTAACCTTAATGCATAGCCCTTGAATTCTTTAGATGTTGATGAGAGACCTTCACTTATTATGAAATTAACAAAATGCTCAACATCATGCTTAATTGTTAGCTACATTTTTTATGACAAACCCATTAAAGTTTACTCTTGCACACGTTTTGAAATTGGAGGCCATGTTGGAAAAGCTCAATGAGATATATGTTGCTCATTTGAAGTGGCAACATCAATGGACTATCAATTCTTCCTTCAAGTCCACATAGATTTCACGAGAGAAATTTGCACATTTGTAAAGACATCTAGAAGAATATTCGATTTTTAATGTGGCAAAATATCAAATGCGTGTTTTCAGGAAATACCTTGTCAATATGAAAAAAATGTCCAATTTGTCATATTATTGAATATGTGACACTTGATAATGCAACAATTATCATGTGCCCCAAACATGTCATGTTAAAGAGGTAGGATTGTTGTGCTTTGTTTGTTGTGTTATGTGTTGCCATGTTCTTAATGCTTGAACCTCTTTTCCAGGGAAAGTTGGACACAATTAAGTAAGGTAAGTTCTCCCCCTTTAATATGACACGTTTGGTCACGCAAGAAATTATCATATTATCTCAATATCGTATTATATGAATGTCGTATCCTGCATAATATGACATTTGGGCCTCAAATGTCATACTATTGAGTTCCTCCAAGAAAATGGCCAATTTCATGTAGCATTTTTTTTATTGTATACACAATGAGATACGTGAGTATGAACAACATTTCTATTTAAGAAATATGCTCACAACATTAGTGGTCACATAATATGGAGCTAAGTTAAAATATAGTCCCATGATGATGTCTTCACCATATATCACACTACGAAAGTAAGAATCAATTATCTTTGATGAATGTTTGTTGATGTTGGAAATTGACATCTTATTCAATTTATACATAATAGAATGTATGTTCATCACATCTACAACTGCAATCTCCAAAGGATGCTCCACTATAAGGTTTGATAGTAATTGGGCATACTCATTGTCTTCAGTAAGCTTGACTATTGGTGTCGGTTGGTCATCCACATCATTCCCCTCCCTGCAAACCACCACACATAATTTGTAGGCAACCACCTTCCAAAGCATGTTGAGTGTGTAAATAATCATAGGTTTCAACTTGTCAATGCATATTGTGTTTACAAAAAAAGAAAGAGTGAGATGGTCCTTATGGATTTAGCACACATGAACTTTTCCTTGCACTAGTGTTTTTTGTTTGGTTGGGTACGATGAGACAAACCAATTTCATCCATATTGTAAACATCTTCCGGTGCCATAACCAATGCAAAGGATGTCGGTGCTTACCAAATTATGCGCAAGTTGTTTTGTGTGCAAGCATGGTCATCAACACCAAAATTGTTGAAATTATAACCAAAATAATAAGCATCCATCACTCAAGACTGCCAACACCTCCGGAACCAAGAAATTGAACAGTGGCATGGGCAAATCCAGCAATTCGAATTGGTAAGAACTTGAAATTTCCAATCCAAAGAGACATCAAATCGAGGTGTGAGGACAAGGTTTGAATCAAGAAGAAAAATCAACAACTACAGAATTATAGTCTACAGATCCAACGAGTGTTAAACTCTTTAAGTTTCACCCAAATCCAAAGACTCAAAATTGCGATGTTTGTTTTGAAACCATGGTTTCTTAAAACAACGAACTTGAGTTGAGTTAAACTAACTCATAGATGAATTCAGTATGTACTCCCCGATCCCAAGACGAATCAAGATGTGGGTCCCACAACACACACACACATTAATTACCTCCATTATATGACAAATTGGGCCTAAAAAATGGTTATATTACGAACGTCATAGTCTTAGTTTTGGCTACATTGACAGTAGAAAGGTTGGTCTACGGGAAATGTGTTGTATAATTGAGGGTTGTATTATCGAGTGTCGTTTTATGGGGGATAGACTGTACCTCCTCCCATAATTCTTTATTCTTCTCTCTTCTAGCTACAGGAACTTGGAACTCGTGTGTCACTGAATCTTGGCTTTTGGTGGACTATTTTTTTCATTTCTCCACGGGCAGGTGGCCACAACCGGAGGAACCGACCGCTACACTAAGTATGACATATAGTGTCCCTTACTTTTGCGGGAAGTATGCGGGAAGTATGCAATGTTGTGTCTTGTTACTATTGATGTAATTTTTTACCAACAAACGTTAGATTAGTTGTTTGGACATCATAAAACATCAACAACTTCACTAGGTAAAAAAAATACATCAATAGTAGAAAGATACAACATTGCATAGTTCCCAATTAGTAAATGACACTAGACATCATTTTTAGTGTAGTTACATGTGAACCAAGTGAGTTTGAGAAGTAATCGGTTACAACCGAAGACTTCAGGGAAATTACCGATCATTTACATGTATTTGAAGAATATAAATGATCAAGGAAAATACTGAGAGATGTGAGCATGCAACTACAATAGTTGGATTTGGAACACTTGGATCTCACCCAATTATGCCTAAAAACCTTCCTTGACATTGGGCAGCAGGGGCGCTCCCAGGAGGGAGCATGACGCATCTGAACATCAATAATCCCAATAATCATAAACATAACAACGCGCCACATTGACAAAACATTACTCAATGTTGTGCGTGCGCGTTGTGGACCCTGCAAATGTAACCATGGGATACCAGGGGCTCGGTCTGAATAGTGAGTCATCCCATGGTTATATTCTCATGGCCCACATGATGGAACCACAACGCTCAGTAAATGTTCCCAAACGCCGGAACTCGGGGAATATTCTCAAACAACAACAAGGCATTATTACTCTACTGCATGCTTGGGTGTTTCTTATTGCCCACCACACTACGTTAATCACTTACACACATTGTTTCTTTATTCTCTTTTGTAGCCACAAGTGAGTCACTGAGCTTCTTGGCACTGGTGGAATATTCTATCATTTCTACCATGCAAGGCACGCACTTGGAAAGCGGGCCAGGGCTTGATGTCTCTTGTCTTTGACTGAAGCCGGGCCACATCCATCTTTATTACCAAGGTAAAGAGGTCTACTAATTAAGTACCTCCTCCTCCATGTGTTTGTGGCTGAAGCTTTTCAATCGAGTCCCTTTTTTGAACTAATTTGGAGTTTCTAATACTAACTTCGGGACGTCAATCAAATCGGCTATGAAAGAGATATTGCTATAATTTCGTTGAATGTGTTTACTGTTGTAAGTGATTTTTGTGGGACCCATTTCCAAACCAAGACATGGATCCTTGGTTTGGAGGCCCCGGGCTAGATCACATGTGTGTTCGGTTGGGGCCTGCCCCTCTTAGGGCTCCTTCACTGCCTGGCCTTTCTGCCTACACCTACGTGGGAACTCTTCCTCATTGGGAACCAATGTGACAATAGTCGGTTATAATTACAAATGTTCAAGTTGACATCGCTTTCATTATTCCCAAGTTAATTGATGGAGCTCCTTCACATGCCAAAGGAGCTTAATGGCTGAAGTGACCAGGTACTGTCACATTGGTTCCCAACGAGAAAGAGTTTTCATACAAGTGTGGGCAGGAAGACCGGGCAGTGAAGGAGGCGTGGGAGGGGCGGGGCGTAGCCGAATGCAGATTTGATCTAGCATGGGGCGTAGCCGAATGCAGATTTGATCTAGCATGGGGCGTAGCCGAATGCAGATTTGATCTAGCATGGGGCGTAGCCGAATGCAGATTTGATCTAGCATGGGGCGGCTTGGAGTGAGTCTCATTGGTACCAACAACAATGCTCAATTCTACATTATTTCGCTAACAACTGAAATTTCTTTCGTCACATGAATACGTTGTTTTCCTCCCATCGACAACTACTCTACTTATGTTGCTTCTTTGTTTCTTGTCATTCGTGTATAGTTATAGGAGCGAGTCTCGACAATGTTGGAATGTTTAACCATGTTTGCTATTTTTTTTTTTTTAAAGAAGTGAATTGCTTTAAACACCCTAAATATACGATTTAGCATGGCAGTGAAATTGATGTGACATGTTAATTGGAGTGGTTTTTATGACTCCTCAAATAACACCAAGCGTCATGTCCCCCACCTTCTCTAATTGCCACCCAGTGATTGCAAGGCAACTAAATGTGGGTTAATGATCAAAGTGTGAGCCAAACTAAATCAAACGTTTACTTTAGTAATGAGCTTCAGTATTAAAGTATTGGACAAGGTGTTCCAACCTCTGAAAATCACAGGTACTCGTCAACACCACAAATCTATGGACCCCACTTATGTACAAAAGGCCAAACCCCCCCCCCCCCCCCCCAAAAACCCAAGCTCATCGGGGTAATTGAATCGGTCACTTTAAGTTAGTGTAAAGTGGACTGGGATGAATGTGATCTACACCGATTAACCCCCAATTAGTGTGGGTTACTAATCAGAGTGCCAAAACATCTTCCTCGGGAGTACGAAAGTTCAATATATTGTTCTGAGTTTATAGAACATGAACGACTATTCTTGGGAAAGTATCACATTCTCATTCTCATTCAATAGTTACACCACTGCGTAACTCTGAATAGTAAAGACACACTACTTGGGAGGATAACGAGTTAGTGGATATATAATCACAAAGTTTAATGGTCGTGGGCATCTAGGCCGTTTGGTCTCCCACGTTCCTCGTCAAGCCCGCCTCCCTCCCTCCTTGGGTTTAGGCATAACCCAAATTCGGGGATACCATTCAACATTATCCACTTGATTCCCATCACATTCCGCATCTTTTGCGGTCACTTTGATGAAGCTCCTCTTGCTCCTCGCATGGGAAGCGAACTCCAATGAAATTATCGATCATAGCTACACCAAATATGATATTTAGTGTTTGATTAGGTTTAGTGTTTTACCACCCTATTATGTTCAACACTAATTTTCAATTCTTTGATAATTAGTGTTAGACAAAAATGCACCGTCGCCGCTTTCCTTGGTGCCACCTCTTTCTTAGAAACAGTCAATCGCCTTCCTTGTTGCCACCTCTTTCCTACTAAACACTAAATTCGTGCATGTAATTTTCACATATTACCATAGATGATATTTAGTGTTTGAGTTTACATTTAATGTTACTTACTTTCATAGGGTTAGTGATATTTAGTGTAGTGTTCGTATTTAGTGTATCTAACACTAAATATCATATTTTGTGTAGCTAGCTAGCTTTCCCTTCCAAGTAGTGAGATTAGAAGCTCGCGCTCAATCGAAGAACGACAACGAGGTTCTTTACTTACGGCGGGAGCGGAGTGAAGTGAAGTGAAGAAGAGGCTCTTTGATCGGCCGCCCGCCCGAGTGGCCCTCGGGAAGTAAAGGAGAAGGGGAAAGTGAGAGAAAGAGCGAAAGAGGGGAAACATTATTGTGTCGTGGCGATGTGGATAAGGGCCCGGCCGTCCGTCGGTCTAGTAGTCTCGCTTGTAAGTCGCCTACGGGACAAAAAAGGGGATTAGGTCTAGAGCCTACGTTAGTAGGTGGGCCATGCAATTTTATTCGGAAAGGATCTTAGGTGTAGGCGGGTGGCCAAATGCGCTTTATTATTGTACAACATGGAACAAATTATTCACTACATAGTGTTGTGTAACTTGAGCGCCGTACGACATGCGGTTTGGTGATTGGGGTGTAGTGGATTTCACAACACCTACCACAAAGGAAGGGGAGTGTAATAGGAAAAAAAAATGGGCTTTGCCCCCACACTTGCCGCTCTCTTCCCAAATTTCTTCTATATATGCTTTGTTATTTCATTTCATTTGGGTCCCACTAGAGTAAATCATGGGGTCCGGTCCCAAATTAGGGGTCAGTTTGACTAAAGGTAAGAACCAATGGGTGTATGGTTCTTCCCTTTTTAATATGACACATTTGGTTGCGTAAGAAAGTGTCGTATTTTGCATAGTGTGACTTTTTGGCCTCAAATGCCGCATTGTTGAGGTTTTTCAAGAAAATGGCCTAATTTAATGCGAAATGAATGTTTGTATACATGATGAAGATACATACGTATGAAAGAATGGTTTTTGATTGAATAATTATGCTCACAATGTCATGTAGTGTGGAGTAAAAACAACATAAAAAATCCCATGATGATGTCTTCACCATGTATCACACTGCGAAAGTAAGAAGATGTTGTCTTTGGTGAATGTTTGTTGATGTTGGAAACTGACATCTTGTTCAATCATCCATTAAAGATTACACGTTCGTCACATCTACAATTGAAAACTTCAAAGGGCTCTCCACTACAAAATTAAATCTAATAGTAACCGGGCATATTCATGGGCTTGAGCGAGCTTGACTATTGGTGTTGGTTGGTCATCCACATCATTCCCCTCCATTGGCTTTTCATTCAACTCCAAACCTGAATGGATTTCTTTACCCCATGCCAAAGCCACCAACTCAACCTTGTTGTATTGTGCATCAACAATTCATTCTCCTACCAATTGCACATATTCTTCAATAGGCATTTCTTCATTTCCAAGATTCAAAGAGGAAAGAGGACTTGCCAATTCATTTGCTACTTCTTTCATTCTTGATTTCTCACATTCATCATCCATGGCAAAATTGGCACTCCAGTCTGCAAGTAAAATCTTGGACATCTCCATTCGTTTCATAGGGTTCGGGGATTCATCTCTCTCCACATTCAAGAGCACTACATAACATCTTGCATTACATTAGGCATTTGTTTTCCTCAAGTCATGACGAGTAGTAGAATAATCAAGCCGAGAGAGAACCCAATCCATAAGCCTCTTCTTATATTGAACTAAATGAAGCAATTATTCCCTAGTCCAAGGCTTGTACCACACTTGTAACATCAGGTGATAAGAAAGCAATAGCAATATTGCTCAACTGCAAGGTTGAAAAATGAGATGATCACCCCTACCAACATGCTTAGGGAATGTGTAGAATAATTGTCCATAGTTGAAAGTACCTTCCGCTCTTGAGATTTGAAATGTACATCAAGGCTCATCATCCAACTCTCAAATACACATGATGTCATCAAAGGCGGTTGGTTTGCAAACCACCACACATAATCTATTGGCAACCATCTTTCTTGGGCATCGAGAATCGTAAATAATCACAAGTTTCAACTTGTCCATGCACGTTGTATTTACAACAAGAGCAAGAGTGAGACGGTCTTTATGAAAATTTGCGGCCACGAAGTTTTCCTTGTGCTAGTGTCTTGTTTGATTGGGTTTGATAAAATAAACGAGTCTCATCCACATTGTAAACATCTTCCGGTGCCATAACCAATGCGGAGAAGGTTAGTGCTTACCAAATTGTGCACAAGTTGTTTGTGTGTAGACATGGTCATCAACATTGAAATTGTTAGAATTATACCCAAAATGAAGAGCATCCACCACTCAAGATTGCCAACACCTCTGGAGCCCAAGAAATTGAAGAGTGGCGTTGACAAATCCAAAATTATAAGTCAGCAAAGACTAAAGTTTCCAATCCAAAGAGATGCGAGATTCAGGTGTGAGGAAAAAATTCGAATCAAGAAGAGAAATCAACAATTCCAGTCAACATATTCAACAATTCCCTAAACCCTTCAACCTTCACCCAAACCCTATGACTCAAAAGTGCAACGTTTGTTATGAAACCAAGATTTTAAACAACGAGCCCCACTATGGGTCCCACTGCATGTGCACATTAATCACCTCTACTATATGATAAATCAAGCCTAAAAAATGTAATATTACGAACGTCATAGTTGTAATATTGAGGTCAATTAAGTGTAGAAAGTTGGGTCAAACGGGAAAATATGTCATATAATCCGGATTAGACTGTACAATGTTTCTAGGCGTTTTCAACCTCTCCATGCTAGGTGTCACAAATTTTTGCAAAGGTGTAGCTAAGTACTTAGACTACTAGGCGGGGTACATTAGCAAACCGCCATACTTACTTGACCCTACACACAACTCTTTGAGTTTCAATGCATTCCCTTTAAGTGCAGATTTGGCAAAAAGGTGAAAACTTTTGAGTGAGGAATGGTACCCATGTATTCTACCATAGTACCTTTACAACTTTGGTTATTTATAGGCAAACAGTTATTATAATGTCTGTTTTAGATTAGGCCATCCCAGATTTAAAGGGGGGAAATCATTTCTCCATATTAATTTTTTTATATCTTAAAATTTGAACATCCCCAAATGTTGGTTTTACTACAAATAGTTTCATTAGTGTCGAAGTGGTAAAAGGTACTATGGTGGACCTGAGTACAGCAATGTTGGCACTGACTGAAACAATCCCGTTGAAAGTTTTAATGTTTTGGACACTTGAACTTGGACTAAGGGCCACTTTCACACACGAGCCAAGAGCCGTGACCATGAGATTGTGAGAGTCCGAAAGATAGGTGTCCAAAGGCCGTCCCAAGACACTTTTGAAATCATGTAGTGTGGTCATGGATCCTCAAGTGTAGTGTGAAGCCATATGTGACCGGGCCTTCAACTAAATGCTACTTACTTCAACGAATTTCTATTCACGCATGGTCTCCACATAGGATAAAATAGAATAAACCAACGGTCGCGAGCGTTCGGAATGCCATGGTCACCCGGTTTTGTGTTAAGCCTCCCTCTAAGAGCTAATGTTTTGAAAATAGTCCAAGTGACCATGAAACATGATCCGTTCGATGTCATGTAAGAATCCATGTAGACTTTACATCCATCTTGCATTCACTTATACACTCCGTTGGTCCCTCAAGCGTAGTGTGCCGCGAACTTGGACCGCCTCTACCTCTTCCACCAATGAGAGTGCTTGAAGTGTAATGGTCACGGTCACGGGCTCTCAGCCTCGTGTGCGAAGTGGCCCTAATGAGGAGTATCACAAATCTACTTTGGCATCCATATGTTCGATTGGGGTGAGAAACTCTTGCTGGTCCACCGGCCCTCCGGTAAAGAACACAAGCCATCCATGGGCTAGCTTACAACTTAGACAATCTCAACATGACAAATTTGGCAACAACAACAATAACCAGTTTTTTAAAACACCCATGTTGTGCTGCATTCCAAAAACTGCATATCTTGAAACACATGGCCCTTGGCCCTTCCGAGCAGTGTTCAAGATTGAAGCCCTCATATGAGTTTCATTTTGAAGGGCTCTAAAATTTGAGCCCTTCGGTTGAAGGGCTAGTTCAAATTCAAGACGTCAATTCAGTAATATAGAAATAAAATATAAAAAACTCATATTAAACTTATGCATGATTTATATGGTGCATGCTTCCAATACAATGTGAAGAATTAAGAATCAACCATCTAACTCCACCTCTTCTAGTGATAATGCCCTACGCTTGTTGGTTCTTGTGCCAATTTTCCAAGATTCAAAAATACTATCCCAATCCATGAATTCAACTCCTAACCCATTTAGACTAACCCTCATTAAAGCATCTAGTGTGTCAAGGTTGAGTCTAGTTCTCCTTTCACTCTTAACCCAATTTTGCTTTGAAAAACCACGCTCACAAACAGCAGTGCTAGTTGGGATCACAAGTATGGCTTGCCATAGCGACATCATAGTTGGCCAATTAATCATGAACTCCCGGTCATTGCCACAAAAAACCCAAGCTTCTTGCATACTTCGGCGTTCACAAACGGAACATAACATCTCCACGAATTCTAGCAATTCCGCATTGCATTGATTAACAAGGTCATCGCTCCAACGGAAATGTGTCACCAACCGGTTCAACCATTGTTCCGTTAATGTCCCTCTGTCCAATTCATCTACGGGATAGTGCTTCGGGCTAAAAAGCCGGGCCGCATTGAAAATGGACAGGTCAGGAAATCGATCATTGAGTGAATCGATGATCTTCTACACATAC
The DNA here is from genome assembly GCA_950295325.1 of Polytrichum commune. Classification (NCBI taxonomy): domain Eukaryota; kingdom Viridiplantae; phylum Streptophyta; class Polytrichopsida; order Polytrichales; family Polytrichaceae; genus Polytrichum; species Polytrichum commune. Next base: position 39,290,017 of record OX485803.1, on the reverse strand, counting down.
TGCCTCCCCAACATGATACATGCCTCCAATGAGCCTCCTACGTCACACTCGGGCATGGAATCATAATGCAAGATATGCATTTTTTCACACCCAAAACTATCAACATACAATATCTGCCCATTGGGTACCACCTCGCGGAGAAACTTTCCTAGGTGTTTGGTTGTCAGGCCAAAACTTACACCCAGATAGTGTCTACGAAACAAGCTGATTGTTACATCAATCGTAGAAGCTATGCTAGTGATATCTACAAGATCAAACTGAAACTTGTGATTGACCTTATTCAACTCTGATAATATATCAGCTAGCATGTGAATGAAAAATTGGAACTGAAGAGAAGTTAGATCCTTGTACCATGTGGGTTCTTCAACCTCCCAAATTTCTAAAATTGCAGGCATACAAAATACCAATCTCTCCATGACCAAGCCACGGGATAACCATCTCACCCAAATCAGCACTGATTTCACATTGATTGAATCACATCACACTACAACACTGACTCAATGCTTACCAAAGAAAGGGTTGGATTCCAATCTTTTGCAAGACCTAAAAAGTTGAATTCCAAGTCAGATCGATGTTGAATGAATCATTTGCTAGGTGTTGAGGTTGTCACTGTAGCGACCTCCTCGTCACTGTAGCGCTACAGTGTTGACGGGTGTAAAAATTTTGAGGACGTCAAGTGAAGTTTTCATTTTGAGTTTGGGGTTGCATTTTGAAGGGCTGTTTTGAGAGAGGTATATTTTGAAGGGCCAAATCGCGTTTGAAGGGCATTGAAGACTTCAATCTTGAACACTGCTTCCGAGGTCCACTTCCAGGTGCATGTAAGTCTGCGCCAAAATTATGAATACAAGTTTGCCGAGAATAACACATAGGAAATGATATACAATTGGTGATCTGGTGACCTCATGTATTCGGGGACGACTTGGTATGTCCAAACCCTAACCCCACTCCATTGCGACCCAAGAAAATTCAGACCATGTCCTTGGCAAAAGAGAGAGAGGGAGAGAGAGAGAGAGAGAGGGAGAGAGAGAGAGAGAGAGAGAGAGAGAGAGAGAGTATCAATGAGCCCTTTTTGTTTTTGTTTTTTGGGTGTGTGGCAATAGACCGACTTAACAACCACCATGATGCTAAGCTCCATGAATCCACGTGCCATGATCGCTGTCTTGTGTTGAGAAGAGAAATCTTCTGATTCTCACCAGTGTTGTGTTGTGCGGGTGTTTATTTATTCCATTTTTTTATAAATTAAAATGATTTATTTTTCCAAGTACAAGTGGGGGCGGGGCGTTGAAAGAGGGACTTGGGACTGGATACCTTGCTTGGCACAGTATTAAATGCATTTTGTAAAATGGTCAAGGATATAGAAAGTGATGCCATGGAATTCTGCAATGGTTTATGTGCAAATATCAAGTGGGTATCACGACTAATGGTGTTGATGAAGGATGTGATACGGTATCTATGTAAGCTCGCCCATGATCGTAGGATGAAGGGGCTCCGGTGAAAACAAGCCCTTTACATGGTCCAACTACACTAAATATGATGTTTAGTGTAGTTCACCAATTCTAATTCGTCTTTGCTCAATACTAATTGTAAACTGTGGTATATTGTTATCAACACTAAACGTTAACCCAACATTGTTTGTCATTCCTTGTGAATTTGGGGGGGGGGATTGTAGATTTATAGTTTTGTAAATATTGTCACCTACTAAGTAATTCTTCATCCAAATTTCAATCATTCATGACGATATTTCATTACACGTCGCTGAAAAGAGAAGGTGGGGTTTTGGCCAATGGATGGACTCTCATCCAACATCCATGACGGTATAATTGTCCACTTATTCACATGAAGTGTCATCCAAAAAAACTACCATAATGACATAAAATACCCTATGACACTAAATATCATATTTAGTGCAGATCTCACTAGACTTATTCCGGGGTCCTTTATGTCATTTATGGGGTTGTATTTTTCTTCTTCAAAATAACAACTTGTAGGTTATAGACCTCACTGAATGTGTCACCAATTATTCAGAGTTACACATTCCTATAACTCTTTACGATCGATGCGATTATTTATGAAATAAATATGTTCATGTTCTATAATGTCCAAACAACTAATTCGACCTTTTTTGTCGGTTAAACAATGAGATGCACGGTAAACAATTATGGCGTTGCATAATTTCAAATAGCAAGAGCTATCATATTTATTGTAACTTCTTGTTGTCACCTCCTCCATGGTCGAGTTTATGGAGACACCGCACATCTTTTAGCCATGTGATATCAATCGGGTCTGGTATTTAAAACACGCATACATATCCTAACTGACAGACCGATCGAAAGAAAAGAAAAGAAAAATTACGCCCGTATCTTAAATACCGGCGTGAACATGGATTCATGCACAACATCAATTGATTCTTACAAACTCGAGGTTTGTGGCGTACGTGTGAATTGGATGAAGGGGCATGTTCCCAACATGTTGAAGACCATTCTCATCCCAACTGGAATCCCTCCGAATAAACGCAAGATCTCTAATGTCATTTTCAAAGTCGAATCATCTAAAAATGAACCGTTTCGTTTCTCGGATTTAAACAATCAAATGACACATTTTCACCTTCACAATAATGGAAGATTTCACCATGAATCCCATATCCATTTGGTTCTTATCATCAGAGACACAAACACACACACACACACCACATGAGCAATCAACTCATAAAGCTACTCGTGTAAGTAAGGTAGCCAGTGTGGAGTTAGGCATGCATCCTCAAAATCACACCCCCACTCACCTGCTTTACATGATCAGCTGATGCGTATTATTTAGACCACCTTGGTCATGTGGCGACTTGTCAGCCAGAGACTATCCCGTTCTGTAAGACCGCAAATAATGCATCAGCTTCAAGGCCCGGGCATGGATGGACGGACAAACAGACGGACGGACGGATGGATGTCCGTCCAACCAGCCCATCGCTCGTGGTCAACCCAGGCCTAGTTTATTATACTCACAACACACACACACGCGCGCGCACACATACATCCTTCTATATACTATAATATACTATTTATTACGAAGAAGCGGAAAAAGTCACTTCGTTGGCAGTGTGGATAGATAGCATTTGGTTCAGGCTGTTAGTTTTTACCACTCCACCGAGTACACCTAGCTCCTCACAGGACAGTAGTCGTACCTAGCTATATATCCTAACCCCCCTCTTTCACTCTTCCTCCCTCTCCCTCTCCCTCTCTCTCTCTTTCAGGTGCCCCATCAAGCCTCAACAATGTTGACAAAAGCTAAGTGTTTCACACACACACACACATGTGCAATCGTTGGAATGCCTGGCCAGCCTTCATGCCCCTTTTAAATTCCCACAAGGGAGGCGCAGACCGGATAGAAAGGAAGGGAAGGAAGCCCACCCACCTGCTAGCTGCCAGAGAATGAGTCAATTTCACTCCCACCGTAAAACACTACATACATACATACATACATACATACATATATACATAGGGTGTGAGGTAGGACCAAATAAGTGTACGAGCATACATCGCACCCAACGAAAGGTCCGGGCACACCACGTGACACGTCATGTGCCACGTAGGATTTGGTGGTGGTAGCTTAGGTGTGGACGAGTTGTATGTTGGTTTGTTGTTTTCTAGCTTTACGCTAAGGGCCACTTCAAGCACTCTCGTTGGTGGAAAAGGTGGAGCCGGTTCGAGGTCGCTTCACACTATGCTTGAGGGATCAATGGAGTATGTGAGTGTGAGATGGATGTAAAGTCTACATGGGTTCGGACATGGCATCGAATGGATCATGTTTCATGGTCATTGGGACTATTTTGGAAAACCACCTCTTGGAGGTAGGCCTAATAGAGAACCACTGGGAGACCATGGCACTCCGAATGCTCACAACCGTTGGTTTATTCTATTTTATCATGTGTGAGGACCCACGTGAATAGAAATTCATTGAAATAGCATTTGGTTGAGGGTTTGGTCACATATGACTTCACACTACACTTGAGGATCCGTGACCACACTACATGGTTTTGGAGGTGTGTTGGGATGGCCTTTGGACAATATTTTTGGGGCTCTCTCACAATTTCATGGTCACAGCTTGTAGCAAAAAATTTGTTTGTTCAATAAAAATCTTTTGTCTTGGAGATTTTCATGAACTACCCCACGACTTAACGAAGCATAAGGATCGTTGATGTTGCCCTGACCTTCACCTCAACCAACTCTACCAACTCTAGCTAGGTTGGGACAATAACGTTTTCGAACAAGAATATTAGTTATATTGATTTATATACATATGTGTGGAGGATTGTTTTCCTACTTTCAACCATAAAATAACAATAAAGTAGATAATAAAAGAAAAATCGTGATAATATTAATAGGTTTGTGTCATAAATTAGACATGGTGTAGTGTAAAACCGTCACAATTAGGTAATCCATAAAATAATATTGAAAGGAAACTTTTCTCTTTCAGCTATAAAAAGATTACAAGCTTGTGTCAAAATTAAAAGGTATATGTCATAAATAAAACTTGGGTGCAGTGTGAAAACCATCATAACTAGGCAATTCATATAAAAAATTTAGTTATATGATTTATGGGTGCATTTATAAAATTATTTCAAGATTTTAGTCTATAGTGAAAAGAATTAATCAAATTAATGGAGCAAAATATTTGTGATTTTCATAATGACATTGAAGTGTATATGATATTATACATAATTTGGATAGTTGCATATGGCAAAAATTTACGGCACATGTGTAGAAATCTATGTATGCCAAGGGAATGGTGGGTCTTTCCAAGACCATTGCACGGATGTATTGCAATCTATATAATGATGTTTATGGCATAAATGAAGAAGGGAGGGATATAATATGGATTCGTGGTTTTTCAATGAAGTATTCTACCTTCTTGGAGTTGAACTTTTACAACCATGCATTCAACATCAATGTACAAGATATAAATAAGCACTTCTCATCACAAAATTGTAGCTATGGTATTACATAAGTTAGCAAAAGGTCTTATAGTGATAATGTGGAGTTATGTGAATCTTTGCATGCAGGGGTTTATTGTGTACAAACATACATTATTGATATGTAATGCCTTAGCTGACAAAGACAAGTTATTAAAAAAATTATATTAGCATACCTTCATGTGCTAGGCTATTCAATGTTATAGTAGGCTTCCAAAATGTCATTGGTCTACCAAATATGTGTGGGGCTTTAGACGGTACACATTGTCAATTACATTGTAAATTACCACAATGCTTTATCTCAAGTGAGTTTGGTGTAGACATGATATTTACAGTGCTTTACAACAAGATATTTGTGACGGTAAAAATATCATTTGGAATGTATGTGTGAAAGCTCCAAGAGGGTTTCATGATGCGGCACACTTGAGGCAATCCTCATTCTTAAAAAGAATGACCGGGGGAAGAAATATTGCAAGAACACGTTGTCACAAATGGAATACAACATGTTTTGCCGTATGTAGTAGGTGATTATACTTATATTTTTTTGATGTAGATGCATAAACCTTACACTACAAGAATGACATGCTGATAAAAATACATATGACGACGTGTATCATGAGAATAATAAGAAGGAGGAGCGAGAACTAAGGATACATTTAAATTATTGAAAAATGTGTGGTCTATTGTGAAGAATATGATTGTGGGGGTCCACTATGCACCTCTTATAATGATTGCTTGTTGTGTTTTGTTGTATTATAAACAATATAAAAGTTGTTAAAGGTGAAGAATTGGAAGATGCAACCTTGGATGACATAAATTTCAATCAACCTAAACAACCAATATATGAGCAAGCTACGGAAGGAAAATTTCAAATGGACTTCATAGCATTTTTATGTACAAAAAGATTAAAAACTTATGCAAGTTTTATATACTTTATACTTATCAACTTTAGAGTTGGTTGCAAAATTTATGAAAGAAATGGTGATGTTATTGGTTATTAGTTTGTATTTTTAGCATACCATTGTATTGTGTTATTTTCCTTCTAGAGTTATTAAATATTAAATATGTACATCATTTATATTTTTCCTCATATACTTATGAACCTCTATCATCTCTAGCTAAATGCAATTGGGTATCAACATAATGGATATGCAAGTATTCTCTCACCTTGACATACTCATTAATAATCAAAATATGATTGGTATTACAATTTTGACACCTACATGTAGATTCTTTGCAGACCATTATTGATGTTCATTCTTCATACCATGCATTCATCTCTATACTTGTTCAACATCAGTGTACACATAAGGTGAAGCCCTTAGACACACCTAAATCATGATATCATATTATAATATAATTGATCATGTTGTTAATATTACAATAACAATATAATTATTGTAATATACAATTACAATAATTATATATTACATATATAATTATTATTACACACTAGATATTGTGTAGAGTGGGAATGGTATTTTATGTTACCGTGGTGACTTTTTAGTGACATTTTCTATGAATAACTTTACAAAAATTGTTGTTGCAAATTCCTTTTAGTTCATCCAAATGCCATATATTGAAACAAAGTTTGGCATATTTTGCATCTTAACATTAATGTAATGTGATATTGTCATGAATGATCGATTTTTTTCTTCTGAAAATCACTTAGAAAGTGACAATAATTGCAACATTGTGAATCTACCATTCTTCAAATTATTATTATTATTATTATTATACAGAGAATGAAAAACAATGTAAGGTCTACATTTAGTGTTAATGACACTACATGTGCGCTTTTAAATTACTATATTCAGTAGTTGGGCACTACTAAAATGTTCCCAAAGAGTGGCCCACGCTATATACATTCAGTCACTGCCCACCCCCTTCAACATGTGTCAAGTTGCTATAACATAATTCAAGGTCTTGAAAGTGAATTCCGATGTCAAATCAACTCAACTCCACTTAAAAAGCAACCTACATACTACCTACTATTTCAAAACTTACGTGAGATGAATGAGAGATACAGAGAGAAGAGACGATGACCTTAGTGAGTTCAACGTGATTGAAATGCCCGTTCGATCCACCCTTGGTAATATGTTCACTGGACATAATATCAATGGTGCAAGATTACTAATCCCTCTCGGGGTGGACACTATAAGTAACCAGGGTGACCAAAGTGACCATGGGGACTGAGCGACTGGATGATCTTTGTAGTAGTGGGGTTAGTGTGGTTGTGGTGTTGTAGGGGGTATATGATCATTTTCTTCGCGAGGTGGCCATCAAGTCATAAAACTTCTTAGTGGTTCATTATAGCATCACATGTTTAGTGATATGGGTTTGATCCCATATGGCCTTGTACGAGCATTGTATTGTGATGTGAGTGACTTGGCATTTGCTGTGTGAGTTACTTGGAAGGGAAGTTGTATCCTATAGCCACTAGCCCCTACCATAAGTTGTCACATTTCCTTAGCTAGTGTTGACATTTATGAGAGATACACTTGCATGTGACAATTCCCTCTTCCTCTCATAGGGTGGCCACACCGGGTTGTTGTCTGGCCTAGCCAGCCAACCCACCTTGTCCGGTGGGCCCCAGAAAGTTCAGCAGCGAGCCAAGCTGCTAGGGGCTAGGCTAGACCTGGGCCCGGGTTGGTTGGCTACAGGCCCTCTCCCCTGTAGCCATCCAGCAGGGGGAGCTACCCGCCCTTGTCATCCGTGTAGGGATGAGAAGACCCCGACAACTAGCTCCAACGCTGACTAGGCGGGTTTTATTTTTAATTACTATTTTGGTGCCGGGCAAGGACATCAAACCCTGCCGACGATTTCTCCAAGCCAACCCGGATGACTGGGTGCCACAACGGGACAGGTGGACCAACAACTCCCCAAGCCCCAACCACCAAATGGCTGGGCGTGGCCAAGGTATCACTCCCCCCGGTGGTAGGTGTTTGCCCTCTCGCCCTTGCTGGTGCTGCTTCTACTACTATTACCGGATGGGATGAATTTTTAGGAGGTGTTGTCAGGATTGTGCAGACAAACTCACTTCTTTCACCTCAAATGGAGCCTAGTAAGTTAATCTCCCCCTTCCCTCCGCGCGGCCTATGCGTAGGTGGGGATCCTTTACCAGTTCCGAGTTTCGCCAACACTTGGATGATAAAGGCCCCGACTCATCAGCAGAGATCATGCACTCTAGGGCCAGTAGTACTATACTACTGAGGTACTCCCTAGCTAGCATGCTCTCAGCGCTCGTAGCTTACTTAATTAGTAGCTAATGCGTCTCGAACTCAGTGGCCGAGGGTTCTAACTTCTAAGTACCCGCGTGCATCAACATACACTCATCCATTTAGGATTAGGCAGGCAGGCAGGCAGGCAGGTGAAAACGCGGAGCATTATTTGATCACCTTGGAAATGGGTACTTTTTAGACGAATTTGACGCTTGGAACGGCATCGGGGAGACTCAAAATTAGTGTAACGGGATTTCAGTTGGAATGAATCGGCCTTCAACATGTACATGGGTTTGTTGCTTTTTGAATTAGAGCTCACTGTCACCATACGAGTCCCACTCCGCACACGATCCCTTTGCCATTGGAACTTTTTTTTGGAAATGTGTCACTGTGATAGATTTCCAAAAGTTATAATGATAAAGATTGTGTTGCGTGGGATTTGTAGGGTTGTAGTAGTGGTCCCTTCTTCATCCACGACTGACGATGAGTTTACACATACGTCACAAATCCCAAGCCCTCCTTCCTAAGCATGTTGATACTACTTTCCATTTTACGTGGAAACAAACCACCATTCTCCGTCGGAGACTCAAATTAGTATGTTGGAATCTAGTTGGAATGAATCGGCCTTCAACATACGCATGGGTTTTATTTATTTATTTATTTATAGCTCACTATGACCATACGAGTCCCATGCAACACGTGATCCCTTTGTCATTAGATTTTTTTGGAAACGTGTCGTTGTGATAGATTTCCCAAAGTTATGGTGACAAAGATTGTGTCGTGTGGGATTTGCAGGGTTGTAGTAATGGTCCCTTCTTCTTCCATGACTGATGATGAATTTACACATACGCTGCAAATCCCAAGCCCTCCTTCCGAAGCGGGTTGATACTACTTTTCATTTTACGTGGAAACAAACCACCAATCTCCGTTGGAGACTCAAATCAGCATATCAAAATCCAGTTGGAATGAATCAACCTTCAACATGTACATGGTTTTATTTATTTAATTAATTATATTTCAAAAACTAGAGCTCACTATCAACATATGACTCCCACACAAGACACGATCCTTTTGTCATTGGAAATTTTTGGAAACATTACCACTGTGATAGATTTCCAAAAGTTCTAGTGACAAAGAATGTGTTGCGTGGGACTCATATGGTTGTAGTAGTGGCCCCTTCTTCGTCCACGACCAATGAGGAATTTACATAAGATAGATGCTATGTCTAAGATGACCCTAAACTACATGGTGATAGTGGAGAGGCACCCATTTCCCAATGGAGTGGTTGGCGGTTTGATTCCCATTGTGAAATCTTCTCTCTGCTTGACGGAAAAAAACTAGCTAGGTATGTAGGAAGTCAAGAGCCCACCCACCACGAGGTAGGCAGTAAACCCCACCTTGCATCAAGAGAATTCTTGAGCAGGGTAGGACCAGCGGACTCAAATTCACGTCATATTGTCCGATGTTGTAAGTTCATTATTTATTTACTTATTTAAATGCCACAAATGCCAAGCCCTCCTTCTCGACCCGGTTGGTACCACTTTCCTTTTTCTTTTTACATGGAAACAACCAACCATTCTCCAAGCACACCACATCCAAAGGAAAAAAAGTATGAGGAATCCATCCCTTATTAAGACACCCGCTAGCAGAGCTGAGCTTGAGCTGAGACCTTATTAAGACACCCACCCCACCCCCAAATATATATATATATATATATGTAGCCTCAAATGCCTTCACCTAGCCTCCTTTTTGTATGCCCGTCATTGAGGGACGGGATTTAATTTGAAGAGGCCGAAAGATGGAATGAAGATTCCTCAGAGTACATGTTGACAAAACAGAATTAATTCCACAGCCGCTGGCAGGAGGAATAGGAATTAATACCCTCCCATTCTGCCCAAACTTTTGTATGTGTGTGTACTACTCTGATGTGTATGTGCAATTAGGTTGCCTAGCTCTCTCTTTACCCATGCAAATAGTCTTGGGTCAAAAAAGGCACATGACTTTGATTATTCACCTCGTACAACCACCATGATATACAATAAAGATAAACCATCACTACATCTTGTTATTGTGCTCGTAAACACTCAAAACCACGTAGAATATACTCATATATGAGCATAGTTGGGGGCAACATGATGGCACATATTAAACTTACTTGCCCCACTCCGATGTCTGGGTGGTTTGGGACACTATTTTGAATATTTACGGTTCTTGAATATTCACGATTTACCGTTACCGGGTCCTTTTTTCATGTTCTATTCACTAGATGCCCACGATGAAATTTGAGGTGCACCAACAAGTCTACGATGAAGCATCATCAAAAATATAGATTACGAAATCAAACCTCCCCTCCCCGATTGACAAATGTGCATGTTTGTTTGAGTCCTTAACTATAATCATGGGCCCTCCCAATCGTGTTCACTATTGGGACGTGGAATAGTTAATAAAACCTTGAAGATGCAGTTCAAACTCTTTCAAACAACATGTCTTCTCATGGTGTTTTTTCTTTGATCCGCCATGGGCTAAATCACATATGTGTTCGGGTGGGCCCCGCCCCTCCCACTGCCTGATCTTCCTGCATGCACCTGCGTGGGAACTCTTCCTTGTTGGGAACCCATGCGACAATACCCGGTCACTTAAGCCATTAAGCTCCTTTGGGCATGTGATCAACTCCATCAATGAACGTGGGAATAATAAAAGTGATGTCAACTCGATTATTTGTAGTTTTGACCGGGTATATATTGTCACATTGGCTCCCAATGAGGCAGAGTCCCCATGCAAGTGCCGGTAGGAAGACCGGACAGTGAAGACAACGTGAGAGGGGCGGGGTCTAGCCGAACACATATGTGATTCAGCCCGAGGCCTTTGATCCTCACTGAAAACCACACACCAATCAAACATAAGTGTCCGATTAAGAAAAGTAACCAAACAATCCCCACGTACACACCTTGGACCGTGGACAAAGATGTAGTTTCTATAATGTACTATACATTGAGTTACTTTTCTTCTTCTTCTTCTTCTTCTCCTCCTCCTCCTTCCTTCTTCTTCAAAGAGTTTGAAAAACGGTCCCACGTCACTTGAGGAAAGTGAGAAGGTGTACTGGCCGGGAGGCACTCACGGGTTTGAATTGCCATGAGTGCTAAATAATTGGCATGTGCTCAGAACGAGGAGTACAACCATGGTGGCATCTCCTAATACAATGAAGGGCCTTTTAATACTACAGAATATAAGTTTGTGTGGGATTTAACAAGTGGACCAGGGACAGCAGCAGCACTGACTCAGTGTAAGTAAAGTTATTATTAGTGGGCCAGGCACGCGGGCGGGCGGGCGGGCAGGCAGGCGGGCCTAACTTAAATTTTTCTCCGCCAAATCCATCAGCCTGCCTACGACTAGTATCATTACTATTCTAAGCATAAGGTATATTATTGTATTATGATACTACATAATTGTATACGTGTGTCACAGCAGTCCGGCCAGGGGTGGGGCCTCAACAGTGGGAGATTCAATGTCCAGAAACTTAAAATTGTCGTGGGCGTTAAAAGGTGTCATACGAAAGGGGTTTGAACTTCTTCCTTGATGTTCTTGATTAAACAGCATCAAAGATCATTGTGGACCCTTATCTAGAACGATCTCATTGTTCCTATGTTTTAGTCCAATTGGAGTAAACATAGAAGTGAATCAAATAGAAAGAGTACAAGATGGTATGAATGACCTATACTCATATATACTTACCATGTCTGTTTTTTTGGTATTTACATCTCCTTTTTGATGGAGTGTGCTAAATATAGATTCAATATCATAGACCAAATAAACCCAGGTTGTGTCAATACTTGCTAGGGGTTCATACAACTCGTCGTCATGTGTCCCATATAGAAACAACCCATTGTTTTAAAGGCTAAGTAAGTTACATACAGTAGATATGTGCAATTAGGTTGCTCCATGCTAATTTATCAACATTCCACATTACTTTAAATATTACTCTCCACAAACACAAAACACATGGACTTTTTTCCTCCTCCTTCTGTGGTTCTTCTACGGATGAATAAAGTTAGCTACAAGTTCTTGTAATCTGAATTCGACCCACGTTAATCTGCATGGGTAAAAGAGGCAGCCTGCTTGCAAAGGCAATCTTAACTGCACATGATACATCATACCAGTGTAGCTAGTTTCCTTGTTTTAAGAGTTTTGGAAAACGGACCGATCTATTCGCATGTATGGATCCCTTTGAGCCCCGTTAAGTGGTGGTGGTGGTGGTGGTGGTGACGATGCAGCAGCAGCAGCAATATTGGTCCCCAAACTACGTCTACCATTTGCACCAATGATCAGCTCGAAAAGCAGATTAATTAGTCATACTATTATGGTTGCCGCAGCTCATTTGCATCCTGCTGTAAGTTTGTCAACAGTCTCTCTCTCTCTCTCTCTCTCTCTAAGTTAGAGGTGCCTGGGGGATCGTGCAGGCACGCATTTCATCGCGAAAAATTTCTCAAGAAGATTGTTGGGCACAGTGACCCATGACATACTCATGCGATTAGAGATCATGCAGCTCCCAGCTAGCTTGCTTTTCCTTGGAATCCACAACTGGGTCCTGACAACGCAAATCATGAGTCGGGCTTATATGCTGTTATCACCGTAATCACCCACCTAATCACCCCAATCGTCGTAAAAACACTTTCCCACAGCAGTAACTCCTCCGACGTGGGTGCTCTCGGGGCCCGTGTCCGGGGAGATCTTTGGGCATGATCGGTCGAGATTGTAGCTAGCTACTGTAGTGCTGTTTCCAAGTCCAACCGGTTAACTTACATGTCGACAGCATCTTTTGGTTTTCCTTTGGTTGTTTTTGAATGGGGGTATGTTCTCTAGATTCCTCTTAACTGAGCAGCAATCTTCCTGAAGTCTCAAACTTCAACCGCTTCATCTGTGACTGGCAGTTCGTTTCTCCCCATTGTTCTCCCCGCTCACAACCCCCCTTTTGCATGAATTACTAGGGCATGAGTGTCATGTGATTGGGTGGGTTTGTGAATTAGAGTCTCCTTATCACCCTCCTAATCAGTGTAACTTCCAACTGGCCCTCTTGAGACCCCTGCTTCTTCTTGTTGCAGTTATGAGAGTGGAGGCGCTCAAAACCGGTCACGTAAGAGATTCTGCACTAGATATGGAGAAGTATAAGGTGGTGCAATTTGTTCCCCGTGTAAGAAGATGAAAATTAGGAGGGTTGTAATTTTTTTTTGGTGATTTTTTATTTTTGTTTTGATTGAAATTATTGTGGAATTTTGAAGCCAAAAGTTGGCTTGAACGTATTACTAATGTCTGGAGTCTACCATAACCACTCATTCCTCCTCACCTTAACACTCAAAACCAAGACATGTGTCACGACACTATTGGTTCCGGCCTAATCAAAATTCCGGTTTCTTATAGGTTGCCAATGGTGTCTTGATTAAGAATAGGTGCCTCTACTATATTAGGCACAAGTTGTCATGTGATTGGTGGGTTAGTAGGTTGATTTTTTAATCATCCTACCAATTAATAATCTAATTGCCAATCGGCTAGGGCTAGACGCCCGCTATTTCTCAGCCGGGCCTCACTACCGTTTCCAAGGTGAAGGGGGTCTAGTGAAAATCTTACCCTCATTTGTTTGTGGTTAACTCATCTCAAGTGGGTCCCCTACACTAATTTAAAGCTCATGATCCTTTCTTCAGGATCAAGTTTGCTTTAGAAAAAGGAATCTATATGTTATACTATAGTGGAATGTGTTTTCACCTTTGATATTAGTGGTTGGGGCCTACCCCAAAGAGGTGGGGGTCTAGCCATAAGCACCCTTGATTTATTTAAATTTTGTAGTAATACAAACTGGTTGTGGGACCCGGCTTATTGCATAAGTTATGATTAGGCACAAGCTAAGTGTCCCCTGATTAGTTCGGCAGGTGGATGGGTGGGTTAATCTCAAAGAGAGAGAATTATTGTGTACGAGCATACCTATCATTCATCCAACATAAAAGCTTGATCCCCTACAAGGTTTGTTGTCATTTCATCTCAAACGGTCTCAAGTACACCAAGGGTATATTTACACTAAAGGCATTAGGCCGTAGCTCTTAAATGACCATGGTACCCCCTTTTGGATGAAAGCATAGAGAAGTCCATGGACTATAGCCGAAAGCCTTTTGGAGGTCACAAGCCAAACCCAAACTCCCGCCGCACATTTCGCCATGCCCTTCCCTCACCAATTGTCCCAAGAAACTCCCCCTCCAATCCCGGCCAACATTATCCATACTTATCGTGTGAGATTCCACGTAAATTCCAACCACTACCAACGTCATGGGATGTAGTCCCAAACTGCCCATATGTAAACCTAAAGCGAGGGTCCACGACACTCTCAACCAACGAGAATCCGAAAATTCGTTTAAACCATGACCCAATAACTTCTGTATGAACACACCTTAATCGAGGATCTTTGAAGTTGAGTTTGGTGTCAAATCAACTCTCAAAACCTCAAGACTCCAAACTATTTTAGGGCTTTCTTTAACGGTGGATGAATGAGAGGTACGCTCACATACAATCGTTCCCTCCCTCCCTCCCTCCCTCCCTCCTCAATCTCTTTTCCGGAGGACCGCAATAGAACCAATGTTCAAGATTGAAGCCCTCATATGAGTTTCATTTTGAAGGGCTCTCAAATTTCAGCCCTTCAGTTGAAGCGCTCGTTCAAAACCAATACATCAATCTAAAAATACATAAATGAAATACAAAACTCATATCCAACTTGTGCACGAATTATATGGTACATGTTTCTAGTACAGTGTGAAGAATGAAGAATCAACCATCTAACTCCACTTCTTGTCGTGACAATGCCCTACGCTTGTTGGTTCTCGTGGTGGGCAGATTCTATCGAGAACTTCAAATGACGTCCTCATCTTCGATTTGGGGTCGCGTTTCGAAAGGTTGATTTGAGAGAGGTATATTTTGAAGGGCCACGTCGTTTTTTGAAGGGCATTGAAGACTTCAATCTTGAACACTGAACTGAAGGGAAGGGAAGGGAAGGGAAGGGAAGGGCACGGAACGACATGGCATCGGAGGGAGTAACTTTAGCGATATGCCTTTGTCAGTCCAAGGTCCAGGCCAACGCATCAAAAGTGGCCACTCCTGCAAGGCAAGGCAAGGCAAGGGGCAAGGGTGGATCCAGCAGGGTAGGGTGCGCTGGGAGTGGTAATTTGGTTCATAAGCTATAAGGAGTTGCATATATACGTCCATGTGCAATTCTCGGGGCCTGTCCTTGGAGGGGACAGCCCTGGCATCCATCCATGACACCAACCTGGTGAGATGTATTTCTGTAAGGTAGTGGATCTCTGCTCTGCTGCCGAGAAGCAAGCAAGCAAGCAAGCAGCAGCAGGAGCAGCAGCAGCAGAAGAAGCAGGAGGAGGAGTACTACTACTACTACTACACGACCACGGTGGTTTATGGTGTTATAGTAGTGGCACTGCCATGCCTAGCTGGAGTTACGTAACGGTCAAAACTTTCCACCGTTACCGAACGTGTTTTTTTACCAAGTGAAGATGTTTGTTACTGCTCTACAATGTGTGAACAATCAAGTCGGCTGTTGTCGGTGAAAAATGAGGTCATTCTACCATTACCGAACGTGTTTTTTTACCAAGTGAAGATGTTTGTTACTGCTCTACAATGTGTGAACAATTAAGTCGGCTGTTGTCGGTGACAAATGAGGTCTTTCTACCATTACCGAACGTGTTTTTTTACCAAGTGAAGATGTTTGTTACTGCTCTACAATGTGTGAACAATTAAGTCGGCTGTTGTTGGTGAAAAATGAGGTCTTTCTACCATTACCGAACGTGTTTTTTTAACCAAGTGAAGATGTTTGTTACTGCTCTACAATGTGCGAACAATCAAGTCGGCTTTTGTCGGTGGAAAATGAGGTCTTTCTACCGTTACCGAGCGTGTTTTTACCAAGTGAAGATGTTTGTTACTTCTCTACAATCACTAGTAGAAAACATAGTAAAAAAGAACTGCAGTTGTTTTCCCATTGCGGTTCTTTTGACCACCTTGATCTGCAGTCACCAAACGACTGCACATTTGTTTTTTTGGTTTTATGACTGCAATTTTGAAATTATGGGGGCATGTAATACACCGTTGGAAAGGTATTTTCAAGACCTATCTAACGCTATATTATAAGCCCCCAAATTTTCAAAATTACAGTCATAAAACCAAAAAAACAAATCCGCAGTTGTTTGGTGACTGCAGATCAGGGTGGTCAAAAGAACCGCAATGGGAAAACGATTGCGGTTCTTTTTTACCATGTTTTCTACTAGTGAATGCGCAAACGATCAAGTCGGCTTTTGTCGGTGAAAAATGAGATCTATAACCAAACGGTTATAGCGTTGCGTGGTTTCAAGACGTAAGTGACACTGAATACCATAAAAGATTGTCGTAGGAGTGCGTTGTTTATGGTGTTTGGTGTCACGTACGTTGTATGTGAAGGGCCTGACCTAGATGCCTCGAGGTTTTCAGAAGTGTCACGTCCGTTATTTGTCAATATGGTATTATTTGTATACATGTGACTTTTAGAAGTGAGATTTTATTTACATTATGACATTTTAGCGTCGTGCATTGGGATACTCAACTGGCATTGAAGTATATTTGGATGAACCGGTTATCCAAGAATATTAAGGGTTGTGCATTTGTGGGGACATAAACTTCAAATGACAGCAACCAAAAACAACAACCACAACTTCGAGTGTTTTTATTCCATGTTCTCCAATTCCATCATAATCGTGAAGTTTTGCGGTCTAGTGTATGTGAAATTGGCGGTTGGAATCGTCCGAAACTCATGCTTAAATCCAAACATACTTATATCCTAGTTACTCTAGATGATAGTTTTAAGGTTTAGTATGCAAGGGGGAGATACTAATGAGCATACTGATAGCAAGTGTCATGAGGTGACACCAATCGTGAAGTTGTTGATCATTAGTGGAACCCAACATACATCTCAAAATAAGGTAAGTGACACTATTATGCATGTGACACTAAATACCATAAATGGTGTAATAGTAACCTAGTAGTATCGCATAACTTAACTGATCCATGCAACCCATTGACCAACCATGCTTTGTTTTGTGTGTTTTTTTGTGTTATGTTATGATGGGAGAGAAGGAATAATCATAAACTAGCCTACCTCTCATTCGTTCAACACAAAAGTCATGAAATAGCATGCAATATGGAGATTGTTTTTAAAATATAATAATCATTTTCATTAGCTTTACAAACTCCAAATTAGTTTTCTCAAGGTCATTTGAAGTGAATCGGCAACAACCCTATACATGAGTCAAGTTTTATGTTGGATGGATGAGAGTTACACTTGTATGCAGTAATTTCCTCTCCCTATGTGGTGATGTGCAACTCAACTCAACTAGCTCCTTTGCCCAATTTATGCATGAGGTGGCCGATCCAAAATAGTAGTTAGAAATCACTACATTGTTTGATTTGTTTAGTTTCACTTGCTATTTGGACTTACACAATGCTATATCTTCTTACTACGTGATTCAATATTAACCCTTAAATGCCTGGGAGATCAAAAAGTGGTTGATTTTTGGTCAAAGGGCCAAATCATCAATTTTCAAACCTTTGTTGCAGGTATTCCTTTCACACGATGTTTCAGTTAGCTTATGGTGCATCTTTTGATCGTTTAGATTGAGCAAAAGACCTAATTTGTAGAGTCTACACCATTGAGAGTACACCCTAACCTTGATAATATCACACTTGTTAATAGAACACCTTGATATTGTCACCTAAAAGTTTGAAACCGATTTCCATAGTGTAAAACTCCCTCGTTATTATCACTATCACCCTTGATAATGTCACATTTTTTTTCCAAAATTTGTAGGGTAAGTGTGATAATAACAAGTAACATGGATGAAAAAAGGCCGGATGGACAACAAATTCTATGGATGACAAATTCTACAGATGGAGTCGGAGTTGCATTGGCCATGGCAAAGATCCCATTCATATTGAAGAAATATGATCCAGAAGACATCTTCAATTTTGATGAGACATGTTTGTATTATAGAGCCTCTCCTTATAAGACTTTGAATATTGGGAAGGCGAAAGGAAATAAGAAAAAGAAGGACCGTGTGACATTGGGGCTTTGCACTAATATCTCAGGGAAGGAGCGATTGAAGCTTGTTTTCATTCACAAAGCAGCGCGTCCCAGATGTTTTCCTCGGAATTTTGATCCAAATAGGACAGTACACTATTATTCTAACAATTCAGCCTGGATGAATGGTGATGTTTTTACACATTGGGTGAAGAGTGAGAACCGAAGAATGGCATTGAAAGACAAAAATATTTGCATTATTATGGATAATGCAGGAAGCCATGATATTCATGGTGAGGTCAAGAAAGTTATAGATGGGTTTAATGCTTTTGTACTCTCCCATATCACTATCTTGTTCCTTCCACCAAATGTGACTTAAGTTGTTCAGCCTTTGAATCAAGGAGTGATTGCAACATTCAAAATGTGCTATAAGCGCAAGCTTGTTGCCTGGACTTTGCAACAAATTGATAACAACTCAAATGAAGATTTGGGGAAATTGAATGTTGATGTATTTCAAGCTATGCTATGGTGTGTGGCGGCATAGCATGAATTAGATGATCAAACCATTAGAAATTGTTGGAGAAAGTCCGCCATATTGCCTGCAGAGTGGAATGCAGATATAAACAATCTTAATGAACGTATGAAGTCCAAAATGGAGGAAGCAACTTTGGAATTGGGTAGACTCATCGCCGCATTAAATTTGGGTTTGGATGTTGAAGGCAAGCCTGTAGAAAAGCTTTGTCCTTTGGAGTACATAAACATGGAAGGTGAAGATGATTTTGAGGTGGAATTTTCTACTGAGGAGCTTGTGCAATTAGTGCAAGATGGCGAACAAGTTCTTGATTCCATGGAAGTGGACCCATTGATTGTTGATAGCAGTGATGATGAGTCTAAAGTAGTGAAGCTAAGCGATGCACAAAATACATGCTAAAGATGTTTTGAATTTTATGGCTAGCCAAGGTTCTCAAATTTTCAGCACTTATGAGTTGTTAGAAATGGAAAAAATCCATGACAAACTCATTAGAATTGGTGTTGCACATTTAACATCAACAAAACAATGTGACATTAGAAGCTTCTTTGTCTCTAGTGAGAGGTCTTTACCTGATCTCAATGACACATTATGATGTGCTCTTGTTGTTATTCACAATTTTGAATTAGATTTTACATTCAAAAACATTGAAGTCTCGTATTTGTTATTTTTTAAAAAAATTGTAATTATATTTTGATTTTCTACATTTTTTTGATAATATCACATTATGCACAAAATGTGACATTATCAAGTATGTCACACCTTGTTTATATCACACTTTTTGGTGAAACGGAGGGTGTGACATTATCAAGGTTAGGGTGTATTGAATTTTGAATGCCTTGTGAGCCCAAAAGGGTGCCCACATTTAGTCTTAGACCCTTGAAACGTTAGTTGATGCACTTTGAAGTAGCATGTTACTTCACAAAAATATAAAAAGAGTGAAATGTTAGTCTTAGAAGTACCATGTTGTAAGAGGCTAGGATGTGAGGTGTTATTGTGTTTTTACCTTCGGAAGGATTTGAGTGAATGAGGATAGGTAAGGAGAACTTGGATTGAGTAGTTAGTGAGTAGGCTAGTACAAATGGATGGAGACAACCAAAGTGACTCAAGAGGCAAGTGCATTCGAATTGGGATGAATGGAGGATCACATGGAGCGCACAAGTGGACCACCTCATCATGGCCACTTAATGGGGAAGGCCCAAGGAAGAATGCAAGGTGGAGGATAAGCAAATTCTCAAAGCACCAATCAAATCACGAGTTAAGCATCGTGGTTTGAATTAAGTGGTGAGCGACGATTTGGGAAAGTAAGGGGAGAAAGTTATGGCGGCGGAAAGCGAAGGAGGCTAAGTTTGGGTTGAAGCATCCCAAGTTTGGTAAAGTGTGGTAGGTAGAAAGCCAAGGCTAGTTAAATGTTCGAATTAGGATCCTTGTTGATCATTTGAGGGAGGAAGACTTAGAAGATAGGATTGGCGCCTACTAAGTAGGAGGAAATCTCAAGGGCTTATCGTGAGCCTTGAGGGTGCTCACCCCCTCAAGCTTACTATATAATCCCTCATTCTTCCCTCACTCATCCTCTCTTTCCTTTGTGCTCCAAGGCACCCCACGAGTTATAAGTGTGGGTGTGGGAAGCCATATTGGAGCACATGTGTGTGCTTAGTTTTTAGTTTGAGAGCCAAGGCTTGTTAGCCTTGAAGAGGGCTTGACCTCTTGGTAGAATTAGTGTTGACGTGAAGGATTTTAAAGTTAATTCATGATTCCAATTTGTGGTACTTTAAGTTCATGTTTTGAATACACGTGGTTGCAAATTTCATGTTTAAGAGTTGAGCACTTGATGTTGTGATGAGTGCAAAAATATACTTGTGTGGATTAGTTAGTCTTAGTGAAGTTAGGAAATTCTCTCTCCCCCTCTCCTCTCTAGGATTTTAGGATTTTAGGATTAGAGAAGAATTGTGTGATTAGAAAGGGGTTGTTAGTAGAATTAGGGAAATTAGGTAGGAAGATTAGTTAAGGGCTTGAATAATTAGTGAGGTAGTTGGGGATTACAACTACAAAGTTGTGGGTTCATGAAGGAGCTGGGTTTATGAAGGAGCTGGGTTTGTTTAGTTAGAAGCTAAGGAGCTGGGTTCATGAAGGAGCTGGGTTTATGAAGGAGCTGGGTTTGTTTAGTTAGAAGCTAAGAAGCTGGGTTCATGAAGGAGCTGGGTTTATGAAGGAGCTGGGTTTGTTTAGTTAGAAAGTAAAGAGCTGGGTTTATGAAGGACTTGGGTTTGTTTAGTTAGAAGCTAAGGAGCTGGGTTCATGAAGGAGCTGGGTTTATGAAGGAGTTGGGTTTGTTTAGTTAGAAGCTAAGAAGCTGGGT
Source organism: Polytrichum commune (assembly GCA_950295325.1). Taxonomy (NCBI): domain Eukaryota; kingdom Viridiplantae; phylum Streptophyta; class Polytrichopsida; order Polytrichales; family Polytrichaceae; genus Polytrichum; species Polytrichum commune. The sequence continues at coordinate 39,268,852 of OX485803.1, read as the reverse complement.
TTATGAAGGAGCTGGGTTTATGAATGAGCTAGGTTTATGTAATTAGAAAGTAAAGAGATGGGTTCATGAAGGAGCTTAGTAGATAGCCTACCTAATTAGCTCATAGACAAGTAGTTAGTTACATTATGCTAGTTAGTGTTATGTGTGGCTTTCACAAGTAAATGTATTTGAGATTGACTATAGAGAATAGTGTTTTTTTTTAACACTTGCATCCTCTCTTTAAAAATAAACCACGTGCACAACTTAATGGAGAATGTGGAGCACTCTCGCGATGGCAAGACAAAGGAAGCAAAGACCAAAGTTAAATCCAAGACCACTTGAAGGGTGAACCTTGCACTATGGACTCATCCAAGTCCAAATCCAATACCGCGGAGGAATGTGAGCCCAAACCCACTACTCGGACTACGGACGCTTAAGGGTGGGGGTTTGGCCTCACATGCCTAGAGTACAAACCAATCTTTTAATCATGTCCCTCTTGTAACTTTTTTCCTTTGCAACTTCTAACCAACTAATGAATACATACTATCCCTACCACAAATGAAAACTTGGATGAAATCATCTGCTTATGATATATGTTTATTTTTAATTTTGTTTTTTTACATTTAAAAATGATAACTAATCTAAATATGGTCCAATCATGTTGAGATTGTGGTTATATCTTCAATATACAATTTCCTACTTATATAGAGTTTTTTCTTAAAAAATGCACTCCTTCAAGTAAACTAAAATTCCTCATAAACAATATTTTGACTATTTGAAATTAGGCCCGGACATATAGGGATTAAATGGAAATGTTTAAATAAGTTGATTGGAGATTGTAGGAACAAATATGACTTTACTTGGTATCATCTTATATTCTATGTAAAAAGTTATAGCACCAAGTAACTATGGATTGTGAATGACTCCAAATACTATTAATGGTGTATGCTAATAAGGGTGAGTGTACATAAAGGTTAACGGCTCTTAAACATACACTTTTCTCTCTACACCCACTTCTCATAAGCATAACTAGCGCGAGATAATCAACAAATCCAATTTGTGCTTGTGGGCATTTTTCTTATATTTTTGGAATTTGTATTAACGTCTTATATATATAATCTAAGTGAAGACCTCTTCCTCATGAAATAGGTCATATACCCCCCCCCCCCATTTCATGTTGTTTGTCAAATCTAGAATGGGCAACATATTTTGAACACGTGGTCCAATCTTTTTGAACATATATTTGTTTGCCATCCAGTCTTAGATCCCCACCGACCCATAAACCACTCATTATATAGGTGTCCATTGAAGATGAATAACTGAGTGAGGCCTACTTACTTTAGGGTCCAAGACCAAAGAAACTCCGAAATGAGTAAAATCATCTTACCGGTTGAGAGTAAATTATTGGACCCAAGGGGTTTATGGTAGGGTTTAAGTTCAAAGTACGAGACAATGACATGGTGCAAATGTGGCATCCGCCATGTTTGCACTTGTAAGTTCTCCCAACTCAAGAGAATACTCTATCCAATTTGAGAAACCAAACTTTGAGCTTGGGGTCCAATCTTTAGTCCAAAAGTAAAATCCATTTAAAAGGTGTTTTGAACCCTTGAGTTTCGTGGACCACATGTGCTTAGAATAGCACTTATGTGTGCATGTTAAGGTGTTGGATGGTGTGTAAGAGAATACTCTACCACATTCGAACAAGCATATTTGTGTTTAAAACATGCTATGAAACACCTATTATATATATGAAAGTAATCTAAAAGTGGTTACAAAATAAAGCTATGCTTCTTCTTATTTTGGAAGTGGTTTTAAAATGGGCGTGTTTTTTCTTTCATTGGCAGCAACAAGTTCTATGAATAAAATTGGACATTTCTTTGAGATTATGCAACTATACTTAAAATAACACAACCACTTCTTATATACACAAAATTGTAATATGACATTTTTATGTGCATTAAAATTCAATAAAAACCAAAAGTTGTATTGTTTATGGTAAATAACATGGGCATACTTATGGTCTAACTTACCCTTCAAAGGACTATAATGTGACCTACAATATACACCATCACGTATTAAAAGAATATGGAACCTTATACTCAAGAAATTATTATTGCATCAATCTTGCCACATACCCAAAATTCACAAGTTTTTAAAATATAAATAAACGTTTCGACAAAACAAGATTTCACATGGGAAATTGTTGGAGAAACGGTTATTATCAAATATGTGGAAGCCTATTTTTGAAAACAAAGTAATATGGCGATCTGGAAGCCCGCAAACACACCAACACACCACTACAAACGGAGCACGAAGGAGAATTCTAAAGGGAAACAAAATAATGTCAACAACTCAAAACACAAACGCAAAGGAGTGTAGAGAAGATAGGTTGGAACAACAACCCCTCATCAAACAGCATGAGACCATCCTCGCACAATATCAATACGATAACAAATCTAACTACCGCGCCCTCAATGCACACTCAAGGCGGAGAGACAACTTAGCTCACACTAGTAGAAAATTATGCCAAAAAAGAACTGTAGCCGAAATCAGATGTGGTTCTTTTGACCAGCCTGCATATTTGTTTTTTTGGTCCAACGACTGCAATTTTAGAAATTTGGGGACATGTAATATACCTTTGGAAAGGTCAATAAAAATACCTAAAGGCATATCACATGCCCCCAAATTCCTAAAATTGCAATCGCAAAATGAAAATGAAAATGAAAAATGTAAAGTCATTTAGCGATTGCGGATCAAGACGGTCAACGGAACGGTTTTGTTGGGCATAGTTTTCTACTATAGTAACTCTACATCTTGGCAACTACATCACACTTCAGCACCAAGGCAGATACAAAGTTGTCCTTCACCAACACCTTCGAAGAGTTGCAACAACACCAAAGAAGGCTCAACAGAAGCTCCTACAAATTGAATGTAGCAACAACCACACTCATGTACAAACTATGCCACTGTCCTCAAACCCTACACTAACCTCACCCACAAAGCTCCTCCCCTATTGAACCTCCACAAATTATCCACCCATGTGACCACCCACAAAGCTTCTTTCTTACTAGCCCCCCACAAAGCTTCCTCCTTACTGACTCCTACCAATATAGTCCCCCACAAGCATACCCAAAAAATCCTTCAACCATATACTCCAAAAAAACTCTCATCTCTCCCCACCAACAACAAATGCATATGCATTTCTCGCACATCACACCACAAGTAGCCTTGTCCTTGGACTATGCACATATCCACAAACAATTGGAAAAACCACCATAAAATGGCGCCTCCAAAATCCCAACCAACCCAATATGCTTTCACAAAAATGTACTCAATGCTTAGTCGGCAACTCCTAAACATCTAGACAGGCTCACCAACGATTGCAAGCTCCTCCCATAATGCATCCAACACACACCAACACTTGCATAAACATACACACACAAGCATCTAAGAACAACCACAAAACAAGATTCCACTTCCCATCACCCCAACAGACACACCCAAACACCTATCAAAGATATGCAAGAAAAGAAAACCTTACTTGGCCCCCGTAAGAAACCCCTCACAACCACTTGCACTACTACCCATCCATCGTACACCCTCAATACTTACACATCGGATCTACCACCAAGCCACACTCAACCACAACCTTCTCCACCAAATACTCATGCCAGCCAATCCACAAAACCACCACCTACAAAGCCCTACATTAACAGTTGCCTCCAACAGAGCAGGTTGGACAACTACCTCTTGCCACAACTCAGCCACCCACTAGCCCCCACTCCGTGGCATGTGCAATCCAAAAACATCCACCAAGCATGTCATACTATCAAATATAGCACATTGTCTACTCCATACCCACTTAGAAATGGCTCAAGACTGGTACTTTGAGCTAGCCTACACACCTTAAAGACCACACATCGTATGACATGTTGTTGAGCTATCTCATTGTTGCACTCCATCACCACACCTCACCGCAATGCATGTTCCAAATCCTACCACAAAAGGATCACACACAACATATTCCTACTTGCCTTCAAATAAGCACAAAGTCAACCTACATAGCCCCACTCCCCACCCATCATGCAAACAAGACAACAAACCTGCAAATGGCAGAGCCATATCTCACTCACAATGCACCCCACTCACAACCACGATCACTCCAGAAACAACCCAATCCCATTACAAACCTCCACCAAAACACACTAATTTCGACCCACACAATCCGAGAACCTTAGCTCCACCACCATGTAGACAATCTGCTAGGACAAATCCCTCCACTACCACATGCTCGAAAACATCTCCACCCATTAGAATGGAAACTCTAGGAAGGATTGCCACTTCGACACCTCCAACACCCAACACACTAAATAGTATGGCCATGCACAAACAACCTCACCTTGCACCCACACAACCAGAAGACATGTTGTCTATGGTTCTTCAACAAACTATAGGACAGACCCCTAGACCACTCATCCAATATACAATCCACACTCGCAGCAATGTCTACCAATAAGAGATCCATGAGCCATAGTCACAAATACTATGAGAAGATAGCAACATGCAAGTCTTTCAAGACACTAGATGTAGCACCAAGCACACCCAACCCCAACTCCAAACTACAGAAATGCACTTGAGCCCATGGCCACAACGACCTTGGTAGGAATGAAGACATAACACAATCCCGAGACCAAAGCCAAAATCTAGCAATGACACAACACCGTCAACCCACTCATGTATTCAACACGGAATTGGAGATGGAGCTTAAAGATGTACATCCAGAGCATGGCGGCAACTCATTGTAGTTGTCTCACATGCACACAAAACTTCTACACATGACCTACGACCCCTCATAAAATCATCAATCATGCCAAATCTACCCCTCCCCCCATTCCACATCAAGGCCCATGACATGATGTTCTAACTAGTACCCACAATGCGAAGCAACAAAAGGTGGATTCTTACACTCGTTCCACTCCATCCAACCCAAACAAGGACGTGGATGACAAACGGAGGCTATCCCATGCATTGACATAGTGTCCCACATGTGGCTTGGATTTCTCATCAATGAAGAGATCGAGAGACATAGAGGTACACCAATCATGAATGACACTTGCTCAAACATCAAATTCCACAAAGTGGGCACACCCTCAAGCGAAATTATCAAATTTTGAATGTTAAGAGTCCCCCAAAAGCTCTTCCCCAACGAGAGGTTGGACGTTAGTCCAAGCCACCATTTTCACTTCATCCAAATCCCAAGTCAAGAGATGGTCAATGAAGAAACCAAGCTATTCGAAGGCTTCTCATTACCATCCACTTTGACGCTGGATTCAACAAAATTTCTAGAGGAAAAGCAAGAGTATTATGCATCAAGAGGCTCAAGCACTTGAACATCAACACCGGTTCAAAATCAACATGGTGACCAAATCTTGGGCATGTTTCATCAAAATTCATCTCTAATCACCACACATGGATGGAATCACACTTCTTCAAGGAAAACGAGCATTTGTTATGGAGATGGAGGGCAGTGAGAAGGTGATTGGCAAGGTGGAGAAAGACTTCGAGCTCAACCCAACACACGAAACCTTTGACTTCGCATCAAAGGTGACATAGTTCAAGACAACCATGCCAACACCATCTTCCAAGCCATAGTAAAAATAAGCTACTCCCGTCCACAAAATATGTGCACATTCTACCATATCTCCCAAATAAACTCCAAACACCCAAAATACAACAATACAACTTTTTATACTTTTTATACTCCTACCGTCCTACTTCTAGCTGGAGACATATCCCCTAACCTACGCCCCATAAATATGCATGCCTCCTTTTGACAAACACAAAAACAATATTTCATTAAAAAACTCAACCACCCTTAAACATGAATAAACCCACCTATCTGACACATTTCTCCCACTTACCAACATGCCACGCACAACCCCACCACAACAATAAAAATCTCCACATCTCATCCGACATCTACAAATTCTAAACAACAACCACCCAACACATATCATCTACACACTAATTATTTCAATCAACCCCTTGCCAAAGCAATGTAACCAAACCCTCTAACACAGGTTCCCACCCACAACAAGAACAATAGAACATCACCTGACCCTTTTCACATGCCTAACATGGACACTTGAGTAAAAGCCTTCAAGACCTCCACAATTCACAATCTCCCTGGCAAGATCGTTTTTCTCTAAGAAACAAAAATCCCCGAAGATATATCTACCAAATACATCAATATACAATTTCCATCCTATAAAATATTTTATAATAACACACTATATACAACTACATGTCTTCGAAGACCATACATACAATATGTCCCCATAAGAAGAGGAATAATTACCATAATACATAAAACAATCGCCTTTACATGAAACATCACCAAACTACACTAAATATGATATTTAGTGTCACCAATTCTATTTGTCTTGCTCAATACTAATTGTAAACCATGGTATGGTGTCACCAACACTAAATGTTGATCCAACATTATTTGTCATTCCTTGTAAATGTTTTGGGGGATTCTAGATTTATAGTATTGCAATTACTGTCACTTAACCAAGTGGATTTTTACCCAAATTTCAATTATTGATGACAATATTTCATCACAAGTAGTTGACAGGAGAAGGCGGGGTTTTGGCCAATGGATGAGCTCATCCATCATCAATGACAATATTTGTTCACTTATTTATAAGAAGTGTTATCCGGAAAGTTACCATAGTGACATAAAATACCATTTGACACTAAATATCATATTTAGTGTAGCTACACCCCTAGAACTAACCCCATGCCTACAAATCCTACAAATCAAAACAAAACCCCTCGCCCCATTTACAACAATCACCAATTACATGCCCATAGCACTTAGCAAGAATCATATACTAACTCTTCACCAACACCCTAGCATCCCTACTAACCACCTTTAGTGAACAACACAACATTCTACATCACAACCAAGAAGGCTTCCGCCCCATTATAAACATTGTTAGACAAATCCAAGCCATTATGACTACATTGGAAGATGCCAAATTCACAAACAAAGACTATACATCACTTACATAGACCTCAAAAATGCTTTTGGATTAGTTAAACACCCATGACTATTGACTATCATGGAAGACCTAGGATACTCACAAGATGTAATAGAACTGGTATGTAACATATATTCCGAATCAACCACCTCCTTCCCCCCATAAAAATCACGACCACACCCCCCATAAAAATTAGGAGAGGCATTATCCAAGGAGACATCCTCAACAGGTACCCCTTCATCATTTTCCTTGAACCCCTCCTTAAATGGCTCGAAAAAACCCAAAGGGGTATACATTCAAACATCACCAAATACCATGACCACATCCACCTATGCTGACGACCTAGCCATACTAATAGACAACATCATATTCATACAATTCCGGCATAGTACAATTAGACAATACTTGGATTGGGCTCACATGGACCTAGGCATCTCTAAATGTGGGGTCACGGGTTGTCCTAACAAATCCAAACTCCAACCTGTGGCATTCACCACATCAACTACATGAACCAACAACTCCCTATCTTATCCCAAAACAAACCCTACACCTAACTAGGGATACAACTAGTCCCACCACTCAAATGGGCAATCCAAAAGCAACCATAATAGAAGGAAAAAAAACAATAAACAAAGTGCCTCACTATTACTATGCCAACATCAATACAAAAATTAAAATCCTCGACACCACAATCCGCCCGGCAAAGAATATGCACTGCCCCCTTTTCAATTCCCAATATTTGAAAATGGACAAACTACTCGTCAGGTTCACCAAACTAATTTGCAAACGATCACTTGGCACTCCAAAAATCTTCACACAACTACCTAAGACAACGTTTGGCATCGAAACCTACTCTCTCCTACTAAGAGACCAAATCTTTGGCTCCTTGAGACATGCCTTCAACACACAATGGTCCAGCCACGGTTGCGCCCACATTACCGAAATCGACCACATCCCCAAAGTCATCAAGTGGGCCAAAATCACGCAACAAACCAACCCCAACAACACCACCACTAATGTCATTACACACAATGACTGGACAAACAACAAAATCAACCTTCTTCATCAACCAAACATGACCCCCATCCTAACACCCCCCCCCCCTAAACAAACATACACACCTTCCTCTAGAATTTCCCCAATTCCCTCCTACACATCAACACAATATATCCCAATCCACCCTCCCACACAACACCACCACGAAACATTAGAACCCTGAAAGCATGGCACAATGCCCAACCATCACTCCAAACCATCATAACCCCCCCCCCCCCACCTACTCTTCTCCCACCACAAACCAACAGCCATCATCCACTAAGCTTCCTCCCACCCAATTTGACTACACAAATGGTTCATTCACATCCCCGAATAATGAAAAAATATGGTTTGGGAGTATACAACGGTCCGCTCCAAATTCACATAGCAGCTAAACTCCTAGGATATTCAAATATCCTCTAGGTCGAACTCTATGCATTATTTTTGGCAATAGAACACACTAGATCTCTAAACATGGACACATTTATATTCAGGTACAACCTCAACAACATATATCTTATGCTAAACTATACGTCGCTCAATCATTGAAACCATTAAATCATCCAAACATGATATCACAATCTATAAAGTTGGAGCCCATACAAATATAGTAGGTAATAACCATGCCAACAAACTAGCTAGAAAAAGGGCACAAAAACCAAAGATACCAGTCACCCTCTCTCCTAATAGGACACCAAACACCATTTTGGCCCACAATACCGCCTACATCCATTGAACATGATGGCTCTATATGCCACCTCAAGCCATACATACACAAGGAACACAAGAATCCACTGACCTCCCTAGCAACAAACACCATCCCATATGCTAACAATTGGCTCTCAAACAAAGGTCTCCATCCAACCAGGTCTAACATCTTTTGGGACACCAAATGGATTTTCGGTGCACAAATATCACAAACACTAAAATTCTAATATGGCCAATACATGGGCAACTATAGGCAAAAACACATACTCAAATATGACATTTCCCCATTATGCAGCCTCCACAACCTTCAAGAAAATGATAGATGCTAACATTTACTATCATGTTGCACAACTGACATATAAATAACCTCTGTACCCACTGCGACAACAAAGCAACCCATGCACTGGCTAACACTCTGAAGGCACACCCTCATACACAATGTTTTACATTAATAAATACCGGTATCCATAATGACCAATCACCAAATAACATTGTCTCGTCATGGCTAATACCATGCACATGCTACCTACCAAAATGTAACTACCCAACTTGCCTACATTCAGACATCCTATGCCCAATAGGCTTCCCACTATACGCTAAATCCCCATTAACACCCAACCCCAACACCAAATTCCAAATCTTGGAATTCATATATTATAACGATAGATTCCTTGAGGCTGCTACCGCCTACAAGCCGGATAAATAGGCAATTCTACAACCCCTCTCACCCAACAAGGGTGGATCGATCCCCCCCCCCCCCCCCCCCCAATCATAATTCCAATGAGCATGAGAGGCTCCATGCACACACCAACCATCAAACATCTAATATAACTTAAAGCCCCCCAATATAAAATCAACAAGTTGATGGAGAACATATCACAAATAACCATCCAATACCTCACACACATCATGCTCAACAAAAGAAATTGGAAAAGAAACAAGCTCCGGTTCTACTAGATTAAAACATATTAGCATAATAGATATAGAATTAACAACATGGTTCACCTATTACCAATAGGCATTAAGTCACTCTCACTTCTCAAATCCATACGGATATGGGTTGGGAGTAGGTGAACAGACATCGCATGTCAATGTAATAAACCGACGTTATGTTTATTTATGATTGATATTCAACAACTCAAGTTTAATTCAAATTCAATAGAAATTAAAAAAAAGCATGTTCCACTTTTCTAGTGAAAAAAATAGACGAGCTTCAAAAAAGAGGTTGTATAATAAAGTTCACCAACCGTTAAAAATCATGTGTATGTGATCAATAATATGATATTTATGGTATTTAGTGTCACCAGTCCAATAGTGTTAGTTATTTTATATTGGAGCCTATGTGGAGGTACACAAATTGTTTATGTATTTTCTAACTAGTGTCATGATACAAATAAAACTACTTTTATTAATAAAGGATGGATTTCTAATTCCGATTGGACCCGGTGCTATTGGTGGAATTCCAAACAAGAACAGTATGTTGTGGTTATGACTATTATTGATGTTTGTATAAATGTAATTATAATAAACACGTTATGTAGAAAGGAAAGAAATACATCTTTAATTTTGCCACTGGCGTGAATTATGGTGTTGTTTCATTTTCAAGGTAGTCTAAGTCTATATGTATTTTCAAAACATGCATTACGAGAATTGGAGGGGTCTCAATGACTACTGCCTCCTTTTGAAGGTTGAACATGCGAGGACAATCCAACCAACACCTATCTCCCCCAAGGACAAATCCCTAAGTTCCCACATGGTTATTGAAGTATGTAGTTTATCTTGATACTCCCTCTACAATAAGGTGGATCAAAGATGGTAGGGTGCACTAAAAATCAAGTGTTGGGAAGGTCACCCATCCAAGTACTACTCCAACCTTATACAACTTATCCTTGGGATTCCCAAGGGATTCAATTTAGGTATGGGGTTCAACCCCACCCTTATGTTATGTATAAATTGTATAAATAGATTCAATGTATACCGTATCACGATATACCTCAAATTGGATATTCAACTACAATTCTTTAATAGTTCAAATAATATTTGTAATGCTATAGATGCACAAGGAGCGGTTTTGCAGATGTAGTGGATCAACTCCAAGTTGGCACCAACTAGTTTCTCCCTACTTATATTAAACACCAAAATGTACAAAATGATCTCTTAAAAAAACAAAAACAAAAATTACTCTGAAAAATAATATCATGCTTATAATGAATGAAAGTAAATTACAAGGTTATGCATCATTTAGTGTAAGCATTTGTGTAAACGTCTCCCTCATTCATGTTGACACTAGAGGTTGGCATCGTCTTGCTCTATATATCATTTACAAATAGTCCACGTGACTTCAAATATCACAAATAATGTAGTTCAATTGCATAGCATATTTACTGTGTTACCCAAGGTAGTGACACTAATGTGGGCGATTCCAATGCTACATACATTTTATGATGTTGAGTTGGCTCAAGAATCACCTCATAGGAATTGTGAATCACAAATATTGTCACTTCAAGTTTAAGAATTGGACTTGAAGAGATGCAAAATCTACTAATATCAAAAAACGAATGTTCCTTTTCCCTTTAATCGATCACACATGCCCTCCCAATTGTGGTTGATGTTGAACATGTATTTTGATTGGTGTAATTTGTGGCCATTGTCCAAACTCATTGTAACATGTGTCTTTTAGTATCCATTCTTAACTACAAGGTTTGCCATATACCTAGCACTTAGGGTGAGTGTCCATGTAGGTTGCTCAACCACCAAATTCTAGTTGTGAACAAGGAAAAACCTACCCAAATGTAGAGGAAACTTGGTGGGGTGGGGTTTGTATGTGCCAACTACACTAAATATGATATTTATTGTCACTTACTATTCACACCTACACATTCCTATATCTTCTTACAATTAATGTAGATTTTTACCAAGCAAAGATGTTAATGTTTTGTAATGTCCAAACAACCAATTTGACCTTTGTTGGTTAAAAAAATGAGATGTACAATAAACAATTCTAGGGTTGTGTGATTTCAAATAGTAAGTGACACTAAATATCATATGTAATGTAGTTGTTCCCATCTTCTAAAATTCAGGCCCACCTACTCACCTCCCCCTCCCGGTTACCAAGGATGACGTTCTAGACCAACATTAGTTCGCTTGAGTCTTTAACTGGTCTTAATCCTTCGGTGACCGGTATTTGTAGGTTAAAGATTCTTGAGTGGGCGCATGGAAGTCTAGCGCCCCGTGTCCACAACCCTCCCACATTTTAGCAAACGCCAAAATGTGGTTGGATGGCAACATGTGCTTAAGAACATGCGAACACCTCCAACCCACTATTTTCTAGAATCTAGTGGGCTAGTGGCCTACATGGAAACTCGCCCTTAGAGCTCTTATTAAGAAGATTGACAACATAAGCCCCATAGACACCTTCAAACTTGGAAAGGAGTTGGAAAGCACATGAACAAACTAAGTCAAGTTAGTTGTTGAAGGCTTGTTCAACATGCTTTCTTCCTATATGTGTTCTATGTATTGCAAGGCTCCTAGATCAAAATCGACACATAATTGTACATAACATTGAACATCGAGCTCCATATAAGGTAGACGAGGCTAGTGTGGACACCACCATGTGGAATCATCCAACCGATGGATTTGAACATTAGAAGCTTGAGCATGTTAGTAATTTTGAATCAAGACCAAAGAATTTGAAATAATTGAAAACGGGGTTGAGGAAGGTGTTGACCTAGGCTTTGGAATTCAAGATTCTTTGCTTCTCAATATGGTATCATAGGGGAAAATTCTTTCATTGTCCAATGTTTTTGTACGTGGATGACATCACTAGCATAATCTCCATGGGTTATTTGCTAATGAACCCAACTTTAATGCCTATATTGATTGTGTCATGTCTCTAAGGTGGTCACGGGTCAGATAAAGTGTTGTTGAACTAGATTTTTATTTTAGAATACCCACAATACAACTTGGGCAGCACCTTACATCCACATGCCACCTCCTAATTTGCCCACCTCGCCCACAAAAATCAAACATGTCTTGTTTGGTGGATATCACTCCTAATTGTGAAGGATGGTGGATGTAGTTTGACTTTTGCGAAGGTGATCAACCCAAATATCATCAAGGTGGCAGCTTAATGAACATGTATTACTTACCCACCAAATTAGAGCGACTATACTGCCGATTAAGGAGCTGAAATACGTGACCAAATTGGCCATATATACCTTGCACATCATTATTTGTGTTGGCACCATAAATTCTTGACCAAATAAGGTAGATGTAAAGTAGTCAACACACACTACCTCCAAAAGCATTGGAGTTCACTCCCTTCACTCCATCTCCTAACTAGTTTTCTCAAGTGAATGTTCATAACACGTACCAAGGGGGAGGGGGGGGGGTGAAAACGTTGATTGGAAATAATCTAATGCCCCCTTCCCACTTGACTTTATCAAATAACCATAGTATTTCATAAAAACCGGGTAAAGCTCCCTCAGTTATAGAGGAGGCATCCGGCTATCCCAATGCACCTACAAGAATTTGCTCTAGAGATTGTCAAGTAGGTTTTTCGTTAAGTAGCTTTCACACATGTTCATTGTTTTATCTACCAAGCAATGAATCTTGGGTAGTTTTTGTCCCATCCCCAAATGCCTTACTACTCACCTATCTTACCATCGGTTTTGGTTGATGAAGCTCCTCGTGCCCTCATAGCTAAGACTAAAAAGCAACCAATCACAAGGGCGGGAGGCAACACTTTTAAAGGTCCTATATTCTTGCCTCATGTTTAGGTACCGATGGGAGGGTCGGTGCTTGAGGCTTAAAGCCTCCACTTTAAAGCCATGCCACATCATTTGCCACCTAGGCTCACCACTAGATAATGTCGATGGTGTGAAGGCTAGGTTGTTAGAACCAACTTTTGGTCATAGCTAAAGTCAAGTGGGAAGGGGGCATAAGTTTATTCCTAAATCAACATCAAAGACTGTGAATTAGTTTAGTGAGCTTTAAATATGGATGAATCGCCAATCAACTTATTAGGAGGTCAATTTTCACTATTACCCCCTTTGTAGGTGTTAGGAGACCAAAAAGGTTTTCCTCCTCCTCAATCTATTCCAATATCTCGTGTATATGGCCAATAGCTTCACCAATGAGGACCCGTTTTAGCATCTCCACAGATTATTGAATCCGAATTGCCAACATAAAGGTGGAGCCGGAGTTGGTGCCGAGTTGTGTAGCGGTTATGGGTAGGAGTCTCATTGGAATCGGCAACGCACACAAAATGAGGGGCCAACTAGCCCATGGAGCCACTCATTCATGCGAGATTGTTTCTCCAACATGTGAATCCACAAGATACTCTTTGCGTCATGCCTTTCTTCATGCACTAGTGTTATGACAAGTGTTGATTGCGCAACCATGATCACTTTGTCGATGGTGTTGTTGCAAATCCTTCCTTCCTTCCATGCACCGGAGTCATTGACTACTTGTATGGCGGGAGTGACAAAGGCACGACACACATTGCCATAATGTAGTGTTTGAGAGGCCCCGGGAGGTATTCCCATGCCACAATTGGATTCCAATGGTGGGATTCCGGTGGACCCCTCTAAAATTAGAAAAATAAAAATAAAAACTCGGAATGGGCTCCCCAATACTACGGATACATGTTTCATAACAAGGTGCATTATCCAATGAAATTGCCCTTACACTAGAACTTGAGTTGAAAGCTTGTATTTGCAATGTTCGATAATTTGAGGCTTGGATTGACAAGTGTTTATCCACAAGATATTAAACAAAAAGAGAATTCATGACAAATCCAAAAACCTTGGAAATCCCATCGTCCTTCAAAATGAGAGCTCAAACTGTTGACATCCTAGGCTTAGGATTTTGACCTAGAGCTTCTTAAAAGTTGCCAAAGGCTCAATTCTTCAAGCTCTCAAGCATGTCTATTGTAAAAGGGGGGGGGGGGGGCTAAGCTCTTCATTGCAATGCCACACACGCATGTTGGTAAGAAAGAAAGAAAAGGAACATCAATGTTCTCATGCACTGACGTGTGAAGTCTGGTCACCACCTACTCCTCATGTCCGTGTGGCTGGCTTATAGTTCCTATTTTGCAATAGGCGAACCGTAGATGCAGGTTGGCAACATAAGGAAATATTGAAATTTGTGGGTTTGGGACATGGTTTCCTTGCCGAATCTCGCCACTTGGGGACGAATCATTGCTGGCCATTGCACACTGCATCTCGGATAAGCATGAGACCATGAAAGTGCAAATTGCTTTTGGCCACAATTATGTTGCGAGGGTGCTGCCAATGTCAGGCAAGGAAAGTGTGAGAGGGCGGTCCCAAGCACCCAGCTAAAGAGCAAGTAACACAAGGTAACTTCTCCATGGGATTTTAATCCCACAGCCGATGAAAGGAAATGAAGTTTTTTTTTTTTGTGTTGCAGCTACAGTCGCCTACTGACCCCGGGTCGACTCAAGTCTCCAATATATATTCAAATGGTCCAAATTTTTTGATGGCATGGTCATGTATTGGGTTCTATATATAGAGCATCGTCTAGTAGTATTGTCAGTATAAATTGGACGGTTGTGGGTTCACCATCATCATAGCTCTCCATTCATTGGCCACACTAACACACACAGTTGACCAATTACACTGGACCCACTGCCCTCACCTTTACCAAGCCTCGTATAGTAACATCCCTTGTTCTTGATTTTGTTTGTGCTTGTGTGCGATTAAGGTAGATGAGGCTAATGTGGACATCTCAAGTGATGTGTAATCATCCATCCGATGGATTCGAGCCTTAGAAGCTTGAGCATGTGAGCAATTGCTAGTTAGGATCAAAGAATTCGAAATCGCTAAGATCGAGTTGAGGAAGGTGTTGATTCAGGCTCTTTGCTTCCCAAGCTGGTGTGACTCTTTCACCGTTTAATGTCGTGTAAGTGGACGGCATCAATAGCAGATTCTACATGGGCCATTTGCCGATGAAAACCATGTTAAATGCCAATATTGGTTGTGTCGTGTCTCTAAAGTGGTCACAAGTACGACAAATTGTTGTCAAATGGGTATTTCATTATTAAATACCCACAACACAAGTTGCTCGGCACCTCTCAGCCACATGCCGCCTCCTAATTTGCCTGGCTCGCACACAAAAATCAAGCGTGCCATAGCTCGGTGGATAACACTCCTAATTATGGAGGGTGATGGGTGTAGTTTGACTTTTGTGAAGGTGACTAAGGTAGAGAGCGCTTAAATTGACACTTCAAGCTATTGCACATACATATGGCTTTGTGGGTGATATAAACTATCTTTATGTAAACATATTAGCGTTTGGGCTAAACATAGGTATACATGATAGTAAATGGATTTGAGCCTCGATCGAATATATGATGAATATTCAAAGTCAAAACCACTAGCTTCCTAAAACCGATCTCTAGGCCCCATGTATGACAACCTTGCATATGATGAGGACCCCCACCTTCATTGCCTAGAACCAACACAACATAGTTGGGGGGAGCAATCACGGTCAAGTATACGGAAAAAGTGCTCCGGTATATTAAAACCATAAACTTTTTGGTCAAACGCCTAAAAGTAGTAGCAACTTGTTGTTTGAATTGGATTATTTTTTTCATGGTGCCCTCTATTGTTGTGTTAGGTACTCAAATATAGAGTATCAAGATGAGATCTTCAAAACTTATCATTCAAAATACTAGTCAAAAGGTAATGGCTAAATCTAGTTTTGGAGATAGATTTCATGACCTTAAATATTTTGAAGTTGGATTTTTTTTCATATTCGTTGAATTCATTATAAACTTGAGGGCACTGCAACAAAAATGTGTAGAAAACATCAATTTAATTGATGTTATCTTATCATGTTGTAAACAAGTTTTAGACAATTACGTGCTCAACATATCTACTTGCGCCGTCTACTAAAATATGTAGATTTTACTTGAAGTCGTCTTTGTCAACAAAATTTGCTTGGCTTTGTAGATCAATGTGTTTTTTCAAGCGTTTATGATTTTTTCATTCACCAAATTCAAAGTTAGTATGTAGTTTTGAATCACTTTCACTTAAACCTATGGAGGGTAGTGGAGTTGTGTACTTGACCATGCTTGCGTCTTGGGTACTAGACCCAATCTAGATCAAAGTCCAACATGGCCACCTCCATGATGCCACTTGGTTTGGTTGTAGACCATGTCCCTTGCATCCCGGGTACCAATCCCCTTGCTACTCATAACCAACCCCCTTTGTGCCCATAACTGACCCCCTTGGATTTTCGGGCTTGACCCCCCCCCCCCCACACACACATTGAAAATAATGACTAAAGTAGACATTGCCAAGCCACCCTAAATTCACCTTGAACCGACCTGAGACATAGTGGAGCATGTTACCTACCCTATATGTAAGTAGTGGAGGCCACTATGTGGTGGCGCCACTAATGGCACCTAAACCCATCACTCCATGAACATGGGCACTCATTTTCCATAGGGTATGGTTCAAGGTAGTAGAGTGTTGGTGATTGAGAGGCATTTATAAGTGTTTCTTTTAGCACCCTCTATCTTAATCCAAATATCATCAAGGCGGCGGCTAAATCATCATGTATTACCCACCCACCAAATTGGACTAATTGCACCGCCAATTAGGAGCCAAAAAAGGTGTATGATTAAGGAAGTTAACCGAATTAGCCTCATCTACCTTATACCCACGAAACTTGACTTCAAGGGTGATGGTCTAGAGGTTTGGTTTCACAAGGCCCCGGATGTAATTTGGCTTGTGGATCATTGAAAGTCCAACATGTTGTATTATTGATGTAAAGGTTATCTTGCCAACATCAAAATCATGTTGAGTCAGACTATTGTTTATTCATAACTCACAACAACAACAACAACAACAACAACGACGGCGACAAAACATAGTTGCATCGCGAAACCTCTTTGGATCAATGTAAAGGAGCATCCGGCGGATATCTATCTAGAAACGCTTATACTCGTGAAACTTGAGACCAAGTGTGATGGTCTCAAGGGACGGTTTGAGGTTTTGGTGTCACAAGGTCTTGGGTTCAATTCCACTTGTGAACCGAATGAAAAGTTCGTCGTGTCCTTTGTGTGACTAAGAGGCCACCTTGCTAAGACCAAAGTCTTGTTGGATCAAAGCATTGTGTAGTCAACAACGACGACCACGACGACCCTTTGGATGAACACAGAGGGGAGCATCTGGATATCAACCAACTTGAAAAAACTCTCCAGAGAAGAGTTTAGAAAGAGCAGGGGGATGTCTACAATGATTCCTCAACAAGATTTTGTGTTTTGTCTTCTTCAATTGTTTGCAAGGCTTTTATTTCACACTTTTTCACAACATCAATGCCCACATGGATGGCAAGGTACATCACCATACAAAAAGAAACATTTTTTGAATGTGACCCACTTCTCTTAGCATATATATATGAAATAGGCTACTACTGCAGGATGATTCCCAAACCCAAATCACCACCAGTAGATTTTTCTCCATTATATTTGGAGCTCGTATGAATATCCTAGTCATTGTGAAAGCAAAGGTTCTCTCTCTTTATAATCGATCATGTGCCCCTCCCCCTCCCCCTCCCCCTCCTCCAAACTATATAGACTATGAAGAAGAGTGGCTCAAACCCAAGTCCTTAACCCATGATTCATGGGTATTTCGAGGTTAAGCCACTGAGGGTCGGAAAAAGTACTTGAATGGGTTACCTTCCTAGCACTTGATTTCCGGTCCACCCTAACACCTATGATCCACCCAATCATAGTGGGGGTATCTGGGTGAACTGGATACTTTCAACCAACCATGTGAGAGCCTAGGGGCTTGCCCTTGGGGGAGATAGGTGCTGACCGGCTTGTCCGTGCATGTTCAAGGTGTTTGTCCTCGAAAGGAGGCCCTCTAGCTCACGCAATGCATGTTTTAGAGTTTCACATAGAGATAGACCAACTTGAAAGTGAAGAGACATCATAATTCACGCCGATGGCAACATAAGAGTTGTCTTTCTTTCTTTCTGTCTTTTTATGGCTTTCAAACAAAAAATTGAGCACATAGACCAATCTCTTCTGAACACATGCCTTTTTGGTGTTCATTCTTAGATCCATACCTAATTATGCACCGCTCACACATAGATGGTTGTTCATGATGAGTAGATGAATTAGACTTGCTTCATAAGACCAATGGTGCACCTAATTTATGTCCAATTTTAGTGCAGCAACTTCATCACAATTCAAGTTTGAATGCATTATCACTACACCGCTTATCTCAATTATTGCATCTTACTATTTGAAATTACGCAGTGCAATAACATCTTCCCCATGAGTTCAATTTTTACTAACAAAAGTTTAATAGGTTGTTTAGACATTAAAGAACCAGGATGAATTTGCTTGATAAAATACTACATTCTCACTAAATTGTTCGAGCACCGCGTAACTCCAAATAATAACACGTGGTAAATGGGATAACCAATGTAGCTATAATTTCTTAGCAGCAACAACAATAGAGTGGGCCACAACAATCAAGTGTCAATGTGCCCAACGAGGCACGCTTTTGCCTTTTGGGGTTTGCTTTTGGAGGGGCCAAGTCCTCCTCCATCAAAGGTAGGCAATGAGGAGCCTACACTAGGGCTTTCCTATTAGTCTTTGCTCCCCTAAGGCGCTTGCTCTTGGAGGGAAAAGAACTCTAGCTCACCACCTCATGTCGTCTTTGCTCTTCTCCTTCTCTCTCTCCCCCACTCGTCCATTGCTTTTGACATGACATGACACGACTTGTATCAAAGAATATGTAGAGGTGCAAGTTATGTAAACTTTTGGCACCGATTTGAAGGAGAATGAGTTCGTAAGTGCATTGGACACTTGTAAGAGGTTAGTGGGAAGATTTGGGAGAGGAGACAAGCTTTCATATGATGTTTTGAAATGCTACTTGTTTTGAAAAAAAATGATGAATCCATGCAAGAGAAAGAAAATAACCGCAAAGAGGCAAAACCCCACGGCGGACCTCAAAGGGAAGGGAAGTTCAAGAATGGTACCCATAACACGACCTTCAACCTTTCACATTGGGCAACATGGATTGTTTTTGAATACTTTGCTAACAACTGCAGTCCAATTCAAGCATATTGTAATCAACCAAAGCTCCAAACATAGTTTGATAAGGCCTTTACCTCCCACCAAAATTATTTCAAGAATGAAGCTCCAAATGTGATATATGTGGATCAAAAGATTTAATGTTTTTGATTGTGCAAGAAAGACAAATTAATCATAAGTTGTTGTACTTAGCATGTGAACAAACGGTGTTTGGAGTCAGACAACTCCAAAGAAAGAATGATGCACAAATATTGGATGACCCGTGAAGGATTTGTGCACGGGAGTTAGACAACTGCAATTGGGAGTTAGACACCTCCCTCTGAAAGACCTTTGTGTTGGAGTTAGACAACTCCTAGTGGATGGATGTTATTCATTGGAGCTAGACAACTCTCAATGAAATAATTGAATCTAGTTGAAATTAAAGAATTCCCAACTGGAAGAATGGATTAATGAATCTAGTTGGAATTAGACAGTTTTGACTAGAAGAATAGATGAATGCATCAAGTTGGAATTGAATAGTTCCATTTAGAAGTTTGTGATTAAGCCAAAAGATAAGAAAGGAGCACATAGTGAAATGATCTATGTGTATAGATAAGAAAGCTTCAATCTACATTTAGTAAGACTTGAGACTTCTAAACGTGTCTCTTGGATACTATCGATAAAGATGGATAAGACTAAGAGTACCTTTGGGGTATAAGAGAGCGGTTGGGGGAGGAGAGAGCATCATCTTATTGTTTTCTCTCCTATGGTCGGGTGGTTCAAGCTCATAGCAATCAGAACATTGTGTTTAAGTTGGAAGTTCTCAATACTAGTATCTCATGTGCATTCATGATTGTATTATTATTGAGTAAAAATTAACATGACATTGAACTTAGCAATCAAAGCCTAATAAACCTTTACAAATCCTTGACAAGACTTTGTCAAAGAAACATCTCATGAGGGTAAAGATTGCCAAGGGTTGTGATGACAAAGCGACGTCGACCATTAATATATCTACTATCCTTAGTAGTTTGGGCAACACCCAAGCCTAACTTACTACAAAGATCGCATCCAAAAGAGAAAGAAATGAAAGAGGGAGATATGATTGCAATGTTGTGGATGGTGCGAATTAGGGTGTTGCTTCATCTTCGAGTTGGTCTAATTATATATTAAACCCAAAAACGGACATCACAAGAATTGAAGGGAACTCAAAGAATATTGTCCTTTTCAAAGTTGACATGTACATGTGTCCATGGCATGGTGTTTTAGAATATGCATGTCACCTACATATGCCTATTAATATTGGATGGACCATAGTGATAGTTTGCACTAGAACCAAATTTTAGGGAAGGCCACCCATCTTAACATTGTTCCAACCTTAACTACTTAGTATTGGAGCTCCCATGAGATCTAGGATAACGCATTGGGTACAAGTTGCCGTTGATGGCAACCACATTCAATATGAGAGGCATCCATCATCTCATCAATGAACTTTGAACCCACATTATGACTAGGCATATGGACTCCACATTTACAAAAATCAAACCCTTGCATACACGTGTCTTTGTTTATATACAAGTATTTATTATTTGTATACAAGGAATCATCTAAAATTAAAAGAATAAAGATTTTTATTAGTTGTCCCAAATGTTTAAAGCCTCTAACTTTTGAAACAGTTGGATCTTCACAAAATTTCTTGAAATGGAGAGATTTTCTTCCCGCATCTACATAATGGATTTGACATACAAGCGGTTGATTCTACGAACAAAAAAGAGGCTTGAATGGGCTCAAGCACACACAACATCAAGGGTGGTATGAAAGTTTTGAGTTTACTATAATGTATCATGGGGAGCAAGCATGGTCAAGCATATGGAAAAGTGCTCCGGTATATTCAAACCGTAATTTTTTAGTCAAACACCTAAGAGTAGTAGCAGAGTGTTGTTTAAATTGGATTTTGTTTTCCAAGGCGCCTTCCATAGTTGTGTAAGGTACTCAAATATAAAATATCAAGATGAGATTTTCAAAGCTTATCATTAAAAGTATCATTCAAAAGGTAATGGTTGAATCTAGTTTTGGTTATAGATTTCATGACCTTAAATATTTTGAAGTTGGAATATTTTTCTTCACATTTCTTGCATTCATTCTAAAATCGAGGGGTCGATTACAAAAATTTGTAGGAAAACATCAATGTATCATGTTATAACAAATAATAGACAACTAAATGTTCAATATATCTATTTGCACACTACTTGCATTGTCGTCTAAAACATGTACATTTTTCTTGAATTAATTTTTGTCAACATAAATTGCTTGACTTTGTAGATCAATGCTTTTTTCAAAATTTTATGATATTTTCCTTCACAAAATTCAGAGTTACCATGTAGTTTTGAATCACTCTCACTTCCAAAATCTTGATCACAAGAATATATCAATGGTAATCCCTTATGCCTCGTGTATCAATTTAGCCAATCGTGTCAAACATCTCATCAAAACAATGAGATTTGTGTTTACGAAGAAATATTGAGCATCTAATTAAGACTTAAAAATGGTGAAATTGACTTCTAACATTGTGGGTGTGACCCTTTGATGGTGTCTCGCATCATCTCTCGTGTTCCAATAAAACCCTTGGAAAAATGCTTATATAACACATCTTAAGGTGTGCAATTTTCCCTTGTCCTTTAAGGATTGAGGCTTACATTATAAGGAAAGAGTTTGAATGTGTGCTAGGCTTGCTACGGTGGGAACTACTTTCTATTTGACATCTAAGTGTCTAAGAGGCCCAAATTGGGCTTTTCTAAGCAAGAGAAGAAGAAAAAGATCGTATTGGAGCTACATCTGTTCATTTTAGCTAACTGTCAAAAGTGGACATATCTAAAAGTAACTTATTCTTCAAGTGCAATATTTGAATAAGTTAAACATTATTATGTTATTGAAGTTTTAGATTCAAATACGCAACATGGGTGCCCTTGGACACATACAAACAATTGTATTTTGATCATCAATGTCCTAGTATGAGTATATTTTTACTTTCTCCCTTACAGAAGACAATGTATATAATAAGGTTTCAAACACATAAATATAAAAAAAATATGATTTATGAACTTGGTGAAGCCCATGTATATTGTTTATATGACCGTATATTGAAACCCCACATTCATTAAGGATCAAGGTATTTGGACTTTATGTGGTGATTCTTCTTAATCAACACCTCATTTAAATGGTATGTGGCAAAGCTTATAGTGGAAAATGGACATCCAAAAAACATGTCTTTCGATGAGATTAGACTTTGCGCTCATAAAATAAGCATCATTCTATAGTTTGCACACTTGGGAGGACATGTGCCATCACTCAAATAGTAAGAAAACCCTTCATTTTGACTACTACAATTTTTGCATCCCAACTCCAGTTTTGATTGACAATCTTTGTGATTCACAATTGTTAATTAGATGGGGCAAGTCCTAATCCAATCCTACGGTCAAATTCATGTGTGTGTGGTGTTGAGTATACCCCCAGTTTCTGAAACTGCCTACCGAACGGTTAACAATACCCTCAACCAAATAACAAGGGGACTCTTGAACATGATTGAAATTACAAACTCATATTCACGTTGGTCATCAAAGTTCAATTTTTATTTTTATTTTTCTATTCTTCACATTTCCCCCCCAATAGGGCATGATACCTTATAAGTTATCACCTTTTTTTTGGGGGGGGGGGGGGGGGGAGCAAAGAGAACGAAAGCAAGAATGATGCCATCTTAGAGTTGGTCCGGGATGATGTAGAGAGTGTCAGGCTTTTTAAAAAAGACTTTGAATCCCATGAACGCGTCATGGCGACCACCTCTTTCTACGACTCCTGTGGACCTGCTGCCCTTATAAGGGCCACTTCAAACACTGACTGAAGGCCCATGACCATAGCATTCTAAGATCTGTCATTGGTGGAAAAGGCGGAGACCGTCCAAGTTCACTTCACACTAGAAGGTGAAGGTCTAAGGGTCCAAAGAAATTAACATGGGTGAAAAGTGTGTATGGATTCCTACATGACAAATCATGTTAGTTGAACAATAATAGATTCATAACAACTCATCATACAACCTTTGAATGAGAATCAAGAGCCCTCACAAATACATGGTCACAACCCTTGGCTTGTGTGTGAAGTGGTCCTAAGCCTCTAGCATAGTACGAGGTCGATGAGTGAACATGATTTGAGAGCTTGATGAATTTGGAACTAGTTGAAAGCTGTAACCTTTGAACACCAAGCTTTGGTACGAAGACATGATGATGGTAACTTAGAAGTAGCTACACTAAATATGATATTTAGCATCACTTACTGTTTAGGATTATCCAACGCTATAAGTTTTTATTAAATATCTCATTTTCTACCAAGAGAAAGTTGAATTAATTATTTGAACATTATAGAACAATAACATAATTACATCAATAGTAAAAGATATAGGAATGTGTAACTCCGAATAGTAAGTGACACAACAATATCATAGTTGGTGTACCCATTTCCTTGGAACTCAATCCATACCGTATACATCGTCACACTAAGTCATCGTGGTCTTCGAGAGTTGATGTAAGTGAACGATTTGTGGGCCCAAAAGCAATGGGCTTCTATCACTCCTTAGCTAATCACAATCACCTCCAACTTGGGAGCCCTTTAAGGTACACTTGAGCTGGGCTTGAGAGCTTGAACTTGCAATGTACGGGAGTTTATACTTCGGGTGACAAGCTTTCATCCAAAGCTCGCATTATGAAGAAATTGAGCAAATCTCTACTTTTCAATAGTTTGAGTAAGTGTAAAGAAATGACACGGTAACAATCCACTTTCAAAAGGAAATTCATAAGGGGTCGTGGCACCTCCTCCATGGTGGCACTCTTTGGAATGTTGGATTGAGCAAAACGATGTTTTCTTCAACCAAAATTAATACATCACCAAAATGTTAAATATATCATATGGATGAGATTAATATATCATGAGATTAATATACTCATCCATATGATATATTTAACATGGTCAATGAGATGGGAGATGTCTTCAAGTAGGCTTCTTCTTTTTTTTGTCTTTTTTTCTTAAATAAAAATCAGGTGTTCACCAACAACTTCAATAAAACTTGGGGAGCTAGAGGAATTCTTTTGTTGTAGGGTTAATTGGAGCATGCAATGAAAGTGGAGATTAAGCCATGCTAGGAACAGTTGGCTCGGCATGAGTAGTGGAGGATGATCTTTGGTCATTATGGGTAGCTTTGGTTCCATATATATATACACACACACACACACACACACATTCATACCACTCAAGCCCACTAAGTACATTTCCCATCCAATGCAACACATACTACTCCCCACACACATGTGACATTGTCTTTGCAACCCACCCAAGTGCACAAAATGAATAGATACCGGTTTTGTCATCCCAACTCTGACCTGGGCGTCCAAACTTCCTTTGAAGCCCTCCATTATGCACACTTGGCTGCACACCATGATTTTGATACCCTCACTCTACCCCCCTCCTCCACACACACAAACAAGAATTGGTTGAACATCAAAGATATCCTCCATGTTGAATTAACAACTTGACTTGAAACCCCCATACTATGAAAAACCACACCTATACATCTACATGTTCACCGATAACCTTGATTCCCTTATTATGTTTTTGGTTAAAGAATTTATTTGTAGAGAATATTGGAAAAAAGATAAATAGTTCATTTCTTGAGGTAAAACCTTTAAAATAAATTGAGAATCCAACAAGGATAGTTTGTTAATTATTTTTTTGCCCATTTTTTTTCCCTTTCCATTTATGAATCCAAGTTTAAAATAAACTCACCATATGATGTCATTGTTGATAGAAATAGGGATGAATATCAAACGAAAGCCATGGAATAAGAATTATGATAGTTATTACATTATTATGTAGCTACAAGATGGTTTTTTTTCCAAAGAAAGAGAGCACATTTAAGAAACTCAAATGAGTTATAGCTTTTTATTGAAAAGTACACAGCTTGAGTGCTCCCTATGAACATGAAATCCCGGAATTAAAGGATAATTATGTTCATATGTTACTTGGTCCCACAATCTACAACCAAGGAGTCGTGTGGTGAACACCACTTTGGCTACGGGGAGTGCTATCTTATGAGCGGTGAGCAATGAGCGGTGAGCGATGAGCGGTAACTTATGAGCAGTGAGGAAGATGAAATTTTTGGTAATAGGGCCACCAATATCCTATAACCGTGGAATTGTGGCCTTAAAAATGATGATTTTAGGGTTTAGTAATAAGAGGGTTGAGAGGGATAAACAACATGAAGTCCAAAAATTTATTCATCAGTAGTAGCACTAGACATGAAACTATCTTTTGCCTCGTCATCTATATATATTCGAGCACCTTTGCATTGCGAATTGATTTTGGAACTATAGCAAGATTTTTCATTTGGATCCGAATCTTCGAGATTCAACATTGCAATTGCAACATTTTCGGCATATGATGGGAGACGCGGGCTACGGCTTGGACTTCGTAGGAATTGTCTATGTGCCCAAAACGGGAGACATGTCCTCTTTCCAATCGTATTCCTGAAATCAAATCGATGAAACATGTAAATAATGTGAAGAAATAAAAATGAACCAATGAATTGAATGAAACGAATGAATTGAATAAAAATTTATTGTATTAAAACTTACTTACACTCAAATTCAAGCATCTCCTCATCTGAGAGGTTATCATCTTCTTTTGTGAGATCTTGTATATTCTCCTTAGATGACCCCTCTTTCAAAACGTTTTCCAAAAGCGGTTTCAATATGTGCTCAAACATGTCATTATCACCCTCAAATGCAAGAAGATGTCTGCCACATGCGCGTGTTGCTAGGATAGAAGCTCCAGTGGAACATGTCAAATCAACAACGCGTCCATTCGATGGTGTACAATTCAATAAGATCTTGAAAAAAACGCGGCGATTTTTGATATGCCCCCCTCCAAGGTCTTCCCGATTTTTGAAGAAGCATGTTTTTTTCATCCACAAAATTGAAAAGCAAGTTTTTGCTTTTCAATCCAGTGCCAAAAAAAATGGAGTTTGGTTGTCTCGTGGATTTTGTGGTAGTAAAATCCCTTACCAAGACATGAGCCATAAATGCCGGAGTCTACAAAAAAATATAAATTGTGTTAAAACTATATACAATGCAAATAACACCAAAATAATTAAATAGAAACAATTGTGATATGTTATACTTACGGTGTAGGTTGGAGACTCCGGATCCTTGAACACCATGTACGAATTGAGGCAAATAAAAGTCCTAAGAACTTTCATGTTGCCGTTGTGTAAGGTTGAATTCAAAACCTTCTTGGTTTGCATATCGATAGCAGAAAATACTATGAGGACGCCATCTTCAGACAAGATGGACTTGCACAAGGACATTGTTGCAACCATCCAGTTCTTGTCATATTTATTCCAAAGAGGAATTTCAGCAGGTCTATTGGAGAGGTTGAAGTCAAGACCGTCGGGAAATTGCAGAAAAACCAAGTCAACGGCAAATGGAGTCGGACTTCCCATGACATGAAATTCGCGATTGTCTTTGAACTGAAATACCACAATATATCACAATATAAGACACAAAATAAAATCCAAATGAAAGTAAGAACATTACAGAAAATACCAAAACAATAATACTTACGTTTTCAAAAAATGTCCGCCATTGGATCCACTCAGGAGGGCCTACTTCAACCCCTTCAGACTTGTTCTTAACAGCAGTAGATCGAGCAAAAGAGAGCGTGAGAAAGTTTTTCAGTATGAATAACTCTTTTCTCAAAACATTCTTTGGCGCACGATGAATAGCGTCATAGGTGCTCGAGTAATGGAATTCCAATACATCGCACCCAGACTTTGAACTTTCGCCTCCAAGTGGATTCTTATCCAAATCATTGGAAAGAACAAGCAATTCTTCATGTTGTTAAATTTCCGATTGATCTTGTATTTTGGTTTCAAGAACATGTTTCCTCTAACGATGTTTTGTCTCTTTTGGTTCTGGCTCTCTAAGTTTAAGCTGCACAATTTGTGCTTGCAAAATTGCAGTATCACGAGGATCCACATTTTTAGCATCATTTATCTGACGGATTGTCTTCTCACTTGACGGACATGCATCCTTAGGACAATCAAGATACCAACCACAATCCTCATAGTGTGGGAGCGACCAATCCAAACAAATCTCAGTAGTGAACATGCATGAATCTCCTGCACCAGTGTCACGCCAATTTGGGAAAAAACGAGGTTCCCCTATAACGCATTTATGTGGAATCAAAACATATCGAAAATACCTACACACAAAAATATTGTAAGTCAAATATTCCATGACAATTTGACAAATGGAATAAAAAAAAATCAAAAAAATAATAAGATTAGGTTGTATCTGTATAATACACGTTTCATAGCAAGATCAATATTAGGTTGCTCATTCCAACCGTTGTGTTTTTTAACTTTTCTGCTTTGGAATTCACGATAGAATATTGAATTGAAAGCCGCAAACTTCCAGGTTTGGATATACTCGGAGAGAGTAGGCACATCTGCAGGCAACTGAAGAGGAGATGAAATAATACTTTGAAGCTCTTCGATAGTCTTTTTTTCCAACTGTGCCCAATATGTAGATTTTGATAACCAATCATCAAGTGCAGAATCAGAGAGGGGCGATTTCGGGAAATGCAATGCATCTTTGTCAAATCTATTGTCATTCCAAAGCTTGAGCCATCCAACTTTGACTTCTGTATCCACATTACTGACAGCAACACGATGAAGTTTCTCTTGTAGCATTTCAGGCACCGAAAATGAACCCCAATGGTGCTTAACTTCTTCAAGGAAAGCAGAGGTAAGGTTGATATCGGCAATCGCTAGTTGTTTCGTAAAACTAGAAGATAAAATTGCACGTTTTTTGTTGACAGCTGCGGACATTGCTTTTGAAACTCCGTCTGATGTCCGTTCAAGAGGATGAATTTCATTGTACTGGTTGAGAGCAATATCGCTAGCCTCAGCAAGTTCTTGCTGAAAAATCAAACAAAAGTCAATATTTATAAGTTCATATAGATGTAATGTAAAATGAAGGTGAATAAACATAAGGCACATATTAGCAATGGTAGAAGAACTTACACTGTACATGTAATCCAAAAAAATTGGTCGTGTCAAAGAATACCAAGTTTCGACGGACTTCTCCTCACATCGTTTATAACTCTTTGGATCCAGTTGCTTTCTGAAGGAAGTCAAAGGCATGGTGCCAATACTTTGCATCCGATATAAAGTATGTACCAAATTGGTGGATACGTGAGAATTTTCGGTTGACCTGAAAAAAACATTAAATTGATTAGATTCATGATGATATAATTTGGGAAACAAAATATAGACTAGAAATAAGTGTAAAAAAATAGGTAAGAACATTACTTATTGATGTCATGCATAGCAGTCAACAAACTTGGAATGTCGTCAGGCTGGGGCGCCAAAATGATAGAATCCACAAAGACATGACGTTCATAATCTTCGGTATATACGCGGTCAATATAATTTTTCCAAGCAAAAAATCTGTGATTTCCATCCCATATAAAAAATATCTTATTCTTGTATGACGTCAATGACAAATCTGTATCCAATTGAGATTCAAACAGGGCATTGGCTTGAGCCCAATTTGGGCTCCAAGATGCGCGAACCTCATCATCCACGAATTGAAAGTTTTCCTTAGAATCGGTGGCCGATATATAAAACACACGGTCACCATCACGATAACCATTGAAAAAATCAGCCTCCAATTTAGTAATGTTACCCTTCAAAGCAGAACGCACAATCGGCATAGAAACCATGCGACATAAGGGTACACGCAAGCGAGCATTAGGTCCAGCACGGATTGAAGAAATTGTGGAAGTGGAATTGACCTTTCGTTTGTTCGTAAGCTCCCACACTTTGTCTTGATAAGATTTATTGTGTCGCGCACCTCTCCATGAGGAGTGCCCGAAACACCATGGGCACAAGGGGGACCCCGGAGTGACACCCGGGACTTGTGGCGCCTTTGGTGAGAGGGCCCAAGTGATCCAAGTGTGGATGAGGTCCCCGGGCGTTGGGAACGCCTCCCATCCACGAAGACTAGGAGGCACAACGGTAAGGCCATGAGCTATGCGTAGCTCATGGCGTGGTGATCCTAGAATGCTCAAGAACACCTCAATCCGAGGTGTGAGCTAGGAGTTATGGCCATTTGAGTGGGGCGCTGTCCCGGGACAGCGCCCTGCTACAGCAGTGCCTGGGAGTGATTCCCGGGACTGCCAAGGTTCAAACAGGCATAACTTCCTCACCACTTGCCCGAATGGGGCAAGTGAGGAGTCCATCGGCATCTACGTGAAGCGTAGATAAAGATGGAGTGGTTGGTTGCTGGAATCAGACATCATACAAGGAAGTTATAATGGTCTGAAGCTGCTGGGGGCTTCTAGGCCCAGCGGCTAAGGGAAAATGTCCACTTGGCCCCAACTCTTGGTAGAGAGACAAGAGGTTGGTTGACGGTGGGGTAGGGGCCCCGCGTAGAGTCCTAGAGGCTTATATGGGTGAGGTGGTGTGGCCTCACCCACCCGAGGCCGAACGGCAAGGCCTCCATGGGCTTTGGCCTATTGTGAGGCCATAGTTGCCTAGTATGGTTCGGGTTGTTGTAGTGTTGCTCCGGCAACGCGATGATCAACATAGGATTGGACTTCCATGGATGGAAGTCCACATTGGGGAAATGGGTTACCGATTAAGGGGTGAGTCCCGAAAGCAAAGTAGGAGGGTTGGTTCCCTCCTATGAACTATTGGTCCGAGGTAAGAGGAGCTATCCATTAGCATGGCGGAATGCGAAGGGTTAGCGACTCGTAACCTTTGCTAGAATTGAAAATTGGCAAGATTATTAAAGGACCTAGCAAGGGTTGCGACATATTGTCACCATCATTATCTTCATCCGAGTCAAAATCATCGAGGGATTCATTTATTTTTTTCTTTTTTTTATTATGAAGATTTGATGATATGTTCTGATGATGATGAACTTATTGAGATGGACGATCTTGAGTTGAATGCATTGTGGAATCATCATCAGTAGAAATAAGAGTCGTTCTTTTCAAATCCATTGATTGGTCCTAAAACAAATGAAATAAGTTTCATAAATATTTCAAAACCAGTAGCAACACATTAGCAATAACATTACAAAAACAACAGCAATAACAACAACAATAACAACAACAATAACAACAGAATACCACGAACACAGGGAAGAATGACAAAAATTATTCTAGACACAGTCATTTGCACCTTCAAATATTGTACGATTAGGGTGGCCGCTCACCCCAAAACTACAAGGCCAGACCCTGTGCGTCCAACTACAGGTCTAACAAAGTTGGACGCGAGGTTTGGGTTGAACGACCCAAACCCTGCTCACAGTTTGGGTCGACCGACCCAAACTAGGCTCACAGTTTGGGTCAGCCGACCCAAATTAGGCACACAGTTTGGATCGATCGACCCAAACTAGGCACACAATTTGGGTCGGCCGATCCAAACTGTCCGTAATTTACGCCTGATTATGCGCAATTACCCAGTCACCACGAAAGTGCCAACAAACCTTGTACTGCACCTGTTGATGAGAGAGCTTGCAGCGATGAGCTCAGGTCCGACAGAGGAGACAAAAAAGACTAAATGCTTTGGGGTTGTGACAATTTATACTACTTGTCCCTGCAGCCATATTTAGCATGGCTCTTCGTGGCCCCGCATAGCCGCTAGAAATTTGCCAGCGCAGACCCTGTGCGTTAACGCACAGGGTCTACTTGCCCAACTTTGCGAAGCCTCTAGCTAGGCAAGTAGACCCTATGCGTTAACGCACAGGGTCTGCGCTGGCAACTTTCTAGCCACTATGCGTTACCGCATACACCTTGTGCGTTAGCACATAAGGCCTGTGCGTTAGCACATAGACCCTGTGCGTTAACGCACAGGGCCGAGACGTGAATTTGAGGGTCTGGAATTCGTAGATTTGCCAAAACTTGTCAAATCTGGAAAAAAATGCTAATGGGATAAAAAAAAAAACAAAAATATGCTATATTATCTAAATCTCCGTAGCTACAAATTCTTCTGATATTTTGTTTTGGTTTGAAATGATTTTCTTTTCTCATTCTTCTATCTATTTCCTTGTTTTGGGCCACCTCGTAAATTTTGGATTTCGGGGCAAAAAAAAATTTATGCTATTTTGTGTCATTTTCTAGCTCCTATAACGTATTGCATGAATACTTGAGTAGTCATATTTGTCATTTCTTGCATTCTAACCTCGTTTTGAATAGTTTTTTTGCTCCTATGTTCTGAACATCGATTTAAATTCATACAATAGATATTTGTTTTAATTTTAGGCTCTCCTAGTCGTTTTACCTCCCAACTTTGGCCTTCCTAAGTTGCGCTTACAAACCATGTACGTTAACGCACAAGGTTTCTCCTCCCAACTTTGGGCTTCCTAAGTTGCGCTTATAAACCCTGTGCGTTAATGCACAGGGTTTCTCCTCCCAACTTTGGCCTTCCTAAGTTGCGCTTATAAACCATGTGCGTTAACGCACAGGATTTCGCCTTCCAATTTTTTGTCTCCTAAGTTGCTCTTATAAACCCTGTGCGTTAACGCACAGGGTTTCGCCTTCCAACTTTTTGCCTTCTAAGTTGCTCTTATAAACCCTGTGCGTTAACGCACAGGGTTTTTTCTCCCAACTTTTCGCCTTATTAAGTTGCTCTTACAAACCCTATGCGTTAACGCACAGGGTTTCTCCTCCCAACTTTGGCCTTCCTAAGTTGTGCTTATAAACCCTGTGCGTTAACGCACAGTGTTTCTCTTCCCAACTTTGGCCTTCCTAAGTTGCTCTTATAAACCCTGTGCGTTAACGTACAGGGTTTCACCTCCCAACTTCTCGCCTCTTAAATTGCTCTTATAAATCATGTGCGTTAACGCACATGATTTCGCCTCCCAACTTCTCGTCTCTTAAGTTGCTCTTAAGTGCGTTCTCCTCCTGACTTCTAGCCTTCCTAAATTTCTGTTATATACCATGTGCATTAACGTATAGGGTTTTTCCTCTCCAATTTATAACCTCTATAAATTGGTACTACATGACATGTGAGTGAACGTACAAGGTTCTCCGTCCTAACTTACAACTTATGCACTATCAAATTATGTGAACGTTGAACCGACTTACCTTTTTGTTTATTGTCTTCTTTGAACCCGTCTTTAATTCGGACTCTGATATACGATCGTCTACATCTTCTTTGCTCTTTGCACCTTCATCATCCTCCATCGCATCAAAATCCAGTGTCTTCACAGTTTCTTCTACCATACTCAACAAGTTTCTTTTCTCTTCTTTTTTTGCATCATTTTTTCCCACACTGAGTCTGAATCTTTTTTTTTCGGAAGTGAAATACAAAGCTTTCCTACGTCTTCTCTTCGGCCTCACGGGTGTTCTTTCTACATCGTCTACCATCGTTGGTGTCTATGATATGTTTTCTATCAGGTACTATCATTTATTCTTCCAATGTATCTATCTCACATAATCCGGCGTATATTACGATCACATGTTGTAATTGGCGTTCAATGAACGAGATATTTCAACGCGTTTGTCATTATGTGTTTATTTTTGTTATATCCGCCAAAATTTTCTGACACCTACTTTGTTCTATTCATAATGATCAATAATTTATTTTTCCAACCAATTTTAATTCTTTCTACATCTGCGTCAGTCCACACATATATATATTTTAAATTTCTATCAATCCTTTTAGTATTTGACGCCGTTTTGTGTATATCTTGCTCGTAAATAGTCTTTGACTATTATTGTATTATGTCCACTTCTATATTATTAGATGTTATGTATCACACGCTTTCATTTCCATCCATTATTGTATCACACGTTTTCATTTCCATTCATTTCTTCACACAACTCTATACAAAAGCAACATTCACCCATATTTTTGTGATGTGTTGTTCATATGGTCTTTTGATTTTCTATGGCTACCATTAGAGCTCATGGATCTTTTGTTCCCTTCATCTTGCCACTCCAAGATGATGGTCATGTGAATGTTTCAGAGGATTTACTTAGTTTGAGATTCAACCTCTAGATAGGAACCATGTATTTAGAGCATGAGATGTACTCTGCAGATGGAGAGGTGTATGAAACGATTTTGGTTCCAAAAAAATAGAACTGATGTTGGTTTTATGTGGATCTTAGGACCTGGTTCATTTAGGGTGATAGGACTTTCTGAGTTTCAAATGCAAGCTTCAACTGTCATTTTGACAAACGAATCCGGTACATCCACAGTTCGAATTCCCTCTATCACACCTGTTAAGGTGGAACCCCTTGATAATAGTGTATTTGTGCTATCAGATTCAGAAGATGACATTTGTGCATCTGTTGATCTTTCAAACACATCGCCATTTCCATTTAGAAGTGTTCATTCTACTATTTCCCAACTTCCTATGCATGTAACCAAATCCCCTTGCGGTCTTATGTACAAGAAGGTGGTTCTCCAAATTTCACCTTCTCAACGTCCTCTACTACACCCTTCACCTTCATCTACAGGGTTGACTATAGTTGATGCCTTGAAGCTGACAAAGTCAAGAAAAAAAATCAAAGTCCGATCTTGCATCCATTGATTTTGACAGTATAGATGTTCGTGAAGTCAAATACTTACCATCTTCTTTTAATGGTGATGTTTTATTTCTCTTGCCTCCTATGGCAGTCAAAGCTCCAAGTACGTATGGTCGCTCAATGGACGGCATGGACAAGATGTGCGACGGTCACCCTTGGTGCACCACCAAACCACGAATATCCAAAATGACTTTGTACTGTCCTTCCGGCGCTCTACTTGTGCTGGTCATCTCCAATGTCATAATGACTACTGTGATTACATGAATCGCAATGGGGGCCTCCGGAACAACACTGAATGGGCCGGTTCAACTCCTATCCCATTTGCTGTGGGTGTTGTTCCCCCTACTAAGTCCACTGTCGAGTGTAAGGTATGTCGTTCCACACCTGTGTGCATTACTTTGTGTAATGCTCGAATCATATACATTCACTCCACATCCGTTGGAATGTCCAGGGCTTGCATTCATCTTGGTGTACATGATCACCCTGTGGCCAATGGCACATGCCGTGAATCATTGGACATGGCATACCAATGCGTTGCAAATGAAGTATTGAAAACACCCACAACAAAAAATTCAGCCATAGTTATGGCGGCGAGCAAACAATTCTTGGCCGATTACCTTCTCAAATCTCCCGCAAATGTCGAAGGCCATCACTTGGTTGGTTCATGCCTAGAGGTCGTCATGGAAAAATTCAGCACTCTTGTGTCTCCAAATTGTCGTAACTTTGTATCTGGATCAAAGCGTTTTTTGCGTAGTGGAATGGGAACTATGGATAGTATTATGGCGCTTAAAGACCACTCTGCTTTCAAATTCGTCTATGGTAGTCGGTTCCCAGGGCAGTCAAAGGACAATGTGTTTGTTTTTAAGATGTCTGTAGACCTTCCAGGTAGTGGTGTGGAGCTTGTGAAGAGGATGCAAGTTGGTGGGGATATGGAGAATTCATGGATTATGTTTGACAATGCCAAACGTTTGAAGGACTGGACGACCATGGCTTGCCATGTGTACGACAGTCGATACTGTAAAGTGTTGACTATTGCGTGTTGTGACATGCAATCTGAAGATGGTGCAGCGCAAATTTTTTTTTGGGAAAATTTGAATGTTGTCATGGCAGATAATGATGTACCAAACGTAAACTTCAAAGGGTTTATGGCTGATAGTGCTCAAGCTAATTGGAATGCGGTGAGGGCGATTTACGGGGATGGTGATCCAAGTCTACCCATGGTTGCACGTGAATGTACATGTATTTTTCATTGGTCCGCAAGCTTGGATAAGGTGACCCAAAAGTATATCAAACCATCCTTGCAATTTCAACACAAACAAATATGCAAAGATTACAAAGACGCGAAAACAATGGACGACGCTGAGACCAAGTACCATGTTATTCGTTCTTGGTGGTTGTCATCTGGAGCTGCCTCCGAAGAAGGCATCCTTGGCCTTTCAGAGTGGTTGGGATTTTGGCACTTTCGTTACAGACAATGGGGTGGCCATATGCTACTTGTAAGTACATATCAAACTTCATTATTCAATGTAATATATCCTATGTTTTTCTTATTTTTGTCTTTCTGTGTTGTTCATAGGATATGACAATAAAAGAGCGTGCGGGAATGCCAATATGCAACCTTGCAGAGACTGTACATAACAAACAACAAACAGTTTGGGTCGTTCGACCCAAACCTTGTAGGCAATTTGGGTTGTTCGATCCAAACCTTGTAGGCAGTTTGGATCGAACGACCCAAACCTTGTAGGCAGTTTGGGTCGTTCGACCCAAACGTGGCAGCCATTTTGGGTTGAACGACCCAAACCTAGATATATAATCTATCTTATGTTTGTCTTATCCTTGTATTTGTGTGTTGTTCATAGGATATGACAATAGAAGAGCGTGCGGAAATGCCAACATGCAACCTTGCAGAGACTGTACACAACAAATGGCTCCAACAGTCCGGCAACAAGATGATTTGTTTATATGAAGCTACAGTGGACAACATGATCCGTGCCTTCATGCAAATTGCAAATTACCGGACATGGTTGAAAGGGGGGTCTGATGGTAAAGGTCCTGATTCGGCATCCTTGAAACTCAAAGCGGCTGCCAAGTGTGGAGATCCAAAAATGTTGGCCGATGCCATGAAGTCTTATCCAGGGGCAGAAGACGTCAACACTAGAGATTGTGCATTGGAAGGGTCAGAGCTCTTTGGTTCCACCAAACGCAAACTCAACCTACCACCGGGTGCTGATTGTGACTCTCATCGACCCGACAAAGTGAACTATTCCATTGCTCGTCCGAACACCCGAGCAACTCGTCAACGCATAGAGGAATCGTTGAGTGTGAGCCCAAAGCGGTGCCCACATTTAGTCTTAGCGTTAGAAAATATTAGTTGGTGTGCGTTGAAGTGGTGTATCACTTCACAAAAATATAAAAAGAGTGAAATGTTAGCCTTAGAAGTACAATGTTGTAAGAGGCTAGCATGTGAGTGGTTATTGTATTTTTACCGTAGAAAAGGATTGGAGTGAAGTAGGGTAGATAGGAAAGGCTTAGATCAAATGGTTAGTGAGTAGGCTAGTACAATGGATGGAGACAACCAAGGTGACTCAAGAAGCAAGTGCATTCGAATTGGGATGAATGGAGGATCACATTGAGCGCACAAGTGGACCACCTCATCGTGGCCACTTAATGGGGAAGGTCCAACGAAGAATGCAAGATGGAGGATAAGCAAATTCTAAAAGCACCAATCAAATTACGATTTAAGCATCGTGGTTTGAATTAAAGTGGTGAGTGACAATTTGGGAAGGTAAGGGGAGAAAGTTATGGCGGCGGAAAGTGGAGGAGGCTAAGTTTGGGTTGAGCACTCCCAAGGGGGTCCGAGGTAAGGTGGGGGATTGCTCTCATTCTCGCTCTCTCTTGTTGATGTTAGGAAGTGAAGCTCTTAGAGCTCATGAGGAGGATGTGACTTAGTTAGTAGGAAAAACTCTTGTACTTAGAGGCAATGTGTGGGAAATTAGTGGGGTGAATTAGTGTAGTTAGTTAATCTCTCTCTCTTGGCTCTCTTTTCTTCTTGCCCTCTTGGCACCTCATGTGGTGTGTGTGGGTGTGTGTGGAGCAAGAAGGGTGCACGTGTGGTGCAAGGTTCTAGGTAGAGAACCGAGGCAAACTAGTTTTTAGATTGGTTTTGCATTGCTTAGATATAGTATTTGACTTAAGGCATTTAGTGATAGTGTTTAGTTCATAGTGTTCACCTCATAGCATTTAGTTTATAGAGCTTAGTTTGAACCATTAAATTGGCGCACTCAGTTGGTATTAGATGATGGTACTTATTTTGAATGGTTTAATATTTGGCCAAAGGCCTGAATTGTTGAAGAAGGAGCAGGACTTTTGGAGAAGGTGCTGGGAGTCCGAGACTGGGTAAGCTGTAAGCTGGGATTAGCTCTGCAGCTGGGCCTAGTTAGCTGCAGTTGCTGGTCAGGTCCACTTCACACATGAGCCAAGAGCCGTGACCTTGTAATGTTGAGCCGAGACTGTTGGTGGCAACTAAAGCCGAGACTGGGAACTGCATTAATTAAATCAAGGGAGCTGCACTAACCAAGCTGAGATCAAAGGAATCACCAGACGACAGCTAATTAGGGGAAGGTGGCTATGATCGGGGAGAACCGGCAGTTGGTTACAAATTGTTTAAAGGACATCTAGGCCAATCATGAGCCATGCTAATTAGGAGATAGGCTAATTGCGAGTTGAGCTAACTAAGGAGCTGGCAAATTAGAAGCCGGACTATTTGAAGTTAGGCCAGAGAGGAGCTAGCTACGTAGGAGCTGGCTAATCAAGGCCAAGCAAATCAGGAGCTAGCTACCGTACTTAGGAGCAGCTTAATTAAGGGCCGAGCAAAGCAGGAGCTAGCTAATTCGAAGCTAGCCTAACTAGAGGAGGGCTAACAAGGAGCTGGTCTCTGTCTGCGGGGAACAGGTGCCTCAAGGAAGAAAGTGACGGGCGATGACGGGCAGAACAATTGGAGAACAGCGCAAAATTACACCCGGAGATTTGAGACTGAGACCTCGGGAAGGGTCTTGTTGGAGACTGCCGGGGTTCTTCTATGGGGGAATCTACTCACCTTGAATGAAAAAAATGGAGGAAGATAGAAAAATGAGGATTTGGTGATTGTGATGGACCAAGAGCCACATTCCTAAGTTTTTGAGGTTGGGGTGGTTGTGTTTAAGTGATTGGTAGGGTAGGAAGCTTGAGGAGTAGACTCGTTGGGCTTGATGCTTTGATTGTGAGACAATAAGCCTTGGAGAAAAGTATTTCTTAATACTATTCACTTGGATTGTCAAATAAAGATTTGTGTGTTTGGATGCTTCCATACCATGCATGGTGTATTGAATTATTAAGTAGAGGTTAAAAAGTTGATCCTTGCACTATGGACTCAACAACCAAACCTAGTGAGGAGCTCAAGGACCCTAAAGAAGTGAAGGTAACCATTGGTAAAAGGAAGAAGGGAATATCCGCTTGGGCTTGCGCGTACAAGGCAAGGAATTGGACACTTGAGTCATCAAAGGACATATCCAAGCCTAAGGCCAATGCCACGGAGGAATGTGAGCCCAAACCCACTACTCGGACTACGAACGCTTAAGGGTGGGGGGTTTGGCCTCACATTGAGTTCTACAATTCATGGTGTGGCTCATACTACATCCGTGTTAGAGACAGATTGTCTTGCTTCCAAGTGGCACATTGCAAGATTACCACCCAACTCAGCCAAACGATGTTGGGCACTGCAGGCCATCACAGGGACTATGTGCAATGCCAAAGTCGGGACTGGGAAACATGGCACACCTGCTCCAACATACAAAGGGCTCAGGAAGGAATTTCGCTCTCCCAACAATGTGGAGTATGAATTTTGGTTTTGCCCTGACGACATCAAACGTTGTGTGAGTGGCAGTAAGAAGAAATATGTGTTGGACTGGCCTATAGTACCCAACACATGGCCGGTGAAGATAGGTACCAATCTATCGCGAGAGGAGGTTTTGGCACTTGAAGATGCTGGATTTCAACTACAGCAGAGGGAGGCATTGTCCCCTCGTCGTAGGCTTTCAACAATCGCAACTCTCCCCATCCCTCGCTCGCATTTTTCTATGCCACCAAACCCGGACGCCCACCCTACATTCAGGTTTGGAAAGACAGTGCGTCGTAATCCAACAGCACCGCTAGCGGATCACAAAAACAAATGGGAGAGCGCCGGGCTCATGGAGGGTTACTATGTGGTTGGGGTCACTGCCATTCCATATCCGGGCTTTGGAGTGATAATCAACATTGTCTCCAAGCAGGATATCACCTACCATGTCACAATTGGCGACATCCCGCATTGCACATGCCCGGATTTCACGAAAATGTCCTCTCATGCATTGGGAAAGAAAGGAAAATGGGTGTATTGTAAACATCTTTATTATGTGTTTAGATTTTTGTGCAAGGTGGATTACGAGAGTGACAAATTCATTCATGCACCTACATATACCTATAACGAGGTCATACGACTACTTGAACTTGCTGGTATTGTAGAGTGTGAGTAGTATTGCAAATGGTCTATTAAGTACCATATATTTGAATGTCAAAATATGACATGTTTTTGTTTGGATTTTTATAATAAAAATCAGCAATGGGCTGGAAGTATTTCAAATGATTCAGTAACTCATTTCTATTTAGACTACGACCCAACCGTGAGCGGTTTGATTGATTGACATGGATAAATAATAACAAGTTTCTAAAAATAAAAAATAATTGAGAAGATTCTACGCACATCCACGTAGTAACGTCTTCTTGGTATCCGCCTATAAATTATTCCTGCTTTATCACTAGCTCAATTTGGGATAGCACCAGTCAATGTAACCAACCGGATTCGAACCCGGGTTGATACAGACCTAATACCAGTCTCTTACACAACTCGCATCCACAGGCGGATGTCTCAAAACCTAGTAGTTACCTACATATTGACTATTTCTAATATCTAATTTCCTTTCATTTGTAGATTATGGGCCTTAATTCAACCCGTGAGCAGTTTGAGTGGCTCACAATTATGGCACCTACATGTACGTATAATGAGGTTATGCACCTACTTGAGCTTGATGGTGTTGTGGAATGTGAGTAGTTGTGCAAGTGTTGGTTGTAACTACATGTATAAGGATGTCAATAAATGACATATATTGGTTTGGATTATTATAATAAAAATCAGCAATGAATTGAAAGTGTTTTAAATGATCTATGGAAATAGGGCCCTTTCACTTGTGCTTCATTTAAAATATTGGCAATTTACAATTGAAAATATGCAATTAATTTGTCAAAATTTTGGTTGTGTACCCTAAACCCGTGTGTCTTTACTAAATTTGGAATCATTGCTCATATGTTACTGCTCATTGCTCATGTGTTACTGCTCACCGCTCACCGCTCACTGCTCATAAGATAGCTTCCCTCCTTTGGCTACTACAAGAAAGTGAAGAAACTTACACTGCTTTGTATCGGCGAGAAATTATTGGCTAGGGATTTGTGGTGTATACTTAAACTCATTCACAGCAGAGGTGAAAACACATTGAACTATATTATAGTCTATAGTTGACTATATTTAGACCGATATATAAACATCAAAGACCCCGAACAAGTGTAGTGGAGTCTAGTTTGAATGAATCAACCATCAACCTTGTAGGGAACTTGGTTTTCCCAAAGCCCTTACATCTACGATGATTGAGTTTACATAAACGCCACGAATCCCAAGCCAACATCATTGGCCTTCCGTCTCAAACAAAAGAACTAAAAAAGAACACTAAAAAATCCATACTCATTGCATTTGCTAGCGAGAATGTTGTTGTTCGAACTCTCTCTTTCAAGAGGAGGCCACACACATTCGAAAATGTCGGGGTTTCGAAACAAAAGCTAGTAAGCCAAGGTAAAAGAATGATGGCCTTGACAGGTGCCTAACCTCATTTCAAAAACTGGCGTGTTCGCGCCAATGCTCAGGGAGAACCGGTGATTAGTTACAGATGAATTGGTCAAGTCTAAGAAATAACCGGTTGAAGTTCGAGACCTCAGGAGAATTACCAATCACTTTAGAGGAATCTATCCAATATACCTCGAATGAATACAAGAAAACGGTAGAACTGTGAGGCTCTGTCCTTTACTATGAAAGACTACAATTATAGTTGTCCACTTTGCTCATGCCAATCCATGGCTATTTACTATACCAAACCTTTCTTGGATTTTGTGCACCTTCTTCTCAAATGCAGGTCAAGGATTTTGATATCACTTGAAATTTTTAGAATAAATAATCAAGAACTACCAAAATAACTATAGTTAACTAGATTTCTTTCAATGCATTTTAGGGAGCAATTATAGTTCTATATATACATATACATCTACATCTACATATATATACGTACACACATACGTATACACACGTATACACACGTATACACACATATACGTATATAATTATAGTTAACATCCACATTAAATAAAGTGGACCAAAAATAACAAGAACAAGTAACGTCCAAGTGTGAACGCAAAGCGGTTAGGAAATTTGCTATTGGAACGAAGAAGTTGATGCATAGCATGTGTCCTACAGATAGAGCCAATAAAACAAAACCGGAAGGCTGGGGCGAAACAACCCGTACACTCGTTCCCTGGAGACAAGGGTTTAGGCATCCAACAAGGAACGAGTGTATGGGTCGATTTGCCCAAATCAAACCGGAGAGATGTCAACATGTAACGGATTTAGAATCACTTGGACCTTGACCCACTATGCCCAAAAACTACTTCCCGGGCACTACACTAAATATGATATTTAGTGCTTGATTAGATTTAGTGTTTTACCACCCTACTTTGCTCAACACTAATTTTCAATTCTTTGATAATTAGTGTTAGACATAAATGCGCCGCCGCCGCCTTCCTTGTTGCCACCTCTTTCCTACTAAACACTAAATTCGTGCATGTAATTTTCACATATTACCATAGATGATATTTAGTGTTTGAGTTTACATTTAATGTTACTTACTTTCATAGAGTTAGTGATATTTAGTGTAGTGTTCGTATTTAGTGTATCTAACACTAAATATCATATTTAGTGTAGTGGTTCAAGCGTGTGTGGCCAGCCTCACCTTCAGACAAACTGGCAGCCAAGGTGCATGCAGGTGGGAGAGTTCATATTAGTTTAGTGAATATGCATATGAATGATAGGATGATGATGAGGAGGAGGAGGAGAATTAGTCACCCAATATTATAGGCTATTGTAAGGAGCTTAAATTGGGATTAAGATACACAAGCCAGTCCAAAACAACGCCTACATTTTGCATCCACATTTCATGGGTCTGATTTCCAAGCATCAAGCCTTGTTTTGGTCCCCCATTGCATTGCAACAGCCCACGGAGAA
Source organism: Polytrichum commune (assembly GCA_950295325.1). NCBI lineage: Eukaryota > Viridiplantae > Streptophyta > Polytrichopsida > Polytrichales > Polytrichaceae > Polytrichum > Polytrichum commune. The sequence goes on along the minus strand of OX485803.1, from coordinate 39,225,990 downwards.
TGTACCAAAAGTTCTCCTGCAACCAAGGCACCCACACCCTGGACCTTCGAGATTAACTAAGTATTTTCCTCGACTACGCAATCACTGACATATATATATATGTGCCAATTAGCGGCTTGGTTTTCTACCACCTACCTGCCGAGGGGTGATGGTAAAAACTAACTCTCCCTATAGATCGGTTGGTTGCTAATTCATTCCAATTTCAGCTCGTTACAACTCATTTGTGTTACTAAGTATCATGTACATTGTTTGCGAAGGGCTTAATTAGATGCTTAAAGGTCTCAGAGTGTTTCGTTTATGAATTGCTACTGTGATTTCATTCTTCAACATAAACATTCTTTTTCATAAACATCTATTTATCCTAGGGTATGTAACAAACAATTAGTGCGAGATGGATAGCAACTCTACATTGAGGATGTAGGAACTTTCCATATCCCTCATGGAGCTCACATGAATGTCTTATCCATTGTCAAAGGGAAGATTTTGTGTTCTTTGAAATGTCATATTAGGTCACTTGGATCATGTTGATTGTTGAACCTCAAATGGTTACATTATTCTGGAAGGGTCTACATGATTAGTTGAATTGGTAGAATGATTTGTTACTTTGGTCCCTTGTAAGTTTGTTGAGGTCGCCTTTTAGGTCAAAAAAATTTCCTAGTCTTAATAGTGTAACATGTTATTCACTAGTGAACACAAGCCTTACAACTCTACATGAGTAGATCAACCCTTTTGATGTCCTAATCCCCTTGTTTTTGTTTGGGTTATAATATCTCCTAGGTATACCATGACCTCCTTTCGACTATTCCAAAGTCACATATCCCTATATTTAATAGCTTGATTTGTAAAACTTATATGTGGCACAAGACTATAATCCTTAAATACGTCACCGAAATCCTTGAGGAATCATGTGCTCAAGTTTTACAAGGTTTAGTGTCTTTTGATTTAAGCAAAAGAATATTGCTCCTAATAGTCATCCTTAATGTAGGGCATGAATTTTGAGTATGTTGTCTTCTTGTAAATCTATAGGGTCCAACACAAAATTCTTCCTATTTAATTCTAAATTTATTTGGTCTAAGATTCTTCGTAAAGGTTGGAATGTACTTGGGGGGAGGTGTACATCACTACACAAATTCCTTTGCTGAAATCAAAGACCTTCTTGAAGTGAAATTCTAAGTTTCACTCAATTATAAATAGACGTAAGCCCGATTTTCTTTCCACCTTAGAATTCCTTGGTGCATGATAGCCTCCGACTCTTCGATTAGTTCCTTGTAAGTTTCTTTGGGCACGCTTGAGGGGGTTGTGAATCTAAGTTTATTTGAGTACTTGACCTAAGTAGGTCACTTCACCGCAAGGTATGCAGTAAACCCCACCATGTACCAAGGAGATTCTTGTAAGGTAGGGTCAACAGGCTCAAATTCACATTGGATTGCCCGACCTTGTATATTATTATTATTAGTGGGTCACTTCACATCTTGGGTCATCTAATCATTGATCCTCACCTTTGGTCATGTATCTTGGTTGATTAAATACCTCTCTCTTATTCCGATCAAGTGCTCAAGCCATTAGCAAATTGAGTATCAAATCTAATTTCTAATTGTGTATGATGAGTGACTAAGTTTCCAATTGATCTGGGTAACTTTGTACTTTAGGCATCCAAGTCTCGAATCTTGAGTTCCACATATTCAAGTATTTACCTTGCCTATGCCATTTTATTTTAGCCTTCAAATTTCAAGCTCTAGTACTCCTCACATAAATAAATAACCAACGTCGGGCAATCTAATATGAGTTTGAGCCTGTTGGTCTTCCCCTGCTCAATAATCCTCTTGGTGCAGGGTGGGGTTTGCTGCCTACCTTGCAATGGGTGGGCTCTTGGCTCCTACCTGCCTAGCTAGTTTTTTCATCAAGTAGAGAGAAAATTTCACAATGGGAATCGAACCATCAACCACTCCATTCGGAAATGGGTACCTCTCCACTATCACCCGGTAGTTTAGGGTCATCTCGGACCACAATTGAGTAACTCAAGTGTATGTTCCTATTTATTCTACGTAATTTTGGACTTCCATGTCTTACCATTCTTCCGTACATGGCTCAATTGTTCAAATTCCAAGAGTCATAGGCCTTCAACAAGTGTCTTCCAGTTCAAGCAATCTAAGCTTTACAAATTCTAAGTACCCATCTTATGTATCCAAAGGATTGATTGTCCATTCATCTCAAAGAATTTAATTGTCTCTTATCTTCTTGGTTATTTCCTAAGTCTTTATAAGAAAGGCTTTAGTCCCATGTTTGATGGTGTTTCTCTCTTTCCACTCATAATGTGACACTACAAACTTTTTGCACCTCAAATGTGAACTTCAAATGACAATCTCTATGATTTTCAATTGCCTACCAAATGAGACATTTCATTAGTTGAAATGCTTATGAACACTAGCAACTTTGTTAAATGGTCCTATATGTCCCCCGAACATGCATGTAGTCACCTATTACGATATTTGTGGAAATTTGATAATAAATCCAATAAAAAGACATGTGCTTCAAAGAGATTGGACTACGTGTTCAAAATATAATAAATGTTCTCCATTTGATAGTCAATACAATAGGGGGAGGGGGGGGGGTTATGAGCCCAAAATGAGTGCTCATATTTGTTTTATGTTTAGAATTTAATTAGAATTGCAATTGGAGTGTTATTGAAACAATCAAAAGTATAAAAAGAGTGAGGCTTGGTGTGGATTTATGTTTAGGCCTTAAGCCATTTTGTGTGGTGAATTAGAAGCTTAGTGACATTAGGGAGTGTTTTGATTAGAGGAGTAGTGCTTGATGAGGCATGGGGAAGTGCCTTTGATTTAATTGTTTGAATTAGAACGTGTTCTTGTTGGTTTAGGGGTTGAAGGGTTAGCGGAGAGGATGAGGTCCTACTAAGGGGGAGAAGGTTAAGGGGTTGTGATTGGATGCCCTATCTCTCCTCTTCCTCCCTTATCCTCTCTTCTCCTTAAGTTCCCTCTTTTTACCTTTTCTTCTCTCTTCTTCAAAATCTTCCTCTCTCTCTCAATGCTCTCTCTCTTTGTCTTTTCACTCTCACCCCTTCCCTCTCTCTCTCAATGCTCTCTCTCTTTGTCTTTTCACTCTCACCCCTTCCCTCTCTTGTGTGTAGAGGTGTGTGTGTGGGTTGTGGGTGATACCCAAAGGAGCGTTAGTCATTTGATTGTTAGTCCTTAGTTGTTTAGGCTTATAGTTTAATCTAGTTTGATTTAGTTTAGTTTGAATGGTGTTTATGGTTTTATGGTGGTTTAGCTAAGTTGAGTATTCACATGCAAGGCTTAGCCAGCCCCTAGACTAAAACGGCAGTTGGGCCGAAGGCTTAGCCAACCCCTGGACGAGACTGTAGCTGGATTGAAGGCTTAGCCAGCCCCTGTACTAAAACGGCAGATGGGCCGAAGGCTTAGCCAACCCCTGGACGAGATTGCAGCTGGATTGAAGGCTTAGCAAGCCCCTGGACTAAACGGCAGTTGGGCCGAAGGCTTAGCCAACCCCTGGACGAGACTGTAGCTGGGTTGAAGGCTTAGCCAGCCCCTGGACGAGACTGCAACTCGGTTGAAGGCTTAGCCAGCCACCGGACTGGGGTTGAGCAGTCCCGGTCACTGCAGCCTGTTGTTGGGTAGCAACCACAATAAGGAGTGGGAGCCATTTGAACTAGGGCTTAGGTAGGAGCTGGGTTATAAGTTAAGGGGGGTAGCTAGGTAGAATTTAGGAAGTTAGCGGGGTTAGCATTGGAGTTACAATTAGGAACCCCTTAAGTTGGAGGTTGTTGATGTTAGGGAGTGAACTTGTGAGTGAATTTAGAAGTGACTTGCAATAGAGGAATGCTAAGATAGTGATAAGATAGAGAAGTGTTTTTTAACACTTGTATCCTTATCATGGAATGAATTGATGTGCTAAAATTGATGTAAAGCACCAGGGTGAGTTGTGTGGTTCCCCACAAAGAGGACGGCCTTGGGTGACGATTGCAGATTAAGGTATTAGAAATTTAATTGTCACATGGAGTCGACAAGCCATAGCCTCACGGAGGCTAAGATCACTAATGAGAAGGTCTTGGCTAATGTCAAGGTCTCAAGAGGGATATCACTAAGGGCATGTGTAGCCAAGGCCGCAGGGTGGACCCTTGAGAAGGCCAATGCTCTACCTATTCAAGAGGCTAACATCAATAAAACATCATGATTCTAAGTAAGTTGGGAGTTCATTGAGATGGGAGTTACATTCCATGTTACCGCGAATTTTGGTATGACACATGTGATTCTCAAAACCACCACCCGGACTAGGACGCTTAAGGGTGGTGGGTTTGGCCTCACAGGGGTATATGACCATTTCATGAGCATGAAAATCCTCGTTTGATGATGAATACATTATGAGTCCCAAAAAATACAAAGGAAAGTGGCCACAACCTTGATTTGGAATTACTAACCATCTTGTATTAATCATGTTTTCATATCCTAGAAGTGGGTCAGTCAAGAAATGTAACCATTTTGAACCCATCTACCATACGTAGCAGATTCCAAACATTGCTTATGGTATTTAATGTCATGAACACTATTTGTAAAGGGCCTCAAGTAGGTGCCTAGAGGTCTCAGAGTGTCATGTTCATTAATTGTCAGTATGATATTATTTGTCAACATAAGTAGTTGTCTAACACAAAATTATTCACATTATGACATTTAGTGTAGCACATTTGCATACTTGGGATGATATTTTTGCATTTTGATATGCAAGGGGAAGGTATTAATGAGCATACTTATGGAAAGTGTCATGTGGTAGCATTTTAGTATGCTAGAGGAAGATATTCTTGATCATAGTAATGGCAAGTGCCATGTGTGTACGCTTTAGTCAGCTTGTAGACCATTGTGTAATATAGGCATACACCTCATGCATCTGATGTTTGCTACCATACGTAGCAAATAAAAAAAATGAGTGACTTACATACCAATTAAACCAATTTAACAACAACTATATATGTGTAAGAACCAAATGCCACCGCGACCCACATTAGTATTTACTAGAATCTAATACATGCACACTTGTCATTAGTATGCTCAATAGCACCTTCCCCGTTACACACTAAAATACAAATCTATTATCTCAAGTATCCCAATGTGCTATTCTAAATGTCATAATGTTGATAATCACTCACTTCAAAAAGTTACTTATGTTGACAAAAAGTATCGTATTGGCAATTAGCAAACATGACACTTGAGAGTCCCAACGACAGTGAATGATAGTGGTAGCTTGCGGGGAGTTGGAAGCATGTCCCTAGGGCCATGACTCTTGACTCTAAACCCCATAAAATTTGGATCTAAGGTATTCCGCAATGGGGTGTATGTCATGGGCTTTGTGCTTAAGTTAATTGAAGAAAATGAGACTAGTTCATGCTTGACCTTAATTGTGCAGAGTCGGTACAATTGCAAACCCATTGAATCCCACTTGACAACCACCATTGTTACACAACTGACTACCTTTGAACTAAATGTGAAATTGGGAATGAGTTGTGACACACTTTGGCACCATGTGGACAACATATGGGCAAAATATGGGCAAAATATGTGACATGACAATGGGTTTCATGTAGACCCTAAAACCTCACAAGACACAACTTACCTTATTGTGCTTGAAAGTGTTTCCAAATTGAAGCCCTCAACTTTGATAGTGGCTTGAAGACCTTGTCAAGAAGGCGGTCCTTCTTCATCAGAAGATGCTTAACCAGTGGTCTTGAAGTATATAAGTTAAGTCCATCACAATCATGCAGTATATGATTGTCAATGAGGTGATTGACTGGTTTTTTTTTTCTCTTGTACCCCGAGTTTGAATGAAGTCCTCGGGTACAAAATTTTGGTTAAGTTTGGAGATTATGTTTGTGTCTGGATGTGCTTTCATCTCTCACATATAATATTGAATATGTATCTGGATGTTTACACCACTGTCCGGGGAGAAGTGTCAGTTGGTTGCATATGAACCGGTTGAGTTTGAGAATTAACCAGTTGAAGTTCAAGACTTCAGGAGAAGTACCAATCATTTTAGAGGAATCTATGGAATATACATCAAATGAATAAAGCAAAACCGGAAGATGCTGACATGTAACCGGCTAGACTTAGAATCACTAAGGGGCAGTTTACACTATGGACCATGAAGTTGGACTAGGGCTCTACAAGGCAGCTGATTGGCTGCTGAAGTTCTCCCGGGACAACTTCGGTTTACACTAAGGAAAAAATGGCAGAGGGACCATGCAGGTCGAGGTCCCCAAAATATAAATTTTAAGGCCTAATAAATGCACTGACATGGTCCAACGGGTTTTGCGTTGAGAGAGGCAAGAGAGGTGGTCTGGTACGAAAAGGCAGACATTAAGTCCCCCCATACGAACTATGGGGGGTGTCAGATCCGGGCGGGGGCAGCCTCCTCGGAAATTTTTGAACCTGACCGAAAACTGCTGCCCGCCCCGCCCAACTTCAAAAAAAATATTGCTCTTGCATTCTTGAAGGCCGCTTGACTACAAATCCCATATTGAGTGCACTTCACCTTCAAGGTCTAAAATCCAATATATATGTGCACTTCCCACTAGTAAATAACAATTCATTACCCGGAAGTGAAACCATCAATGAAGCATGTAATTAACTTGGAGGTCAAATAAATTTACAGAATCCTCATTAACAATGAGGTTATAATTTGTATGACTTACCATTTGAAATTGTCTTTGTCATTCTAAAGTGAAACCTAAATTTAGTGTGCTAATTTAGTATGTATATTTTACAATTAATTTAGTAACGCTATCTACTTTCACAAGTATTCATACACACTCAAATCAATTAATGTAATTACTGGAATTAATTAATTAATTCATAATTACGTGTGATTTAATGTAATTATTTGAAAGTGTCTTACTTAATTTGGTAAGAATATTTTCTGATTTATTTGGGTTTGATTAGAATTAATCAGAATTAATTAGACTTAATTACATTAAATCACACTTAATTGGTTTGAATGTGTATGAATACTTGTGAAAGTAGACGGCATTACTAAAATATTATAAAATATACATACTAAATCAGCACACTAAATTTAGGTCTCATTTTAGAATGACAAAGACAATTTCAAATGGTAAGTCATAAAAATTATAACCTTAATGTTAATGAGGATTTTGTAATTTTATTTGACCTCCAAGTTAATTACATGCTTCATTGATGGTTTCACTTCCGGGCAATGAATTGTTATTTACTAGTGGGAAGTGCACATATATATTGGATTTTAGACCTTGAAGGTGAAGTGCACTAATATGGGATTTGTAGTCAAGCGGCCTTCAAGAATGCAAGAACAATATTTTTTTTGAAGTTGGGCGGGGCGGGCAGCAGTTTTCGGGCGGGTTCAGAAATTTCCGAGGAGGCTGCCCCCGCCCGGATCTGACACCCCCCATAGTTCGTATGGGGGGACTTAATGTCTGCCGTAGGAAAAGGCAAGGGCCCATGTCAGAGAAATACCATTTCAATAAATTTTTAATGAATCTACCTTTTAAGCGCCTTAATTATACCATAGCCCATGAGACATACCAACACTACCTTGCCCTACCCCTTAAACCGGCTCACACGTGTTTCACCAAACAACGTGGGACATCTAGAACTCAAGAATTCAAGTGCAGATTTGTTTTTTTGGTCTACCAAATGTAATTTTTGGAATTTTGGGGCTTGTAATATACCGTTGGAAAGGTCCTGGGAATACCTATCCAACGGTATATTACACACCCCAATATTCTTACAAAATGCAGTTGCAAAACAAAAAAACAAAAATCTGTAGTGGTTTAGTGATTGTAGATCAGGGTAGTCAAAAGAAGTGCAATGGGAAATCTTCTAACATTAATTATCAAAGAATTGAAAATTAGTGTTGAGCAAGGTAGGGTGGTAACAACATTAAATGTAATCAAACACTAAATATCCTATTTAGTGTAGTGACAATACAAGGTACATGTCACATGTAAATTACATGTCACATGTACAAATTAAATTGCTCATTTTATTTTATTTAAAAAAATTGTTGTGAGAAGATTTGCAAGCCACATCTTCGACACATTTAACAAGAAGTGAAGACAAGTGGAGCCCAAGAGAAGACAAGGAATGATCAAACTTAATTTTTTTTCAAAATTGCCCTTTTTGGGCATGTATTAAAAAAATCAGCACCTCCACTTTTTGGTGCATGGTCATTCTTCATGGTCCACATTCGGTTTACACCTAGTGAAGGGCTCATGAACCATGAAAACTAATATTTTAGTAACTCGGACCATGGAAGTCGTCCCATGGAAGTCGTCCCACGCAAAATAGGCCTCTTACGTGGGACGACTTCATGGTCCATAGTGTAAACCGCCCCTAAGATCTTGACCCACTATACCCAAAAACTTCCCAGACACTGGTTTACACAAGAGAAATTGACCATCAACCCAAACACCCATGGTTGCCAAGGTATGTACCTTTGCGTCTACACCAATTATGGTATTGAGTGTCATGTACACTATTTGCAAAAGGCATAAACTAGATGCCTAGAGGTCTTAGAGGGTCACATATGTTTAAGTGCCAATATGATTCTATTTGTCAACATAACTACTCTTTTAAAGAGAAATATTTACATTTTGACATTTAGTGTATGACATTGGGATACTTGAGATCATAGTTCTGCATTTTAACATGCAAGTGGAAGATATTATTGAGCATAATAATAGCAAGTGTTATGTGTTTACATTCTAGTATGCTAAAGGAAGATAACCTTGAGCACACTGACACCAAGTGTCATTTGTGCACACTTTGGTCAACTTGCAGACCCTTGTGTAACAAAGGCATACACCTCATAATACTATTGAACATACTCTTGTCGAAATATTAGTGAGCACAATCGAATGTTGAGTGTGATGAGGTGACACTAGCGGTGAAGTTGTTGATCATTAGTGGAACATAACATACGTCTCAAAATAGGGTTAGTGACGCTATTATGCATGTCACTTTAAAAACCATAAACGGTGTAGTTGTCTAGCAATGTGGACATGAGATATATACTAGAGTGATTTTGAAGGTATATGAAACCTTCATAATGATGCATTATTTGTGTTGTCTCAAATTTGTCAATGAGGTGAATAACTGGTTTAGGTTCATCTAAGTTTGAATAAAGGCCTCGAGTACAAAGATTCATTAGGTGTTGAGATTAGGGTTTGTGGATGGATGCAATTCCCGCTCTCCCATATGATGTTGAATATGGTGTGTATTTGGTCTACAAAATAAAAGTGGTTATCATACATACATGTATCTCTAAGTTTAGTCATTTGTCAATGTTGACCTGACATAAGTAGAGTGAGGGCCACTTCCCACACAAGACTGAAGGCCCGTGACCATTGCACTCTAAGATCTCTCATTGATCGAAAAGGTCAAGACCGGTCAAGTTCACTTCCCATTGGAAGGTGAAGGTCTAAGGGTCAAAATAAGTTGTCATGGATGAAAAGCCTACATGGATTTCAACGCGGTAGACTACAAATAATGTTTCATGATATGCCAAATTTTTTGTTAGATCCACCTTCAAGAGGTGGGCCTAACGCATATTCCAGCAGACTATGTAAGTAGTATGGCCTTTGCATGAGAATCAAGGGTCCTCACAAGTTACATGGTCACAATTCTTGACTCATGTATTGAAGGTACGTAACAACCCTCTTTTATCCAACTATTATTAGGCACTTTGCTATGGTGAAGTGAATTATTTACACACACATTTCAAAAACATTGGTTTTTTGCCTTGTAAGGTGCCACCTCCACTCTTTGTGGGTAAGAGGTGGCACCAAGTAGCTTCACATGGGTGAAGTGGAGTCACCCAAAAACCAGGGCCCACCTCTAAGCTCCACTATGAGCCATGGATGGAAGCCCGTCTTCCCATCCAAGGGCTCACGTCGCTTATGATTTAGTTTGGTGGGGTGGGTGGTGTCGCCATTGTCTCCTCCATTCTCTACCCCTATGATGGCCACTCTCTTGCTCTCTCGGCTTGTATCTTGTAGCCTCTTTATTCATGTAGTGGTGAATAGTGGCGCAACATTTTGATTGTAATGGAATTTGAGAATTTTGTGTATCAAAATTCAAGTTTTGAAGTGGAACACATTGGTGGTGCTTGAAGGCGCCCACTTTAAACTCCAAAAAAATCTTAAGCTTGCCACCTTGACTGCTTCTAAACTCAACATGTAGCCAAACCTAGTATTTTTTTAATCAAATAATAAGGGTTCGTATGTGAGTCCATCAGACTCATGCATGATTTTGATTGTTGTCTCATAGTTGCCAATGAGACAATTAACTAGCTTAACTTAGTTGGTACAAAATTTGAATAAAGATCTCATGTACAAAGGTTTGTTTATTGTTGAAATTAGGTATTGTGTCTGCACGTGGTTTTGTCTTTCACATATGATAATGATAATAACATACAACATCACGTAATCCGACGTGAATTTGAACCCGTTGGCCCTACCCTACTCAAGGATCCCCTTGATGCAGGGTGGGGTGTATTGCCTACTTTGTGGTGGGTGGGCTCTTGGTTTTTCCATCAAGTAGAGAGAAGATTTCATAGCCGGAAACCGAATTGCCAACCCCTCTATTTGGAATTGGGTTCCTCTCCGTTGTCATCTAGTAGTTTAGGGTCATCTCAGACCATTCAACATATGATTTTGAATATGGTGTATGTTTCATTTACACATGAGAAGTTGATTATGATCGATTCATCAAGGTAAACACCTGAGGTTTCTGGGGCATGTATGTGGGACTAACATAATTCCATGGAATATTCCCTACATTCAGACTGAAATATGGGGAATATTTTGTGGAATACTATTAGTCCCACAGAACATTGTCATGTATCTGAATAATGTTATGAATTTGGACCACGATATTTATATTTTAAAAAAATCTCCAAAGATACTAGAGATTGTAAATACCACAATGAGCAAACCATACGGGATAGAACGGGGCGTGACCCAATAGAGGCAATGGCATTTTCAAATCAATTTGCTAATCATGTGTGCAAAACATTAGGAAATAGGTTTGATGGCCACCTTCAAAGTATTGGATGTGACTAGCATGCCTTCTCAACAAGTTGGTTTAGCTATTTGTTATGTGCTCAATATAGTGGTGAATGGGAACTCAATTGTGATGTGTTGGGATTTTGGTTTACAAGACTTAATATGTGCCTCCTTACACTAGGTTGGGGATCTCATGGTTATACTCTCAAAGCCCACATGAATGAACACACACTGCTTAATAATGTTATGCAAGTCTAGACTCCAAACGGTTGGAGTTCACTCCAACCAGTTCTTGAAGAGCAAGTCAGGGAGAAAATCTCCCCATTCAGTGATCTACACTAGATATTGTCTCTCATGTCACTTACTATTTAGAATTACATAATATTGTATTTCTTTCTTGTATGTCTCATATTTTAGCAACAAATGTCAAATTCGTTGTTTAGACACTTTAAAACATGGACAAGCTTACTTGATAAAAACGTACATCAATAAGAAAAAGTGATATAGCATTGCGCAACTCCACGTAGCAAGTGACACTAAATATCATAGTTAGTGTAGTACGTTAACTAAATTAGGCGAGGTTGTCTATTCAAAATCGAGTCATTGATTTAAGCCTGGATGGTCAAAAGGGGCCAAAAATATGTAGCACTGCAATCAAAGGACTCACTATATTCTAAGCTTATTCCAGTTTGAATCAATTGTACGTTCTTTAAGTGTCAGATTGATCGTATATTTGTATCTTGAAACCAATGAACGGGGAGAACCGACCACTACACCGTTTTTGGTATTTAATCTCTCTTATACTATTTGGACTTACATTGTGCTATAACTCTTTATTGTAGATCCATTTTTTTTGCCAACAAAGGTCAAATTGATTGCTTGGACAATGTAGATTATTAAAATCTTTACTTAGTAAATAATCACACTAACAATAAGATGTTATAGTGGTGCGTAACTTCAAATAGTAAGTGACACTAAATACCAGAAATGGTGTAGTTAGAGATGAGCTAGTTGAGTTTGAGAAGCAACCGGTTGAAGACTAAGGGTTAGTTCGTACATGGTCCCCAAGTACTAAGTCCCAAGTCACTCGAGGTCAATCCGTGCAATCATAGCCGTTGAGAGCAAGGAAATTGGGACTTATCCCTTCACACGGGTCCCAAGTCCTAAGTCCCAAGTATGATGTAGATGCCCATATGGCGACAATTTCTGGAGGTGAGGCTCAAGACTTGTGTTGAGAGTTGGGTTGAGCAAAAAGCTAGACCCGACTCTCAACACAAGTCGCGTGGATTGTTTTGCATAAAATAATCAAGATCCGACTTCAATGATAATTAACCGTGTTTTCATGGTGGGACTTTTCCTCCACATTGGGACTTGCTAATGCGAGTGGGAATTGGGACCCCATGTGAACCAGCCCTAACTTGAAGTTCAAGCCTTCAACAAACATATCAATCATTTTAGAGGAAATCCTTTGAATGTACTTCTAATTAATAAAGGAAAATGGAAAGATCTCACCACAACATGTAATCGGCTGGGCTTGGAAATACTAGGGTTTTGACTGATTATACCCAAAAATTCTCCCCAGACACTGCCATTGACTCCCGAGCAAAGACCAGAAATGTGTCAATTCAAGTCCACATACATTTATTTCCCTTAAAGCAGGTTTCTGAGACTATAGAAAATTTGACATCTCGGGCAAATTGTGACAACCTTCTTTATGTATGTATATATAGGGCATAGTTAAATCAATCACACTATTTCAATGGACTTCAGTCAACATGCAAGGTGTCGACTAGGCTCTGACTTGTCATCTAAGTGGGTCATGTTTATCACTTCTAACATAAAGCTAATATCTTGCTCTTCTTCATGTGTGCGATGAAAAATCAAATTTTGCCAAGTCATGTGACTGTGCAACGTGTCTTTGTGACCGTTTTAACAAACTACGTGGTTGATTTAACAATTCCCTATACATAAAACAAACTTGCTTGAAATGGCTTCTCTCTGGTGGCATTTTTTTTTTAAGATAAGGGAAGTGTGAAGGAAGACCATGTCCATTGTTGAGTTTGGTGATGATAAATATCTTGGCGAGTTGTACATTTATTGAAGTGAGTTGTGTACATCATTTGTGGTATTTAGTTTCACATGCACTATTTGCGAAGGGCCAAACTAGATGCTTAGAGGTCTCAAAGTGTCACGCATGTTATTTGCCAATATGATTTCATTCGTCAACAAAAGTAGCTTCTTTAAGTGAAAAAAATAAATATGCATTATGACATTTAGAGTAGCACATTGGGATATTTTAGATGATAAGTCTTGCAACTTGGTATGCAAGGGGAAGAAATTTCTTATGTGTACTAATGGCAAGTGTCATGTATTTACATTTTAATATGCAAGAGGAAGATATTATGGAGCATACTAACGCTGACTGTCATTTGTGTCCACTTTAGTCAACTTGTAGACCATTGTGTAACATAGGCATGCACCTCATAACATTATTGACCATACTCATGCCAATTTATTAGTAAATGCACTTGAACAACAAAGAGTCATCAGGTGACACTTATGGTGAAGTTGTTAATCATCAACGTTATCTAGCATATGCCTCCAAATAGGGTAAGTGACACTATTACGCATGTGACACTAAATACCATAAATGTCGTAGTATTGTAACATGCCTTGATTTTTTCCATTTTGAATCGATGTTCATAAGATGCTCCAATGTGCCCAAGCAATACACCATCCATAAGGTTCATTGTTTTGTCTGATTAGTGTGGGTTCCCATTTGGTGTTATGCGTTGCTATAACTTTTTACAGACAATATCATTTTTTACCAACTAAGTTATATCGTATTCTTTGTTATGCATACTGACTACCCATGTAATTTGGGTAAAAAATGATATTCTCAGTAAAATGATATAGCAACACATAACTCCAAACAGTAACCAACATCAATTAGACAAACCAATGCAGTTTGTGCAAGCATTAGTCGACCACTAAGGTAAACAAACCCAATTATGTTAACCATAAGCAATTTTGCATAACCATGGTACAAATGTGATTCTGGAGTGATTTTTTACAAGTCTGGAGATTGATATCACAATGTTTAATAGAAAATTTACAATTTAATTCCAAGTTCTGAAAGTATTGTAAATTTGCAAAGGCAATATTCTCTCCCAACCCATATTCACAACATAGGTCAACTTATTTCTGATAACTAAGAGATGAAAACTTGACTACAATAAGTGCCCTTTAAAAATAAAAATAAAAAAAACCAAAACCAAAATATGTGCCGTTTTACTACGTGAATTTTTGAAGAGAAAGAAAATTCTTCACTTTCAATGCTTATAAGCTATGCATCTCAAGTATGCATCTCACTTGGAACAACAATCGTCACAATTTACAATTGCTAACCAGAAGAGGCAATTTGCAATCCCATCCAGCAACCCAAAGTGTATTTGGAGTCCAAAGTGTTTGGTAAAGGCCCACGTATCTTATATTCAAAATACACTTAAAAGGATATTTGGTGTTTAATACACTAAATACGAACGCATATACTAAATGTCATTAACCCTATGAAAGTAAGTAACATTAAATGTACACTCAACCACTAAATATCAAATATGGTAATATGTGGAAGTTACATGTTTGAACTTAGTGTTAGTAAGGATATGAAATCCATGCTTCATAGGTAGGGAGGTGGCAGTATGGAAGGTAGCAGCACATTTATGTCTAACACTAATTGTTAAGAACTTTAAAATTAGTGTTGAGCACGGTAGGGTGGTAACAACATCAAATATAATCAAACACTAAATATCCTTTTTAGTGTAGTCCTCCTAGATAATGCAACAAGGATGGTCAGAATATTACTCACAGTCTACATGTAGCTATAAAGGCTTGTGTAGACCTTACCTAGTCACCTTTGTTAACTAGACACGTTTTATTTGAGTGGTATATGGCAAAGCTTGCAAATCAAGAACGGACACCAATAAAACCACCATGAAGAGACTGGACTACATGCTCAAATTGCAAACACCATTCTAGGTTTAGTTGTGAGCGCAATTGGGAGAGTCCATGTGAGCAATTAAAAATCATTGTTTTCTCTTTAAACTCTAATAATTATTGCATCTCTATTCCAATTGTAGGACTTGAATCAACAACATTTGTGATACTTTGCAATTTGTAATTGGATGAGACAAGTATTTAGCTGATCAAATGCTCAATTTTGTTTTTTTGAATCCGAAAGTTCTCACAATAAGACCACACACCTTCTTTTTCTATTTGACTAGTTGATGTCAAGTAGAGTGCATTGGCATTATAGGACCAAAGACCTACAACCCGATGGATAGAATCTTTGACATGAGGCCATCGTGTGTGCTATCACTACACTAAATATTGTATTTAATGTTATCAATTCTATTTGTATTGCGCAATACCAATTGTAAACAACCCATATATTGTCAACAACACTAAATGTGAACCAAACAATATATTTGTTATTCCTTGTAAAAGAATTTGGGCAATATAGATATACAATGTTGCAACTACTATCCCTTCCTCAGTGAATTTTCACCCATTTCCAATCATCCATAACAATAGTTCATTTTGGGAATTGTTAAGATGCAAAACTTTGTTTCAATAATTGGCTTTTGGATGAACTGAAAGTAAGTTGGGATGTAAACACTTGTAAACTTATCAATAAAAATTGTCACTAGAGAAGTAACCACAATAACATAAAATACCATATGTTGATTTGAGGTTTCATATAACATTATTCAGATCCATAACAATGTTATGTGGGATAGACAATATTCCTTGATAGGAAATATCCACATTCAAAATGAATGTAAAAAAAATCACGGAATATTCCATGAAATATTATTAGTCCCACATAACATTGTTATGGATATGAATAATGTTATGCATCACGGAATATAGCACAACATTTTTCCTCTCTCGTGGATTTTTCATTATTAATTTAAGATTCATTTCTTTATTATTATTTTTATTGTAGTATAGTGAATGATGATAATGAACATTTGAAGTTCCTCCCATAATGGCCATCATTTGATGAGTATATTATTCTTGAAATTGCAAAGGAAGTGATGGGGACCATGGGACTAAAATGACCTTTCCCTAGGAAGAACCACATCTCACATCAACCCTGGTGGCATTCAATACCACAATTATACAACAATTATTAGCTTCACCAATATTGGTCACATTGTTACTTGGTCACAATTGCCTTGACACCTACTATTCACATATTCAATGTTGAAGTTTTCCCCTGCAACTTCAATTTTGCTCAAGAATGTCCATTGCTCATTATTAGGAATGGGCATTTTTTTTGTGCACTCACGAAGTGAGCTTTTAAAAGAGTAATATGACTACATAGACCATTATCGTCATAGAGCAATGGGGAACCACAAACATTATGATTTTTTCAAATGACCAAATTGCTAAACTATCACGAAGCATAAAAGATAATTATTAATGAATGCACATGATCATGCACTTGGAGGTTGTAGATTTTTTTTTTTAATTTTAAAAAAAAAGTGTGCTAAAAAAGAGTTGTTGAGATTCACCTATTTGAAAGCAAGATCTCTCCATTTGAAAGTGCAAGTCCCATTTGGGGATTGTTAGGTCTACAAGGATTCTAGAAAAGTTGAGGCCCAAATCTTAAAAAGAAGCATTACTTTGTTGTAAAGAGGTTTGCCAACGATTTTGCAAGCAACATCTTGCCCTAGAGTAGCGTTATCATCATTCATTCAAGCACTTAAATTATTTGGCATCTCCCTCCAAGGGGCCATAAACAAGTCTAGCGTCCACTCAAATGATGCGCACTATGTTTCACAACGCGCACTCATGGCAATAGAGGATTTTGGGAAAACATGTACCTACACGGGGCTCACCTTGACTTGGTCCAATACATTGCATGAAATCTTTTGCACAATATCACCTCGGACACTTCTCTACCAATGACGCGGGTCCACTTTTCTACCCCATGGACCGAGTGAATGTCCTACACTAAAAAAACCACTCATGCCAAAACGACCGTCCAACTTCACTTTAAGCTTGCATGTGGAAAATAGTAGCCAATGTGAATCCCCAAAATGACATGGAGCCTACACGACAACACATCCAACATAGAGTTACATTTTCATGTGGCTTACATACAATATACTCTTTCGCCTTTGCATATACGCCCACAATTTTGAACATTGTTTCTCTCAAAAACATTTACTAATTTTAGATGCAATGATTCAACTAATGGACATTTTCCAATATAATGTGGTTGTTGGGTCCCTAAAATATGTGTTAGGATGGAGGGAAGCTAAGACACGAGTGATGAGTAGTGAGCAGTGAGTTCAAAATAAATCTTCTCAAGTATAGTGTGTTTATAACATTACTTTTGTAATCGGTTTGACAACTTTGCTATAAGATAAGGATATTATAGTATTAATTTTAAACATGAAAGAGTGCCTATTACCATGCACTATAGTGTGTGGTCAAATCATGAAGCATTTTGTTAGAATCTCATATTGATTATTGGTTGTAACCATTGCTGATTACAAACCTTTAATGTCATCAATTGTAATTTTTGAAAAATCATGAAATGACATTAAAAATAAAAGTAATGTATAAGTTTCCAACGACTTTGATAAGCTAAGGAGTAGCATAATCTCGTTGTAGGTGTAGCTTGGGGGGTGAATAAATTGTTTGCTAAGGAATGTCACTTCGTTTTAGGTTAAGGAACCACATGCACAATTTTGTTAGAGGAGACCCATTATAGTTCTCTTTTCTTTTCATAACATGCAAAATATGCACTTTTGTTTCCCAACTTACAAGTACAATAACATGTTGGGAACCAGAAGTAGACAATATTGAACAAAATGCACTTTCATTTCCCAACTTACAAGTACAATAACATGTTGGGAACCAAAAGTAGACAATATTGAACCAAGAAAGGAATACCAACTAGACAATAAGACCTTAGTTGACATCACTCACAATTCAAACCAAAAAAATGGATAATGTCACATTGGAGACTCCATGTCATGCCCCAAATATGCAATGGTCCTCTCAATCACAAAGAAAAAGCCGATTGGCAAAAAACCTTGCATGCACACAATGGAAATCATTAAACCCTTATGACAACAAATTGAGCAGCACAAAAGCCATTAACAAAAGATGCAAATCCTAGTATATAATAAGGTGCATGGGACCCTACGCATACTCGGCCTAACCAACACCTAGTTGCACAAATTTAACCTTACAAAACAATATATTGAGCAAAATATTATAACGTTTCTAGGTTTCATACACAACAAAGGATATTACATCCAAAACACTTCATCCATCCATTCTTCGTTAATATCCAATGCTATCTTAGACTTACCAATTTCCCTACCACTTGATTTTTGCACTCATCCTCTCTTATTTATACCTACACATTTAATATTTTTTCAAACCTTCCTTAGAATTTTTTATTAACCTTTTTTAACATTTAAGCTGCAAGGAATAAGATTGATGTTAATGATACCAGTCTCTTACCAAAATCTTCCTTGCAGTAACTGAACTTTACCTAACCTTACCAACCAACTCTGCTCTAGGTGGAACTTTATGCTCTGCCCATGGTAACACCACTGGAACATGTAGTACCAACATCTCTGAAAAGCACACACAGAGGTTGAATTATTATAGGAGGGTGTTAGGATATTGTTGCTACTACTCCCATAGGTGTATACTCTATCTCTAGTATTACCGACCCTAACCTCTATGATGTAACCAATACTAAGTCTCCTACCGTTACTCCCACAACATAGCACTTATGAATAGTACCAAGAGAAGAAAAATACACAATAGAACATAGGCAACACCCCTCATAAATATCTACCATGTGCTATAGAGCTTTCATATTACTTAGTTGTACTACCATTGACTTTGGTAGGTATTCCAAATCCCCATACAAGACTTCATGACCTCACTAAGTACATACTTTGACTACCATAACACATGACATAGTATCAAAGCACGGTTCATTCACAAAGTAATACAAAAAAATTGTTCGTGTAGTATGGGCTACAATGTTGGAAAATAATCACACCACAACAAACCATCAACTCCTACAACTTATGAAATCCACACACTATGCAAACTCACCTCTATCTTATTAGAGTTTCTCCCTCGTATCTCTTCTACAAGAAAGCTCATATACTTTTAGGAGAGGGTGTTGTGGCCTCTAAGCATGTTAGAGTGATGTGTGGTAGAAACAATACTAAAAAAAACTATCCTATTTAACTCGATGCAACCCATTCGCTGAGGTCCTACCTATCTGTCTCACAAAAGTGATAGTAAATAATTACCTACCACCTTATCCCTTACAACTAAGCTCAATGCTCCATATATAGTAGCCTGAGCCTTGTCCCCCTACCAATTTCCAGCCCTATGATACCTTGTGGTAAGTGCAAATACCTTCTATTGTTATACCTAGCATAACATGTGGTATTTGCTTGTAGTAGTTTCATGAACCTTTTGATATTGTGGTTGCTATTGCATGTGGTATTCACTCTCTAGTAAATTCCCCTTAACAAATGACCGTACCTTTTTCCCACATGGTTTCTAAGACGATGGAGTCACCCACCAAAGATTGTCTATTGTCGAAGCACACCTTGCATAGAAATTTCAATTCATATTAAAGGTGTTTGCAAGGCACCCATTTCCCATTCCTCATAGAGCAAACACAATATTCATGAAAACATCACATTCATATGTAACGATTTTTCTTTATAGGTTGACTCAGTGAGTGCACTCAAACTTTGAGAAAACTTGCATTTTGTAGATAACTATGTATGAGCACCTATGGTACAAGTTCATAGAGTAAATAAGAAATTGTTTTATATCATGTATAATTTGATTGCTATCAAGAATGTTTGAAGTAACAATGAAGAACATGTGCATTATACAAGTGAATTTCTCAAAAACTTCTACTATTAACATACACACACACATACATGGAACTATACATCATTCAAATGTGCGTCATTACATATTTGAAGTACCCAACTCTATTTACAAATTCTCAAGCATTGTCATGTTTTATTCAAAAGTCTTCTTTTCTAGTTATCACTTGCACATGTTACTAGCATTTTGGAAATACATCCAAATGTAGTTGGCAAAAGCTACCTCCAAAAGCCAATTCAAGCCAACCTTCCTTGTATTCAAGAAAACAACACGAGTGACATTTTTACGTACCAAGTGACGTTTTCACGAATACCATGTTAAGCACATATTTTCCTCATCTTGATGAATTTAGGGCATGTGCATTGTTGGATATTGGCATTGAAACATTCCATACCCATGATAATTATGATGGTTCCATATCATGGGTATGTAATGGCTATGACAAAAACAACATAATACATGTCCAATATTTTCTATTTTGTTTCCACAAAATCATATGAGGGTATTCCAACATATTGCTTTAATATTAGGTCATGTAAGGGGAGATATTTTATCTAGATTGGCATACTAGTGAAAGAAACACGTATGTCCATTCTCTTGCATTGGAACAATGGGTCATCCAACTATAAATCACAATCTTCATTGGCCATGTAGTTGCAACACATGGCCAATCAAATATGTAGTTGTTTTTCCTTCTTATAACGCAAAACTCGATACCGTTGGTGTGAAGCCAAAATTCCAATGGCACATGGTTGCTCGTATTGCCATCCCTCTTCAACCCAATGCACATTGATATTTGCAATGTCATGCAAATGACTTGTGTTTGCATTTGTAATTAATTATTATTTAAACCTACTATGAGCATGTGACCGACCCATTTTCTATGACGGAAGTGCTCAAATCCCAATCACTTCGAAAGGCTATGCAACCCTCCTCCATGACCACACCATGATCCAACCACCAAGTTCAACATCCTCCAATGTATTGTGTTCTTATATCCTTGAAAAGAATCGTGTTGGATTTGCAGCAATGGTGACATGTGTCTTTGGGAATATTGTAGATGTTGGGTGCATTTGACCAACAAATTATAAAAAAAATATTGATGTTTATGATCCTCATGGCTATAGTGTGGTCAAATCCTTTAAATTATCAAATTGAAGTGGTCTTTTGAAGCCAATGGCAGTCCACAATACCCATACCCCCTTGGAATGAAATGTTTGGAATTAAACAAAGTTCATGTAGTTGGAGTACCGGGGGGGGGGGGGGGGGGGAGGTGGGGGAAGGGACAAGATTTCATCAAGGTTGACATCCAAAGATGGCCCATGAACATGGCTTTATTCTTTAGGTGTATGAAGTGTAGGGACCCACCTTGGAGAAGAATTGCTTGCTTTCAACCACAACAATAGGATAAAATTTAGCGGTGGGGGTTTCCATGATAGCCTTGGCCATGCATTGGTAAGCCATATCTAAAGACACAAGACATACACCACGCAAAAATGACAAAACACAATGCACATCCAAACACAAAATGGCACACCTTGCATACCAATTTCATTTATTAAGGGGCGTTGTGTGCCAACATTGGGAAACCTCAACGTAGTGGCTTAACTTTGGGAACGATAAACCCTACAACTCATATAGATGCAAGCAAGTTCAATGGATCTTGGAAGCACCTGTCCAGTGTTGTGCATGTATCATTAAACTCGTTACCAACGTAGTATGTAGCATGCACTAATCGTTATATAAAGGTTGGAACACACACATATCAATGTGATATTGACCCCAAGTATTGAGCATGATAAAGGAATATTTTTCACTATGATGATGATGACAATGTGGAATTTGTTTATCCATGGCTTTGTGTTATTTGATAACGGTCATGTAGAATCCCGCCACGGGTAGATCACTCTAAGGCATTTTTGTGCACCACGTGCGGCTGGGTTTTTTTTTGTTTTGGGGCTATTTACCTTCAAGAGTTGAATTAAAGCCTCCCTATAATTACTTAAATTTCAAAAATGGCCCATTTGTTTGCACCCTTCCATTACTTATATTGTCCAAGTCACTGCAATTTTTTGTACTCTATATTCCTTTTAACGATGGCGCGTTCCCTTTTCATCCATTTTTGGACAAACAAAAATCCCAATTATCATCCATCCCCGTGAGTCCTAAACCCATTTACATACCATACTAAACATACCTTCTAGGATCCTTATCTTCAGCCCCTATATTAATTTTACAAAAAAATAATGGCCCACGTTTTATGTCCATCTAACTTACTTATAATGGGATTGTCTACATTTAATGGCCCCTTCATTATTTGGAATTCCTTTATAATTTTTAGTTCAAATGATTTTAATCCTCTCTATATTATGCCGCACGCCATTTTTAAAATGCACTAAGTGATCTACCCGTGAATCCCGCATATCATTGGACCATACGTAGGTGAGAGACTTATGTACCCTTAGAACATTAATGCATTACATTCTTCAATTATCCAAAATAGTGTGATCATGTAGCCCACCTAATCATCGTTTGATCAAGCGGTCATCTTCAAAGAATGTGCCCCTCTTGAGGCTATTACAAACTATTTTTTTCGTCCTATATTTTACCACCTTCACAACCCTAAGCCATTAAAACATCATTGCCTCCCGGGGGTAGACTCTTCAATGGAAACCTAAATGACGTGCATGGGTGACTATGAAATAAAACCCCCTATATACAAGAAATATATAGAGAATAACTAATGTATATGTACTAATAATAAGCTAGAAAATGGACTCATGTATTTACACTAAGCTTTCCAATTTAATGTGATAAATTCCTCCACTACAAACACAAAATATAAATCATGAAATAATAGGCATTCATTACATATATAATCCACTTTCATTTTCTAAACATGAAGTTTTTCAACCATAAGATATACATATAGTACTTGACCCTAAAACATACATCATTTGTATGAACTAAATCTAAGTAAATTGGATCAATCTAGCACATCTATTGTCATTTATTTGTCTAATCCTTAGGGCTCCCTTTACCTCAAATTTTTTTTAATAACCTTTTTTAATTTACATTTCCTTTGTGTATATTATGTACGCTAATGACTTGAATAATCCCCCTTTCTACACTCACATTAGTTTAGATGTGCTATGAAGAGTCCACCCCCCCATGGAATGTGCATTGAACGGCTTGAGAAATCTTCATAAGTGACTCATGTAGGGGGGTCACTTGCCCTTATGTTCTGTATACACATGCAATACCATGTATTATTATGAGGGTTATGATGCTAAAGGGTGGTTACATAGATTGATGTCTCAATAATAGTGTTGCATTGGGTCCATTCACGGTTGGGGTACTACTTTTGGGACAAAGGACTTAAGGACTCACAATATATGGGTACGTTTAGGGTATTTTGATTTATTACTAAAAAAAATGTATATTCCACTGCCCGAGGGACTACTACCATTCCCTAAACCCTAAACTGCATGGACTGACCAACGCCTCCCGCCCTCTGCCGACTCAGTTTCCACAACTTTCTTCTCGCTCTCTTCCAAAGCTTCCCACCAACTTTTAATTTGAAGTCGCCATCTCCCTCCTCGCAATCTCCCTCCTGTTTGCTTCCCTCCAATCTCTGTTCTTTCAAATCATTTAACCATGAAGATTCTCATTCCATTTTGCATTGGCAAGGTTGCACAAACATTGACAAAGGTGAGTAAAATTACATTAGGTTTTCATCATTACACTGTGTTTATTGTTCAGTTGTGTGGAAAACATGTTTTTGTGATCCTTTTGTTTGTATTCTGGAAGTTATACAAGTTTTTCAATAACACAATGTATTTAGAAACCACATGTGCAGGTAAAAAGTATTGGCAACCTTCAGAATGCCCCAATGGTTTCAGGCAATGAAGGGTCTGCGCAATAACAGACTGGATGTGTTGAGGATTTCACAGAGGGATGTTAGCAAGGAAGAGTTGGAACAAGCATTTGGTCCAAAGTCCAGTAAGAATGGCTCGCGTTATGATTACCGCCTCACACCGGAAGCGGCTAGAGAAGTTGAAGAATTGTATTGCATAGTGACTTCTAAAAACAAAATTACTAACAATGAACTTACTCTACAGTTTGCTCGGGGACTCCTTCTTGAGGGTAGGGGTGTTGAAGTCAATTGGGCGGCCTTTGCTGCACATCTTCATTCTCACAGAGTGAAGGTGTGCTCTGTAAAAGCAAAAAATACTAATAAGAAACAACGTGAGCAAGGGTCTAGTGGGGTCATGTCACATCCCCCTAAACCATCTGGTATTAGGGGATCTGTAGTAGCTAAGACGTGTTCTTCTACTCCCATTTCAAGGTGGGCACCACTTCTTATTAGAGTTCCTTCTGAGGTTAGAATGGGTTGAGGGAAAATGACATCTGCGAAGGTTATAACACCTCCTAATTGGTCTGTACTGGACATTGAGGGCATGAAAGCCACATTGGTTCGTAAAGAACAATTGTGTGCAAGTCTAAAATAGAAGGCAGAGGTCCTCAAATTAGAAGGAGAGAAAAAAAACTATTGGGGCTCAAAGGATTCAACTTTTGTTATCCTAGCATGAAGCCATTTACAATGCAACCCTGTCTGAGTTTGAGAAATATGATGTTAAAGTTACTGCAGCCAAGGTGGTTGTTGAGAACTTAGAGACCGTGCTTAAAGACCTTTTAGTGAAAAAAATCCGCTTGTTTAGACATTGGATACAGTGGATCTGATATTGGGCACTTTGATTCTGAAATTGCTCAAAAGAAAGATGCGCTGAGGTTGGCTTCTGAAACCCTTAAGGAATTAGAATGCCAGAAAGCATGTGAAAGGATGACTGAGAGGTATGCAGTAGAGAAGCTTAGGGTTACCAGAGAGGAGTGTGATGCCCTACATGAAGGCGAGGGCTTAGACGGGAAGGAATACAAATCTATTTTGGTCATCATGAAGTCCTTGGAGTCCTTGCAACCTGCTTTCCAACAACGAATTTTGAGAATGGAGAAGGGTGGAGGTGCAATCCTCTATCCACAACCCCTTCCCTCACATCCAGACTCCCCAAAAGAGAGTATTTCCATACTCAACCCTTGTCGTGTTTGCAATTTGTGGTATGAATGTCATGAGCATTTGGCAGCTAGTTGTGGCCACACCTACCATCCACGGTGTTTTTACATAACATGCTAGAAATTCGCTAGCATGTTTAGTTCCTGATCGTGGAGAAGATATTGACATCAAATGCCTCACAACATGGGGAATAAGACCTTATGGAGAACATGGGCGGAAGCCTACAATTCTTGCCTTAAACAACATATCTCCTCAATCTGGTGAGCACACTTACTCTAACTTGCATTATTTTATGTGTTCATTTCTTGTTTAGTGAAATAAATGACCTAAATAACTTTGCAAACATTCCTAGTACTACTTGTTTTCATTCCCTTCTCCTTATATCTTCTGCATGCTTTAGAGTATATTCAAGACAAAGTCCTTTCTTTGTATGCTTCATGCAAGAACAAAAAACCCATTCTTGACATGCATGGAATGTGTTTGGAGTTCAATGAATTCCTTGGAAGTCATGGGTGAATTCTGTGGGTTTAGGGTTTAGGCGAAAGTAAAGCCTAAGGATGTATGGGAGTCCTTTTCAATCTTCAGGAACTTCCTAAACCCTTTGCCATCGGCACAAAGTCCTTTATGAATACTTGGTACTTCCGGCTATTTATTTCTTATTTTCATAGATTACTTGCCTTGTAAGTACTTTACTTTTTTTTCCTCCTCTCAATATTAAAGTACTTCAAAGGTCCTAAATCATACCAAAACTAGTTCACAAATTCCTGAACTTTCCTTGAGTGACATGTTGCCTTCCTTTTGCATGCCAAAGTACTTTTAACATTCCTGACTTACTACTTTTACCTTGCATAAAAATTTCAGGAAAAAATCCTTTGAACCATAAAATCAATAAATAAAAAATTGATTTCCAAGTACTTGTTGTTTTTGCAGATTCAGGAACTATTGTGGAACATGGGGCATCGTGCTATGCTCCATCCAGCTCACCTTCGACTGCATCACCACATTCATTGGCTACTGCTCATATACCTGGACTCCCCACACCTCACCAAATACCTGAGGAGTCACAACAAGATTCCCCTGATGATTCACCTCATCTATCACATGATGATTCACCCAATAGTGCGACCAGTCCCAACATTGCAAAAAAAATACTTCAACCTTGCAAGATATGTGCAATAAATCCAGCCAAAGTTTGCCTTCAGGTACGATCCCTTTTTGTGTTAGTTCAAAGGAGTTGCTTCATCAATGACCTTTGTAGTTTCTATTTCAATTGTTTACGCCATTAACATGATGTGTGGATGGCTGCAGGATTGTGGAAATGCTGATTTTTGTTTCGCATGTGTTCAAGGACTAACAAGGTGCCCAACATGTTCAACCACAATTAAAGGGTGGCACCTTCTACAACCTAACTCCCCTCCTGTACATCCCTTGGTCCTATCTCTGTCGGCAACATTTAATTCCTTCATCATCTGCAACAATTCCAACCAGATGACCAGAAAGAATAAAAAATGAGGGTTGCAATGTGTAGAAATTGCAGGGGATGATCCAATCCTAGGTAACAATTATCTTACTGATAGTGATGATGATGATGCAGGATTACTGACCTGGGTTGCAAGTTTAGAGAAAGATCGTGAAACCCAGGTCAATAATCTGGAGTCGGAGCATCAACTGACTACAACTGTAGATAATACAGTTGATGGTCTTGCTCTTCATAATGAAAGTCAAGGCACACAAGAAGACATAACAAGGGAGGTGAAAAAAAGGAAAAAAAAGTCCAACACAACCTGCCCCCTTTCCAAGAGTTCAAACCAGGCTACGAGGGCCTCTTGCTCCCAGAAAAGGCCAAAAAATGATGAAATTGTCTTAGAGCTTTCAAGTTCTCTTTCTTGGTTTCATAGGCTCTAGTATATTGAGGAATTTAGTCAATGTAGATCAACAAAACATTGTTTTTCCATTTGGTTATTTGTTCAAAATGGAAAGCCATTTTTTGAATTCAAGAGCATTGCACTTGGACTCTCATCATTGCATGTGTTAATTCCCCAACTAATCTTTGTATGTCTACTTTGATCCTCATTCCACATGTTTTACTAGTGTTCAATAATGCACCTGATGGTGAATTTCCTAATCATCATTGCCTTTAAATGGCCTCAATTGCACAAGGTACATTTCCTTGCAAACCCCCCTTGGTATCATTTCAATTTATGAATATCATTTGAGTTTAGGAGAACTTCCCCTTGCCTTAATCAAGTTCAAACGACCATCTCATTAGGAGTAGTCGAGTTCATCGTACATCTATGTATTAACGACTAATGTGGACATAATGTGCAAGTTGCATGAAATAATTGCTAGTTCTATGTGAGAAACTATTCCAACCCAACCTACTATGTAAAGTTTCTTTCTCTACCAGGTCTTTTCCATTTTGTCAGCCCCCTCCCACTCTTCCTCAGCTTCCTCCCCTTCACTTCCATATCTACACTTTGTATTCCAGGATGGTTGAGAGTAATTGGGGTTCATTTGAGTGGTTCAGGGACCATGTGGGTCTTCCTATTGTGGGTTTGAATCCTAGGAAGGTTGATTTTGAGGGGCGAGATGGCTTGATTCGAGAATGTGATAGTCTGTGGGGAATTAGGCAAGGTCACGGTGGTTACCATTTCATGGACAAAGATCCCAAGGAACTGCAGGAGAGGATCCTTACCTTGTGGCCCTTGGTTTACCAAAGAGAATGGCCACAAGCCAAAGAAGTTGGCCTCTCCATTGCACTTGGAGTCATCGCTGAGAGGAGAGGTAGTACAATCAATTGGGCCTTATTTGCAGTTGTGGTTCAAGTCTTTGGCTATAAAGCACATAAACGTCCACATTCAGATTTTGTGACAATTAGCTCTCCTACTACTTCACTTGTCACAACAAACATAAAGGGAAAGGGTAAATCTCCTATTACCTCTCCTAAGTTTCCAACTTGTGAGAGAGTGAGTGATGCTCCTATGAAATCTCCCAATCCCTCATTTGTAAATGAAGATCATGTTTGCAATATGAAGAAAGAAGCACTTGCAAAGAAAATAGAACTCCTGATGAGGTTGTTGAGTGATAGAGATGCGTTTGTCATTGGGCTAAGGGCAGAGATTAAGCTTGTTCAAAGTAATCTTAGCCAGATTGGATACCAAACCTTGCAGTGCAAGGATCGCCTTGAAGTGGCACGTGCGCAACAAACTGCTTGTGGTCCTGAGGCTGATGCAGACTTTCACATTTTTTGTGCATTGGAAGTAAAACATGCTCTTGATGAATTAGTTTCCCTTGTTGGAGAAGGTGGTACTCTTCAAAAGAACATTGATTCCATACAAAAAAGACTGGATGTTTAAATTGGTGCCAATAAAAACACTCAATTTTTGCAGAATTGAGGACTTCATAAGTTTTAGTTGCAAGATTGGGGATTTGTTGGGATGACTTAATAGTCATCATCTTCTGATCTGCAACATAGTATTGTGCCAAGGTAGCATGGTAAACACCTAACACTCACCCACATGATTTAACATATACATGCTATTCTTATTTGATTGTAGTGTTTTCTTCCTACTTTCCAGTTGTACTCATAAGTTGTGATGTTGCAGATGTTTGCCAACCCAATCAACAACACCATGTTGAACATATAGAGTAGTCTTCATTTTTAGGTTCACATTTTTTTTTTGGGTCAATTCAAGTCATGTTTGTGCTATTTTGCTATTTTGCTAGCAAATGTGCACAAATTTTTGCTAGCAACTGCACCAACACTACCATTTATACTCATTTGTTGTGATTATGCAGATAGAGGTGCACTTGCACAACCTTCATCAACAACAAATGAGTTTCATTGTTGAGTGATGTGGCATCCACTCCTACAACAGGTCATGCATCCTCATCTGGACCAGCATCAAGGACAAGACGCAATTTGAGGATGGGGGTTTCCACCTATGAAACTAAAACACTATGAACCCTAAAGGTAAGTCCTCTACAACTAAAACACTATCAACCCTGAAGGTAAGTTTATTCCTAGATTTAGGTAGATGATGCACAAAGTTTTCATATTTACATTGTTTGCAATTGACAAAGGATTTACATGCAGACAAAACAAGCATGATAATATGTTATAAGGGTTCATGTTGCATCATACTGAAGTTGTTTAATACGGTGGGTCACTCCTGACACATTTGTTGTTTGCATGTACAAGAATGTTTTTGGAGTTCTTCTAAAATGAAGTTCATTCTCTACCATCTACTATATGAATAGTTATAGTTCCTAGAGAAATTGTAGACAAAACAATTTTGATACTGTGTTCCAATCTTCAGTTGCAATGCTCCACTTCTTGGTATTGAGCCTAGACTGTGATGGAGAACTGTAATGCTACATTGTATGGAAGTAATTTTTGGGAAGAGCCTTGATTCAGAAATATTGTTGTAAGTTATGCATGTTCCCCCTTGAAACTATCTTTCAGCCCACTCCTAGTGTTTGTGTCACTCTAGGATGACAAAGTAGTATACACCTCAACAACTGTATGTTATGGAACTCTGTCCATTTCAATGTGTATGTTGTATAAGCAAATGAGAAAAGTATATACTTATTTGTGTCACTCAGACTTGCACTCATAAAACTCTAAGTGCTCTAAGCCATACTTTGAATGTTATAAGACTTTGAATTTTATGAAGCACTTAGTCCAAACTTGCATATGACAAAATTGGAGCACTTAGTCTAGTTCACACTCAAAGTTTGTGGTAATTGCTCCAATTTTGTCATATGCAAGTTTGGACTAAGTGCTCCAATTTGTCATAGTCCAAATTCTGCTCAATCACATGCTAGGTCAATTTTGTCACATGCTACGTCAATCAAATGCTTCAAAAGCTTGGCTTGTCACTTGGACTAAGTGCTCCAATTTTGTTGTCCATTCTAGCTTTCTGTGAACATACATAAGAAGGGGACAAGGGTTGAGGGGCTACACATGATGGAAAAGTGGAATGATATGAGGTCTAAGAAATATGAATGGGCTAATCTTTTTGTCAATTCCAACCTCCAAATTCAAAGCAAAGGATATGAAAAACAATTGCACACGCTATCATCCGAGACATGTGAGGCATAGAGAAGCATGGTTACACATTTGAAACTAAATGGTCTACATAGCAAATCCCATGCTCGTTACACATAAAATGGTAAGACCCTTGTCATGGTGTCTTTTTCATTCAATAGTGAGCACGCATTGTCACACATAGTATATGATAAGGCTATAAAATTGTACCAAAAACGCTTTAAACATGCTCTAAGAGCATATGCATGCAACTTGGCCACATGAAGACACCATCCGGGATTTCACTCAAGGGAGTGCAAGATTGGTTTTGGTTCAGGTTACAGTAGATGACTGCTTGAGGCTGGAAGTCTCCATGAGTTGAGTCCTCCTAGCCCTTGTAATTGTGTTCCCTACCATGCAACCATACCACTGTACATATCAACAACCTTAGCAGACAATCAATTCAACAACTACTTGGCATATAAGGCACGCCCTCATATAAAACCACAACAACTCCCTAGATTTGAGAATGATGAAATACATGCCTTAAATACTAGTACCTCTTGGGATTGCTCATATACTAAACCAATGACCTAGTACATAATCCTTGGTTTTTGATGAATGGTGAATACAAAACCTTTAGATAAGAAGCTGATGCATGTGGTTATAATGCAACTCTTCTAGATCACACAATTTCTTATTGACAATTTTTTCACCATTATACCCTAAACATTTGAACACTGAACATAATTGAAAGAATAGATAAAATATTAAAATGTGAATGAGAAAATATGTTCTTTAGTGGAAGTACTTACTTGGGTCAACATTCATCGTCATCGGATCCTCCACACTCCTCCAAAGCTGCTTCTATCTCATGTAGTGCAGTTTGTGGGAGTGCATACACAACTTTGTCCCTTTTTTTTGTGTGTGATGAGCTTGCACCATGGGGAACTTTGACGCAATTACCCAATGGGTGTAAATAAAACATGGACCCACGTCTGATTGTAGAACAAACGATGTAGGACTTTGTCCAGACTGCTTATAGTACACACCGAGCACTACCTCATCACCTTGGTCCACTTTTATACCGTATGGATCTGGTCCTTCAGCTTTGTTGACAACATGCAGTCTTTTGAAACACTGGACTATGTAGAATGATGCTCCTTCTCCATCAGCGGAGTCAACCTTGACAGTAAAGTTGTCTCCAACATCCAATATGGACGCAAACTCATTACTATCTCCTGGATTGCCCCAAACATTAGTGTGTAGTTCTACATCACATTCAGCATCATCAGCTGCACATGGTTGCAATGTCACTAACTTCCAAGGAGGCACATGTGATGTAGATACACAAAATAATCCAGGTTTAGGGTCAACAGATCCATCACAAAAGCATGCCAATGCTCTGGTTTCCAACAAGACATTGTTGGATAGACTCATGGAGCGCACTGAGTGCAAACTATGTGACCATTTTACTGTTCAGCAATTGAATCCATGTTGACGATCAACCATGTTCTCTTTGATCTCATGGAAGTTTCGTTTCACCTCCCTTCGAGCACCAACATATGCTGCATGGTCCTTATTCATGGAGTTTTTGAGGAAGTCAACAACATCAAATGCATTTTGCAAACGTGCTCCATACGGCTTTAGTTGCTCCTTTCACAATGCTTGCTTAAGGCAAGTACCTGCCCCGTCATGAGGTCCCTTTCCATGACCGGACCCCCAATAGTTCCATTGCATTGCGCAACCAAGTGGCAATTGATCACATGATGTCAAACTGGGATAACGTGACACAAAAAACCAAGGCCTTGTACCTTTAAATTGGCTTGCACAACCATCGCTCCAGACTATATGGCGTTTTGGATAGAACCCTAGTGATGTTAAATATTGCCAATGTAGATTGAGACAATGTTGGACAAACAGGTTGTCGTGTTTGCGATCATCACTTATGTAATAGTGATAATCAGTGTTTAACCTTAGGCTCTTACTATCACTAGGGTCATACTTTGGGTTCACCCTATATCTAATGTGCACTAAAATCGAAAGCTGGAAATTATACCAATGTTGCTCTTGCACCTCATTTTGTGTCTTGAAGGAGGAATTCTCAGAGAAATCTATAAGGGACATGATCTCATCCTCTTTAAATTTTCCTTACTAATCCTGAATTGTCTATCCTGCCATTGTGCCAGAAAATTATGCATGATAAATTTTTGAATTTTGGGAGTTGCATAAATCACGAACTCTCTAGGGCTCGACATTTTTCTCTCTAGCCTAGTGACAAACTTATCCTCTCCCTTCTTAGTTTTCCCTTGCAAGAGTTTTCTCAAATCTTCTCCAAGCTACTAAAGTAGTGTCTTCATAATCCAATTCCTTGCTGCAAGCTAGGAGTAGTTGAACACCACATTTGACACAACTACTTGTCAAACATTTTAAATTGAACCATTCGTGTCCCCTGACTTTGGGACATAAAAACTTTTCCCATAAATCTGAACAAGATTTGTAGGTATGGTAAGTAGCTTGACATGATATTCCTTGCCCTTGACATGCTCCGTTGATTGGATTCCCACAAGTGGATTCACAACAACAAGCACAAGGAGAATTCAAACCTTGTTGATGTACTATTGGGGCCCTCAAGTTATTGAAGCCCACCTTGATTTCTATCATCTCTTGATGATATTTACAACAACATGTGTTGAAATCTTTTGACTTCCTCACAAAATAAGGCTTCAGCTTGTGAAAGGAAATGAATCCAATATCCAGTGTTGGATGTGCAACTTTAAATCTAGTGTAGAAATCCACCTATGCTTGCATGCAAAACATCGTACACATTAGTACACATGCAGGTGAGAGTCATGTTAGGTACTGCTATGAAAATAATATACATAAGTATTGTGGAGTGTAATAAAATGAGGAAAAATCATGATGTGCCTCATTCTGTGTCTTGAAGGAGTAGATGGAGATCAAGGAATAAGGATATTTTGCATTTGGGATCCAATGAATGTACAATAATATAATAATTTACGTGACGGTACATCAATATTAAAGAAATACTGAAGGTTCGCAAGGAAACTTTTGGAAATTTGGGAGTTCCTAACAAATCTCCAGGAAGTCTCATGAATATCAAAGAGTTACCTTGAATTCCCAAGGAAGCTTGAAGGAAACTTGAAAGTTCCTTAACAATCTCCAAGGAATGTAATGAAGATAAGAAAGTACTTTACATTCCCAAGGAAGCTTCAAGGAAATTTGAGAGTTCCTTGAGAATCTCCAGGAAGTGTGATGAAAATTAGAAAGTACTTTAAATCCCCAAGGAATCTTCAAGGAAATTTGAGAGTTCCTTGAGAATCTCCAAGAAGTGTAATGAAAATTAGAAAGTACTTTACATTCCCAAGGAATCTTCAAGGAAATTTGAGAGTTCCTTAAGAATCTCGAGGAAGTGAAATGAAAATTACAGAGTACTTTAGATTCCCAAGGAAGCGTCATGAAAATGATAAAGTTCCTTAAGATTTCCCTGGAAATCCATTGAATATCAGAGGTTACTTGGGGATTGTAAGGAAGCTACGAGTTTGGCAAAAGTCCTTACCAAAAGTGAACAATGTAGCCTATAAAAATGACTATGAAACCAATACATACAAACTTCCAAACAAGTACTATGACCTATGTACTCATCCCATGAAGGATTTGTGAGGAACGGAGCATGTACTTTGAACTACCAGTAATACATGAGAAACTGAGTATAATCAACTTTAAGCATGAACTTTGGAAAATGTAACAAAAATTAAGAAGAAAATGACTCTTACCTCTGATTCTTGGAGCAAATGTGTAGCATAGTGCTCCCATTGATGACGACCAATAAGGTGCCGAACTACATTATCCATGTTTGGACTCGTTCTTGTCTCTTCAAGATACCACTTCCCAACTAAATCTTTGACATCTTCTGGAATGGAGTCTTTTCTAGGCTTTCTATCGCCCTTTGCCCAACATTCGTATTCCTCCTCAGCATCAAGTAGTTGCCTACGATGACTAGCTCTCAAAAGTGTTGTTTTATTGAGTCCAATGCATTTTCCAGCACCCAGCATGTTGGACCCAGAGGTTGTGGACACTACTGCAACCTCAACCACATTTCTTGCCACATATTTATCCTTACCCTTCCCAAATTTTAAGTGGTCCTAGGCAGATGCAATACTATTACAAACAACCTCACAACCTCACACCCTAACAACTTCTTGCGTTTCAGTACATATTCTGGCATGAAATGTTGCAGAACCGTACTACCCAAGATGCTTTCAACTACCAATTTTTGAAAGTCCAACCCTCTTGTGTTGGTTGCTTGTAACAAAGATACAACCCAACTTTTACCGAATCGGGATGCAGTTTTTGTTGAGGATGATGGACCTTCTATGGGGGTTCCAGGACATTCTGAGCTAGACGTATGTGAAAAACATGGTCCGCATTTTCAGATTGCAATCTCAAGTTTTGTTGGTGCTTCCTATGTTGTGCATTAATTTTACGCTTAGCTTGTGTATTCTGGATCCTCTTAGCTGCAATTGCGCCCAATAACTTCCTACTATGTTGACCTAGGACCTGGCGGTTTCGTTTGTTTGCCATCGTATCCTCGACAATGATGTTGAACTCAAGATCTTACCTATACCAAACAATCGTGTTTACGGTTAGCCCAAACATATGTGGTTTCGTCACTTGCATCACAGACAACGAAATTGTTATGGTGACGCATCAATAATATCCTAGGACCTCACTGAAATTTCAAGACACCTACCATTCCATACCAAAAACACAAAACATGAAAGTAATGATATGTTACTTGAAAGCATGTGGTATAATTCTTCACCTCAAGATATGATAGGAGTTGCTTAAACCTATTGTGTACCCTAAACATCTGACAAAGTAATTTTGGGCACTCACTTTGTAGTTGGGAAGTTTGCTACAGGAACACATTTGCAGTTCAAAAATTGGCATATTGTATTCTTGTGCAACCTAAGTACTGCTCCACAGATCCATTTTCTCATTAAAAGACTCTCAAACTGACCCTTGTCATTCCCCAAAATTCTATGAGGAAGAGTTTAAGGTGGTGTATGAAAACCTCATCTCATGATTCATAATACTCAAAAGATCATGGATTTGACTCAATACACAACACATAATGTACAGACATAGAATATTAGAGTACACCCACCGCAGCAGCTCCATGATTTCGAAGTGACAGACGAAGAAAATGTGTTTTAAGGTTTAGGTTGATGTGGGTGGCCACTGTTCCATGGCGCCCAAACAAGCGGCCAAGATGAGATCTTTGGGAATCGTTTGAACAGATCTCGGGAAGAACCAACGGCCGAGATCTTCTCGGTTAAGCGTCAACGGGAAGGTGACGGGATTTTCATAGCAACATGAATCCAATATAAAAAATGACAATTTGGCCACATCAATGGCATTTTTTGCTATTTAGGTGTGCATTGGAGGTCAATTATTTCCTGTTTTACATCTTAGTACCTTGGTATAAGTGTCATGTGTCCATACATATAATTTTTTATGTCCAATTGTAATACTAAACGTTCTTTTCTCATGTAGCCATGATTTATGTATTTTTGGCCATGTTTGGTGCCACATGTAAAGTTATATAATTGGTATGGAATACATTTTTGGTTTTATTGGTACACACTTGAACGATGATTGTGAGGAAAAAAATTGGGATCATTTCGATTAATTTTTGGTGTCCTTTTCATTCCTTGATCCTAAGGTGAACAAATGTAACAACACCCATGAATGTCCTTTAAGGAATCAAAATGATATCTTAGATAACCCTATTCCTTGTAAATTAACTTTGTCGGTGTACTCAATACGGAGTATGAAATGTAGGTATGATCCAAAATATGCTTCACAATACAAATCTAAGCACACCAAGTATGTGAAGTTAT
The DNA here is from genome assembly GCA_950295325.1 of Polytrichum commune. Taxonomy (NCBI): domain Eukaryota; kingdom Viridiplantae; phylum Streptophyta; class Polytrichopsida; order Polytrichales; family Polytrichaceae; genus Polytrichum; species Polytrichum commune. The sequence continues at coordinate 39,189,940 of OX485803.1, read as the reverse complement.
TCAAAATAGTCCTTTAACCGTTAGACACCCAAAAGTAGTTACCCAACCGTGAATGCCCCCCATTACTGTTTTAAAGAATGGATATAAACAATGCTTGGAGTGAGATGGTCTCCTACACCCCATGCCTTGCCCTTTATTGCTCTTTTCCTCCTTGGTCCACACAAACAATATGGGATAACTTCTCTCCCACTACGGATCAGCCTTGTAGGTTTACTATAACCTTATTCCTTCTAGCATTGCATTTCTATGACTACAAGCAATCTAATGCTCCACCTTCAACATTGGATTGATCTCTATTTCGCAAAGAGAGTTGGGGGGATTGTTGTAGGTGCAACCAAGGAACCTTGTTGCAGACACTAAACGAAAACATGCAATGGATGCTGCAAAGGAGTTCACTTGGGTCTTGTTGGTGCACAAGGTTCAGTTGGACATTGTCTTTGAGTCTTGGAAGGTTGTTGTAATAGCTTGGCGGGCATTAGAAATCATAATGGATTACGGGGAGATCACTCCATTGTCAAGTTGAACACCACGTGCGACCAAAAAAAATCTTCTTTTGGTAAGTTGCACCACCAAAATGGGTCAAAATTTTATCAAATTGTTTTCATGAGTAGATATACACAGTGCCTATGACATAGTTAAAAGTGGTAACTAAATTTGATGATTTGTTTTTTCCATAAAACATACCATTTCTAACTAGAATGACAGAGAATTGAACTAAAACAATTACTAAAAAGAACAAAGATGACGAAAAATTTCAAAAAAATATACAAAAGATACTATCAATGGTTATGTATATGTAGAAAAAATATTATAAATTTTAAAATTATATATGGCATGTAATATAGGGGTAGCAAACTTTGTCCGCACGTGGTGTCAACTTGACAATGAAGTGACCTCCCCGTGAAAATGAGGGAAGCATAAATACCCTAGATTCCATGAGGAACCAAGCAAGATGCTTTGTGTAAACCCCAGAGGAACCAAGCAAGATGTTTTGTGTAAACCCCACCACCAATCATGTGGTTGACCACATCCTTCCGATTCAGATCCATTACACGGGGAGGTCACTTCATTGTCAAGTTGACACCACGTGCGGACAAAGTTTGCTACCCCTATATTACATGCCATATATAATTTTAAAATTTATGATATTTTTTCTACATATACATAACCATTGATAGTATCTTTTGTATACTTTTTTGAAATTTTTAGTCATCTTTAATTTTTTTAGTAATTTTTTTAGTTCAAGTATGTGTCGTTCTAGTTAGAAATGGTATGTTTTATGAAAAAAACAAATCATCAAATTTAGTTACCACTTTTGACTATGTCATAGGTACTGTGTATATCTACTCATGAAAAAAATTTGATAAAATTTTGACCCATTTTGGTGGTGCAACTTACCAAAAGAAGATTTTTTTTGGTCGCACGTGGTGTTCAACTTGACAATGGAGTGATCTACCCGTGCGCATGATAGAAGATGTGTCTACAGGGAATATGATCAATGTGGAATTGATAACTTTGTATTTGGCCCAGTAGAGGAGCAAGGTACCTTGCCCTGCAAGGTCAAGCGGAAACACTATGCTTTGCAAAATATCAAAACAAAGAACGGTGAGGAAAGGAGAAAAAAAAAAAAAAATTGCACCATGTTCATAAGGAAACAAGAAGTGATGAGCTGATTGTATACTTAAAACCCCAACTTTCTTTCTTTGTGCAACATATCTTTGTTGCTAGGTGGGAGATAGATGCAATATTCCACTTAGGAAGACAAGATGCATTTGTTGCAGGTTGCCCATTCCTAGGCCTTGGGGCTATGGGCTACATAGTGTCAATAGAAGACATGATCAAGGCCATGTTTTATTAATTCCCTACAGTGGCAGAATGTGAGATAGAGGCTAATGTCAACCTATTGTCAACTTGATGATCAAAGTGGGGAAAAAAAAAATTAATTATTTTTTTGTTTTGAGGCTCCCTAATACTACATTCTCAAATAGTGATGAAAACTTATCTTTAATGGGTTATCTAGGGGACCCATCCACTTCAACAAACATCTATTACAAGCCTGAAAGGTGATTGTCTAGTTATTTTATTTTATTTTATTTAAATGACCTTCATTGTCCAAACTAGAGCAGGCATGTTTGAATTCAACCCACTACACATGAGAGCTAAGCACAAACAAAAAAAAGTCCACAAGCTATACATATCATATAAAATGTACCCATTGCTTAAAAAAAAAGTGGAACTTTAGGCCCCGGGCTAGATCACATCTTCATTCAGTTGGACCCCCCTCTTCCCACACCTCCTTCACTGCCCGGTCTTCTTGCCCGCACATGCATGACAACTCTTCGCCGTTGGGAATCAATGTGATAATATCCGGTCAAAATTAAAATATTCAAGTTGACATCATTTTCATTATTCCCAAGTTAATTGATGGAGTTCCTTCACATGCCAAAGGAGCTTAATGACTTAAGTGACCGGGTATTGTCACATTGGTTCCCAACGGGGAAGAGTTCCCACACAGGTGCTGGCAAGAAGACCGGGCAATGAAGGAGGCGTGGGAGGGGTGAGGCCCAGCCAAATGAAGATGTGATTTTGTCCAGGGTGAACTTTAGTTGCTAACTTCAGGAACCTGTGCGCACTAGAAGAAAAAGAAAACCTTAGAAATATGCCTTATGCCCATTGCCCACATAACATTACTCAACTTAGCCACGGTGTTATGTGGGCCATGACTAAGCAACCACAAAGAAAGGTCATAATAGAACTATAACTTGAGCCATTGAACCTCAACAATTCACCCTAGTAATTTTCTTGTGACAGGACTCTTGCCACATAAACCAACGCAACCTCCCAGTCATGTGGACATGGATGTTCAAATCAGCAAAGTATGCATCTTTCTATATAACCATCCAATACTTATGTTATCTGTACACTTTGTCAAGATACAATGAGATGATGCAATGCTTTTTTAGGATCCAAATGTCACTGACAAGAGAGAAGCACACACATATCAGATCCAATTTCATCCGAGCTTTCAGTCTTCCATTACCGTGCTTTAAAGCATCTCATCCCTTGCAATGAAAATGACATACTTCAATGCGGCTTACTGAAAATAGGAGTTGATTGCAGATTGTCAGGCACACTGAACACACAACTTGTGAAGGACACCAACAGCATGTTGTGTCTCGAATTTTTGCACCGAAATCTCTTACCTCGCGGTCGGCAGCTCTCACTTCTACTCACAACTGTAACTTGAGCCATTGAGCCTGAACAAAACACCCTGGTATAGAATCTATGATAAGTTACTTGCATTGGCACCTCAATTTAAGAAGACCTCTTCTCACCACCGAGGTCAGTATTCTTGCCGGCTCAAGTGTTCCGTTGCTGTAGAAACTCGTTTAGCGACTGGTACTTCGGAGGCTTTCTTGGCATCCTTCTTGCGCCTCTTTAGCGGAGAGGTAGCAATCACTTCATGAAGTGGGTTTCCCTCAGTTGCTTGGTTTGTGGTTCCTGTGTAGTGATCTTTGTCCACAGCATCGGCAAATTCTTCAATCACCGCTTGGTTCACCTCAGGGGAAAGGTGACGAGATTTCTCGCGCTTGGCATCTGCAGATTGGCCACACTCCTTTGCGAGATTTCTCCGGGGTTCCTAGCTGTTGGTCTTGGATTTGAGAAATTTGTTCCCATGCTTCTTCTCGGGGCTTCAAGAAGGAGAATGCCTTCTCGTCTACTGATGGGCTCAATGTATTTGAGCGGATGGGGTATGCATCTCCCTAATGCTACACAAGACCGTAAGAAATCGACCTAGAAATTGGATCTACAAGGAAGGCCAACATCACAGCACTTAATCTCAAGCATGGGAAAGTGGCTTCAGTCACCATGTTGACTACAGTAGGAAATTAGTAGAGTATAATATGGAGTTTAGTCAACTAAAACAGGAAACTATGGAAAACTGAACCAGTGATTGGGGAGATTTCTGGGCATAATTGGTTGAGATCCTAGTGTTTGCAAGTCCAACCGGTTACATGTTGACATCCTCCGGTTTTCCTTTATTAAATTGGGGTATATTCTATAAATTCCTCTAAAATGATCGGTAATTTTCTTGCAATCTTGATCTTCAACCGGTGATTTCTCAAACTCAACTGGTTCATTTGTAACTAACTGTCGGTTCTCCCCGATCATTGAACTGAAACAAATTAGGGATTTCAAATAGACTCTAGGGAGAAGTCATGACACTTATGTTCTATTGAAATACTAATAAATTGTATGGACTTCAATGTGTTCTCGCAACTACCTATGGATTGTGTTTGAGAGATATCAGCTTACAAGGGTGTTGAATTAACTCATATGATTTTCAGCAAGAATCAATGACAACAAGATACTACAATCCACCACATATCCAATGTTTGAGGCCCCCAAGGAAATAATATGAACATAGAACTATAGTGAGAAACAATGACTTAAAACCTTTCCCCCCTGCAAATCACAAGAGTACCAAGTTACCAACATGAATCCACATTCCACTAACATCAAGTCCCTAGTCAATTATAGTCACAACCAATTCAAAACCAACAACCAATCCATAGACTTCTAATAGCAGTACAATAGCTTAGAACAGAATAGGAAAAAAGATAAAATAGAAAAACAAACCCTATGATGCTTGCTTATTGGCATCTTTGTGCACATCCCAAGATGTTGGAACTGCACCCTGCTCATCCACTACAAGTTTCTTGATTCTAGGTTTTGCCCATCATTTTGGATGTTGCTCCTTTGCACAATTATTTGCAAAGCATTTCAGAGAACTAGAGAAGTGCATCAAGGCACACCAAGATTGATGGGCACACTTAGAAGATGCCAATTTCAACTCCTAGGTTGGCTCCCAACTCGTTGGAGTAAAGGGGCAAAGCGGAATAACAAAATTAATGTTTTCTTGAAAAGCAAACAAAGTAAAATTAGGTGGAGAAGGCTCAAATCTTGGATGCCGATTGCGCACTTGTATTATTCACGTTGCTTCAACAAAGTCTTTTTGTGACATCGCATTGACTACTTCTCCATAGCCAATTCCCACAAAACCTTTGCCTTGGACATCTTCACACCATAAGCACCAAAATTCCTCTCTCCTTCACTTAGCATTTCCTCAAATGCATCCATCATCCCTCACTGTGAGTCAAGCTTCCATTCGACACTCTTCATGGCTGCAAGTTGTGCTCCAACACACATGTGTGTCACTCTATAGGGATGTGTCACTCTATATGTGTGACGGATGGGTATTTGTTTAAGGGTTATTTACTTCCAAGACATGATTTAAAGGTTCCCTAGTATTACTTCATTCTTTAAAACAACCTCTTTGTTTGCACCCTACCATTACTTATATTTCCCATGCCGATGTAACTTATTATAGTATATATTCCTTATAAATAGTAATAAAGTAATCCATGTCCATACATACTATTGCAAACACAACTCCTACAGTCATGAACTTCAAAGGGGCTTCAAACAAAACACAACCACATCACACTTGCGTGTTATACACAACCATATCAACAAATAAAATATCATACATCATATGCATTACAAAAGTATAGGTGTTTTCACCAAAAAAATAGATTGATTATGTGCTTAAAAACACAACAATTGCTTTGTAGGAGTCTACACACAAGCACAAACCTCATATATGAACCCTATACATTTCTCTTGGTCATAATTTTTTTCCAATTCCTCCACATTAATCCTATCTAGTATGTATACTTTGTTGCTAGCATCGAAGCTTGTGGTCTTAGTACAATAATGCAATCCACATCAATTTATTTGTTATTAGTGTGATCATATTTGAATTTGTTACAGCCCAAATGTTTCGTGTACTATTCCAACATCACTTCAATAAAGGGATTATGAGATTTTTGCCTCGTAGATTCTTTGACTCAGACCAAGAGGTCAACCGGCTACCTTAGTACCCCAAACATATGCCCATTACGCTGCTTCATGGCTTGCACCCTCTCACCCACCGTGAACCCTCATCTACTCCAGACAAAATGTTAGTAGCAATTCCAACTCTATTGGCACTAGTTAGTTTAGTGCATGCATACAAACATATCATACTAAGCATAAACCCTAGGATCCTAAACTCCAACCCTTATATTAGTTCTACTATAAAAAAAATGGCCCACATTCCATACCCATTTACTTTATTTATAATGAGGTTAATTTATTTGAAATGATCCTTTCATTATTTGCAATTCCTTTATAAAATTAAAAATAAATGAATTTAATCTTCCCTATATTATGCCACCTTTTGTTTGTAAATTACACGAAATGACCCACCCATGCTCCGACATTGCCTTCAAAAACATAAACTTGGGTTTGCAATGCCAAGAACGTGACATTTTCTACATCCAACTTTGCCTTCAACTTTGGCAATTGGGTTTCGCGGTTGCAACCAACTGCCTTTGGCCCTCTAGTTGCGATTGCACCTTCATGACCTCCAATGCCAAGTCCGCCTTTTGTTGCAGGAAGCTTCTCACAAGCCCTTCTTGTTTAGGCATGTCTATCTCAAAGACACAGAGGTATTCCCACCCCTCCGCTACGTTCCCTTCGACAACCTCACGATATTATAGAGTAAGTATAGTTGACGCTATCAATAGTTGCAAAAGTCTACCTCTGTCTTTTGGCTACGAGGCAACCTCTCGCATGTAATTCCACGAGCTTCGGCTTTGTTGATAAGTCATGTAATTGGCACACTTGTTTTTCGATGGCAAATCATCTAGTTCAACTCAACCTCCTTGATCCTCATCATCTAAATAACAATACTCGTAGCCATTTTGATTCACACAAGGCAAACCAACGCTCTACTTCCGCCTCAATGCAATGTGTTCCAAGCCGCAATTGCTTGGGGCCAATACCACCATTATGGAGACCATATTTTTTTGCAAATCGAGTCATGGAAGTTGGGTAGACATGATAATTTTTTTATAAATTATAATAAAATAAAATAAAACTTGAGCACCATAGCAAAGAGAGGCCTAACGTATGAAGTTGTTTCCCTCTCAACCTTACCACCTGAAGCACTCCCATCCATCCATATTAATCAAATTTGACATTGCTAATTACATCCAACACAACAAAATGAATCAAAGCCTTAACTTAGGAAAGCACTTGAGTGCAACCGTAAAGAGTCATTAATAGTTATCCTGCAAGATTTAAAGCAGAAGTGAGATCATACCAAAAGTGCAAGATTGGAAGAGAGAGAGACAACGATTATGCAACATGGGCGTCCATTTTGAAACCCTAGCAATTTGATGGTGTGCATTACATAGTGGGCAATGAGCATACGTGAGCCTCGGGGGGGGGGGGGGGGGTAGTCATTGGTTGGAGTAGCAACATACGTGCAAACAAATGATAGGGTATTTTAAAAACATGGGGGCAAAATTTTATAAATGGACTTAAGAGTAATATAGGGTATCAAAAATGGCACTAGACATCTTTAAAGTACTATAGGGTATGGAATAATAAGTAATTTGGAATTATAAGTGATGCAAGCCATTTTTCTATTAACCCAAAGTAGAAATTTACATGATGATAGCATGTGAAAAAAAAATTGAAAGTAATACCCCCCTATAAAATAGTGGTTGTTCACACCTATATCCTTAACTTTTTAACACATTGCCCCCCTGAGACGTGAGCGGGCAAACTTCAAAGCATGCCACTATACTAGCACATGCAAGCAAATACACCCATGCTAGGTTCAACATGTCCTCTCCTCAATAACTCACAGTTGTACACCTAGGCCAACGGCAAATCCAATTGTCCTTATAATAGACTTCTTACAAACCCCATGCATGCCAACAGTGAGACACCAACCCATGCAACCACCCTAAATCCTAGGAGTTTTTGAGACCCTTGAATTTTAAATAATTGCACTTTGATGCAATTTTGGGTAACCGTTGATCAATTGTAGATCTCGGGGCCCTTGTTTTTCCAACGAGCTACAATACTTTTAAATCCAAGGAGAAATAAGTATGTTGGGTCTAACCCCATCTATAAATAGAACAAGCAATTAAAGAACTAAACACACAACAATGACAAAGTATCAATGAAATGTATTCACCTGAACCAACAAGATTACACATACTAAACATGATATTGAAATGAAAATGATTTGAGTATGAAATGTAGAACTATGTATTCTTAGAGTGTTGAACAACATTGATCACTTTGAATTTAGAGCATAATCATGCCAAATGAAATATACAACATTAAGTTATTATGTAAGAGTCCTAGAAGTATCTCCTTAAGAATGTGTAATACTCCTACTAGCACTCTAAAAGTGAGAATTTCCAAGACTTCACTATTGGCGGTGTTTAGGGATATACATTAAGCATATGCTAAATTAGAAGATGTATATTTCTAACTTCAACTTTTTAATGAAACAATTCATTGCATGAATGGGAACTATGAACTTTCTTGATGTTCTTTTACATTTTGAGTATAATACTTATCCCTCAATAATAAACTAAACCCTCAATTTTGACTCATGTCTTTATCCCCCCCATACCTTGGAGGTCCTCGATTCATGTTCTAAACTAAAGGTCACTTTGCTCTAAACTAAAGGTCCCTTTGCCCCTTCATTTGAGTGGTCATAGGTTTGGTGTTGGTCCTTAGTAAGAGTGGATTATGGCAACTGGGTTTTCATGATCATAATGGTGCTAAGAGAGATCACTTTGATTGCAAATTACAAACCACTTGCAAACAAATAAAGGATCCCTAAGATTCATTGGAAGTGAATACTATATTTTAATTATTTTACTAGGTCATTACAATACATGAGTTTTCATATAGGTACCCAAGCCAACAATGTGATGACAAAGATTATAAACAACACATGGTATTTCACGATAAAAGAAACAAAAATCTATATACTTCCAAAATAACTTATAATATGACGAAACATTCCCATATGATGCCCATACATTATAGTGCCCCATACCCCTTGCATGCAAATGGATAGTGTACCCAATTAGACAATGAACTCCATCCAATTGGATGGAAAGGCTCCTAAGTCACCATAGGGGTGAGAAATTTCATAGTACTTTGTTTACGTACCTTGCAATAGCGTCCATTAGGTCATTGTCAATAACAAGTTCATCTACCTATGGATGACAATGATGTGTGTTCCAATAGATGGATGACCAACCATTACGGATGAAATGCAATTGTTTACCAACAAAGAGAGAGTGCCGTGCACAACCAACTCAATGCTTTAAGTTGAAATACTCAAATGAGATCTACACATGTAAACATGGAGCAAAGCTAAGGTACTTACCCAAAAAAAACTCTTTGTGAAGAGTGCGAAGGGAATAGTTTCAATTGATGTTGGCAAGCTCCCCACCACGTCAATGCTAAGTGAAACCTAAGTGGCCAATCACCATCATTTGCAAAGAAGGATTCTTCGGCAGCTTCCGTCCCATCCATTTACGTTTAATTTGATTCCATAATACTCCATACACACAAGGCCAGTCGGTAGGTAAGTGAGTAAATATCGTGAGTGTTCACAACACCTACTAAGGGGGAGGGTAAAAACACTAATCACTATTATAGCTCCCAAAAGTTTATCATTTTTTAAACTGAATTAACTCCTAGACTGATGTCAAAGATTCTAAATTAATCTTACGAACTGAAATTGGGATGGCACGACAACTAACCTAGTGTAAAAGATCGAGTTTTACTATTACCCCCTCGGTAAGTGTAAGGAAACCAAACCCGGGTATTCAAGTCGGTACGGGATGCCATTTGATGGGTGATTGGGAAAAGGTATCTAGGGACACCCCGCATGATTGCACATCCACTTTGCTTGGAATGTATTGTATGGTCCCGCACACACCCGTGGCCGCCCACGTACTCTCTTACGGCCCGTGTTGTGCACATGGGGACATCACTACTTCGCTAATCATTCACACAAAAGTGCCCGACTTAACCCCAAATGCATTTACATGAAAGAAAGAGACCCGTCTTCATCGGACGCCGTGCCCCAAGGTTGCTTCAATGTCACACCATGGAGATCAAGTTCATTGTTGGGCACTCAAGTGCATGTGATGTGTGCTAGCTAGGTAAGGGGTGTGTTGGTCTTATGCTGTCGCTCTTTTCTTAAATGGACACCTATGTTGTTTCGTGGTTTAAATTGAGCATGGAAATAAGACATGTGTTACGATGAGATTCGGCTACGTGTTGATACCAAAGATATGATATTGGGTTCAATAGTTCACACAATTACAGAGGTGAAAGTGGTCAATTCTTTTTAAATAGTCTTTACTTGAACTTTTTATAGCTATTCTATGTGAATTCTAATGTTGAACTATAAAACAACAATCTTCGTGGATCATAGTTGCTGATTAGATGAAATAACTCCCGAGTTGAGCCAACGTCCAAGATTGCATGTGGAGTTGGAAGTGCCCCTAATATGGCATACCTTATGCATTTTGAAGTAGAATTAAAGTAAGTGGAAATGGAGCACAAGTTTAAGATAAGGTGGTGGGTTTGATGTGCTCTATATGCATGTAAGCATTGGTTGTCTAGTAACCCCATTTACAAATCATGGTGATCAATTGAACTTAAGTAGATGTTTGAGCATTGCAGTTGAGATTATCACACCACTTTTATCATCCAAAGTATAGTGCGAGAATTCGTATACCTCCTCGAGTATCAATATTGTATGTCTTATGTCTGAAGGACTTATCACTTACATTATGTCTCGAATATACTCCCAATAACGTAATAACTCACAAAAATTCTTTAACTATGTATTATAAGATTAAACAACAATCACCTTGGTGGCATGCAACAACCCACAAGACATCTATGCGCCATATCCCATATTGCATAAAAACTTGTGCAAGGAGGCAAACTTTCATCATGTTGGTGTTTTCCATGTCAAATCAACAAATTTAGCATTTAAAGCAACATCCCAAAGCAAAGATCTAAAAATGACATTCGTGTTCATGAAGAGGAACGCTTATCATCCAATCCATAAACTTTGACCACCTCTAGAAGAGACACATAAACTCCAATTTAGAAATAAAACCCTCACATGTATGTAGTTTGATTCAGTACTTGTTTGTCAATAGTTAACATTATGGTCAAAATGACCCTAAGACCCTCAAATGCCATAGGGATTGGTGTTCAAGATCATCATTAAATCTTTCCGTAATGTATTAAATGAGTGGCACTTCTTTCATGATAAGTATGCTTATTGTGAGTACTTCCAACTCCACATACCAATATGACCATTGAACCATGGAGTTGAACAACTCATTTTGCTAGCATTTCTTAACTGGGGAGCATGTCAACAATTGTTGCAATTAAAGTGCATATTTCATGATTTGCAAAGTGGTGGTGTAAGGGGACCGATTTCATTGTTTTCATGTGATTAGAATTGCACTCATGCATGCCTATTTGAGGCTCCCTTAAAATCACAAAATAGGATTTGACCAATTCATATGTGCTTAAACTTCAATGGAAACCCAAAACTAGCTAGCCACATAAGACTAGTGACCACATAAGTTGGTCACTAGAAGTTGATGGATGACAATTTGAGGAATCAACGGCTCACTTTCTCATGACAATCACGCTCCATGAAGGTGGATGCACCAAAGTCATTTACTTATCTTAAATGGACACTTGTATATGATACTTATAAATGATGCGTGATTTGGTGTGGATCTAAAACCTCACACCAAAAGGCAATGTATTTAAAAGACTAGACTACGGACTCAAAATTTGTTAACCAATCTAGAGTAATATCAACAACAACAAAATTAAAATTAAAATTTAGGGGAGGGGGAGGTATGTGTGGCCAAGGTGTGGCACTGTGGTCATCACTTTTAGAAATTCATGTCAATTGAAGACATGCTCCAAAATCTTTGTAATTGAACATAGCTTCTCCATCCACGTTTGTGGATTAACTAAATTTTAAGTTCACAAATCGCACTTGTATTTTATAGTGTGAACATCTCGCCACCCTACCATTCCTCACCCATCCCACATCTTCTCACTTCCCTCTCACAAGAAGTCTACAAATCCTACAACTCGTGGACATCTCAAGTCACATCCTGGAAACACCTCCCATCCAACTTCACCCTTCTCCCACTAATCCTAGATCCCCACCCAAACACGGTATGGACTACTCCACCTCCTTTGGGTACAAGCCCACATCAAAACCAACTTGACCTTGCAGAATCCACATGCAAAACCATAATCCTCAAAACTTTCAACAAACTTTATATCACACATCTCTCTCATCTTACTCAAGGCTTAGGCCAAGTCACTCCTCTCTTTCTAGAATTTCAAAATACATCACAAAACCCTCACAATACCCATAAAAGAAGCCTTACATATCATTTCCATCATATTCTGCTACCAAACAAACCACCCACATAGAGGAACATGCTCCCTGTCCCAACACCCCCCATACACCACACACCAAAATATCTTTCATATACACACCCAGGGAAATTCCCTTAGCCACAATCATACCCTCACTCATCCAAACCCGCCATGCCAATACCATCAATAATAACCCACCGGAACATGGACTACAAATTGGCGGAATCCTCTACACCACCTATAACAACTCCATTGATGACTATGGCATCACCCACCCATAAACCTACTACAAAATGAAACGGCAAGGGTACCAAATTCAAAAAATACCATAGAACCAAATGACAACCTATTTGGGGACCCCACAGAAAGCAACCATGAAATCCACAAAACCCTCATCAAATACTACTACACAACTCACCTCAACAACACCCTCACCATTGCACACCAAAGAAACATATCATTTCCACAACCCAAAGACATTAACTAGATCCTCCCCAAGATGAACGTCCCACACGAATATTGAAGAAGCTCACCCTAACCATGGCCCCCCTCCACCTCTCCCAATTCATGGCACATATTCCATACACCCTTTGGCGCCAAACTTGGCTCCATCCCATACTTGACTACTCTAGTTACAACAACAATACCACACCACAACCACAAACTCTGAACTACAACCCCTCAAACAAAACTTCAACGCGGAAATCATTTGGCTAATCAAAAGATACCTACAATATGTCCTCCCCAAACCCTCCAATTCACAAACAAAACTTGAATACGCTCTCTCAAACTCCACGGTAACTCCTTAAATACTATACCTCATCATGACCATATTCGGCATCTCCCACTTACATGCTCAACCTCACTCTCATCCTTCCGAAGCCCCCACCTTAGAGACTGCATCTTTAAGTCAATAGGCACAAATGACTCACAAATGGCAAGCAAATGGGTGGCAATTCCCCCCATACGAGAAGCCCCAAAAGCTATCAAATAGGCACAACTAGTAGCCGTGCACCACTTGGAAGTTATCACAATACTATTCATCCCATACACCAATTGGAAAGAACAATTCAACCCAATCAACACACCCCACTCTGACATCCAAATCCTTGCACATTTCCCACACTACACCCTTCAATACCATGTTGACGCCCCTTTCCCCAAGTACATACACAATCTTGAACCAAGAGCAATGTCGGTCATATGTATCCACTATTGGACACACATTCCCTCACAAACCTCTATTTTCCCCCATCCTCCAAACACCTACCCAACTCCTTCCCCCTCCCTACACCCCTTAGCAAACTGACCTTCATGAAGAAGTTGAAAAAAAAAGTGGATTCCTTGACAAATTCGAACACAAACAGCCTCTCCCCTTACCCCCGCCACTCCCACACTTCCCTATTGAACCCCCTCCCCTCCCCCTTCCCCCCCCCCCCCCCCCTAAAACACTCACCTCTCTATAGCATATACACAAACGATTTGGTTAACAAATCTAAAGTATCCACCATGGTTGGATACTACCAAAACACCCTTCCATCCAAAAATCATTGGACAATGAGCACCTCGACCCTAGTCTATCCAATACTCTATGGAAAACTCTATTCATCACCCTTATTGAGGTCTCACAGACCTTATGGTTTCTCAATGGTCCATATATGGGCAATTTCCATAAACACCTCCTTTGGCCAACAAAATTCCCCTCCATGTATTGTACACTATGCAGTAGAGGCCCTCACAACATGGACACATGGCCTTACCTTCTGGCCACATGCAGATACCCAGTCATCAATGGACCCCAAATAGATAGACACAACAAAACATTGTTCAACATCAAAGAAATGCTTCTCACTCACCATCTTGCAAGATGGAAATGCCTCATAAATAGCAACCCCACCTTAGACTTCCTGTCCAAATACAGTGCCCAACCAATGCACTTCCCCCCCCCACACACACACATTGTCAATGCCTACATGACCTATACCCCAACATGCTCTTGGTCAATGACTTCCCTACATATGCCCCGCCCCCTCACACCCCTCCAACACCTTCTCCCTACAATTCATTGAATTTACACACTGGCATGAGAAATTTCCAAAGATAGCCGTCCAACGCAAACATGACAAGTAGACCCCCTCATGACTGCCATCGCCACACATGGGTGGAGAGTCCAACCACTCATCATCATCATTGTAGGGCAAAGAGGTGTAATCCGTAAAGATAGTTCCAACATTCTCATTGCTCAACTCAAACTCCCACCCCACACCATGATCAATGCCTCCAAAATCACCTACACACAACCACCATTATATCATTGTCCGCATTGATCCTCAACAAACGACAACTTGAAACAAAAACTCACCCTTCACATTTGCCCCCATAACCCCCAACGGAACCCGTAAAGTGTGAAAATAGTTGATGGATGCCACCATTTAGACTCAGTTAATGGATATAACTTTCTTGCAACACTAGCTTCCTAAGGGATCTATCATGATTTTGAACCTACACCTTGACAAACATTACATCAAGACACCCACAACCAACTCACTCAGCCCCAAGGTGATCAAATCCACATGATCATGGCCTTTAACATACATTCCATGACATGTGGCAACCATTGTTTGGATACCACATATAGAACCCACCTTTGAAATGGGGAAGTAGCCCGATTTCAAAGAGGCTCTTCAATTATGCTCGCTTTGTTCTAGAGCCAACGTTTGTCTATTATATATCTATATGTATAGCGAACATGAAAAAACAATCATTACTATCTAGGAGGAAACATTGTGAGGGGATTCATACTACAATCTCGATATATTACTACACATCGTCATTCATGGCCAACAAAGCCTAGATTTATATTATAGATATTTATTTCTATTAACAATTTGACTTAATCATTAATATTTTTTTAATAAAGATATTGTGTTGGAAAAGCACTTAGTACCACAATACCACCTTAGAGCATCCCCACTAGCCCGGGCACGGCCCCGGGCATAATGGCCTCGGTGGCAGCCCCGGCACATCCTCTGAGGCCTACTAGCCCTGGTACTGAGCAACTTGCAAACCTGGTCCGAGGCCGACCCCCGCCCGGAATAAGCAAGCCCCGAAGCCATGCCCGTGATAAGATGCCATGTCCGATGCCTTGCTCGATTCCCTGCCCGTGAATATATTTTCTGCCCGGTTTCACTGCATGAATTTTATTGCCCCACCCGGGAATGAAATAAAACACTACACTAATACGAGATAATTAGCAAATCCAATTCATGTGGGGGTTTGTGTTTAGCGGATGGTTGTTCTTATATCCCTATTATTCATATACCTATCCACATACTACTCAATTGTCGGTGCATGCATGGTTTGTTTATGTTGGAATTATTGGGTTCTTTGACCAATTAGTTAAGATAATTCCACAAAATCCACAAACTTTTCGTGCTCTTGACCTTGACATGTTCTTGTCAATGTCACACCCTTCGTTTATTGATACCAATGGATTTAGTATAATTGTCTCTAGCGGACCGTGCGCATGAATGGCACGACCACCTGTTATTTGAATAATTTGGTGCTATCAAAGCTCTAATATGGAGTCATCATTATTCCTCAATTATTGTTTGGGGTTTGATTTATCGTGTATAAGGTTGCCCTACCCATCTCCATTGTCCGTCATTGAGTTCTATTTCCATTCTCAAACGTTTAAGGTCTTTTAGTGTTTTTTTCCTTCCCTATGTTTGAATTTTGTACGTTGTTTGGGCCATTGTGCAACTTGTTAGAATGTCTGAGCAGTGGAGGGCTTATAACCAGAGTATCAGGGACAACCTAGAAGATGATGAGGAAGAAGAATACATGATGAACCAATTAGTGTACATGAATCATTTAGACTCATCGGATGATGAGCCTATTCAAAGAGGTGGTAGTCGACCAGGTAGACAACCAAACAAAGATAGACTTGCATTGTTTCATGCATAATTGCTTTACAATGATTACTTCTCCACAACACCCATGTTTGATGCAGCCTCCTTTCGCGAGGTTTATAGGATGCGTAAGTGTCTATTTTTGCGACTGCAAGATGTTGTGTGTTCAAGTGACAATTACTTTGAGCAGAAAACAAATTGTGCGGGTGCTATTGGTTTGTCCTCCTTGCAAAAAACAACAGCATGCTCTCGATTGGTACACCTGCCAAGGCGCAAGAAGAATGTTGTCGGATGGCACCTGACACTGCTCAAGAATCCATGTTGCGTTGGTGCAGGGAGGTTTGTAGGTGTTTTGAACATGAATACTTACGTCAACCCACTCATAATGACATTGTGAGCCAAATGACTGTGAACCAAGATAGGGGGTGGCCTGGTATGTTTGGTAGTATTGACTGCATGCATTGGAAATGGAAACTATGTCATGTTGCTTTGCAGTGCTCATATCAAGATAAGAACAAAAATAGGTCCATCATCTTGGAGGCTGTGTGTGATTATAGGTTGTGGATTTGGCATGCATTCTTTGGCATTCCTGGTAGGAATAATGATATGAATGTTCTCGATAGGAGCCCTCTCGTATGGAATCTACTTACTGGCCATGCGAATGGAGTGGGTTTTTGGGTTAATGGAAATTGATATGATAAATACTATTTGCTTGCTGACGGGATTTATCCTAAATGGAGTTGTTTCGTGCAAAGTCTACAAGATCCAGAAGACCAAAAAGAAAGCAACTTCTCTGCTTCCCAGGAATCCGCCCAAAAAGATGTGGAAAGATGTTTCGGTGTATTGCAATCAAGGTGGTCTATGATTGCACATCCTTGCAGATTATGGAGCACATCCGATATGGCTGATGTCATGTACGCATGTATCATTATGCATAATATGATCATTGAGGATGAGGCTGATGAAGATCTTCCGGTCCTACATGCTGCAAACTCATCTCACTCTACATTGAGGCGGGGCTTCACTTTCAACGACCTTCAAGTTAGCACATCAAACCTGCAAGACTCGGAAACTTACTACTCTTTGTGTGATGATTTGGTTCAACATTTGTGGAATGAAAAAGGTTCTCATTATCAATAGAATTTTTTTGAATTTTTTTTAGTTCCTTTTGCACCCACATATTATTTTTTAGTTCCTTACATTAGCAATCGGTTGTTTTATAGGGATTTTGTGGTCACATATTGTATTAGGATTATTATAAAACATACATATATGATGTTTGAGATTGTGCACTTCTCATTATTGCACACTATATGGTTAACCAATAAATGCATTGCGAGAGGGTTTGCAAGTCATAGGAGTATTGTGCTTGCTTTTGGATTACAATCACTGTGTGCAATCAAATTGTTTGGGGGTTTACCAAATACATTGTTAAACATATTATTAAACGTATTGATAATCACAAAGTTAAACACATTGTTAGACATAAATTTAAACACATTGTCAAACACATTGTTAAACAAATTGTTAATCAAATTGTTAATCACATTGTTAATCACATTATTAATATGATTGAAGGGTGTGTAGTTGTAGATAATCTGATATGGTGTGGAATCATGTTCAATCATCATGCAGCAAACTGTGGCCACCTTAACATCAGATCAGACTGCAGCCATCTTAACATCATACCAGGCAGGGTTTGGACAGGGTTTAGGCAGGTTTATGAGTGTTTAGCTGCAGCAGATTATGAGTGTTTATGTGAGTGTTTAGCTGCAAGCAGGTTGTGATTGTTTAGCTGTAGCTGCAATTGTTTAGCTGTAGCATGTTGTGAGTGTTTAGCTGCAAGCAAATTATGTTTGGGTTTAGGCAGAATCATGTTGTGTTTGGGTTTGAACCATAATGAGGTTGTGTTTGGGTTTAGGCAGAATGAGACACATTGCACAACCATAATGGACATATCACATGCAACACACAACACACAACAATATGTGGAATCCAATGTGGACAAAAAAACATGTTGCAATTGAAGCAATTGAGTTACATACTTAAGAGATCAAGCTGCTGACAAGTTTGATTCCTACGCCCTCGCACCCTGCAACCAAGGCGATTGAAGTGTGTGAATTGTGAGGAGAGGGGATGTGAGGTTGTTGAGAGAATGTATGCCTATTTGCATAATCTTCGCGAATTCCAGAATTCTAAAACTGGACATGAGCATAATGCATATCATGAGGATCTATAGAGAGGCGTCGACATTGTGAGGGGGGAGGGTTAATTTGGAAGTCACTCACTTCTGAATTGAGGATGATTGTGGTGTCTTCCTCCCGATCCAAAGTTGTTTGGGCGAAGTCATTCCCAAAGCAATTGAGATCAGTTGCCCTCCTCATGTCCCTCAACGGCACCACATCATATCGACAATCCCCAAAGATGTCAATTGATTCATCATCGCAGTCTAACTCGACACAATCATCGTCATCGACAACATCAACAACATCAGCGTTCAAATCTGCAAACCCTAACCATTGGTGTTGTTTTGGTGCAGGTGCAAGTGCAAGTGCAAGTGCAAGTGAGATCGAAGGAGGCGTCTGCTGATCACACGAAGGAGTCATGTTGCTAGGGGAGGAGCAGACTCCAACCGGGGGAGGAGCAAGCACGTTGGAGGCAGCAACCTCGGCGGCAGCATCGGCAACAACCTCGGCCTTTAGCTTCGCAAGTTCTTGGGTCCTGCGGAGGCGGAGCCACTGCCGAGCGAGGTCACAAGTAATGAGTTTATCCTCGAGTGTAAACAAACTAAATGTGTTTTGCTGAGCGATTTGCTCAGCTTTCTTCAATGTAACAACAACAAAATCAATGGTTGTTTTTGCATTAGCACACAAAACTTGCTCTTTCACCTCAGTGTTTAGGTGCTCAACCTTGGAATACTTAGCACTTTGGGGCCGAATCTGTGCAGGTGCTGATTCGGTGGGGAGAACATCACCATTAGGGGAGACAACATCATGACGATCAATTGGCAACTGGTTTGGAGCATGCACATTGTACCCTCCAGCCTTACGCTTGCCCGTGAAGATTGTTGCAAAACGAGGATAATTTTTAACAACAACCAGCAATGTTTAAGAACAAATGCCTTCCCACATTTTTGTTTGTACAAGTTCATAGCATCCAATACAATATCATCCTTTGTTTTCCCACTCTCATCAAGATCTTTGATTGTCCAATAGCAACCAGTGAACTTGGCCACAACAGCCTTTAAATCACTCCACTTTGTCTCCAAAGACCTAGCAGGACAATCTACTCCTCCCTCTGGTTTGTGCCTTGCATAGTGTAGAGCAACATATGTCCAAAAGGCCGCATTCTTCTGCCCTCTCCCTCTCCTAGAGTCTGTGGAAGTGTGCATGAAGCTCCTGCAACACTGTTCTTCCTCCTCCGAGCAGAAGCACCTGCCCTTCTTTGTCTTCCCACCCGTTGCAGCCACATCTTCTCCCCTTGCTGACATAGTAGAATAAATCCAAAGAAAGGAAATATGGGTGATGGCGTTGGCGTGGGAAGCTCGGTACCTGAGGCGAAAATACCCAATGAACTCCTCTGAAATGCCCGCCCCGGGACCCTTTTACCAGATAGCGGTGACTGGTGGACGTTGGGACTTGGCGGCCCCGGCATCGATATACCCGGAGTGGCGTTCACCTGCCATGTACCCAGCCTGGTGGGGACGCTCTAAGGGCTATGCGTTTTTGCACTCTACTTCCTTGAACTGAGAGTATTGTAATCATCTTAATGGTCATGGAGATGGCTTTCAAATTTATACACTGGTGTGTGCAAATAGGTCGCCTTTGCGAATAGGTTGCCTGCCTATTTACCCATGCAAATTACATTGAGTCAAAACCGGATCACAATAAGTTATACCTTTCATGCATATAGCTACTCAAAAATAAATGAAATAATTATGATGTGGTAGTAAATAATCCAAATAGTGTGGAATGCCAATAAATTAGTGTTGCGGCAACCTAATTGCACAACTATATCAATGTAGAGTAGTTTCCCAAGCCTATCAATCTTGGAAAAGTAATACAATATCATTGTGTTTTCCAGGTGTCATTTGTAGCATATTCTTAACAGGACTACACCATTTATGATATTTAGTGTCACATGCAGAATAGTGTCACTTACTCTTTTTTGAGGCGTATGCTAGGTTACACTAACGATCCAAACTTCACCATTAGTGTCACCTCATGACGCTTGACATTCAAGTGTGTTGATTAATATCTTGGCATGAGTATGTTCGATAATGGTCTTAAGGTGTATGCCTATGTTACTCAAGGTCTACAAGACATCTAGTTAGGCCCTTTGCAAGTAGTGTACGTGACACCAAATATGATAAAACTATGTACACCTTACAAAATGGCTTGATTCCCATGAATATCAAGCTTCATCTACCAAAGTCCAATGATGGTTAAGCCTTGACCCTTCCATATAACAATAGTCTCGGAATCCACATCAACATTTGATATTCAAATGAATAGCATTATGTAGACTACGGTTGAAGTTGGACAAATGTAGCCCAATTTCCTAAAGATTTCCATGAGTCTCAAGCTTCATTAACCAAAGTCCAATGATAGTCAAAGCCTTGACCCATTCGCATGATGTTAGGTAGCCTTGAAATGGGCCACATCAACATTTGAAGATTCAAGTCTTTGAGGTTCAAATGAATACTGCAACATTATTTATACCGGAGTTGGACAAATATAGCCCAGTTTCACATTGATTATGGTTGAAACATTTCATTAACTATAGGAAGTTACATGGAAATAAAATGGCCTTGGTGTGAGTGGGGAAAGTGGGCCTTTGCCAATGTCGGTCCCATAATATATTAGTATTGAAAGTTGTTTCAACATCGTAATTAGCTTCCAAACCCTGAAATTACTCTAGTGGGATTCAATTGAGATGATTAAACCATCAACCTATAACATGGTATTGGTTTGAATACATAATGGATGGGGGAGTTGTTTGAGTGTTGGAGCCCCAGGGGCATGTGTTTTGATGCAGCATGGGAAGAGTCTTTTTACTTAGGGGTTGTTTACACCATGGGCCATGAAGTCGTCCCAAGGTCTTGTAAAATTTGTGATTGGTTGTCCAACTCGTCCCGGGACCACTTTAGTTTACACCAAGGAAAAATGTCAGAGTGACCACGAAGTTTGAGGTCCCCAAAATACATATTTTAAGGCCTACATTATCCACTGACATGGTCCAACGGGTTTTGCACTGGGAGAGGCAAAAGAGGTGCTCTTGTAGAAAAAGACAAGGGCCCATGGCAGAGAAATGTTGTCATAATAATTTTTTGAAATTTTTTTTTGGGGGGGGGGGGGGAAGAGAAGATGACCACAAGAGAAGATAAGAAAATAGGTCAAACTTTATTTTACTTTATTTTTTCAAAACCGCCTTCTTTGGGCATATATCAAAAAAATGAGCACATTCACTTTTTGAGTGCATGGTCATTCTTCTTGATTCACATACAGTTCACAATCAGAGAGGAACCCAAAGACTTTGTACATTGGTTTTTTAAGAGATCAAACCATGGAAGCTGGACCAGAATGTGTGTGGAAAGGGCATTTAGGACATGCAACATGCCCAATATGTGGGTCCGGAATACCAAATCGATCGCCAAAGTCATGAAGGGAGGTTGTGTATGGCAGGCAACACCAAACGTGGTTGCCGTTGGATCATCCAATTAGGGCTGACGTGGCAATCTCATTGAGATATGAGAAGCACTGAAGGAATGCTATGCGATTCCATACCGTTTAAGGTGGACCCTGTCGAGAGAAGAATATTGGAAACATAAGTTAATGGTGGACCTAATAGGCCCAATGACGGCTTCCCAGTGTAAATCATGTGCCATTCATTGTTTTTGTTACCAAATTGGAAGGCACGCATTGGTCTCTTGATAAAATAAATTCTTGCCCGAAGTATAAAAGTGTTTGATGATTAGAGTAGGGTTTATGGGAAAGCGGTGCATACTGATTTTTTTATGTTTGTTGTTGTTGTTACATGGATTGCCGGCGGTCCACCATATTTGGATATAATGCATGTAGAAAATCGTGCATGACTTGTGATTTAGAGTTATAATGAAAGAGAAGGATAGTTTAGAGAGAGAGAGAGAGAGCATGCGTGATTTGTGGGAGGTTCGGGTAATGCATGATTTACATTTGAGAATGGGAATTTGTTTAAAGCCAAGTGCGCCTTATGTGACTTCGTAAGCTTGAGCACGGATTTTTTGGGGGGGAGGGGGGGGGGGACTTGATAGTAAGAAAATTAGGACACCCACTAGCTATGGGTCTAGTTTAGCCGACCAAGTAGAGAAAGACAAACAAAATGGTCTACAATTACATGATTTACCTTACCTTGGATGGTGATGTAACAAATTCTAGCCGTATGTGTGTGTGAAGCATCTT
Source organism: Polytrichum commune (assembly GCA_950295325.1). Taxonomy (NCBI): domain Eukaryota; kingdom Viridiplantae; phylum Streptophyta; class Polytrichopsida; order Polytrichales; family Polytrichaceae; genus Polytrichum; species Polytrichum commune. The sequence goes on along the minus strand of OX485803.1, from coordinate 39,167,223 downwards.
CTACCTTCTGCCTAAAGAACCAACAACTATTAGATCCGGGAAGTGTTTTGCAAGAATATGTGCCAAAGTCATAGACAACTTTGAGCTTACAACTCTAAGTAGTGGAGACTTTAGGCAAACTTGAGGCATGTTTTGCCAACATCCTTATTTATAACATGGAGCATATAGTCATGCACTTAGGGCGGTTGACACCATGGACCATGAAGTGGGACCGTGGAAGATGGCCTTTTTGCAAAGCTTCTAGGCTTCTCACTAGGTGTAAACCAAATGTGGACCAAGAGGAATGACCATACATCAAAAAGTGAATGTGCTCATTTTCAAATATGTGTCCAAAAAGGGCAGTTTGGAAAGAAAAAAGAGAGAAGAAGATCGAGTTTGACCATTCTTTTGCCTTCTCTTATCTTCATCTTCTCTTCTCCAAAAGAAATTTCATTAAAAATAATTGTAACAATATTTTTTATTGCCAAGGACGCCTTTTTCTACCAGAGCACCTCTTTTACCTCTCCCACCGCAAAACCCATTAGACTATGTCAATGGATAAATGTAGGCCTCAACATATGTCTTTTGGGGACCTTGAACTCCATGGTCTCTTTGACATTTCTTCCTCGGTGTAAACCGAAGTGGTCCCGGGACAAGTTCACCGTACAATCACAGATTTTACAAGGCCTTGGGATAGTGTCATGGTCCATGGCATAAACCGGCCCTCAATAGATAAATTTACGATGTGCGGCCCGATGAGTGTTGTCCCCTAGGAAGGCACCTCGGCATATCAAAGGGCTATGACCAAAACAAGGTTAAGCCGGAAGGATCCATGGCGAAGGGATTTATGTGGATGGAGGCTCTGGGATTTTGCATTGAATTTATGTCTTTGAATGCTCATGTGAGGAGGAAATTGTGGGAATTTGTCCGAGATGATCCTAAACTACCAGGTGATAGTGGAGAGCTTCCCATTTCTAAATGAAGTGGTTGGCGGTTTGATTCCCGCTATGAAATCTCCTCTCTGCTTGACAGGAAAAACTAGCTAGGTAGGTAGGAAGCCAAGAGCCCACCCACTACAAGATAGGCAGTAAACCACACCCTACACCAAGAGGACTCTTGAGCAAGGTAGGGCCAACATGCTTAAATTCACGTCGGATTGCCCGATGTTATTTAATTAATTAGTTAATTATTGTGGGAATCTAGTAAAGATGAATGGACGGCAAGAGAGGTGGTGGAGGGAGGAGCTCGGACCCGTATAATGAGCATATATAGGTGAAGAGGATAGCATCCATTTATATATAAAAAAAATTTAAGGAATTTAACATCAACATCGAGGACGATGAGGTAAGTTAGGCAACTTATATATAAAAATTCCAGCATTCACAATAAGTGAGAATGTGAAGTGTGGGCTATGAAGGCAATTTGACAACGATGAATATGGTTTGGGAGAATTGTGCCCAGCAATATGAGGGTGACAGGCATGTTATGTTAGAGCTATACGGGACAAAAGAGACGGAACTACACTAAATATGATAGTTAGTGTCACTTACTATTTGGAATTACGAATGCTATAACAATGTAATGTATATGTGTTTTTTTTACCAACAAATGGTATATTGGTTGTTTGGACATTATAGAACATCAAAAACTTTACTTGATCAAAAAATTACATCAGTAATAAAAATATATAGCAGTATATGAACCCAAGCAATGCGTGACACTGAATATCATATTTGGTGTAGCTTTTCCACCCCTAGACAAGTGGTTTTGACACAAAAATCAAGAAATTTATAGTGGCATATGAACTACACAACTTTATCTAATTGGTGTGGGTTACCATTCGGGGTTATGCATTGCTATAACATTTTACTAAGAGTATCATGTATTTACCCAAATAGCATGAGTTGTTAGTATGTATGCTAAAGAATATGATAAATAAATCAGTTGGTAAAAAACGATAATGTTGGTGAAAATTTATAGCAACGCGTAACTCCGAATGGTAACCCACACTAACGAGACAAAAAAATGTAGTGAGGTTGTCATCACCCCCTTTTAGGAGATCCAAGTCATACAACTCTATGTGGACACATGGAAATCACACATAGATCAAAGGGAGTAGTGTGGTCTAGTGGGCATATTACCAATGTTTCCGGAATCACCGTGAAAGGGGAGCGTGGTCGAATGTTTGGTGAATGGGGAGGGAACACATTGAAGGCCAATTTGTATAGAGTGCGTATGTTGAGCTCCATAGTAGTGGTGCCTCACATGTAAACAATGAAAATAGTGATGAAAAGATCATGGGTTTCCAAAGGAAAGGAATGGCGTTTGTAGTGTGACAAGGGACCCAATCGGGTTTTTGGCTTGCACAAATGGGTGTGAGGGAGCCATCCTTAGTCGAAGGGTGCATACTTCCGCATCAAGTAAGACATTTAGACTATTTATTGAGGTTGGGGGGGGGGGGCAATGAATTCATAAGAAGATCTGACTAAAAGACATCCACGCAAGTAATTTTTTGTTCATGAAGGTGGTAAATTTGCCATGGAGTGTGGTCATACAAAAAGAGGCTATGAGCAAGCATATAGTGGATGAGAAAAAATAGTCTATGATAAGTTTGGAAGAGTCCGAAGTGGAGAGGAGCGTTCTAAGGCCTACTTCACACACGAGCCAAGAGCCATGACCATGAAATTGTGAGAGCCCAAAAGAAAGTGCCCAAAGGCTGTCCCGACACACCTCCAAAATCATGTAGTGTGGTCACGGATCTTCAAGTGCAGTGTGAAGCTATATATGACCGGGCCCCTCGGGGGGTTCACTCCCTCTTATATTTTGCATACACATGCGTTCGGGACCTATTTATTGGGGGGGTTATTTACCTTGCACAAAAGATCATAAGGTGATGGTATTTTACATGTAAAAACCCTGAAAATTATTATATGTGATGGTATTTTACATGTAAACATGTTTCACTATTTTAAAATCCCCTATTTTACATGTACATTTTTTACAAAATTTATCTACAATGAATATATTGGACCCTATTTTTTTATCACACGTTGTTCTACGATTTTCGCCAGTGAACCCCGAGCCGGGCCCTCAACCAAATGCTATTTCATTGACTTTCTATTCATGCGGGTCCTCACACATGGTAAATGAGAATAAACAAAGGGTTGTAAGCATTCAGAATGTCATGGTCTCCCAGTTTTGTGTTAGGCCTACCTCCAAGAAGTGGTTTTTGAAAATAATCCAAGTGACCATGAAACATGATTCATTTGATGCCATGTAGGAATCCATGTAGACTTTGCATCCATCTTGCATTTACATACCACATTGGTCCCTCACGCGTAGTGTGAAGCGAACTTGGACTGGCTCCGCCTTTTCCACTAATGAGAGTGCTTGAAGTGTAATGGTCACGGGCTCTTAGTCTCATGTGTGAAGTGGCCCTAAGAGGCAATGATTGTGGAAGGAGCTCAAGACCACCTGACGGAAACTCATAGGGGCACATAATTGAGAAGGCTTCAGTGGATCAATTACCACAAATTACTTGAAGAAAATAAATAGATGTAGGTTATGGATGTCATGTTTATAGCATCATTGCATTATGGGATTTGACATTAGCAATATCAATTGTGTAAGAACAACATGCATGTTCACTTGGGTCCGAGATGACCTTAAACTTCCAGGTGATAGTGGAGTGGTTGGCAGTTCGATTTCCGTTGTGAAATCTTCTCTCTACTTGCTGGGAAAAACTAGCTAAATAAGTAGGAAGCCAATAGCCCATCCACCACAAGGTAGGCAGTAAACCCCATCATGTACTAAGAGGATTCTTGAGCACGGTAAAGCCAATGGACTCAAAATCACGTCAGATTGTCCGACATTGGTTATTTATTTAATTATTTATGCATGTTCACTCGGACATGTGTTAGTTTAAACATTGGATAATGATGAAACTTAGTTGCCTATGGTCCAATTACTTGAGGTAAGTCTAGGTGGGTGAGTCATGGATGGTTTGAGGTAAGTCCGGGTGGTTTATATTTAGCCTTGGAAGGGCACTTGTACCCAATTGTACAGTGATTTTCATGAAGAGTAAAGCAAGTTACACTAAATATGATATTTAATGTCACCAATTCTAATAGTCTTGCTCAATACTAATACTAAGCCGCAGTATAGTGTCACCAACACTAAATGTTAACCCAACATTATTTATCATTCCTTTTAAAAAAAATATGGTGGGGGGATTAACGATTTGTTGTGTTGTAATTACTGACACTTGCCAAGTGATGTTTCATCCAAATTTCAATCATCCATGACAATATTTCATCACAAGTTGCTCACAAGAGAAGGTAGGGGTTTGGCCAATGGATTAACTCATCCATCATCCATGATAGTATTTCTAAACTTATTCATGAGAATCGTCAACCGAAAAGTTACATAGTGACATAAAATACCATATGACACTAAATAACATATTTAGTGTAGTTGCATGACCAAATCTTTATACACTAGGCAAATATGGGATCTGTATATAGAGGGTAAAGGAAACCTCCTGCCACCATGGTACACTACAGTAGTATAATCTGGAAGATGGACACAATGTTGGGTAAAAAGGCGATAGCAACATTGATGTATAGGTAGTGGAGCAACACATGCGGATATGTCAGAAAGGGAAGGCTTACAAAAAGCCAGAGTTGGACCTGGCCATAATTAATTAATTTTATTTTTTAATTTATGAGACAGAAGGCCAACAAAGCCAACGTCAAATGTGTAATTTATAAATAAATAAATAAATAAATACAAACAAGCGGGCCCTCACCGAGGGGAGGCGGGGGGGCCTCGACGGTGTTCAAGATTGAAGTCTTCAATGCCCTTCAAACGCGATTTGGCCCTTCAAAATATACCTCTCTCAAAATAGCCCTTCAAAACGCAACCCCAAATTGAAAGTGAAGACATCACTTGAAGTCCTCAATACAATCTGCCCGCCATAAGAACTAACAAGAGTAGGGTATTGTCACTACAAGAAGTGGAGTTACATGGTTGATTCTTAGTTCTTCACATTGTACTAAAAACATGTACCGTATAATTCATACACAAGTTTAATACAAGTTTTGTATTTCATTCTTATATTCTTTGGATTGACGTCTTGGATTTGAACCGGCCCTTCCACTGAAGGGTTGAAATTTGAGAGCCCTTCAAAATGAAACTCATACGAGGGCTTCAATCTTGGACACTGGGCCTCGGACGCGAAACACCACCCCTAGCCATAAAATGAGTGAACACAATAATCAACTTACAACAATATATGGCAATAAATAACAACTTGCCTAAACCGATACAATAGCTCCAACACCCAATTAGAAGGACCATGCTCATTTGACAAGGTGACCAAGTGTCTTAATTAAAGAGCCTCTATTTGCACTAGTGCCTTACATGAGGAAAAGCCATGTCTCTCATAAAACATTTCTACACGTGTCGCCAAGTGTATAGAAAGAAATTTCCATGTATATATATAAGGTAAGTGGGAATCATGTGGTCAACCTTGTTATTGGGACACATATGTGTGAGTGGTGTTTGGCAATGTTGTAGTTAAGAATGGGCATGTGTCAAAATGTAGTAAGACACGTGTCAAAATGAGACTAGACTATGTGATCAAACTATATCAACCATTCTAAATACAATTAGTTAAGAACAATAGGGAGGGCCTATGTGGTGCCTGAAGAGACATGGAATCCTCTTCTTCTTCTTCTTCTTCTTAGATGGAGGCCAACAAGTCAACGTCAAGCATGGATAAAATCAAGAAAAGACCCCCACTTTGAGCAGAGGCGGGTCCCTCAAGCATGCCACACCCCACATTAGAAAACCAAGAGACCAAGTAACATACAACCAACCCCACCCCCCATTGGAAAGTTACCAACCATGTGTACTTGAGGTCCGAACCCATACGTCTTACCAACCATGATCAATTTGCCCTGAAGAATGTAGTTAAAATTCATAACATCAGCAGTTTGTTGCACTGGCATATTCATGTTGAAAAACTTAGGTGAAGCAATGCACTAATATTAATGGAATGGAATGGTTGATAGTGATTGAACATTGTTATGTTTAGTAGTGTGCAAGGATATATAGTTGAAAAAATATGTTGTTTCTCTCAATCTAGATCGACCATGAAGTGATGTGAGGGAAGAGGATGCCAAATGTCATGCTACTTGGAAAAATATAATTCCTAAAGCTTTTACCAAAGAAAGCTTGTTTCCAGTCAAAGTTGCTCACCACCACCCCCATTGAACTCACATATGATGTGGAAGGACCATCCGCACTCATGCTTAGCTTGAACACATTCCCAAAACTTGTGCTCAATAAACTCACAACACCAGTTGTGATATATGAGGTCTCATTGCATAATAGTGTCACTTACCCAATTTTGAGGCATATGCTAGGTTACATCGTACAAGTTAACTAAAGTATACACAAATGACACTTGCCATTAGTATGCTCAAAATATCTTCCCCTTGCATACTAAAGTGCACGACTATCATCTGAAGTATCTCAATGTGTTGCTCTAAATGTCATATGTAGATGTTTTTTCACTTAAAAAATTACTTATGTTGATAAATGGAATCATCTTGGCAATTAGAGAACGTGCCACTTTGAGACCTCTAGGCATCTAGTTTAGGCCCTTCACAAATAGTGTACATGACACTAAATACCATAAAGGGTGTAGTGTCAAGGACGGAAAGAGTAAATTGCTTAGTGAATATGGTCAATTTGGTATAAGGAATGGCAGAGTGAATTTCCTTATACCAAATTGACCATATTGAATGCCACTTCTTTCCTAGAGCGGTTTGGATCCCAAACTTGGGACCATTGTAACCTAAGGTAGATGAGGCTAATTTGGTTAGCTTCCTTAATCATACACCTATTTTTGACTCCTAATTGGCGGTACAATCATTTTAATGTGGTAGTTGAATAAGATATGGTGATTTAACAATGTTGAAGGTGGAGCACTAGATTGCTCGTAGTCATAGAAATGTAATACTAGAAAGAATGAGGTTGTAATAAGCCTACAAGGCTAGTCCGTGGTGGGAGAAGAGTTATCCCATATTGTTTGTGAGAACCAAGTTGAAAATGAGCACTAAAGGGCAAGGCAAGGGGTGAGGATGACCATCTCACTCCAAGCATTGTTCATATGCCTTTGTGTATGTGTTCTTGCTTGTGCAATCTCATCTCTAGTCTAGTTGAGTTTCAATAAACGCTGCCTTGATAATATTTGGGTTAGTCACCTTTGCAAAAGTCAAACTGCACCCACCATCTCCATAATTAGGAGTGATATCCACCAAGCTATGACACCCTTGATTTTGTGCCCGAGGTGGGCAAATTAGGAGGCAACATGTGGATGTGAGGTGCCAACCAACTTGTATTGTGGGCATTCTATAATGAAAAAATAATTCGGCAACTTTTTATCTTACATGTGACCACTTTAAAGACACAACACATCCAATATTGGCATCAAACTTGGTATTCATTGGCAAGTGACCCATGTAGAATCTGCTAGTGATGTTGTCCACTTATATAAAATTGAACTATTAAAAAGTTCCTCCTACGACACCGCATTGGGAATTAAAGAATCTTTTATTATGGAGACTAGATCAACAACTTCCTCAACTCCGTTTTTAGCGATTTTAAATTTTTGGTCCTAATTCGCAGTTGCTAACTTGCTCAAACTTCTAATGCTTGAATACATCGGTTGGATGATTCCACAAAGTTGGAGGTGTCACATTAGCCTCATCTACCTTACATAATTGGCAGTCGAAGACCATTCCATTTGTGACTACAATCCTACCTCTTTAATATGACGTGTTTGGGAAACTAGAAAACCGTCGTGTTGTGGAAGTATCACATTTTAAATAGTATGACAAATCGGACCTCTGTGTTATAGTAATGAGGTACTTCATGAAAACACACATTAGATATTTTGCCACATGTACAAAATAAATATTCTTTTGAATGTCTTTACAAACATGCAAAATTATATCATGAATTTTGAACCTAATTCATCTCTTCCACAAATCTACTAAACTATAATGACAATTCAGAGTTTGACCTTAAGCAACATTAAAAAAAAATGAAGATGTATAGTCATGACATTCACATTTATATGAAATAAAGGTATTTTTGAACTATGCAATCAAATCATCCTCAAGGCCTGATACTTTGGCCCTTTCTCTCTCTTAAGCTCTTCGTGGTTGTCACCAACCTCCAATTTTTTTTTGTAGAGTTCTTGTGAATGTGACCGATGATGTTTCTCCGAACTTCCTTCCCCTTATGCCTCTTGTTGAAGTCAATTGCTATCATTTGTTGAGTCAAACTAGGATTTGATCGATAAAGTTGCACCAACTCTCTCTCTCTTATCATCTAATGTCGGACTTATCCTCTTTCTCTTCCCAGTAGTTCCACCTTGTCATTCACAACTCCAACCGCACAATAAAATCACTAAAGTACCATTTTTACATCACCCATAAATTTCATACCTCTATCAAAATTGAGCAAAATCTCCACCAAATGATGCATTGTTATAGTAGCTTTCCAACATTAAGTATATTGAAAGGATTGGATGAGAATCGACCTCAAAATGTGTAAAAGTAGATCATTACCTTGAAATCAACTTTTAAAACTCAATTAACCTTCAAATGGACATGATTCTATCAATACAACTCATACCAAAAGTTGTGCAATTCCCAATAACTTTTCAATAGTGAAGAAAATTGGATCAAAACTCACCTCAAAATATGCAAAAGTAGATTACTATCTAGAAATGAAATGCATAAACTTAACGTGCCTTCAAATGCTTATAACTATGCCAATACAACTCGGAACTGCACAAAACTACCACCAAAAGAAATGAAATTTCAAGACTTTCCAACAATATACATATTAAAGCAATTTTGAGTTCAAAATGCTCGAAAATAGTTAACCATAAATCAAAGTGCTTGATTTGACAATTTCTATACACCTCTTTGATCAACCTCTTCACAAATCATTGAAATCTTTCAATCGTATTTGGTTCGTCTTGGGGAATGGTCTTCCATGGATTATTTGACGTCAATAGAACGATATGGTTTTTAATGCTCTTCAATTGGCCGGTGAAGAAAACACACCAAGTTGTGTGGGGGATTCCTTACTAAAGACTGGTAGACTTGAGTGGCAACAAACTCTCACGGATTTGAAAAGCACCGGATGTTGCTTCTAAGGATGTCTTTGGTGACATTAAACCACGGTTTACAACGAGTATCGAGCAAGACAATTACAATTTGTGACACTCAACATCATATTTAGTGTAGCTACTCCCATCTTCTCAAATCCGGGCCCACCTACTAACCTTTCTCCTCCTCCTCCTCCTCCTCCTAAAACCGGTCTTTCAAAACCTCCGATGACCGGCACTTGTAGGTTAAAGATTATTTAGTGGACTCACATATGTCCGGTGGCACATGTCCCATGGCCCTCCACATTCGAGCGGACCACCAGAACGTCATTGGATGGCGGCTTGCGCTTCAGTACACGCGAACACCTCTGACCCACTGCTTTCTAGAATCTAGTGGACAAGCGGCTTGCATGGGAACTCACCCTTACATGACCGCTCAGTAAAGAAGAGAATAAGGTAGAGGGGCCCTTTCCCGCTCGGGTCCTTAAACCGCTCACTAGACCTATCCAAACAAGAGGTACATTATAGCTTCCAACCTCAAATTTCTATGTAATCATGGTGTACATTTTTGGGGCCCTAACATTACCCAACCCAATACTCTTAACTCCGGCGCGGAGTTCGATGCGGCTCCGATGCGGCTCCGGGGAGGTTCGGATGCCAGCTCCGGTGGGTCCATTTTTTTGGCCCTCCCCGTTTTGGCCCCTTGATGACTTTTTTGGTTTTTTTTGCTAAATTTGGGTTCTACGGCCCCAAATTACTCTAGGAGGCCCCTTATGAGATCAAGTAAGGCCCCACCCAATCAAAAAAATAGGGGGCAATTTTTGCCCCAACCCACCCGAACCCACCGGAGCTGGCATCCGAACCTCCCCGGAGCCGCATTGAACTCCGCGCCGGAGTTAAGAGTATTGGGTTGGGTAATGTTATCCTTTTTGGGGTGAGTGGTTTTGGGTACCCCTATGAGTTCTCCTTCCAAAATTCATAACTAATTCAATATTAATCCAAAATTAATTATTCCAATGTACTTTGCACATCTTCCAAGATTGATTCCCCCTTAATAACTCCCCAATGAACATGCCAATCTGAAATTCGAGCGGGAAAGGGCCCCTCTACCTTATTCACTTTGATAACGAACAAGATATTCATGAGAACTCCGTAAATTATGAGGCGAATGGCTAATCATGCCGCACTAATCGCATGTTTCCACGATAGGTGGGTGCCAAGAGGGAGAATTAGTGTCCGTTAAAGACCCGCTTACCTCGCCTTGCCTTTGTATCTAATGTAAGCTAAGCTATGATGCGGCTGGCAGTGGGACTTTGGGCTGAAGGAATGTCTGCGCGTCTCCTGCCATGCCCTCAAACTTAGGGTGCTATGGGATTCCTATCTCGGATTTCATGAATCCCGGGCTTCATTTTGCCTGCTCCTTAGCTAGGCTTGCTCTTGTGAGTACTTGAGCTCCGTGCCCCTGCATATTTGGTCGTGGTCCTTGTGTAAGGGCCACTTTTACTACACTAGAGCTTGAGGGCCCTTGACCCGTGATATGCAAATTATGTGATTGGTCGAGAAGCTGGAGACAGTCCAAGTTCACTTTAGACTACATCATGAGGAGTCTAAGGGACCAAAGAGACTCAAATGGATGGAAACTACGTGGTAGCAAGTGCATAATATTATATCGTTTTGAAGATATTGCATCGGGCTTATCAAATTGAGGTGGGTCTAACGCAAAACTAGAGGTTGTTGGAATGAATTAGGATGATGGCTTGTACACATATTGTTTTTGCCATGGAGGGGGGGTCCGACATGGATCCAAACTTGAACACGTGTTGTGACCCTCGACGTGGTCCACTTTTACTTTGAATTAAGCTTGAGAGCCTATCGTTTGACAATTGGTACCTATTTCCTGCATTACGGCCTTTGGATGATTTTCAAGGGCCCTTGGATTTTCGTGGTCGTGACTCTTGGTCTGTGTGTAAAGTGGCTTTAGGCCCCACACATTCTATCACAAACACATCTAAACTCATACCACCAATTTAAAGGTGAAATCGAACAAAGGATAATATTTATCTCTTTTGTGTGGGTAGTTACGGCAAGCGCCATGGATATATTACGGTGGATTACTTTGATCGAAGTATTGTTGGTGAAATAAAGTGTCTTGCTAAACTAATTGTCGTTGCAAACGTGTGGGACTTATGGCATGTGTACGTGGTGCCATTAGTGGTGAAGTGAGCAAAGGTGTGTAAAATTAGCCCTTTCTTTGTGTAAATCTTGAGACTCTTTGTAACACCGTTTTCACACCACCCTCAAAGTGAAAAAACAAATGGGCTGAATCCGCATTCTTAAATGATGTACCATAAGTTTAAGTTTGTGTTACCTTGGCACAAATTGGAAAAACTAATTGCAAGAATATAACCAAAAGACAACCACCCTTGGGAGAACCAGTGCAAACCGAGGGGAATTAAAGAAGTAATACCCATCTAGGGCCTAACCTTCCACATGATCACTAAGTTACTCCATGTCATAATAAGACCTTTGACCCCCCAAGTCGAGTTTAAGTATGTGTTATGTTGTGACATGTGTCATTTTGCACACTGCATTGTTTTTGTCTTTTTTGGGTGAAATATTGTGTTGTTAAACTACAATGTGAACCACATTAAATAAGGACATGAAATTGGTAACAAAAGCTTAGAACAATACTAAAAGCCCACACTAAAGGGGATGAGTTTTTATCCTCTTCCTTCAAGCTCTTCCCCTTCTTCGAGTGTGCAACATATAAAGGAGAGGATATCAACTCCTTTATAGGGAATCACCTATCTCCTTTGACCAAGTAAAAATCTTTGCTTCGATGTATTCTATGTGGCGCCTTGGGTGTTACGAAAGAATACGCTTGGACCAACGCCGCCCTTGCCCACCAAAAGCGAAGGAATGATCTAAATTCAATTCATTCATACAAGCATGATTTTAAGAATATAAGGAGTTAAAGTTGACTTGAACCAAAAATGTAAAGTAAAATAAGATCAACATTTTTCTACAAAAGAGTGATAGGGATTATTGACCACTCCAAACAATATTATAACTGATGCTCTAAATCCAAAGCATTGGAAAGGGGGGGGGGGGGAGGTTACTTTCCTATTGGGAAAATTTGTGATACACAACAATAATGCAAGTGGACCTATTTCCGTGATTTTTGGAGGGGTTGGGGCTAGGGCATCATGGGATGACTTCCATGTGTCGTTGCCGTGATTTAGAATATCTTTGGATGTATTTAATTAGCGATGGTGTGCTAGTAGTGATGAAATAATCAAGGATAATAAAATATAAGAAACTTTATTGTATGATATTACATGATTGTCGGCCACAAGTGCATAATGACTTGTTCGTTTTCCCCCTCCAATGATCATGATTGTCATCTCCTTGAGAACTTACGAAAGCCTTGATAAATGTATTGCATATCAGGACAAGGTTAGACCCAATAACTTTATGAAGTTGGAAGGAATGGAGGGTGGTATTTCGTTGTTGGGTTTTTGTTTTTACTTTTTGTTAGACTAAATGTAATCTTTGTTCACCTCTATGAATAGCTAGAAATGTTGACACCATGAAAACCTTTTCACCCATAGACTACTATCACATTCTGGCGGAGGGGCGCCCGGAGGAGGGGGGGGAACCCTTTATACCTTTGTCTTTAATATTTAAGGGATAATGCTAAAGGAGGCCAATATTAGATGTGGAGGTGAATAAGTATAATGAAAATAAAGATGCTTTGGAACTTTGATTTCATGTACTCTCCTTTGAAATTGTAAAGGTCTTGGAAGGTAGATTAAGGTAGATTAATCTCAAGCTCGATGCGAAGGTAGGACCTTTACATTTTATCTCATACCTAAACCCGTAGAATTTGTCAGTACAAAGTCGATCATGCGTAACATTACTGAGCCTACATCACTTGGTCTCTTACCAAAAAGAACAAACAGAAAGAAAATAAAAAAAACCTATATACCATGTCAGTAGCACTCCTTGAATGAAGCCTTGTAGTATTTTGTACCGTTAGCGTTAACGTGTGTCACCGATGCCACACCTCATGCTCGCAAACTAATCAAAACTAAACAACCATCCTATTTCGACAACATACGCTCACACGTATGTATGTTCACCCTTGCATAGTGAACAACACTCGAAAAGCGAGTACTGACCCAACATAAGTGAAGAATGATTCTTCCAAAACTCACAACACGAGGGACACATACATCATCACCTTGGTGCTGCATAGCGTCATTTGCATTTCCGAAACTCCGAAACTCATTGTTACTAAGACTGAACTCGGGGGTTCATAGCATTATACTTGACCCAAGGGTAATCTTAGCGCCGGTTTACACTACGGTGGAGAAGTCCACCGGTCATGAAAAAAAGGGCGTTTCTCAATTGTGATTGGTCGAAAATGCAACTCTTGACCGGTGGGTGTTTACACTAGGTGAAGAAAACAATGATGGTGAACTTTTCTTATGGATGATAAAATGACATGGCCGCCTACATGGCATCACTTTTTGGAGTTGGGCTTCTCCGGAGGAGGAGTTTCTTGTCCGGCCTGAAGAGGCCGGACAAGAAACTCCTCCTCCGGAGAAGCCCAACTCAATAACAATATTTTATTGCCTTTAATTCTTCTCCGGCACATCCACCATTTGCCTCATATAACCATGTCTTGGCCAAGCATTCTTGACCGACCGGAGGCCTTCTCCACCGTAGTGTAAACCGGCCCTTAGCCTCTCATGTGTATTCCGAGTGGCCATGAGATATTTCCATGTTCCACATGAGTCGGCTCGCCTTATTAACGTACAACTCTGCGGGTGGGCTGACAAGGTGGCCACGTAGCGTGTGAAGTGTGTTAGAAGGGAACCGTTTTTTTCCCAACAAAGTAACAAGGTAGCTAGGCTAGCTAGAGGAGGAGGAGGAGTAGTAGTAGTAGGAAGGAGAGGGTCTCATCAACACAACACAACACAACACAACATAACATAGTTGAAGAAGATATTTAGGGCTTCTTTCTATTAAACTAGCGTTTACGAGTCGTAAAATGGTATTTTGGTGGCTTTTAAGAAGTCGAGTCAAGTGGATGGTGAGGGTGGTCGGCATGTCTTGGGACGTACTTTTCCTGCCACCGTCACTTTTGAGTGGAGGCCACATTGGGAGTGGCGAGGAGGGGGGACGGATGGACGGAGGGAGCCAAGATAAGCTACGTCATTTCATCACAATTTGAGGATGAGGGGGAAAAAAGGCAAGCCCCGGGCATATATATATATATATCTATATATATCTATAACTTGTTAACTTAGCTTATATACGAACACTATAGCCGACAAACCAAGCACGGATGCGTGAGAAGATTCGGCGGTGCCGAAGGCGGATGATATCCTAATGGATTGTCATTGGGATGGAAAATAGTGAGTTGAAGGCCCCACCATTTGCCTTCACTCTAAACCCCTAGTCAAGAGCATGTTATGTGCCCATCCCCCCAAACTGAAGGCAAACCGCAAAGGAATAGTCCACCCACACTTACTGGTGCGGGTCACCAGTGAACGGTGCCTACCAGCACGGGCCACTTTTAGAGTTGGTTTAGCCAGTGAGAGTCACTGGATGTAACCATTGTTGGTAGGAACCGTTCACTAGTGGCCTGCACCAGTAAGTGTGGGTGGGCGATAAGTTGAACTTAAGGTTAATAATTGGGTATGATTTGGTTACCGACGTTAATTGAAACTTATGTGGTTAATTTAAGTATGTGCGGATCTAAGAATTAAGACCGCAAAAGGTTGTGCTTAAAAGAGGTTGAAACTATTTGCTCAAAATTAGTTAATTGTTTAAAGTTCAATAATCAATATAATGGTTGTGTAACATCGTTGGGGGAAGGTGGTCGGGGGGGGGGGGTTATAAGATCGGTTAAGAAGAAAGAGAATCTTCACTTATACAATGAAATAAGTCGTTTCTTATAGATGTTTGAAAATTGTGAGGGGAATATTAGTACATGATTTGGATTTGCTCATCTTCTCCTACTAATTTCATGTTTAATATCCTCCGAGAAACAAAATATTAGGGGGAAAGAAGACTATTTGAGAACCACATGTCTTGGAATCACCTATACCTAAGCATACACTTTCAACAATTGAGAGTTTTGGGTATGTTAAAAAAATTCTCATGAACAAAAAATAAAAATAAAAAAATAAAAATCCATGAGGACTTGAATGCATTTGAGTTCAAGAACTTTGATATCAAGGACATTTATTTACGCAAGGACAAGTCTTTTCCCCTTTGTTTATTTGTTGATGGGCTTTGGCATCCACTCTTGCATGAAGTCATAAGATATATGGACCTTATGTGGTCACTCTTCTTCGTCCAACACTCATATTTGAGTAGTACATGAAACGACTTGTTGTTAAGAACGGACACCAGAAGACATGTTCACTTTGACCACTTATAACAACTTATGCATCTCAACGTGGATGTTGAAACCCACAAAACGAGACGATTCTCGATCCAATCGAACGGCCAAAATGTATTTGGGGAGGGGAGGAGTGCCCCTCAATAAGAGCGCATACTTTCAACCTAGAAAAGTCCTTGGGGGGGGGGGAAGCCTTTTCTCTCACAAAGGCCCCGTGTTGTCATTGATCCCCGTGCCTTAAAAGACACGGTGCAACCAAACTACCCAACATTTAAATTCATTCCGCCCCCCACACCCACACCCTCCTCGTCCATAAAAAGGTTGAGTGAAAAGGCTCCTCACAAAAGGGGCAGAATATGCTTGTGAGGGAATGGAATGAAGATGATATACGACCACCCAATACGAGCTCCCAATAGCCGTATCATTTTGTTTGGAGTTCTTCACTTTGACCACCTAAATGTCCTCCAAAGTGATCAAGCACCTCAAACAACAACAACAAAAATAACTTAAAGGCGCAACAAAGCAAAGAGCGAGTGATGATGATCGGGGATAGATATAGAGCTAGCTTCCTTCGCTTGATTCCGAGGAGCCCTTCCAAATAGCAAGGCGTCATAATCCCATGGAGACAAACGCGAGGGATGTCATATAATTGAGAGTATTAAATAAGTATGTTAAAAGGAGGAAAGCAAGGGCACCCCCAAAAATGGCTTCACTCCATACCCTCACCCTCTGCCAAGGCCTTTAAGTCCCTTCCCCTTGTTGCCACACTTTTCGGGCCATTTCCTTCTACGGGAGCCGGGCGGGGCCCACCCTCAAATGTACCCCACACGTACATTTGTTGGATGTGGGAAACATGTGTGGGGAAGGAGCTAAATATTACTAGACAAGATATTTATGACGGTTGGTTTTGTAGACATGTATGGACATTACTATTACCTATAAGCTAGGCCTTCTTCTATGTACGGCTTTGGGCTCCGGAGGAGTGGGTGAATTGGTATCGAAGGGGGGGACTCCAACACCTTGAATCTTCTTTTCCCTTGTCCTCTTCTTGCCCCTTCGGTCTCATCACCTTGTCACCACCTCAAATTTCTCACCTCGTTGTTATTATACACAACACGACAAGAGCCCCTTTGAATTGGTGACCCGGGGTCACAAAGGGTTTTGAAAAAATTGGAGGGAAGAAGAAGAAGAAGAAGAAGAGTCCTTTTTGATTGCCCCGTTCTCAAGCGACACTTGTTGTGTGCGTGGGACTGTTCAAACTCCTCAAAATAATAGACGTGTTGGTTTCTTTCGCAATGAACGTTCCCGCATTTTCCCAAAAAATAAATGGAAAATTTGATGTGTTGTGATCTCATCACACATTGATTCTATCTTCGTGTTCTAGTTATTGGACTTTCTTATTTGTGTAGGGCCGCTTCACACACAAGACTGAGAGCCCGTGACTATTTCATGTCAACCATTCTCATTGGTGGAAAAGGCGGAGCCGGTCCAAGTTCGCTTCACACTACGCTTGAGGGACCAACGGAGTATGTGAATGCAAGATGGATGTAAAGTCTACATGGATTTCTTTTCACATGGCATCGAATGGATCGTGTTTCATGGTCACTTGGACTATTGTCAAAAACCACCTCTTGGAGGTAGGCCTAACAACAAAACCAGGAGACCATGGCACTTTGAACATTCACAGTTGTTGATTTATTCTATTTTATCATGTGTGAGGCCCGGCATGAATGAAAATTCATTGAAATAGCATTTGATTGAGGGTCCGGTCACATACATCATCACACTACACTTGAGGATTTGTTACCACACTACATGATCTTGGAGGTTTCTTGCGACGGCCTTTGGACACTTTCTTTTGGGCTCTCACAATCTCATGGTCACGGCTCTTGGCTCGTGTGTGAAGTGGCCCTTAGTGCCACATGTGATGTTGTTTGTGCCACTCATCGCATTTTTGTTTATTTTTGTTTGGCCACATATCGTAATTTCTCCTTCATTGAACACAAGTTTACTTACCCTGCAAGGTTACCGACCCACATTGATCTACATTCATGATACATCATATGACCTATAACAATAAAGACGACGATATTAAGATAAGTTGTTACTAGAAAATAATGTGTGTCACTTGTGAAGTCCGACGTTCATGTTGTGGGCCGATGATGTATAAGTTGAGCCCCACCACCAAAAATTATGTGTATAATGGAGTGACAACCCACTAGTCCACACTAAAAAATGAAGTGTGGGCAATCGGTTTTAGTGTGCAATGGTGGGTTGCCACTAGCCACAACAACCATGCTCGATACGCATGCATTGTAACGACATGGTTCATGTGCATCAAATCAATAGCGGGCCTTCCATATGAAGATTCTTGTGAGGTAGGTTCGCTAAGAGAGTTTGCTTACTTTATTTGGTCACTTGTCTCATGTGGCTAGCTACGTTGGGGTTTTAATTGGACTTTGAGCACACATCAATTGGCAACTTGATTTTTGTGCATATGAGAAGTGATCGTGCCAATATAGGTATAGTTACGCAACCTTAAAGCGGATCAAGGCACTTTTATTCATTGATGCCAATAGTTGAAGGAGTGGAATCACTTTGGAACCACTATTGATTGAAGGAGTGGAGTCTTCTTTTGCAACCGCCTTTGGACCACTTCCATATGCGTCTCAAAGGCAAATATAAAAACGTAACACATTTATGTTTAAATTTGGTGTACTATTTTCTTATGCATTGTTAGACACCCGAGGAGGCACACAAAAATGTCAATTCAAGCACTTGACAACTTCGGAATATCCTCCCCCCCCCTTAAAAAAACACAACCTTTGTGTGAAACATGGAATAGGACATCGCATGAGCACACCAACTTTGAACGCACATTTCTCATCAACATACTTCCTCATCTGAAGATGTTTGCAGAAATGGCACTTGACCTCATTGATCCAATGGCCAAACTTTGAACTTATTGAGTGCCCACAATAAGCACACATAACTTGACATGTTGTTGCCTATGTCTTGGAGCAAAGCTCTTTGTTTTAATTAGCATTTTTAGGCCCAACACTTAATCGTGAATGGATATGTTCAATTGAGTGGATGTCAATTTCACGAATGGATGAAATTGGCTTCCACAAATGACTTCCATATCATATTTTATGTTGTTTCCAAGTTCCATTTTGTTAATCTACGTAGAAGGCTATTCAATGAAGGGTCTTACATAAACCAAAAGAATACAATGAAAATATGTGGAAGTAGATTGGACAAGACTTACTTGTGTGCAACAATTCTAGTAGCTTGTCCATATGTTCTTACCTCTAATATGGTACAGATCATAATAAAGGGTAACTATATACGATTCCATATTTTTCTCTTTCTTAAAAAGTTTATAGTTCAAAGCTCATTACATTTGAAAGTATATAAAGGACCACATGGTATCTACTTCCTAACTATAATACCATTATTGTGTTTATAAGCACATGTGTTGTGGTTTCTAATTCTCAATCAATAGAAATTTGGTTTGGAACCAACAATCCGACATGAATGTGTTTGTCATCCAATTTAGATTGCCAAATTACATCACTCGTTTCCGTTTCCATTTCCCTTCATACACTAGGGCACAAGAATCTCCAACCAACCGATCATGAATAATGTATCTAGACAAAGCTTTATGTGGGTAGCACCTTGTTCAACACAAGATTTATAGCTTCAACAAGGTTAGTGGTTGCTTGGAAAAACCCAAGGTAAGTGGCCCTAGTTCAAGTGCTCATCCTAAACATACACATTCATTTGAGTGGTGTGTGGTTAGGCATGGATATGAAAACTATCACCAAAAAGACATGTGTTTAGAAGAGATTGGACTACTTTCTCAAAATTTGTTAACCATTCTAGGTTCATTGGTCAACAAAATTGACAGGTCGTATATGATCATTAAGTGGAAAAAGAATCCTCACTTTGACAATGAACAAGATAGTCTTAGGAACTTTTCACACACATTCAAGGACCCTCTCCTTGAACTTGCAACACTGCACACTCTCAATGACTACATGCACAATTTGGATTTGCTAATAATCTCTCTCTAATCCACTATATACACATGTCTCATGGGGAATTGGTCCGTGTCACGTTAAAAAACGTAAACCCACCACGATGATAAATTTGCATAATTATTTCAATGATGCAAATCGATTGCCTAGGACTCATATCATAACATTGCTAAGCTTATGGTATGTGCTCCCTTTCAAAGAGGGAGGGCATGCCATAGGATTAAGTTTTTAGCCTTGAACCTTGCCTTCTAGCATAACATTATTGAGATCCATAGCAATGTTTTGTGGGATTGAAAATGATCCCTGGATTATTCCCCACATTCATATTGAATATGGAAAATATTCTTGGGAATATTTATAGTCCGACAAAACAATGTTATGGATATGAATAATGTTATGGGTGTGCTTTCTTGCCACCAATACCTCCTTTTTTTTCTTTTTTCTTTTTGATTCTCAGCCAATGAGGTTGGTGCCTTCGGTGACTTGATGAACATGTACCCCGCCTCACGTGGTCCCCCGACCAATGGCTCTAAGAATATATATATTTTTAAAAAAAACCCTTGAAATACATAACAAACCTAATTCAAAATCATAGAGTTGTTGGTTCACATAGTCAAAATGAACACTACTCAGGCTGAGTACTTGTTCATTTTGTAAGACATTCCTCTTAAACATAGAAGGGGTATTAGGCCTGTATTATTCTCGACTCCACGGTGCAAGAGCTTCATGCTGAGCGATGTTATGATGTTGGTAGTGATTGTGTATTCCAAATCCTAGTATGAGGAGTGGCTGCATAGCTAAATATATACGTTCATGGCCCACATAAGCACCTTAATAGGTGAATATTTCATAACTGGTTTTCTATTGCAATCGTCTCGAATCTTGATGCAAAGATAGTTTTACAAATCGGGTGTCATTTTCATACCATACCACATCATCAATCCAGTTCGGCATCTAAGGTAGATAGAGGGCGCTAAAACCGATACCCCAACTCAAAACCAACACCTTGAAATCTTGCACAATCAATAAATACATATTGATCATGAGAACACTCACCCATCATGTGAACATCATGTCCTGTGTTGGATCTGGGTAATCTACCAATGAAACTTTAAACTTTCATAACTTTTACATACGAGTCTAAAATAAGACATACTTTGGTGCGTTGGAATCCCCTTTCAACTGCTAGCAAGAGATAAGTTATTTTATTTTCAATCTAATACTAATAATATTAATATTGGAGTGCTTAAAGTGACAGGTTTAGCACCCTGCCTTACGTGCCACGCATTTACTTTATATTTGAAAATAGAACCTGCATGTTCAAAATGTCTAGAAATAAAATAAAGTAGTTTTTGAAACAATTGAATTAGTGCCCAACTGACACAGCAAGGAGACCTCCTCTAGCTCTCCCATGTTAGTGAAAAAGTGAGTGGCATTTGACTTTACAATGTCAATCACAAACACTGACACATTGAAGTTTCAGAAATACATAAGCTTAGAAGTTAGGTATCAACTTGCAGATGAGATTTTTGGGAAGAGGAACGGATGTGCAAACTAAGCTTTATAGAGAACATTCCCATATATAGCATTAACTCTTTTGCCATGTAGCCATAAAGGGTCTTGCCTCGATAGTTTAATTGAGAAAAAGAAAGAATCTAGTGTCACTTACTATTTAGATTTTTGTTTTTACCAAATGATGTATTTTGTAACCAAGTAAAAGTTGTTGATGTTCTATAATGTTCAAACAACCAATTTGACATTTGTTGGTAGAATACGTGTTATAGTATTTATAGATATAGCACTGCGTGGTTCCAAATATTAAGCGATATTGAATATCGTGTTTAGTGGACCTGAATGGGTAAGTGATTCCAAGTTATCAATGATGGAGAGTAGATTTCGCAAGTGCTCTAGCAACATAGGTTGTGTAAACACTACAAGCATATGGAACCTAGACAATAAACCCCCGTCACTAGGATATTGTCTTACGTGATTGGAAAAAGCTACAAATCTACTGTTGTGATAGATTTGCATATTTCTTTTACTGATGCATGACATTCTCGGGGAGTTCACTAGACATGTATATATGTATACACGTGCGTGACAAGGGTATTTATTCAAGGGGTATTTAATTATCCATCCTTAATTTTTTGTACCATATTATTATATAATTTGCTAATTTCTTGTTTTTAAAATGACCCTATAATTACTTTTAAATTTGATGAAGCTCTAATTTTAAGCTAGGTATGTTCATTATAATTATTTGATTTTGCTTCAAAGGGTTTAAGAGCATTCAAAGTACTAAGTCACCAAAATCCAAGGCACAACAAGGTTTTACATTAAGAGTGTTCATAAATAGTTTCAAACAACAAAATCAGCCCATGTTCCTCAATCAAGTTACACGCACAATTAAACACAATGGTATTGAGTGTAAAAAAAAAACAATTTAAACACCAACAACAAAGCAAGAAAAATAGGGTCCATGCAATAATGTAGAAGGATATAGAGTTAATACTACAACATCATGCTTGAAGCAGATAGACACAATACCAACCAAAACTCCTAGTTTTTCATCCAAAATCTTCCTGCCTCTGAACACAAAGAACACCCTATTTCAAAAAAAACCTAGGATCCTTAAATCCTACGGTTTATTTTTACAAATATTTTAAAAATATGCGTTATTTGTATCAAGCCTATATTATTTATAATACAAATTTTATCATACATACTCACCTATATTACTTCTAAGAAAATTCTAAGTTTTTTCCTTTTGTGAATATAAATTACCCTATATTTTCCCGCACGTTGTTTTCTAATATTATTGCAATGAACTCCCCGAGATGACATTGTTTAGGATTCTTATGCTCGTAGTCATAACATTGTTGAACTATTAGTCCTTGTTCAGTGGGCCTTCATAATGGAGCAGTTGGATGCTCGGAAAGATGTGTAGTGAGACTCAAATTTTGATTGAGCTCTCAAAATCTGATTATTATATTCCAATGGCCCACATCGCTAAGTAATGTTATGATGAAATAATTGTGTTTTAGAATGATAGAAAACCTAAAGAAGGCTAAAATATATTCGAAAAGAAAGATTTCTCAATGATATGCATCTAGAAACACCAAGGATAATGACATGTCTATTGAGATACATTACGAATATGTTAGAAGGTTTGAAGACTAATGTAATGTGTAAGGTAAAGATCCCCCAAATCAACACCAAGCCTAGAATTCACACTCTCTATTGCAATTATGTGATGGAGGTCCTAAGTGTACGATTGTCGTGCATAGTGTTAGGTTTAGGTTGAGCGTTGGTTTTGAGCATACAAACCTTAATTGTTTTTAGCAAATTTGTATTGTGGCTCATGTCTTAATCTTGTGACAATAATCCATAATTAGTGGCAATTTCTCTTGATCTCGGCCTTACTATGAATTAGATGTTGTGCTTGACTTTGACAATCCAAATAAATAAAATGAAAATTGGGGTAGAGATTAGGCCCAAGTAAGCATCAACCCCATATATTCCTAATTGGTTTTTTTCCCAACAAACCAAAGAAGAAATCATGTGGAATCACAACATTAAGTAGCAATGCTAGCAGTGTACCCATTGAGTACCCGCAATAGTATTTTGAGAAGATGAGAAAAAGTTACAAAGCAAGATGAAATGAATGGGAAAGTAAGTAAAAACAATTGCTTCAAAAAGGTGTTGAAAAGGTAATGCAAATTTCATAGTACTTTTTCAAACTACAATTACTTTCTATTCTAGCCTAACTTAGGACCTTTACCGCCACTTGACATTAAGTTTGTCCTAGAAACCAACATAATTAATTATAAGTAGCGAAAGTAACTACTCAAATAAATCAAAGAAACCCTAAGAAAACTCAAAGGTAGGGCTACCTTTACTAAACAAGGAGCATCAGAGCAATGTGTACCGGTTTAATGCTCTTTTGAGGAGGTCATTATGAGCTTGTTACTTATGGTAGTTTCCAACGTAAATGGACTTTATTTTCTTTTTGATATAGTGTATGATATAGAAGTAGATAACATTAATAGTCCCCATTGTTTATTCACAACATGATCCTAGCTTGAAAATGACAGTTCATTGTTCATTGTTGAATATTCACATTGATAGTCATTGTTTTTGGATGTGTGAACTGTTGAGTTTAATGTTTATAGTAATCACATGCCCTCTTCATTTTTGAAATCAGTGTGGACTTTAACCAATATTGAAATATAAATTCATTTGATGTAAGCATATGAGGCTAAGTGCTTACCCCACCAAAATCTACCCTCTAGTTGAAGATTGTTATGCAAGTTCCTACACATTCTTCTCAACTAACTAGATCCGTATGTCATTCTTATATGGATCTAGAGATATGTGCATTTATTCTAAAAACTTAGGCTTAAAACTTATACACAACATTATTCAACATTGGGTGGAGTCGGAATAAGCCAAATTCTATTTGGAATTATAATATATTGATTCTCACAATGGAGCATTGCATTGATTAATTCATGTTGAAAACTCGGGTGAAACAAAACACCGACATCATTAGAATGGAACGGTTGATAGTAGCTGAATAATGTTATGTAAACAAACTATAAAGGTTTCTACTATAAATAATTATTACCAACCACTTTAAGCCCGTCTCAAACTCTTACTTTTCTAGAATCTAGACAAACCTACTAACTAATCCAATATTAAGGTGCACATCCTTTACTAGGTACAAGACTATTAAAATGACATGCATTAAACTTTAACTAAAGATAAAAAGCAACACAACACACAAGTACAAGTTGAAAATTGAATTAAAATACTCAAAAGTAAGATAATAAGAGCAAAAATGTAAACAATATGTCATGTGGTATGCATGCACGGGCGGGTCAGTGGGTCGCACTCTGACTCTTGGCATATCTAGAGGGTTTGTATAAGGGCCACTTCACACACGAGCCACGAGCCGTGACCATGAAATTGTGAGAGCGCTAAAGAAAGTGTCCAAAGGCCGTCCCAACACACCTCCAAAATCATGTAGTGTGGTCACGGATCCTCAAAAGTAGCGTGAAGTCATATGTGACCAAACCCTCAACCAAATGTTATTTCAAGGAATTTTTATTCATGCAGGTCCTCACACATGATAAAATAGAATAAACCAATGGTTGTGAGCATTCAAAGTGCCATGGTCTCCTGGTTTTTTGTTAGGCCTATCTCCAAGAGGTGGTTTTTGAAAATAATCCAAGTGACCATGAAACATGATCCATTTGATGCCATGTAGGAATCTGTGTCGACTTTACATCCATCTTGCATTCACATACTCCATTGGTCCCTCAAGCATACCGGCTCCACCTTTTCCTCTAATGAGAGTGCTTGAAGTGTAATGGTCACGGGCTCTCAGTCTCATGTGAAGTGGCCCTAAGTGTTTATAACATTATTCAACTACTATCTGTCATTCCATCCTAATAACATTAGTGAGAGTGCTTTACCCGAGTTCAATAGGTTGAATTTGCTGGTAAGAGAGAATGAGCAGGGTACAGTTTAGAATACCCATCCCATTCCCGGCCCCATCCATCCTGTAGTATTTGTTGACTAATGTTATGTTCCGGTCTACACCAAATTGTCCTATTAGTGTGGGTTACCATTGGGAGTCACGTGTTGCTATAACGTTTTACCAACATTTTACCAACTAAGTTGTATCATATTCTTCGGTATGCATACAAACTACATGTGTTATGTGGGCAAGAAATGATACTCTTACTAAAACGTTATAGCAATGCATAACTCCAAATGGTAACCCACACTAATTAGACTAAAAAAAAGTGTAGTTCTTGCCCACTTTCGTGAGACTAACCTACTTAGAGTGAAACTGATAAGGTACATGGGTCTGAAATGGTTGCAACTAGCCCACTTCTTCTAGGATATGAAACACACGAGATGGTGACAAAATCCAAATCGAGGCCGTAGCCGCTACTAATTTCCTCATAATTTCCAGAGCTCGTATGAATATCTTATTCATTACCAAACTGCAAATTTTTGTGCTCATTAGATGGTCATATAAGTCCTCCCAATTATGTTGGTCATTGGGTCTAGAATAGTTATCATATTTTGAACATGCAATCCAATCTCTTTTTAAACACATGTTTTTGGAACCATGCCCAACCACGTATCACTCACATATAGGTGTGGGATAAGCGTCCAATTAAGATCATTAATCGAACTAGGCGCATTATCTTAGTTCTCATCTTATAATCAAACTAAAATATAAAGCAACTAGGCGCACCATCTTTTTGGTGGCAATACAAAGCCCAAAATTTGGTAAATATTTCAATGTCCCCCTGACGTCGAGGGGAAATACCAATTGTAACATCAACTACTAAGCTACACTGATCAATGTGCAGTTTAGTTGCCTTTGGGCAACTTTATTCACTCATCCATATAGCAACCACAATTTTCAAAAACAAATTATATTTTGTTATCATGGCCATAAGCACTCAAAATAGTGTGGAATGTCTATAACTTCAGGTGGGACAACCCAATTGCACATATTAGTGTACATAATTTGCTCATGAAGATCACAACATAGCCAAGGATTTTCCATCGGCTACATCAATTATACATTGTCGGTGGAGGAGTCCATGAAAAGAATTTGAATTAGTAAAATCCATGTCCATTTTAGTTTCGTGACATGTGTGATCACTCTTCTTCTTTCTTCAAGTAATTAACGGTGCCACAAGTAAACCCTTATTCAATCGGCATTTTCCAAAGGCACCTCCTTCCACCGGAATTGAAATAAATGAAGGAAGGTGGGTGGGTGGGTGGGTGGGTCGGTCGGGCGTGTGTCCAAGTGGGGAGTGAGTGTCTTATCACTTGTCACTTGTCATGACCCAACCAACACACAGGCGAGGAGGAGAATGGATCATTCCCTTCCCTCCATCAATCATGTCGCTTCCTCCAACAATTCCCCATCACCTCAATCGGTCAAGAGGAGGAAAGAGCAAAAGTGAAAAAAGCTTCCCCAAGTTGAAGTGTAGCTTTGCAAGTAGGCACGTCTCACGTCAACCTCCCCCCCTCTTACTCTTTTTTTATTTAGTTAGTTTTTTCTTTTTCTTTCTTTCTTTATTTGCCCCAGCCGCAGATTCGGTTCAGACGTCAAGTCAAATCACACACCTAACTTGCATCACCATCAACATTATTATTTTCCCCAGGCTCTCCTTCTCAACGAGCCCGGTCAGTCAGTTGCACGCAAAAGTATTCAAGAGAACCCCACCACTTAGTTACAAACGAACTGGTTGAGGTTCAAGACTTGAGGAAAAATTTAACCGAGCATTCTAGAGGAATATATGGAATACACCTCAAGTTATCAGAGAATTACCGGAAGAATCACAACATGCAACTGGTTGGAAGTGGAACACTACCAAGATCTCGGCCGATTAGGCTCAAAATTCTGCCCGGACACTGAGTCAGGTGGCAGCAGTGGTGGAGGAGGAAGAAGTCTGCCACAAATCAACAGAGGTTGCCATCGCCTCGTTTTAACATGCGCACGATTGATTAGGTGAAGAAGAGGACCAGAGGATCATGTCTCCATCCATGAAATAGACAGCATTTCCGACTAGCAGCCCACTTCTCCTGAGATATGGAAACAACACGAGATTAGTGCAAGATGGTTAGCAGTTCCAATCGAGGCCATAGCCACTGTCTGCATGATTTTTGGAGCTCGCATGAATATTTCGTTCATTATCAAAGTGGAAACTCTTGGGACTCGTTAAATGGTTAGACAGATTTCTCTCAATTATGCTGAACATTGCATTTAAGAATGGATATCATGTTTTGAGCATGCTATCCAATCTCTCTTGAACATATGTCATTTTTGGAATTTTTTTTTTGGTTCTTGAATCCACATATGGCAACCTCGCAAACACCGATATTATACAATATTTATTGGATGACGTCAGGGGGGTCTGGTGGGGACGCTCCAAGGACAGAGAAAGATAGAGATCAAGAGATCCCCGCTACAACACTCTATCCCTCCAAGATGTCGAATATGTGGGCAACCTGAATACATGTGGAGAGTCTTGGGTACATAGCAGCGTCATCTGAACAAGACCAAACTCAATAATTGAGTCTGCTGTTGGGGTTTCTTGATTAGAAAAACACCTGATGCCCTGGCTCTTCGTCAAAGACAAATGCAAGGTAAAACATCTTCACAGTTGTAGCAAAAGTGTACGCCACCATGGCCGTCCGAGGAAAAACTCTATCGAACGCAGTTGTCACCAAACCCAGAAATCAAGCTTCAGGAGTCTTTGATTTGACCACTTCGCCAATGATGGCTTTCATCAAGTAAAGTGCTTCCAAGGGATAGCAATGAGAGGCGGGAAAGATGATGTATGAGCACAGATGTGACCATCATCAATCAACCTGTTAGAAACTGTCGTTATGCAAACTTCAGAGTTCTCTTAGCCATGCCTCAGTGACAACGAATCCAATTCATGATAAATTTAGGCATTTGCTGTCATGTCATGACCTACATGTCAACCACTCTTTTGGAAGCGACTCTCAAGAGCCTCTAAAAACTACACTTGATCACAAACTTCTCCTAAAACACCCACATGAGCACCCAACGCCACACTTTGCGCATGTGACCCCACTGTATCTCCTTCAAAAGTATCAAAATGATGCCTGACATTAATACTTGAAGAAAAGCAGAACTCACTCCAATGTCATGGAAGTTGAGGGAGAGGAAGATCAACAGGAGGTCAGAAACTAAAGGACCTGCCCAAAAAATGTAATCTTAGAATTTTTAGAATGTAGTCATTCTGATAGCTTGGGACCATATTGCCCATCAATTCTGAATCCCAAGAAATTTGAGGATATTTACAAACAATATCACACGGAAATCAGACTAACCTACTTCAGTCTCGACCAACTGAGAAGCAGAGCACAACCCCTTGTTGATCCAGGAAACTAGCCACTCCCCAGCCACACGCTGGTCCAAGCACATCACCTGCACACTAGTAACATTGGGGCAGACTGATTGCTGCAACTCGAACCTGATCAATCATCAAAATGGGCAATGCTGTTTGATGCCAACCTTGCAAAACAATTACCTAAATTTAACCATCATCACTTCATTCATATCTCCAAAGATGTTAAACCTCTGGAAGTCGTCCTGAGAAACCTTCGCATTTGACGGTTTGACTTCCATGCATTCAACCCTTTCTGAATCATGAGTGAAACAACCACCTGCTGGAAGAAGCACAACAGAAAAGTTGCCTTGAACAGTCTGACAAGATTGGAAACTTGCTCTAGGCAATGTGTGCCTGGCATACCAGAATCTAGATAACAAATTTGAAGAGTAAAAAATCGCATGCCGAAGTGGAGATTATTCTCCTGTCTTCATCTCCTTCCCAATTATTTTTTAGTATATTACAATGTACTAAATATGAGACAAAGTCAAGAAAGACAAGTATGAGAAACAGGAAGGCACAACAACTGCTATAAAGAGTAAAAAACACCAGAACCCCTACAACACAATAAATCATAAAATAATAGATGTCAGTGCAGTTAAAAAGTAAAGCCGACCTCATTGTACATCTCAGGATAAATTTTCCAAAGCCGCCGATATCCTCATCTATCATCAAAGAGTACACAGCAGTTTCAAAAGAGGCTCTAGAATCACATCTTACCAGCCTGCAGACGCAGCACATTCATAGTCCAACCACGATGGTACCATTTACATACATTACACCACTAAGAGGTCACTTACAGTGGCAACCGGACAAGTGTTGGTTTATAAGCCATAAATCTCTGTGCCTTATCATACTGGTTGCATAGCCATTAAACATATTCTCATTAATTTATAAGTACCTGGCACACTTTTCACGCAAATCATAAGAAAATGCGTGCCTCTCATCTCTCGATGTTAATAGTTGACATCGAGATGAAACATTGATCAATGATGTTAAAGATCTTAAAGACCGTAATACTCTGGTTTGAAGTCTACACTCGCAACATTTCTGGCAACAACAAAACTGCCAGGTCTTCCTCATCCTCTCATGGTACACACAGACACACAGACACACACACTCTTATGTTCGTGAAATATTAGTATATTCAGCAGATAAGCAATCCAAGATGCAAGCTGGATGGCACTTTTGAGTATTAACATTCTGAAACCTTGAAAGGTCAAAAGACTGCATCTTACATTGAGATCCCATGAAATTTCGAATTCTTTGATCTTTGATCAGCACCTACAATTGCACCAGAAGCCGTTTAAGGCACTCAGTGGTTGTCGCCATTTCTTGAACATGTCAGACTTCCAATGTTCAATTTGGAAGGACATTAAAGAATCATGTTACAATGTGATGGCATTGAAACTATAAACTTCTGAAATTGAGCCTGAGATCTACGCCATAGAAGGTTGTGATGCTGTACCTCTTCCTGACAAAACAATGAACCCAAATACTAACAACAATTACCAGTGGGCTTTTGGCACTGAGTGAAAAGTGTCTCCTATGAAGCAACCATGAAAGCTTTCCAGGAACTTCGAATTGTTGAGAATCTGGGTATTTGCTTCTGGCCAAATCAAGCCTGTACTCCCATTTGGAGCTTGTATTCAAATATAAGCAGTGCATGTGGCCTCTGTTGGGGACTGGGA
Organism: Polytrichum commune; assembly: GCA_950295325.1. NCBI lineage: Eukaryota > Viridiplantae > Streptophyta > Polytrichopsida > Polytrichales > Polytrichaceae > Polytrichum > Polytrichum commune. The sequence continues at coordinate 39,136,954 of OX485803.1, read as the reverse complement.
GCATTGATTGCCCATTGTTGAGCCACTGCAAAAAATAGCAGCAGCCTCTCCACCAAGCTGTTTCTTGTGTTTACATGCTGATTTCTTGTACATTGTAGTTGTGTTTGTGTTTAAGAACCGGACCGGATGACATGTACACAGGGCCCCTTCATCCTGAAAGTGCTGCATAAATTGGATTCCTCCCAGAAACCTCGAAAGTTGTTGATGATTACACAGTTCGTTATAAGTTCCTGCCCAAATGTTCAAGTACACAATTCAGTCACTGAAGGTAACATTTGGCATGTAAAACATCACATCTCTGTGATTTCGTACATTATACACTTGTTTGAACATTTCGGCAGTTCCAACCCTCTCAAAAACCATCTCCTCTACTGTTAACGAGGACATACAAAAAGACATGAGTTAAACATGACGTATATATGCACATTTGTCAAAGGGCACCAAGCTGAGCCCTCCAAATGCAACTTCTATGTGGAGAATCAAGCTCCTAATCCTAAAAGTGTAGACTAGATTGGCACAAGCACTTCTTGAGCCAAAGGGGAACTACTACAAGGGTGGGTTTCTATGTTCTTAAAGATTGTCAACATTCAATTCCTTGACAGCATCAGAATAAATCACAGTGCTTTACAGCCAATGTTAAATATGCTGTTAGAATTAGAAAATTTGAGCGTGAGAAAATGCAGATCTTACCACATGAAATTTACACATCGCATTGGAGGTGATCTCCTTGCATTCTTCCATATCTGTTCCAAACAAAAGGATCCAAACTGTTGGTGGCTGGAAACCTTCTCCCTAGCTCCAAAACAAACTCACGCTCAATAGCCATCGTTTGCGCACTCCCATCTACTTGATCCAGGTCTTCGATCTTTGTGGTGGTTTCCGCTAGGTCAGTTCGCTGCACATTACCTAACCCTGATGAGTCCAAGTTTGAATGTCCTGAGACTTTTAGCAACTTAGGTGCATAAGTGATCTATGCATGATACCCAGGTGTCCTACTCGAATCCAAATGACTGAACACAATAGAACTAATCAGCTTACAAGCAGACTCCGTGAAAGATAATATCATTTGCGCAAATCTCCATCCATTGATCTCCTCTATGGTGATAAGAAGTTTAATTCGCACAGCACTTAGCCCACTTGTCAGCTCTTGCAATGCTGGTTCGCATTTAGTGATCAATATGCCAAGAAAGACAGAAACAAAAAGTGCAAGATTACTGAGAATTACGGTCTACAAAGTGGAGATGCACACCGCATAAATGTACGCACAGCCTTTCCCTCCATCCCCTAGTCGCTTCAACCTTTTCTCTGTTAACAACCTGCAAGTTGCCCAAAGAACACACCTACTTAAAAGAGCACAGAAATTGAGGTATTCCCACACAGGCATACTTCTATTCACGTCCATAGAAAAGAAACGGTACTGATGAACAATAAAAACCAATTAGATAAGACCAAATGGTTGAAGGTGAAAGATATCCTACAATCTGATAGCCTTGCTGGTATCAGGGTTATTTCCCAGTGCTGCACGGATGAGCTTCTCTGGGACAGATCTCTCTCCCACAAATTGCAAAATACTGTCTGAAAGGCGATTCACGCGGGACATATTAGGTGTTTTTGTTCCTGCCTTTTTCTTTTTGTTGTATTTCACAAGTTGTCCAGCCACCTCACTTCCCATTGCAAACAAGGGAGAGGCGAGATCCTTGTTCCCGTTTTCAGGTTCAGTCTTAACGCCTGCAGGTGTTAGTGTCTGTAAGGGGCTGACGTCACTTTTTAGTTCTCCTCCAGGGAGATTATGCATTATACATACGAATCCATCTTCCTGAATTGTCACGGCATTCTCCCGATTAGGCAACAATGCCAATTGTAGTGTTGATTCCTGCCGATTCTTGAAATTTTGTTTCAGCTTCGGCTTCAGTTTTTCTTTCAACTTTTCCTTTAGCCTCTCTTTCAGTATTCGCATGCTGCACAGATCAAGAAAAGTCTGGAAAGATATTATATCAATCACCTCTCAAGAGAAAGGAAAAGAAAAAACTATCTCCTATGCACCAAATCTTCTGGCGTGATTTTCATGCTTAGGACATACTATTATTCAGTACAAAAAATTCTGTTATTCCTCAGTTTCTTGTATGGGATTTTCATCAGAGAAGCCTACTCCTCCTTGTTCTTCCTCATTGTGCCCTCCTTCCTCAATATTTGTATTTGCAAATCACTTGACACTCAAGGCCAAATTATATCTCAATCCCTTGCAGGAGAAATAATACACACTTGCACTGGACTGAGTCACAAGCCTCTGAAAGCAATCTTACCTTTGATTCCCATGGGGTGTTGGAACTAAGGTTTGCATCTCTTTGTCAACAGGCGGAGTGAGGATCTTGGGAACTTCTTGTAGACACGATTGATGAGACTCGTCAAACGGCTTCAAAGGAGAAGAGGCTGGATTTCTGGCATTGTCCTCTCGAGCTGGTCCATCAGTATTGCATTGTTCGACGACGGCCAAGTCATGTACCGCATGCAATCCATTCGATATGTTACTCTTCGCAAGAGAATAATAAGCTTCACCGTGTCCTTCTTCAGGCTTAGTGGCTAGTGAAAGTCCATCATCATCTACGCATGATTCTCTCCCTCCCATGTCCATCGAAACTAAGCCTGAAAAAAGAACAACTCGACAAGCTACTTCGTGGTTGATTGTGTGATCGCACGCTGCAACGTATTTGTTTGAAGTTAGCACACACTAACCACGAGAAACCGGCGACGTCAATCTCGAAGAAATTCATTAATCAAGGCTTCTGCTCCACACCTCCAGTAATAGAATTAAACAAAGATATAATATAAGTTATCATCTTAGGGCATCAGCTCAAGATTTGCCTAGATGAAGCTTCATATACAAATCACTCCTCAAATTCGATACTCAAGGCTTCTGCTGCACACCTCCAGTAATGGAATTGAACAAGATATGATACACATCATCAACTTAGGACTTTCGCTCAACATTTGCCTACATGAAGCTTTAATATACAACACACTCCTCGGCGAAATTATCTAGGTCAGAACGAAGCATAAAATCCTTCAAATATTTGAGAAGCACATGGTGCTCCAAGAATGAAGAACTTTGCAAAGAGAAGTACGAGAGGCTGAGGAGGTATTAGTTCTTACAAGTCTTGGCTGATATGCAATGTAAGAGCCGTCTTGATTGCGGCCTTCGTTCTCAATAAGGCGTGCCCTGTTTTGCCGTATTGTCAGAGCAGTAATCGAGCTTGAAAAAGCAAGATGGTGTCACAAGGCGTGAATAGCAAAGTAAGGAGCACTAACTGCTACGCGGCCATTGAAAAAGCTTACAACAACAGAAGATACTTGCTTAAAACAGGTTAATCTACATGGACCTTGATAGAAATATCACTACAGACTTGCTTTAAGCGATGATGTAACTCGCAGTGACAACACCATGGAAAGAAATGATTAGTAAATTATCATCAAGAAGCCAGTTCGCCTTCGTCGTCATCCTGTATCAAGCCTCAACACACAGTAATGCAGCTCTGTAGAAACGATGATATAGCAATATCCGTCGCGTTATATCCCAGAAAAAACAATACACACTCTTAAGTTTCACTGTCTTTTCTTTTCTCCACCAAGAAGGAACCAATTGCTAGAAGCCGTCCATGCAACGAAAACGAGTTCGAAACTCGATTCGAGGGAAACTAGGCTCGGTCCTCCTGCTACTCTGTCACAAAGTCGCAATCAAACACTTAAACCGCACTTCCACCGCCGTGTGGAAATTCTGAAACCAGAAACCACTCCTCCGCTTCTGCAATTCAAAAAAAGCATCAGCCGCGGACTATACTAATGCCAGGGTTGCGCATTAGCCCCGGGCTTGGCTTGGATATGCATCTATCTAGCCTTGCTTACAGCTGACTAAGTCCACTCTTAGCCAAACGAGACTCTTAAAACAAGCCTTGTACACGCGTTAGGCGATGCTAGTTCGCGCGGAGACTGTCTATGTGGAGGTCGAGGAGCAAGGTAGGAGCAGCAGTGCGTAAGAGCAATTAGCAAAGCGATGAGGTCTACGAGGCCCGCGAGACAAGGAAGGAAGAACGCAAGCAAAGGCAAGGCAAAGCAAAGGGAAAGAGTCTACGAGAGCCCATTGAAGAGCACACCAACGTGCGCGGGACCAGCCAGCCACTCACCCAGGGTCTCCGGATATCTGACGGATATTGGAAGGGTGTTTCTGGATATTGTATTGGTGCTGGCCGGGTACGTTCCATATGCACCGGTCAAGGTTCCCGATGCCCGGCGGGTGACGACGGGTATCCTACCACTGTACTTCTGCTATATTTACAGGGGTTCCTGCTTTCCCTCCTTTTCAGCTGGTTATTGAAGTAATAAGGGTGACTTTCCATGTAGGCGGCTTGCTCACCATATTCTAGTGGAAATGTAGATGCCACATGCATTGATTTCAAAAAATTATTGATTATTTCGGGATGTGCGTGGAGGTTTTGTAGCAGGGTCAGTCCTATATATGTGCATGGATTGACCTTCTAACCCTTTTCCAGTGATAAGCAAGAGGGTTTTGACTTTCCATCCCTATGTTTTTATTGCGTTTGTTAGGGGGGTTGTATTTATCTTTTTAGTTTTTGTTTTGGAGGCCTATTCTATGAATCTATCAATTGTGGAGGTGAATTCTTTTTCTATTTGTAAATTTATCTTTACTTCAAAATTCTTAATATTCTTTTCAAAAGTACACACTAAGAGAAACCCAACACCTCTCCCTTGTGTATATTATATATGCTAATGCCTTGAACAATATCCTTTCTTGCACTCGTGTTAGTTCATACGTGGTATGAAGAGTCCATCCCGTAGGGCTCCTTTGTTTCATTGTAAGTATAGGGTCTATCTTTAGGAACCAAAGACGGTATCTCATAAGTATATTGTGAGTTGGGTTGGGTATCTCAACAACGAGGACAAGTTGTTTGTGTAAGGTTGAAATATTGGATTATGTGGATTGTGATGGCAAGATATATACTTTGGTGTTGATTGATAGGTACAATTTTTTGGGTGTTCTCCTTGGTAGAAATGGTGACATATCTATTGAAGAGCCACAACATTTCAATACTAAAGTTTTGTTGTGGTGGGTCTAGTGAGGCATGATGAGGTTGATTGGTATTTTGAGTATCTTCCCTAATGCCATTAATTTCAATCAATCTTGAGTAATCGTGGTTTGGTATCCAAATGAGCAAGAAGATTAGGAACACTAATTATGAAGAATACCATTATGTAATAACATTGACTAAAGCATTTAAACTATTACATATTTGCACATAATTGATTATAGAGCATTTGGTATCTTACACTAATATGGTTGAATGGCATATGTAGCCATCGTATAGATATAAGTAAATTTGTTAAATTTGAAAATATAAAATACACAATATGTGACTTTGAGTTCAAAATAATTGAGGGTGTTATAAATTCCATGAAATTAGGTTTGTATTATTTCTAAGATATCATAGTATTAAAATTTTCAAAAGGTTATAGTGTGTACATTCCCCCATCATGGCCGCAATGGATGAAAATTTGTCAAAGGATGAATAAAATGGTTGAAGAACGTTGGATGATGGGTTTAAGTAAGAAGCGTGGAAGAGGTTGTTGGTTTAGGTATTGGCGTTGCATTATGAGAGTTTGGTGTCTTGTTGGCAACAACAAACTGTATACCTTCCACCGATTTGGTGTTGGCACATTTGTTTTTCTTTTTTCTTTTTTCACATAAATAATAATGCATCACTCTAGATTTCCATCACTCTACTTGGGCATGTAATCGGTTTATGTTTAAGCAGTAAATACTTTTTTTGGTTGCTTTTGAGAGCTTATCAATTTTGTGTATGTATGTTTTGTATTGTGGCTTTACGAAATTGCTTTGCAGCTAAACTGCATTACAATGAATTATTGGTTCTGCCTTTTGAGTTGGTTTTTGAAATAAGTCAAAGTTTGGCCGCATTCGGATAATTAACTAGAATTGGCCACGTGTGGAGGATAATCATAGGGCATAGCACTGCTCCGACCAACCATGCCACTTGTTGATTCATCATAAACATATGTTACATGAAGATGATTGACCCCGATTTTTCAAAGTAATTAAAAGGTACTACAAAATATGCACAGTTAGAAAATTACCTAACTGAGTGAGTCATCTTACCCATTGTCATTGTGAGCAAGATAATACTCCCCAAATAATTATACCCTCATTGTACTTGGTTCCCGTAAGTCACACTAAGTGTCAACCCTGTGCAATTGAGACTTTCATGGGAATGTTTGATTAGATATGTGGAGTATATTATGATCGCTATTTTGTCAATGTAGAAAAACTTGTTGTAAGCATTATCATTAAACATAAATGTATCATACTTATAAACCAAGTGGTAACACTTGAGTTAAAAACGAAGAAAGACACAAGAACATATAACTACTACCACCTAAGACATTAACATTCAATCTCACCACTACCATAACTTGAAGAAAGCGACTTGATATTACGTGCGCTACCAAACTCTTATAATGGAGTTAAGGGTTGATAATGTGAATTGATGTGAGTATCTATATGATTGACTAAAGAGTTTAACTTGCTTTGAGAAACTCTATTGGGACCTGGAAGAGTTCTTTTGACATCAACAATTAAAGATATTGACCAATTCAACTTAGCTCAATATTTTACAGATGAATACACCTCCAAGAGCTCGCTCCATCTTAGGGCCACTTCACACACGAGACTGAGAGCCCGTGACCGTTGCTCTTCAAGCAACTCTCATTGGTGGAAAAGGCAGAGCCCGTCCAAGTTTGCGTCACACTATGCTTGAGGGACCAACGGAGTATGTGAATGCAAGATGGTTTGTAAAGTCTACATGAATTCTTACATGGCATTGAATGGATTATGTTTCATGGTCACTTGGATTATTTTCAAAAACCACCTCTTGGAGGTAGGCCTAACACAAAACCGGGAGACCACGTCACTCCGAAGGCTCACAACCGTTGGTTTATTCTATCTTATCGTGTGCGAGAACCCGCATGAATAGAAATTCATCGAAATAGCATTTGGTTGAGGGCCTGGTCACGTATGGCTTCACACTACACTCGAGGGTTCGTGACCACACTACATGATTTTGGAGGTATGTTGGGACAACCTTCGGGCACTTTTCTTTTGGGCTCTCACAATTTCATGGTCACGGCTCTTGGCTCATGTGTGAAGTGGCCCTTAGTTACTTCTCATGATCAATGAGCCTTACATGGAGAGCAAGTTACTTAAGATCAACATCTCTTAACTCAAAAGTCATTATATTCAAATCAAAAGACGAGGAGAGGTTGAGATTTTACTTACTAGCGAGGGCTTGACCGAACACGTTCATGAAGTTCGGTGAACTCTCAAGCAATCATAAATGAATGTGGTGATGCATCATGAGTCTTCTTCTTGTTTATCTTTGTTATAAAAGAACGACTTGTGGAGTTCATCGGATATGTATATAAGTTATAAGTTATGAAGTCGAGTCGATCCATCCTTCCTCTTGACCTCGATCGAGATCTCATGCATGCCCTCATTATTCTGCACCGTTGGAAGTACCTCTTAAATTATGAGACTTATCTGAATCTAGCTTTAATTTGGCAACCTGTCCAAAGATTCTAGACGTCTTTGGACACTCTGTCCAAGGTTCCGGACGTGATTTACAATGCACGCTGCATCATCGGATGTTGTTGAAGTTAGTAGAATACTTATCAACTCTGTGGGTGGGTGAACCTAAGACATGAGCAAGCCCTATCACCAACTTTTTCGGGTCTGCTCATGATTTTTGAACACCGAAATTTGCATGTATAAATATTTTTTGTACAAGGTTGCCAAATTGTTTTTGATGGGCACCTCTACCCCTGGATCTTTAGGCCTTTATAATCGAGGGTCAAAACCCTTTAACCCCTATAACCGAGGGGTTTGACATGAGCATGCTCATGTCATGGCGCTCATGTCATAGCAACCCCCTCAACTTTGTGAGGTGTAGGAACTTCAATGGCATTCTTTGATGTTGGTGTGCAAGATAGATTTGAGATGATCCTAAACTACCGGGTGATAGTGGAGAGGTACTTATTTCCGAATGGAGTGGTTGGCGGTTCGATTCCCGCTGTGAAATCTTCTCTCTACTTGATGGAAAAAAAAAACTAGCTAGGTAAGTAGGAAGCCAAGAGCCCACCCACCGCAAGGGAGGCAGTAAACCCCACCCTACACCAAGAAGATTCTTGAGCAAGGTAGGACCAACGGGCTCAAATTCATGTCGGATTGTCCGACACTGGTTATTCATTAATTGATGTACAAGATAGAATTTGGAAGCACAACTATGTTCACATGATTGTATTAGCTTGAATATCAAGTGTTTCAGTCTTTGACAGAGTGTCAGTAGAAATTGCGAGAAGTTGAATTGTTTCATTGAATTTGAAGTTCTGGAGCTATGAAATTTTGAAGTGCTTGAATACATATTTGTTAATGAGTTCAGTGGTTTAATCTTAAATGCACATAAATGGCCATAAACCAAGTAGTACAGGGGAACGCTTCTTAATATGTAGTTCTTAGCAGTTTTGTTGACAACATCTTAATCCATCAGTATCTGGTTCCCTTGCTTTCCTGTATATCTACCCCTAATAACTTCCACCTCATGTTTTCATATGTATTTCTCTTGTGTTTTTTTCTTTTTCTTTTTCAATGATGACAATACAGTTGGATGTATGCTGTGGGGTTTCTTGAAGAAAAACGAACTCCTTAACGTTTTCCTCCACAACACAATGAGATTTTGTCTTTCCTCAAGGAATCCCACAACCTTTTTACGTGGCCAAAAAGTGAAGAGAATGTTCATAACAGTCTATTGTAGGATTTTACGTATGCAAGCATCATTTCACTCTTGTATATTTAGGTGTGTATATGTAGTGGTTATTATGCTAATACTAATACAAAATCCTCTTGTATAACATGTAGGTGGTGTTCCTATAGTAAGTAGCGCCTTGCAAGTGCCATTGTGAAAGGGCATATGAACCTCATGATGGGACACCGGTGTCCCATCATACACCGGTTAAACCCTAAAGTCTATGTCAACGTAAAAAATCGTCAGTTGAAGGCGATCAAAGCGGCGTTGAGATTATCTCAATGTCTTGTACATGCTCAAATGCTCGAAGTTGGTTTTTATTTTCAATCACTCACAACCACAAAACTAATCACCAAGGAGGCTCCGACTTATTTGGGACACCAATGTCCCGGCATAAGGTTCATATAGCAATGTGCAAAGCATTCCCTTTTCTTACATTGTCATGACCTACAATGTGTAGAAGAACAAATTGCTTAAGGTCATAAAACCTAGCAAGCACGAACAAGTTTGTCACAACTAGCCCAACTTGAACTACTAAGAACCCTCTCTCTCTGGCAAAACTATGAGGAAGAGAAGTGTCTAATGGCATGAACCACCCCACCATAGAGCCATGAGGAAGATGACCCCTTGCCATGCAAACCTCCCTCATGCAAAGTGCTCACCCCCGTGCCACTTTCCTAAGTTAAGAGGAGTTGCTACTAGTTAACTCCCACTAGTTGGATCGCCACCAATCCTTACGGCTAAGGCTCCTTGATAGCCTTGCTCACACTACTAGTGGTATTATGGCTTTATAATAGCCTTGTTCATACTACTAGCGCGTTACATTCCTCTCCTTCTAGATTTGAGCGTCTCTGCTCAACACACAAGTAAACCCATCAATTATTTAGGTACAACTTGTTCAAAGATCTAATGTCAAGAAATTTACAACCTAAGATCTCTTTCGCCTCTTCCTTTTAGGCAAAATATCGGGTAAACTTTCACATCCAACACCATGACGTGATAGTTGGTCGTTAGCGCGGACTACATAATCCCAATATTTTTTGAGTACTTCAAGACTCAAATTAGATTCAGGCTCCCAAGAGTTATGTTCAAGCCCATAACCGAGCCACTTGATGAGGTAGAATTTAACGGGGCGGGAACGGCTCCCTCTAACCTCATGTTGTAAAACACGTTCCACTTCATATGATATATCATGATTTTCAATGATTGGCGGTGGCGGAGGCTTTACCTTGCCATTTGCCTTGTAAGGCTTCAACAAAGAGACGTGGAAAACATTATGAATTTCCATGGTCTCTGGCAATTTCAAACGGTATGCTACGACGCCAATTCTCTTAACAATCTCAAATGGGCCAATCCATCGAGGAAGTAATTTCCTCGCACCTGGGGTTTTCAACTTAATGTTGGAAGTACTAAGAAGCACCTCAGATCCCACCTCATACGACACATCACGTCGTTTGGTGTCAGCATAAGATTTTTGTCTTTGTTGAGCTGCCAACAAATGTTTCTTAGCTTCGCTAATAACATTACTCATGGCCAAAGCAAAATCTTTTGCAGCTGGAACTTAAGAACCTCTGATCCTTCTATTCACAGGTGTTAAAGGATGCTGACCATAATTCAACAGAAAAGGTGTAGTCTTGATAGATTCTTGCCACGAGTTATTGTAGGCAAATTCAACTATCGACAAATACCCATCCCAGTCATCTTGGGAAGGACTCACATAATGCCTAAGCATATCTTCAAGGACTCTATTTGACCTCTATGTTTGACCATCGGTTTGAGGATGAAAAGATGTAGACATGGCCAATTGAGTGCCTAACAAGTAATGCAACTCTTGCCAAAATCTACCCGTAAATCTCGCATCTCTATCACTGATTAACTTAAGGGGGATACCATGTAGCTTATAGACATGATCCCTAAATAATCTTGCCGTCTCCTCGGCGGTCACAGTTGTTGTAGTCGCCATAAAATGAGCCATTTTGCTCAATTTATCGACACATACAAAAATTGCATCATGCCCTTGCTTAGTTGGCGTAAGTCCGACAATAAAGTCCATGCTTACACATTGTCATTTCCTCTTAGGGATTTCTAAGGGTTGTAACAATCCACCGGGTTGCGTAGTAGGGGCTTAACTACGTTGGCAAACATCGCAAGAATTTACATATTTCTGAACATCCTCCCTCATTTTTGGCCACCAAAAACGAGTTTGAATCTTCTTGAGCGTCTTAGAAATACCCATATGATCACTATACAACGCATCGTGATGTTCATGGAGTATATACTTTCTTAAAGACCCCAAATTAGATTCACCAACTACCACATTTGGTACCACAATTGCATCATGGTGCCACCAAAGGCCATCCTTAAAAATCAATTGGGAAATATTATTCAGATCCATAAACCATGGATCGTGAGCGTATCCTGCAATTATGGATTGAAAGAACGATTGTTCATTAACAACCACCTGTTCATTGACGCACTCAGGACCACTACACACTTCATTTGCCGGCGCTCTGGGAGCACCCTTTGAGATGTCTGCAGCCATCTCTCTGGAGCTCAGCATAGAACAACTCATAGTCAATAAGGCTCTTAACTTGACATCTCTACATCCCAAAGAGTCATGGCTCAAGACATCAACATAAGCATTGCCTCCTAGAGGATTATGACTCAAAGGATCGGCAATATTAATGCGTCCTGGCCTATATTCCCATCTGTATGTAAAGTTTTGTTCTAAATACTCTAACCATCGGGCCTGACGCCTTGACAATACTTGTTGTGACTTTAAATAGGTGAGGGGATTGTGGTCTGTCACTACCACGCAATCCGCACCTTCCAAATAACAACGCCAAGTGCGCAAGGCGTGCACAACCGTTGTAAGTTCTTGCTCTCCAGTGGTATAATTCTTTTCAGCAGGAAAAAACTTTCGACTTTCAAAAGCTATCGGTCGTCATTTTTGTAAAAGAATTGCACCAATACCAACAATGGAGGCATCGCAAATGACCTCAAAAGGTTCACCTAAAGTGGGCAAGGCTAACACGGGAGCGTGTGTTAGCGCATACTTCACTTTGTCGAATGCCTCTTGGCATTCAACCGTCCAATTGTACTTAGAATCAAGCCGAGTTAAATTGGTAAGAGGCGCTACAAGGGTTGAATATCCTTGAATAAAACGTCTGAAATAATTACATAACCCCAAAAATGAGCGCAATTGCCCAACATCACGAGGCGTATTCCATTTCATGACAGTTTCGATTTTAGCCGGATCAACTTTAACCCCATCTTTGCCCACGACATGACCCAAATAATGGAGCTCGTCCTTTGCAAAATGACATTTAGACAACTTTGCATACAACCGATGTTTACGAAGAATTTTGAGGACTTTGCTCATGTAGGCTACATGTTCCTCTTCATTCTTCGAGAATACCAATATGTCATCAAGGTACACCAAGACAAACTTGCCAAGGTACTTGTGAAAAATTTGATTCATCACACCTTGAAATGTTGCCGGTGCATTAGTCAATCCAAAGCTTAAAACTTTAAATTGATAATGGCCGAACGGAGTTCTAAATGCCGTCTTAGGGGCATCCTCATCCGAAATTAGAATTTGGTGATAACCTTGTGCTAAATCAAGAGATGAAAAAATTCGAGCACCCGCCAATTGATGAAATAAATCATCAATTCTAGGCAAAGGGTATCTATTTTTTTATTGTCTGCTTATTCAACGCGCGGTAATCGACCACCATTCTCAAAGTTCCATCCTTCTTCTGTACAAAAAGAATGGGAGATCCATAAGACGAGACACTAGGTTCAATCCAACCTTTTTCTAAGTACTCTTGTACTTGCCTCTTCGCCTCTTCCAATTCTTTTGGACTTAGGCGGTAAATCGGCCTAAAAGGTTGTTTACTACCTTCCTCCAAAGGAATGGTATGAGCCATTTCCCTCTCAGGTGGTAGCTCACTTGGCAAGGGTTCAAAAACATCTTCAAACTTCTCTAAGAGTGCAGCTAAGCACCCTGTGTCAACAAGTTGGGACGAGGTTTCTTCATCATCAACCTTAGTCAATTGGAATAAAATAGGCATGGCCCCTTTTCTTACCGCCCTCTTAAACTACATTGCCGAGAGGCATTTTGTTGAGGATTTAGGTGCCCAATGCGTCAAAGGATTGGCTGGCAATGAAATTTTTCGCTTGCCCTTTTGAATGACACATGTTTTGGATTCATAATCCACATGTGCCTTATACTTGTTCAACCAATCATCACCAAGTATCAAATCTATGCCGTCACTAAGTTTTGTGACCACGCATGTTAGGTGACCATAATATTGTTGAATTTTGACACGCAATTTCACATATCCTTCAACTTGAACTTCCTCTCCATTTGCCAATTGCAAAACACTAGAATCCTTAACATATTGCAATCCAAAATTGTCAAGGTAGCTAGAATTGACAAAACAATCAGTGGCCGCAGTGTCCAATATCACATGAGCATTAAGTCCCGAAACTTGACCCAAAAATTGCATTGCAAGTCTCCTAGTCCCACCAAAAATATTCAAATTTTTTGGTCTAGGTGCATCATAATATACGTGCAATGTGAGGGGTTTGTTGTCTTTCAAGACTTGAAACTCAAGTAACAATTGCAATCCTTTCAAGGCCCTCTTTACAAACACACTCTTGTGTTTTTCAATCAAAAAGCAAGCTCTTGTATCAAAAGAATGCAACCTTTTACCTTCTCTATAAGCCAATAGAAATCTTTCCATCATGAGAGAAGTCAAATCCACAAACATACATTTGCCATAGATTTCCGAATGAAAATTCATCAACAAATTAAGTGAGCCTTTACATGAAACAGAAAGTGTTTCCTCTTTATTATTTGGATATGTACAAATGAGGAAATCAAAAGAATGCTCTATCTTGGCCTCTATCAAAGAGATCAAAGAGCTATCAACAAAATTAACACATTGTTCCTCTTCACCAACAGGGAGCCCACTAGTCAACTGTTGGCGATTCAAAAATCCTTCTTGGTTTTGAACTTCGACTTCTCAGAAGGTGTGCCACCATCCTTCTTCTCCCCGGTGCAGTCCTTGGCTTAGTGCCCTTTTTGTTCACAGAGGAAACATTTTCCTTCACGACGAAGTGCATTCGCCTTGTAGAAATCCAATGATTTCCCATTGGACAATGTCATGGCCTTGCCACGTGCCTTGTCCTTGCGGATAGGACCACTAAACTTAAGAGGGTTCTTCCGCATCTCTTTGGGGCAGGATTGCTCAATGGTGGCATCCATTGCTACCGCGTAGGTAAGCAATCGCTTAAAGTCCTCCCAACGGCCACCCTCGTTGAACGGGTCAACAACAACTCGCTCGCGGATTTCTGGTTTTAATCCACGGACAAAACGATCAATTTTGTCGCCCACGCTCAACTCTAAGTTTGTAATTTGCACACAAAGGAGTTGGAACTTGGTGGCATAAGCCTCCACCGACCCCTTTTGTGTCAAATTCCACAACTTATTTCGGGCAACTTGCTCGGGAAGGACATTCTCATAAGCCTGAATCAATGTTTGGTGGAAATTTTTCCACAAATGGTTATCTTGCCCGGTAGCCTCAAGCTCTTTGGCAAGAGTTTGCCAATGTTGGGCCACACGCGGTTCGAGGTAAGTCCAAGCAACTTGGACTTTTTCCTCTTCAGCGACTTGACCCGCGGTCAAGTAGCGCTCCATACAGTCTAACCACTGTAAAATATTGGATCCCGGCTTATCCTTAAAGCGTTCGGGTTCCATCAACTTAATGCGTTGGGTAGAGGCCCCTTGAGCATTTCCACCTTGCGTTCTCAAAGCAAGCAATTGTTCTTCCAATAAAGTCCGCTCGACAGTTTCAGTATTGAGCAAATCATCCAATCGATTTACCTCTCGTAAAATAGGTTCCAATCTTTCATCTACATACCTCGTAACCCGCTCTTGGAGCTCATCGACGGGTTCTACACTAGCCATTTGCCCTAAATTTTGCAACTTTATGGAGGAAGTTTTGATGGAGAATTCAACCCCTACAAAGTTCAAAACAATCAATGGAATCTCACCCATGCGAGATTCGTTAAAGCTCTGATACCAATGTCACAACTAGCCCAACTTGAACTACTAAGAACCCTCTCTCTCTGGCAAAACTATGAGGAAGAGAAGTGTCTAATGGCATGAACCACCCCACCATAGAGCCATGAGGAAGATGACCCCTTGCCATGCAAACCTTCCTCATGCAAAGTGCTCACCCCCATGCCACTTTCCTAAGTTAAGAGGAGTTGCTACTAGTTAACTCCCACTAGTTGGATCGCCACCAATCCTTACGGCTAAGGCTCCTTGATAGCCTTGCTCACACTACTAGTGGTATTATGGCTTTATAATAGCCTTGTTCATACTACTAGCGCGTTACTAAGTCCCACACACTAACACATGCCTCACTCTAAATGTCATCATCTCTCATGTCATTTGTTTATTTGATTGGCATCATTTTAATGGTGACAATGATGGTGACAACATTGTTACCATTTAGTACTCTAATCACAAAGTTCCAACCTATTACAACAACACAATTATCAACTTCAACGAGTTCGAGTCTCTACTTGTTGTTGGCAATGTTGTCGCTCCAACTATTTAGGAGCAAACTTAAATAAATATATTTGTGTTTCTTAATAACACGGTTTGATTGTAATATGTTATAGTTGTGCATGAGCTAACTCAAATAGAAGGCAATGCTAATTCTTTGTCCTTTGGATCTAATGCATGATAGAACATGCTATCCATCATCGCTATGCTATACATTATTTTGATTAGTTAGACATCTAATACTTTATAAATTGTGGTGATTTCATTTACATATCCATTATATACATAAAAGCAGGAGAATTTTATTGTCTCTGCCCCTAAAGGGGAGAGACCACGAAAATGTTGCGTTTTCAGGAGTTACGTTGCTGAACAATGAAACTATGGGTGTAAAAGTAAAAAGTAAAAAAGTAAACTGACTAGAACTGTAGAACTAGAACTAATATAAACTCTAACTAGAACTGTAGAGCCGCCTCCTAAGAGCTTTAATGCAAATCTCGTCCTTCATCTTCTTCCCATTCTTCTTCGAGCTCCTCATTCTTCTCTGAGAGCTCTCTCTGGCTTTGTTTTCCTCTGCTTGTTGCTACCTTGTGTGTCATCGTTATTTTGGAGGTATCATGACGAAACAAGTTGAACGCCCCACTGTATTGTTAGAAGACATAGATAATGCTATTCGGGATGTGATTTTGAGTATTTTGTATTGTCTTGTTATGGGAGCACCATGTCACCATCGAAATCTCTAATTCATTGGTTTTTCCACGCAGATCTTACGGACACAGTTCGTACAACGACTATAACCGTAACAGTGAAGAGAAATTTGGTGCAAACGCACGTGGATAAACTGAAGAGGGGGAATATTTTGCGGTTGGAAAATTTTAGTATGAGAGGTCGGTTAGATTATGACAAGGCAGATTCAGACTGGACAATATATATCTCTACTGCCACAAAGGTCTCTGAGATTCTGCCATTTGATCCTCCAATTAAACTTTTCTTCCACGTATCAGATACGATCTGTTCCTTTGCACAGTGTGAGCCAGGATCACCCCCACCCTTAATTGCGTCGTGGTCCAGGTGAGGGATCCCCCTTCCACGATAGTTGTCAGTTTCCCATGAAAGAGTGCAGCCTCTTCCCTTAGGTAATAAATTGGTGCATTGACACCTTTTTATTATTATATTTAAACAGCAAGTATTAACAAACACTTGCGTTACAAATCCACACAACAAAACACACTCAACTCCTACCTACCCTCTAAGAATTCCTAGTCCTTGCTCCACACCTTCAAAGCTGTGGCCATGAGTAAACCTCCAACCACCAACATCGGTAATCAATTCTCAATTCATGTTACCATGCAAAATAGAGGCCTAAGCAATATCCAAGCCTTACCCATCCTACTAAGCTTAGCACTTCGGTTGTTGGAAAATAAACCTCCCTTTGCTTTGCAACCAACACTTGGATTCACCCAGCTCAATTCATCCACTAGTTAAGGACACTCCCTCGTGGAGCCTTCTATAGAGATCCGCTCCCCGTAATCCTTCCTCTGAGCTTGGCAACCAGCTGCAACCTCCACCTTGGCCTCTGCAGGTCCGACTCTCTCTTTGAAGTAAAGATGAATCAGCTCTCAACACCCTGGACTGGATGGAATAATGCAACACTCTCCCTAGCCGTGTCAGTGCCTTGTCGCCTCCCTGCACCTCTGAAGTCGGTTAGCGCTTCACTTTCCCCGCTCACAGGTCCTGCTCGGTTTGCTCCTTGTTTTTCGCCCTGTTTGAAACCAACCCACACAACGCCTCCAGATTCCACCCACTATCATGTAGCGCAGTAAAGCATGTGCTTCGACGCCCTTGAGTAAAACGACATTTGAATCTCGAGTTAGCTCATCAATATGTTTAGTTAGACTAAGTGCCTGGCGAATTCATCACGACACTGCTTAGGGGGAAATCGCGATGTTCAATGCATCAACACCGAAGCGAATTAGCTCCTGCTCGCCACTCCACCTGCAACTTGGGTGTTTGCAATCCAGCTGCTGCAATGCCGGCAATGTCGGTGATTGGCGAAGCAAGCCGCCTGAGACTTCGCTAGAAGCAACTGTAATGCGGCAGACGATAAGTTGGCATATCGCTCATTCTTGAGGAGATGCTGCCTCCTTGCCCTGCCAGCGTGGCTTGAGGCTCTTTGCTTTCCTTACTCCAGGTGCCTTCCTCCAATCCAGACGACTTGTCTCCTCTCTTTGTTCATGCTCATTCAACCACCCAGTCAGCGCAATGCGGTTGGGGAGCCTGTAGATGGTTATGAGCTCCCTTGACTCGCCTCCTCCTCCGCTGTGCCGCCTGCCTTATCTGTGCTGCTGCTTGGGCAATCCGGCAATCAACCACCAGTCCTCGTCTTGTCCCTGTAGCCTTGCCCTTCGTTTCGTTCGTCACTTCCCATGTTTCCCTTTTTCTTGCTCACTCAACCCTTTCGCCGATCGATTCATCTACTTCGTTCACTAGGCCTCTGTCCAGCAACCCTATCCTCCCTTTCCCCGCAGAAGAACATGAACTACTGGAAAATTCCAGCAGAACTTCGGCCCGGCACACACACTCGACCCCCTCGCCATCTCGCTCCAGAGCTCTCTAACCTCCAGCGGCAAGGCTTCTCCCCTGTTGTCGTTCTTCTTCCCTCTCTATTCCTACCTCTCCCATTGCACAGCACACACCCACAACCACCGAGAGCCCTTGGGATCCAGAGGCCTCTCCTCTTTGCACCGAAGCCGGGGTCTATCCTCTAAAACCCGGAACCCCCCCTTGAATGGACAGTGAGGATCTCAGTTCAAACTCTAAAACCCTGCAATTGCACTCCTTGTCTTGAGCTCTACCTACGTCTCGCGCCTATCTAATTCACTTAAGCTAAAATTCTAATCCCCCAATTAATTCAAAACCCAAGCTTAATACAACTTCAGTCCACACTAATAAACATCACCCTTTTATGTTTTTAAATACTTGATGAAAAATCAAAGCCTAGGTTTTCATGGATTTTACGGTTTAAGAACATGTGTGGGCACGATTTTGGGCTCACACACGGCGAATGCTCCAACCGTTTGTCACTTCCTCACTTTCTGTTACTGTCATTGGCGTGAGAGGAGATGTCGATCAAAAATTTGAGCTCCTAGTTGCTGACGGACATGATGCTGAAGACATTCAAGTTGTAAGTACTTCCAGTACCTTATTTTGATTATTGTCATTTTGAAAATCACCTTCATCTTTTCAAATTTTAGTTTGCATATGTAGGTGAGTTTTTTTATTAGCTTTTCAAAGTGATTTTCATTCATTTGCGGAACAATTCTGCAAAGGTGAACCTACCCATATCATCATTCAGGCCCTGTTGCACAAGTCTGAATCTTATTTCCTTGATTTTATGCAACCGACCGTATTGCAGCAATTAAAGCACTAGGATCCCTAGTTGCAAGAGGTGAGTTTCATTTGAGTCCTTTGGGTGAGCTTATTAGATTCAATGAATCCAATGATAATCTTGGTGTGATCATAGGATCTTCTTCTGTTTGATATAGTTTACAAAAATATGCCTTGATACATATGTCATAGTGTGTTCTAGTGTGTTACATTGGTTCTATGTTATAGTATGTTATACTATATAGCAAGTTCAAAATAGATTTGAACTTTAAATTTTACATATGTGTATTGACTTTGGCATTTTACCCAAAAGCAACAACATCTACGATTGTGAAAACAACAACATATCATCGTATTTATATCATCATATTTAAATCATCATATTCAATATTTTATTTTGGCATTCTTTAGTTACTCATTGCATTTTCATGTTCAATTGTTACTCAATGTATTTTCACGTTACCTAATTATTCAATGCATTTTACATTGTCCTTTTCATCATTGCATTTTCATTGTGCCTACTCATTTACTGCATTTTCACATCCATCCGTTTCTTTCTCATTGCATTTTTACATCCATCCGTTTTTTATTTACTGCATTTTCACTTTTTTTGCTTACTACATTTTCATTTTTCTTATTTCATCATTGCATTTTCGCATTCATTAGCTGGCCACAAATACTAAGGCAAAGACCACACGACTAGCCGCTTGTTTTTTCTAGAAATTAATTTTTTTATTAAAAAGTGTACATTATATTAGTTCTTTGGATATAATTAAGGCAAGGGGTTCTAAAAAGTGGGTTGTAGATTTTTTTTATTTTTTTTATAAAGTAGCATCCTACATATCCATCGACTCTAACGAAGACTATAGGATTTATTTTATTTAGTTTGATCATTTTTGTGAATGTTTTACATCGGTTTTTTTTAAATAGAAAAAAATCAACAAAAAAACACTTCAAATGATACTTCTAATCAATGAAAAGAAGAAGGCCTTAGATGTATATTTATGCTTTCAGAGTGATTTAGCTAGTTGGTTTAAAAACTACATACCTAGTGATTCTCTCGGGTGTGTAGCGAGAATGTAGATGAAACGCACATGATATGGATGAACCTCGGATGAAGGGTGGATGAAAGTACGCCATTATCGTCTCTCTCACGACACGCGAGAGTTTCTGATTCAGAATTTGCGGTCTCTGCCCTGTTTTCGTCGTTGTTCGCGAATTGCTTCGTGGCTGTGATCTTTTGGATCGTGTATATAGTATTTTTCCTATCCGGTGTAGTGTTTACAATGGAAAACATGATTGAGGTGTTTGGTATGACAGATGAGGGATGTGAGCCAGCCTAATGTGATCAACCTAGAACATTGATGTCTTGGTGAGCGAAATTAAAGATATTCCTCGTTTCGTATCGATCTTGAAGACGAATGTGTACTAGAGTGGTCTTTTGATTTCTTGGACGCATGCAACTTCAGAATTCAGCATCAAACACAGACTTGAGGGGATGCTGAATTCAAAACTATATATTATGTATGTGAATAATGAGTGCTCAAGGTGGTGAATATGACTCTGTCAATTGTAGCTTGGAACAAACAATGGTTTCTCATCCCATGGGAGCTTGAGAGAGATGATAGTAAAAACTTTGCTTCTCCATTAAACAAATCTCTAGAGCTTGGCGAGGATGAAGATATGGACGTGTTCATGAATGAGATTGAGCAATCGAAGTTAGAGTTGGATGATGCATACAAGGATAATATGCACGCTCAAGTTGTTGATGATGAAGTGTTTGATGACAACCTCCCCTCCCCCGGTGTGGTTGATGTGGAAATTTGGCAAGATGTGCGTGAGATGATGGACGAGCTTGAGGAGTTATTAGTGATAGCACAAAGGCCGTTGTCAGTTTCAACAATTGTCATTTTTAATGGTCACACCATCTTCAAGTCTATTTTGATCTTGCAACTCAATGGGAATGTTTTTTTAGATGAAAGGATCGTCTAAGAAGAGTGCAAAATTCCATATATTTCAACAACAACTAAGACTTTCCTTTTTGCTACCACATCACTTGACACTTGTATTTTAGGCCTAGGCTTAGATTGTGCTTGCTATTTCATGAAGAAAAGCTCCTTTGGTATGTCTAGTGATGTGCTCTTGGTAAGGAAACAATATAGAAATGTGTAGGACAAGAGGGAAGCCCCACTAATATCCTTCACAATGCTAACAAAGGAGTTTCGTGGATAGCTTGCGTCCAAAAGATGCAGTGCAAGATTGGAAGGAAACGGAGCGTCTTTCAGCAACCTATTGACCTCTTTAACAAAACATCATGGAAGGGGAAGAGTGCAATGCTATCACCGACAATCATGACGTTGTTGATTTAGTTCACGTGCTCGAAACAAACCTTGAAGTTCAAATATGACCACAATGGTAGCCAATGGGTCGATGTGAACACTATCATAACTACTATGGCTTTGTCATACAATGTTGGCACAAAATTTCATTTCATTAGCTTTGATAATGCAAAGTCCTTGAATGGGTTTATGGGGAAGCAAGGGTGAAACATGTTGCGGTGAGGGCCAAGTTGAAATTGATGTGCTTGTGAACAAGCACTTGGAATTCTTTGGTATGCTCGAACCATCTTTGATCATCTTGAATCAATTTTATTGCACAACCACCTCTGTAGTATAATGGCAATACACCTTACTTTAGTTTTAGAAGTAATTTCTAGACATGTCCTACAAGTGTCAATTTCTTTGAAACAAATCATGTGAAGATTGTCTAATTTCATTTCAAACATGTCATAAGCAAGGTGTATCACGCCATTATGTCCGACACATCTAAATTGTAAGTGCTCCAATATCATTCAAAAGGCTTCCAGTGCACAATGCATTCATTTACATTATTCTTATTTATTCCAAACAACGACTTCAATGATACATTTGAGAAGTAAACTAGGGGATAACAATCTCACATTGACGCGATGGAGATATTGCACATCACCATATTATTTAGTGGTTCATTAACAATAATTCTCATTGTATGCGTGACATTACTGTTTGAATGTGGCACTGCCAATGTTTCTTGGTGAGATCCATGGCTAATGCAAGTTGAAACAAAGAATAAAGTACATAAATAACAATGATGAAGAATAAAGGGTTGGTCCATTAACTTATGAATAAGGGAATACAAAGGGAGAAAGTTGTGATTGTTCATGTTTCCTTTATACTAAAGGAAAAAATTGCCAAAAGATCAATGGGATTCCATATGGGCATGAAGCCTACATGGCAACAAATGAGTTATGCTCACATATCTATTGGTTGGGACCTCAAATGTATGTATTTCAAAGACGCGGGGTTGATGGAAAATTACATGTGTAAAAAACTCTTTACCAAAGCCTTGTCTAAGATACAAAACTTGGATAAGGCATATAGTATGTGAAAGTGCAGTTTAAATTGCATGTATTGGTTATGAATATGGGAATTAAAAAAATATAGAAACAATTGAACTCATATTATTTGAAACTAAAAGAACATATAATTGCATTTGTAGTACATTTACTATGTTATGCAATCAATTTAAATATAGATATTTGTCTGTCTCATTGAAACTTTGACTAGCTTGTTATTATCTAGACAAAGAACTAAGAGTTTTGTAAACATAATCCACTTTTTACAAGATTATATGTTAATTTTTTTAAATATGTGGGTGACAAAAGCTTTGAGGTGAAGGCATGATGATTGGAATCTCATAACCACCATAATCATCCGCTAACCAAACAAATGATTGGGCATGCTATTGAACTCTTTGAGAGGAGTGCTAGAATTACATAGTGCAAGCCATTAGTCTCAAGGCATAAAAGAGCTTGAAAAAAAAAACACTTTGTCAAGTAGAGGGAGAATTTTACATAGAAATAAAGCATGGGATCTACAAATAATTGACTAAATTATTTATAAATACTTGAAGGGGTCTCAAAATCATGCCCTATAGAAAAATTAGAAAAGGGAGGAAGGTTTAATAGAAGGAATTTAAAAATAACACGGGTCTTTAAATTATGCCTTGGACTTGGGTACTTACCCATGTAGTAACTTAAGTGTCAACCTAGAAAATATATACTATATTTTAATATTATTAACCTTGCTTATAAATAACATATACAAATACATAAAACCCTTGATACATAAGGCCTTCAACAACACATTAGATGTGTTGTAGTTGTCAGCCTGCTAGTGGGCTAAATATGTTGTAGTTATCTGGGTTGTAGGTCAACAAACAACAACAAATATAAACTTTTGGGCCTAACACATGAACATGCCTTGATTGGGTTGTACATATTGCGGCTTTGGGGGTTGTAGGTGGACATGCTGCAACAGGTATTGCAAAGGCTACAACCAACATTGTGATGGGCCAAGAGAGTAATCATGCTTTAGAAGCATATCCGATTGAGAAAAGTTGATTGCCCTGTTACTAGGCTGAGTTAGAACCTACTTAGTCACTTCAACCAAAATTACCATATGGTAAGGACATTGTTCATACCAACATAAGTTTGTGGAGACATGGGACCATTGCACATTCTTTAATATTATTTGCGGCATGAGGTCTTAGAAAGGTCTTTAAATTCGTGATCTAGCACGTTGACAGGATGATATAATTATGGTTATATAGGTGCGTTAGAGTTCTAGTTGCAAGCACTATGATTTGGTGATAGGCAATTTGAGAGGTTAAGTTCAAATTATAAGGAAAACAATTATAAAAAATGGTAGGTGAGACATCCCTTATGCTCGTGGTTTTGGGGTCTTGCCATTGGTAGAGGCGCCCCTTGTCGCACCGAAACGAAAGGGCAAGAAGAGAGTTGCGCTTGTATTTGCACACTCCTTGGGGGTTGGACTCTTCATTGAACACCTAAATGACGTGCGGGGCTCATCATGAATTTAAGCCTCCTATATGCGGGAGCCTTATGGAGAAAAACAAATGTATACGTACTAACAACAAGCTAGAAAACTGGATTGGTTTATTTATATTAAGTTTTCCCTTTTGATGTGATAAATGCCTCCACTACATTTACAAAATAAAAATTATGAATTAAGTAGGCATATATCACTTATGGAATCCAATTTTACTTTCCAATGAGAATGTCATTGAATTTTTTCCATCCATAGCATGTAACTCAATAATTGCATCAAACAAACAAAAACAAGAATACAATAACTTAGCCACAATCCCAAGTGAAAAACGCAAGGGAGCCCATGAGCGCTCCAAGAACCTTTAGTTTGTAAAACCTATAACCCAAATGAAAACCCTAACAAGAATGGATAAGGTAGTCATTGAAGATTATTACCATATAACAACAATAGATGAAAACAAAAAAATGGATGAAACTAACAAATATATTGTCCAAATTCTCTCTAAACCTTAGGACCCCCTTTACTTCAAAATTCTCAATACCTAGCCTTTCTAAATGTACAAACTACAAAGAAAATGATACCTCTCCCTTATGTATACTACGTACGTTAATGCCTCAAATAATACCCCTTCTTACACACCTTAGTTTTTACATTGTATGAAGAGTCCACCCCTCATGGCACAGTCACTTGTACATGTATCTGTGGGTCGGGGAGAAGCAGTGGTCGGATCATGCAAAGGGCAACATCTTTAGTTGTATAAGGAGGTGTTGGCATTACGAACGGACACTCTATTCACGCCGGCCCCTCAAAGGGACCGGAGTTTCTATCTATCTATAAGGAGGTGTGGTGTGGCTGCAATCGGACGACACAGCTATGTGAGCGGAGAGCGGAGAGCAGAGATTTGGAGAGCGGAGAGCGGAGATGAAGAAAAAATAGCAAACTTGTCATACCAAATTTAGCAATTGTTAAATAGAAACGAATATACCTGGAATATTCTAGAATTTACCAAAAATAGAAAAAATGTATGACCTATTTCTGTGGAATGGATAGGTCCAACATTAAATGAAAATGATCTGAATTTGAAATGTAGTCGTTAAATTTAGAATACGGGAAGTGCAAAAATGATATAAGAATTATGATAAAATAGATAAGTATATGATTTAAACCAAGGGTGATTCCCAAAAACAAGATTTAAAAATGATTTTATCGAGTTTGGTATAATTGAAGAATTAGTCAATGAAAATACAAATGGCGACCACCTTGCTTCGTTTTTATTCCATCACTTTTATATTTGTTCTATGTGTGAGTCAACTATAGAGCTTGGACTCGCACAATTATTGTTTGAAGAGATTATCTTCAGCTCAAAATATATAAGGACATAAGGTAGACTCGTATCCAATACGGATGTAGAGTGTTTAGGGACACAATGGGAGAGGAAAAAGACATGTTCGCTGGCCTAGGATGGGAGAAGGAGATTAGGAGTCTAGGAGATCCCCATGTTCCTTTTAATCCATCGCCGGAACATGACAAAGGTGCTGGAAAGCAATGTAGTGATGACTACGAATTCACTCCATTTTCGCAGTCCACACAAGCCTGGAAGTGGAGGATGCAGGTGTGAGCCCAAAAGGGTGCCCACATTTAGTCTTAGACCCTTGAAACGTTAGTTGATGCACTTTGAAGTAGCATGTTACTTCACAAAAATATAAAAAGAGTGAAATGTTAGTCTTAGAAGTACCATGTTGTAAGAGGCTAGGATGTGAGGTGTTATTGTGTTTTTACCTTCGGAAGGATTTGAGTGAATGAGGATAGGTAAGGAGAACTTGGATTGAGTAGTTAGTGAGTAGGCTAGTACAAATGGATGGAGACAACCAAAGTGACTCAAGAGGCAAGTGCATTCGAATTGGGATGAATGGAGGATCACATGGAGCGCACAAGTGGACCACCTCATCATGGCCACTTAATGGGGAAGGCCCAAGGAAGAATGCAAGGTGGAGGATAAGCAAATTCTCAAAGCACCAATCAAATCACGAGTTAAGCATCGTGGTTTGAATTAAGTGGTGAGCGACGATTTGGGAAAGTAAGGGGAGAAAGTTATGGCGGCGGAAAGCGAAGGAGGCTAAGTTTGGGTTGAAGCATCCCAAGTTTGGTAAAGTGTGGTAGGTAGAAAGCCAAGGCTAGTTAAATGTTCGAATTAGGATCCTTGTTGATCATTTGAGGGAGGAAGGCTTAGAAGATAGGATTGGCGCCTACTAAGTAGGAGGAAATCTCAAGGGCTTATCGTGAGCCTTGAGGGTGCTCACCCCCTCAAGCTTACTATATAATCCCTCATTCTTCCCTCACTCATCCTCTCTTTCCTTTGTGCTCCAAGGCACCCCACGAGTTATAAGTGTGGGTGTGGGAAGCCATATTGGAGCACATGTGTGTGCTTAGTTTTTAGTTTGAGAGCCAAGGCTTGTTAGCCTTGAAGAGGGCTTGACCTCTTGGTAGAATTAGTGTTGACGTGAAGGATTTTAAAGTTAATTCATGATTCCAATTTGTGGTACTTAAAGTTCATGTTTTGAATACACGTGGTTGCAAGTTCCATGTTTAAGAGTTGAGCACTTGATGTTGTGATGAGTGCAAAAATATACTTGTGTGGATTAGTTAGTCTTAGTGAAGTTAGGAAATTCTCTCTCCCCCTCTCCTCTCTAGGATTTTAGGATTTTAGGATTAGAGAAGAATTGTGTGATTAGAAAGGGGTTGTTAGTAGAATTAGGGAAATTAGGTAGGAAGATTAGTTAAGGGCTTGAATAATTAGTGAGGTAGTTGGGGATTACAACTACAAAGTTGTGGGTTCATGAAGGAGCTGGGTTTATGAAGGAGCTGGGTTTGTTTAGTTAGAAGCTAAGGAGCTGGGTTTATGAAGGAGCTGGGTTTGTTTAGTTAGAAGCCAAGGAGCTGGGTTCATGAAGGAGCTGGGTTTATGAAGGAGCTGGGTTTGTTTAGTTAGAAGCTAAGAAGCTGGGTTTATGAAGGAGCTGGGTTTATGAAGGAGCTAGGTTTATGTAATTAGAAAGTAAAGAGATGGGTTCATGAAGGAGCTTAGTAGATAGCCTACCTAATTAGCTCATAGACAAGTAGTTAGTTACATTATGCTAGTTAGTGTTATGTGTGGCTTTCACAAGTAAATGTATTTGAGATTGACTATAGAGAATAGTGTTTTTTTTAACACTTGCATCCTCTCTTTAAAAATAAACCACGTGCACAAATTAATGGAGAATGTGGAGCACTCTCGCGATGGCAAGACAAAGGAAGCAAAGACCAAAGGTGCGAGGGAAAGATTGACATAAGTCACATAAGTATTTCTTAATACTTAAAGGCTTATGTACGGTATGGAGACACCAAGTGAGACCTCTTATAGTAGCGATACGGAATACACAAGTGATAGTTCGAGTGGTAGTATAGAGTCAACGGCACGGACTCCATTTAGGAGAGGGATATCCTTAAGGGCTTGTGTAGCTAAAGCAGCCGGATGGACGTTAGAAGCAAACAAAGACAAAATAGCACCCGAGCATAAGGAGGTTAAAATAACATAGTTAACTTGTGCATTCTCCACATACGTATTGAAATCGTACATTGAGTTGTTAAAAGTGAAATTCCAGTTAAATCCAAGACCACTTGAAGGGTGAACCTTGCACTATGGACTCATCCAAGTCCAAATCCAATACCGCGGAGGAATGTGAGCCCAAACCCACTACTCGGACTACGGACGCTTAAGGGTGGGGGGTTTGGCCTCACAGCAGGAGGAGCAGAAACAATATGCAAAGAAAAATAAAACGCGAACGGATGTGCAGGAGAAGGACGCTGATGTGAATGAAGACAAGACGACGAACGGGGAGGATGAGGTGAAGGTTGTAGGCGAATCTTCGAGGTCTTTGTCATTTCGCGAGAGGATGAGAGGATTGTCGCCGCATCGTCGTCCATTGAAGGATCGAATGAGGGATAAAACGGTGTCATACATTGATTTGCTTCGACCGGGTCCACCTCTATCAAGAAGGGATGACGAAACACCTAGAAGGTTGGCGAAACGGAAGTAGATTTGATAGAGATAGGTAGCACCTTAAAATTGAAAATGAAATGTTCAACCGGGAGAGAGACACATGACACATTTGAATATTGTAATACAAAATTTTGAAGGGAATAAAAATAATCTATGAGATTATATTTATTATAGCAATCAATTATGAGTTCACATTCGGTCCAAAACTGACCACATCCATGAGGACAAAATGTAGTGCTAGGATGAGAGTAATTCTAGGAAGTAGACTGTGTCAAGAGGCCCCCTTCGAGGATGAGTTTGACCTCATTGAAGCTAAAGGTAGGGGCGTGAATGAACAAGTCAACTTCGGGGTCTACATTAGAGACCTTGACAAATATGAAGTAGAGGTGCTTACAATGCAGGAACGAATTTCGTTTACGGCCAAACTTTGATATCATATCCTTGAAGGCTGGGCAATTACACTCGGGCAGGGAACTGACTGTGAGTTGGTAAATTGATTGAGTAGGTGCAGGTTTGGACTGCAACGTGAGAACGCAACCAAATCCAGGTCGTGGAATCATGGTCACCTTCAAAATGGTCCCATCCATAGCTCGGGCAGATGCGACCATCTGCATTTGTTTTGTTGATGGTGCGGTGGCAGACCGTCTCGTAGTCTTGGACTGCCTGGAAGAAGGATACGGGTCTGGGTTGGCAGGAACGTCCACTCCAGAGAGGTCGAGTGGAGGAGCCGATGTGTTGAAGAGGCGAGTGGGCGTGATGCGCTCTTTTTGAGGGAGCTGAAAGCCGGCGTTCTCAAGCTTAAGGATCTCCGGACGAGTCAAGTTGGTACCAATCTTGACAGGCCACACGGGAGGGATTGGAGGTCGTTCTTGGTCTGCAGAGAATTTGTCGACCCACTTACGACGGGATCCTTTGACACAACGTTCAATGTCGTATGGGCAAAAAAAAAACTTCTCGACCTTAGGTATTGTGAATTTGTAATAGTTCCAAACTCCAATGTATGCCGGTGCAGGGGTGCTCTTGGAGTTGGAGACGATTTTGGCAGTGCATTTCTTCTTGGTGACAGCATGCATGGCCCAACATGCTTTGGAGGAATTGTAAGGAACTCGAGCAATATGCCAGAGCTTCTCGTCCACATTGGATTCTTGGACAGCAGTGACACGACGAAAATCCAATCCAGTAGGAGGGGGTGGTGGAACCTCGAGCACTGTCGGAGAGGACTCCTCAACGATGGTAGGCAAAGGTGAAGCGTGAGATCTTGTGGTTCTCTGAGCGACACGAGGGCGAGAGAAGTTTAGGGTGTCGGGACGGTGGGTTTCATCATCAGCACCAATGGGGGTGTCAGACTTGCGTTTCTGGGAGCCAAAGACCTCG
Organism: Polytrichum commune; assembly: GCA_950295325.1. Taxonomy (NCBI): domain Eukaryota; kingdom Viridiplantae; phylum Streptophyta; class Polytrichopsida; order Polytrichales; family Polytrichaceae; genus Polytrichum; species Polytrichum commune. The sequence continues at coordinate 39,107,806 of OX485803.1, read as the reverse complement.
GCACCCTCAAGGTGGGGAGTACGAGTACAAAATTCCTCTCCGCCAGGCATGTCAAGAAAAACCTTTTGCAGGATAGCGGGGTCACCAGTACGTTGAGCACGACGTTGAGCAGCACGAAGCTTGAGTTCTTCTTTGCTAGGGCCATCGCCCCCAACGCCACCCTTAAGAAATTGATGGTACGCCACAACTTGGAGGAAGGCTCGAATATAGTCATCCACAGTGGCCACGTATAGATCGCCACCCTTGTTGCCGGACGCTTGGAGCCATTTGTTGTGAATGGACTCGGCAAGGTTGCAATTGGGCATTTGTGCAAATTCCTCGGTGGTCATGATTTTCTCCTGCGAAATGGAAAGGGTGTGCAAGAAATAAGAAAAGCTCGAAAAAAAATATAGAACAAAAAACAAAGAGCAATAACACTAAAGACGCACCAATTCCATGAAGCCACCCCATTGTCGATAACGAAAGTGCCAGAAGGCCAGCCAAAGCTGAAGGTGTTTCAGCCCCTCCTCGGAGGTGCAGTTAGACGAAGCCCACCAGGCCTTGATGGCGAGGTACCTCATTTCCGCCTCAAGCATAGAGGACGCGTCGCGATACTGCAGGCAGAGACGCTTGTGTTGGTCTTGCAAGTCATGCTTGATATATAGCTTGGTGTGTTTCTCCAAAGACTGGGTCCAATGGAAGTAGCACGTTCTCTCACGCCCATCGATGGGAACCTTTGGATTTCCGGACCCGTAAACAATCCTCACGGCATTCCAATTGGCTTGGGCACTGTCGGCCATGAAGCCTTTGAAGTGGGGCTTGGAGAATCCATGGCGGGCCATGACGTGGTTGAGGTTATGCCAGAAAAAAACTTGAGCATCCTTGTCCTCAGATTGGAAGTCGCAACAAGCGACGGTCATGACGCGCTGGTAGGTACCGTCGTATACGTGGCAGGCCATGGTGGTCCACTTGGCGACGCGTTTGACATGGTCGGACATGATCCAAGCATGCTCGAGATCATTGCCAGGTTGCATGCGCTTAACCAAGTCGACCCCACTACCAGGGCCGACCTCGGACATCTTGAAAACGAAAACCTTGTCCGTAGCGTCACCTTGGCCTGGAAATTGATTCCGATGGACATAGGCCCAGGTGCTGACACCTCGAAGCTTGGCGATGCCATCCATAACCCCCAATCTACGTAAGTATTTAAAAATGGTAACCTTGTTTCGGAGGTGGGGGGAATGCAACTCCTTGCAACGATAAAAAACGGGCTCAAGTTCTTCCAAGGAAAGGAGTTTATGAGGATCAGTATCATTGCGGAGGAGGAACTCACCCACAAGATCCTTGCTGGCCTCAAGGACAATTTTGCTATGAGTGGCTTGGGGCGTTCGCTCGACGTGCTCCTCGATGAGGGAGTCGATGCGCTGTTGGCTATCTCTACAATTGCCAACCTTGACGGGATGATGATGGTTGCCCAAATGAATACATGCACGCTGAGTGGTGCCTTTGCCGTGGACATAGAAGATCCTGGCATGACATGGTGCAATGCATTTGGGGGGCTCCTTACATATCCGGCACATTAGAGTGGATCCCAAAGGTAAGGGTCCACCAACGGGGAAGGGATCCTTGGTGAAACCGTCGAAATCAATATCATTGACTGGGGAAGTCCGATGAGCACGTTGTAGGTAATCGCACTGAGGATTTTGGCATTCGAGGTGGCCAACACAACTGGAGGAGCGAAAAGCTAGGCCCATGTCATTGGTGATATTGGTGGTCTGAGTCTTAGTCCAAACATGGCCGTCATATCGTTTGTCCATGCCGTCCATAGATTGGGCCTTCTTATGAGAGGAAGAGACACCGAGTGGGGGTAGGACAAACATGAGATCACCATCAAAGCGAGGCGGTAGGTAATTAACCTCTTGAATTTGTAAGGTGTCATAATCCAGCTTCTTGAGGATGTTCTTCCTACCGGGCATGGAAGCAAGAGAACGTAGAAATTGAAGAATGGAGTTATGGGGTTTGGCTGGAAAGGGAGGAAGAGGAGACGGATGAGGCGGGGTAACAAAGGTGGAACGGATGGATGATGGGCATGGCTTGTGAATGGGAGTGGATACAGGGGGCTCATCACCGTCGGAGGAATCGGAAAGATGTATGACAGTGTGCGTACCGGGTTCAGTCTTAACTTTGACCAAGGGAGGAGTATGGAAAGTGGAAGCAGAGGAATGGGGAGGGGTACGGATAACCGTGGATACATTCGTGGAAGGACCTGGGAGTCCGTACACCCTGTATTTACCAGCGCAGAGTTCCCATATTGAAGATCCGTTGTCGGCAACCCTAGGATTCTCACGCATGGTCAATGACAAAAAAGAAGTAGCATTATCATAAATCTCGCGCTCGACCCATATTGTAGTGTCTTGCAACGAAAACCTGATACTAAGGTCTAGGGAAGAGACAGATGCAAAACCGTTCGCATCTATGGGGAAAAGAAGGGGGATCCCCACGCCAGTGGCACGGAGCTCAACCATTTCTGTAAAAGAAGGTACGGTGGAGGAGGAAGCCATGGACAAAGAGATGAACGAATAAGAAAACAATCCAATAAAAGGAACAGGAGTGAAGGCGACCAGACGATTGGAAACCCTAAACTTTCAACAGTAGTAATATATAGGTATGAGAGGCAGGAGAGGGGTCATTTTCATAGTGAAGGAGAGGAATGCTAAGAGAGTAGAGAGCGCAAGAGAGAGCAAGGGAGGGAAACTTCTACGCACACATGAAGGAACCAGACCAAAATACAGTTTCTACAATAGATCCAGAAAAGAAGCGGAAGAAGAGAAAGGGAGGCACGAGTTTCAGCAATTCGAAACAGAGGAGACGGAGAGAGCTTAAGAAGAAGGAGGAAACGTGCATAGAAGGAAGAGCGACCCCATCAGAGTCGAAGAATACGTGTGCAGTGGACAAGGGAGGGTCGAATCTGCAGTCGATAGACGAAGAAGGGGAGGACAGTGGATCACAAACACCATCTATGGCAGAGAGCGAGCATCGGAACAGTTCTAATCAGAGTGGGTCTCGCGAGGAGACAAGGGACAATACGACTATTACAGTAAGTTTGTTGTTGAGGTCATATGGACAAGGGGTACGACAAGTATTAGGAATATGGAAATATAAGAATGGAAATTCAATTCTCTAAATATGGAAGAAACATTGTATATAGGTTGGAAAACTTTGTATGTGTAATGGAGAGGACCATCTTGGTTCCGAGAGGGTCCTAGTGTAGGAACGCAAGACACAATTTTGAACTTGAAGGTTGAAAGCTAGTTTGTGTATCGAGGGTGGAATACTTTGTAATTGGAATGGAGTGGACCCTCTCGGCTCCGAGAGGGTCTCAGTTGAGGAATGAAGGAAAACAATTTGCACGGGGAGGTCGAAAGCATATTAGGGTTTAAAGGCGGGAATACTTTGTATGTGGACTGGAGTGGACCCTCTCGGGCGAAAGTTGGAGGCTTGTTGGCGAATATAGCTTTGAGTAGTTGGTATGTGGACTGCAATGGACCCGCTCGGAAACGGGAGGGTCTTAGTCGGGGAATGGATTATGCATGGGCAAGTTGAAAGCTGGTTAGGGTTTATAGGTTGGACTAGGGAGTATGTGGACTGGAATGGACCCTCTAGGGTCCGAGAGGGTATTCCTTGAAGAATGTATGACCAGATTTTGAACATGAGTGTGGAAGGATTGTTTGTGAATACAGGTTGGAGTAGTGTGAATATAGGTTGGAGAAGTGTGTATGTGGACTCGAATGGACCCTCACGGTTCGGAGAGGGTATAGGTTGAAGAATGTGTGACCAGAATTTGATATTGAATGTGGAAGGATTGTTTGGGCATATAGGTTGAAGTAGTATGAATAAAGGTTGGACTAGTGGACTGGAATGGAACCGAGAGGGTCTTACATGAGAAATGTAGGACCAGATTGTGAACATGAATGTGGAATGCTTGTATATGAATATGCATAGGGTTTGTTGGTATATAGGGTGGACTAGTATGTCGGTGGACTGGAATGGACCCTCTCGGAACCGAGAGGGTCTTACATGTGGAATGTAGGACCAGATTTTAATCTTGAATGTGGGAGGCTTACATGATAATATGCATAGGGTTTGGGCATATAGGTTATAGTATTAAGTATGTGGACAGGAATGGACCCTCTCGGTTCCGAGAGGGTCTAGGTTGAAGAATGTGTCTTACATGTGGAATGTAGGACCAGATTTTAATCTTGAATGTGGAAGGATTGTTTGTGAATATAGGTTGGAGTAGTATGAATATAGGTTGAAGAATGTATGACCAAATTTTGATCTTGAATGTGGAAGGATTGTTTGGGCATATAGGTTGGAGTAGTTTGAAAATAGGTAGCACTTGGGGACTGGAATGGACCCTCTAGGGTCCGAGAGGGTATTCCTTGAAGAATGTATGACCAAATTTTGAATAAGAGTGTGGAAGGCTTGTTTGTGAATACAGGTTGGAGTAGTGTGAATATAGGTTGGAGAAGTGTGTATGTGGACTGGAATGGACCCTCTCGGAACCAAGAGGGTCTTACATGTGAAATGTAGGACCAGATTTTAGTCTTGAATGTGGAAGTCTTGTATGTATGCATAGGGTTTGGGCATATAGGTTCTAGTATTAAGTATGTCGACTGGAATGGACCCTCTCGGTTCCGAAAGGGTCTAGGTTGAAGAATGTGTGACCAGATTTTGATATTGAATGTGGAAGGATTGTTTGGGCATATAGGTTGGAGTAGTATGAATATAGGTTGGACTTGTGGACTTGAATGCACCCTCTCGGAACCGAGAGGATGTTACATGTTGAATGTAGGACCAGATTCTAATGTTCAATGTTGAAGGCTTGTTTGTGATTATAGGCTGGACTTGTTGGAATATAGGTTTGACTAGTATGTGTGTGGACTGGAATGGACACATTCGGTTCCGAGAGGGTCTTAGTGGAGGAGTGTACGACCATATTGCAATTTTGAATGTTGAAGGCTTGCTTGTGAATATAGCTTGGAGTAGTGTGTATGTGGACTGGACCGCACCCTCACGGTTCCGAGGGGGTCTTAGAGGGGGAATGTATGACCACATTTTAGTCTTGAATGTGTAAGGCTTGTATGTGAATATAGTTTGGAGAAGTATGAATAGAGGTTGGACTAGTGGACTGGAATGGACCCTCTCGGAACCGAGAGGGTCTTACATGTGGAATGTAGGACCAGATTTTAATCTTGAATGTGGAAGGATTGTTTGTGAATATAGGTTGGAGTAGTATGAATATAGGTTGAAGAATGTATGAACAGATTTTGATCTTGAATGTGGAAGGATTGTTTGGGCATATAGGTTGGAGTAGTTTGAAAATGGGTAGGACTTGGGGACTGGAATGGACCCTCTAGGGTCCGAGAGGGTATTCCTTGAAGAATGTATGACCAGATTTTGAATAAGAGTGTGGAAGGCTTGTTTGTGAATACAGGTTGGAGTAGTGTGAATATAGGTTGGAGAAGTGTGTATGTGGACTGGAATGGACCCTCTCGGAACCGAGAGGGTCTTACATGTGAAATGTAGGACCAAATTTTAGTCTTGAATGTGGAAGTCTTGTATGTGAATATGCATAGGGTTTGGGCATATAGGTTCTAGTATTAAGTATGTCGACTGGAATGGACCCTCTCGGTTCCGAGAGGGTCTAGGTTGAAGAATGTGTGACCAGATTTTGATATTGAATGTGGAAGGATTGTTTGGGCATATAGGTTGGAGTAGTATGAATATAGGCTGGATTTGTGGACTTGAATGCACCCTCTCGGTTCCGAGAGGATGTTACATGTTGAATGTAGGACCAGATTCTAATGTTCAATGTTGAAGGCTTGTTTGCGAATATAGACTGGACTTGTTGGAATATAGGTTTGACTAGTATGTATGTGGAGTGGAATGGATCCTCTCGGTTCCGAGAGGGTCTTCGAGGGGAATGTGAATATGCATAGGGTTTGGGAATATAGGTTCTAGTATTAAGTATGTAGCCTGGAATGGAAGAATGTGTGACCATATTTTGTTTGGGCATATATGTTGGAGTAGTATGAATAGAGGTTGGACTAGTGGACTGGAATGGACCCTCTCGGAACCGAGAGGGTCTTACATGTGAAATATAGGACCAGATTCTAGTCTTGAATGTGGAAGTCTTGTATGTGAATATGCATAGTGTTTGTTGGCATATAGGTTGGACTAGTATGAATGTGGACTGAAATGGATCCTCTCGGTTCCGAGAGGGTCTTAGTGGAGGAGTGTAGGACCAGATTGCAATTTTGAATGTTGAATGCTTACTTGTGAATATAGCTTGGAGTAGTGTGTATGTGGACTGGACTCGGTTCCGAGAGGGTCTTAGAGGGGGAATGTATGACTAGATTTTAGTCTTGAATGTGTAAGGCTTGTATGTGAATATAGTTGGGAGAAGTAGGAATAGAGGTTGGACTAGTGGACTGGAATGGACCCTCTCGGAACCGAGAGGGTCTTACATGTGGAATGTAGGACCAGATTTTAATCTTGAATGTGGAAGGATTGTTTGTGAATATAGGTTGGAGTAGTATGAAGATAGGTTGGACTCTCGGTTCCGATGGGGTCTAAGTGGGGGAATATATGACCAGATCTTGAACATGAGTTTAATCTTGAATGCTGAAGGCCTGTATGTGAATATAGGTTGGAATAAGTAGTATATAGGTCGGATTAGAGTGTATGGGGACTGGAGAAATTCAGATAGGTTTAGAAACTCATTGTGTCATGATATTGTACAGGGATCGCAATCCATGGACGTCATGCAATCGGAGGAGCCCTCAATGGAGGAACATAATGTTGAAGTGGAGGGTCATGTGGTATGAATAGGGCAAAGCTTCATCTATTTTGAGAATATATGCGTCATTTACTAAATTCCCTTTTTCTCTTTGATTATACCTCGGGTTGGTCGTGTATTGAATTTTTTGGCCACTACAAAATGTTTTTGTGGCTACTCTTGTAGAATGATGCACCTATGGGAACCGACTCTTTGCGTCCTCTTGATGAGTCCAATCCAGAAGAGACTGAGCTCTTGATTCGGAGATCACAAAAAGAAGACTCCAATGCTGTGATTCACCGGGTTCGAATGAAGCCTCTTCTGAAGTCGCGGTTTTGTATTCCATTGTGCCGCTTGCGATGTCTTCCACTTGTTCATCCCATCAACGAGGTTGATGTCGCTCGCTTGGAAAATGAGTTCGTCATGGGTTACCGTGACGGTGACCGGGCCTTGTATGTATCTCCCTACAACAACCTCAATGAGGTACTTCATGTCTCCGATGACATTCAAGCTTCTTGGAGTAAATTATGGCAAGAGGCCAATGAGGAATTCGACGCCATGCTCCAAAATGACCCTGACCTTGAACACCTTGCTGGAAAGATGTTCTACGTATGGGAGGGCAACCATCGTTTGACAGCTTGGTGGAGGCACATAAATAAGCATCACTTGCTTGACAAAGATTGGCATATATCAGTTGACTGTATTGTAGTGGATCCGAGGAATTCCACCGCAGTCTTCTTGAATGCCATGATGACATCAATTGGTAAGATGAGCTTTATTTTCCTTGTTTCTTTTATTTTTTTCTTATGCGTGCTACTATGATTCTCATTACTTGGTATTTTAGGTCCACGGAGCATGATCATGTCAAGGACAACCTCCCAGCCAAATTGCTTCGGATTCAGACATTTGGAAAAATGAAGCTTGAGGATTTCAAGGACCTCATTTTTGTTGACGACTACAAGATGTGCGAGTCCAAGATGGAGAAGAATCCTACTTGGTATCCGCTCACATTGGATGTCTTCGTCAAGTTCTTGTACAAGGTATTTATGCTGCTCGATCCTTTTGGTTTCCTTTGTCATGTTCTATGTGTGTATTCTTACACATAAGTTTTGTTTATTGTAGAGAGAGATATCCAATGCCGCGGACACCGCTGCACGGTTATACCGCGAGGCCACTCCCGAGGCTCATAGAACTGCTACTGGGATTTGGGATGTTATGACCAAAGCACAAGAAAGATTGGTCAAAAGTATTAGATCTCGGAGCTTTGAAAAATTCATCTCCGTAGCACACAAGGACAATGGCGATGACTTTTTCCAAGAGGTAATCACTTGACATCCTCAATTTTGTTTTTGCTTCAACTTTTTTGTATTCGTGCATTTTCTCACATAATACTATTTTATTTATCAGATTGACCGTCATTTCTCCACCTTCCTGGCACGGATATGACTATTGAGAAACTCCAAAAGGTGGCAACAACACATGTGGATGCTTCCTTTAAGGCAAAGTGGCTTCGGTGGTGGAATTCCCCCACCGATGTCAAAACCAAAAACAAGTTCCCCTCTTCTCTTCCTCTTCGCGAGAAAGTAATCAATGACTGGCTTAACAAAGCTTCTTATTGGGCACAGGTACTCCATTGCCATCCACTGTTATATTTGTTGAGAGGCTCTTAGTGATGCAAGGAAGGAGAGGATTGTTTGTGCACATGGGTTCAACTAGTGTGTTTGCGGGTTAGCATTTCACCCTCTCGGAACCGAGAGGGTCTTAAGATAGAAATATGGGACAAATTGCTTAAAGCTTGTGGGTGTGCATATGTGCAACTAGTTGGTCGTTTGTTTCAACTAGTTTGTTTGTGGTCCATAATAAGACCCTCTCGGCACCGAGAGTGTCGCGCACCTCTCCATGAGGAGTGCCCGAAACACCATGGGCACAAGGGGGACCCCGGAGTGACACCCGGGACTTGTGGCGCCGTTGGTGAGAGGGCCCAAGTGATCCTAGTGTGGGTGAGGTCCCCGTTGGTGAGAGGGCCCAAGTGATCCTAGTGTGGGTGAGGTCCCCGGGCGTTGGGAACGCCTCCCATCCACGAAGACTAGGAGGCACAAGGGTAAGGCCATGAGCTATGCGTAGCTCATGGCGTGGTGATTCTAGAATGCTTAAGAACACCTCAATCGGAGGTGTGAGCTAGGAGTTATGGCCATTTGAGTGGGGCGCTGTCCCGGGACAGCGCCCTGGTACAGCAGTGCCTGGGAGTGATTCCCGGGACTGCCAAGGTTCAAACAGGCATAACTTCCTCACCACTTGCCCGAATGGGGCAAGTGAGGAGTCCATCGGCATCTACGTGAAGCGTAGATGAAGATGGAGTGGTTGGTTGCTGGAATCAGACATCATACAAGGAAGTTATGATGGTCTGAAGCTGCTGGGGGCTTCTAGGCCCAGCGGCTAAGGGAAAATGTCCACTTGGCCCCAACTCTTGGTAGAGAGACAAGAGGTTGGTTGACGGTGGGGTAGGGGCCCCGCATGAAGTCCTAGAGGCTTATATGGGTGAGGTGGTGTGGCCTCACCCACCCGAGGCCGAACGGCAAGGCCTCCATGGGCTTTGGCCTATTGTGAGGCCATAGTTGCCTAGTATGGTTCGGGTTGTTGTAGTGTTGCTCCGGCAATGCGATGATCAACATGGGATTGGACTTCCCATGGATGGAAGTCCACATCTAGGAATGGGTTACCGATTAAGGGGTGAGTCCCGAAAGCAAAGTAGGAGGGTTGGTTCCCTCCTATGAACTATAAGGTCCGGGGTAGGAAGAGCTAATCATTAGCGCGGCGGAATGCGAATGGTTAGCACTCGTAACCTTTGCTGGAATTGAAAATTGGCAAGATTGTCAAGGGGGGCTAGCAAGGGTTGCGACAGAGAGGGTCTTCTTGTAGAAATGTAGGATCAGATTTCACACATTAAGGTTCCTAGCTTTTGGGTATGGATAGGTCCAACTACTTGGTCGTGAGGTTGAATTGATTTGTTTGTGGTCCAGAATTTGACCCTCTCGGAACCGAGAGGGTCTTGGTTTACTTCTATAGGACCAAATTTGCACATTGAAGTTGTTAGCTTGTATGTGTGGAAATGTGCAACTAGTTGGTCGTTAGGTTCAAATACTTTGTATGTGGTCTACAATTTCACCCTCTCGGAACCGAGAGGGTCTAAGGATACAAAGGTGGGCAAAGGTGCGACTATAATGTTTAAAGTTTGTATGTTTGGCTGGGTTCATGAAGTTGGTCGTTTGGTTCAACCGAGAGGGTCTTAGGATAGAAATGTAGCACCAGATTATGCACCATAAGTTTGGAAGCTTGTATGAGTGGATGGGTTCAACTTGTTCGTCAACATTAAACTAGTTTGTTTGTTGTCTACAATTTCACACTCTTGGAATCTTAAGTTGGACAGTAAGGTTGTTAGATTGTTCGTTGTTAGGTCCAAGTAGTTGTTTGTGTTCCAGAATATCACCCTCTTGGAGCCAAGAGGATGAATGTGTAGTAAAGAAGCAAGAGATTTTCAACATCAAGGAGTAATATAGGACCAGAATTTGCAAATGTACTGGAATTTCACCCTCTCGGAACGGAGAGGGTCCTAGATTAGAAATATGGGACCAGATTTTGCACTATATTGTTTCCAGCTTCGATGTGTGGATAGGTCCAACTAGTGTTCTTGTGTTCACATGGTTAAGTTTGGGGCTAGACATTCACACTCTCAAAACCGAGAGGGTCTTGGGATGGAAATATATGACCAGGTTCTGCCCAACAATGTTGTTAGGTTGTATGGGTTTCCAGGTTCAACTAGTTTGTTTGCGGTCCAGAATTTGACCCTCTCGGAACCAAGAGGGTCTTCTTGTAGAAATCTAGGACCAGATTTTGCACATTAAGGTTCTTAGCTTATGGGTATGGATAGGTCCAACTAGTTAATTGTGAGGTTCAATTAGTTTGTTTGTGGTCCAGAATTTGACCCTCTCGGAACTGAGAGCGCCTTGGTTTAGAAATGTAGGACCAGATTTTGCAAATTAAGGTTCTTAGCTTGTGGGTATGGATAGGGACAACTAGTTAGTTGTGAGGTTCAACTAGTTTGTTTGTGGTCCAGAATTTGACCCTCTCGGAACCGAGAGGGTCTTCTTGTAGAAATGTAGGACCAGATTTTGCAAATTAAGGTTCTTGGCTTGTGGGTATGGATAGGGACAACTAGTTAGTTGTGAGGTTCAACTAGTTTGTTTGTGGTCCAGAATTTGACCCTCTCGGAGCCGAGAGGGTCTTCTTGTAGAAATGTAGGACCAGATTTTGCAAATTAAGGTTCTTGGCTTGTGGGTATGGATAGGGACAACTAGTTAGTTGTGAGGTTCAACTAGTTTGTTTGTGATCCAGAATTTGACCCTCTCGGAACCGAGAGGGTCTTCTTGTAGAAATGTAGGACCAGATTTTGCAAATTAAGGTTCTTAGCCTGTGGGTATGGATAGGGACAACTAGTTAGTTGTGAGGTTCAACTAGTTTGTTTGTGGTCCAGAATTTGACCCTCTCGGAACTGAGAGGGTCTTATTGTAGAAATGTAGGACCAGATTTTGCACATTAAGGTTCTTGGCTTGTGGGTATGGATAGGTCCAACTAGTTAACTGTGAGGTTCAACTAGTTTGTTTGTGGTCCAGAATTTGACCCTCTCGGAACCGAGAGGGTCTTATTGTAGAAATGTAGGACCAGATTTTGCACATTAAGGTTCTTAGCTTGTGGGTATGGATAGGGACAACTAGTTAGTTGTGAGGTTCAACTAGTTTGTTTGTGGTCCAGAATTTGACCCTCTCGGAACCGAGAGGGTCTTATTGTAGAAATGTAGGACCAGATTTTGTACATTAAGGTTCTTGGCTTGTGGGTATGGATAGGTCCAACTAGTTAACTGTGAGGTTCAACTAGTTTGTTTGTGGTCCAGAATTTGACCCTCTCGGAACCGAGAGGGTCTTATTGTAGAAATGTAGGACCGGATTTTGCAAATTAAGGTTCTTAGCTTATGGGTATGGATAGGTCCAACTAGTTAATTGTGAGGTTCAACTAGTTTGTTTGTGGTCCAGAATTTGACCCTCTCGGAACCGAGAGGGTCTTATTGTAGAAATGTAGGACCAGATTTTGCAAATTAATTTTCTTAGCTTGTGTTTATGGTTTGGTGCAACTAGTTGGCCGTTAGCTTCAACTAGTTTGTTTGTGTTTTACCCTCTCTAGAGTCTTACCACAGTTCTAACTTTTGGTTTCTCTCTTCTCAGTTGGAGAAGGGAGTTGAGGATGAGATAGCGTCATTTGAAAATGAATGCTCCATCGACATCGACTGGACTTCTACCGAAGATCTTTTGCAACCTGCTCATTTTGTGGAGCATTGGAGGCTCATTTTGTGGGACAAGGCTTTCCCAGTATATTTTGATGAGAAGGGTGATTTGAAGTTCACCAAAGGGCTCAATTTTTTGGAGTTCGAGGAAGGACCCATTGCTATCAAGCGTGTTGCTTATCGGTAAACATCCTCGTTTTTCTTGTCTCCTTCTTATCTTCGTTTCTTTTCACTTTTTCCAATCCATTTTTTTTTCTCATTTTGTTTACTTTGTAGGTACATTCATCGAGAGCTTGTCGTGAAAAATGCTCTTCCTTCTTTGTCGTTGCCATTATTCCTTCAAGATTGGATCGATGACAATTCAAATCTTTGTGTGTACACGCCTATGCAACTTGTAAAATTTCCACGCGTGCATTTGGTGGCGGGTGGTTGGTACTTGGATTGTTCTCGTGGGTTCGTTCCCGACGTAGAGGAACCCCTCTACAACAACCTCGCTTCCTCTGCTCCTGAAGTTATTGAATTGGAGGAAGAGCCGGAAGAAGAAGAGATTCCACCCCCTCCAACGAATGACAAAGAGGTTCAGCCTGTGAAGGCGAAGGGCAAAGGTAAGAAGGTGGCCTCTAGTCAAGTGTCCACCCGTTCTTTCACCAAGGCCTCCGTTCAACGCACTCCTGTTCCAGCTACCACGGTTGTTGGAAGTCCAACGGCAACTCCTTCTCATGTTCCTGTTTCTGGTCTTTCCCATAGCGTTGTCACCATTTCCTCTGTGCCGCGCAAGAAGAAGGCCGTCGCTCCGGACACATCCGCAACCTCTTCCGAGAAGTCTTCTTCTCTCTTTTTGATTGAAAATGTCGATATGGGGGAGCTTATAGAGGATCTGATGCGGTCCAAGGTTCCTCCTCCATCTTACCAACGCATCCAAGAATTCCTTACCAAGGTTTGTACGACATTCTCTTGTTTTTCCTTTCATTCGATATGTTACACCGGTTCTTTTTTTCTTAAATTTGCATTGGATTTTCTCTTCGCAGGTTGGAGCGGGCCGTACTCGTTCCAATACGAAGCCTAAAGTTCATACAGGGCTAGATTTATTGGTTGCAGATGTGCCAGAGAACCTCCGTGTGCCTAGAGCCTCCTCATCATTGTCAGATGTTCCTCTTTGGAACAAACGTTCTTCCACGTACTTTGAGGTTCTCTTTGCCTTCGCAAGCGCCAACCTCCATGACGATGGCGTTCTTGTATTTGCACACGCTGCTGATCCGGAGGTGTCTAGATCTATTCACAACTGGGCCCATACATAAGACTTTTACGTTGCCGAAGATTGGTTCGGCATGAATGACCTCGATCTTCAATCGTCCACTAATCCTTCTGAGTTGGTAATTGCTTTCTAGCCTCATCTTTTTTTATTCTTGTTTTTCTTTCAATTATTTTTATTGGATTCCTAAATCTAACCTTCGCATTTCTTGCAGACTCGTAAGTTCTTCATCAATGTTCTTGTCCGTAATGAATCTGTTCTGAATGTCCGGACCTCGGACTACGAGGACATGGGCTATAATTTCAAGAGAGATGGTTGGCTCAATAGCTTCGCCGATGCGAAGAACCAATCGATGAGAGAAGATGGGGTGCCTTGGAGGGGTGCTCGTGAAAAACGCCCCGAGTTTTTTTTCCATCATTTTTTCCGCTCTCACGGACAAAGACGACATTATCATGGATTGGCAATGTGGCGTTGGTTGGTTTTCCATCTGTCGCGCACCTCTCCATGAGGAGTGCCCGAAACACCATGGGCACAAGGGGGACCCCGGAGTGACACCCGGGACTTGTGGCGCCGTTGGTGAGAGGGCCCAAGTGATCCTAGTGTGGGTGAGGGCCCCGGGCGTTGGGAACGCCTCCCACCCACGAAGACTAGGAGGCACAAGGGTAAGGCCATGAGCTATGCGTAGCTCATGGCGTGGTGATTCTAGAAAGCTCAAGAACACCTCAATCGAAGGTGTGAGCTAGGAGTTATGGCCATTTGAGTGGGGCGCTGTCCCGGGACAGCGCCCTGGTACAGCAGTGCCTGGGAGTGATTCCCGGGACTGCCAAGGTTCAAACAGGCATAACTTCCTCAATACTTGCCCGAATGGGGCAAGTGAGGAGTCCATCGGCATCTACGTGAAGCGTAGATGAAGATGGAGTGGTTGGTTGTTATGATCAGACATCATACAAGGAAGTTATGATGGTCTGAAGCTGCTGGGGGGTTCTAGGCCCAGCAGCTAAAGGAAAATGTCCACTTGGCCCCAACTCTTGGTAGAGAGACAAGAGGTTGGTTGACGGTGGGGTAGGGGCCCCGCGTGAAGTCCTAGAGGCTTATATGGGTGAGGTGGTGTGGCCTCACCCACCTGAGGCCGAACGGCAAGGCCTCCATGGGCTTTGGCCTATTGTGAGGCCATAGTTGCCTAGTATGGTTCGGGTTGTTGTAGTGTTGCTCCGGCAACGCGATGATCAACATAGGATTGGACTTCCATGGATGGAAGTCCACATTGGGGAAATGGGTTACCGATTAAGGGGTGAGTCCCGAAAGCAAAGTAGGAGGGTTGGTTCCCTCCTATGAACTATTGGTCCGGGGTAAGAGGAGCTATCCATTAGCATGGCGGAATGCGAAGGATTAGCGACTCGTAACCTTTGCTAGAATTGATTCTTGGCAAGATTATTAAGGGACCTAGCAAGGGTTGCGACACCATCTCTTTGTTTTTTTTCTCTATTTTGTAATGCTTCGATTTCTTTGCTACTTGCTTCATTTCCCATTCATTTCTTTAATCTCGGTTTCTCTCATCTATTTCTTCTAGGAGGTTCCGTCATAGCATGCCGCTCCATTCAACGACATATTGTGGCCCTTGAGTCAGACATCGACATCTACAAATCCATCCTACTCCCCATGCGTGAGCCTGAGCAAGAACACACTTCGCAGCATGCTGCCCCGCAACGAGGCTCAGTTTTTGCTCCTCCTCCTCGGAAGATGGCGAAGCGCAATTTCGATTTGCTGTGTGAGTAAGTTCGCTTTTGGCTTCTTAATGGCTTTCTTGCAATTCCTTGCAAGGCCTTGAATTTTTGGCTTGTACTTATGTTTGTTGTTTCCTCTTCCTATATGTGCAGAGTTCAAAATGCGAGCCCGATTCGTGTCCTTCATGCGGACATGTTTTCAATCCCTTCGACAACATTCGAACTCCCTTCCTATGCCGCAAACCTTGCGCACATTTTGTCAGAGGCACCGTCCCCACCTCCTGCTCGCACACGTCATTTCAACAAACTAGTCTTGGATTTCCTAGACATAGAGGCAGAGCAGGGTGAGGAAAGAAATATACATGGTGGCCCAAGTTGTTGACTACCCCTCGTGCGTTTCGAATCTTTATCTAATATGTATTCTTTATGTTCAAGTTTTTCTTAAGTTCATTTTTTGACTTTCCATGTGCCTTTGCAAAGCCTATTCAAATCCTTCAACTAGTTCGCTCAACTTTGTATGTTCACCCTCGGTATATATAACCAGATTTTACAGTTCATGATTGTTGGCTTGTTTGTTTGGATAGGTTAAATTGGTTGGTTGTTAGCTTCTAGGTGTGTATAGGTTCAAGTACTTAGTTTATAGGTTGAACTAGTTGCTTTGGGGCTGGAATTTCACCCTCTCGGAACCGAGAGGGTCTTATTGAAGGAATATAGGACCACATTGTCCAGTTCAAGGTTCTTTGCTAGTATGTATATGTAGGTTAAACTAATTTGTTTGTAGGCTGGATTTTGACCCTCTCGGGACCGAGAGGGTCTCGGACCCTTTATGTATGTCCACATTTTGAAATTATAGTTTGTTCATGTCTATGTTTACATTGGTTGCACTAGTTGTTTGATTGGTTCAAGTGGTTAATGTTTTTGCTCATATATTACCAACTCGGAACCGAGAGGGTCTCAGACACTTATTATATGACCACATTCTGCAATTTCATATTGAAATCTACTTTTCATGGATAGTTTCAACTACTTCGTTGGTGGGTTCAACTACTTAGTCTTGGGGTACAAGTGGTTTGTGTTTCACCTGGAATTGGACCCTCTCGGGATTGAGTAGATCTTTGTGTAGTATTGGAGGACCATATTTTGCAATTTGAGGTTCTAAGCTTGTATCTGTACATAAATTGGAAGTAGTTGGTTGATAGGCTATACATGTAGGATGTGTGCTTGTGTGGATAGTTCCAACTACATGCTTTGGTAGGATCAACTAGTTAGTATTTTGGCTGGAATTAGTCACTATGTGAACCGAGAGGGTATTAGGTTATTAACGTAGGCCAACCTTCTTGTCATAATGATAATTATTGCATCCCCCTTCATTATATGCTGTACTAGCTAGGATCCCCAAATCAAGTTAGGATTTTCCATACTAATGTAATGCACTCAAATCAAACATCATTGCAATGATTGTCACACCCCCTTCCAACCTTTTCACAATCGAGGACCTCCAAGCACAAAAGCTTCAAACCAAATGCAAGTTTTCATTGCATTCTCCTCTTCCACTCTGGTTAGTGTTCTAACTCTGCCCCCCTTGAATTTTTTTACATGTTATTGTGGGCCACATTTTTGTGTTTCGGTTTTCTCTCTTGGATCCGAAAAGGTATAGGGTATACAAGATTGTTGGATTTGTTGCATACAATGGAGTTTTGTGTGGGATTTTTGTGTGGCTAGTTTGTATGTCCACATGAATGGACCCTCTCGGTTCCGAATTCGGTCTTGAATGTTGAAGGGTACTTTGTGTATGTAGGTTGCACTCGGTGCCGAGAGGATTCAACTTCCAGAATTTAGGACCAGATTTGACCTTGGATGTTGAAGGTACTTTGTGATTTGGGTTTCACTAGTGTGGATGTGTAATTTGTCTGGATTGGACCCTCTCGGTTCCGAGAGGGTCTTTCTTGGATTTTTTTTGGACAAGGATTTGCACTTTGTGTGCTTGTGTGTGAATATATGTTGATCTAGTATGTATTTGTATGTGCACTTGAATAGACTCTCTCGGGTCTTACTTCAATTTCTTGGGACCAGATTTTGGACTTGAGTGTTGTGTGCTTGTTTGTGAATATAAGGTTATCTAGTATGTATTTGTATGTGCACTTGAATGGACCCTCTCGGTTCTGAGAGGGTCTTACTTGCAACTTTTAGGCCAGATTTCGGTCTTGTATTTTGAAGGGTACTTTGTGTATGTAGGTTGCACTAGTGTGGATGTGGATTGGATTGACTCCTCTCGGTGCCGAGAGGATTCAAATTCCAGAATTTAGGACCAGATTTGACCTTGGATGTTGAATGGTACTTTGTGATTTGGATTTCATTAGTTTGAATGTGCAATTTGTCTGGATTGGACCCTCTCGGTTCCGAGGGTCTTACTTGGATTTTTTTTGGACAAGGATTTGCACTTTGTGTGCTTGTGTGTGAATATATGTTGATCTAGTATGTATTTGTATGTGCACTTGAATGTACTCTCTCGGGTCTTACTTCAATTTCTTTGGGACCAGATTTTGGACTTGAGTGTTGTGTGCTTGTTTGTGAATATAGGGTTGTCTAGTATGTATTTATATGTGCACTTGAATGGACCCTCTCGGTTCCGAGAGGGTCTTACTTGCAGCATTTAGGTGAGATTTCGGTCTTGTATGTTGAAGGGTACTTTGTGTGTGTAGGTTGCACTAGTGTGGATGTGGACTGCATTGACTCCTCTTGGTGCCGAGAGGATTCAACTTCCAGAATTTAGGACCAGATTTGACCTTGGATGTTGAAGGGTACTTTGTGATATGGGTTTCACTAGTGTGAATGTGCCATTTGTCTGGATTGGACCCTCTCGGTTCCGAGAGGGTCTTACTTGGATTTTTTGGACAAGGATTTGCACTTGAGTGTTGTGTCCTTGCTTGTGAATATAGGTGGATCTAGTACGTATTTGTAAGTGCACTTGATTGGACCCTCTCGGTTCCGAGAGGATTCAACTTCCAGAATTTAGGACCACATTTGACCTTGGATGTTGAAGGGTACTTTGTGATTTTGGGTTTCACTAGTGTGGATGTGCAATTTGTCTGGATTGGACCCTCTCGGTTCCGAGAGGGTCTTACTTGGATTTTTTTGGTTGAGCTAGTATATATTTGAGCTATAGGTTGAGCTAGTATGTATTTGTATTTGGACTTGAATGGACCCTCTCTCTTCCGAGAGGGTTTTGCTTCAATTTATTTGGACCAGATTTTGGTCTAGAATGTTATGTTCTTGTTTGTGACTATATGTTCAACTAGTGTGTATGTGTATGTTGACTTGAATGCACCCTCTCTCTTCCGAGAGGGTCTTACTTCAATTTGATTGGACCAGATGTTGGTCCAGAATGTTGTGTTCTTGTTTGTGAATATAGGTTCAACTAGTATGTATTTGTATGTGGACTGGAATGGACCTTCTCTCTTCCGAGAGGGTCTTGCTTCAATTTATTTGGACCAGATTTTGGTCTAGAATGTTGTGTGCTTCTTTTTGTATATAGGTTGAGCTAGTTTATTTGGACCTCATTTTCAGCATGAATGTAGAAGTCTTTTTTGTGACTATAGGTTGTGCTAGTATGTATTTGTATGTGGACTTGAATGGACCCTCTCTCTTCCGAGAGGGTCTTCCTTCAATTTTTTGGAACCAGATTTTCAGCATGAATGTTGAAGTCTTGTTTGTGTATATAGGTTGAAGTAGTGTTTATGTGTATGTTGACTTCAATGTACCCTCTCTCTTCCGAGAGGGTCTTTTTTGAATTTTTTGGGACCAGAATTTGGACTTGAGTGTTGTGTGCTTGTTTGTGAATATTGGTTCAACTAGTGTGTATGTGTATGTTGACTTGAATGCACCCTCTCTCTTCCGAGAGGGTCTTACTTCAATTTGTTTGGACCAGATTTTGGTCCAGAATGTTGTGTTCTTGTTTCTGAATATAGGTTCAACTAGTATGTATTTGTATGTGGACTGGAATGGACCTTCTCTCTTCTGAGAGGGTCTTGCTTCAATTTATTTGGACCAGATTTTGGTCTAGAATGTTATGTTCTTGTTTGTGACTATATGTTCAACTAGTGTGTATGTGTATGTTGACTTGAATGCACCCTCTCTCTTCTGAGAGGGTCTTACTTCAATTTGATTGGACCAGATGTTGGTCCAGAATGTTGTGTTCTTGTTTGTGAATATAGGTTCAACTAGAACACCGGTTTCGTTAAAAGTGCAATTCAATATGTAAAAGTGCACATGAACAAATTATTGCAAATGCATAGATTTCAATGAAAATATGACCATATTATACTTGTATTGGCTATAAATTAAAAAATTATAAATATGGGTACATTTAGTTCAATGTGCTTGGTCATTAATCAAATTATAATTTGATGATTTTTGTAAAAAGACTTGATCCTACAATAAGATGAGGAATTCATTTTATGGGAGTACTGTACAATTATAAAATAAAAACCAATTATGGCTCCACAAGGTGTGGCATATGCCTCACCCCTATAAATCTTGAAAAAATCAATTACGGCTTCACAAGGTGAGGCATATGCCCCACCCCCTTAAAGCTTGAAAAAAAAACTAATTACTGCTTTACAAGGTGTGGCATATGACCCACCCCCTTAAAACTTGAAAAAAAAAAAAACTAATTATTGCTTCACAAGGTGAGGCATATGCCCCACCCCCTTAAAACTTGAACAAAAACTAAGGGGCGGTTTACACTATGGACCATGAAGTCGTCCCACGTAAGAGGCCTATTTTGCATGGGATGACTTCATGGGACGACTTCCATGGTCCGAGTTACTAAAATATTAGTTTTCATGGTTCATGGGCCCTTCACTAGGTGTAAACCGAATGTGGACCATGAAGAATGACCATGCGGCAAGAAGTGGATGTGCTGATTTTTTTAATATAAGCCCAAAAAGGGCAATTTTGGGGAAAAATGAAGTTTGACCATTTTGTTGACTTCAATTTGCCTTCACTTATCTTGTCAATTAGGTTTTTCTTCTTTTCACCTTAAAGTTTGATCATTCTCTTGTCATCTGTTGGGCTTCAACTGTCTTAACTTCTTGTTAAATGTGTCGAAGATGTGGCTTGCAAATCTTCTCACAACAATTTTTACAAAAAAAAATGAGCGATTCAATTGTACATGTTCAATGTAATTTACATATGACATGTACCTTGTGTTTCACTACACTAAATAGGATATTTAGTGTTTGATTATATCTAATGTTGTTACCACCCAACCTTCCTCAACACTAAATTTCAATTCTTTGATAATTAATGTTAGAAGATTTTCCATTGCGCTTCTTTTGACCACCCTGATCTACAGTCACTAAACGACTATGTATTTTTCTTTTTTCTTTTGCAGCTGTATTTTTTAAACATTTTGGGGCGTGTAATATACCGTTGGAAAGGTATTTTCAAGACCTTTCCAACGGTACATTACACGCCTCCAAATGCCAAACATTGCAGCTGGTAGACCAAAAAACAAATCTGCACTTGAATTCTTGAGTTCTAGATGTCCCGCGTTGTTTGATGAAACATGTGTAAGCGGGTTTAAAGGGTAGGGCAAGGTAGTGCTGGTATGTCTCAACCTCCATGGTCCCTCTGCCATTTTTTCCTTAGTGTAAACCGAAGTTGTCCCGGGACAACTTCAAGAGCCAATCAGCTGCCTTGCAGAGCCCTGGTCCAACTTCATGGTCCATAGTGTAAACCGCCCCTAAGTATTGCTTCACAAGGTGAGGCATATGCCCCACCCCCTTAAAACTTGAACAAAAACTAAGTATTGCTTTAGAAGGTGAGGCATATGCCCCACCCCCTTAAAACTTGAACAAAAACTAAGTACTGCTTTAGAAGGTGAGGCATATGCCCCACCCCCTTAAAACTTGAACAAAAACTAAGTACTGCTTCACAAGGTGAGGCATATGCCCCACCTCCTTAAAACTTGAAAAAAAAACCTAATTATTGCTTCACAAAGTGAGGCATATGCCCCACCCCCTTAAAATTTGAATAAAAACTAATTATTGCTTCACAAGGTGAGGCATATGCCCCACCCCCTTAAAAGTTGAACAAAAACTAATTACGGCTCCATAAGGTGAGGCATATGCCCCACCCCCTTAAAAGTTGAACAAAAACTAATTACGGCTCCACAAGGTGTGGCATATGCCTCACCCCTTTAAATTTTTTTATAATATATTATATAAAATTATTTTTTGAAGTTATATTCTAATATTTATATATTAGATTAAATATTTATAGAAATTCTATTTTATTTCTAAATAACTAAAAATAATGCTAGGTATGAGTAGAATAATGCCACCAGCCCACCTAAAAAAATTCAAGTGTAACTTCTTAAATCTGTGCATGATAGACCAATACAAAGTTTGTCTACAAATATAAAATTAAAAAATGAACGTTTACCCTAAACCCTAAAACGCCGCTTAGGGTTAGGTCAAGTTTTTTAGCCGCCGCTATTTTCCAACGCCGCTCTTCTCCACCGCCGCTCTTCTCCAACACCGATCTACTTCGGCGCCTCTTACTCCTACAACTCTTACTCCAACACCCTTTTGTTTCTCTCCGATGGTACCTCTTCACTCCTTCTAATTATTATTCCTCAAAAGTTCATAAGTTTTTCTAGTACTACATCATCTAACCTATTGCTGCAAATTTTTGATCATTCAGCTCTCTATCATCTTATTGCGTTCAATCCACTCTCCAATAACTCTAATGTCTTCCTTTGCAGCTCAACTAATCTTCGACTCTACTTTCAACTTATATAGGCGCTTCAACACCAACTCCTATTCAATATTCAAATACCATCGTATTTTACGCTTATTTTCAACTTTATTCATAATATACTTCAATTCAACACTCCATTCATGTAATTGTTTAACTCTTCAATTTTTGAAGATTCAGATCTAAATCTGATTTTGTTTTTTAAAACAACACAATTTATTAATTATTACAAAAGATTACATTATACTTAGTACATGTAGTTCATACTATGAAATTTTCGTAATAAATGCCTCATCCTCATTTTTCAAACTCTGGAATATGTGATCCTTACCCTTATATAACCCTTCAAAATCGGTATTATTCATTCGTATTGCTAAATTTTGTTTTCTTCATTCTTGATTACAAAATATTGTATCACTTCTCTTCTTCTCAAATTGAGGCACATGTTTTGAATTTTTTTTCTTGGGGATGAGCCACATGCCTCACCCTCCTTGACAAATTTGAATTTCTCCTTAAGCTTGTGCTTAGAGGTGAGGCACATGCCTCACCCTTATGAAACAAAATTCTATGTTCTCAATTTTTTTTTGTGAGACACATGCCTCACCCTCCTTGAGAAATCTGAATTTCTCCTTAAGGTTGTGCTTAGAGATGAGGCACATGCCTCACCCTTATGAAACAAAGTTCTATGTTTTGGATTTGTTTTTTTCGGGTGGGGCACATGCCTCACCCTCCTTGAGAAATCTGAATTAGAGGTGAGACACATGCTTCATTCTTAGTGAGAAAATCGATTTTTGTTGTGATTGCTTAAAACGTAATATGTTTAGAGGATATTTTTATGTCTTTAAAATGGTTTATGTGTGCTTGAATGAAATGAGGTTGGAGGTGATATCATGCGGGATAAGGGAGGTGGGCCTCTCAGGGCCCCCTTGAATAAACATTTGAATTCTTCGAATGCTTTTCATGATTATGGATGGTTTTTTACACGCGATGACAAGCATGTGCTGCTAAAGATTTCTACTTATCTATGGATGGAGAACAAAGTATAGTGTTCTAAAGCATGGTCTAAAGAATTGATTGTTCAAAAAATTATTATTCATGCCTATACACGAGATCTTGTTAAATACAAATATGTTGAACAAAGTTTTGGACTCAATCATGATGAAGAACTTGAAGTAAATGCTAGTATACTTGGAGCAACAGAGTTTGAAAAATATGCATTGGTACATCCAGATGTACGAAAAAATATGTTTTCTCTAGGTTTAGATTTAGACTCTTTGGATGGTTAAAACTATTTTAGTTCAGATTTGTATTTTATTATATAGATATATATAGTTTGGAAAAAAAATGTTTGTTATATTATATATTGATATTTCAATATAAGATGACACAAGTATGTCGTTATTTTTTTTGGAACCATCAACTTCAATATTATTACTTCTATGGTGAAGCAAGTGTTGTGTCACTTAGTTTCAATTTATTTTCATGTGTTTGGTCCAAGGGTGAGGTGTATGTGTCGCACTATTCATTAAGTTTATAAATAATTTATTTTAAGGTATGCACAAACGGATGTATTTTATTCCTTTGATTTATTTTATAACCTAAATTTTTTACTAAAAAAATGAAACACAGTATAAATATGATGGTCATATAGTGTATAAGCCTTATCTTGGAATTATTTGAAACTAATAATATTTGAAAGTATTTATGTCAAAGTATGAATTTATTGCGCAATTATTCCAAAAGTTGAGAATAAAATATTAAAAAATAATCCCCCAAAAAAGTGCACATGCTTATGTGCACTTTTAACGAAACCGGTGTTCTAGTATGTATTTGTATGTGGACTGGAATGGACCTTCTCTCTTCCGAGAGGGTCTTGCTTCAATTTATTTGGACCAGATTTTGGTCTAGAATGTTGTGTGCTTCTTTTTGTATATAGGTTGAGCTAGTTTATTTGGACCTCATTTTCAACATGAATGTAGAAGTCTTGTTTGTGACTATAGGTTGAGCTAGTATGTATTTGTATGTGGACTTGAATGGACCCTCTCTCTTCCGAGAGGGTCTTCCTTCAATTTTTTGGAACCAAATTTTCAGTATGAATGTTGAAGTCTTGTTTGTGTATATAGGTTGAAGTAGTGTTTATGTGTATGTTGACTTCAATGTACCCTCTCTCTTCCGAGAGGGTCTTTCTTGAATTTTTTGGGACCAGAATTTGGACTTGAGTGTTGTGTGCTTGTTTGTGAATATTGGTTCAACTAGTATGTATTTGTATGTGGACTTGAATGCACCCTCTCTCTTCCGAGAGGGTCTTACTTCAATTTGTTTGGACCAGATTTTGGTCGAGAATGTTGTGTTATTGTTTCTGAATATAGGTTCAACTAGTGTGTATGTGTATGTTGACTTGAATGGACCCTCTCTCTTCCAAGAGGGTCTTACTATAATTAATTAGGACCAGATTTTGGACTTGAATGTTTTGTACTTGTTTGTGAATATAGGTTCAACTAGTATGTATTTGTATGTGGACTTGAATGGACCCTCTCTCTTCCGAGAGGGTCTTGCTTCAATTTATTTGGACCAGATTTTGGTCTAGAATGTTGTGTGCTTCTTTTTGTATATAGGTTGAGCTAGTTTATTTGGACCTCATTTTCAGCATGAATGTAGAAGTCTTGTTTGTGACTATAGGTTGAGCTAGTACGCATTTGTATGTGGACTTGAATGGACCATCTCTCTTCCAAGAGGGTCTTACTTCAATTTTTTTGGACCATATTTTGGTCCAGAATGTTGTGTTATTGTTTCTGAATATAGGTTCAACTAGTGTGTATGTGTATGTTGACTTGAATGGACCCTCTCTCTTCCAAGAGGGTCTTACTTCAATTTATTTGGACCACATTTTGGACTTGAATGTTTTGTGCTTGTTTGTGAATATATGTTCAACTAGTATGTATTTGTATGTGGACTTCAATGGACCCTCTCTCTTCCAAGAGGGTCTTCCTTTAATTTTTTTGGACCAGATTTTCAGCATGAATGTTGAAGTCTTGTTTGTGTATATTGGTTGGACTAGTGGGTATTTGTATGTGGACTTGAATGAACCCTCTCTCTTTCGAGAGGGTATTGCTTCAATTTTTTGGGACCAGATTTTAAGCATGAATGTTGAAGTCTTGTTTGTGAATATAGGTTGAAGTAGTGTTTATGTGTAGGTTGACTTGAATGTACCCTCTCTCTTCCTTGAATTGTTTGAATGGGTTGGACCCTCTTCCTTCAAGTACTTAGGACCAATATGCTAAGTGTATGGGTTCCCATTTGCTATATGATTTGTCCCCTCACAAATGATTATGGCTAACTCTCGGCCAAATTCCAGATTTCATTTATGTTGAGTTCATGTTTGGCTATTGGAGGTATCAATCCCTCTCACCACATTCGGAATCATGTGGGTAGGTAAGTTGATTCGGCCCTTACCCTACATTTTGAAGTTTATTTCTTATTTATGTTGGATTATGTAGTTATCCAAATGTCTCAGTTCCGAGAGGCTGGAAGTTTCGACCTCTTACCCCAATTTCAGATTTTATTTTATTATGAATGTGTCTCCTTGTGTGACTCATCAGGTAACGCAAGAACGCGCGCATTCCACGTCATCGTGCCACACGTATTGCATCTGGACCTAGATGTACAGTTGTCCATATTAGTTCCCAACTTAGTGGTGGGTGCTGCAAAGGATTATACGAGCCGGGAGAGGGCCTTTGACACCAAACGCCGTTTGTTGGTAATCGGCAAATTGAGGCTATGTTGTAAAGCATGGAAAAGGATTGTGGATAGCACTGTGGAGTACAATGCTCTTCGTTTGGCGGCGCATGAGTACTCCATGGGTCCACATGCTCTCCCACAGTTGTGTTTGCCACGCGAACATAACCTCGTCAAACTTTTTAAATTGAACTTCATGTTGTTCTCACAGAGCCGCCGCCTAAACCCAAAAATTTCCAAGAGGATTTTGAGGTCGGACTTGGGGGATTTGTCTTTGCGTTCTTTGGCTAAGCTAAGGGATGAATTGGAAGGTTGTTATGGTGCGGTGGAGATCTATGGCATGTTCTAGACTAGAGTATATAGCTACTTGAACTGACTACCCATTTTTGTAAGTCTTGAGGTTGGCTACATTTTGTTGGCCAATAAAATATTTTGTGTATGGTATTTTGATTTCGATTTGTGACGTCAACCCTAATTTAAAATGAAACATATACTATAAGATGTTTGATAACAAATGCAATCCTCCACGCCTATAGGATCCGTTGGTTTCTCGAACAATTTTGGGTTATTATGTCCACGGGAATGGGGTGCCTTTCCAAATATAAAATTCAAACTATCTCTAATTCCACGGAAAAAGGCACTACTTCTCCTAAAATTACCCAACAAAATCTAAAATTTCCGCTCTCCGCTCTCCGCTCTCTGCTCTACGCTCACACTACTAAGTTTCCCGGCTGCAATCAATGGTCTTTGGCGAAGAAACATTGAACACATATTTGGACGGAGCATGTGTGCTAGATACCCAACGAGCTTAGGAGGTTGGAGGCTTATATCAAGGACAAAATCAAGAAGATCAAGTATGGGAGGCACAAAACCTAATATGTGAAGGATTTACGTGGTTGTGTTGTGCATGATTTATGTGGTTGTGTTGTGATTGTATGCGGTAGATTATAGTGGTTTTGAAAAAGGAGATGAATTGGAGGGCGGTACAAAACAAGGAGGAACAACTTGGAAGGAGAAGAATGGTATCTATAAATGGGTATCTAGAATATAGTCCGACCAACTTTTGAGCACCCGCTAATACACATAGACAAAAACGAAGATGATGTAGGTGGGCCAAACCACATAACCCCGCCCATGTTGCTCGACAAACTTCCTAGGGTACTACTATAGGTGACTTGTCCGTAACTTCCCCGTAACCGGTTGGCCGCTTTGTTTCGCCGAGGTGGCACTACACGATTGGCTCTGAGCACACAGGTTTGCAGACGATAACCTCGACATCCCAACCGGTTATGATCATCTAAATCGGATATGTTGAAGAAGACGACAGGTGACCCACTGTTTAGGTCACATGCGCGGCTCAACAAAGCGGCCAACCGGTTATGTCCGGTAATCGTTTTATTGGAACCGGTCATAAGTGTAGAACAGGTTCTGTCCAGCTGGCTCGCCCTCGCGGGCTCGCCACCTTGATAGAACTAGTTCCAATAAAACGATTACCTAATACATAACTGCTTCTTGCAAGAAACCGGGAGTTTCATGCAAACTAAGGGGCGGTTTACACTATGGACCATGAAGTCGTCCCACGGCCGTCTAAGCGATGTGATTGGACGTTGAAGTCGTCCCGGGACGACTTGGGTTTACACCAAGGAAAAAATGGCAGAGTGACCACGGAGGTTGAGGTCCACAAAATATTATTTTTTAAGCCTACTCTATCCACTGCCATGGTCCAACGGGTTTTCCGTTGGGACAAGCAAAAGAGGTGGTCCGGGAAAAAGAGCAAGGGCCCATGTAAGAAAAATGCTGTTTTAAGCCTTTTTGGTGCATGGTCATTCTTCATGGTCCACATTCGGTTTACACCTAGTGAAGGGCCCATGAACCATGAAAACTAATATTTTAGTAACTCGGACCATGGAAGTCGTCCCATGAAGTCGTCCCACGCAAAATAGGCCTCTTACGTGGGACGACTTCATGGTCCATAGTGTAAACCGCCCCTAAATACCCAAAAGAGGTCTTTAATGGACACACTCTAATTGGCAAATGCCATCATCAACTTCGCATAAGGACCAATAGGTGTGGAGTACCACGAGGCCGCAAATACCAAGAAAATGATGGCCTTGTTAATTAATATCAACGAGACAATTACAAGGCCAATATTTAAGTCATATTGAGGATTGCTCAGCTGGAAACAAAGCCTACCATGTTGCTACAATTGTGGAGGAGTGGATAGTCACCAAATTGACCACTGGTTTGGCTAATAAGGTACCTCGTTCGTGAGCATTTCATTTGTTGTTGTTAGGATTCTTCGAGACTGTTTGGAGGGTTAGGATTTCATTTGGAACTTAAGATTTTGGGTTTCGTTATATTATTTGTGTTTCCCAAATTCCAAACCGATGCCGTAGTAACCATTGTTTCTCATGGATTGGTTTTCAAATTTTGTTTATAAATTTTTTTGACCAAAAGTAGCAAATATTAGTATAGAAAGATGTTTTCAATTATGAGGTTCCCTTTTGTTTAAGTGTGTATGTAAAAATTCATTCAAAGAGCATCTTTTGTGTGAGTATTATTGAGATGGTATTGATTTTTGTGACGGACATGTGTAATTTATGTCACTTGTATAACTTCCATAGTTTTGAACTTGTGAATGAATACGGTACCTAGCAATTTATTAGGTCACGTGCACTAGCTGTGAACATCTATTTGTTACGTCACACATACTCATAATAAAATAATGTTTATTGAGCAACTTGGAGACTTACAATCTTGTCAGTATGGAAGGCATATGCAGGTCTGTACACCCTAACCTTGATAATGTCACACCCTCCGTTTCACCAAAAAGTGTGATATAAACAAGGTGTGACATACTTGATAATGTCACATTTTGTGCATAATGTGATATTATCAAAAAATATGTAGAAAATCAAAATATAATTACAATTTTTTTTTTAAATAACAAATACGAGACTTCAATGTTTTTGAATGTAAAATCTAATTCAAAATTGTGAATAACAACAAGAGCACATCATAATGTGTCATTGAGATCAGGTAAAGACCTCTCACTAGAGACAAAGAAGCTTCTAATGTCACATTGTTTTGTTGATGTTAAATGTGCAACACCAATTCTAATGAGTTTGTCATGGATTTTTTCCATTTCTAACAACTCATGAGTGCTAAAAATCTGAGAACCTTGGCTAGCCATAAAATTCAAAACATCTTTAGCATATTTTTGTGCATCGCTTAGCTTCACTACTTTAGACTCATCATCACTGCTATCAACAATCAATGGGTCCACTTCCATGGAATCAAGAACCTGTTCGCCATCTTGCACTAATTGCACAAGCTCCTCAGTAGAAAATTCCACCTCAAAATCATCTTCACCTTCCATGTTTATGTACTCCAAAGGACAAAGCTTTTCTACAGGCTTGCCTTCAACATCCAAACCCAAATTTAATGCGGCGATGAGTCTACCCAATTCCAAAGTTGCTTCCTCCATTTTGGACTTCATACGTTCATCAAGATTGTTTATATCTGTAGAATTGAGCATTTGGACTCCGAAACACGTACCAAATTTGAAATTACACAAGGCATCCCACTATGCCGAAAGCATTGAATGAGAGCTCATTCAATGACCCCCAATATGCTTTGCTTTAGCCCATGCTCACCCATGAACAATAATACCGAACCCATGCCCACCCATACAATCCATCCATACTTGATATTATCACATTTACACTACGGATTTTGAAAAAAATAGTGACATTATCAAGGGTGATAGGGATAATAACGAGGGAGTTTTACACTATGAAAATCGGTTTCAAACTTTTAGGCGACAATATCAAGGTGTTCTATTAACAAGGGTGACATTATCAAGGTTAGACTGTATGTTAAAAATACACTACTACACTACATATGATATCTAGTCTCATATGATATTTAATGTCACTATGGTAGCTTTTCAGATGACACTTCTTATGAATATATATGAACAAAAAAAATACTGCCATGGATGATGGATGAGTTCGTCCATTGGTCAAAACTCTCCCTTCTCTTGTCAACAACTTGTGATGAAATATTGCCATGGATGATTGAAATTTGGATGAAGAATCACCAAGTGATAGTAATTGCAACCCTGTAAATCTATAATCACCCAATATCTTTTACAAGGAATGACAAATATTGTTGGGTTAACATTTGGTGTTGGTGACACTACATCGCAGTTTACGATTAGTAATATTGAGCAAGTGACACTAAATATCCTATTTAGTGTAGTTAACCCGCCGTAAATCCACTTGGTTCTTAAACTGTTTTTATTTGTTGTACCTAATAGTCGTATCTAAATTGAACATATTCCTCGTCAAGACACCTCTATAAGCACATGCACATGTGTTTTAAGTGTGGATATAAGAATTGCCGCAAAAAATGTGTTTAGCAAATTCTAATATATGCGCTCTATAGATGCTACTTGTTTTAGGCACAAATGTCTATGTAACAACTGTTTATAAGAAGTTTTTAATCTTGATGTGAGAATTATAAGTAGTATTTTGGGGATGTAGTATTTGGTGAGAGAATTATAAGTAGTATTTTGAGGATGTAGTATTTTGGGGATGTTCATAAAGTGTTTATTTATATAATAATAATTTTAATTGCAAGATTGTTGACTTGAACATATGAACTCGGGGGGTGCACCTTTCAATAAAACCTAGAATCACGTGCGTTCACTGCATACTCTAAAAACCCCCTATATACAAGTTATTTTTTGTGAAATGAAGTAATACACATACAATTGCAACAATAAATATACAAGTGACAATATGTATACACAAAAAAAACATCCATTCATATATAGTCATTAACATAAGTATACAAATATACTTTTGAACAATAATCAACCCCTATCATATGTATAACAAAATATCCTAGCTTTCATCAGCAAAGTCGTTGAAAACTTTTTCATCTCCCGGATGTAACTTATAAACATTTGATTCACCAATATATGTCATTGTAGCCAATGCAATTATTGTTTCTAAGTCTACCATCAAATGATCAGTAAGATCATATGTCCACTTGTTGTTAGCCCCTTTTTGATACCAACATAAACCAATCTCCACGTTTGATGGACGGTCCATCAAGTCAATTGGATCCTTATACTCCACCCAACGATTTCCAAACGATTTCATCCAATATGAAAACTTATGATATGTAGTACAGTAACAGTACCATACAAGTACAATTATTGTATACTTTTTAAAGGCCTTCCATATATGTACGTAACTATAAATTATAACATGTATACCATATGTATACGTAATACGGCAAGGTCCAAATCAATACCCCTCATGTGCACTCACGTACACTCGTACATGTTTAGTATAGTGCACCCCCCCGAGCATATGAAGGGTTTTGACTATTCAGTAAAAAATTATGAATAGGAATGACTAGTTTGAATTTTACATATGTATGATCATACATTCAGTAACAAATTATGAAGAGGAATGACTAGTTTGAATTTCATTGTTGTCATTTGAGGTTTAATGTGGATAAAACAAAAATTAACGCCACTTCTCTTTCTACTAAATTTAGTAACTTATGTTTTCATCTAATTCACTCTAATGGCATGCTATTTAGTGTGAACTCATCTTGGGGTGGTGGACTCTTCATTGGGAACCTAAATAATGTAGTAGGCCACTATGAAATTATACCCCATACACATGAGAAGTTTTTAGAGAAAAACCAATGTGTAAGTACTAAGTACAACTAGGAAATGGACTCATGTATTTATACTAAGTTTTCTAAGGTAATGTTATGAATGCCTCCACTACATATACAAGATATAAACCATGAATTAAATACACCTTTGTTACATATGTTTTCCACTTTCACTTTCCAACAAGAAAATCATAAAATATTTTTTAGCCACAATATGGAAAGAAAAACTCAAGGCAACCCATGAGCATTCGAAGAGCCTCTAGTTCGTGAACACCCATAACCCAAAATACAAACCTTTACAAGAATTGATAGGGTAGTCATTGATGAAAACGTGAATTGGATGAAACTAACACATCTATTGTCAAGTTCTTTTCTAAACCCGAGGGCCCCCCTTGTGTATAGATACCTTTACTTTAGATTTCTTAATTGCCATCTTGAATGAACAAACTAGAGAAAAAACAATACCTATCCCTGATGTATATACTATGTACGCTAATGCCTCAAATAATACCCCCTTCTTACACTCATGTTAGTTTGTATGTGGTATGAGAGTCCACCCCCCAGGAAAGTCATCATGTATTGGAGGCAAATTAAAAGAAAAATTAAGAGGTACGAGCTACACATCAATAATTTGACAACGGAATAATTTTGAGATGAATATAATACATTACTTTATTGAACTTCAATTTTGACATGGAAATGATACATGACCTTTGCGGAAAGGTTCATGATCCACGCTAACATGAAAATGGTGCCATGAAAATACTATTTATATATAAAAAAGTATTGATGATTGACTTCTAATTTATCTATAGCCTTCCCTACCACAATATGTTTGAAGTGATCACATAGGCTCTCTCAATTGTGTTAATTGTGGAACTTATAAGGTGCGTTTGCCTTCCATGGTCACTTGTTTTATGTGGTGCCTTATTTTTAGGTTTTAAGTGGACAACACAATCATTTAAAAAATTTCACCTACATGTAGGTCATGATTGATATGGTGACAATGACTCCTTTTCAATACATATAAAGTTTCATACAATGAGCACAATCTTGGTGGGTGAGACATGATGAAGGTGTTGACATTTAGCATTAGAGGGGGAATGAATTGGGTTGGCAAGGTGGCATATTCTCTCTTTAAGCACGATCATATATGCCCTCCCAATTGTATCAAAAATTGAACCTAGAATGGTTGATATGTTTTGAGTACATAATCCAATCTCATCATAATACATGGCTTTTTGATGTTTGTTCTTGACTACAAACCCTAACATATACCACTCAAATAGAGGTGTCAAATTAAGAAGGGCGACCACATAGGAACCACATGGCCTTAAACCACCAATGGGTTGGTTGTGTGAACATTTTAAGCACACAAATCTATCTCATACAAAAACCTCATTGGTAGTAGAAGTTCATTACACATGAGTGCCACACGTGAGAGGCTTAGGTTTCGTTCGGAATGCAGTTCAATGTTTGAATAGATAATATTGGAGTATTCTGAATGAACTGCAGTAGAAGTTGAAATGGATCCCCTTTTACATAGGCATTCAATGAATCATGGAGTCTCAAGTTTAAACTTGATGAACTACTGTCGGTGACATCTGAACCATAGAACATTATGTGACATTCTCCAAGATTTACAGTTGCTGACCATTTTGACACCATTCGTGCAAAAATCCAACTGTACAGGAGGGCCACCGAGTTGGAGTTTCCCACAATAGGCCAACGTACCTTCTGACATCATGGGCAATGTGGCCAATGCACTCTCTGAATTGATTAATCACTCAGTCTCTTCTCACAATTCCTGCAGTAAAATGCAAGGTCCTCTGTATATAGTGTTCTACACTTCGACCAAAAATTGAAGCAATGTGGTTCATTGGGGCCACCCTTGATTAGCCTGCAGCCTCACAAACTCTGCAAGTGCGCGGATGTCTGAGTCGCTAAGCCGTGGACCAAATGTGCACTGCCCTCGAGGTGTGCATTTCTCACCATACCCCTACCAATGGCACACCCAAAATATCAGCCTCAGCAGAAAGCTTTTGAGCAGATAGAAACTCCTACTTCTCCTTCACAGGTCCCTTACAGGAACTAGATTCATTCGCACGCACTTAGTATCCCTCACTTAGTATCCCTCTCCAAACCCAAAAAGCTTTAACAAAAGGGGGACAATAAAGGGGATCTATGTCCTGACAAGAGTGAAACATTCCTGACCACATTGCTCAAGTGAAAACTTGTGATGATTGCACGAGTGCCAAGGAGAAGTCCTTGCTTACAAAGTGTGCGCACAACCACCTTCCATTTCTCAAGCATCTAAGTGTTGCAGTGACTGACTGACTTGTGTCCTACTCACTTATAGGCAACTAGCCACATGTCGGATCAAGTTCGCCTGCAAGTTGCACGTTTCCATCCCATAGGTCACACAATTAAATGAAACGCTGACCGACACAAGATTGTTTTTTCCTCCACTCCTAGTGCCCCCGTTTTTGAAACTCCCATCTCAGATTGCAAAATTGTAAGGCATTTACCAAGCAAGAAAAGAATAGAAAAGGATAACCCTTCTATGCAACGCAATTTATTACCACAACCACCACGAAGAGTCACCACATTGATGTGGCACAGGTAAAGCAGTCTGTCTATTTCTTGGATGCAGTGTTGGTTGAGCTCTAGATACAAGTTACCCTCATCAAAAACCTCTAATTTCATATACCAACACTGGTTCCAATCAACAACATTGAATCCAAGCCTACCAAGATAGATTTGCAATTTTAAGATAAATGTTTCTATATTTGCTAGTATCAACACTTGAACGGTTGCATTAGGAGTTGTATCAATGTTAAATGAATCATGAACTAAATGTTGAGTTAGCACTGAAGGGATTTTAAACCCTGTAGGGTACTTATCAACACCGACTCCACATTGAATACTTGCCACATGAATTTTGAGATGCTTCCAATACAAATGATAAAGGATTCAGCTTGCAGGAGTCTCCCTCATTTGCACTCTTTTGTTGAAATCAGTTCAACATCATGCATCAAGCTCATAGGCAGAGGGGAAGAACTTACAGGCATCCTTCCCTTCCCAGAATATGTTATCTGAAAAATCTCATCCACATTGGCCAAACCATTTCTGTGCAGCAAGTCGACAAAAAAGTGTAAGAGTTCATTAAACAGAAAATGCTGCATTGAACTTGACTTCAACATTCCCAAGCTTCATGCCACATGTACTGGACTATCGATTGCAAAATACTAGAAGCCAGAGATAAACAAGACATAAGTTCTTTGTTGATTTCTTATATTTATGGCCAATAGTATAAAACCCATCTTGTTGATCACCTTGCAAGCGTCGAGTTTTACCTGTCAAGATCCTGTGCAAATAATGTTGCATTCTGGAACAAACACCAAACAATTGCAGCACATGTCAGTGTCACAGAGAATCTTAGTCCCTATTCCAAACTCAAGTACCTGAAGTGTTGAAACACATGTCACAAACATACCCTGGTTCCTAGGATGCATAAAAATGGAAAGAAAAGGAAAAACATGTATGTTTCTACAATCTTCAGCTCAGTTTCTCAATGGGACGGTGGCACCCACTCAAATGCTCTGTCACATGCATGACCAAAT
Source organism: Polytrichum commune (assembly GCA_950295325.1). NCBI lineage: Eukaryota > Viridiplantae > Streptophyta > Polytrichopsida > Polytrichales > Polytrichaceae > Polytrichum > Polytrichum commune. The sequence continues at coordinate 39,072,855 of OX485803.1, read as the reverse complement.
GAGACATACCAGTTGAACAATGTTGCCACCGCCAGCATGGCAACCAGCACAAGTGCGTTGGAAAACTGCACCAACTTCAGTGGCTAGTCCCTCCTCTGCTCGTACAGCTTCTACTGTCGCATACCAAACACCTTGAAGTCAAAATCGGTGTTGCAAGGGTATCAATTTTTTTGATATACAAGTGGATAAGGGTATTGAAAGAGAACTTGGAGTTTGGTACCCGGTGGGTCATGTTAATGAAATTATTTGTAGAATGTCTAAGGATATAAAGGTGATACCATGGAGTTTTGAAATGGTATATGTGCATATATCAAGTGGGTAAAAGTATGATATTGAAGGATGTTATACCTGGTGGGTCGAAAATTTTATACCCGTGCACACATCCTAATTGGCACCCAGGTTGAATCTAATACCCGCTCAACATTGGTCAAAACCACCACCTAAGAGGAGAGACATCCAGAGAAACGTACAGGAAACATTTCACAGCCATGCGCCATCTACATATCAGGGAATAGAGCTATCCTCTAATTCAGGATGCCTTCTGGTTGGGAGTTGGTTGTTTTGCATATAGCACCTTCAATGCTCGGTAAGTTTTTCTGTATGCTTGGAGGTAGTGTGGAAGTTTGAACGAAAAGCATTCTATATCAGTTCTTTTTTTTAACCCTGATGTGAGAGCAATTGCCCAAGGTGTGACGGATATAAGACATAAAGATGCATTCAGGAAATTTACACCAGACGAGACACAAACTGTCAACATATATCAAAGTTCACGACACTCACTAAACCTCGACCCTATTTCCTCAGCCTTTGGCGGGCTCTCCGGAGAACTTATGTTTCCTTTGCCTTGCCTTGCCTTGCCTTCTACATCTGCTGATGAAATGCAAGGAAGTGAAAAAGCGCCTTACAGTTGGGAGCAGAGAATCCGACCAATGTGCAAATTCCAAAACCCACCATCGTCGGCACCAACGAGAACATTTTCCGGGAATCCTCCACATTGATGTCCTTCTTGTTTCCACATTCTGCCATTCACCAATTCACAAAAGATTTTATAGCTCTTCAAATCTCGGGTGTCCGCTTCAACCACCTTAACATTTCCGCAATTTGAATTGCTCAAGCTTATGGACCATGTAGCTCAAAATGAAAACCGGGTCTCATGACTTAGTTCCGATTCATTGTCGATGGGCTCACACAAAGGCTGCGTGATTTAAAATTCTCTTAACCTCTAATAAAGTGCAAGTAATGGAAGTGGGATTCGCAGCATAAAGTGGACAGTGCGGAGGTCAGTCTGTCTTACCGCGACGCGAGCCGAAGGCTCTGAGTGCAGTCGAGCTAGACTGATCCTGGACATTTAAAGGATTCGTCAGCACAAACAAGAGTGCAATCCAATTCAATTCCACAACGCAGCATAACCTCCATTACACTCCAACCCTAACCTATCACGTGCAGAGCAGCCTAAGTTGCGTATCAATTCCGGAAGTGCAATCACATTGGGAGCTCTTCAAACTGCGCTTAGTCACCTAATTAACTTTTTCAATTGAGGGGCAAGGCAGAGAGGCAGGAAAGCACCTAATTCTTTCTTTCATTGAGGTGCAAGGAGAAATAGCAACCAAAAACACCCGAATGAGTTGCGTTTAACCATAAGATTTACCCATATGAGGCCTAACTTAGACATAGTCTACACCATGCTGCGTTTCTCAAATTCGATTCCACAAAAAGGTAAGGCATTATTCCAGACATGCTCTGAGTGATGCCATGCCATAGCAAAGAGCTCAATCCCATATCAATATATAAATTCAGCGCCCTTAACAGCCGTTTGCTCTATATTCTATTCATTGAGGTGCAAGGCAGGGATGCACCTGGGGGGAGGCGATGCTGGGAATTGCGGTTGAGGAAGACGAAGATGCAGACTTGAGGTGTGCAGCGCAAAGAGGGGAGAGGCCATTGAAGCATCCCCGCACACAGCAGCTTGCCATTGCCATGACCATTGAATGAATGGCCCCCTAGCTCCGTTAAGTTACCAAAACTCTCTCTCTCTCTCTCTCTCTCTCTCTCTCTCGACTGTGACGACTACGAGGATTTGGTGTGTGGGTGAGAATCGGCTACTTTCAGCCTCTTCGGATGATCAAGCAAAATGTGGCGCTCGAAACAATTTGGGGAACTTAAGTATGTGAACACATGAGTAGCTGGGATTCGAGTGACTCGTCGATGCGTTCGAGACATCTCCTGCTCCTGCACTTCGAATTGTTCAGAGACAAGGCATGTTCTGAAAATGTGGAGGTGGTGTTCTTCAAACAAACAACACTTTTGGTTGAAAACTATGGACTAGATAACCATCGAGAGGAGAGTGGATGACGAGCTGGTTACAAGACGTAGTGTTGACCATCTCAAATCGCTATGATATGTTGCTGTCTTAATTGGACATGAGCATGTCAATTATAAATTCTAACACATTATTCTTGCGATATGATTATTATTACTTCTAATATCGTACGCATGTTGCCCTGTGAAAGGTTGTGGCAGGTTTCTCATGCTACTACCTCGTTGCTCCCATGCCTTGTTATAGCCTGTAGGAGGGCTCCTCACGCACGATATGTAGCCCACAACTGAATGGCTCATTGGCAGAATCTAGGAGTTGTGGATGACATCGTGCTTTCATGGATGATAATTTGTGACAAGATTTGATAACTTGTGTGCTATATTGGATGAGCGATCGGTTATAAGGAATAGGTTGTTCCCTTGTCTTTAATTATCGGTTGTCCAACACATAAGCACACAAAGATAAGCATGCTTCAAATGGACAATTTTAGCTTTGCACCCATTTCTTTGTAGGATGAGAACCACACAATTAGTGCAAAATGATTGTCAACTCCAAATCGTGTCCGTAGCCATTTTTCCTCATGTTTTTGGAGTTTATATGAATATCTTATTCATTATCAAAGTGAAGATTTTTGTGCCCATCAAATGGTCATATGGATCCTCTCAATTATGTCCATTGTTCACCCTAGAATGGTCAATCGATTTTGAGCACATAGTCCAACCCTTTCGAAATACATGTATTTTGGTGTCCGTTCTTAGATCCACGCTTAACCACATGCCACTCAAATATAAGACTATGATCAAGAAGTAATCAAGTAGTGGCTCCCACATGCTTTAAATGTCTCATTCAGTGCGGCATAAAAATTGATGTGCCATATAAATTATTGTAGTCTTCGTACCTTGTAATCTAGCATCCAATGCCATGTGACACCCTCTCTAGTTGCCACCTAGAGATTGCAAGACAATCAATGGGGGTCGATGATGAATAATATTGTCATATTGAATAAGAAGTTATGTGTAGTATGCACATAAAGGGACTAGAAATAACCTACCTGAGAAGATATGATAATCCTAGTGGAGATTGTTAGCAATGTGTAACTCTAAAATGCAACCCACACTGACATGACAATCAATGTAATGCATTTCTTTTGTTTCCTTGGGTGTATCATCACTTCTTGCATGTCTTTGTTTTTTTCTTCCTTGGAACACCCTTTTTCATAATCTTGGAACTTATTGGAGCTTACTTGAACACAATGTAGGTTTATGAGGGCAAAGGAAGACCAAGGAATGCATTGGGAAGGAAGAGTCAAAGAGGTTGAGAGAATTACACGGAGAATTACAAGGAAGGAAGGATGAGAATTCAAAGGAGGGCATGTTAGGGACTAAGGTAAACAACTTGTATGTTGATGCTTTTCTTATTAGGATACCTATATTTGAGTGATACATGGTTAATATGTCAATCCAAGAACATATACCAAATAGACATGTGTTGAAAAGAGATTGAATTATATCCTTAAAAATATGGAAATCATTCTAGGTTCAATAATCAACATAATTGGGGGTGGGGGGGGGGGCTATATAAAAATTTAATGAGCATGAGAATCTTCACTTTGATAATAAATAAAATATTCATATGACATTTAGAAATGATGAGGGAAATGGCTATGGCCTTGAATTAAATTTGCCAACCATCTTGTACTAATCGCATGTTTCATATCCTAGGAGAAATAGATTGGAAAAACCATCATTTAAGGATTGTGTACCTTACCTCCATGTGTGCCCATGCCCACCCTCGACATTACCTACGATGTTGGTTTTTTCCTTGCTCCCTAGAAAGGGGCATGTTGGGCCACAATACATCCAGGTTTTTTTTGCTTTGTTTTTTTCTTAAAAAAAAACCGTGGAAGGGATATAGAACATTCTTATGGAGGATTGTGTTTCTTTCATTAATGTCCCAAGTGAAGTGCATTTGACTTTGTTAGAATCATCTTAATGCAAAGATGCACCTTAAGGAAATGTCAGCCCATAAACAGGGAGAACTGACCACTATGTACAGATGAACCGATTGAGGTTCAAAGACTTCAGGAAAATTACCCAACATATTAGAGGAATCTATAGAGTATACCTCTATAATCGATGAAGGAAAACCAAAAGATCACAACATGTAACCAATTGGACTTGGAAACACTCGGATTTTGACCAATCATGTCTAAAAATTTCCCTAGAAAGTGACATCCACATGAATGCCTATGTGACTTGCGCTCAAGTCATGCCGGAACTCACAACGAGGTCACATGTGTCTTTAGTATGTAACCATGTCATTGACTCATGTGGTGTATGTATAAGGTAGTGGGTGTTATTTGATTCAATTTTCATAATCTTCAACTTTACTAATTAGATTTACACAAAAAAAACCTCGTGTTGCATTAGAAAATCTATAGTGAAAGATTTGCAAAATTCGGATTGAAATCGGACCTCCTCTGATAAAGTTATGGTTATTGGAAGTGCATGTTTGTTGATTTATTAGCTGGATATGTAGGTCCTTCCAATTGTGTTCATTATTGAGTGTCAAGTAGTTTATGATATTGGAAGATGTAGTACAGTCTCCTTTTAAACATGTGTCTTTATGATGTTTGCTCTTTGATACTCACTGAACCACATAACAATCAAATCTAGGGATCCGATCAAGAAAACGAGCCACTTGAAACCCATTGACATTATTGTGTGTGATGTGGGGTATTTGGCCGCCTTGTGTGAGGAGATTCACTCCTCACTCAAAGATGGTTGTTGTCCATTTGACCATGTAATGAGAAGAAGATGCAATCACCATATAATGTTCGAATTTTATGCTTCAATTTCTTTCAACCGAACACAACACATACTGCATGCACTCACACCACCTAGATCAAAATACTTGATACAAAATCCTCATGTGGAGGATCAACAATTCCGATCTTGTTTCTTTCTTTGCTTAATTTGGTGTTCACAATGTTTTTTGATTCTTGCAAGAGCCTTGCTTTTGCAACTTTTTTTTTTGTTTTTGTGTAGGTAGAATATCTATTTTTCCTCAACTCTTTTCATGTTTTTGTGTTCTTCACCGGCTTTTCGGTCTCTGACCTTGCCATGGTGATTTTTTAACCTACAAAAATTGAAATAATTTTCACGTTTTTGTAACTTTGATACAAACACAAATACATATTCACCTATACAAAAACTCTATACACACACATTTTCACACCTTCAAACATACTCAACCCTCATAGTCTACACACTTCCACAAAATGATTTCATAACCCGAATATTCTTGTTTCCTCTCTATACATACATGTAAAATTATTCATTCTTTACACAAACATGAAGACAACTTTTTACATATCTCACAAATTTCATTACCACTCTCTTCTCACACATACAAATTCACTTTCATACATATGTACACCTCCATGAAATGCATTCTCAATCTCTCACACACACTACACACATCCACCAATTTGATTCTCTTACATACACACACTCCCACACACAAATGTCAATCTCCTTTATACACTTATATTTGGTTATGAGTATTCATCTATGGTCTCTTATGCGCTTCCTATTTCTTTGAGAGTGTAACAAGAATAGACATTCAGTAGTTGTAAGAGTTGTCATAGAATTCTCTTATTTAAGAGGGCCAGGTTGCACTTGCTGAGGCTCCTAGATGCTTACCGGTATGTTTGCCCATACCAAGTGGCTTGCTTGTCAAGGTCCAGGTCAAAGTGCACATGGATGTATAATTTCCTAAGTATTGTGTGAGTATCATTTTTTCATATATACATTTTGTCATATTTTGGGTAAAAATATTGTAAGAGAACTTAGTATTTGAGACATGACTAGTCATGATATTGAAAATTTCTTTAAACGACCAAGGGTACAGAGATGATATGATAGAATTTTGTAATGATAAATGTGCAAATATCAAATGGATTTCAATACTGGTATTGAAAGATGTTATACCCATGTAGTTCCCCTATTTCATAACTAGTTTGAATCTAAATACCTGCTCAAAATTGATCAAAACTACCATCCAAGAGGAGAGACGTCAAGAGAAATTTACATGAAACAATCCAAACTAGAGCCCCTTCATCCACGATATTTACATGGGTGCCACAAATCCCAAGTCTTCACACATAGGTTGCCACTTTATCTGTGCAAATTACCTTGGGTCAAATCCAGATCACAAAATCTTATAACTTTGTTGATAAATTCACATGGGAACCACAGGAAGAAAAAAATTCTCTGTTTTTGTCACTCTGGTAAATATTCAAAATAGTGTTAAATGTCAATAAATTAGCACAAGGCAACCTAATTGCACATATCAGTGTAGTCATCTTTTCCAATGATGTGGGACCTCTAAGTAATTTTCTTTGTAGAGATTTATGCAATATTAGTAACTCACATTGATCATCCATTTGGAAACGAATTATTTACTATCTTGTTCCCTTTTTGTTGTAAACTTTACACAATCTTTCCCTCGTGTCCAGTACAGAAGCAATTCCACCACTATTGGAAGCAGAGGTGAAATGAATCCAAACCTTAAACTAATAACTAAATTGATAACCTTACTGCTACCCACCAATTAATAAATATTCTTGCCAAGTTTGACACATACTTTGAAGATTAAGAGTTGCATGCTTCTCACATAATATTACTCAGCTGATGACCTGTGTTCAACTGCATTGCCTTCAAATTCAGTCCGAAGCAGTGGAATTCTGACATCCAGAGCCTTTATTCTTGAATCTTACTCCTAGGCCATGAACAAATCTCATCAGCTGAGTAATGTTATGCAACTAAAGAGGCTTTGGAGTTAGTTTGACAATGAGTAGAGCAGTTGAGTGAGTACATCAATTATAGGAAGATTTACCTGTATGCAAGGATTCTTTATTTTTGAGACCCACCTGCATCATAGTGTGTCAGGATCATGATGCTGGTGAATATATAAATTGATAAAGACTGTCAATTTGATGCCTTGGACCACTTTGGAACTTTCCTCCTAGTGTTGCTTGTATGAAACTCGTACAATTAAAGCCATTCTCCCTCCCCATGTGTAAGATTATGTGTTAAAGAAATCTTTAACAAAACTCACATAAGAAATAATCTTCAATCGGTGTCTTTGGCTTGTCACAAATGATTCATGCACTCGTAACTCTAATCCAGCAATGAGTGGGTGGTTCAAATATTGAAGTCCCACCTAAAGCCCATTTCGAAAGGACCATAGAAACACTAATTGCAACCGCGTCTGCTCAGATTACAAGCTGACTCAAAACCCTCCTCTTGATGTGCTATCAGAACCCAACCACAAAGTCTTGTTGCCAAACTTGTTTGGCCATCATGCTCAACTGTCACAAAGTCACATTCCTCATTGATAGCCAGAACCTCTGAAGACTGTTCAGAAAATAGATCCCAAGGTCACAGGACATCCTCCATTGCATAACTAATACATGATACAGAGTGGAGGCAGCACCCTTCCAGAATGGAGGTCTTGGTTTCTACTGAGGCTCGCTGATCAGTATTGGTTTGATGTTGCCTTTTGAGGCAGGAATGCCATCCTCAAGCATATGATAACCCTGAGAGATAGAGAATAGGCTTGGTCTTTTCAAGACTAAGACCACACCTGCTGTGTGCAACTGTGAATGCAAAAAGGGGTTCCAAGACTGGCATGCAAGAAAGGTCATTTAGACCAAATGACCTGCTTCAAGGCGCCGTACCTGATGCATCTGTGCTGAACTTTGAGAACCACACAAACAAGATGGCATCCTGCCTGTCCATCAGTAGCCCTGGCCACTTGAATGGCCTCGTTGTCCAGCTTTATATGCAATGGGAGCATAAATGACTAGATGATGACACCAACAATGACTGCGCACATTTATGTTGTTTGGCCCTCAGCTTGCAGTCACTAGAAAGGCTGCAGGAATTGAGGGAGGGTGCCATGTATGAATAAAAAAGGGGTGCTGTCCTAGTTGGCCTTACAGAATTCACAAATTCAATGAAGAGCGACTGGATCCCTTTCGAGCCCGTTTATGTTTCCTTTGCCTCACCCGCCAAAGGCCATAAATGAGCGCAAATCCTGCAAATTGTCATAGAATGTCCAGTCAGCATTTGCATCATAGCACTGCTGAACAATCAAGCAGACAAAAATCAGCATCTTGGATTTTCTGGAGTTCCTGCCTTGAGCCTGACTTGTGTCCCGTGAGAGTACACAATGGGTGCAGATACACATCTTTGTGTAAACAACAGCATAAATCAGTAGATCCTTAAGTGGGCAAAGGACCAATGGAATACCTGTTATACAAAGGAGGACGGGGGCCAACCACTGCACAGCAAATTGAGTTGTAAGATCCAGCTGCACACATATATGGGAACACACTCATTAATCTGATACTTAAAAGGAATCTAAAATCAATTAATATGTATTTCTCCAAAGGTTACAACACTTGGAAGTCACACTATTATGTAACCAATCATCAGATGAGTTGGTTTTTAAGCATAGATATCACCAAATAAAATATTCTCAACAAGCACATTTAAAACGCCTTAACATGTGGCACAATTCCTGATAAAAGAATTGATGCCTGCTTCTGCTTGTGAAGACACTAACCACAAATATTGCTTCAAACAAACAATGAATGGATCGTGAAACAGACCTCGTCTCGATTCCACCAACCAAGTGGCAATTGTGAGCTATCCTTGCTTCTCCATTTTGTGGTGTTTATTACTTTCTCACCCTCAGTACCTGCATTGTCTACTCCATCACCATCCTGTATTGTAAAGAATGACTCTACTAATCTATCTATCCCGGCCTCTGCTTCATGTCCATGCCCATTTGGAGACACCTCTTGCTGGATTGTAGAAGTTTTGGAATCGTTTCTAAGAGGGTAGTCATCAAAAGATGCAACACCCTCAAGCGACAAATTTGACTGTGGCACATTACTATCCATATTTGGCTGCAAGATGGTTCTCTGTGAACTTGAGCTTTTAACATGATCCTTCTCATATATATAACCTTTTGAGCCCTGTACTGCAAGTGGGGAATCCGAGCCACACTGTAAGGGATGATTCAAAACAAGAGAGTAGGTGCTAAAATTCACATCCTCTCGTCGCATTGGTAAAGGGGAGTCCACACTTCCCATAGGTGAACCTAGCTCATTCGTAGGAGGAAAAATGATAGGGTCTTGAATATCACTACTTGTGAAATCTAGTAGTTTCTTCAGTAACCAATAGCAGTTGTTAACCATATGACTGCTGTCCAAACAGTTTGAGTCACCATATACTGCAATCCGTCCTTTGCCTGCCTCTACTGCTCCTAGAATTGGTGATTCCACCTGCAATTATTTTACCCCCATTTCCACTCATGAGCATGTCCAAACATTATACCAAACAAATTCCAGAAGCAGTGGAAGTATAGACAACCACAGCAAGGGGAAAACAGCAACAACCAAGGGGATTCTTGTGACAGGCATCAGACTTTATGCACCTTACAAAATGATTTTGTTGTCACGTATAAAAGAAGGGTCTATACATGCCAAGGAATGCCAAGAGACCTGCTTGAAGCTTTAAGTAAACTCTGGAACCTGGAATGTGGATAATATTTAAGATATAGAATCCTTATAATGCGTCTACGTGTAGATTGAAACTTTGTCAGAACAATTTATGACATTGACCATTATTGAATATAAATAGAACCAAGACAGGTACAAAATGCTCGAGCCAGAGAATCAAGGGGAAACCTGAGCGCGCACAGAAGTGCGTGAAGAAGTTATACCAGAGCGTCCTCCTGAATTATCCTGAAAAAGAAAGCGATGCACATAGCCTCCAGCAGGAAAACGTAGAATATCTGTACCAGAAGCATAGTGTGCTCTTTCTCCACCTATGGAGTATGGACCGTTCAGTATTGTATCTCCAAATGCAATGCCAAAAGGAGCAAGCAAGTCATTTAAAGCAGGAATATTTGCTCCACCAGTTGCAGGAGTCCACCAACTTCGAGTATTGTCATCAAAAAACTTCATTTTCACCATTGTATCCACATGATACCAGTCAGCGAAGACAATTAATCCAAGCCCATTTTCTTCAACATCCATCTTCAGCTTCAAAATTTCCTCATCGTAGTACTCATCTTCCAAATCCACCATGAGTAAAGTACCATATTGAGTAGCATCAAAGCATGTAAGTGGGGACCCTAGAGTTTCCACATAATAACCAGCATCTTGCAGAGCATCAAACATCCCATGAAAATTTGTATGTAAATGGTCCCCATGCCAATCCAAAATATCACTCCTAACATCCAGAGAATCTCGAGGGATATATCCAGGTGGATATCGCACACTGTGAAACTGGTCCCACAAAATCCTTTTATCTCGAGGTGGGGTGGGAACAACTGCCACTTTCAAAGGAAGCACACAGTTCCATGTTCGTTTTTCACTCTCTCCCTTTGCTGGAGGAGAGACAACCCTAAATTTAATATTTCCTTCTATCAAACCATAATATCTGACACCTTCAGGTTTGATCCTCAGGTGCAAGCCAAGAAACCCTGTCCATGGCCAGATCACATCTGAATATGTGAATTGTATGTGCAGCAACTTTCCTGCCTCTCCAGAGGGCTCCCAGGTGGGTGGAGCTTCTATGTAGCCCACAACACCCATTCCATTTAATATTGTGGCGTTAAATATCAATGGCATAGCCCCAGCATATAAAGGCTGTCGCCAAAAAGGCCATGCATATGGGCTATCTGTAAGATCCAAGAAACTTGGCATAATGCTCACCCGAGGTTTGTAGTTTGCCAGAATTTCATATGATCTCAACCTGAAATGATTCAACAGAAATAAACTCTCAGTTCCAGTAAATATGACACCTGAATGTACAGCACATCCATACCATAAGATGAATAAAACAAACAGGAACGCCCAGCACAAGATTGGCAGAACCATCAAGAGCCAGAAAGAACTTGATTCTCAAACATTGCCAAGATTGAAGACATGTTCCTTCACTAGTCCAGCTGAACTACAGGCATCTTGATAAAAGCCTTTGTCTTTGGACTATCAAAAGCTTTCTAAGCTGAACTCTCATTGTACCAATTGTTAGTTAGAATCATTTTCTCCAAAAAGAAACATTAAGTATCTTACAGATTGAGTCGCCCTGCTCCTTGCTCAAACATGTTGGGCCCTGAGAGGCGTGAAGCGCCTTCAATCAGAGCCTGCTTCATGCTGGCAGGATTGAGCAGCTGCCATCGTATCTGCTCAGGAACCACACTGGCAAGTAGACAAACCACCCCTGCTACCACTGGACTGGCCACACTGGTACCAGACAAGCTCTTGCACCCAGTGCTTATCTTGGACCCTATGACCTCTCGTCCATAAGCAACAATGTCTGGCTTTACACGTCCATACCTGCAGTCACAATGACAGTCCCCATTACCATGATAGGTGGTGATGAGCACAAGGCTGCCAGGATGCCATCAAAGCTATATTCTTAGCTATTCGAGCCAAGCCCAAGTATGCTCTGACCTTCATCAAATAAAATAAAAAACAAGTCTTGTAGCAACTATATCAGTCCCAAAATTCTCACAAAGCTCCAATACCCTAACTGTTTTCTACATTGCAAATGTATGCATGTGCACATACTCTGAACTGAAAGTCAGATGTGTGCAACTGGCCAAACAAAGAATCTTAGACTCGGTATATATGCTCAGAAAATCTTCTATATGCAGATTAGAAATGGAAGCAGCAATCTGCATCAAAAAGAACTTACCCATGTGGGATCTCCCAAGTGCTCATGCCACGTGATGAAAATGAGGCAATGTGGTCACTGTAGTCAATGCCTCCAACCCCAATGACATCACTCTGATCAGCTGGATTATTGAGAGTGCCATATAAAGGGCCATCATTCCCAATAGCCGATACCATAATAATGTTATTTGCAGTCATTTCCCATACCTGGCACAAAAGCAGATTCAAACTTAGAACCACATTCCAGAGTTGATCAAAGCCAGACCTCCAGCAGCTCATTGTCACTTCAGCAAACCAAATGACAAACCAAATAAATTGAAGCATGATATGAAAACATACAGTCCACTGCCTGTCAACCCCAGGTAATGGATGAAACTTACAAGCTCAGGAAGTACAGAAAAGATAAATATATTACCTTTTCCACAAAAGGGAGGTCCAAGTAGTCAGGCCCACCAATGCTGAGGTTGAGAACATTCATCTTGGTGGCAATTGCATAATTAAAAGCATCCAGAAACCAGGAAGTATATGATACCTGCACCCCACTGACCGCATTTTTCCTCATGGGCTGGAAGCAAATAAAAAAGCACTTGCTTATCTCTACTCTGAACATTCAAGCCTTGACAATAGACTTTGGAAGTATACACAACTTGTCTGATGTTTCCTCACGCTGTGATTCCCTGTTATATCTCAGATGGTGTTCCATATGGACAATGCATTTTCATATTTCCGGGTGTCAAATCAAGAAAGACCCTAGAAAGACCCCTTATGCCAATGACATATACCCATGTCTACAATATGAGAAATAACCTTGAAAAGTGCATATCAGGATCATCAGTAAATTGCAATAAAGCTAGTATGTTGGAGAATCACTTCCTTACCTGAGCATCAGTAAAGACACGAAATGCATATATCTCAGCATCTGGAGCAAATCCTAGGCACTGAGAATCTTGGCTGGAGATCACTCCTGCCACGAATGTGCCATGGCCGAGATTGTCATTCAATGTATCCTCATTAGTCCAATTAGTCCTCTCCTGCAACCACATGCCCACCAGAACTTACATGAACCTCATTATCACCCTTAAAACACAGAATGCCAGAGACGTCAGAGTAGGTACTAAACAGTGCAAGTCTTTACCACTGCAATCACTCTCTGTAATTTTTAGTTACTTATACACAAAAAAACCAAGAAACTTCAACTTGTATGATACTCGTCCTGCAGCAACATATAAGAGTTGTTAAAATAATTCCGAAAAATATCAATTTGGGACAGAGTCTTTCTGTCAGATGAGGCCGAACATGCAGAGCCCACAGGAAATACCTCAAACATCCTCTCCACATACCTTTATATTGCGGAAGTGAGGATGGTCAGCACGGACACCTGTGTCAAAAACTGCCATCTTCACTTTTGCACCTGTGAAGCCTTTGGCCCACAATTTCTCTGCTTCGAACATGGAAGTAATTTGAGACCGCTGTTTCCAATCCACCAGCAACACGGATATGTTAGCAGATTAACTCCTCATTCCTTCAGGCCAACACTCCATGCCACACAGGGTACTGCTTCTAAACTGACAGTACTTCAAAAGAGGAGGGCTGGCATGATAGTCCCTAAGTGGAAACATTGATGACTAGAAGGAAGAAGAATTTCACCCAAAAGTGGTGAGGGGGTTGACAGGGACCAGAGAACGCCTGGAGACAGGGGACCCAAACGGAAACCGCATTGCATTCCTGTACTACAATTCCCTTTGATGGGAATTATTCAGGACTTCAATCAGACGCTAGTATTTGAAGTCTGTCACAGGTCACGACAGCACACCGTTCAACCTTGCGATGGGCCTGCAACGCAAAGATTTTGGGCATGTTTTTAGGAGACACTGCAAACCCAAGAACGTTTTTGATGGGGTGAGGCATGAAACCCTACTGGAATGAAGTAATCCCGGAGCTCTCCATTGAGGACTCCTTTAGGTGCCCGTCTGCTGCCCCTCTGTATCAAAGCAAAACAACTGTTCTGCCATACTTACAGAAGAACACTAACTAATTTACCTGCAGGAGAAGCTTGCGGTTTTGGTGAAGTGACACATTTGCATGGCGTGAATCTGTGCTGTCCTGATACCCACTCTCGAATGACATCTTTGTGTGTCGCCGACCTCGAGGGTTACCATCTCGAAGCTCGTCAAGTCCAATCTTTTCAGTATCCCCTTCATCATCATTTTGGTCTGCGCCAGGTGGTTGCTGACCTTCACTATCATCATCACCCTCTGAAGTCAAGGAGCGTGTAAACCGCATCTGTGGAGACACATCCTTCACAGATTTCACGCTCCTAAGCGCTCGGACTAGACCCTCATATCGTGACCTCTCAATTTTAAGTAACCCAAAGTCCGTGGGGAAAGCGGATGCTGGATTGATGCGCTCCAACCACTGCCAATCCCTCCCACTCCCCTCAAGGTTATCCTCCAACTCTTGTTTATGCTCCGCAGCTTGTCGGTAGCTCCGAAACCTAACAATGTACTCGTCACCGACCTCTTCTACAGGTCCCACAGGACCAACCTTCCCTTCTTTTGGAAAGACATCTTCCCTCTCATCGGCTTCACACTCTGATGAGAATCCGGAAGAGCATTCTGCCAACCTACCTTCATCTCCCATGCTACAAAACCCGGATTCTTCAACCATCGTCGCCAGGCCAGGGTCGAAGTATGCACCGACCGTGCGCCATTCTAAAATATTCTTAACGGACGTCAGCGGCCTTGAACTTAATAGCAAAATCAGCAGCAGCAAAATAAGTCTCCCCTGCTCTGCGAATGCTCTCATGCTGCCCCTGGCCTCTTACATCCGTCTGCCTCTCATGGTGGCCACCACAGGCAGCTATATCAAAAAGGATTCCTACTCTTCCTCTCTCCCCGCGGTATACACGTCGAATCCCTAAATGTAGCCTTCTCATAAGCTCTCAGCATCTGCTACCTATTTCGATGCCGCAAGCAAGCAATCAGGGAAAAAGCCTAACATTTTCCGCGCGACCATCACAGCTTGCCGTGTTTTCCTGTGCAATTCCACCGGTTCTTCGTCCCGGATTGTCTCCGTTAAGACCCCCCTGCGGCTCTCGATCCGATCCCGCCCTTACCAATTATTTTACCAAACTCCCCTGTATGGAAGCAGATTCTCGAACTCCGTGCCACGATTAACAGTGAATGGAAATCATTGACCTGCCAAACGCTTTTAACTCACTCTCTGTCGTCCCCGTGCCCTCCTCGCTCTGCAACAAGCCACACCACGACCTCTCTGCACAGGATGGAATAAAAACTTACCTACTTACGAGTCCAGTGAATCTGATGAGACAGATACGCAGTTACAAACAGCAGATCCTACAGCAATTTGGTGCCCGCTGTGTGCACGAGTTGGACCAGCGGACGGAACTTCGGAAGAGTGAGAGTGAGCGACTTTTGGTCCGAGGTCAAAGAATTTGAACCGCAAGCTCCAAATAGGTCGGCCCGTCCGTCAGTCAGGCAGAGACATCGCCGAAATACGCGGAAACGAATAAGCCAAAGAATAAATTAGCCACTACCAACAGTGTTTAGGTGAAGTTCATGTATGTACATTGTACACCTACTACGTGACACAACGTCCTGGAAGGCTGGAAAGACAATCCCTAAGAACTTTGCATCACGACATTATAAGTAGATCATTCTTTCGTTCCTCCCTCCTGCGTCATGAGTCCTTCCTAATTCCGTCACCTCGGCGATCTTTAGTTACTACCGATCTGGTGATGATGATAAGTTAAGCTACAGTTGGCCGCCATGTGACACACCAGCCCGGCGGTCGCGGCACATGGCTGAGTCCGCAAACCTACCCTCGGTGGCACCACGCGGGGCCATTGTTCGGGTGAGGACTGCAACAGGCCGACTCGCAGAGCAGATCGATTCAAGTGACAAGTCAAAAGTCGCTAACTATTCACTTCATTTCGCTGCCACGGGCCGCGAAGAACAGCACGGACACACAATGTGAAGCAATGAACGGGGAGAACCGACCGCTAGTTACAGATGAACCGGTTGAGTTTGAGAACTAACCAGTCGGAACTCAAGACTTCCCGAAAATTACCGATCGTTTTAGAAGAATCTATAAAATATTCATGGAATTCATAAAGATCGACCGAACGATCACCACATGTAACCAATTGAGCTTGGAAACACTAGGATTTCCACCGATTATGCCCAAAAATCTCCCCTGACATGCACTGATATGAAGAACCTCCTTCTCTCACTAGCACACCCCACTCCTCCCTCCTTAGATTTCGCCTTGCTATATCGAACGTGGGGAGCCTTGCTATAGGCTATAACATGGTTTCTTGTGTACCTATCAAATTATGGGATGTTTCTACCCATTATTTCTCCACTAATTAGTTTAATTGTGCCACTTTTCAAACCCTTCATTGCACTTTGTTGTGCATCATCACTTAGAAGGCTTTCCTCAACTTTGGCACCCATCTTGGATGAGGTCATTGGGTCTTTGAACATGAATTTTTAGGTTTGCACCGATTTCTCGTAGGATATGAAACACACAATTGGTGCAAGATGATTTGCAAGATCAAATTGTGCCCACGGCCATTGTCTCATAAATTTTGGAACTCATATTCAAATTTAGAGATTTTCTTTCTCATTAGATGATCACATACAATGACTCATAAAATTAAGTCACATAATTGAAGAATTTCAATTCAAGGTCCATAGCTTGATAACAAGGCAATAAGACTCAATCTTCTAAATACAAACGTCACAATATGTGATGTGTAGTGCCATCCCAAAAACTTTGAATCGAAAAGCATGTATGCTTTGGGAGTACACGGTTTCAAAGTTCACCATCTAGAAGAATATGTTTTGTGGTCTTGTCTATGCATGTAAATTCAAATTTTGTAACTACCTTTTTGGGGAAATGGATACCATTTAATGTATGTTCGTGTATACCATATAGTACCCTTCACCACCAACATTGTAAGAAGTTGACAGGCGTACACTCCATAATTATTGAAAATGATAATAGGGATAAATATGTGAAAATGAATGACATTTGACAATCTTGAATGGGATTATAAAGCATGGAGCTTTATTATTCAATGCAGGCAACTTGCATGTTGCGATCTAAGCCATTGTTGCATTTTATTGGATTTGTGATTGAATCGTTTTCATTTTTGTGAAACTTTGATATAAAGGTTGTATTAGCATACAATGGTTTTTCTTTTCCAAACTTTTGTGGCAATGTTTGTTGCTCTTTAGGTGTCCTCACCATATCCATTTGCTCAAAATTCATGAATACTTGCTTCATGAATACATGCTCATTTCCCATACATTTTGAGAAAATCAATATATCCTCTACAATGTTTGTAGAGTGATAACCAAAATAAAAATCATATGCACAAATGAATAATACTAGGATGAACACTACTGCTACTTTTAATGAATAATGTTACTATAAAACATATTTTCAATGAATAATACCAAGATGAACAAAAATTCCTAGATCTCAGTGACACTAATTTCATGACTTAAAAAATTTAGTATCACCTTCACTAATCCCTGTAAGATATTGACCGATTATGCCCAAAAATCTTCCCCGGACACCGTCCCTCAAAAGTGGCATGATCATGTGGCTGTAGCCATACAACACATGATGATAGGAACTCCGTCGTGTTATATATATATATATACGGTGTGATATACTCAGTCAGTCATACCATGTATATATTAATTGACTTCAACACACCCAATGCATGGAACATGGGCACCGCCTTTGGCCATCATGGCTGGGAGTCCCTTGACCCCGCTTCATCCCATGATCACTATACTAATAACTTAGCAAGAGCTGAAGCTAGATATCGTGCGTCACCTCATTGGTACTGGGAAACCCCGACACTCAATTCACCACTCACACATCACAGTACACTGCGCTGTGAAACCTATTACCATAGGCTGATCGCATCAAAACGCATGAATTCTAGGAAATTCTCATCTCCAATCTTCCCAAGGCGATCTCTCTAAGCTTGGGTATTCAAAACTTCAACATCACTTGTGACACTCAATAATCTCTTCATACTATCATTCAGATCTATGACAATGTTATGTGGGACTGACAATATTCCACGTAGTATTCTCGGATATTCCGCACATCCACTCTAACTTATTAATAACTTAGCAAGAGCTAAAGCTAGATATCGTGGGTCACCTCATTGGTACTGGGAAATCCTGACACTCAATTCACCACTCACACATCACAGTGTACTGCGCTGTGAAACCTATTACCGTAGGCTGATCGCATCAAAACGCATGCATTCTAGGAAATTCTCATCTCCGATCTTCCCAAGGCGATCTCTCTAAGCTTGGGTATTCAAAACTTCAACATCACTTGCGACACTCAATAATCTCTTCATACTATCATTCAGATCTATGACAATGTTATGTGGGACTGATTGTATTCCATGTAGTATTCTCGGATATTTCGCACATCCACTCTAACTTATTAATAACTCAGCAAGAGCTAAAGCTAGATATCGTGTGTCACCTCATTGGTACTGGGAAACCCCGAGACTCGATTCACCACTCACACATCACATTAGACTGCGCTGTGAAACCTATTACCGTAGGTTGATCGCATCAAAACGCATGCATTCTAGGAAATTCTCATCTCCGATCTTCCCAAGGCGATCTCTGTAAGCTTGGGTATTCAAAACTTCAACATCACTTGCGACACTCAATAATCTCTTCATACTATCATTCAGATCTATGACAATGTTATGTGGGACTGATTGTATTCCATGTAGTATTCTCGGATATTTCGCACATCCACTCTAACTTATTAATAACTCAGCAAGAGCTAAAGCTAGATATCGTGTGTCACCTCATTGGTACTGGGAAACCCCGAGACTCGATTTACCACTCACACATCACATTAGACTGCGCTGTGAAACCTATTACCGTAGGTTGATCGCATCAAAACGCATGCATTCTAGGAAATTCTCATCTCTGATCTTCCCAAGGCGATCTCTGTAAGCTTGGGTATTCAAAACTTCAACATCACTTGCGACACTCAATAATCTCTTCATACTATCATTCAGATTTATGACAATGTTATGTGGGACTGACAATATTCCACGTAGTATTCTCGGATATTTCGCACATCCACTCTAACTTATTAATAACTTAGCAAGAGCTAAAGCTAGATATCGTAGGTCACCTCATTGGTACTGGGAAACCCCGACACTCGATTCACCACTCATACATCACAGTACACTGCGCTGTGAAACCTATTACCGTAGGCTGATCGCATCAAAACGCATGAATTCTAGGAAATTCTCACCTCCGATCTTCCCAAGGTGATCTCTCTAAGCTTGGGTATTCAAAACTTCAACATCACTTGTGACACTCAATAATCTCTTCATACTATCATTCAGATCTATGACAATGTTATGTGGGACTGACAATATTCCACGTAGTATTCTCGGATATTCCGCACATCCACTCTAACTTATTAATAACTTAGCAAGAGCTAAAGCTAGATATCGTGGGTCACCTCATTGGTACTGGGAAATCCTGACACTCAATTCACCACTCACACATCACAGTGTACTGCGCTGTGAAACCTATTACCGTAGGCTGATCGCATCAAAACGCATGCATTCTAGGAAATTCTCATCTCCGATCTTCCCAAGGCGATCTCTCTAAGCTTGGGTATTCAAAACTTCAACATCACTTGTGACACTCAATAATCTCTTCATACTATCATTCAGATCTATGACAATGTTATGTGGGACTGACTGTATTCCACGTAGTATTCTCGGATATTTCGCACATCCACTCTAACTTATTAATAACTTAGCAAGAGCTAAAGCTAGATATTGTGGGTCACCTCATTGGTACTGGTAAACCCGAGACTCGATTCACCAATCACACATCACATTATACTGCATTGTGAAACCCATTATCGTAAGTTGATAGCATCAAAACGCGTGCATTCTAGGAAATTCTCATCTCCGATCTTTCCAAGGTGATCTCTCGAAGCTTCGGTATTCGTAACTTCAACATCACTTGCGACACTCAATAATCTCTTCTTCATACTATTATTCAGATCTATGACAATGTTATGTGGGACTGACAATCCCGGATATTCCGCACATCCAATTTGAATGTGAGGAATATCCGGGATACTACGTGGAATACTGTCAGTCCCACGGAACGTTGTTATGAATATGAACAATGTTATGTCATCCTTGTCTATGGGATGGAACTTATGATTGGTATGCCTCTAGCTCTTAGCTAGAATTGCAAACTTTCAAACAATCTCTATGGAACACGAGCACAAAACAACCAAATGCATTGTTCACAACCATAATTAGCACACTAAGACGGCTTAACCTACACCCTCAAGGCTAACATCGCGTACTTAGTCGCCATGAATGAATGAAAAACAAGTTACAATCCATGGTCTTGTATGTAGGATATATAATATGTGCCTAAATGAAGAAATATACATATATGTATTTGCCCAACTTTTCATAAATGTTTTTACGGACCGCCTAAACCACTTTTTTCAATTAATTAATTATTGGGCAAAATCCGCCCAACCTGCTATTGACCTACATTATAATGGTATGTGCAATAAGGGTTGCTTTTGGAAATAATTTGTTGCCTCTTTACCATGCAACTTAAATGGGGTCAAAATCAACTTACAAAAATTGATAACTTTGTTAATCGGTCCATATAGAAACCACATTGAAATAATAAATGATGTGGAATGTCCATAGAATCATTAGCATGGGGCAATGTAATTGCACATATCAGTGTACCTTTCTTCCTAGACCATGACATACTTGGGGCACAAGAGAGAGACTCTTTCTGAGTTGGCTTAGGGCCACTTTACACTAGAGCTTAAGGGCGTAAGGGACCAAGGGAGTTTGAATGGCATGCAATGGATAATATTTCATGGTCTACATGATTTTTGCATCAACTCCACTTCAAAGAGGTAGATGTAACGGGAAACTCAATGACCATGATCACTTTAAATTCTAATAACCTTTGATTTATTATAACATAATTGGTCACTCGTCCTAGACATAATGTTTATGAAAAATCATCATAATTTTTCATATATGGAGACACAATATTCTCCCCGATCCCCCAAATCTATCCATGAGCCAATCGGTTATGAGTGGTAATCAACTCAAGTAGGTGGACCACTCATCACTCTCGCAATGAGTCATCCACTCAATTCCATTTGTTCAGTCTTTATTGTGTGGAAGGGCCCACATGAAGGAGATGGTAACAAACTAGCATGTGGTTGAGACTTTGGTCATGTATGTGTTCACACCACACTTGATTGTCAATGACCACACATAGGGGTGCTTTAGATGGGGGTTCACAGTCCAAGAATATAGGGACCAATTTGAAGCAATTTGAGGCAAACTGAACACTCGAATCAAACCCTACCTTGGACCTACCTTGGACCCTACCTTTCAAAATGGTTATGCAAAACATGAGTTCTCCTTTGAGCTCCATTTCTTGGTTCAGACCTTTAGTGTTTCCCTCCAAAACGATGCCATGTACGAGACACCTCACTTTGCCTCTTCTTGATTCTGGACCTTCATCTAAAGGCCTCTAGTCCAATTTACACCTCTTGGCCAATAGGATGCTCCATTTTGTTGAACCCTCCCCTTTGGACCCCCGTCTAAAGCGCCCTATAATTCACTTTCAAATTTCAAGGGTCGTCACAATTCCATGGTCATGGTGTAAAGTAGTCCATACTCGAGGCCATTCCATTTTTGAGTTAGCAAAGTTGACATTCTTTGCTGATATCATAGAAGGATCAAGTCATATACATACATATATTCATTTGTGCTTGTGGCTCTTCCAAGAAGTTCGTTGAAAGTTGTTGTAGTATGGAGACTTGAGAAGGGTCATCCTCTTGCTTGTGAAAGTTGTGAATTACATCAACACAAGCCTGCTGGGAGTCATTTGATTGCTAATTACATACATTGGCATTCCATCCAAATATGCAAATTCCCTATCTATGTGTGTGTTTAAATATAATCACCAGGAGGACTCCATTTTCAGTGCAGGTAGGGTGAGGAGGCTCGGCAACACGCAGACTGAATGCTAAAAACTTACTCACGCTTGCTCAGAATGAACACAGAATCATAGGAGAATCTTGAGTGTTTCTTTGAGGACAAGGGTGCACATGTTCTTCTCAAGCACCAAATGATTCTTTAGAAGGCATATGGGCGATATGGGAGAAGATTCCTCTTATCCATTGCCCTCAGATGAAGAGTAGCACTTGACCAGATCAACAAACATACTCAATCTTTGATCTGCTGTTTATTGCATTTTCGTACGAGATGTATTCCTTTGACAAACCTGCTCACAAAGGAATGAGGTGCAATTGCTTCTTGCTTCATAGGAAACTGTACAAGTCCTGTGTCACACAAAAGTTAATGCTCAAGAGGAATCTTTGGCATTGAGAAGAGAATTTCTCTTTTCCATTACCCTCAGATGAACAAATGGACACGAATTCATCTGCTGTTTTGTTGAGCATTCATAAAAGAAAACTTCCTTTTACAAACCTTTTCACAAGGGAATGGGGTGTCATTGCTGCTTGCTTCACAGGAAACTGTACAAAAACCTACCTCACATGTGATCCTCAAACACAAAAAGTAATGCTTAAGAGGAATCTGTGCCATAGAGGAGGAGAATATCTCTTTTTTCCATTACTCTCAGATGAAAAGGAGCACTGGAACAACACACCAACTCAATTGTTAATCTGCTGATTGTTGAGTTATCAGAAGAGGAGATTTCCTTTGACAATCCCAGGAATCCTGCGTCCCGTGTCCTCACACAAAAAGCAATGCTTATGAGGAACCTGTGCCAATAGAGGAGAACACGATTTCTCTTTTCCATTACCCTCAGATGAAAATAACCATTCGAACAAATAGACACACAAAATTCAATCGTTAATCTGCTGATTGTTAAGTTATCACAAGACAAGATCTCCGTCGACAAACTTGTTCACAAGGGAATGGGGTGCAATTGCTACTCGATTAGAAGAAAAACTGTACAAATCCTCCTTACAAAAGATGGCATCATAATGTTACATTATACAGGCCAGATCCAAATCAGCGAACTAGGCTCCCCGGTACTCATCTCCACAGTCCCCAATCACCTCCTGCAAGTTCTTCCCCTTCTTTGTGACGCTGGCAATTCGGTCCCGATCCTCGTCGTCCAACTGCAACCTGAAGATGGCTTGCGAATCCCGGATGTGGTCAGACAGGCCCAATCTCACACCAACCATGGATCCTGCGACGGCAGGTTGGTCAAGGATGTATCGCACTGCAACGGTAGGAATTGAAACCCCATGCTTATAGGAAACCCTCTTCACTTCCCGCAAGAGTTCCTGAAACAGGTTCCATCCCCCCCATGCATCCACCATCCGCTTATACTTGCTAAGAGAAGGTGTGTCAATCGCCGGCCCTGCGAATGGGATGGAAATGTTGGCATCCACAAATTTCTCAGACAACAAACCCCCCATGACGGTGCCATAAGTGATGAGTTTCACTCCAGTCACATTGCAAAGCTCGGCCATCCGGGACTGGGGACGCATGTCGACCAGGGAATGTTGCACTTGGTTGCTGACGATGGGGATCTGATTCTCCAGAATGATTTGCAACCTCGTGGTGTCAAAGTTGGTGAGGGCTAGGGTTTTGATCTTGCCCTCCTCTTTTAGGTCTGTCATGTGCTTCAATGCGTCCAGGTATCCCTTGTCTGCGTAATCCCACCAGTGGAATTGCAGCATGTCCAAACACTTGACGTCCATGCGTTTCCGGGATCGGTCGATGTTCGCCTCCACATATGCTCGGGTCATCTTCACCGGTGGTGGCACCCATTTCGTTAAGCCACGGACTTGTGATGCAAGCTCCTCCCCTCGTTCTCGTCGGATCCTGTTGATGAAAAGACCATACAAATCCTCTGCAGGCCCATCTGTAAACCATCATGGCATCTGTTAGAGTGTGCATACAAAT
Source organism: Polytrichum commune (assembly GCA_950295325.1). Lineage (NCBI taxonomy): Eukaryota > Viridiplantae > Streptophyta > Polytrichopsida > Polytrichales > Polytrichaceae > Polytrichum > Polytrichum commune. Next base: position 39,048,735 of record OX485803.1, on the reverse strand, counting down.
GGCACCGCAAATATCTTCATTGTTGAATTCCTATTCCATCATGGAACTCTCAACCTCAGTGAAACAAATCACTTCTAAACTCCATTCAACCGGAGTCTCCATTGCACTGTATGTACACATGGACTCAAAATCCATAATCGAAGTGTGGCTCGCTTCTAATTTGAGTTGCAGAGATGCATCTGTTCCAGGACAGAAATGAGCTGCAAAAACATGTGAAAATACTGCAAGATCTACTCGGCAGTCACAATCTGCCCATCCTGCTCAACGCTAGTCGATCACCCTTCATTGCTGATTACCAGAATGCACGAAGAGTAGAGTGCATATGACACGTTTCAAAACTACTCACAAAACCTGGAACATGCACAATTGGCAATGTACCAGCTCCCTGTGCCTTCCCCAAATGTGCAAGCCTTTCTTCCTCTCGCGTCCATATTCTGCCTCCTGGTTTCCATCACCGAGCCTAGGTGTCTACTTGCGGTTCTCGAACACAAGGGTACGGGCGTGGGCACGGGGATTGCTCCCGCTGAGACTATTCCTATGATTAGTACTGCTCTGAATGACGAGATATGAGTAGCAATACCAATTTGGTCAACCGCAGAGAAGACATCCTCCTACATTTTCATTGTTGAATGCCTATTTGATCATTGAACTCTCAATCCCAGAGTCAAATGAAATCACTTCCAACCTTCATTCAACCGGAGAGTCTCCCTACCACTGAATGTACACATGGACTTAACATCCATAACCATGTGGCTTGCTTCTGGTTTGCGTTGCAAAGATGTACACCCTATGCGCTCTGAACGACGAGGAATGAGTACCTAGAAATGCCGATTTGGTCAACCCCAGAACAACGAAGACATCCTCTTCCTCCTGCAGATTTCCTGTGACGAAGAAAAATGGAGGAGGGATGGGCAGAGAAAGAAGAGGTATAAGCAAGGGTGGTGATGACTTACAATGATCGGCCATGTCGAAAGTGGTGAAGCCAGCATCCACATGGTTGAGCATAGCTCCCACTGCCTGATTTCGCTCGATCTTGCCCCACCCGCCACTCGTCTGCCACATTCCATTGATCACTCGACAAATCTCCAGCCTATCCTCCCCGCTCTGCACCACAGCTCGGTCCGCTCGCTCTTCCACTGCTCTAACTTCCACTGTTGTCACAGAACTAGCAAACCTCCTCCTAACCCCTTGGCTTGTTCGGCACACCCTTGTCACTCCGCAAATAGAAGAAGAAGCCCCAAACATGACTGCAAGTAGAGAAAGGAAAGAAGGCTTTCATGCTTGGAGGGAACAGAATGTCACTGCCAATGTAGAGACCTTGCAAGTATTTTCACATGTTTTTGTAGCTCATTGTTGGTCCTGCGGTTTACATCTCTGCAAAGCAAATGAGGAGCAAGCCACACAGTATTTGGAGTGTACCTGAGGAGGCCAAATGGCGCTGGGACAGAAGAGAGGATGACGCCATAGCCGGCATGATGGGTGCCATCACCCTCGTATGCATCCTCGATTCACAATAACCTCACCGCACCATCGACAAGCTTCAATCAGAAGAAGGTGACGCTGCAAACCAAAAATAAAATAAATAAAAATAAAATCCTTGAATTCTCTCTTTCTTGCTGAGAGTTTAGGAGATTTCAGGTGAAGTGGATGACAAAAGAGTCCCAGAGCAACCGAATTTCTATCTGCGTTGATTGAGACTATAATTAAGCCTTCAATTCCAACAATTCAATGTGTTGCGATGATGGAAGGATGTGAAATCGTGGCAGCTTCCGCTACACAATCTGTGGAGACGGCATTTGAATTGGCACATGCGATGTGATACCTTTGGGTTCAACAAGAACAGCAATGCCACCAAAGGCAAGGATGCATGTGGGAGAAACTAATACGAGGAGTGGTGAGGAGCAGAGAGGATATGTAGGGACCACTCAGCCTTAAACCCCCAATTCAAGATTTACATCGCCACTTTACCAAGCTAGATGGGCCTTAAATGGTTACTTTCTCTAGCCATTTCTCCTTGGATACGAAACACCTGATTAGTACAAGATGGTTAGTGAATCTAAATCAAGTCCAAAGCAACTTTCTTTGTAAGTTTTGGAGCTCATATGAATGTATGCATGTCTTAATCATTGATAAAGTGAATATTCTCGTACTCTTAAATGATCAAATACATTCCCCCAATTATGTTGATTATTAAGTCTAGAATGGTTATCATATCTCGAGCACATAGTTGAAACTTTTCAAAACACATGTTTTCTTGGTATTTGTTCTTGGAGCCACACCAAACCACGTACCACTCAAATATAGGTGTTTGATTAAGAGAAGTAACCGACTAAAGGTTGTCTCCCTTATACTATGGTCAAGGGCTAGGACCATGAAATTGTGATGAGGGCCCTTGAAACTCATCTGAAAGATGTACCATGGAATATTGAAATAAAGTTTTGTGTGTAAAAACATGGGGCTTCAAGTGTGATTTGAGACATGTGAGGTTGGGTTCTCAACTCAATGCTAATTCATCATCATTCTATTCATGTGGGTTCTTCTAAACAATAAGTCATAGAAAATCAAGGGATGACAAACTTTGAATTGTCGTGGTCTCTTGGTTTTTGGTTTGGCCTACCTCTTTGAGGTGAATTCGATGAAAAATATGCTACTTGGCCGGAATAGCTGCAGAGCAGATCCGGAAGATTTGAATCTAACAACCCATGTGTGAGTTTCGAAAGTGTGAATTCTGAAGTTGTGAGATATGGGAAGCTGTGAGCTTTGAAAAGGGAACTCGGATCTAAACTCAGAGATCACTCCACTTGAAGGAATCTAACAACCCAATTGTGAGTTTTGAAGTTGTCAGCTTCAAAGCTGTGAAGTTCAAAAGTGTGACTTCTGAAGATATGTGATCTGAGACGCTGTGAGCTTCGAAGAGGGAACTCAGATCTGAACTCATAGATCACCACTCGCAGGAATCTAATAACCCATTTGAGTTTCAGGATAATAAAGAAAAATCAAGAGATGTCAACATGTAATTCATTGGGATTGAAAACACTAGTATTTGAACTGGAGCACTTCTAGATCAAGAAAGATGTCGAGTTTCCGCTCAGTTCTCGGCTTTGAAACTCCCAGCTTCACAGCTTTGAAACTTTGCACTGACCTTGTTGTAGATACAATTTTTTTAAAGATATTATTAAGGGGCATCCACTATTGGAAGCAGAAGTATACCAAATGACTCAATGGATACTGAAGCTCCTCATGTCAACCCACTGGAGATCTGTAACATAAATAGAGGCCTTCTCAAGATGGGTGAGAAGCTTGAGAGTCGGTTTGCCTATGAACAACTTTATGAAAAACTCTATTTTGGAATCAAAGGTTCATTGAATTCAATAGACGTTAGTCATTTTACTGTCCATCTACTGACAGTTGATAAACCCTATCCAACAGTTTCTCTTTCAAAGTTTCACCTAGGAGTATAGGAGGTGTTGGATAATTTCCACACATCAACGGTTGCTCACAAGATGTGTTAGTTAGACACGTTTCTATCTGGAGCTTGTCTATGAGGTTGTTTTGGTCAGAATATGCAAGTGCAGATCTTTGATATCCAATCAAAGGCTTTTAGAGACGGTAAGTTACGCCTGGGTTCACCATACTTGGGAGTTCAAAGAAATGAAGTCTATGAAAAGGAATGAAGCACACCAACCTATCCATCAACAAATTCTTCCTTGCTTGCTCAGCATGAATGCATGGGTTTATCAACAACCAAATATTGGTTGAGGTAAAAAAAAAGGTAAATACTTGACTCATGGATCCAAAATGAGCCATCCCAACTGTTTTTATATTTAAGAACAGCTGATACTGAGTTTCATTACGAGCCTGAGAAAACTTTGTGACAAAATTCAGTGGACTTTCACCCGATAGCTACTCCCACCACATGATGCAACCTACTCCACATGGTCAACAAATACATCCCCAAGATGACAAGCAGAGAAGTAATGTCCTTTACCATGTATACAACCAGATTCCAGTTATTGCTATGACAAAATCCAACAGCAGAGTCACAATGGGTAAACTATCTGACCTTAGCAGCATCAAGCACCACTTTTGTACCATTCATTGAATCAGTAACTAGAAGGCTTTCCAAGGTTGATTAGTGTGACCTTTTGTGAGAACCTCTTAGAGCATACCCCTTATCAATTCTAGTTGCCTGAGAAAGCCTACAGAATATACAGTAACTAAGTCCACCTGTAGGGAGCTCTTCTCTACAACCCTCTGCAAATGGCGAAGTCAATCTAAGAAACACTAAGCGTAACGTTGCTGGATTAGGAGATCATTACAGCTTCTTTTTGAAAGCAATGCACTCCACTGCCACGAATTCACTGCACCCAGAAATCACATCATCGAGTTAGATCTTGAAAACACTGTGATATGTCAAGGCACCATAGCAGCATGCAAGTATGCAAAACGGGAGAGTGAAGTGAACGTACGCTATTCGTTGTGCCATTTGAGATGTCTCCCACCGTGGACTCCAGGGGTAATCCTGGTAAGAACGTGAGACTAGAGGCTTTCCTCTTGCATCAAAATGCTGCAAAGCCAAGTGTCATCCATCCTCAATATATATTTGAACAGGCACATCTTCATTGGACAATTTAGAATCCATTCACAACAACTTGGATCCTTCAATTTGCCTTAGCTCTAAATCATTCTATCATTGGATTTTAGTATATTGAAAAGTACCTGAGAGCTTTGGAATATAAGAATCGGCTGCATCTTTGGAAATTGGATGGGCAAAGCAAAATGAATCTGGAAGAGAATCTCAATAAATTTCAGATTTCATATCAGGACCGAAGGTGATACATAGACAAGGTACCAGATAGTTCAAAATTGGTAGAGGGGATAAGAATAGCAGGACTAGCCATAGATTTCTGCAAATATTGTGCTGAACATAAGCAACATATGAAGCATGGATTCCATTGAGAATAAAGGGCGTTACACGAGCTAAGACAAGTTTGTGAGGATGAACTTGCTAATGGTCATTTAACAAAATTGAACACCTGGATCATAAAATCTACCAATACACGTTTCTGCGTGCTTAAAAAGTGGCGTCAAACTTACCAAAAAAGTGAAGACTCCAGATGAAGCTACTAAGGAGATCCTTCGATAGTATGTCTGCAGAAACCACCACAGTCCACTTTGTTACAACTGAGCATACCTAGAACACTGAATCACTAATTTTGTCCAAACATTGAGTATGCACTTTTAATGTGGCTGACATCTTTCAGCCTTTGTTCCTGGGTTCATGTGGTTACATACCGAATCAGCCTCAAGAGGTCGTCCAAAGAAGGGAAACAAAGCCTCCATAAAACTTCTCCGAAGCCCAATTGATGCACGTGCATCTCGTACCTGCCACATAAAGGTCACAACTGGTCAACTCAAAGCATTGCTCATCCGTATCAACTATACCAAATACTTCAATTATGGGGTCATCTATTTGTATCGGCACTGACAGAGCATCGGACACCACCCACATCACCAATAAAATGTACATGGGCAAAAAAAGAAACTGACAAACCTGCTGCTGAAGAGTAAGTTGCAATGTTGGGATGTACTCAATTAAACACCTGTACAACAATGATTGCTTTAATTGTCATAATAATAATATGATTAATGACCACAAACCTACCACCTCGTGAAGATATGGTTGTCTACATAGTGTCTTGATATTAGATGGGGCGTTAAGCAGGTTACCGGATGACTCACTTACATATGTTCTGGCCATTCAGGGAGCTTGACCTCCTCAACATCAAACACTTCTTTCATGCCTTCAGGTGCAACCAGCTTCAGCTGAGGAGTAGCTCCACTTGATTGACCTCTTTGCACTGGGAACTTTACCTGTATCAATATCAAGAAATACGATCAATACTCTCTGCAATTTACCAATCTCATCTTCATGCTCCAAGCATGATCTATAATCTGAAAGTGAAACCAAAAAACTCTAGTCTAAGAAATCCACTCCAGAGATTTGTACAATCTTCAAGGTCATAAACATACTGGTCATAAACTTATTAGACCCTCTTAATGAAGTAACACACTCTGCACAGTATATCTCTCCCATTTATCAGGAAGCAGATTTGACAAAAACTTCTACATTGTATTATACATTTAGTGTGGGACTAATAAGTGGTCCACAATAATTTAAAAAAGAATCTCAACATGAATTTGAGTGTCTTGTAAAAGATGAAAACAATTGAAGCCACATTGATGGCCAACTGACGCCATAGTGACTGCCAACCACTGGCAACAGTGCTTCAAGGGGTCCATATTAAAGGAATCATTTAGTTTAGTAATCTGGCAATAAGGGTGGAAGTTCAAACTCAGTAACCTCTTCTTTTGGATTGAACATCAGGTAAGGCATGACTAATATCTTACTTGTAGTGAGATGTCATTCCAAAGAGTGGAGGAATGTTGTTGTGAGGCACCAGATTCACTTGTTTCCACCTCCAGCACTAAGGGCACAGCAAAGTTGACTTCCTCTGCCTGTTTGGCATGTCACCAAAATCAGGTCTGTTTTTATAAGCTATGTTCTGCTATTAAATGATAGACATCTCTACCAATCATAATAGGAGTGGGTTAGAAGTATCACATTGATTTAAATCTGGGACAATCAACTCTGTCAAGCATGAGCAATGATGGCCTATGCATACTACTTCAGAGATCACAAGTAACTATCCAAGTTAAATAGACAAACACAATTAGGTCTGCCGTTCTGTGGTATAATGTATACATGATTTGTTTATATTCCGAATTGCATTGTTCACTCCAATTGTTGACAGAGAAATATAAATAATCAGAGATTACTGGAATTGTGCAAAAATATAACACAAAACTTCAAAGACTAACATTTTGGAAACTTACCCAATCAGATATACTGGTGACACACATCTCCAGGCCCTGCAGTACAAAGTTAGCCAGATCCTTGCAGTGTATCCAAATTACAAAAATGAACAAGTGCACTCTGACAAATATTGGACTCCCTGACACAATTATACTGAAATGATAACTACACAGAACCTCTGCCAAGATGTCTCTACATTTTGAAAGCTAAGCTAGGAACAGTCAGGTCACTAATGAATTACACATAGGCACTACACATCTTCAGGACTAAAGAGTTGTTGGTTTGTAATTGATATACAGGAAACATGCAAACATAGCACAATGAGGCCTATTCAGGTAACAGCTTTTTAGCCTTGTCAAGATCTCAAACATTGACCTGGATAGACAAAAACAAGCATTCTTGTTCTTGAAGTAAACCCTTGCTCATTGATAAAATGATAACGAAGAGCCTACAGTTTGTGCATACATGAATCCCACCCATTGTGCTCATCTCAAATCGAACACGTTCATCACTCACTTCCTCCACTTTCTGACGCTGGTACTGCAGATACAAAGCCCTATAACAAATTTCCCCACACCCAGTCATTAGGTCAATCCTAGCAATCGAGCCACCACTTGAACAACAAAACCTCCAACTGTAAAAGAATACCGTGAATTTATATGTACATACATAGTTTCTCCAAAATGAGACTCTTACAAGCTTAAGAACCAGCAGACATTTATTACATCTCAGAAGCAAATGATCATTGAAAGAACCTTAATTAAAGACATCCATGGAGAAATAGACTTCAATATATCTTCATTGCAGTTACATGAATGGGGACTTTGCAGCAATTCATGATTTAAACAGCCAATACCAAGGAGATAGAAGATAATCTCAGAAGTGAAGAATTTAGACTTCGTTTAGCGGAAGACAATATCCTCACCTTATCAATAAAATGAGCTTCAAGAGCCTGGCAGGCTCAGAAACTGTCCAGTCGTGTAAGTACCGGCACGGTGAAAGGTCAGACTTGTCCATTAGTGGTTGAAAGGTCTCATCATCAGCACCAAAAATAATGTCTGGAGCCACTGATAAGTCATACCCATTATATAGAACTTCCCCTGGTGTGCAAAGCCCATCAGATACAGAACAGCTTTTCTTTCAACCCTAAAACCTTGAATTCAATCAATTTAGCCAGCTGTCACAAGCCCCTTACTTCCATTCTAACATAACCCCAACTTATAGCGATAGTTGTTCTTAAAACATGGCTTCCTAGCAACTTAATACAGGTCGAAGACTGGATGGCACATAAAGCATCACACAAACAACCATGACTTCGATCCTTCAACAGTCTCCTTATGCAAGTTTTGAGTGATCTTCAAATACAATCCGGCAAATTCTTGTGCAGGCCCAGACAGACTTACACAGAGAGAGAGAGAGAGAGATGCCTCCATGTTGCTCATTGCAAAAACATTGTTACTAAATTAAGGTGGCGAGAACAATGAGAAAGAAGGCACTTACATTTGACATAGGATAGGCAGCAGGGAACAAACAGAGAAAACCGATCCAAGACAAGGCCATCGCTCGTACCAGAACACAGATTGTCGACCTGCAGACATGCCTGGTAGCCTCGTTCACATACAATATTGGAATTTTACATGAACTTCTACATAAGAACGGAGTCAAAATGTAAACCCTAAATTTGGAATTAAAATTGACATAGTCTCCTGAAATGTCTGAATTGCAACAATAGCTGATTGAGCAGTCAAATTCACAGAAGTGGCAAAAGTTGATATTCTGTGACCAAAGGCTGATCTCTTAGGCTCATTTCTGAGAAATGGAAGTTTCTGAAATAAGAGGACATACTGTTATAGTGGAATTTGTTAAGAATGGACCCAATCCATCACTCAATTTCCAGTTAGCATTCAAATTGACAACCTGCAGACATCCCTCGCTCACATTCAAGATTGGGATCATACATGCGCTTCTACATGAGAATGAGTTAGAAGATAAACCCCAATTTAAAATCTAAACCCCCAAAATTGGAAATCAAAATTGACACAGCCTTCTGAAATGTATGAATTGCAACAATGGCTGATCGAGCAGTAAAATTCACAGAAGTGGCAGAAGTTCATATCCTGTGCGAAAACCAAAGGGATCCATCTTAGGCTCATTTTTCTGGAACTCAAAAATTACTGATACATAAAAAAGGAAGTTTCTGAAACGAGAGAAACATCCTGTTCTAGTGGAAAGTGCTCAAATTTGACCCGATTCACCACTCAATTCCCAGTAAGCATTCGAATTGGGTTCACACCACAACAGCCTATCCTGCAGCCTATCCAATTCGACCACGCCCACAAACACTGGTGCCTGAGAGACACATCGGAGGATTTTCCCCAAAAGCCAAGTGCTCGCATGAGTTTATTGTGGGCTATCACTGCAGGCTGAATCTTACAAAACCTGATGATTGCTGGCCAAATTTTCAAATCCGAAGGCATCCATTTCTGATGGCAAAACTCCCTTCGCAGGACCGAAGCCGGAGAGCACGTTGGGTTCAGGTTCTAACGACATAAACCTAATTAAGAAAGAAGTGTGTGAGAGTGTCTGTGTGTGTGTGTGAGAGAGAGAGAGAGAGAGAGAGAACCTTGAGAGGGATGGGGGAGTGGGAGCGGAGGTATTCCAGCTGGGCGTGCAGCCAGGGAGGCACAGAAGGAGACGGGGACGCCTCCTTCATCGCCATCAACGCCATCGTCACCACCACCGCAACAACAACAACCGAACAACAAAAACTACAACGACAACAAGATCAACTGAGTGCTTGTCTTCGTGATGAAGGGCTGCTGTCGCACACGACGTCCCAAACGTCCCAAACAAATGTTGGACCGCTAAGGTCAGGTAGATGGGTTACATTTTCCGACTAGCCCACTTCTCCTAGAATATGAAACACTATTAGTACAAGATGTGTAGCAAATCCAAATTGAGACCGTAACTCCTTTCCTCAAGATTTCCGGAGTTCACATGAATATTTTCTTCATTATGAGGTGAAGATTATCGTACTCATTAAATGGTTATATAGGTTCCTTCAATTATGTTGACTATTGAGTCTAGAATGGATATCATATTTGAACATGTAACCCAATCCTTTTTGGAACATGTGTTGTTTTGACATTTGTTCTTGGAGCTACACTTAACCAAAGAACACTCGTATATAGTTGTTTAATCAATAACAATTACCATATAAGGGATATATATACCTTAGGTATGGGTGAATAGTGAGGTAGGCAATCACTTTTAGCTCTGCACCCACTTCTTGTAGGATATGAAATATGCAACTAATGGGAGACTATTAGCAAATCCAAATCATTGTCATGGTAGTTTCCTTGTCATTTTCAAAGTTCATATGAATATTTCATTCTATATCAAAGTAAAGAATCTCTTTCTTGCTGAATGATTATATAGGGCCCCCCTAATGATATTGATTATTAAGCCTAAATGACTAACAAAATCTGAGCAAGTAGTCCAATTTCTTTTGGACGCATATCTCTTGGGTGTCCGTTCTAAGCTCCATGCCTAACCACATACCACTCAAGTATGAGTTTTCCGTCAAAAATGAATCGCCACATTAGGTCCACTTACTTTACAATTTTGATATTGATCATGTCGTCTCTTTGATACCATTATTGTTATTGTCTAAGGTATGTGGACACATCGAAGGATGCTCTACATGCTTGAATATTCGTACATGTTTGTGACCATGCGATTGCAAGGCCTCCACTCATCAAATGTTTTCTACTAGTTTCAAGGAGTTTTTAATTTGGGGCATGTTAAAGGATTTATTTGTCATAGGAGCGTATACGTGGGTATTAATGCCTTCCTTATAGAGAGGTCTCTTAACTTGAAACTTCAATCGATTGTAATACAAAATTGGTCTTGTTGAAATGATACCATATGCATATGCAAAGAGTTGTTTACCATTTTTGTGGTTACTTTTGGGAGTCCTTCTATGTATTTGATCCAACCATAAGTCATTGCTCCACAAGTATCGATATCATTGTCACTCTAGTAACATGTCCATGTGCTTCTAGTCTCATAAGGCGTTTTCACGATTTTCAAGTTCAGAAGCTTGGTGAATTGCTCCACAAAGATACATTGAACACATTTATCTCATGCCACAAAGGGAGGATCATTTGACCACCCATTCAAATATTAAACTTAGCATTACTATGACCTCATTGCAATGTGGGTGTGATGTGCAAGTGAGTTTGTGTTTAGAAATCCCTATTTTTTGAGTTTCAAAAGCATCGTTTGAGTATTTTATGCAAACATTGACGTTGAGGTGATGAATTATTTTAAACAATTAGTGAATGGGACGATTGACATCACAATACAAGCCTAGTGTGTATGTAGGGTTTTTGGTTGGTTTTTTAATTTAACAAAACAACATAGGGAAGGCTAAACAAGTGTTAGTTAGTGGATCTAAGTGTCATTATTAGGTTAATTGATAGGTCATAACGAATTATGAATAAGATTTGTTGATGTTTGTTAGGGTATATATTATTATATGTGATATTTATAAGATAAAATGAAATTAAGATGTTGAACATAAGGGTCATTGAATGCAATACATGCAATTATGCAATCTCTCCTTTACAACCAACCCGAGTCCATTAATAACAAATCATTAAATACTGGATTTCCATTTAGGAAATTTCAACTCATCAATTGTCTTCTAAGCGCCACTAATGTCATATAATCAGGGCCAAAGGTGGCCTGATGTGAATCATAATCCTTCCTCGGTTAACTGATAATTGAATGGATCATGAAAAATTATAGGAACAACCATGTGGGTTAATTGATTTATCTTTGATTTAATTTGTTTGTCCCACCATAGTCCTTACATGGACCAAGTGAAGGACAATCACCTGTAAGTTTCCATAACTATTGTCCACGGCAAATTAGGTACGTGCTAAAACCATAATCTATTCCTTGATTTTTAAGATGTCTTTTTTATTATTTTAGTTTTTAGTTTTGGCAATAATGCAAGCCATAGATTTAGGATTTAAAGCATGTTTGGATTTATGCATGAATTTTGGACAATTCCAACGGCCAATATGATGTGCACTAGATCGCAAAACTACACAAATAAGGTGGTTGGCAAACATGGTTTACAAACATCCGAAGTTGTGTTTATTGTCTTATTGCTTTTGCTATCATTGTTTGATGGTTTTGTCCCCATAAGTGCACATCAATGGTTATCTTTGGACAAGTTGTTTGTCCAAATATATTTAGGCCCACTTAATACATAGGGGCCAACCTGAGCATTGGCTCGATTCATGTGCAACTAAGCCCTCAATCCGACACAATTGATCAATTTTTGTGGGCCCAACCTTGTCACATGTTAAGTGATAAGGCCCAAGTTTAAGTTCCAAGGTTATTGAGGGGAAAGTGCAATGGCGCGAATTAATCTTTATGGACCACGGGTAGAGATGTTTGTTATCCAACGGATGAACCCAATTCAACCCATGTTGAGAGTTTAGGCTGAGGAAAAGCTCATCCCGATTTCTTCAAACTAGCATGTGAGCCCAAAAATGTGCTCTCATGCCTAGTTAATGAGAGGAGGGGGAGGAAACACTTAAAACTTAAATAACCCTATGAATGTTAGAAATGTGCGAGGTTAAGTTAGGATGAATAAAAGGGAGAGACTACAGGAAGAGGTGATGAAAGAAAAGGAAAAGAAAAGAAAATTTCCCTTTGATCCTCGGTGTTCTTTGAGACCGTTGGCCACCAAGCAATTGAAAAAACGTGGGAAAGCCCGAGGGGTCTTAGGAAGCACGGAGAGGAAACTCATTTAGAGGCAAAGGAGAAAGCATGGGAGGAGGAGGTGGAAACCTTGCCTCGGTGGAAAGTTTTTGGTGCCAAACATTGGTGTGGAGCCCTTCTGGCTCCCACCGCATCGACAACAAGACCAGGTGCAAGGACGGGAGCAACATTGAACCGGGGCTGAGAGCCCGAGGACGAAGGAAGCTTGGGAGCCGGCAACGAGAAGCATGGTAGTCGGCCAACGAAGTGACGGGAAGCTAGGCAGTTGGAAACAATTTTCCTAGATGTGTTGCAGAATCGGTTACATCCCGTATAATCTCATTCATCCAAAATTTGTTATATTCATTAAAAGTGGTTGAAACAATTTGGGAAATGACAAACTTGGAAATGACAACTTCCATAAATACATAGAATATGCGCATGTACATGAACTGGGAGAACCGGATGCTAGTTGTAGATGAGCCGGTTGAGTTTGGGAAATAACTAGTTCAAGATCAACACTGAAGGAAATTTTTGACCATTTTATCAGAACTTAAAGAATATTCTTCAAATTCCAAGAGGAAATTGAAAGTATCAACATGTAACCGGTTGGACTCAAGAAAGTTGGGATCTCAACTGATTATGCCCAACAATCTCCCTGGATACTAGCCTCGTGTAGAAAATTTGGCATAAGATTAAGAAGATACACTCCAATTTGGTTTTGGATTGGAGGAGTCCTACAAGTGGACCCCAAAGAAATGGGGATTCCAGCCACCAAAATGGCGGAATCCCACTAAGGAGAAGCATGATACCTGTACCAACCCACTTGCACCAAGCCAGTCAAAAGTAAATGAAGAATTTGAAAATCAATAGGCTTGGGAAGAAGGGACTTACCCTGTGCCAACTCAGCTGCTAGCTGCATCAAGAATGGCCAACACATCAACCACTGTGACCATGCCAAGAACAAGAATGCACGATTATAGGATTCAAAGCTCATTCACTTTCTTTCTAGCTCCCATTTTCAGCTGAAGCGCATCAGTTGCAATAGTTAACACAACTTAACTAACACCATGGCCGCCTCCCATCCAACCGTATCAACCACCTCAACATCAGCAACCTTTGGAACGTATATTGAGACAAAATATGGCATACCCTTGAACAAATCTCTCTCACAACACTAGTTGCAATCAAGTTCAGCACCGAAGATGCAACTCTCTACCCACCCCTGTGCAAACAACACATCTGGCAAGGAATGCTTGCAAAAGAAGTGATCAAAAGCATCAAGTTTAGTCTCATACACATGGAAGTTGCACATGGGGAGATGGATGGTCCTATTTTCAGTGTGGATGCAGTGTACAAAGCCACGCAATTCACCAAAGTGGAGGTGGTTTTTCTGCGGAAGATTTAATTAGAACAATTCTTATGCGACGTGCCCTGGGGAGTAATTCATCCACTCCATGTAACCAAGGCAGTCATGACAGTCCAGGAGGGATACCCTCGAAGCCACCATTAAAGGTGAGCAAGTTCCGTTATTTCCCCAAAGATTGGGGAAATTTATTCTCAAAGTGTTCAAGCTAACATCAAAGAAAGCAAGAGGAAGAGAGAAGTGGGAATTACATGAGTTCTTTCCTTCTCTTAAAACTATTCCAAAAGGACATAATACAGTTAAAGTAGGAGACTGCCAGGCTTTAGGAGCAAAAAAAACCCTTAAGACTGTTCAATTCTTTGTTTTGTCTCAACACCACTAGACAATACAACATCTCCATTACATTTGCCAGACACATACTAGTTGCATAGAGCATGCGAGAGGTCAATTGGCCATCATAATTCTATGAGGAACTTAAGGTTGAGTTGCTTTCCCTACACTGACGCCTACAACAAGACAAGGGAAAGGGGATCAAGACAATCATTGGACCTCATTTGACACTACTTATCGAAGAAGCAAAATTTTTAGGCAATCAAGAAAGGAGCAATGCAGGTTTCTCCTTAGTGGGATTCCGCCATTTCGGTGGTGTCAGCCCTAAACCTCCACCCTTGTTTGCGTCCTAGTCCGGGTGGGGATCTAGAGCTCACATGCCATTCCTTTGTTCCTCCAGTGTTGAAGCCCAATTAAGTGTCCGTACTCAATTTGTCATGAAACACTCTACTCTTTATTTTGGAACACGAGGTAATCAATATTTAAGAATACTCCACAGTTTGTGTCCATTCCACACACCCAACAATGCAAAGTGCACAATTTGCACTTAGCCCATAACTCCAGCCTAGTTCCACTAAGTTGATGAACACCCTTCTAACCTAATCTACTCTCCTAATTGTAGCTGCCTAGGTAATTCCTTGATCCACTCACTAATTGCACTAGTCACTAATTGCTAGCCCTACACTAATCACCCACTGTGCCATCAGCTCCGTAACCAACAACCTTACCAAAGGCCCCTGGAATTCCCAAGTCGGCCACACTCACAGCCTCTGCCCCTACACTCCTACTGCTGACTGAGTTCCAGTCCAGCCCATCGGAGCCAAGGCTTTGGCTGCTCCTGCAGACAGTCAGCCTGATCTCCCTTAAACTCTGATTCTACTGCTAAACAGAGGTAGCTGCTTCAGTCTCCGCCCAAGATCTGACCCAATGCCTCGCACCGAATGTGTCGGCTCTACCCAGTGTCGACGAACACACACACATCGAGTGAATAATTCCCGTATTTTTCCAACAATCCCTCCTTCAGATCTGGTGATCTCACCTGCTCCACACCTCCCCACTTTGCTCACATGCCGACCAACGCTCAACAACCAACCCCAAAACCTTCGTAGACTTAGCCAGATTGTGACTCAATTTTGATGGATGAATCTAGTGCCGATCACCGTTGGCACAGGTCGCCAACTGTTCGGGGACCGGTATAGATAGCAAATTTCCCTCGAACTCCTAACTTTCCAGCGCAACAACTCACTTCCGAACCAATACCCAAGTACGCCTTACACACAGCCTCCTTCCCGAAGCTTCAATTCCACGTTCAACCACTCGGCAGCGTTGCATTTGCCACCTTCATTTGAATTTGGCCAAACTTCTTTCCAGTGGTTGAGACCCACATTGTGTGCATACAGAGGCACTCTCCCTCGTCGATGAGGGCCGCCGCTGCTTCTCTCTCCCTCCTTGCTGCAGCCTAATTCATTCATCCATTTCACAGGGCTCCGCCCTCGGCAGCTCCCCTGCCCCCTATTTCGACAAAGAGAGAGAGCCTAACGTTGCACAGTCCCCTTCCAACCGCTGCCTTCACTCTGCTGGGATTAAGTAGGGCATAGTGGCACCTCTCCCTAAATGGCTAGCAACTGAGCTTTAAACGAATACTAACAAGCCTTACTTGGCCAATAACCCCCTAACCCCCTAACTCCTTCGCTAACCTAATACGATACCAACCGGTTCCCAACCCATAAAACACTACCCTTTAAGCTTCCAACTAAATTCTAACACAAGCTCAAAGTTACACTCTGTTTAAGTTTTATAATAATTGATGAAAAATCAAAATCTAAATACTAGTCATATTTAAGAATTAACAACAAATGTGGGCTCAACTTTGAGTTCACAGGTGGCTAGAATCCCCATTTCTTTGGGGTCCACTTGTTGGACCCTTCCAATCCAAAACCAAATTGGAGTGTATCTTCTTAGTCTTATGCCAAATTTTCTACACGAGGCTAGTACCCAGGGAGATTGTTGGGCATAATCAGTTGAGATCCCAGCTTTCTCGAGTCCAACCGGTTACATGTTGATACTTTCAGTTTCCTCTTGTAATTTGAAGAATATTCTCTAAGTTATAATAAAATGGTCAAAAATTTCCTTAAGTATTGATCTTGAACTAGTTATTTCCCAAACTCAACCAGCTTATCTGCAACTAGCATCCGGTTCTCCCAGTTCATGTACATGCGCATATTCTATGTATTTATGGAAGCTGTCATTTTCAAGTTTGTCCTTTCCCAAATTGTTGTTGATTTTGCACTGTATATTTTATGAAATGGAGTTTGGTATATAAGTTGTTTCCCACTTTGTTGCATTGTTTCCATCCATCCAAGATGAATTGGAGCTCGGTATATCAGTTGTTTACCACTTCATTGCATTGTTTCCATCTATCCAATATCAGTAGTTACCTTTTTGAATGGAGTTGCTTCATTCAACTGGATTGAATAACTATCTTTACATGTGGTACTTCGATTAAGATGAAAACCTCAATATAATGGAAGCTTCATCCTTTTAATGACCATACAAGATCATCCCCATCCAACACAATTTCCTCAACCAAAATGGTATTTTCTCAAAAGTTCATATTTCTTAGTGTTTATTCGTCAACTACAATGGTGTCCAACTGTGAGGCCAAACCACCCACCCTTAAGCGTCCTAGTCCGGGTGAGGGCGTGGGGATCACATTCATGTTCACATAACTCCCTCTTATCAATCTTCGTATAATTCCATTTCATTCCCCATCAACTCTTGCACACAAATTTATTCCATAATGAGAGTACAAGCATTAAAAAATTTAACTTGATGGGACCGGGGAATAATACAACCTACGTGTTCAACCTGTTGCACAATCTTCAAGGGTTGGGGCCATCACCTCCAACCCTTGGGGCCAACAACCCTTGAAGTCCACCTTAGCCATTGGCTACCTACTAAGGGGAGAGTCCCGAATGCATGTGTAGGAGGGTTTGGTGACCAAGCCATGAGCTTGAAGGTCCGCGGTCTTGGGAGCTAACCATGCATGTGCGTGGGATGTGCAGGTTAGCGTTTGTGGCACTTGCTAGTTTGGAAAGGCGGTGAAGCTAAGTGAAGGAAAACTAGCAAGGGTTGCAACACGTGGTATCAGAGCAGGGTCCTAGTATTTGAGCTAGCATTTTGAGGGAAACATGGCTATCAAACGTGGGGGTGACGATGGTGAGCCCGGGAATTCCAAAACGTTGCGACGCTCAAAACGGAACAAAGATCATGCCCAAGAGGATGTTGACCCCACCATTGATTCTAATGAAAATGGTGGGGATGATGGTGCAATGGGGGAGGAAGTGGAGGAATCTTGTGAGAGGGATCCCGTAAACCTCGAAGAAAATTCGGAGGCTAGAATACCAAATGCACCGGAAAACTTGGACAGTGGTGATGTTGGATTAAAGTTTCAACTCTAAATGCTTGAATTCATGGACTCCGTGAATCAATAACTCAAGCGTGGCAAGGACGAGAGGGCCCGACAAGACAAAATGATCGAGCTCCTCATGATGCAAGGTAATAGGCCTTCTTCTTCAACAAAAAAATTGGCGAAGGTTAATATGCCAAGTACATTTTCGGGCCTTGGCAAAGCGAGGAAGGTTAAAGAATTCTTGTTGGAGATGGATATTTATTACGATGTCCAAAGGCCCGACGAGGACGATAAGGTCTCTATAACAGTGATCTTTCTAAAAGATCATGCGCTTCAAAAATTCAAGAGGCAGTTGGGATACCTTCATTCAAACATTCATAATTTTTGTTTATTAACTTAGATTCCAACAAGCTTAGACTTTCTAGAAACCTTAAAATTAGAACTACAACATTATCAAAATATCAAAATAATTGCATGTTTTCTCTTGTGGGTATGAGCTTACAAAGTCAACTCATATATTTTAGGAGGCAACTGAGATATCTTCATTCAAACATATGTAATTTTCTCTTTTTAAATATGATTGTAACAAACTTATATTTTCTAGAAAGATAACAACAAAAACTATAATGCATCCAAATATCAAAGCAACTGAATAATTTGGCTTTTAGTTATATGCTTGTAAAGTGAGTACTTGTAGTTTGCAAGGCAGTTGAGAAACCTTCGGGAAAACACTTATAACGTTTACACATCAATTCAGATTTCAGCAAGCTTACACATTCTAAAAAGCTAAACAATAAGATTTATAACATACGTAAATACCAAAGCAACTGAATAACTTTTCTTTTAGTTCTGCGCTAGCAAAGTCTGCGCTTGTAATTTAAAAGGCCGCTCAGACACTTTTATTAAAACACTCATAATTTTTGCTTCATCCTTCTGATTTTAACAAACTTAGGTTTTTTTGGAAAGCTAACATTAAGGGCTAGATTCATTCAAAATGTGAAGGCTAAATTGTAATTTTTGTATCCACTACACTCGATTAGAAGTGATACAACTACTTAGGGGTGTGTTCAAAAACACATTATTTGAACTTCATTTTTAGTTGGCAAGGGTAGCAACATAGCCCCTTGTCCTAGTTGGCAAGATCCTTTACACTTGTAGTTGTCACTTTTCTTTTCTTTCTTGGCCGCTTCCGGAATTACTCTTGTTTTTTTGCCGCCGCTTGTCTTTTGCTTAATTGAATTAGGTTTTGCTAACTTAACCTACCTACTTACTAGCCCACTAGTTTCACACTTCCGATTCGGATAAAGGGTGTTTCTCTTTTACCCCTTCGGTTTCTAATTCATATTTGCCGAAGAGTTTTATTCCAAGGGTAAAATACCCCCAGCCAGCTTACCTTAATCTAAATGGTTTTTCGCTAAATTTCCCTATTACTAATCTAATGATTTTGCTAAAACACCTCAATTGTGAGCCAAATTGCCGTTGGGGGCAATTTTGAGGCTCACACCCCTTATTTGGGAGGACGTTCCGCCCTACCCTTTTTCAACTCGGGTGGATGGGATATGTAGGGATTCGTACTCTTTATAATTCATTTTTTAAGGGTTTGTCTTGGGTTATTTAATGTGTGCCTCTCTTGGGAGTTGACTAGCCTTGAGGGTTGCACATAATATTCTTCGAGCATGATTTGGTGTATTTCCAAGTCCTTTGCTTCTAGGATTTCGGGGTCTTGATAAGGAGTAGATTCAATGTGTGAGATGGTTTCTTCACTTGATCTAGAAAGAATGGTGATTGGAGATCGGGTTGTATCATTCTTTTTGTGTAAATGGTTTTGCTTTGCTTTAATTTTTGTTTCCAAAATGTGGCATGCAAAAATTTATAAGGCATAGGCTTGAGTAGTTTCTAGCTCTTGGTAGGGTTTTAGTTTGTTCATGTTGACTCGTCCCAAATGTTCTCCTTGTAGGGTAATAACATCCACCGATCCATTGTCATAAACTTGTTTAATTAGGTAAAGACCTGCCCAATGTATTTTGAATTTGCCCAGCCCAAGTATTTTATGGTGTAGGTGCCACAAGATTCTTTGGCCGGGGTAAAATCGTGTTTTGTGGGTGGTTTGTGGTTTAGAGTCGTCACTCCTTGGAGAGATTTTGACCTCGTCCATAGCTTGTAGTATTTCCACTTTCAAAGCATCATATTTTTTCTCCTTTTTGCGGGGTTTTGATGGTTCCATGGTCACAATGGGTACAATGTGTCTTTTTCAGTGGCTTGTCATGTGTTTCTTTGTGCAATAATTGCATGTGTTTTATATTTTCTTCAACCTCATGTCGTGTTAAATCCATGACTCTAAGTTGTTCCATTCTCGATTCTAGAATAGGATGAATATCTTGACTTCGTTTTTGGTAAACATCGGGATGACGATAAATCATTGGTAGTAAGGCTTCCGTCCCAAAGGCCCAAAGAGCTGCATGTAATTTGGTGTACCAATATGTTCGATTGGCATTGACCATTTTGGTTAAGGCAATCTTTATCACCTTGTTGGTACTTTCGGCTTGCCCGTTAACTTGTGGGTAGTAAGTTGTCGATTTCCGGTGGAGAATCATAAATTCTTGGGTGAGTACTTTGATAATGTCATTAATGAAATGACTTCCTTGGTCACTCACAAACTCCAATGAACAACCAAATTTTGTATTAATTTTTTCAAAGAGAAATTTGGATGTTGACTTAGTTGTGTTATCTTTTAAAGTTTTGGCTTCCACCCTCTTGGTGGTGTAATCGGTAGGTGTAATGATGTATCAGTTTTTGGTGCTTTTGGTTAGCGGGTTGACTGTCCCAATGAAATTCAAAACCCCATTTTTGAAACACCTTGGTGGGCATTGTAGGATGTAAGGGTTGAAAGTTTGTGGATATTTTGGGGCCAACCTTTTGACATATATTGCATCGGGTGCAATAAAGATAAACATTTTTTTTCATGGTGGGCCACCAATACAAGGCAGTTAATACCTTGTGCAAGGTTATATTTGCTGAAAAGTGGCCCCCATCGATTCCTTCATGAGCCTCTGCAATGATTGCAGTTGTTATGGGTCCGACTATGCATGTCCTTCGTATACCATCCGGTCCTTCTTTGACTAGGGTCCCGTTATAGGTTAGCATGTAAGGACGGCTACGTATTGTTATTTGTGGTCGTTGGGTAGTTGATGCTTTAGTACTCAGCCTACCATGTTTCAAATAGTCGATGTAGGGTGTTCTCCAATCTTGTCCTTCTTTTTCATTGATTGCGATCGTGGTGCAACCAATAACATGTTCGGGGGTCTTTTTAGGCCAACACATCCTACATTCCTTACATAGTTGATCTATGACATGAGGAATTGTGGGCCACCAATAAGGCCCGTTTGTGACATGGAAAGTTATATCATCCATCGTGGATGTGGATTTTTTCTTTTTTAATTTTTATCAACCATTCAATCCCCTCTTCACGGGAGATGCAAAGTTTATGATCTTCATTTGCTAGTCTCCATATTAGTTCCCCTTCTTTTAGGGAGTAATCGACCACTTCATCTCTTAACATACCCAATTCTTCGTGGAAACCAAAATTGCTTAGTCCCATTGGGTATGTGAGGTGTTGTATGATTGGTTCTCTCCAGTCAAATTTCTCTTTCTCCTTCAAGAGGATAGTTCCATATTCCATTGCCCTGAATCCTATCAAGGCTACAGGCTTGCAAGTCTTGCATTCATTTATTAATCGCTCCACGTTTGAGGGTATCATTGGCCACCAGTATGGTCTTGCGTTTACTTGATCGAGTATTTCTTCTTCAGTCATGTGAGGTTCCTTATGTTCGTGTATCGTTTTTACCCAATCATGTGCATTCTTTTTTTTATACACATTTTGACTTCTCCATTTGGTAATCTATATTTCAAACCATCTTTAGTTATAAAATAAGTCTCGTTGTCAAGGTTGATTAACCCCAATTCTTTGTGTATGCCAATATGGTCCAAATCTTTAATATTCTTTAGTTGTTGTGTAATTGGGAGCCTCCAATCCAACCCCTTTGTTATTTCTTGTGGAAAAAGTTTATGACTTCTTTCTAGGTGACTCTCCAGGGTTTCCACTCCCCTGCAGATTTTGCTGCGTCGCAGGTAGTTGCATACATCATTTCCCCACGTCGGCCACCAATATTCTCCTGTGGCTATTGCCTTCCAGGTTTCTATAGATGCTAAGTGGGGTTTGGTCCCTCCATGAATCTTGGCTAAGTACATAGGTACTTGATCTTCCGGGATGCAAATTAAGTACTAGAAAACAATGATGGACGCCATGGGTCGTTCCTTTGCAAATTAGCTAAGAAGATTCACGATGCACATCATGTAAATTTATATTCGCTTGAGAACTACCATGCCTCATTAATATGTTCGGTCTCGAATTAATAATCCCTCTCTTCTCCTTATGATATGAATATAATTATTGAAGTGAACACAATCTCATTATCTTAATTCTTACTCTCAATGTAAGGCATCATTGATAATAAGAACCATTAGATTTAAAGAAAGCTTCAAGAGGTGTAACAATATCCTCAATAATAATATAGTTTTCAATAAGTTATATGAATCCTTAAGGTTCGTAGTTCATAAACATCAATCACACAAATGATAGTAATCTTATAATGATGAAGAAGATCTAATATTCTTGAGTCTTCCTTTTTAAGCTCAAGTGTTACTACTTATAATATTATAACTTGACATGTATGCATATAGTAGTTATAATTTCATAAACACATCATTGATTGTTTTGCAATGTCACATTTAACTTCAAAGTGTTTCTTGATGACGATAGTAATTATAACTCTCTTGAGTTTACTCAAGAGAGAGAACTCTTCTCTTTGATAGTTGATTCTTCACTTGTAATGACATCCAACAACTCACAAAGTATCTTAAGAGAAAAAACACTTTTACTACAAAGTGTTTCTTGATGACGAGAAGTAAACCTATCTCTCTTGAGTTTTGCTCAAGAGAGAGAGAGATCTTCTCTTGAATAGATAATCCTTCAAATTGTAATGACATCCAACAACTCACAAAGAAACTTAAAGAAAGAAGTTCCAATAACAATTGTAGTAAGTAGATTATTTCATATCAATATTACTTCATTCATATAGATTCAAATTTTGATGTAAATTAATGTCTTCATCATTCTTATTAATCATAAAATAAGTTCGATATTCAAACATATATTATATAATGTAATATGCATAGTACTTGTAAGTCAATTATGTAGTTTATGATAATAAGTTCCTCCTCTTTTGAAGGAGTTTGTAATCGTTAAGAAGTTTCACTTTAATCGTCCATAACATGCATATAATTCTTCAAACATACAATCACATGTATATTTATAATTCTCTTTTGAGGAGTTCAATGATAAGTTCCACTTTTGAGAGTTAATTGTAATTCCGACGTTCAAGTTAAATTGACGTTACTACTCATAACAACTCCTCTCAAAGTTCCATTGATACTCCAACTAGTCTTGAGCGCTTTGTTTTCACCCTCACACTAATACTTTGAGTTCTTTCTCAAAATACCTACTCTCCTCTCGTTTATCAATCACTTAAGTCACAAGTACCAATTGACAACTCGTAGTTCAATTTGAGGAAGAGAGAGAGAAAGGTCACACACACATTTGTGGAAAAGATAATGTATTGTAAAAGAGCTCCGAGAGGAGAGATACAAAAGTAACTCAAGTGTTGTTGACACTCAAATTTGTGATAACTTCGTTGTGTAGAAAATGAGGTGTGATCTCCTAAAAGTGCTTCCCTTATATAGTCTTTTCTATCTATCTTAACATCTATATTAAGAGTGGTTGTTAACTCCACTACCTTAGATAACTAACTATCTCCGATATATGTAGATGCTATCTATCATAAACGGTTATAACCGTTTTTCCTCTCTAATGTTCGTATCTCTAAGATTCTACTATATCCTCATCGTGGCTACATCACAAATCCTTTATGAGATTTAAATCAAATCTTCATATTTGATTTATTCCAATGATTTGTATTTAAAATATACTAGTAGAATCTAACTTTGTCCTATAGGCTTCTTAGTATCTTCATAATGCCCTTCATATTTCAATATTCCTATATGTTCCATAACCATGCTCTTCAAAAATCCTACATTCCTATATACTCCATAATCATGCCTCTTCAATAGTCCTTTAAATCCCAAAACCTTACATTCCTATATACTCCATAATGCTTAATACTAACTCCTTTATACTAATATAATAGCCTTCTTCTTAATTCCTAAGTTCTCCTTCACTAAAACTCTGATTGTCCTATACCCGTGGGTAAGGGACCCTACAACCGTGCGACTTCCTTGTATTTCCGTGAAAAGGGAACCCAATACCGTGGTTGAGCTCCGAACTCCTCTTCGGCGTTCTTCTTCGGTGTTCTTCTTCTTCTCCGTGAATCCTTCCTTGCTCTTGCATGCTTGGTGATTAAGTGCCGTTGGGCACTTCCTTCTCTTTGAAATTGTTGTCTTCTTCTCTTGGTAGTGTTGTGACTTCAACATTTACCCCCTCCCTAGGTTGAGATCCTGCCTTCAGGATCTTTTAGGGATTTTCATAGTCCTTGGATCGTATTGAGGAAGGTAGAGGAGGGTTCTAGCATGTGGTGTAATGATTTGTCTTTGTTCTAGAGTGTTTTTCCTATCCTCAAGTGCCCTTGCTATGTAACCTTGTAGTTGAATTCTATGAAATCCTTGTGGAAAGGAATCTAGGAATTTTCTAATGAGGTTGTGGTGTTGGTGGCTAACCTCATGTAACAGTCTTGTGTCTTCTTGTGCCAATCCGTCAAGAGCTGTTAGAAATTGTGGAAATTTTGATGATGTCAGATCTTGGATCTCCTTGATGATTTCTGGTTCATAAGGTTGGATTTGTGGAAGGCTCTTTCGATTCTCAATATTGTTGTAGAACTCCTCATGGTGTCTTGCGATGTGGGTGAGTGTTTTTACACAAAACATGGTAAGATAGAAGTTAGGGTTTGCTGTGGTGATTTCAACAACTCCTTTGTGTGTTGTGAGATCCTTGAGGATCCACATGAAGACCAAGAGGTCCTTGGCTTCGGAATTAGCTTTTACCCACATCATTTGAAATAGTTCCTATGAGATTTCAATTTCGTTTTTGATGTCGAGTAAGCTGCTCCCTTGTAGAATCAATGGCTTGTAGGCTTTGTAGTACTAAAAAATACTAATTGGGGGCGGCATGTTCTTCATTGTGGCTGTGATTGGGTTTTCTGGATCTTCAATCTTGTCTTCTCCTAATAATTTCTCCCACTGCAGGAGATAATCTTCTTCTTGTTGCTCAATTTTGGTTTGGAGGTCATCCCTCTCTGTAGTGACTTGATGTATGTGTGATCCGAGGTTTTTGAAGGTGTGATTGAGCTTTGCTGTAACTATGTGTAAAAGTATCTGCGCCGAAACTTGTTCTTCTGTGTCCGGGTGTTTGTGCATCCACAAATCGAAGGCTTCGATTTTTGCAAGTTCCACTATCCTGTCTGGATTTGGATGTGTCTGTATGGCTACTGTGTTGAGTTGGTTGCCGTAAGGAGCAACAACTTCCTAGAGACCCTTCAAGTGTGTCGAAGTAGTGTGCCGAAGTTCGGCGATGCTGGTCCGAATGTGGGCCGAGGATGTTTGGAGGCGTTGTTCGGCGATGACTGCAACGTCTTTGCGGCCCTTTAGGTAAGTCTGCATGCTTTTGTATTTGACCATAATTGCTTTCCTTTCGTCATCTGCAATCTGTTGAGTTCGTTTTGATGTTTCGGCGTGTTGGGTTTGCAGGAGATCGCACTGTGTTTGTAGTAGTCGGAGTTGTTCCTGTGAGGTTGTTGCGAGTTGTTTATGTTCGAGTTGTGCTGCCTCGAGTTGGTACTGGAGGCGTTCAACTTGACTTCGAAGGTCTTGGGTGGTTGCGGCATGCTCACTTCGGAGAAGCGATGTCTCCTGTTGGCGTAGTTGATTGTCTGTGGCGCTCCGGCGATTGTTCTCAAGTGCCGCTTCCAGCAGGTTCTTTGAGTCTTCGAGTTGTTTTCGAAGTGTTTGTTGTTCCTTCTTGTTGTGTTCCAACTCCGGTGCATGCTGGGTTCGTAAAACACCTAGTTGGCGTCGAAGGTCCTGGTTAGCTTTCTCGAGTGTTGTGGCACTTCCCTGATCGCTACCCACTGTTTTGTTATCAAACGGCGACCCCTGGCGGTTGTCTTTGTGAGCGACTTGCTCATTTGTGGTTGCAGCATCTTTCGTTTGGTGGTCTGGTTTTGCGATCTGCAGGTGTGGCGATGTTCCGATCTCCTGACGCGGCGACGTACGTGGTTCCTGTGTGTGTGTTGGAAGTCGCTCTACTGCGGCGACCTGTTTGCAGAGTGCCGACTTTTGTACCAATTTCGGATTCTGCTCGGCGATGATGTGATGGCTTTCTTGTTGAACGTTGTGCTTAGCTTGCAGGAGTTCAAATTTGTGTTGGAGTAGTTGTTTGTCCGCTTTAGAGGTTGTGGCGATGTAGGTTGTTTGGTGATTTTGATCGACTGCTCCCATTCCAACCTCGGCAAACTGCATGCGGTCCTCTCTTCTCGGTGTGGTTGTGGAGTTGGGGATCTGTTCTCGTATCTGTAGGGTGTGTAAATCTTTTTTAGAATTTTTGAGCTGCTGTTGATAGTCTTCAGCGAGGTAGTGATTCTGTGATGTTACTATGACGTTGTTGAGTTCCAATTGAAGGCGACATTCTTGTCCTTCTGTCAAAATAGGTGCAGCAATCGGAGGAGCCTGTTCCTCAGCGCCATTTTTGTGATTAATTTGCAGTAAATCTAAATTCCGTGATTTTGAAGTTGGGAATGACTTGTCGGAATCTACAACTAGTCTCGGTGTGTTTTGTATTGAATTCAGCTTTGTTGTGTTGAAATCTGTAGTAAGTGACTGCCCTTCCTCGTTGCTTGAACTTGAAGATGTGGTGATCCAGTTTTGCAATGATTGGCTAGCTTGAGTAAACTGATCCCATATTTCTCTCAATAATTGTAGGCGAACTTGTGATGTACCATTTCTTGTTGTGCTTATAAGCACATTTCTACTAATTGTTGGTTCCATTGGTGTACTCACAGATTTTGGAACTTCTCTCTGTGCCTTGAATGAGTCTGGTTGGGTCTCTAAAGGGTTTCGTAAATCTATAACAATGTTAGGAATGGTTTATGGTTTTGCTATGGTTGGTGTGGCCATGGCTACACAAATTTGTGGTGCTTCTTTCCTTTCTGATGGCTCTCCTGGGGTAAGTTCCATTGAGGGTCCTATCTTTCTTTTATTTGAAACTGGTTTTTCTATGAGGTTAGCTGGCATTAGTATGCTGTGAGCCCAAAATGGTGCCCACATGTGGTGATTAACTCTTCGAAACCAATTTTAGTTTGACTTTGATGTGTTATGATTATTCACAAAACATAAAAAGAGTGAAGTGTGGTTTGGATTTAAGTTTAGGCTTTAGAATGTGTTGTGTGATTATTTCAAGGTTGAATTCAATAAGAGTATGCCTTGATATTGTGAGTAGGGGGTAAGGTGAAGCAAGGTGAGCTCCCCGGGTTAAATGCCCACTTTTGGATCCACCTTGGTAGTTTAGGAAGAAGGAAGCTTGGTGGAAGGGGATTAGTCCCTACTTTGAAGGTGAAGGTTAAGGGATTGTGATTGGAGGTGCTAATCCTCTCACCCTATCCTCACCTCTCTCTCCCTCTCTCCCTCTCTCCCTCTTTGCTACTTAAGGTGTTTTTTCTCTCATTTTTTCTCTCTCTCCATCAAGCGCTCTCAAGGGAGCAAGCTCTTAAGAGCTTGAGCCACATGTATGGGTTATTAGTTGTAGTGAAGACAATTAGTTAAGCTCTCTCTCTCAATGCCTCCCAAGTGAGTGCACTCTTAGAGCTTGAGATTACCTAGGAAGATTAGGTAGTTGTTAGTGAAGTTAGTATGGTAGGTTAGTTCATTAGTTAAGGAGAGAAGAAAGAGAGAAAAAAAGAAAGGGAAAAAGAAACAAAAAAGAAGAAGTAGAAATTTAAAAATGTGTGATTAGTAGATAAGGGGTGTGTTAAGGGTAATTTAGTGGCAGAACTGCCGAGGCTTATTAGTGCAAACCAATAGCTGCTGGAGGAGGGCAGCCAAAGGCTAATGGGCAGAACTGCCGAGGCTTATTAGTGCAACCAGTAGCTGCTGGAGGAGGGCAGCCGAAGGCTAATGGGTAGAACTGCCGAGGCTTATTAGTGCAAACCAGTAGCTACTGGAGGAGGGCAGCCGAAGGCTAATGGCACAGACTGCCGAGGCTTATTAGTGCAACCAGTAGCTGTTGGAGGAGGGCAGCCGAAGGCTAATGGCACAAACTGCCGAGGCTTATTAGTGCAACCAGTAGCTGTTGGAGGAGGGCAGCCGAAGGCTAATGGCACAAACTGCCGAGGCTTATTAGTGCAACCAGTAGCTGTTGGAGGAGGGCAGCCGAAGGCTAATGGGCAGAACTGCCGAGGCTTATTAGTGCAAACTAGTAGCTGCTGGAGGAGGGCAGCCGAAGGCTAATGGGCACAGACTGCCGAGGCTTATTAGTGCAAACCATTAGGCTGCCTAGGGGTTAGCAAGGCTAAGCCCAATCAGTGGGTGTTAGCATATAAAAAACTAGATTACATTAGGCCATTTAGGGGTGGCTAAGTAGTTAGACCAACTAGACTAGTTTGTGCCATGTGTGGGTTTGTATGAGTGTGTTTACCCGTTGAGAAAAGTGTTTTTCAACACTTGAACCTCTCGGTCAAAATAACTCACTTGCATTATTAATGGAGAATGTGGAAGATTCTTGCAATGACAAGAAAAAGGGAGTGAAGATTAAACGAGCAAGGGGAATGTCCTTAAGGGCATGTGTGGCTAAAGCCGCGGGTTGGACTCTTGAGAAGGCCAACTCTAGCATCGGCCAAGAGGCCAACATTAATAAAGTACAATGAGTGAGACAATACGTGTTCATTCGAACATGAAAATTACCTTGCACATGGTTCAATGTTGTAATAGATAATGTGATTCACAAAGTCATCACCCGGACTAGGACGCTTAAGGGTGGTGGATTTGGCCTCACATATGCCTGCCTCAATTTCTTGTGAGACAGTCAGCAACCCCCCATCAATAAGTAACACAAGAATGCTACGATGTGAGCGGTGAGCGGTGAGCAGATCTCGTGAGCAGAAAATGTTAGTTTAAAACTCTATTGTCGGAAAGTTAGGACCCTTATGACCGTGGATTTTGCACATATTCCAAGCTTCATTTTGAATGTTTTGGGAGTTATGGACTCTATTACCGTGGAAATAGGCCAACATTTCCATATTCATAAATGTTAACGAATGAAATAAATTCATACTTCACCCATGATTTATAGATTATTAATGGAAGATTCTGGTTATAATTGGGGAGATCAATTCTGGAAATGGAGTGAAATAAAGATAATAACACCTATTACCATAGGCAACTCTAAGAATATAAAATGGGAAAACTATAATAAAACCCCGATGGTCGTTTTTAAAGTTCGTGTACAATAATGATACTGCTGAAACCAAGATTTATTCCATGACCAAGTGCTTGTCTTCATCGAAGATTTCTCCGTCGTTAAATAAGAGCACTGCCAGCCCAGCTGTTAAGGAACAATCTATATAAACCTTATTAACATTCCTTCGACTCGTATGAGCTCATCGATTTCTTTAGAACTTAATCTTGTACTTGTTAACCAGTGTTTAGAGAGAATGGGCGATCCCTTTGAGGTCATTGCTTGTGAAACGGTTCTACAAGATTTGCTTCAGCGGATGGCGGATGGGTTTGACCCCTGGGATCATATAGGTAGCAGTACAACACAGTGTTGGACTCCTCCATCGGTAATCACGTTTGAAGACGTCGAGAATGCTTGTGTTGTGTCGAAGCTTTGGAAACGTGAGATTGACAACAGTCTTGAATACGCATGCCTCCGGCTAGCGAAGTGGGATTATGTTTCGTACTCGGGTCGCCATTGGACTCCAAAGGACGAATATGAAGCTTACCGATTCAACTTGAACTGGAACGTCTTTAGGACTTCTTGGTCACTAGCAAATCCAATTAACAACGACAGGTTAGAGACAACGTCCCTTGGCGAACTTAGTTGCCCTGAGTTAGATCAGTTGAGGTCATTGCTAAGGGACAATGAGAACCAGTCTTTGGATGTGCAGCCAGGAGAGAAAATTTCTCCAAGACCTGGTATCTGGGTCTCTCCCAAGAATAGATGAGATGGGTTTAGGGATGATAAAGGCTATTGACCTTTAGAAAAAGTTATTATAGTTTTGTATATTTTTTGAACATATAATTGTTATCTATTGCAATTATATGTCCACATTATTGTTTTTGGTTTCATTACTATTACTAATTAAAATAACCAACTTTTTGACTAATGTGGTTTTCACTTTTTTAGGCTCCAGTAGTCTGTAAATATTTTATTGGGAATTTCAGAATCACTTTGGCACATGATATGTATTTCCTTCATGAGGCCATGAACATCAAATTAAATAGTTAAAAAAAATCAAAAATATGACACATGTTTATGATCTTGTATAAAGAACAAATAAGAATTGACAGCAAAAAAATCCCACAACTGGACATACACGAATATCAAATGGAAAAATTATTAAAAAAACCCGATGGTCGCGTACAAAAATGCAAGATGTGTGCGAAAGACACCTTAGAGGAAAATGTAATCAAATCCAGTCAAATCAAATCAAATCAAATGAAAACAACAAAAGACCGAAACGTCCTTCCAAAATTCATGATATGCTCTAATCGCTACTTCCACTATCTGATCTCGAGGACTTTGAATCTCCTTCTACAGCCTATGTATCCATAAATATAAGGGCCCTAGGATCACAAGTAGTAGCTCGACTAGGAACATATCTAACGGCACCGGATTGAAGTGCTTGTGCTAAGTCCTCAGCATACTCTGGAAGAATATAAGGCTGTATCGGACTGGAGTTCACATGCCACGATGGAATGGGCATGGGTCTTGGCATAAGTCGCGGTGTTGATGCAAGTACTCTGCAATAGAAACCCGATAGTGGTTAGAATGAGTACGTGGAGATGCAAACAAAAGCAAAACTAAGATAAATCGACTAGAAGTAAAAAATGTAAAGTAAGACTTACTTACAAGCCCATTTATTGCGTCTTTGTTTTTTGGGGCGCGATTCATCAGCAGATGCAGGTCTGGGATGTTTAGGAGGGCCCATGACAGGTCTTGAAGCGATATATGGACGGAGAATGGCGTTGAAGATGGGTTCGTCATCCTCAAACGCCACAACATGACGACCAATCTTCTGGCAAGCCTTAATGGTAGCCCCTGAATTCAAAGCATCGCAAAGATGTGAGACTCTGTTGAGAATATGAGAGGAATGGAAATTCAGAACTAATTAATGAATGGTTACCTGTTCCTGCCTTCCAGTCGAGGACTATGTCGCCGGGCTTGGTCAGCTGCTCGATGAGGGCCTGCATGAACAAAGGGGTTTTCTCCCTTGGTCCTCTCCATGGGACGTTCCCATTCATGAGCTGAGTCTCCGCAGTGGTGAGGTTGAACAGGGCATCACTCTTGGTTATATTAACGTCGTCATATATCACATCGGATTTCTTCGTATGGAATGAGAAATTAGATGTCACGTCGCCACCACGAATAAAGACGTGAATCCAGAACCGAATAGACTGTAGTCAACCAAAACATGTGAGAGTAAATAAATAAAAAAATTATCACTAAACATAAACAAGGAATGATTACAGTGTAAATACCTTGGAGTCGGGGTCCGTAGGAGAAGCCAACTCGAGGTCATTGATGCCCCACCAGTCCTTGTGCATCACAAAGTCGTAAGTCTCAACTTGATCGAAAATGACCGCAGTGAGCTTTTGATCATTGTTGTGGTTGAGGAAGAGAGCACCATCGTTTTGCAAGTAATGACTTGCAAATTCGAAGATGGACACCACATATTCGGGATCCCGGGAGTTCCAAGGTGGAACGACTGATGGAGGATTGGATACGGAAGGGACGGGTGGATTCTCAGGGATGTCGGCAATGATCAAGTCGATCCCAAAGTGCTTCTCATTTTCGCACCGTTCTGGAACTTGGGTTTGGTGGCCTTCTCCCATCTTGAAAAAACCAGGAAAGAAAGTTAGACTTTATAATATGTAAAAAAAACCTGATGCATCCAAAACGAGTCGAAGCAACGGATTGTACCTTGCGAATGAAGTCTAGAATCTGAACCCATCTTGGATTGCCACCGTTGTCAGACAACTTCGTATGTGATGTCATCAACGTCTGCATAGATATGCTGGAGACAAAAACATGGGCCGAATGTGGAATTCCACTGGAAGAGGTGCTCGTGGGAAATAGTTTTGCCTTCCTCTGCTCAATGAGACCTTTCGTCATCTCCAATGCACTGACCGAGGAAGGCACGGTCGTAGAAGAGGGAGCAGTCTCGAGAACGACTTTGGATTGAGAAGCAAGGAGTGTCTGCGACAAGGGAGCGGATGACTTCGTCTGCCCTAGCTCTGATGCTTGTGATTCCGAACCCAAGGAGACAATGTCCGTCCCTCGATGCAAACGACGCCCTCTCTTGGGCTTCGGTGGTGGTGCAGAGGATTGATCCTGGTGCCCTTCGTCATCTTTAGTAACTTGCGTGGTATCTTCTTCCACCACCACTCCGCCATCATGTAAGGTCTTCACCTCCGCCTCTGAATCAAAGACAAAACCACGAACAAAGTCGAGATACCAACATCCTGCATGCAAGTGTGGTTGTTTGTACCTTTTTAACTACTGGGCAGTATAGATACACTGGTCTGAACCTTCCATACAGCAAAGTGCTATCATTGATTTCAACATCGTGGTCTTGTCCTTAAACAATTATTCTTTAATATTTTTGAGCTCTGTGAGTATGATCTCTCTAAATAGTATCGGCCAATCAACTAACTTCCCATTGAGAGCATCAACAATGTGTGCAATTGCTTGACAAGAAATAGTATTAGCAGTAGTTCGTAGCAAGAAAAAGGAATTAAAGAACCTTAATGGCCGCCTTGCTTCCGGAATTGTACACTCCACAATCTTGCAGGTCCATGTCTAGCTTCTCACTTTGTTATTGAAGTTAGGAAAGATGTTTGCAGCCTTGACCTTTGGTGTGTCTGGCTCACTTCTTGTTGAAAATGCCGTAATATTGAAAACTGCCCTCATTTTGTTCTTCCAGTCATTTGGAAAAATTGAAAAATTGTTTGTTATTCAAGACAGATTCCATGGTGTCTAGATTTAAGTTGGTAATGACATCCTGAATTACTAGAATATTGACAATCTCCCATGTCACTCTTATCACAAATTGATCTAATCCAATGAGCTGCAAAAAAATCTTCTCCTCCCGAGTCGGTTCAAAATCTAAGGCGGCCATCTCTGTACTGAAGACTACATCCTCAATTCCTCTCATCTGAGGTGCCTTCCCTTTCTCCTTGCTTGGAGTTCTCATGGTGGAATATGTGCAAAGTTTGTCTCTAAACTCACTTGCTGCCTCAGCTTCTCCAAATTGTTTGTGCATACTATGATGGACTTGCTGCTGTAGGTTTTGGATTATGAATCAGTTTAACCCTAAGATCACATTTTGTTAGGCTGGTTGCCCTTGTATTGATCATGATGAGGTTTGTTAATATGGTTGGAGTTCTCGAACTTATGTGGCCGTCCTTGTTGGCTGTTATAACCCTGGTATAATCTGATGTGGCTGACTTGTGGTATTTGTTTTGTACCGGTATATGCCAAGGAAGACGCTACCTTGTGCAATGTCTCCTCCTTGTTTGGGGTCTGTCTTGCGCAGACCCTTCTAATAAAATTTAAATTGGACTTTAATGCAGATTTTGACAATAATTTTAACGTGCCTGGTATCCTTTCCTGAAGATTTATGTAATTATTTTGTGGTTTCACGGATTTTGTAACTTTTCTTGTCAAATGGTTGTTTGATGAATGAATGGATGAATTACATTGTAGTAAGTACCAATTGAGGTTAAATAGTATCATAAGTATTAGGTACCAATTCTCACACACGTATTGTAACCACATTATGGTTAAGATGTAGGTCGTTTTATGATTTGAGATTTTTTTCGTGGTTTCGTAATTGGCATGTGTGTCGTAATACACAAGAACCACTAGGAAACTTGGATTCATAAGAAGAGTACACGATCAACACCCAGAGAGGTGGATTAGAGTCCTAAGGAGTGCGTTGTCGAGATTGAAGAACTCTTCAGCCTCGATTCTTATATATACTTCTAGAGTCAGCTCGTAAGCTTCTAGAGAATGTTCTACCAACTCCCATTGGAGGTTTCTAGAAGGTTGTAGAAGTTTGTTTCTAGAATGTTCTAGAAAGTTCTAAAAAATTCATTCTAGAATATTCTAAAGAATTGTTTCTAGAACTTTATAGAAATTTGTCCTTAAAAGGTTCCAAAACTATGTCCCTAACAATGCGTGATAAAATCAACAGATAATAAATGCACTAATAACATGCAATAAAAATTTTCATTGAAGTGATTTAGATTAGAAGGATTTAAAATCCAAATTGCTAGAAGCGTGCAACATAATACTATTTCATAATATTTAATAAGATTTATAAGTCATGTTATAAATTTTTTTATTTTTAGTGAAAATAATATTATTCTATTCATTAATCATATTATTACATAATTTAATGATATTATAATGACTGGTAAGATTCACGATATCATTTTTGAAAAAAAACGAAAGACAGGAAGAAAAACCATCGTATACAATGGATTGTTAAATTTGGATTTCCTTTTGAGATCAAATCAATGTCTTTTGAGCTTATTTTTTAGAATGGATAAGGGTATGGTTGAATCTACAACTGGAAGATGTCAAGTGTCATGTATTAGTCTATATATGATAGAAACTTTAAGAAGTTTTGTTGAGTTGCATCCGGTTGAAAATATAAGTTTTGTTTAAGGAATTTATAGAGTTCATACATGTAAAGTATCCCACGTGGCCAGGGTTGGACATGACAACACTTATAATGCCTTATATTTACGAGAATCACTAGAGTATCTGTTTTCTAATGGATAAAAGTTTTTTTCACATCTATCTGTTATCAAGCTCTGCTTGCACTCTGATATTATCATCTGATACTGCCACTCCGATACAAAGATGTGGGAAGCGATGAGAGGCTATAAAGAGAGATCAGTTTAGTGGCAGAGGATACTATTGCCGATTGCTGGTTACTACCTACTTTGTCTCAACAGAACTTTAGATGATCTTGTGGATACTATGTTAATAAGAATATAATCGAATTCACAAAGGTATTAAGGCCTAAACCTCGTACCTTACGTGAGATTAGTACCTTATATTATTATATAATAAAATGATATGATAATAAATAAATAAAATATTTATTTAATAAAATTTTGTACTTGAATATGATCTAATCTTAGGACTTATGATGTGATTATCAGGAACGGTGCAGTCCCAAGTTTGGATCTGTGAGAAAACTTCACAATAAGGAGAACTACACAGGCGACCTTTTTCCCATCACAATAAGTAATTAAGAATCAACACGAAAGTGCATAGAATTCGCTTTTAGAATAATAGTGCATACTCGTTGTAACCCTGGGTGCAGTGCATTAAGGGGTCCGAGTATATGACCCACCTGCAATTTTTGGCCATATTAACTCATTCTCAACCTTACAATGTGTAGACAGGCCATTTTCAAGCACCAAAAAAATAAAAATAAAACCCCCGAGATCAATGTAACGTAGAACACTGCAGCCCCGTCACGATAGCCATGAACAAACTCTTGTTCAAGCTTATCGAGATCACTCTGGAGGGTCGGCCTCACCAAAGGCATGGCAACCAACCTGCAAAGTGGAATCGAAAAGCGTGAAACTGAAATTGGCTGGAATCTCAGGCTGGAAATGGTGGCAACGGAGTTTAATTTTTGCCTGGTTCGAATCTCGTCCTCGTCATCTCCAAACGACTCATCGTCGTTGTGGGACTCTTCCTGGTCTTTTCCTCCTTCGTCCTCCATATCTGTGTCCGCAATAGCGACAACCGAAGGTTGAACTGGTGAATCACGTGGACAAGCTGTTGCTGCCTCCTGTTCAAGTAGAGTGGCTAAAGACTCAATAACTATCTTCAAGTCGCCCAAATATTGCATTAAGTGTCACTACAACCGATTCAAGTTCCACCAGAAGCAATGTTTAAAAATTAAAGGTACTAGAAAGTTAGTGAAAGCTCCCAACTTAATGCAAAAAATTACAACTTTACCCAAACAACACCAAATTTATAATGCACAGCAGGCCCAGTATTTGAAAATGAATGGTATTATAAAGTTCAAATGGATACTTCAAAACTTCAAAATGAAAACTTCAAATGAGGAGATACATACATCTCTAGAAAGCTAACATCAACAACTAAAAGGTCACAAAGTCTCAGAGCAAGGGAAAGAAATGACTAGGAGATGTGGCCTATCAAAGTGATGTCGTCAACGGCATACCATTCCAGCATGACCACCCTGCGTTCAAATGTCCATAAGTTCTACTTGAAAACTTCAAATGAGGAGATCCATACATCCCTAGAAAGCTAACATCAGCAATTAAAAGGTCACAAAGTCTCAAAGCAAGGGAAATAAATGACTAGGAGATGTGGCCTATCAAAGTGATGCCGTCAACGACATACCATTCCAGCATGACCACCCTGCGTTCAAATGTCCATAACTTCTACTTGAAAACTTCAAATGGAGAGATCCATACATCCCTAGAAAGCTAACATAAGCACCTAAAAGGTCACAAAATCTCAAAGCAAGGGAATGAAATGACTAAGAGATATGGCCTATCAAAGTGATGCCAAAAACACTCACCCTAACCCCCCCCTAAATCAGAAACCTTTCAATCCTACAACCTGAAACAAGACTGATATCAAACTGAAAGGCAAAAAAATGATGCTCGGGCCCTAATGTACATAATGAAGGCTTCAAGCTTGATGAAAGAACTTAGAAATAAAACCAAAAGCACTCACTTTAAAACCCCCCTTAATCAGAAACCTATCAATCCTACAACCTGAAACAAGACTGATATCAAACTGAAAGGCAAAAAAATGATGCTCGGGCCCTAATGTACATAATGAAGGCTTCAAGCTTGATGAAAAAACTTAGAAATAAAACCAAAAGTACTCACCCTAACCCCCCCTTAAATCAGAAACCTTTCAATCCTACAACCTGAAACAAGACTGATATCAAACTGAAAGGCAAAAAAATGATGCTCGGGCCCTAATGTACATAATGAAGGCTTCAAGCTTGATGAAAAAACTTAGAAATATAACCAAAAGTACTCACCCTAACCCCCCCTTAAATCAGAAACCTTTCAATCCTACAACCTGAAACAAGACTGATATCAAACTAAAAGGCAAAAAAATGATGCTCGGGCCCTAATGTACATAATGAAGGCTTCAAGCTTGATGAAAGAACTTAGAAATATAACCAAAAGCACTAACTTTAAAACCCCCCCCTTAATCAGAAGCCTATCAATCATACAACCTGAAACAAGACTGATATCAAACTGAAAGTCAAACAATTGATGGTCCCCCCCCAAACTCACCTATTCCAACATAGTTTAGACTGTAGAGAATCCCCACAACCGACTCTGCCGGCCCAACCTCCTCTGCGTCTCCAATCCGCGTTTCAGACAAGATTCAAAATTGGCAGGTTGAAGCCAAGACCCTACTCTGTTTCTTTACAGAGAGAAGTACTCTATCAACCTAACTTGAAAGAGACAGACATCGAGCCTGCCACACAGACGGCAAGCGGCGACCAAGCGTTCATAGCAACGTTTGATCCTTCGATGTCGG
Organism: Polytrichum commune; assembly: GCA_950295325.1. Lineage (NCBI taxonomy): Eukaryota > Viridiplantae > Streptophyta > Polytrichopsida > Polytrichales > Polytrichaceae > Polytrichum > Polytrichum commune. The sequence goes on along the minus strand of OX485803.1, from coordinate 39,011,066 downwards.
CTCTTCCTATCATTGTCGAGCAGAATTCACCAAGTGTTGGATTGTTCCCCACCAATAGGGAACGTGAGCTGGGTTTAGACCGTCGTGTGACAGGTTAGTTTTACCCTACTGATGCGCGGTGCTGCAATAGTAATTCAACTAAGGTACGAGAGTAACCGTTGATTCATATAATTGGTCATTGCGCTTGGTTGAAAAGCCAGTGTCGGGAAGCTACCATGTGTAGGATTATGATTGAATGCCTCTAAGTCAGAATCCATGCTAGAAGCGGCGCTTTCTACCTCCCCGGTTGTTACCCTACTACCAGTAAGCGTCGAGCTCTGTCAGTAAAATGGGTATCCACATCCCCGACTAACCCTATCAAACTGTAATGTTTGCAGACTGGGTTCGGACCCGAATGCCCCTAAACAAGCTGCAATGTTGAACTCAGCACATACCAAATCAAACCCATAAGCCAAAATTCATCTTTGCCCTTATACGAGTCTACACCATTCAACCACATTCGAGAAAGACGGCAGATTTTGGTTTATGGTTTGACATCGTACCTCTTCCCCGAATTGATGCTCGTTGTTGTCCATGCTGGCTTCGCATAAATCAACTACATCAGCGTCCTCATCGAATTCGGCAAGGCTCTGTTCAATAAATATGCCCTGTGCTTAGTAGGTATGTTGTACTCCACATAAAGTGTTATCATTGAAAGCGAAACCTTAACCTATACCAAAAACCCTCAAATTCAGCAATTGAAACAATCTTTGCAGACCTGCTGCTCAGTATGATCCGATGTTGAGGTAGTCGAGGCTGCACCAGGTTGTTCCTTTGTCTGGGTCATGCCCTGTTCCAAATGTCAAAGCCAAGTCGAAGTCATATTCCAGATTCAACAACAAATGTGAGCCGATAATATTGCCCACACGGCAATGGAATATTTTGGGTCTCAAATGTTGTAACTTACTGTCCACAAAGTTAATTATATCATTGCACTTAAAGAAATATAATTATGATAGCACATAAACATCACCTCACTTCCCCCTTTGTCAACTTGGTTTTCTTCCTCCGATACAGGAAATAAAACTACTGGATCTACCGCTGAAACATCAAATGGTTTTTCCCCTTCACATCCTCTAGCTGTGGCCCTGGAAGATTTAACTCCTCGCCTACCCATTGTTGTCCGCAAGTTATACGGCGTTCCAATCCTCTCCCTTGATTCTAACCTTTGCCTTCTCTCAATACGCCTCTGCTTTTCAATGTTCCTCCTAACTTCTTGATCTGCTCTCGCTCTCGACCTAGTATTCATCTCTATCATTATTGATGCAAAGAGATCTTATATATATCATTGTCAACTCTGTCATAATTAACATATATTCGCCATTTTGTTCACATTGGATATAGATAATTAATCTCCTAATTCTTGAATTATCACTCGGCGCTATAACCTATTATACCTAATCGAATCCTGCCATGTCAGATATTTGGTGTTCATAAATGATTCACAATTATTCAAGTCCATTCTATTCTTACATGTTATAGGTTGTCCAGCATTTACCTAAATAAATATTGACTATTAATTGATCTACAAGATATCATATATACAGGCATTGGTGCCTACATTGGGTGTATATAATACGAGATTGCTTGTACCCATTCCTTCATCTCGTTTCATCATATTCTTCTCCAATGGGTACTAACTCAAGACTCCCGAGCCTTGTTCCTTTAGGTGCTCCTAGTTCATCACAAATCCACACGACGTCGTCATTCCCCGGTTTTGCAGACGGCAACAACATGAAGATACTAAACCACCCTGACTGCTCAGTTACTCCAGCGATCGCAGTTCAGAGTCCACATCCCCGGACTCCATCTTTGCAGACGGATGTTGCAACGCTGATAGAGGACAAGTCTCCTTTACAGACTCATGCCTATTCTAGAGTAGGGGTTATTAAACCGGGCACTTACTCTAGATCTCTATTAAGGAGTGCCCCACGTCCTCAAGGTCAGGGACTCGGTTGCGCAGGATGCACTGCAGTTCATAGTTTAGGGATTGACCATTGCCACAAACATGCCGGTGACAAAAATGGCAAAGGGCCCCATAAGCGTCTTCGTCATTAATCTCAATTTAGCATTCTAATATTATTACCGAGCTTATATCATGCTCTACACATTATTCTTGGCGGCCGTCATTCTTATGACCTTATTTGCCAATATATATTTTATTCATCAATGTTTAGAATGTATGCATGTTATTGGATTATACTATTCGGTTTCTTACCTGTCTCGGACTTACGTCCAAAATTGGTTTTTCAGCCTTCTTTCAGCTTAATCTGCATGACTAGTTCATATATTGCGAGTTGGCTCTGTAATTGCTCTCCTGGTATATATTGTCGCCATTTCAATGGTCATTGTACTTGTTTTGGTCAGAGTTCTGTGGAATACTATGGCCCTGCTTCGTGCTGATCCTCCTTCTGTTCTTGTCCTCTTTCCATTAAGTGAAAACGGTCATGCTATAGTCACTTCTACAACATTAAGTTTGAGGTTTCAGTATCGTGAGGTCACTGTCTTTGTCGAAGAAGAGGTTTTTGACGATCATACCGGTCTGGTTTCACATGCAATTCGTCATACTAGAGTTGAAAATGACGTCGGTGCGTTCTGGTTGCTGAAGCCTGGAAAATATCGTGTATATGGAGTCTCAGATTCTATGTTAGAGTGTTCGACTGAACTCCTAACACCTAGGGAGTCGTCCACTGTTAGCGTTGAGATAACTGTGCTGTCTAAGGTCAAAATTGAGCCCGGTCTACAGACAATTTATGAGTTGAGTGATGATTCCAACGGCGATGTTGAAGTCCTAAAATCAGAGAGTCCAGTCCAACCTTCGCTGACTCCAGAAGCAGTTCGCAAGGAAACAACTCCTCCTGTTAGTCCCTCTCGTCATTCTGGTCAGGCCAAGGTTGTCGCAAGTCTTCCTCTCAGTATCGTTCTTTCATTGATGCGCCTTGCAGGGTTGTCTATCGCGACGTCATGACGGTGTCGTGCCGTCATGTCGTGTCGTGTCGTGACGGACCCCTCCGTCACGACACAATAGGGTCCACGTAGGGTCAACATAGGGGGAACGGACTAGGGTGGGTAAAATACTTACCTTCTTGCCAAGGTGGCGTCCTATGTGGCAGAAAATGCCGACGTGGTTGTGGATATGCCTAACGCCAGGTAAATCATTTTGCCATTTTGTTTACCATTTTGTTAAAATCAAAGTAGTAAAAAACGACTAAGGAGGGTGTGGGGCGGACGGGGGACGAGGGTGGGGCGGACGGGGGTGGGGGGGAACGGAGCGGACGGGGTTGGGAACGGGGGCGGACGGGGGGGGGGGAACGGAGCGGACGGGGTCGGGAACGGGGGCGGACGGGGGGGGGAAATTTTTATTTTTTTTAAAAAATGGGGCGGACGGGGAAGGGGGGGGGGGGGAAAAAAAAAACTGGGGCGAACGGGGGAGCGGACGGAGGGGCGGACGGGGGGGGAACGGGAGCGGACGGAGGGGGGGGGGATTTTTTTTTTTTTTTTAAATGGGGCAAATGGGGAAGGGGGGGGGGAACTGGGGCGGACGGGGGAGCGGACGGAGGGGCGGACGAGGGTGAACGGGGCGCGGACAGGGGGGAACGGGAGCGGACGGAGGGGGGGAGGAATTTTTTTTTTAAAAAATGGGGCGGACGGGGAAGGGGGGGGGGAAACTGGGGCGGACGGGGGGGAACGGGGCGTACGGGGTTGGGAACGGAGCGGACAGGGTCGGGAACGGAGCGGACGGGGTCGGGAACGGAGCGGACGGGGTCGGGAACGGAGCGGACGGGGGGGGAATTTTTAAAAAAAAATGGGGCGGACGGGGAAGGGGGGGGGGGAAAAAAAAAAAAAAACTGGGGCGGACGGGGGAGCGGACGGAGGGGCGGACGGGGGGGAACGGGGCGTACGGGGTTGGGAACGGAGCGGACGGGGTCGGGAACAGGGGCGGACGGGGGGGGCGGACGGGCTCTAGTAAATTTTTCCCCACTTTACCTTTACTTTGCTGACATGTCATCACACGTGGACATTGTAAATCCTACGTGTCCGAATTGGGTTAATGTAATTACACAAAAAAATCGGTAAAATTCAAGTCCGTCAGGATAAAGACAACATCCGGCATAATGTCGTGATGGATACGTGTCGTGACGGCACGACATTATGCCGGGATTACCCTCCGTCACGACACAATAGACAACCCTGGCGCCTTGGAGCTCGTAAGCGGTCCAAAAGCGTGTTGTCTCGAATTAACTTTGATGCGATTACACTCCAGCAAGTTGATTACCTTCCCCCTCGTTACGATGGTGACGTTATCTTCGAATTTCCACCTTTAGGTGACCATGGACTGAATACAAAGGCCAAGCAGCTTCGTGGAATGGATAGAAGGTACGATGGCCATGCTTGGTCTCGCACGATTACATCCAATATTCAGAATGATCTCAAGCTTTTGTTTCGTACATCTTCTTGTTTGGGCCACCTCCGTTGCGACAATCCTGCCTGTGAATATCTTCAGCGAGACCACAGGACTTTTAGCGTGAATGAAACAGAGTGGGAAGGATTATCTGAGAAATTGTTTGAAGTAGGGTCCAAGCCTCCCGCTGGGTCGACAGTTGTTTGCAAATCCTGTAATGTCCCTCCCACCTGTGTTGCTCTCTGCACTGCCAAGATCTACTATGTTACTGGAACACCTCACATGACGAGGGCTTGTGTGCACTTGGGATCTCACGACCATCCTATCAAGTCTGGTGATCATCGGGACTTCATCGATTTGGCAGACAACTTGATTGGGGATCAAGTCGAACGCACCCCCTCCGCCACTCACTCTGCTATTGTGCTTGAAACTTCAAAGGAAGTTCTGGGCCCACTCCTCCTTGCTAAAGAAGGTGACCCACAGAAGATCTTGGAGCTGGACGAGCTGCAAGGTATTTTCGATCGGTGTAAGCACCTCACCTCGCCCAACATTCGTAACGCAGTCACCACGTTCAGGACTATGCGTCGCTTTGGAGTCATGGACAGTATTACCAAGTTACGGGGTGCTAGCAATTGGAGGTTCGTGCAGCAGAATAGGTTTCCAGGGCAAGGAGCGGACATGGACAAGGTCTTTGTGTTCAAGATGTCTGAAGTTGGACCGGGCAGCGGAGTCGACCTGGTCAAACGAATGCAACCCGGTGGTGACTTGGAGAACTCCTGGATAATGTTTGACCATGTCAAACGGGTCAGGTCGTGGACGACAATGGCTTGTCATGTGTACGATTCCACATACTGCCGTGTCATGACCATCGCAGTATGCAACATGCAATCTGAAGATGTTGCAGCCCAGTCAGTGGTATGGAAGAACCTGAACGCTCTCATGGCTCAACATGGAGTGGACAAAGTTAATTTTAAAGGTTTCATGGCCGACAGTGCCCAAGCGAACTGGAATGTTGTTCGAATCATATGCGGAAGTGGAGATGCGTCTGAGAAGATGGTGGACAGAGAGAGGACTTGTTTTTTCCATTGGACGCAGTCCTTGGAGAAACATACCAAGGCCGATATCCGTCAAGACCTGCAATACCAACATCGAATACTATGCCATCAATACAAGAATGCGAAATCGATGGCAGAGGCAGAGACAAAGTTTCTGGCAATTCGGGCATGGTGGATGTCATCCGGTGCAGCAACTGAACAAGCTCTACCCTGACTGGAGCTCTGGCTGGCCTTCTGGCATTTCCGTTACCGCCAATGGGGTGGATTTATGGAGTTGGTAAGTCTATACTTCCCATCCCCTTGCCTGTATATTTCACTCTTTATAGTTCAACTACAATGATTTCGCCATTAGTCTAATTCAGAGTCTATGGGCATTGCAGAATCTAAGTGAAGCTGAACTAGCGGAAATGCCATCCTGTAACTTGGCTGAATCTATCCATAACAAGTGGAAGCAGCAATCCGGCGATCGAGGCAGCGATCTTTATGTGGCAACAGTCGATGATTTCGTGCGTGCTTTCATGCAATGCTCAGCATATTCCCAGTTCTTGAAGGGAGACAACCCTGGAACTGGACCGTCGAAGGAGGAATTGAAGCTGAGGCGTGCTCAAAGGTCTGCCGCAAAAACAGGAATATCGAAACCGCTGCATGAGGCCATTCTGAAGATGCATGGTGGTGAGGATTGGTGCACAAGGACTCCCCACCTCGAAGGGGAAGAGGTATTTGTTTCTCTGAAGCGTAAACCAGACACTGCTTTCGGTGATGAACGTGAATCTCATAGGCCAGACAAAATCAGTGTATCCCGACCACGCGTCCAAACCAAATCTGTCCGACTTAACAATTCTCCTACTCCTGTGACAATTCCAGATTCTCCAACAATTCCAGATTCTCCCACAACTGCAGATGAAGAGCAGCCGCAACTTCCAACACACGACGCTCTGCAACAGGTGGATCGACACCAAGTCACCGCGATTGAGGAGACATTATGCAACCCTACCCAGTGGCACATCACACAGCTGCCTAAGACATCTGCGAAGGCTTGCTTTGCTTTACAAGCAATTACTAAGAAGAAGTGCGTCGCTCGGATTGTACAAGACGGGAAGAGCACCGCTGCACCTACCTACTCAGGCCTCATGGATAACTTTCGGAAGAAGAGATTGGACCCTCAAGACTTTTTTTTCTGCAATGACGACATTGAGAGATGCGTGAAGGGTACAAAAAGGAGATGGGTGGTCTTAGTCCCGAACGTTCCGGATGTATGGCCTGTTAAGTTGGGGACCAACTTAACCTGCAAAGAGATCCTCGCTTTAGAAAACGCAGGCTTTAGACTGCCCCAGTGGAAGGAGATGACACCTTCCAGAATTTTTCAGGACCACCCGTTACCTTTGGACTTAGCAAGCTACACGACACCTGCATTTCCGGATGAGTTTCCCACCCGGCGTTCAGGGAAGTTGATTAGGCGCAACAAGAAGGCCCCGTCAACAAAACACGCCAATAATTGTGCCTCAGCCCTATCACTGAAAGCCAAAGTGCACAAATTGTGCATGCTTCCAGCCCCTGCCTTAGGATGCATCGTCTCGTTGGATTCTGGCACGCCCCCAAAGGTTCAGCAATACTACTTGACGATTTCGCAGCTGCCAACATGCACTTGTCCTAACTTCAAGGAGATGGCGACTAAAGCAATTGGAAAAGGGGTCAATGGGCCAACTGCAAGCATTTATACTATTTGTTTACAGTAGTGTGTGGTTTGGACTCAGATTCAAACACGTTCATTCATGCAGCTAGTTTTAGCTTCAACGAAGTGAAGCGAGTTTTGCAGGCTGGTTTATTGAAGTACCTTGACTCTTAGAGTTTTCTGTTTCTTTAAAGAAACATATGTATGCAAGATTTTATATAATCATGATGTAGTGAGACTAAAAGGGCCACTACAAAATTCCATAAGTGTTAACATTTTTTCTATTCCCTACTTGGGGAGACTACAATAACGTTAAGTGTTAACTGTTAACTGATTGGCTACTCCCCTCTTTGTAATTTTGCCCTCTATATCTGTTAACTTATTATTATATTATATAATACTATACAATACAATATACTGTAACATAACACATGTAATATACTGTCACATACTGTAACATACCCCCCATTTAGAAATTATTAGGGTTTAAGTTATTGACTGCAAGTCCCTCCCTCGTCAACTCAGTGCACCCTAGCAGGTTGAGCCAATCTACCAGCGTTCGAATTTTTGAGTGTTACAATGATGTGCAGTCTTCTCTTCAAACTTTACGTCATTATCTTGAGCAGAGGTCTACTGATGTTATGCATTTGGTCAAGAAATTCGAAAAGTTTGAGAAAGAGATTGATCACCTACATGTGAATCAGCTCCAGCAGACCTCTATAGATGCCTTCTTCCATCCTAGAGGAGTGGAAATGGAGGAGTGAAACTCCTCAATTGTATTTTGGAACTTCATTTGGTATTATAATAATATTTTACTTGTGTTACATTTATACGTGTTATGTTTTGATTTGTTCAACTTTGTATTTCTATAAGTGTTACAAATGCTCAATTTAACACCCTACACCATATTTTTCACTGATACAGTAACATTTTTTCCTGTAATTGTCCACGCCATAGGACCCACTGTTTACTAAGTTTAGAAAAAAAACTTTACTAAAAATACATTTAGTCTAAAAATATTGTAACCTTACTGCTCTAAATAACATTTTCATCAAAATATCTCGGAAGTTACCGCTCACCGCTCGCAAAATAACTTCGTCCAGCAATTTGTTTGGTTTCGTCGACTGCTACGGCATGTTGTTTATGTATGAGTGCCGCTTCTTGCTGGATATGGTGGTTTTCTGCAACGATTTGCTCAAGTGCCGCAGCATGCTGGCGTTTTAAATTTTCGAGTTGGATTCGAAGTGCTTGTTTTTCGGTAGTGTAGCGTTGAAGCTCCGCTCTATGCTGGTTATTGAGATCTGCGACTTGCCTTCGAAGGTCTCGGTTGTCTGTCTGAGTGGTTGTAGCTGTTCGGTGATGTTCTTCTGCTGCGTTGATTTTTGTTTTGAGTAGCTGGTTGTCTTCTTCCTGCTGGTGGATTCGTTCCAAGGCTGCTGCGTAGAGTATAGATTTTTGTTTGTTGTCGTCGTCGATCTGTCGACTTCGCTCCAGTGCTGCCGCTGTTGTAGGAGCGGCGTTTGTTTTCTGAGGTCATCATTCTCTGTGGCCATCTGTTGATTTCGTTTAAGTGCTATTTCGACCTGCTTCTGTGAATTCTGGAGTTGGTTCCGAAATTCTTTCTCCGTGATTTTGTTTCGGTCCTGCTCCGCTGCTAGCTGGTTCCGCAAGATTGCCAATTGTTGTCGAAGATGCTGGTTGGTTTTCTGCAGTGTTGCGGTACTTTCTGGACTATTTCCCTCTGCTGTGTTGGGTGGCGGCGACCTTCGTTGGTCGTCTTGAGTGAGCTGCTCATCATTTTTGGTTTGTTGGTTTTCTTTTGTAATCTGTAGGGTTGCCGATTTTCCTTTTGAGTTAATCAACTCATGTTGCTGGATGTGCTATGCGGCGATTCCTTCTACTGCCGCGGCGTGGAGTGACTTCTGCGAGGTTGCTGGTTCGGCGCTTTTCGGTGCGAGGGTCTTGTTCGGCGCTTTCTGCTGAAGGTAATTACTCTCCTTAGCCTGCTGATCTCGCATAAGTGTTGTTTTGGGCTGGGTCTGTAGTTGAGTTCCAAATCCTGTGTTTGGAGTTTGTTGAAGCTTGGTTGAGTGGTGATTTTGTAGGGTTTCTGCTTGGTGTCGAATTCCGGTGGTTGCTGCCCGAGGAACTGCGGCTATTAGAGCAGGCTGCCGGAGATCACTGTCTGCGGTTACTTCTGCTGCCGGAGCGTAGTGTAGTTGTAGGGTTTTAGTCTGTAACCCTGAAGTTCCTTTCTGTTTTGCATTGGAATAATGTGTAACTGTAATCCAATTTTCCAGTAATTTGGTGGTGTTTCTAAATCTCTGTAAAATGTCAGATAATGGAGCTAATTTTGATGTTGATGTACCATTCTGCCCTGTGCTTATTAGCACATCTTTGCTGACTGTTGGTGCCTCCTTTGCATTCGCAATTTTTGAGTTATCCTCTTCCTTGAATGAGCCTGGTTCACTATGTAAAGGGTTTCCTAAATCTATCACAATGTTAGGAGGTGGTATTGGTTTAGCCAGGGCTGGTTCGGCTATGGCCACCAAAATGTGTGGAGGTCCTTTTGTTTTTGATGTCTCTCCTGTGGTGAATTCCATTGATGGTTGGGTTTTCCACTTTTTGGAAATTGGTTCCTCTATTAATTCCGAAGGCATAAGAATGCCAGCCTCTATTTCTTGCTGGACTGTAAGCAGTCCTTCACTAATCAGAATCATGGTAAGCGGGGGTCCCACTAGTGTCCTTAGAGTAGTGGTCTTGTCTTTGTATAGTGCCTCTTTGAGAGTGATGAGTTCCGTTTTGATGTATCCATAGAACAATGCAGGCCAATCAACCTCTCTTCCGTTTAGTGCATCTTGTATGTGCATTACCGCTGTGCATGCTATTGTATTGACACTGGTTCTTAGTAAAAACAATGAGTTGAAAAACTTAAGAGGCTTTCTTGCCTCAACAATTGTGCAGTCGTTGATCTTGCATGTTCCAAGCTTGGTCTTCATCTTCTCCTTGATGTTGGGGAATATGTCCGCTGCATGTACTCTTGGCGTCCCTGGCTCCCTCTTGGCGATGAATGTGTTGAGAAAGAATACACCCTTCATTGTCTGTTTCCACCCCTTGCTGAAAATTGGAATTGTGCGTCCATTGAGTCTTGTTTCCATTGTTTCCACATCTAAGTTGGCGATCACCTCTTGTATGACACTTGCATTCATAATCTCCCATGTGACTCTTGTAATAAATCGATCTAACCCTATAAGCTGTAAGAAGGTCTCTTCTTCTCTACTCGGATCGTAATCCAAAGCACCCATATCTGTGCTAAATGTAATATCTGCAATGGACCTTGTCAATGTTGCCTTTCCCTTCTCTTTGGCGGTTAAGCCCATTGTGACACTTCCTAATCCAATCCTCCAAAAACTAATTGTTTCTATCAACCTCTTAGCTAAAATTTCCGACTCACTGAAATGAAGGTTGTTTTGCTTCTGAAAAGTGCTAAGTAACCTATCAACTCTCTTCAATTCTGTGCAACTGGTACATTGAATCACTATCTCAGTGTGTTTGGACCAAGCTAAAAATCTCTTCAGTTCAGAGAGGTTTTCCTCGAACTCTGCTGCAAACAGTTGTGAAAGAGAACTAAGACTGGCGAATCCTCTGAGAGGTAGCCTTGGATAGTCTGTTGCTAATGTCCTTGGGATGGTCTGATTAATGATGTATTCTGGTAATTCTGTTACCATTCTTGATGTTAGCTGGCTGATCCAGCTAGGTCTTTTAACCCTGTAATTTTTGACATGGCATCTTGGTGGCTTAATCATCCTTTTGCCCTTGTGATGACAAGATGTAATCCTTTGGTGTGTTTTGGTCGTCATGTCTGTTTGTGATACCTTGTTTTGATTTGGGATTCCTTCCATGTGTATATGGGTGGACATGGGTTCCTGAAGAATATAATCTTGAATCCTTGGAATAACAGTAATTGGATGTATTCGAAGGTGAAGTGTAATTACAATTCCATTGAAATTTTCTGTAATTTGCATGCTTTTAGATTGGATAGTAACCTTTTGGATGGATGAATGGAGGGATGTTTTCCATTCTAGTGTAAGATTTCCACTATAGTATAGTATCCTAATAATAAATAGTGCATAGATTATGCTCCATAATTGTACCATTTTTCCACATGCGTGTTTTAAGCTTCGCGTGGTTTCCAACTTGTGGTGTGAATGGTTTGTTATGTCCTTCACACATGTCTTGTTATCATAATGTCGTTGTGGATTTGTATAAATTTGACGTGTGTCTATCTCATTGTATGCGTATGATAATTCTTCTTTGGAGAGGTAAAATTCCATAATCACCTTGGGGTTAATTTTTGGAATCGAGTCCTCACGAGTGCCTATTGCCAAAGGTTGTATGGAATAACATTCCAGTGATTTATAGTGGACTTCGTCATAGTCTGGGGATGTTAAAATCTTTACCCCTTCTTGGTCAACAGTGATGACTTGGTTGGGGTTAACCCAATCATATGGTATGAATTTGATTGAGTTCCATCGTCCAAGATCCTTTTGATATATGTTTCCAATTTGAATGGTGTTGTCCTCATAAACTCTTGTAATAGTATACGGTCCCACCCACTTTTGTTGCTCAAAATTTATATCCTCTTGTTTGTAAGGTAGATATCTCCTTATCACTCTTTGTCCCTTGTAGAATTTGCGTAACTCCCCTTTGTTGTGCGAATAAGTTGAGTCTTCAATGTGGTGGTTGTTGATTTGAAATGAGCATTTGTTTATACGAATTCCATCTTGTTCTCGTGATAATTTTGTGGAGTCTCCAACTTCTAAGACATATGTGTTTGCCTCCCAAGGTTCATGGTAAGGTTTAATTTTGCTCATGTTAACTCTTCCAAGAGGTTCTCCTTGTAAGGTGTTGACGTCGACGGTATTGTTATCATAGATTTCCTTAATTTTGTACGGCCCACTCCACCGAATTCTAAACTTTCCTGGACCCGGCTTGTTCATTCGTTGGTGCCATAGAATCTTTTGTCCTTTGTAAAATTTGGGAATTTTGCTTTGGTTAACCTTCGCCTTCGCTTGATTAGCCTTCTCGCCTTTCTCCTTAGTGTCACACGAGGGCTTTTTGCAATGTTTACACTTTTTCCCTTCTAATAAGGTTTTATCTTGTCTTCTCTTCCTCATGTTTTGGGTACGTTCGATATTCTCCTCCGCTTCGATACGGGTCAAGTCTAATGTTCTTAATTGTTCCATTCTTCGTTTTAGAACGGGATGCCACTCTTGATCTCGTTGTAGATTCTCCTCGTTGTAGATGAATGTTAATGGGAGTAACGCTTCCGTCCCAAATACCAATGAAAATGGTGTATGCTTGGTAGTGACTTTATAGGCCGTTCTATACGCCCATAATGCCGCGTATAGTTTAGTGTCCCAATCTGTGCGATTTGCATTTACCAACTTGGTAAGTGTTGTTTTGATGACTTTGTTGGTGCTTTCGGCTTGGCCATTAGCTTGAGGGTAATAAGTTGTCGATTTGCGGTGTAAGACCATAAATGTCTTAGTTAATATTTGGATTGTGTCGTTTAGAAAGTGGCTCCCTTGGTCACTAACTAATTCGATTGGACATCCGAATTTGGTGATAATCTCCTCAAATATGAATTTCGCGGTAGATGTCGCGGTGTTATCTTTTAGTGCCCTCGCTTCAACCCATTTGGTAGTGTAGTCCGTGGCGGTGATAATGTATCTATTTTTAGTACCTTTGGCGGGAGGATTGATTGGTCCTATAAAGTCTAATCCCCATCTTTGAAACACTTCCGTAGGCATGATTGGGTGTAATGGTTGTGCGGACTTGGATACTTTTGGTCCCACTCTTTGACAGATGTCACATTGTTTGCAATACAAATATACGTCCCTTTTCATAGTAGGCCACCAATAAAGAGCTGTCAATATTTTATGTAATGTGATGTTTGCCGCAAAGTGTCCTCTCGCAATGCCTTCATGTGCTTCGGCGATGATCGCCTCAGTAATTGGTCCGAAGAAACATCGTTTTTTCATTCCATCAGCCCCTTGCTTTGATTAATTGGTCTCCATTGATTAGTTGAAAATGTCTACTTCTTATTGCTATTTGTTGCCTTTGAAAAATTGTTGCCGGTGTTGTCAATCTCCCATGCGATAAGTAGTCAATAAATGGCGTTCTCCAATCCTCTTGTGGATCGGTAGTAATTGCTCCGCATTGTATTTTCGTTGCCGCTTTCTTCTTACATTTGGAACATTCTCCATTGATATATTGTTCCGTATCTTGTGTTATGGTAGGCCACCAATAAGGCCCGTTGAATATTTGTTGAATTGTATCGTTTGAATTGAGATGGTAACCATTTTGCTCATGTACCCTTTTGATTAGATGGTTGATTTGATCTTCCACGATACATATTTTACTTTCTCCTTGATTTACTTCCTTTCGTAATTCTCCTTCTTCCATAAAGTATGTTCCATTTTCTTCTTCAAGTATATTTTGATTCTTGGTTTCTCCATGGTTTAAACATTCCATTATTGGTACTCTCCAATCTTTTTTGGTTGATTCACTCTGTTGTTGCATTGTTGTAGTACCATTTCTTTATTTATATTGCTTGATAAAACTTTGAATGTCGCGAATCATCGTAGGCCACCAATATGGTCCTTGTGTCGCTTCCTTTATCATCCCTTCACATGTTTGATGTTTTTCATGAAGCTCCTTTAAAAACTCTAGTATCCGATTCTCCGATATGCATTCCTTGGGTGTCTCGTTGGCGACAAATCGTCTCATTAGTTTCCCATTCATGATGGCAAATAATTGACTTCTATTCGCAATTCGTTCCTTCTCTTCTCCGGTTAAATCATTGCTAGTTACCTTTCCGAATGACAAGTATTCGACGTAAGGTTTTCTCCAATCGGATGGTGACATCTCCTTTAATGTAGTCGTTTGCTTTCCTTTTAGATTCATCTATTCTTGCTTCCCATTGAGTTGTAACATGCATTCTTCACATTCGTATTCCGCGTGATACTTGATGTCTTCGTCAATTGTAGGCCACCAATAAGGACTAAAGAATATTAATTGCTTAATCATAGGTAAGGTCAAATGCTTGTCTTTTGCGTTGTGAGTGGCCGCTATGAGTTTTCCTCCTCGACTTCGTGTGACGCATATTCGCGTATCTCCGTTGAGAACGAACCGCTTGCATTTGTTTGCCCATCGAAGTTGTTTTTCATTGGTAATATTTTCTCCACTTACTTGTCCATTTCTTAAGTACTCAAAATAGGGTGTTCTCCAATCCGTCGAGTGGTTTTCTTCCGTAGTTGACTCGTTATCCAATACCGAGTCTAGTACTAGAGTATCATTTTCTAGTTCATGTATTCGTCCTTCATTTTGTCGTAAGCAAACCGGACATTCTTCGCAATAACTTGCTACGTCCCTCTTTCTTGTTGGCCACCAATAAGGTCCACTTAATATGGTGAACCAAGTATTTTCGAAGGTTTGATGATGGCCTTCTTGTTCATGCGCTTCCGCGATGATCTCCTCAATAACTTGTCCCGCTATGCATGCTTTTGATTCTCCACTTGGGCTAATGCGTATTAATTTATCTCCATTCATGATGTATGGTTCACTAGCCCGTCTTATGCGCGTTTGTTCGTCTTCCGTTGTTCCTATTGTTAACAATTTTCCATACTTGAGGTATTCCTTGAACGGTTTTCTCCAATCTTCCGTTGGTTGAACATACACCATGTACCATTCTAGGCATGGTGTCACACATTCTTCACCTCGTTCATCTTCTTCACTTCCTTGTTCATTTTCTCTTATGTAATCTCCTTCCTCTTCAAGTACTTCCATAAAAAATAAATTGGCATCCGGTAGTTGATCACTTACTCCGGTGGGTGGTTCTCTATTATCGACTCTTGAGAGGTGATCCGCCATCACGTGCCGTCTTCCGGGCATATACACAATCTCAAAATCGTATTCTTGTAGAAGAAGCATCCATCTTGCGATTCTTCCCGAGATTATCGATCTATTTATCAAGTATAACAATGCTTGATGATCCATGTAGAACACAAAGTGATTCGCCAAAAGGTAATGTCGGAATTTGTGTACCGAATATACCATTGCCAATGCTTCTCGTTCCGTTGTGCTATAATTTTTCTCCGCTTGGTTTAGTAATCGGCTTGCATAGTATATAGGTGAGTCAATATTCTCATTCACCTTTTGCGCTAGTACCGCTCCAATGGCTATGTTTGATGCATCACAATGGACATGGAATTCCATTGACCAATTTGGAGCCATTAGTATTGGTGTTGTAGTTAGAAGTCTCTTGACTAGTTCAAACGTTTGTAGGCACGCCGTTGTCCATTCAAATGCTTCATCCTTTTTGAGGAGAGCGTAAAGAGGTCTCGTAATTTGCGCAAACATCCATATGAATCTCCTATGGTATGTTACCGAGCCTAAGAATGCTCGTAAACTCTTGACATTGGTTGGTGGTGGTAAGCTTTGTATCACGGAGATCTTTTTGGGATCTATCAAAAGTCCCTCTTTGCAAACCACGTGACCGAGTAATCTTCCCGAGGTCACGCAAATCATACACTTCTCCGGATTAAGACTTAAGCCACATTCTCTACGTCGTTGAAGACAAAGCTTAAGGTGTTTGATATGATCCGCCTTTGTCCCATATATACTAAAATCGTCCAAAAATACTTTCATAAAATCATTTAGAAACTCCGCGAATATCGTCATTACTCCCCTTTGGAAAGTGGATGGCGCACTCATAAGTCCAAATGACATCACTCTAGTAGCATAAGCTCCCCACTCCGTAATAAAACAAGTTTTCGGTTGATCCTCCGGTGCTACCCTCACTTGATTGTAACCACTAAACCCGTCTAGTAGTGACAACATTTCGTGTCCGGCGACCGTCTCAAGAATCTCCTCTGTGAATGGTAATGGAAATGGGTCAGATTTTGTTGCTCCGTTGAGTTTCCGATAACCTACGCATACTCTCAACTTCCCATTTTTCTTTGGTACTATCACTATCGGCGAAAGCCATTCCGCTCTATCTACCGGGTATATGAATCCGGCCTTGAGCAATTTGTCGATCTCCTCTTTCACCTTTGCCGCATAATTCGGATTCATTCGATATCGACTTTGCTTGATCGGCTTGGTATTTGGTTTGAGTTCTATCTTGTGCTCACAAATGTGAGGTGGTATCCCTTTCATATCCTCATACGTCCATGCGAATACATCCTTGTAATCCCTTAGTATCTCAATCACTTGATTTTCATAGGTAGGGTCAAGTTCCTTTCTTATTCGTACCATTTTGGGATCCTCCGTTGTCCCAAGGTTAATCTCCTTTATCATATCTTCATCTTCGATAGTCCATCCGGCAATTGTTTTCCCTTTCACCGCTTCGGATGCCGGTGTTCGATCGATCGCTTGCTCTCCTTCTTTCATCTCATAAAAGTGAGATGGATAAACCGGTTTTTCTCCCATGTCTTCTTTTTGTTTTGGAGTTCATTCTTTGAGCTTAGGAACTTGTTTCTCCTTTCTCTTGGCATTTGTTTTGGGTCCCTTTTTGTTGATATTCTCCACATTTTCTCCTTTGATGTTTGTCATAACCATATTGCAATCGGTTTCATATAATTGCTTCAATCCATCTAGTTCCACATCGGCTATGTGGTGTAAGTTTGGATAAGCTTGATAAACTACTTGTTCCTCTTCATCGGTTAATCCGGCTTCCCAATCAAAACCTTCGATATTGATTGGTCTTGATGAATCCGAAAGCTTTGGTCTTCGATTTGTACCAATACATACATCTATTCCATTTTGATACAAAATTAGTTGACTCTTTCCCCAATCATGCTTGGCACGTGCTTGCTTAAGCCATGGTCGTCCAAGTAGCATTGAGTAACTATTCTCTTGATTCTCCATCTTAATCACCGTCACGGTAATCTTAAAAGTTAATCCTCCAATATTGATTTTCAAATTCTTGATGATTCCAAGTGGCGTTACTTTCCTTTGATCCGCCATTTTGATCGTAAATGGTGACACTTCAAGTTGTTTTTCTATTCCCAATTTGTCCATCAAAGTGTCCGTAATAATATTCACTCCCGATCCTCCATCGAGTAATACATTGGGTATTCGCCGATTCTTAGTCCATACCGCTATCATCGGCATCTCTTCATCAAAGTCTTTTGTGGCTACGAGATATGTTTGAGGTACTTCCCTCTCATCTTGCCCGTTCGTGTAAATTGCTTCCATTACCTTTCTTTTGCAATAAGGGGCTATCTCCAAAAGTTGCCCTATCGTTATATTTGCTTGAGTTGAATCTAGTACTTTTCGAATAATTTGTCCTACCCTCGATCGGGGTTCTTCTTCCGTCGCTTTTCTCCTAGACGACGTCCGGTACTCTGCTGCAAGATCTTCTGGCTCTAAAAGATCTTCACCCGCTTCCCGTTGTATTTTCTTGATTGTATTCGTTACTTGGCGGTGTATCTCCCGCTTCTTCTTCCATTCCGAGTCCTCCGGTGCATCCCGCACCTCCTGTGACTCATTTTCCCTTTGCCTCATCCTGGGCTCATTCTCATTTCGCTTTCTTCATCGTGAATCTTCCGATTCTTCTTCCGTTCTAAGTCCTCCGGTGCATCCCACACCTCCTGTGACTTAAGTTCCTTTCGCCTTCTCCTTGGCGTCTTCGCGTTTCCGCTTTCTCCATGGTGAATCTCCCGATTCTTCTTCCATGTTAAGTCATCCGGTGCATCCCGCACCTCCTGTGACATTTGCTCATCTTCACTATCATCATCCATAATCTTTATGGTGTTCTCACCATCTTCATCATCGCTATTCTCCGAGTCTTCGCTCTTTCTATCATCTCCGTTATCTTCATCTTCCGATTCACTCTCTTCCTTAGAGTTTTCCTTCGCCGCTCTTTGGGCTCTCGTCATCACACACACACTTGGTGTCACTACATTTGCCGCCACCGTGGGCTTCTTCGCGTAATCATTCGCTTCTTCTTGATGTTTTCTAAACAATGAGCATTCCAGCTTTCTATGACCCTGTTGATGACAATAATAGCACTCGTCGGCGTTGCCTTCCCGTCGCGGTAGGCCAGTGTACCCGATTCTCAACGCGGCTTTTTGGCCATTGTTGTCCATCACATCCCTGGGGTATTCCAATCTCCCGTGATTAATAAGTCCTCTAGGGCCGCCTGTAAAGGGGTATGCTTCTTCCCTTGGGTAGTATTGGCTTCGGTAGGGGTATGTCGCTTCCCTCCGGTAATTGTCGTACGGGTACCGATCTCCTCTTCGGTATTCCTGCCCGTAATAGGGGTATTCTTCATCCCTTTGCTTATCTCTCCCTTGATAGGGGTATCTCATATCTCGCCGATTCTCCCCGAACCGCGGTCTTTCTTCATCTCTAAATCTCGGAGGCTCGGCTCCCGCCCTTCTCCGGTTGTTGTTTAATTGTGGTTGTACTTGATTCACTCCAAATCTCCTTTCTCGCCTTCTTCCATCATAAACACATTCATTTGTATTGTGTGTAGTGCTATTGCAATTCGAGCAACTCTTTAATTGGCACTCATTTGAGTAATGGCCTTCATTGCGGCATCTCCAGCAAGTGACTCCCGTCCTAAACTTCCGAGTGCCGATGGCTAGTTCCTCTATCTCTTGTTTAAGAGCCTTTAAATCATCCTTAGTAACATCGGCCTTCTTAGCCTTTCCCTTTTTCTTCCTTCTTCTTGCATCATCATCGGAATCGCTACTTGAATCTCCACTTGATTCGTCTTCCTTCATCCTTTCTTTCTTAGTCTTGCTTATCTCAATCTTTCGTGCCGAAGCTAGTGCTTCCTCCAAAGTATCACTTGGTAAAATGTTCACATATTTTTTGTATTCTTTCCTTAGTCCATTTATGAACCAAGTTTTTCTAATTTGTTCTCCCGGTGCGGGTTGAATTTTAGCCGCCGCTACCATTACTCGCTCATAAAACTCTTCCACCGATTCATCTTTCTTTTGCTTTACATGTGACAAGTTGTTGATGATCTCCCCTTCCGATTTGGTTGATCGGAAACGTTGGATAAAAGTTGTCTTTAAATCGTTCCAATTCAAAAAGTGATTCGCGGGAAATTGAGTGTACCATTCTAGTGCCTTTTTCTTTAGAGTCACCGGAAACAATCTTAGTTTCTCCGCATCGGTCCCTTCTTGATTGGCATGACATATATTGACATACTCTTTTATGTAAGTGTCCGGATCTTCCTTTCCTTTGTATGTAGGAAGAGGTATCTTCCCTCTTCTAGGCGGGGGTGGCGCTCCTCCCGACATGGCTATAGTTCCACTTCCTCTTCCTCCTCCGGAACTTCCAATATTCGTCCCTAATGACGTTGTTCCGGATCTTGTTGTGCTATTAATCGGTACCCTATAGTCAAATAATTTCTCACTAGCCCTTACTTGTTGCAAAAATTCTTCAAATGTTTGGTTGACTTGTCTTGACGTTGGTTCCTCACTTTGAGTTGTTGTTGAATTTTCGTTCACTACTATGCTTTCTTGTGTGTCTTGATCAAAATTAATATTCTGGGGTATCCCTTCTCTAGTGTTTGTTTCGAATGTTCCTAATGGAGTGACGGTGTCTCCTTGCTCTTCTCTATCTAGGTTTTCGTATTCATAAGGTGATGGTTGGTCTAGATTATCGTTTGTTAGTGATGGGGATGGTGATCTAGATACATCAAGACCTTCGGCTCTTTGTCTTGCCCGTCTCTCGTATCGTTCCGTTCTCTCTCTTCTTTGCCTCTCGGCTCTTCCTTCCTCGCTATTGGGGTTTACTCCATGTTGCATACGGTTAATGTGCTTACGTTCGGCCTCGGCCTCTCTCCTAGATGGCGGCGAACGACTTCGCTCCCTAGTGTCTTCCTCTTCGTCGTACATTAACGCTACTTAGCATGATCTTAGACCACCCTAGTTGGCCCTCCTGGCTTCAACTATGTGCATTCTATATTCATCCTTTCGCTAGTACGGTTCTTAGGACACACTATTCTTGTTGACTCAATTAGTTTTCTCTTCCTCTTCGTCGTACATTAACACTACTTAGCATGATCTTAGACCACCCTAGTTGGCCCTCCCGGCTTCAACTATGTGCATTCTATATTCATCCTTTCGCTAGTACGACTCTTAGGACAAATTATCTCTTAATCTAATTTTCTCTTCCTCCCCAATGGATTCTTAAAATTTCACTCGTTTAACTTGATCAACCCTCGCTCATTATTTTCCAATTTCTCTAGTCCGTTGTAAAGTTTTATCATCACTCTTTCGAAGTACAATTTATATAATAATCCCTCTTGTGGGTAGTGGTACCCTCTATGACTTGTGGCGCCTTTCGCCCGTTTCCCGATTCCAATTCTCCCGTGATTCCACACTTTTGAGAATATCTTTGCTTGTAGTTCTTCCGGTAGTTCGTAGATTCTCCTCTCAAACTCCGATCGATAAGTAAATCCGATTTGTTTCTTGATAAAGTTCCTGGTTGCTTTTGTCTTATAAACTTTGTGCATGTTCCACATCAAGTCATAGAACCTTTTTACTCCTTCATATTGAGTTAGTACCTTTTCGTCCCAACTAAACTTCGGGTACTCCCAAGGCCAATGACTCACAATTCCTTTAGTGTCAATGTCTTCTATAAGATCATCAATCACGTATACTCCTTTCACGTTTGATTTTTCAAATTTCCTTAAAATCGCTCTTTCGACATGTGAGGCTTCAAGTGGTCCGATTAATTGCTTTTCTTCGGATCCTTCTTCTAATCTTTCTCGTAAGTTATCGCGGCAATGGATGTTCTCAAACCAAGGAATCATTGATCGTAGCCGGTACCATTACTCGTGTGTAGTATAGGTCGTAAAGGAACCCTTCTAGATTATAATGGTACCCACTTTGATTTGTTGTTCCCGGCATGCACTCCCACAACGTATCCTTGCCTTTGTTCCACACTTTTGAAAATATGATGGCTTGTAATTCTTCGGGTAAGTCTTTGATTCGTTTCTCAAACTCCGATCGATATGTGAAACTAATCCGTCTTTCTTCAAAACTTCTCCACGCTTGATCGATGTATACTCGGTTCATACATACCATTAAGTCACGAAATCGTTTGGTGCTAATCCATTCTTCCGCTTTGTTAGATTCTTTGATGTAATCGGGATATTCCCACGGCCAACTTGATATTAGTTCCTTTTGGTCGTTCACTATCTTCTCCTTTGATTTAACGTTCCAATTTTGCTTGTTGTTCATTGGAAATTTCTCCCGTTGTGTGCCACCATTTGTAAAGTAGGGATTCCTCAATCTCCACTTGATAGAATTTCTCTTGAGTTTCGGTCTCCTTGAGTATGGCCTCGCAAAAAGTGATGAAGTTTAATTCATTCAACGTATCACGTATCTCCCGGTCGTCTTCCGTATGTCTCTTCTCATTTGACATTCTTACTAGTAAGGCGCATTATCTCCGAATCGTGTTAAGTTCCAATTGGTAGATATGACGTTGCGGTTGTCCGCTCTTCTTGGCGTAATTCTCCACGTGCTTAGTTAACGCATTCGCCAAGAACCTCCGCTTTCGTCCTTTTCACACTTAAAACACCGAGACACATTAAATCACCCTTTCACATTTAAATTACCGAAACACATTAATGGCAAGAATCCCCAGCATGGTCGCTAAAATGATGCACCCCGTAGGTCGTTCTCTTGCAAATTAGCTCAAGAAGACTCACGGTGAGACATCACGTAAATTTATATTCACTTGAGAACTACCGTGCCTCATTAATATGTTCGGTCTCGAATTAATAATCCCTCTCTTCTCCTTATGATATGAATATAATTATTGGAGTGAACACAATCTCATTATCTTAATTCTTACTCTCAATATAAGGCATCATTGATAATAAAAACCATTAGATTTAAAGAAAGCTTCAAGAGGTGTAACAATATCCTTGATAATAATATAGTTTTCAATAAATCATACGAGTCTTTAAGACTCGTAATTCATAAGCATCAATCACATAAATGATAGTATCTTATAATGATGAAGAAGATATAATATTCTTGAGTCTTCCTTTTTAAGCTCAAGTGTTACTACGTATAATATTATAACTTGACAATTATGCATATAGTAGTTATAAGTTCATGAACACTTCATTAATTGTTTTGCAATGTCACGTTGAACTTCAAAGTGTTTTAATAACAAGAATAATTATACTCTGTTGAGTTACTCAAGAGAGAAGAACTCTTCTCCGATTGTTAATGACATCCAACAACTCACAAAGTATCTTAAAATGAAGAGGTTCAATAACAATTATAATAAGTAGATTATCTTATATCAATATTACTTCATTCATATGTATTTAAACTTTGATGTAAATTAATGTCTTCATCATTCTTGTTAACCATGAGTTCAACAATCAATATGTAGAATAATATGTATAATACTTATAAGTCAATTATATAGTTTTCAATAATAAGCTCCTCCTCTTTTGAAGGAGTTTGTAATCGTTAAGTGGTTTTGCTTAAATCATAACATGCATATAATTCTTCAATCATTCAATCACATGTATATTTATAATTTCCTTTTGAGGAGATCAATGATAAGTTCCGCTTTGAGAGATAATCTTGTTTCCTTCACTCAAGTTTGACAATCGCTTTCTCAATTCAATCTCTCTCAAAGTCCCATTGATTCTCCAATTTGTCTTGAACGCTTTGTTTTCACCCTCACACTATCTTTTGAGTTTTTTTCTCAAAAGAATCTACTCAATCTACTCTACTCTCGGTTGCTCAATCACTTAAGTTCCAAGTACTGCTTAACAAACTTGTAAGACAATTTGAGAGAGAGGTAGAAAGATCACACGTATTTGTAGAAAAGATAATGTATTGCAAAAGTTCCTCGAGATGAGAGTTACAAAAGTTTCAAGTGATTCTTGACACTCAAATTTAAGATAACTTTGTTGTGTAGAAAATGAGGTATAAGTCTCCTAAATTGCTTCCCTTATATAGTCTTTTCTATCTATCTTAAAATCTATATTAAGAGTGGTTGTTAACTCCACTTCCTTAGATAACTAACTATCTCCGATATATGTAGATGCTATTTATCATAAACGGTTATAACCGTTTTTCCTCTCTAATGTTCGTATCTCTAAGATTCTACTATATCTTCATCGTGGCTACATCACAAATCTTTTATGAGATTTAAATCAAATCTTCATATTTGATTGATTCCAATGATTTGTATTTAAAACGTACTAGTAGAATCTAACTTTATCCTATAGGCTTCTTAGTATCTTCATAATGCCCTTTTCAAAATAGTTCTAACTTCATATTTCAATATTCCTATATGTTCCATAATCATGCTCTTCAAAAATCCTACATTCCTATATACTCCGTAATCATGCCTCTTCAATAGTCCTTTAAATCCAAAACCTTACATTCCTATATACTCCATAATGCTTAATACTAACTCCTTTATACTAATATAATAGCCTTCTACTTAATTCCTAAGTTCTCCTTCACTAAAACTCTGATTGTCCTATACCCGTGGGTAAGGGACCCCATAACCGCGCGTTGGTCTTGTATCTCTGTGGAAGGAGGGCCTAATTCCGTGGCCGAGCTTCGGAGAGCTCTCTTCGTGTTCCTCTCTTCATTTCTTCATTTCGGTGATGATGTTCTTCCTCTTGGTGATGTTTGATGCCCTTAGGTGCTCTGTTGTGACTCATTTCTCTCTCATAATGTTGGTACTCAACACCTGATGCCGTGGACCCTTCTCTATCCCTTCCGAATATGCTGCGCATTTCCATTTCCGTCGTTCATCACTATCCGAAGCCAAAGGTACATAACGTGTACGGCTATGTGATCTTGATGTCCGCCGTATCGGAGATCGTGGTGGCATGTGTTGTATACTTCTGGAACTGCCTAAGTTTGGTCCCCATTCTGTTATCCCTCTATATCCACTACTACTCCGACTCCCACTTGTTCCACGGCTTCCCCGTGATACTTAATATTAATATTAATATTATAAAATATTCTACAATAATCCTAAAATAACTAACATAAAAAAATCCACGTATATTCACGTAAATTCATTCTTCTTTTATAACGTATAGCCGTTTACAAATTTAAGCACATCTCTTGTAATAATAGGTTCTTTATAAAAATGCGTGTGTCTCGCTTCGAAAA
The DNA here is from genome assembly GCA_950295325.1 of Polytrichum commune. Lineage (NCBI taxonomy): Eukaryota > Viridiplantae > Streptophyta > Polytrichopsida > Polytrichales > Polytrichaceae > Polytrichum > Polytrichum commune. The sequence goes on along the minus strand of OX485803.1, from coordinate 38,986,706 downwards.
AGACTAATATTCCACATTAAATTTGTTGGTCAAGACCTTAATACAAATTAATTTTTTAATTGATAAATTTTTGTTAATGTCAAATTAATAGGTAGGTAATAGCTCATTGAAATCGCCTTGTAAAAACGCATGTAATGCATATCCGATTTGCTAACATTGAACAATAATCACGAAAAATATTTGCATTTAAAATATTTTGATTTAATAATATATAAAAAAATTTGATTTAATAAAAAATTCTTTGAAATTCATATATCTTCAAATTTGTTTTGAAAAAACAAATAAGTTTGACTAATCGTTTGCTTAAGACATTGTGATGTCTGTGTCATTTGTGTCGATCCGTTATCATAATCAAATGGAATCTTCTTCTCAGAAACGGATATAGTGATCGATAATCGGCTCGCCAGTTCATACCAAAGAATGACACCTTACAACACCGAGCATCCCAGGTGTACAGACAATCTGACAAGGCTCCTATCGGCACGTTCACCTTATTTCGTGATAACAAGTAATAATCACGATAGGGTGTAAGCGTGAGTCCCAACATAAACACAGACTACTATATAATCAAATATAACGTGCAGCCAATCATCAAACTCAGGATTATATCTGATCTTAATCACCATATTCACCGGCCCTGCTATGATACCGAACAGGTTGGGTAGATCGTTGGTTAACATCATGAAGCACGCGGCGTTCACGTCTAAACTAATCGGATCATTGATGCGCAGATGCGTAACAATATCCGTGTACGGTATTTAAGCCGTGAAAACCGCTCGATCACTAAGGTCATCTACATCACTCGAGCTCTCAAAACACACCTCAATGTGGGCCTCACCTTGCAAACATTCAAACCCTACATGCTTTAAGGTGGCCCACCTCCTCAAATGTGGGCCCCACCTCGACATGACTATCTGAGCCATCAACATCTAGCGTGAGACCCGTGTGAGACCAAACCCACCACCCTTAAGCGTCCTAGTCCGGGTGATGGTTTTGAGAATCACATGTGTCATACCAAGGCTCGTGGTAATATGGAATGTACTTACATAACACTATATTCGGTAATTGGAGACTTTTTGTTGATTTTGAGACTATTTAAGGACGTGGCTTTCACATTTGTAGGAAGGAAAACACTAAAAATATGCTATGTTCCCAATTTTGGAAACAAATAAGAGACTCAAATGCATGGAACTATACATTAAAAATAAGAAAATGGGATATATGGAAACATTTGCATATGGAAAATCAATATCATATTTATTGAATAGGGGTTGAAGTACAAAATGCAAGTGGAATATCCAATATTAGGCGAAAGTCCTAGAAACATAATTCCACAACTACATGTATGTTAATATAGCCTATACGTTCGGATCATGATTACGACTCACTACTTTTGCTTTTGCAATACTATTATTAGCATTTATGGCCGTTTCACATTCTTTTGCTTTCATGGCCTCCATGGCTCTAAAGATCTCGGGTCCGCAGCTGTAACCTTGTTTATTTGTCGACCCTGAATATGTGCCATTTGCCCATATTTGCCGACCCCCTTCCGAATAAGTGGAATACGAATGCGTTTGGGAAACCGAACGTCTTGCATTCTTCCGTAGGGCCAAACAACGATCAGACTCGCAAGAAGCAGTCTTCAGTGTTCGCCTATCCAATGATGAAGTCGAGGATGAACGGCCCACATTCATGTGTATTGGGGTCTGAAACAATGACCATAAATACATATAATGACGTGGGTTAGTATAAGTTACGGATGGAAGTCCGAAAAACCCAAAGAATATGAAATGCACTAATGCACGGAAATCATGAAGGAAAAACTTGAGAATGCCAATAATTGGGCACCTTGGCCTGCGGGGTGGTGGTTTGAGCTTCTGCGACATCGAGGGGGGCCACAAGCACAACAGGGACGCTCGTAAACGCCGGGACATCAATTTGGGGTTCATCCATACAAAGGCGTCTGGTCGACCGCGGGTTTCGAACGTGCTTCTCATTGCGGAGGGGAGATGGAGATGGAGATGGAGCGTAATTGAGTTTTGGAACCTTTGGAGGAGGGCTATCGACAACTCTGTCTTCAAACCCCGAGTCTTTGGAGTAATCAACAACAGAGGCGGCATCGACGGCTGAAAATTGAAATAGTGAAGGCATTGAAATGTCGGTCACACCGATGGAAGGGGAGTTGGGGCCCGGTTTAGATGCACACATGCCATGGACGAGACTTTGGGATGCTTGGTGAGGCAACTAAGACACAAAAATACATTTACAAAATACGGGGAGAAATGGTAGATATAAACATGGAGAGTCCAAGTACAAACCCAAAAAGCAGTTCTCATATTAATTTATTGAGTTTGGCATAGCCGTACAACCTCCTAAATTCCTCATCTCTTGGGCCTAGAGGCCTATTGCCAATGGGGTTGGAGAGGACAAAATCCGGGACATTTCCGGGGTGATAGGCAAGCCTCCTAATGTAGGGTCCTAGTTCATTCTCTAGAAAGTTGTCATTTCTATCACTCTCCCAAGGATCCGGGAATATGCAACTGCCCGGGGGATTGAGAATACTCTTTGCCGGGCTATCGTCAATGAGGAGCGTGTTCTCCGGGGTGGGCCAACAACCGTGGGGCACCCCCTCCAACATAGGGACGCCCACCCAAAGGTTCTTCCTCAGTACCTTTAGGAATTGAGGCCCTCGGCCTCCTCCGACCTTGGGTACAATGTTGCCATTACGGTCATAAAGGTCATCGCAGTGTTCTTGACCGAGAAGCAAGCATGGCATTGCGAGTTCTCGGAAAAGGAAACCGACAATGGCCTTCGTGTTGTCCATGAGCATAGAGCTCCAAATGATGACATGGGCCAAGCCAAGGACATCACGAAGGAAGCACCTCAACCCCGGCCGGGCCCGTACAACCTTCTTGTTAATGAGAGTATCGAACTGTCTGCCGTAATCCATGTCTTGTGGACTACGGAAGGGACCCTTCGATGCACTATTGGAGATATGCATGGAATGACAAAGCACCCCATTGAGGTCAAATATTATGAACGGTTTCCTCATGGGCCGGCTTGGTCTTTCAGCGGGGTTGCGACATATCTCCGACGGACCTTGTGATGGAAAATACTATCTAGGTGAATGGTACTACCCATGAAAACCAATTGACAAGCATGCACAAACTCAACAAACAAATATAAGGCAAAAAGAATACGAATACGCAGTTCAAAAAATTTGTATTAATGTGATTGGTTTAATACATTTCGCGAATAATTTACATTGTCACAAAAGGTCTCCCCTAAAACTAATTGAATCTATGCTGGCAAAATTGCATCCACCCGCCGGGCGAAGTCGAGCATCGAACTCGACAATATGCACACGCCACGAAGTTGGCAGACAAGGAAGTTTCGGACGCGCGTCCGTAACGTGGGAGGCAAGCTCAAAGGTGGAGTACCTCTTCAGCGGAGAGGCCCTCGCCAGCAGTGCCTCCCTCACCAGGCCCCATCGTGGGCACAGGTTCCGGGCGCGCGTCCGCAAAATTGTGCATGCTATCCTCCACCACCAAGGCGCCTCCAGCCGCTTGCGACCCCTGGGTATCGACATGAGGTTGATCTTCATCTGTGGTGTCTTGGCTGCCCCGCATATGTTCATCTTCTTGGCTGCCCCGCATATCTTCATCTTCTTGGCTGCCAATGGTTGTGATGTCTTCAATGGCGCCTTTCTCGTGAGCACCTGCCGTATAATGTGTGAGCCCAAAATGGTGCCCACATGTGGTGATTAAGTCTTCGAAACCAATTTTAGTGTGACTTTGATGTGCTATGATTATTCACAAAACATAAAAAGAGTGAAGTGTGGTATGGATTTAAGTTTAGGCATTGGAATGTGTTGTGTAGTAATTTCAAGGTTTAACTTCAATAAGAGGATGCCTTGATTAGGTGAGTGGGGGGTGAGGTGAAGCAAGGTGAGCTCCGCGAGTTAAATGCCCACTTTTGGATCCACCTTGGTAGTTTGGGAAGAAGGAAGCTTGGTGGATGGGGATTAGTCCCTACTTTGGAGGAGAGGGTTAAAGGATTGTGATTGGAGGTGCCAATCCTCTCACCCTACCCTCACCTCTTTCCCCCTCTCTCCCTCTCTCCCTCTTTGCTACTTAAGGTGTTTTTTCTCTCATTTCTCTCTCTCTTCATCAAGCGCTCTCAAGGGAGCAAGCTCTTAAAAGCTTGAGCTACGCGTGTAGGACATTAGTTTTTAGTGAATTTAATTAGTTAAGTTCTCTCTCTCAATTCCTCTCAAGTGGAGTGAGCTCTTAGAGCTTGAGACAACATGTGGGGATTAGGTAGTTATTTAGTGGAATTAGTGGGTTAGATTAATTCATTAGTAAAGGATCGAAAACAAAGACTTAGGGAAATGCTCGATTAGCGGCTAGGGGGGACTGTATCAAGAGGCAACTGGTTAACTGCGGCTGCGACTGCATCGGAGGCAGCTGGTTAGCTGTGGCCGGGACTGTATCAGGAGGCAGCTGGTTAGCTGTGGTTGTGATTGCATTGGAGGCAGCTGGTTAGCTGTGGCCGGGACTGTATCAAGAGGCAACTGGTTAACTGCGGCTGCGACTGCATCGGAGGCAGCTGGTTAGCTGTGGTTGCGACTGCATTGGAGGCAGCTGGTTAGCTGTGGTTGTGATTGCATTGGAGGCAGCTGGTTAGCTGTGGCCGGGACTGTATCAGGAGGCAGCTGGTTAGCTGTGGTTGTGATTGCATTGGAGGCAGCTGGTTAGCTGTGGCGGAGACTGTATCAAGAGGCAACTGGTTAACTGCGGCTGCGACTGCATCGGAGGCAGCTGGTTAGCTGTGGTTGCGACTGCATTGGAGGCAGCTGGATGGCTGTGGCCGGGACTGTATTTTGGGTAGCTGGTTAGCTGCGGCTGAGACTGATTAGTTTATATTATTACATTAGTTTATAGACTATATTAGACTATATTAGTTTATAGATAAGTAGTTGGCCACATTAGGTTAGGTGGAGGCACGTGTGGGTTTCATAAGTAATTGCACTTAGGATTGATTATGGGAAATAGCGTTTTTTAACGCTTGTATCCTCTCTATTAAATAAATCAAGTGCACAAGTAATGGAGAAGGTGGAGGACTTCCGCGAGGGGAAGACAAAGGAGGTTGGGTCAAAGTATGCAAGGGGAAAATCATTGAGGGCATGTGCGGCTAAAGCCGCGGGTTGGACTCTTGAGAAAGCCAACTCTAGCACAAGCCAAGAGGCCAACATTAATAAAGTACAATGAGTGAGACAATGCATGTTCATTTAAACATGAAAATCACCTTGCATATGGTTCCATGTTGTGATAGATAAATGTGATTCTCAAAGTCATCACCCGGACTAGGACGCTTAAGGGTGGTGGATTTGGTCTCACAAACGTGCAGGTCTCTCCTCCTCTCGTACGGTATGAGAGGAGGGCTCTGGGGTGGCGGCAACCTGGGGAGAGGGCGGGACATACAAGGCGGGGGTTGGATAGGTATGCTCTGGTATGTACACCGTATGGCTACTAGACGGAGGCCGCATGAGAGTGGGAGGCATCGACATGCCGGCTTCGGGAGCTGCATACATTACTGGGGGTCTTGCTTGCAAGCTCTGCATGAGGCTCATAAATTGTTGGCTCTGGGCCAAGAATTGTTGATTTTGAGCCATGAGATCGGCGTGCCTTCGAGCAGACTCCAACCTAGCCTCCTCCATCTCAGCTTGGATGGCGGCCATCTTTTTGGCGTGCTCCTCGTTAGCTTCTCGAAGCCGTTGGTCAAGCTCTTCCTTCATTCTCTTCTCCAGTTTCTCGTCCAATTCGGCCACAGACATCGGCTCTTTCTTCACCTTGCCAGGTTCAGAAGGCAACGCAAAGAGGGCATTGTACATCCTAACCTCATCCTCGTCTTCATCGGAGAGTTCCAAGACGGCGCCTTCAGGGTACTCGTTGTAAGGAGTCTTCTTCCTCTGTCGACGACTCTCACGGTATGAGGCGATATCCGGCCTCAAAATCAACTCTAGCACATCTCTACCCTCCATAGGTGGTAGCTCTGCCTGTTCAGATCCCCCTCCAGATGAGGCTGTGCATCCGGCTTCTGTCGCAACATCCACATCCTTCTCTGCCATAAGCCCAGCAGCACGCGATGGACCCGCAGTGGAAGGAAACCCAACCCGAGAAGTAGGAGTCCCAAAGGGAGAGGAAATAGGGGTAGGATGGACCCTTATTGGAGTGAAGTCTTCATGCGCCCCCTCTGTATCCATGCGGTCTTCGCCCAAGACAAATTGATGAGGATGAACAGGATCACGAACAAGGCCGGGCACGTGATCTTGTCTGGCTGGCTGCTCTCTTGGGGAGACGGGCTCTTGGTCTCCGTCACTGTCCCACTCCGTCGCAGGAGTTCCCTCTTCTCTTGAGGCAAGAGGCACCACATGATGGGGGGTAAGGACATCGATGATGTCTTCGATATTCATTTTGGAGGCAAGAACCCTATGAGTATTCGCCTCATCCATGTCGCGAGCCTCCACAAACGAATTTACCTGCAACCCAAGCATCTGCACCAAAACAAGGAAATTATGGTCATTCCATTGTTGTGAGCAAGTATGAGGACAAATAAAAACATGAAGAAGTGTAATTTACGGACGCGCGGCCGTAAATTTGCAATGCATATGTGGTGGACAATGTTACGGAAGGGCGGCCGTAAATTTGCAATGCATATGTGGTGGACAATGTTACGGACGGGCGGCCGTAAATTTGCACTGCATATGTGGTGGACAATGTTACGGACGCGCGGCCATAAATTTGCACTGCATATGTGGTGGACAACGTTACGGACGCGCGGCCGTAAATTTGCACTGCATATGTGATGGACAATGATACGGACGCGCGGCCGAAATTTTCAATTCAGATGGAGCATGGAAAGAGGTGCATACAAGTACTTACCAATGCCGCGTAAACAAATTTGGTGCCTCCGAAGACGTTGTAAACTGTTTCACTCATCACAATCACAGCCTTCAAGACTCCAATATAAAATCCATTCGGAGCTCGTACGCCGGGTAGAGTGCATACATAGTCTCCGCGACAAGCTCCTTGGGGTGTGGTGGTGGCAACGAGTATACTTTCTTGAACACGTTCTGCGCTTTGATAGGCATCCGCCCACTTGGTGAAGACTTGTGTGTCAAGAAATAAAGTGCCAAAGCCCCGACCTGCTTCGCCCCTCTTGCCTCTTCAATAACACTGATCCCTTCTGTCTTCGCGGGGATGTATGTGCTGTGGTAAAGATCGTATTGGAGGTTCATCGTCGATGTGTAAAGCTGGACGACCGATGCGGACCTCTCTTGATCTACGATCCAGAGCCACACATTTGGCTCGAAGAGGGCAGGCGACCGATAGCTCTTGAAGGCCTTGAAGAAGTTGTCATAGAAAGCGGTCCCGCTAGCGTTTTGTCTCCAAGATCCGGGAAATGCATGGAAATCAAAGAGTGCGAACGGACAACCCCGGGGGTCATCTCTCACAGAGGCTCTTGAAGCATGTGTGTCCCATGTGCCAAACTTCAAGGTCGTTGTAACAGTGCAGAATCTTGCGACCCCTCCGAATTTTGCTTTCTTTTTTCTGTCAAGAAAATGCACGTACAACGTCGTCTCTCTTTCATCGATAGACCCTTTCTTCTCGTTCCTCCTAGATCTTTGGGCTAGGAAGGGAGATGCGCCTCTTATCAATGATCGCATGGAGACCCCATTGATGTGATACTCCTCCTTGAGCGTCCTCCAGTTTTCCCACATTATCTCCCCATATGTATTAGTGAGGTTGTGGGAGGGCAGCAGCTTGCTTATCTCCCTTATAGCCATGGTCTTCTTCTTCCTATATTCGCACCATTCCTTAATGTGGTACGTAGAAGGCTTCATGTGCTTCGGTCGCTTCAGAAAGATTTTGGGGTAGGGCAGTGTCCTCCTCGGAGTCTCCAATAGGATGTGTTGTGTCGCTCTGTACAGTTCGGAGTCGAGCAATCCTTGGAGGGGACGAAAGAACTCTCTCAGGATAGGTGGCACCTTAACCTTCGAGTCGCTCTTATACATGTTTTCTGCATCCGGATTGATAAGGTCTCCGTTGTTGTGGGCATCGAATAGGCGCAACCAAATTGCCCATGTCTCTTTTGTGGCAGTGATGAGCTTAAGTTCTCCCTTCAGCTCCTGCACCGTCTTCATGCCGTTTGTCTTCAAGTCAATGCTGGAGAACTTTGTCAAGATGGCATTGCTGAATGTCTGCAATGCCAAGTATTACAAGAAATCAGCAGAGTTTAAATTGAAGGAATTAAAGAATTCAATTTGAAAGGAGATGGGAAGAAGTTTATGGACGCGCGTCCATAAAATTATACTGAGACATACCTGCCATTTGGGATTTTTGATGACTGCATTCTCCCTATCTTTTGGGGGACAATCGTGCTCCACCCACAAGGTCCTTCCAGCCACGATGTTGGCAGCCCATGAAGCCTCGAACTGCCTCACTTTATTCTCTTGGTTCATGAAGGCAGATATTGCGATGAGCTGGTTCGAGTCTTTGGAATGGACGACGAATGCCTTCCAGTATCGGATTGTCTCTTTCAAAGGGTTTTTCCACTCATCGTCCTCTAGGAGAGCTTTTGTAGCCATCACACTATGTTGGCCGACGACTATGTAGAACTCTCCATCTTTGAGAATAGGCCAGTTTTGTGTTGTGACTTCAACCACAGGATCCTTTGGTGTCACACATATGGTCTGCCTATCAAATTTGGGGTTGTTCATAATGTTATTCATTTGCCACCACACCCCGGTCTCTTCTTTGGCACGAGTATTCATACTCTCCGTGCCCTTGTGACATTTGTAGACATCCACATCAAACGTGAAATATCTGCCAAGCGGCCAACACCCCTTTGTCTTCTCGTCGAACTCTTGGAAGATCTTTGTGGATAGTTCGACGTCTGGGCGTTGTCCTTTCTTAAGAAGTGGGGCGACTGTAAGAGTGGAACTCACATCTGGACCCTCTGTTAGCCCAGACGACTCCATCTGTGAGTGGGAGCGTTTACTAGCCTGCTTGCTCCCTCTTGATGCTCCACTCTGTGAGGGTCTGGAGGCTTCTGGCACGTGTTTAGGAACACGTTTAGGTCGTTCAGGAATTGGTTTTTTCTTCTCCTTTCCTTTCTTGGCTTCGAGTAATGCCCCATTTACTCTTGTCACGTTGTTCAAAAGACGTCCAAGCCGTTTACCCGTCCAGGGCGCATTGCATGCATAGTCTTGGAATTCATTCTGTAGATTGAAGCAAGACGCATCTGGGCTGGCATTCTCACATTCATTTTTGTTGAACGGATGGTACAACTCGTGCAAAATGAATGTGATCCTATCATTTTTCTTTTCAAGGTCAATGACAACATAATCACCTTGGACTACCGCACACTCTACTGTCCAACTTTTGACCTTGATCCACTTCTCGGTTTCATCTATATCTGCTTTTATTTGATAGGCAAATCTAAGGACAAATATCTCATTTTCATCTTTCTCTACGATAACTGTCCAGTTATCTACAATGTCTTCGCGTGGCTTATAATGGTCGTTGTGGCTTATGTCTTTGATGGCTTTTGGAAGCGGAGGATGGACAAGCTCTGCGAATATATCAATAGCTGGTCTTTTTGTAGATTCCATCTGCAAATGTGAAATATATAAATCAGTATTATGGTCAAGGGATGCAGAGCCTATCTTACGAACGCGCGGTCGTAAACCTATGCGTTCATTCTCATATAGAATGTGGTTTCTACACATGTATTATGTTACAGTACATGTCCGTAAACTTGAAATATCTTATTAAAAGGAATCTCATACACGATATATGTGCAGAGTTTACGGACGCGCGTCCGTAAACTCATGCGGATATATCATTCAAAAGTCTTTATTTCTATATTTTTGGAATATAATAGGTTTTTTATTCTTAGGTAGCCCTTATTTACGGACGTGCGTCCGTAAATTTTTGGAAAATATGTGTGTTTTTGTTGTGTAGAACTTGTATATTTTTTAGAACTTATTTTTAAAACCCATGGCATGTATTATGTTATAAGATTCTCATGTTTTCTATGCTTAGTTTACGGACGTGCGTCCGTAAACTCTGCACATATGTCATGTATTAGATTTCAAGTATATCTCAAGATTTTTGTATATCTCAAGTTTATTAATAGTTATTTTGAAATATCTCTACAATTTGCGATGCTTATTCCCAGGGTTCCATGAAGTTTACGGACGCGCGTCCGTAAACTTTAGGCATTACTGTGATTTTAATTACTTTGCACAATTATTGTTAATGTGTTCACACAATTTGCGATGCTTATTCCTAGGGATCCCTGAAGTTTACGGACGCGCGTTCGTAAACTTCAGACCATTTTTTAATTACTGTGAATTTAAGTACTTTGTACAATTATTGTTAATGTGTTTTTGGATATTGTTCCGAAATTTTCGGAAGAACTTTTTCTGTGCATTACATTCATGTGCAATGTTCATCTTAACTTGGAATGCAACATGGATTTGCACTCCAGATTAGAATGTATAAGGTGTTGCATTGCAATAGCAGATTCTAGACTCCAAACTAAGAAGACTGTATCATTTCAGAATTGCAATGTTGTAGGAAACACTTACCTTTGTACAATGTTTGCTCCTAAACCACAGCTGCAGCTAGGAGAGACTGCAAATTAACAATAAAATTGAAGTTAGAAACCTCTGCAAATGCAATGTGCACATTCAAGAATCAACTAACCTTTGTGTTGCTCCTAAAATGCATCAAACCCACAAAAAAACCCTACTACAAAGATTGAATTGGATTCAACATTGACATCAGATTGAAGTGAACAAAGCAAAACTTCTTAGAACTTGGACAAAGTGAATTGAAGTGAAGTGAAGACAATTACAATATGAAGGGAAGAGCAATCTGAAACAACTAAAACTACTCCAACCCTAAAACCCTTCCAACTGAAACTACTCCAATTATGTCCTAATGAGACTGCAAGCAAAAAACTACTCAATTTCTTCACAAACATACTCAGATTTCTTCACATACATTATCTTAGAAACCCTAAACCAGCTACAATCTTACAATCCCCCTCTTGTGCATCAAAACATACACTGAAATCACCTAATAAGCACCTGGAACAGCACATCTTGGAGTGAAGGAAAGAAAAAAACACCTATCTAGAGCTCAAAAAACTACTCAATTTCTTCACATACATTATCTTAGAAACCCTAAACCAGCTACAATCTTACAATCTTACAATCCCCCTCTTGTGCATCAAAACATACACTGAAATCATCTAATAAGCACCTGGAACAACACATCTTGGAGTGAAGGAAAGGAAAAAACACCTGTCTAGAGCTCCTGGCGCTCTTATGCAACTAAGACACAAAGCAACAAATCAAGAGCAAGAAGGAGAAAGAGGAGAAACAGCAAGTAAGAGGAGAAGGATGAGAAACAACAAGTAGAAGGAGGAGGAGAATGAGGAGAAACAGCAAGTAGAAGGAGATTGAGGAGGAGAATGAAGGAGAAGGAGATTGAGGATGAGAATGAAGGAGAAGGAGAATGAGAAGGAGGAGAAGGAGGAGAAGGAGGACCAGCAAGGGCGAGCAACAAAGGAATGCAGGAGGAGGAAAGGAGCGAAAGGAGGAAAGGGTGAAAGGGTGAAAGCAAAAAGGGCAAGGGCGAATGCACGAAACCCTAAACCCAAAACGTTGCATCCACTCCCTCCCAAACGCCCCTACCTAGACGTCCCATCACCCCGCGCCCAAAGGCCACGCGTTCCCCTTACGTGGCATATGTCTATTGGTCTATATTAGAGTGCTAGAGTCCACCCTCGATAAATGTCACACTTCCACATGTTAACTCATAATTGTATTTGTTAACAAATTCGTACTCCTCTCATATTGCTAACTAGAATGTTAACTTTGTTAAATGTTAAGAATAATTTATTCCCCTCTTTGTTAATTTGCCACTTATAAATGTTAACCTACGAACTACATCCAATATTGTGAGATGACATCCATTACATTGAGTCACAACCTTCCAAAGTGGCAAAAGCCACCAAATTTGTGATCAAATTATTAATATGGGTTATATTGTGATTGATACACATATTTTATGTTTGATAATTTTGCAAAACTCTCCCTTCATAATTGTAATGAATGAAATTTGTTAAGCATTGTGGGAACACGCGAACACCAAAAATGTCCGGATTGGCGGTTTTAAGTGCCTAATCCGGGTTGTCCGGATGACCCTAGTATCGTCCAGGGATTCTGTGAAGTGTAGGAGGTAGAGATTTTCCGGAACTGTTTGTTTCCCCTCTTCTTTTATATTTTCCGGAAATCCTAGTTTCCGGCCTTTTTGAAGTCCTCCTGTATCCGGAACTTCCTCTTCCGGATTTGACTCCTAAGTCCCAGACGGGTTGTTTCCTCCCTAAAATATCTTTGTACTACGTTCTATCCTCCCTTAATGATGGGTATTTTCCGGTGAAGACGTCCTTCTCTAGAGGGGGGTCCGGATCTTCCCTCACAACCAAGCCGGATTGATCAGGTCCGGATTGGCAGGTCACACAGGGAGTCCGGATTACCTCCTAGGACCACAACGACAGGAGGGTGCCGGATTCCACGAAGGGGGGTAAGCTCAACAGAGTGAAAGAGTGATCCGTACCACGTTCCGGAATATCTTGTCTCTACGCTACTCAGATATCCGGATCGATGGTGTCTCCTTCCCCCTTCCTCCGGATCTGTATCCCCTCATCCGGAATCCTAACTTACTCTTGTACTTCTCCGGATCTCATCCGGCTAGTACTACCTTTGGCTCTACTGAATCCGGGCTAACTAGGCGATCCGTACCATTTTCCGGATTGGTCCGTCTAAAGGCGGTGGGACCTCTTCAGAAGCTCGGATGGCATGAATCCGGATCCCTCCCGGACTTCACCCAATCCTCCCAGCGGCTATCCCACCTAGACGTTTCCCGACCAGCCGGGAAAATGAGGTTTCCCTCCCACTACACCCGGAAAGGTTCCGGAAGGTAATGACTAGTGATCTGATCCGGGTCTCCCCTTCCGGCGGACGGATCCGGTATACAACTGCCTGGGGCTCTACTAAATCTGAGATAACTGGGCGATCCGTACCACTTTCCGGATTGTTCCGTCCGAGGGCGGTGAGACCTCTCAAAAGATCAGATGGCGTAAATCCGGATCCCTTCCGGATTTTACCCAGTCCTACCAGCGGCTATCACACCCGGACGTTACCCAAACATCCGGAATAGTGAGGTTTCCTTCCCACTACACTCAAAAAGGATCCCTAGGCTTGCAACCGGATCTAATCCGGGTTTCCTCTCCTTTGTCCTATTCGGACTTCCTACTCCTTCCTTACTTCTAGCGTACAACAACCTCCCAATCCGTCCGTGCACAAAACAAATGAGAATAGGTGAAGATCTAGAGTTTTATTGAGTAGGGAGCAACACAATACAACAATGGAGAAGGAACACTTCTCCAGCTCCTTATTCAGCCTTAAGTAGAGGCTGTGATCCCTAACTAAGGGTGGCGGCCCAGGCGGCCGCCCTGGAAAACCCTAACTGCGAGAAATCCGGAACTTCGGACTTTCCGGATTTCTCGGAAGATCCGGAATTCACGGATCTTGATCTGCTGACACAAAATTTGAATTGCATGCTCGCCTAAGTCTGATCTACCTATTCCTGCTGTCCTAATTCTGATCTACCTACAGCTGCATGCTTAAGTCTAATTCAAGTGGTGTGGTGCTTTTTCGCCGCCTTTCCATTTTTGGTTTGACTTGGTAATCCGTTGATGGCGGAAGCTCCTCCTCCGGGGGCAAAATAGTCTCCTTGGTTGCTGAAGGCCCTAGCCGCTGAAGGCCCGGTTTGCTCCCGGGATCCGGAATTTGACTTAAATTCCGGTCCGGCCAAAGTATCAGTTTTAACCATTTTATCGTGTAAGGCGGAGTTCAAAAACCCATTATTCCTAATACGGCTAAAACACTCAAATAAACCTGATTACCCCTAGGTTAGCATGGTAAAATATGGAATTTGGATCCGTATTTCCGTATTTCCGTATTCCGGCGAAAAAGTGGGCTCCCACAAGCATTCAAAAAGCTCCCTTTATAATTGTTACAATGTCAACTCACAATAAATGTTAGGAACATTATATTCTAGAGCCTAACATTTATAGAGGATGGACTTTATGTTGTTTGAGTCCAAGAACGTATACCAAAAACAATTGCTGACCAAAAATAAAGGAATCTCAATGCTCAATGTATAATAACCATCTAGGCCCAATAGTAAACATAATTTTGAAGTATAGGTTGAGGTTGAGTAACTCAAGTGTAAGATTTTCTTTGTGGACTTGTTGTAATATGAAGGTAAGCGGGCTTTAAATTACTAGTACACTAACTATTATAAGTAGTATTGCTTAATATTTAGAATTATGGATTGCTATATTAACTATTCATTGTATATTAATATGTCATTGGCATCAATTAAATAACATCAATAATAAAAAGATAAAGCCTTTTGTAACTCCAAACAATGAGTGAAACTAAATTATACCATTTCTAGTGTAGCAAGTATGGAGGGGGCTTTATATTTTAAGAATAGTAATAATATTGAATATAAAGGATGTCTTCTTGATTAAGTTAAGTATAATTTTTTTTTCACAAAGGTGGGATTCAAATGCAATTGGGACAATTGCATTACCCATTGGCCACAAATTCTCATGAAACGTTGCCCCTACACCCTTACGAATCCCTCAATTATCGCAATAATTTGTGTAAGGGGATTTTCAACCCTACATTATACTATCAATAGCAACTTGAAAACTTTATTGAAGCTCGACACGTGGGATGCTTTGATGCGAATATCATTATAAATAATGATATTTAAATTATGCACATTTGAAACACAATTAACAAAACCAAACATCGAGATAATATGTGTGGGAACACGCGAACACCAAAATATCCGGATTGGCGGTTTTAAGTGCCAAATCCGGGTTGTCCGGATGACCCTAGTATCGTCCAGGGATTCTGTGAAGTGTAGGAGGTCTAAAACTCTCCGTACCTGCTTATTTCCTCTTCCTTAGCCAAATTTCCGTAAATCCTAATTTCCGGATATTTGGTCTTTGAGGACATTCTTAGCCTTTTTCCGGAGTGTGCCTCTCCGGATGTTATTTCTAGGTCCTCTTTATAATACTTACCCACCCCTTTACGTCTACCCTCTAGAATAGGTGGTTTCTTCCGGTGAAGACGTCCTTGATAAGATTAGCATCCGGAAACTCCCTCACAACCAATCCGGATTGATCAGGTCCGTCCTGGCAGGTCACGCAGAGAGATCTGGATTGTTTCTTGGGACCGTAGTGGCCAGAGGAGTCCGGATTCCGACCGGAGATTTGACTCGACGGGATGAGTAGGTGACCCGTACCACTTTCCGGATTACCCCGTCCAAAGACTGTGAGACCTCTTCAGAAGGTCGGATGGCGTAAGTCCGGCACCTTCCGGATCTTGCCCAGTCCTAACGACGGCTATCTCACATGGACGTTACCCAGGCATCCGGAACAATGAGGATCTCTTCCTACTGCACTCCGGAGGTGGCCTCCAATCCGGAATCCTTACTGATCCGGACCTCTCCTTCTCCGTCCGACGGATCTGTCCGGCTACCTCTACCTTGGATTCTACTCAATCTGAGCTAACTAGGCAATCCGTACCACTAATCCGGATAGGTCCGTCTAAGGACGGTGGGACCTCTTCAGCAAATCAGATTGGCGTAAGTCCGGATCTCTTCCGGATCTCACCCAATCTTCCCAGCGGCTATCCCACCTAGACGTTACCCAACCTACCGGATTAGTGAGGTTTCCCTCCCACTACACTCAGAGAGGATCTACAAGGCGATAACCGGATCTTATCCGGGTCTCCTCTCTCATGTCCTATCCGGAACTCCTATCCCTCATGCTCTCTCTCTCTTCTACTAACGATCTCCGGATCATTCACACAAACATCAATCAAGAGAAGTCAAGGAGTGAGAAGCAAAGACATTTATTCAGAATAGGAGTAATCGCAATACAACAATTGAGAAGGAACCCTTTTCAAGCTCCTTATTCAGCCTTAAGTAGAGGCTCAAAAAATCCCTAAACTGAGGGCGGCGGCCCAAGCGGCCGCCGCTTAAGAAAACCCTAACTACCCCTGGTCTCCCGGATTTCCCGGATCCAGATCCGGGTTTCCCGCTGACACTACCAAAGGAAAATTTTATTAATCGTCTTCAAAAACTCCTAAGTCCTACCTGCCTACCTCCATTCTGCCTAACTAATCTAGCTACTCCCCTAACTAAGAAGACCGGTGCTTCTTCGGAGCCGATCCCTCCTTTGAGTGACTCCCTAACCCGCTGACGGCGGATGAGCCCCCTGCCGGCGATGCCTTCTGCAGCCGCGTGAGCATCCTCCTCATGTTTGGAGACGGAGCAACCTCGTCCTCCGAATCCGATGCCCTCTCGGTTCGTGGGGTGGCAGTCCCTGGTGTTCCGGAGACTGTCCCTGGGGTTCCGGAAGCTGTCCCCATCCGGATGCTTCAGACTGGAGAAGGATCGCTTCCGGTGCCCTGCTCCGGATTCCGTCCGCCCGAGAGTGAAGCCGTCCGCGGATCCCTGTTGGAGGCCGCCCTTGAGGGTGGCGGAGGAAAGGGACTCACCATTTGGCAGTCCCGTGGAGACGATGGCGAGGCGTGGGTCATAGGGGCCTTGCCCCTACTCGGAGTTGCCTCCCGGTCGGAAGTCTGGTGCCGGATCTGCGTCCTAGCCCTATCCGGAGTCCGGGACCTATCCGAGTTCCGCGGAACAGGGGACTGGCCCCTTCCGGATCGGACCGACCCGGTGCTCTTCCGCCTCACCTGGGGAGAACGGACCCTTTCCGGAGCCCCTCCGGAACTACCAGGCCGAGAGCCGCCTCCCTGCTGGCTGGGTCTTGCAGAGGACGGCGGATTCTGAACCAGGGCTACTTCGCCAACCACCTCGTAGAGGGTTCCGGTTGGTGACCCTGGCGGACCCGGATAGAGCACCCTCCGCGGTGTTCCGCTTGGCGGGACCACCCTCTGGATTTCCGCCAGGAGATCCTTCATCGTCCATGAATACTTCACGAGGATGGGGAGGGTCTGCCTGGCGGAAGCGGGATCTCCGGACTCCATCATCCGGTCGTAGAGATGTGCCTTGTTCACGATCTCCGCCGGATGACCCACCAGCTCCCGGATCCGGCTGAAGAGCACTGCCTGCTCCACATGGTACTTCCGGATCTCCTCGCTCTTCTGACTCAGCTCCTGAGTCATAGCCGCTACCTGTGCGATGAGGTGGGCGTTCTCCGTCTTGGCCTGCTCCAGCTCCTTCCGGTCTGCCCTCTTTGCCAACTCCCGGAGAATGTTTTCGGGTCCGCAGTCGTCCAGAGCATAGTTCGCCCCCTTGACGATGTGCTCCAGTCGGTAATACTGGGTCTTGAGGTCCTCCATGCCCTCCTGGAACCGTTTGAACGGATTCTCCGGAAAGTCCCAAGCGGATAGGTCCACATTCCGCCATGGGGTCTCCCGGCTGGGTCCGGCTTCCGGATGTTGGTGAGGGGGGAAAGGAGAGAGGGGCCTCGAGACGGTTGGCGGCGGGCTTCCGGGTGACGAGGGAGGTGCTTCCGGAAGAATAGGGTCGCTGGAGGTCTCCGTCTCAACGTCTCCGGCTTCCGGAAGCAGCTTGTAGGTGACCTCATCCGCCGCTATTGTGAGCAGGTCCTCCTCCTCTACCGTGATGCAGTCGAAATGTTGGTAGAGGTGCAAAATGAAGGGGGAGAGGAAGGAGGGTTTCCGGCCAATATGGGGGAGGGCCCGCCCCACTATTTCCTGGATAATCAGCCCCCAGTTCACCGGCCGGACTCCGGACATGGCACCGAACAGCGTATTAGCCATGGTGAGGCTAATCCGCTTCGGTTTGTCCGGGTTAAGGATAGGTAGGAGGAATTCCAATACCCTCCTCTCTCTTAGGTTCCGGCAGTTCCCGGGGTGGAAGCCGTCCTTCGGATCCGCGTCCCCTCTAAATTTTCCGGCGAACAAGCCGTCGCGGCGGCCGGCCCATCCTTCTGTAATCCCCCGAGGAAACCCGTAGACCCTGTTCCAAATATCCGGAGTCCAGTGTTCCGGATCTCTCCTCTTTGTCCCTAACCACTGATTTCCCCTCTCAAACTTAAACTCTCGGAGAGTATCTTCAGCTCGGAGGTTCCAGGGTTTGGCTAGCAACCCCGCGCAGCCCATAACCCGGAGATCCTCCGCGAGCTCCTGTAGCTCCCTATCCTCCCTCGGAATTGCGGGGATGAGGGCTTTGAGTGGAACCGGGATAGGTTCCCTCTGATCCTCTTCCCGTGCTTCCAGCATTGTCCTCTTCTCTCAGTTTACGGCTCAACCCTCTCTTCCGGATTCCTTCCCTTCCGTCTAATTGCCACAGAGTCCCGGCAAGCCCACTGCCGGTGACTGAAAAGTGCAGAGTCTCAGCAATCCCACTGCTGGCGGCTCGAAAGAATTAACACCTCACCACTCGTTCTCTCAACAGGTTGCCTTTTTCAGAAGAAAAAAAAAGTGGGAGGGAGAAGGAAGGGACCCTTAAATATCCTTCCTCCCTCTTCCTTCCCCTGTTACCGTTTGGTTTAACGGAAAACGGTTACCAACCATTTTCCGGCGGTTCTCACCAACGGTTTTACTAACATTTTTACCAACGGCTTTCTTTTCCCCCAACCGTCATAAGGCCCGTTATAACCGCCACTTCCGGACCGTTGGGTAATCTTGGCGCGTCCGTTACTTGGTCCGGACCAATGGTTTGGACCATGATTACACGGTCCGCCCATCCTATTTGACGGACCGGTCATAGTACTTATTTAGAGTCGTTTTACTGCACAAAGCGGGGTTAGAATACTCTATTTCCTAGTACCGTTAATTTTGTCCTAATAGACCCTATTATCCTCAGATAAGCAAGGTAAAATACGGAAATTGAATCCGTATTTCCATATTTCCGTATTTCCGTCGAATTTGGACTCCCACAATATGGGTTAAGATCAAATGCTTATAAAATCTTAAACAACGTTAGGGGTTAATTCAATCCCTTTGCACATAGGTCTAAGCTTGCATTAAAACAAAAGGCATGGGTAGGTGTTGAATTTACATCCCTCTTGTACATTAAACAACGTTCAGGATTCATCCAATCTTTCCAAACCTAGGCAAGAGCTTGTATTATCGCCTATAAGTAGTAGCAAATTGTTGTTTATATTGGAGTTTTGTTTCCATGATGGTGACATGTATGGTTGTGTTAATGCTGTTCAAAACCTATCTTCAAAAGTAAAGGTTTAAAGCAAATGGATAAATATGACTCAGAACATCACTTTGATGATCTTAAATGTTTTGAAGGCTTAATTGTTTTCATATTGTATCCCTTCATTTCATTATAAACTTGAGGTCACATCAAAGGATAAGAAGTCCCGGCTAAATCTTGTACTTGCCTCTAAGGGGTATATTTTACCTAGCCAAATAAAGATTAAAAAAATGAAAGGTAAGGTTACGCATATAGGGTAATTAGGATTGCCATTGACAATTTGATAAATCTTTGTTCTATGTCACCTACTTTTTCACCACTTACTGTCTTGAAGTATAATTTGTGAACATAAATTTGCTTGACTTTTGAAATGTTTATGGTTTTATTTTAGATAATTTTGGGCCTTGACATGAGTGGGGAGTCGTCTATAGGGTTTAGGGTTTAGGGTTTAGGGTATCCCCCTTGTATCACCGACTTAATATTGCTTGCCTTATTACTATTTGGATACCCTACCCTCCCTTTCTGTCCATTATATTTTATGGGTTATTAGTGTTACGTAGAACAACAACTGGTATAATTGTTTGCTTGCTTGTTTTGAATTACTTTCCATTTAAGCCTTGACATGTATCAGGAGTTGTTCAGTTAACCATGCTTGCACCCCTATATGTCCACATGCTTGTTTAGGGTTGGGTGGTTATAGGGTTTAGGGTTTAGGGTACCATGTACGAACGCATGTGAGTATCCCCTTTGCGTCACCAACTTAATATTGCTTGCCTTATTACTATGTGGATACCCTACCCTTCATTTCTCTCCATTATGTTTTTTTGGGCTAATAATGTTACTTGGAGCAACAATTGGTATTGTTTGAATATTAATTAATGTAGGTAATGTACATGAGGTACTAAAAATGTTTTTCCTCACGTATAGTACATGAAGAAGGCTAGTATAATTAGTTTTTTTGAAGTAAATGTTGATGTACGGAAAGGGCCCCTAAGATTTAGAGAGCAAATTGACAATATTGAATTGAATGCAACCCATGTTACCTAGGACAATAGATGTGCTACTATCATGGCCTTACGGTAATCAAAGTTTGTGTATCAGATATCAATACAATTATGTATAGGTGTGTATAGTTGGGTACATTAAACATGTTGGATGGTAAGGCGGTGGCCAATGTAATTATAATATTAAATGCAAGATGAGAGGAGATAGCATGATATTATGGTCAATACCATTACATTGTATGCAAAACAATAAAGTAGTTGCTAATTTAATTTTGATTACATGTATTTTTATACTCCATGTACTATTGTTGCTGTGGTGGTTGATTTTTCATAAGATTCTATAATTTTTTGTCTAGGTTTTTAAAAATGTACTCTTCATATTATGTACTCCAATCCTATAAACCACCCCTCAACAATGTTTATTGCTCATATAATATTAGCCAATTTACTTTGTTGTATACCACAAATACATAGATGCCTTTCTCTTTGTCATTATGTGGACTCATGGTCTATGCATGTTGTCCACATGAATACACATTCCATTGTAAGGCTGGCACACGGAATGTAGTAATGCTAGGTTTGTATTTATAGGACATAGTTGGTGGCTGGTATCCTATGTTGGAAAACGGATCCAAGGGAAAGCGATCAGTACTTAAGGGGACACCCCCCACCGTCGGGACTCTTTTTGCATCTCAACTGTGGGTTGCGCTCTTATAGTGTGCTCCTGCTACAGATTTTGTGCAGGTAAAGATCATGTTATACCCTAAACCCCAAATCCTGAGCCCATTAGGGTAGACAATTTGTATTTGGGTTGCACTCTCCTTGTAGTGTACTGATTTTTTTAAAATTTCGGACAGTTATCCTTTCTGGTGCAATGATCCTATTTTAACGCCGCAAATCACGGAGATTTACGGACGCGCGTCCGTAAACCTTAAACATATTGGTTCATTGAACCTTTATTTGTTTGAACCAATACTCATGTACGTGGATGTTTACGGACGTGCGTCCGTAAACCTACATACCTTTGGTGCCATAGCTATGTAGGTCACCTACACCACCTGTCGTGTAGAGTACCACAATGACAATATATTACCATGGAAGTTTACGGACGCGCGTCCGTAAACCGTAAACCCCTTGGCGCGTTGGACATTGTATTTAGGCTAGTAATGATGTCCACAGAGGTGTATTCCATCGAGCACTGTCTTTATGCTAGGAATGAGGTCCACAGAGGTTTACGGACGCGCGTCCGTAAACCTAGAAACCTTTGTTACCATAATGTTGACCATGTGCCATGTAGACTGAGACTGCACTGAGACTGTACGGTCAGGAAGGGTTGGGAGCTCGCATCCCTTAGCCTACATCACCCTATGTCATAGTAAAATATTTTGACATTGATTAAACATTTTAGAAAGCGCGTATGGCCGTGTTCAATCCTCTTCAAATTTCATGAGTCGTCAGGGCTGTATACACATGGCCGTTTTTGGAGGACGTCTTGCTTCCTTGAACCTGTGTCTAGGACTACATTGATGTTTGTCATACGGATTTTTATGGACGCGCGTCCGTATACCTATGTTGTGGTTGAGCATGATACTGAACTCTGTGCAGGAGCCGATTAACGAATGCGCGTCCATAAACCAGTGATGTTTTTGTTGCCTCCACCTTTCCGCTCCTATGAACACATAAATGTATCCGTATGCGCGTGTGCTTGCGCTGCTGATGTTGTTACATGGAGGTATACGGACGCACGTTCGTATACCAATGCTAGCTTTGTTTCCAAGCCATGAAAGCCACTAGTGTTCACATTGTGTTTCATTGACAATAATAAGCGTTAGGGCTATCCATGACATTTATGGAATGGGATATTTTGACATACTCTTCATTGGGCTTTCTTGTAGTGGCCATGGATTCCAACGTCGGTGATAGTGGGGTTGATTTTTCTTCGGAAGCGTCAAGCTATGCTAGCGAGTTTGAAGTTGTCGTGGAACAAGATACTACAATTGGTGTCGCCAATGTAGAGGATGAATTCCTTCCACCATGTGAGGGTTATTCGCGGGAGCAGTGGATTGATCTTGATGTCGTTCTACTCAATGGATGTGGCGTCCCCGTGGCGGATGGTGTTTGTCGGAACTCGAATCCTACGGATTGTATTGATGCAAATGCCCTTGGGGAAGAAGATGTGGGGGTGTGCATTTTGAATTCCTTACATCCGTTGGAAGTGCCTACTGGTTGGAGATTCTCTCTTCGTCGATGGCCGTTGCGCAGTGTTCTTCATGATGGTGTTAGCTTGTGGAATCATTCCCGCCATTTTGATCAAATGCAATCGGCTTTGTTCGCCACAATGCGCCCTAGAATAGGTCGCCGTAAATATGATTCCGTTCGTTTGCCTCGTGAACCCACGCAACGTCGTCGAGATCAAACATTGGGAGACGTATCTATTAGGTCCGTAGCAACAAAGGATTGTTGTGCAAAGAGATGTTGCCAACTATTTCCCCGTGACAAAATCAAATCTTTGAGACAAGAGATGTGGCTCGCGGACTTTCGTATGCGATCTGCAAAGAAACTTGAAGTCCATCGCAACATGCACCTTGATGCCGAAGGTCGTAAGGTTGTGACCTTGGAGAATGTAGAGGTATGTTGCAAGGCATGGTACATTATACATGCAGTTTCAAAGGCAGATTTTTATAGGTTCCGGAACTATTCGATGCAAGGACGCCGTTCTCGGTTCCATGGCAACTCTGGCACAAAAAAACCTAGGGAGGCAACACTCCAAGCGGCTACAACACTATCAACCATCATTATGCCATTGGCAAATGCGATGCCACACAAGAAGCGGTCACACGGACACTACCGTCGGGGGAAAAGGTTGTTCAGATGGTTTTGCCTACAGGGACAAAATGGAAGAACATACTTATGGATGTTAATGAAGTTGGCGAAAAGGCTGGATGTGGGCCGATTTCGTTGTCAAAATTGAGTGTGATTAAGAATCAACAATTCACATAATACATTACGAAGAGACCCGGGGATAAGTTTGCCAAGTGTTCTGCTTGTGAGAAATATAAAGGCCTTCGAGATGCACATCCCATAGGTACTGAATCGCACAATAGACATCAACTGAAATACATTGAGCATGTCAACAACCAGGAGGCACACCGTCAAGACTACTATAAAAATCGCGCATTATCGATAATGAGGCCGAATGAGGTTTTGACAATCATTCATGACAAAATGGACCATGCAAAGACGGCATGCCCTTGTTATGCACTGAAAATAAAAGCTACAGATGGATATTTCAAGCTTCCAATATCTGTCACAGGTTTGTTGGTTTTCACATTTATTTTTTGCGTGCCCACATACTCATTGTTAAGATTTACGGATGTACGTCCGTAAGTGTACATTTTTTGGCTTGCTTGCGGAAATTTTGAATTTCATTCATATATATGATTTTGGAGTGACTATTTCATGTGTGTCCCTAAATGCAGGTATGATCGCACATGACCATGTGGACGTGAAATATGCACATTATGGCTTGGATTTTTATCCTGGTGACGCCAATCATACCGTAGGGTCTTTTGCAAAACTTCTACGAGATCTTGAGAGTCCGCCAACATCATCCTCTCGTGCTCTTTTTGTTGGATGTTGAACAACACCGATTTATGAGGCTGTGCTAGAGGGGAAGGAGGTTTGCCTATCTTCACTGCAAGAACCGCCTGAACAACCCGTCCTTGCCAAACCTTTGCCTCCAACTCTACACGTGCAACTTGATAATTGTGCCAAGGACAACAAATGTCGATACGTATTTTATTTTTGGTCATTGCTCGTAGCCAAGGGCATTTTCAAAGAAGTGTTTGTGTCTTTTTTGATGGTTGGCCACACGCACGATGACATTGACGCTTCATTCGGACGTTGGAGTATGAAGTTGCACGAGGAGGATTTTCCCACAATTCCTCTTCTCATGAAATCGTACATGGATTTGGATAATGTGCCAGTCATCCCGCTGTGAGGCCAAATCCACCACCCTTAAGCGTCCTAGTCCGGGTGATGGCTTTGAGAATCACACATATCTCTTACAACCTTGAACCATGTACAAAGAAAGCATATTGTTTTCACTCATCGTGCTTTATTAATGTTAGCCTCTTGGCTTGTGCTAGAGGTGGCCTTCTCAAGAGTCCACCCCGCGGCTTTAGCCACACATGCCCTTAAGGACATTCCCCTTGCTCGTTTAACCTTCACTTCTTTTTTCTTGTCATCGCAAGAGTCTTCCACCTTCTCCATTAATAATGCAAGTGAGTTATTTTGACCGGGAGCTTCAAGTGTTGAAAAACACTTTACTCAACGGCTACACACACTCATACAATCCCACACGTAGCACAACTAGCCTAATAGGTCTAACTACTTATCCACCCCTAAAGTGGTCTAATGTAATCTAGTTTTTTATATGCTAACACCCACTAATTGGGTGTAGCCTTGCTAACCCCTAAATATCATTAATGGTAGGTTGTTGTTAAGCAACTCCAAGCCAGTTGGCCAAGGCCTTGCTGCCTAGTAACCAGAACTCCACCAGTGGCCGAGGCCTTCGCTGCCTAGTAACCAGAGCTCCACCAGTGGCCGAGGCCTTCGCTGCATAGTAACTAGAACTCCACCCAGTTGGCCAAGGCCTTGCTGCCTAGTAACCAGAGCTCCACCAGTGGCCGAGGCCTTTGCTGCATAGTAACCAGAACTCCAGCAGTTGGCCAAGGCCGCCCCTGCCTAGTAACCAGAACTCCCCAGTGGCCGAGGCCGTCAATTACCCGAACGGGTAACCCCTTACTAGTTGCGCCTTAACACAACCCCCTTCATTCACTAACCAAATGTTTTCTAAGTTTTTCTTACTCTTTCCTTTCCCTTGCCCCTAATGAACTAATCTAACACTCTAGTTTCACTAACTACTAACTAATCAACACATGCAACCCTACTCCTAAGAGCTCACTCACTTGGGAGGTATTGAGAGAGAGAGTTATCCAATTAACCTCACTAAAAACTAATAATCCACACATGTGGCTCAAGCTCTTAAGAGCTTGCTC
Organism: Polytrichum commune; assembly: GCA_950295325.1. Classification (NCBI taxonomy): domain Eukaryota; kingdom Viridiplantae; phylum Streptophyta; class Polytrichopsida; order Polytrichales; family Polytrichaceae; genus Polytrichum; species Polytrichum commune. Next base: position 38,961,278 of record OX485803.1, on the reverse strand, counting down.
CCTTGAGAGCGCTTGATGGAGAAAGAGAAAAATGAGAGAAAAACACCTTAAGTAGCAAAGAGGGAGAGGGGAAGAGAGGGTGAGAGAGGTGAGGATAGGGTGGGAGGATTAGCACCTCCAATCACAATCCCTTAACCGTCACCTTCAAAGTAGGGACTAATCCCCTTCCACCAAGCTTCCTTCTTCCTAAACTACCAAGGTGGATCCAAAAGTGGGCATTTAACCCGCGGAGCTCACCTTGCCTCACCTTACCCTTTACTCACATAATCAAGGCATCCTCTTATTGAAATCAAACCTTGAAATAACTACACAACACATTCTAATGCCTAAACTTAAATCCAAACCACACTTCACTCTTTTTACGTTTTGTGAATAATCATAACACATCAAAGTCAAACTAAAATTGGTTTCGAAGAGTTAATCACCACATGTGGGCACCATTTTGGGTTGTATGCTTTAAATCTAACATGAATCTAGATGCTACAATTCTAAATGTCATAATTCTAAATACTATAAATTTAAATGATATAAGTTTAAATTCTATAAGTTGAACACAACGAGCTAAATTCTAAATGCCTCAAACCAAAGACTACTCCTAACAAGTGTCAACTAATTTCAAGGCTAATTAGTCTTGGTTCTTCACCTTGAGACCTTGCACACACACGTGATCCTTTCTTGCTTCCCACACACCCACACTCATAACACGTAGGGTGCCAAAGAGCACAAAAGAAAGAAGGAGAGGGGAGAGTGAGGACTATATAGTGAGGTGAAAAAAAGTAGGTGAGCATCCCCAAGGCTCAAGATAAACCTTTTGATCATTTTCTACTTTCTAGGCTCTCAACCTATCTTTTAAGCCTTCAAGGGAGTAGGTGAGCACCCCCAAGGCTCAAGATAAACCTTTTGATCATTTCCTACGTTCTAGGCTCTCATTCTATTGTAGGCCCAAAATGGTGCCCACATGTGTTTTTAAGTCTTTTGAGACCATTAGAAGTTATGTTTTAATATTTATTGATTATTCACAAAAATATAAAAAGAGTGAAGCTTGAAGGAAATTATAATTAAGCATTAGACTTGGGTGAAATAGATTGATTAGAAGATTAGTAGTGTGAGGAAGTTCCTTAGTTGGTGAGCGTAGTAGGTGGAGAACCAAGGGTAGTTCCTTGAGTTAAATGTTTGAATTAGGATCTATGTTGTTCGTTTGAGGGACAAAGGCTTAGAAGATAAGATGAGAGCCTACAAAGTAGAAGAGGATTACAAAAGGCTTATTTCAAGCCTTGGGGGTGCTCACCTACCCCCTGTCAACTCACTATATAAGCCCTCATTTTTATTTTTTTTCGTGCTCCTTGGCACCCCACGTGTTATAAGTGTGGGTGTGTGGGAAGCAAGATAAGAGCACGTGTGTGTGCATGACTTTAAGGTGAAGAACCAAGACTAGTTGGCCTTTAAGTAGGCTTGACCTCTTGGTAGGAGTAATGTAGTTTGGAAGAGTTTAGACTTTAATTTATAGTCTTCAAATTATAGTGCTTGGATTTATATTATCCACACCTATAATTATTTAGACTTGCAAAATTATGTTTGTGAAACATTAGAGCAATCTTAATGATTTTGACGTCTGAAGAACCATCGATGGTCAACTTGGTGTGAATTCCAGAGGAACTAGAAGCACGTCACGGAGGAAGGTTGGGGGGGACTTGCGTCAGTACCCATTTGAGAAGAATATGAGTAGATTACATGAAGGAATGGGTACAAGTAATCGGGTATTATATACACTTAGGGTAGACACCAATGCACTTAGAATATTTGATAACCTGTTAGATCAATATAGAGTCAATATGTATTTATGTAAATTGTGACAAACTGTAGCATGAAGGATTAGAATGTATTACAATAGAAATATGAAAGATGAATCTCAACATTGTGGGCTACCTATTTATTAGGAATGTGCTGCCAAAAAAGAACTGCGATGCACAAGCTCCACATGACGGAGGTACTCTAAACGAGAGTAACATTAATATTTTTAAAATTTATAACGCTGTCACGATATACAAAATAAGAGAGTACAAGTCATGGTAGACATACTACTTGACAGGCAATTACATATTATTAGTTGGCGCCGATATAAAGCCTGAAATCATAATTAGGCATGACGTTTCAGGACAAGAATAGGAAGTATAATGAAATCCCAATTAGGCATTAAATAAAGGAATGTCACACCTGGAAAGTCTTGTCTTAGATTTCGTGAAACTCATATCCTTTCACTTAGTGTCAAAAGTTATGAATTTCATGAGAGGCGTAAAACGTGTTTGATTGACGGGAGGGTTTGCGAGTGTTGGAGTAGACATGCACAGGAAGGGTGACACGTGACATGCAGGCCCTTATCAAGAGGAGAAAGAAGAGAGGGAAGTTATATTTAAGTAGCAATAAGAAATTGAAGTCGAGCAGAATGGGGAGGAAGAAGGTGGCGCCTGAAACATATGACACTAGTGGAATTAACAAAGTTTTAGATTTTGACGACACTGAGGAGAACGGAACATTATCGACGATAGACGAATCTCTGGGTCCCTCAAAATCCAAGAGCCCAGGATCACAGTGTCGAGAAGCATCAAAGGATGTGGGGACAGAGTCCAATCCCGCATCCAATCCAGCACCGCAGGAAGAGAGTGGCGAGGAAGAGGTTGAAGAGACGAGCTTGATGGAACCAGAAGGTTGGTTCCTCGGACCCTAAACTTGACAATTTTGAAAGAATTTAGACGCGGAATAGAAGTTAGCCCAAAAAGTGGTGGGCTTAAAGTAGCCAAAGAATAGGACCCGTAAAGGGCACCCCTCCAGAAGTGATTGTATGGCTTAGTAGTGCAGTCAAATTTTGATATTGAGGCAATCTTTCTAGAGCCCTAGGGTGCACCCGAGTGGGTCCAAAGGTTTACGGGTTTAGGGTTTGAAGGTAAAGCCAAGGAGTGAAGTCAACTTTGAAAATTGAGGGAATCTTTTGGAGCTCTAGGGTGCCCCCGAGGGTGTGGAAGGATTTTGTTGTTCAGGGTTTGATTGTAAGCTGAGGTAGGATTTGGAGGCCGAGGATGGAACCCGAAGTGTCCAGCGGAGACTCAGGTTCATATATTCGGACCCCCTAAGTTCATTTTGGTCTTCGTTGAAGGACAAACATGGTGCTTGATATGAGAGTGAAGTTCAGATTGTGAGGTTATAATGTGGTGCGCCCGAGAGGTGCCGTTAACGGCACCCCCCTCGGGGGTTTTTATTTTTATTTTTTTAGTGCTTGAAAATGGCATGTCCACATACTATAAGGTTGAGGGTAAGTCAATATGGATAGAAATTGCTCGTTGGTCATATATTCGGACCCCCTTAAGTTGATTTTGGTCTTGGTTGAAGGTCATATAAGAATGCACAATATACTCATAAATATCATATTTTGAGGTTATAATGTGGTGCCCCCGAGGGGTGCCGTTAACGGCACCCCCTTGGGGGGTTTTTTATTTTATTTTTTTGGTGCTTGAAAATGGCCTGTCTACACACTGTAAGGTTAAGAATGAGTCAATATGGCTAGAAATTGCAGGTGGGTTATATACTCGGACCCCCTAAGTTCATTTTGGTCTTAGTTGAAGGACATAACAGGGTGCTTGATATGAGAGTGAACTTCAGGTTGTGAGGATATAAAGTGGTGCCCCCAAGAGGTGTCGTTAACGGCACCCCCTTGGGGGATCTTTTTTTGTTATTTTTTTGGTGCTTGAAAATGGCCTGTTTATGCACTCTAATGTTGAGGGTAAGTCAATATGGCCAATAATTGCAGGTGGGTCATATACTCGGACCCCCTTAAATTGATTTTGGTCTTGGTTGAAGGTCATATAAGGATGCACAATATACTCATAAATATCAGATTTTGAGGTTGTAATGTGGTGCCCCCGAGGGGTGCCGTTAACGGCACCCCCTTTGGGGGTTTATTTTTTATTTTTTTGATGCTTGAAAATGGCCGGTCTACACACTGTAAGGTTGAGGATGAGTCAATATGGCTAGAAATTGCAGGTGGATCATATACTCGGACCCCCTTAAGTTGATTTTGGTCTTGGTTGAAGGTCATATAAGGATGCACAATATACTCATAAATATCATATTTTGAGGTTGTAATGTGGTGCCCCCGAGGGGTGCCGTTAACGGCACCCCCATTGGGGGTTTTTTTTTTTTTTTTTGTGCTTCAAAATGGCCGGTTTATGCACTCGAAGGTTGAGGGTAAGTCAATATGGCTAGAAATTGCTCGTTGGTTATATATTCGGACCCCCTTAAGTGGATTTTGGTCTTGGTTGAAGGTCATATAAGGATGCATAATATACTCATAAATATCAGATTTTGAGGTTGTAATGTTGTGCCCCCGAGAGGTGCCGTCAACGGCATCCCCCTCAGGGGTTTTTTTTTTTTTTTTTGGTACTTGAAAATGGCCTGTTTATGCACTCTAAGGTTGAGGGTAAGTGAATATGGCTAGAAATTGCTGGTTGGTCATATAATAGGACCCCTTAAGTTGATTTTGGTCTTGGTTGGAGGTCATATAAGAATGCATAATATACTCATAAATATAAGATTTTTGAGGTTATAATGTGGTGCCCCCGAGGGGTGCCGTTAACGGCACCCTCATTGGGGTTTTTTTTTTTTTTTTTTTTTTGGTGTTTGGAAATGGCCTGTTTATGCACTCTAAGGTTGAGGGTAAGTCAATATGGCTAGAAATTGCTCGTTGGTCATATATTCGGACCCTCTTAAGTTGATTTTGGTCTTGGTTGAAGGTCATATAAGGATGCACAATATACTCATAACTATCAGATTTTGAGGTTGTAATGTAGTGCCCCCGAGAGGTGCCGTTATCGGCACCCCCCTCGGGGGTTTTTTTTTGTTTTTTTTTTTGTGCTTCAAAATGGCATGTTTATGCACTCTAAGGTTGAGGGTAAGTCAATATGGCTAGAAATTGCTGGTTGGTCATATATTCAGACCCCTTAAGTTGATTTTGGTCTTGGTTGGAGGTCATATAAGGATGCATAATATACTCATAAATATCAGATTTTGATGTTATAATGTGGTGCCCCCGAGGGGTGCCGTTAACGGCACCCCTTTTGGGGATCTATTTTTGATTTTTTTGGTGCTTGAAAATGGCCTGTTTATGCACTCTAAGGTTGAGGCTAAGTCAATATGACCAGAAATTGCAGGTGGGTCATATATTCGGACCCCCTTAAGTTGATTTTGGTCTTGGTTGAAGGTCATATAAGGATGCATAATATACTCATAAATATCAGATTGTGAGGATAAAATGTGGTGTCTCCGTGGGGTGCTGTTAACGGCACCCCCCTCGGGGGCTTTTATTTTTATTTTTTTGGTGCTTGAATATGACCTGTCTACACACTGTAAGGTTGAGGATGAGTCAATATGGCTAGAATTTTCAGGTGGGACATATACTCGGACCCCTTTAAGTTGATTTTAGTATTGGTTGAAGGTCATTTAAGGATGCATAATATACTCATAAATATCAGATTTTGAGGTTATAATGTGGTGGCCCCGAGAGGTGCCGTTGACGACACCCCTCGGGGGTTTTTTTGTTTTTTGTTTTTTGCTTGTATATAGCCTGTATATGTATTCTATACATTAGGATAACTGAGTATGGCTTAGTATGACTGAATATGGTTTGAGGTTTCTCGTTGCGCTTACAGGTGGCCCTCAATGGATTTTTTTCCTTTGTTTGATTATGAAGCTTCAGATTTTGGTTATTGATCTGATTTTAAGGTTTAGGAGTGCGCTTTAGTTCAATTGTTTGGAGTTAAGGACAAGTTCTTATCACTTCTAATGTATTTTGATGCTGAGACCTTTGTTCAGATGAAGTCCGCCTTACAGATGGACAGTTGAAACTCAAGCTTCACGACCTTGCTATTAAGGAGAGCGTTCCAACCGCATCTAGGCTTGAGAAACTTAAATGGCAACCAAAACAAAAGGGTCGTCTCTTTATCCCTCTTTGTCGCATGATGTCTCTTCCTGTTGTGAGACCGTTTCTTAAAAATGATATATCTCAACTTGCTACTCATTTTATGATTGATGGCTACACGGAGGGGTGTTGTTTCTTTTATGTGGCATTGGAGGACCACTATGGACACACCAATGACGTGACACCCAATGTGGTTGCCAAGTGGTCTTCGGAGTGGAAGGAGGTGAATGACGAATTTGAGAAGAAGCTTCTTGCAGATGACGATTTGAGAAGAAGCTTCTTGCAGATGACGATTTGAAGATATTTTCTAATAAGATATTCATGGTTTGGGATGGGAACCATCGGCTTCAAGCATGGATGCCTATCATTGAGCAATTTCACACTCATGATATTAATTGGCATTTCTGTGTTGAGGGTGTAATCCTTGAACCTAGAGGAGACGTTCCATCCGTGATAGTCGCTCTGCACGAAGTTAATTGGTAAGATCCTAATCTCTGCTTTTGAATTTTGCTTTTAGTCATGCATCATTCTAATATATATTTTGGTTTTCCAGGAAGAATAAAAAATCACACGTCACCACAATCCTAGTTCACAAGCTATTTCGCATACAGAATCTAGCGCCCCAGCCACTGTCCTACTTTTGAGGGTTTAGTATCTCCGACTATGTTGGAGGCTGCAAGGAAGAAACAGGCTGGGAAACATCGCACATGGTTCACCCTCACCATTGAAGGTCTCAATGCGGTCCTTTACCAGGTAATCTCAACCTTTAATATTATCGTGTCATTTGAATTATGCATATGCAATTCATATAACTGATTGTATTGTTTGTTTGACCTATAGCAAGAGATTGCAGAAGCTGCCCATGCCGCTGAGGACATATACAAGATGAAGAACCCGGATTCTAGCAATTGGACGGAGCGTAATGCAGAGGAATGGGTTAGAAAAGTTGTGAAGAAGGTGGAGGATAAGCTTGTCGCGGAGCTCAGGAAGCATTTGCCTGTCGCGGATCCCAATTCTAGAGGAAGTGAAGGCTCATTATGAGAAGTTTGATGAACCTGAGATGCTTCAAGATAAATTGTATATGCTAGCTACTTCAGCGATGCCTTCAAGAATGATGGTTAAGTGGCTCCAGAGGTGGAACTCCTCTGCGGCAATCCGGGATGCGCATCGCTTTCCCAAGACTGTCTTCGCCGATTTCAAGTTCCCGGAATGGCTTAATCGTGCAACATGGTGGACGCAGGTGAGCATTCATCTCAAAGTTCATATTGTCATTTGCATGTCCAGTAATGAGCTATGGAAATCAACCTTAACTTTTCATACTATATCTAATTGCGCATGGCATCAGATTGCGGTGGAGGCTGAGGAACTCTTCTCGGGTGTTCTCACAGATCTTGGAGAAGTTGTTGACTACAATTCCCATGGCGAAGATCCGATCCTAACTATTTTCAATTACGTAGAGGCTGTGAGGTGTCAACTTTGGGAGATTGCATTCTTTGTTGAATTAGGTGGAGATAACAGCGCTCACAAGAACAACCTCCCGGACAAGCAACCTTTCTTCGTTCAAGCTGTCCGCATGGTCCTTTACAGGTACTTTCGGTACGTTCTCCTGCCGAGGAAGACCATCTCTAAGGTACCCGTTTTCTTCCCTAACTACCTGGATATCGAAAGCCCTGATTCCATGTTCACTACTGCAATTATAAGGACATGGGATCCAATCCATTTTCAACAGTGCGGATGGTATTTGGACTGTCCGTTCAAGAAACCTCCTCCATTTGACATCGCACTCAGGGACTCCATCCAACCTCTCTTACCTTCTCCCGCCGCATCAGTTCTTGTCTCACAGTCTCCTACACCTCCTATGGGTGGTTCCTCCAAAAGCAAGACAGCTACTACAGGGAGTAGGCCTCGGGTATCTAAGCGGAAGGCTGCTGAGGTGGTTGAGGAGCCAATGGACGAAGATATTCAAGTAACAGAGGACATCGGTGATCAACCTGATTCACTTGCGGACCCTCTTATCTCACATACTCCGCGGGAACCTACTCTAAAGCGTATTCGCCTAGGAGTTGCTGGTGAATCCAATCCCATAAGATTCATCCCACCTGTTGTCAAGACAATGTCTTCATATCATCCTAGACATACAACTCCTCCTCTGCTTCTCCTCAGGTTCTTTTACTTAATGACTCATTCCACAGGATGTTAGATTATAAGACAAAGCACAACAAATTCCCTTCAACTTACGATGACATGGTTGTTTTTCTCAATGAGGTAAATATTCTGCTTAATTCCCATTCAATTCAGCTCACCTTCCTCTATTCATCAAATGCATCTTTCCTTAACGCCATGGTCTACTAGGATGTTTAATATGCAAATGAAAATCTCATTTTAAGGTTATAATGTGGTGCCCCCAAGAGGTGCCGTTAAAGGCACCCCCCTCGGATAAATTTTTTTTAATTTATCTGGTGCTTGTAAATGGCCTGGTTATGCACTATATGGTTAAGGATGACTCAATATAGTTAGAATTTTCAGGTTATAATGTCGTGCCCCCGAGAGGTGTCGTTAACGGCACCCCCCTCGGGGGTTTTTATTTTTATTTTTTTGGTGCTTGAAAATGGCCTCTCTACACACTGTAAGGTTGAGGATGAGTCAATATGGCTAGAAATTGCTCGTTGGTCATATATTCGGACCCCCTTAAATTGATGTTGGTCTTGGTTGAAGGTCATATAAGGATGCATAATATACTCATAAATATCAGATTTTAAGATTATAATGTGGTGCACCCGATAGGTGCCGTTAACGGCACCCCCCTCGGGGGTTTTTTTTTTGAATTTTTTGGTGCTTGAAAATGACATGTTTATGCACTCTAAGGTTGAGAGTGAGTCAATATGGCTAGAAATTGCTCGTTGGTCATATATTCGGACCCCCTTAAGTTGATGTTAGTCTTGGTTTGTGAGCCCAAATTGATGCCCACATGTGTTGTTAACATTTGTAGAACATTACAAGTGGTGTTTTGTTGATTTATGATTATTCACAAAAATATAAAAATAGTGAAGCTTGAAGAAAGCTAAGTTTGAAGCATTAGGCTTGTGTGGAGTGGATTTAAATAGTATGAGGACATACTTTGGTAAGTGTGGTAGGTAGAAAGCCAAGGTTAGTTAAATGTTTGAATTAGGATCTTTGTTGATCCTTTGAGGGAGAAAGGCTTAGGAGATAAGATGAGAGCCTACAAAGTAGGAGGAAATTTCGAAGGCTTATCGTGAGCCTTGAGGGTGCTCACCCCCTCAAACTCACTATATAATCCCTCATTCTTTCCTTACTCATTTTCTCTTTTCTTCGTGCTCCTTGGCACCCCACGTGTTATAAGTGTGGGTGTATGGAAGCAAGATAGGAGCACGTGTGTGTGCATGGTTTTGAAATTAGGAGCCAAGGCTAGTTGGCCTTGAAGAGGGTTTGACCTCTTATTAGGATTAGTTTGGGTGTGAATGATTTTAAGATAATTTATGGCTTCAAGTTGTAGTACTTGAGTTCATATTTCTTGGGTATATGTGTTTGCTAAGTGTCATCATAACTATTCCACTCGGGCTAGGAGGAAATCGAAGGTTGGAGTACTTTTGGTGGCACGTTGCCGGAACACGAGTTGGTAAATGATAGGGTCCTTTGAGTAGTCTAGGTGGTAAGGGGCATAACTTCCGAGCAGAAGAAGATACTTTGTTGAAATTTAGAGGGTTAGTAAACAACTTGTTTATATGAACATGGTCAAAATCTGAGGATGTTTGGAGTACTGGATCAGCAGTTATGACATTCTGAACTTTGCCTACATTTTCAAGCTGAAATGGGCATAACTCCTAGACAAAGGCTTGGAAACGCATGAAATTTTGAGGGATGCCTTGTTCTTAGGTTTCCTATTTGTGGTACAAATTTGAAGTCACTCCGAGTAGATGACAAGGAGATATATCATTCTGAAGTGTTTTCAAGAGTTGCAGACTAAAAAGGCCATAACGTTTTGGCAGAAAATGAAAATAGTTTGAAATTTCAGGGGATCATAAACAATTAGTTTTTGTGATTGCTCCTAAAATTTGAAGTTCTTTGGAGCCCGTGGGAGGAAGTTATGACATTCTGAAATCTGGGTAGACTGACACACTAAAATGGTCATAACTGTTGGACAGAAAATGGGATAGGCTCACAAATTGGTGAGATGTTTTTTGCTTTGTCTCCCTAGTTACAGATAAAATTTCAGGATATTCCGAAAAGTAATGGGAAAGTTACACTATTCTGAAATTTGTTCTGGATGTAGCCTTGGGGGTTAAATCATAAGTCATTAACGTTGTGTATATTCCAAAGGCATATTGGTATGATACATTGAGTTACTAAGGAAGGAGTTTGCTAAGTGTAATCAATACTATTCCACTCGGGCTAGGACGAAATCGAAGGGTGGAGTACTTTTGGTGACATGGTTGTAGGTCATATAAGGATGCATAATATATTCATAAATATCAGATTTTAAGGTTATAATGTGGTGCCCCCGAGAGGTGCCGTTAACGGCACCCCCCTCGGGGGTTTTTTTTTTTAATTTTTTGGTGCTTGAAAATGGCCTCTCAACACACTGTAAGGTTGAGGATGAGTCAATATGGCCATAAATTTCAGGTGCGTCATATATTCGGACCCCTTTAAGTTGATTTTGGTCTTCGTTGAAGGTCATATAAGGATGCATAATATACTCATAAATATCAGATTGTGATAATAAACTGTGGTGCCCCCGAGAGGTGCCGTTAACGGCACCCCCCTCGGGGGTCTTTTTTTAAATTTTTATGGTGCTTGAAAATGGCATGTCTACACACTGTAAGAGTGAGGATGAGTCAATATGGCTAGAAATTTTAGGTGGGTCATATACTCGGACCCCCTTAAGTTGATTTTGGTCTTGGTTGAAGGTCATATAAGGATGCATAATATACTCATAAATATCAAATTTTGAGGTTATAATGTGGTGCCCCCGAGAGGTGCCGTTAACGGCACCCCCTCGGGGGTTTTTATTTTTATTTTTTTGGTGCTTGAAAATGGCCTCTCTACACACTGTAAGGTTGAGGATGAGTCAATATGGCCATAAATTTCAGGTGCGTCATATATTCGGACCCCCTTAAGTTGATTTTGGTCTTCGTTGAAGGTCATATAAGGATGCATAATATACTCATAAATATCAGATTGTGATAATAAACTGTGGTGCCCCCGAGAGGTGCCGTTAACGGCACCCCCCTCGGGGGTCTTTTTTTAAATTTTTATGGTGCTTGAAAATGGCATGTCTACACACTGTAAGAGTGAGGATGAGTCAATATGGCTAGAAATTTTAGGTGGGTCATATACTCGGACCCCCTTAAGTTGATTTTGGTCTTGGTTGAAGGTCATATAAGGATGCATAATATACTCATAAATATCAGATTTTGAGGTTATAATGTGGTGCCCCCGAGAGGTGCCGTTAACGGCACCCCCCTCAGGGGTTTTTATTTTTATTTTTTTGGTGCTTCAAAATGGCCTCTCTACACACTGTAAGGTTGAGGATGAGTCAATATGGCCATAAATTTCAGGTGCATCATATATTCGGACCCCCTTAAGTTGATTTTGGTCTTGGTTGAAGGTCATATAAGGATGCATAATATACTCATAAATATCAGATTTTGAGGTTATAATGTGGTGCCCCCGAGAGGTGCCGTTAACGGCACCCCCCTCAGGGGTTTTTTTTTTAATTTTTTTGGTGCTTCAAAATGGCCTCTCTACACACTGTAAGGTTGAGGATGAGTCAATATGGCCATAAATTTCAGGTGCATCATATATTCGGACCCCCTTAAGTTGATTTTGGTCTTGGTTGAAGGTCATATAAGGATGCATAATATACTCATAAATATCAGATTTTGAAGTTATAATGTGGTGCCCCCGAGAGGTGCCGTTAACGGCACCCCCCTCGGGGGTCTTTATTTTTATTTTTTTTGGTGCTTGAAAATGGCCTGTTTATGCATCTAAGGTTGAGAGTAAGTCAATATGGCTAGAAATTGCTCGTTGGTCATATATTCGGACCCCCTTAAGTTGATGTTGGTCTTGGTTGAAGGTCATATAAGGATGCATAATATATTCATAAATATCAGATTGTGAGGATAAAATGTGGTGCCCCCGAGAGGTGCCGCTAATGGCACCCCCCTCGGGGGTTTTTTTTTTGATTTTTTTGGTGCTTGAATATGGCCTGTTTATGCACTCTAAGGTTGAGGGTAAGTCAATATGGCTAGAAATTTCAGGTTGGTCATATATTCGGACCCGTTACGGTCATTTAAAGCTTGGTTAATGGTCATATTAGGATGCATAATACACTCATAAATATAAGATTTTGAGGTTAATATGTGGTGCCCCCAAGAGTTTCCGTTTATGGCACCCCCCTCGGGGGACTTTTTTTTTGATTTTTTTGGTGCTCATATATGGCTTGGATATGCACTAATAGGTTTAGGATGACCGAATATGGTTAGAAATTTCAGGTTGGTCATATAGGTGGACCCGCTACGTTCATTTAATTCTTGGTTAATGGTCATATTAGGATGCTTGATATGGTAATGAAAATCAAATTTTTCGTTAACGGCACCCTCTCGAGATATGCCGTTCACGGGTTTTTTCTTTTTAGGTTGGAGCATCCAGGGAATTCTTCTTCTCCGGCAAGGTGTTGCATAAAGCTGCGGTGGACCTCGTCATTGCAGAGTATCATGATGGTTTGCCTGTCCCAGGAGTTTCTGAATTCCCGGGGCAAGTTCCAAATTGGAATAAGCAGGTTCAGAACTTTATCAAGTTCACCATTGGTTTTTGTCAGGGCTATCTTCACGACGATGGCGCACTCCTCTTATTTTATCCTGACAGTGTGCAAATCAAGAAGGAGGTCTTGAGCTTTCTCTACAACAACAACTTGGAGGTCAAGGAGGAATGGACCATCGTTAATTCTCTACACCTCACTCACCCTATGCATAACTCTAAGCGGGTGAGTAATTGTAGTCATTTCCCACTCTTCAAGTTCGAAGTCATTCATACTTTCAATCACATTGCTAACAATTCGAGGCCTATGTTTGATGTCCAGACTCTAAAATTCAAAGCAATCGTGTTGGTTCGATCTTTCTCCACACCTTTGCTTAGGCCACCCAAGGAGTTTGTTATTTCTTCCAGTGACAAATTTGAAGATGTTGACCTTGCAAATGATGACGTTCTTTTCAACATTGTCACCTCTGATACTGCACTCAAGCGCAACGACGGTGACACATTCTGGAGGGGCCCTAAAGAGAAGGCAGTGTCCCTGCTCCAGCTTCTAATCAGTGGCCTTAGCCCTCCAGGCGGGATTATATGTGACCTCACTGCTGGAACTGGTATGAGTAATTTATGTAACATTCCCATGCCTCTAGACTTAGGCAATTCAATCACCTTCTACTAATTCATTTGTTTTGCTCTTTGTAGGTGCCTCGGTTCTTGCAGCACAATCTACTAACAGGGCAATAGTGGCACTTGAGGGAGACAAGGAATTGTACGAAGAAATTTTGCACCCAATACAGGTCGCAGCCTCGGAGTCTCTAGGGGTCGATCCAACTCACGTTGTAGACCTTGACGAGGACGACGACGATGCCCTCCCTCAACAGGGTGCAGTTAATCTATGTGAGTAAGTTTGTTGTCATCTTAAACTTAATGTTGAGTATGTTGCATTTGATTGGAAGTATTCTAACAATCGTAATTTCTCCTCTGTTGGTGCAGTCTGATGGATCAATACTTCGGCTCGCCGACTAGTCCTACCATGCGACCTCCTTCTTATGCCGAGGATATGGCAGTAGCTTATGCCAAATACTCCTCCCATAGCTCTAGTGCCTCTTCTAGTCCACGTGAGAGATACGATCCAAGAGTACTTAGATACATAGATCAAAGTGCTTCGGAGAGTGAGGATGAGTTTATTCCTTGAACTCCATTTTGTATTGGATTGTATTATTTTTGGCTTTTAGATTTCCGGCGCAAGTCTCATACTTACTCTTCTTTATTTCATTCCCATAATGTCAACCCGCATTGCATTTTTCAATTATTATTGTAAATATTTTTAGTTTGTGGATTAGCCCTTAAGTATAGTTCAAGTATCCCTAAACGGTATGCCTCTCACAATCTTAACCGCTAATGTAGCATCCACCCATTCAAATATAAAGTTGGTACCTCACACACCTCCTCCTTGTTTCACTAAATCATAAATACTCAATAATACTTAAGTTGCACACCACACAACACTTTCTATAATGTTCACCCTCAAATATTAACCCTCGGGAAACGATCATAGTTAACATTTATTAAGGTGTTAACATTTACCAATTATAAAATTATTTTATCGACCAATATACAAATCTTAACATTTATAAATATAAGCATTTTTGAAGAGTCCTTGTGAGAGAATACCATTCATAAAATTGCAAACCCAATCAAAACTTTATTCAATATGAAGTTTAGAAATCATGGGTGAAGTATGAATCATGGGCATGCACAACTTGCAAATATTTCTCAATTTGCACCAACGAACCCACATACTTGGACACCCACATGAACGTGTTTCCATGTACCTTCTAATGGAAGTTCTCATGTGCCTCCATTCTTACACTTCCGTCACTAGAACTAAACGTAGCCAAACGTAGTCTTTCCAAAGAGTAGTTATGGTTGCATTTCATTCGTTAACATATATAGAGTCAAATTTAAAAGTGTGCAATATGTGGGGAGTAGAATAAAGTTAACAATTAGAAAGGGTTAACATTTATAGGTGTAACATTAATAGAGTGGACTATATGTGGGGAATTCTTTTCACATACCTCCTTCGTGTTTCCTTCATATAGTAATTTTTATTTGATTTACAGTGATATGTACTATAGTACACAAGTTTGGTAATTGTATTTATGACGTAATAGTGATGTAAGCCCTAATTTTGTATTTTATTATAATATATATATGTTTCAAAAATATGTAAACGTTTCAAATGGGGAAATGTTGTTCTATTTCCATGGTAATAGAGACCCTAACTCATTAAATTTTCTAAAAATAGATTTACCCTAAACCCATAATCTCACGCTTATAGGTGCATTTCCCCTCTCAATTCATGTCTCAAATGGAGTTCTCCGCTCTCCAAATCGCCGCTCTCCGCTCTCCGCTCGCATACTAACTTTCCCCGATGTATCCACAGTCTTCTAAATTAGTTTTAAGGTTCTTGAAGATATTATATTATGTATCCGAATTAATTATTTTAACCACTCGCAGCGTGATTAAAATTGACGGTCTGAGTAAAAGAAATTAATGGTTATAAATTAGATCAAGGTCACCATAAATGCCAGCCGTTAGATGTAGGTATGGCTATGTCTACAGCCGATAAGGTTTGGAGTTAGAAAATGTATTTCATCAAACAAAAGTGCACTGACTCATTTGTCATTTGTTTTATTCTTGCGGTTAGGGTGATCGCCTTCTCACCCCTCATTATTTAAATAGAATCATAAGATTCTTAAAAAGATATGAATATGAATTTTGAATAAAATGGTTTTTGAACTCTACAAATATTTTATTAAAAAATTTCCGAATATGATTATAATGTTGTATTATTGCCTCATTGCATTAGCTTTTGATATCCTAAGCTTATGACCGTAAGAGTTGTTACTTCATTTTTTACTTCATTAGTTTTTATATCAGTCTTACATTAAATTTTGCTTTAGATTCGACATTAAATTTTATATTATTCCTGGATTAATCTTCACATCAGAATTAAGCATTATCATCTAGACAAATTTCCTATATTAGTCTATTATATTAGTTTTTTCACTAGCTTTGTATTGGGCTTTGTATTAATTTTTAGCATTAGTTTCTTATATCAGTCTTTTACATTAGTTTTCTGCTTAAGTCCTCTACATTAGTCTTTTACATTAGATTTTATATGAGGCTATGTGTTAGTGTTATGCATTAGTGTTCTATATTAGTCTTTTACATTAGGTTCTATATGAGGCTATGCGTTATTGTTATGCATTAGTATTCTATATTAGTCTTTTACATTAGGTTCTATATGAGGCTATGCGTTAGTGTTATGCATTAGTGTTCTATATTAGTCTTTTACATTAGGTTCTATATGAGGCTATGCATTAGTGTTATGCATTAGTGTTCTTCATTAGTCTTCTACAATACGTTCTTATGAGGCTTTGCGATAATGTTCTGCATGTGTCTTCTATATTAAACTCTGCATTAGTTTTTACGTTAATTTTCTACATTAGACTTTGCACTGATATTCTGCATTACATGAATTAGAAGGTTATTGCTTGGGTTTAGGGTTTAGGGTTTAAACCCTAAACCCTAAATTCCATCCATCCGACCAATCCATCCGACCAACGAGACACCGGAGGAGGATGATGTGCGCAGTGACTGGGTCTAGTCATTAGCAACGAGTCGCTTCAGACATCAATTATATGAATATATACAGTAGTTTAGGTATATAAAAGAACATAATTTATGATCCCGACAGCACGTGGGGCATGCCTTGACTAACCTTGGAGTCCGTGCGTTATTTTGACATGCCCGGGCATTACAAAAACCAATCCGACGTGGTATGTGACTTTGTGTAGTCATATTTTTTGTTGACATGTAATATAATTGTGGCGAGTCATAATTGGGCCGACGTGACACACTACGTTGTCATAAAATATGTGCACTATCCGGTAAGCACGGGGCTCCTTTTCTTATGTTATTATTTAAAAATTTATAGTACATTTCCCTTTTCCTACACCCTTATTGTAAATCCCTCTCAATGTTCTCATACTAAACTTCAAAATGATATAACTCTCACCTAACTCATTTTCTTCAAATAAAACTTGATATACTTATTAAGTACCTTACTAAAAGTATCAACACCAAATTTCGGCATAAATCAAGCTAATACTAAAAAGGTGTGCATGCTTTTCGAATTCTAACTTTCTAGCATGAATGTTGTGGTATAACATCCGGTCACTAAGTCTAATCAATCTCTAATTTTGACACATAATAGATATATAAAATCAAAAGGTAGGGTCAAATTTTTGTAGTCATAGCTATAATACTAAAATGATCCATATTTTCAAACCTTGTTATCCTAGTTGCATTTCTTCCTAGACACCCTTCACTTGAATTTTTTACAATTTTTTCTCCCCAAAGACTGAAGCTTCCAAATTTTTACGTCAACTTCTATATCTCATAAATAACATCTTCTCAAATTTTCACAACAATTACACACTCTAATCATTCACAATTCACAAATCCTTCATTCGAAAGTTCTGCTCACTTAATAATGAATGAAATAATATAAATAGTGCACTTAGTACAACCTAGTCATTCTAAAACTCTCACCCCATCACCCTCATATATAGATGAGCTTCCTAAACACTTCTTCTTCTCTAAATGCTAACGTTCTCCCCCCTTAACACACTTCTAACACCCTTTAAATACTCTTCTTCCTTGTCCCCTTCGGCCAATAAAAAAAACCATTAGGATAAGGATTTCTAGAACTCCAAGTGGCTAACTAATAGGAATTCGTTTAGGTAAAAAGTTTTTAGAACCCTTATCTTGTTAGAAATAGGAAAGGTTTGGGTTAAAGGTTTATAAAACCCTTATCCTGCTAGAAATAAGAAAGTTTTGGGATAAAGACTAATCCGGCAAGCCAATAGGAAAGTTCGAGTTTAAGGCTTCTAGAGACCTTATCCTCTAACAAATAGGAGACTAAAAGGTTAGGCCCTCTAGAACCCCTAGGTAGTTAGGTAACGGTCCGCCGGTAAATCTTATTTTTCTTCAATCCTACCTACTATATCCATCTACCAAGTCACCCGGTCTTGAACTTAAGTCCGGTTCTCAATTTAAACAACTAATTTACAACATCATATAGATATCAATTTGAAAATAATAATAACATATAAAATGCCTAAGTTCTAACTAATAGTCGGCCCACATAACGACAACGTGGAATGTGACTGATATTTTTATCATTGTTTGTAGTCAAGTTTTGTGGCGTTAGCCAAATTTTTTGTTGGAATGTCATTATTATATGACGGCTTATAGTCATATTCTTGGTAACATGTATTGTACAATATGATATGATGGAGTGATATCTTGTACGATGGAGATTCACATTACGTGGTTCTTTGGGCGCGGTTGTGACTATATTGGGTTGCTTCCGCATTACTTCCAGTCAGAAAATTCTGTCACATTTCGAATACATTCCAAGTTTACGATGCATTCAAGTCATGCGTTATATGACCGAGCCAAATAAGAAAAAAATTGTCACAAGTCTATACGAGTATGTAGCAAATTCACTTTATATGTACATGGGAAATAATCATTGGAGACGAAAATTACACAAATAAATATAAATAAATATAAATAAATTCAATGATTTTTTGTAGTCAATATCTCGAAATATATCCAAATGTGTTAGCATTTGTCACATTTACCATCAATATGTAAACTACCTAATTGTGAAAGGTTTATTTCATTCCTCCAAGATAGCCTTGAGTGTTTCCATAGGCCACTTGGTGGTGGACTTCAGCGAATCGCCTAAACATACCATCGGCGGGTCGTCCTCGTTGTTGCCCTTGTACAACAACACGGATTCAGCTCCCGGCTCAGTTGAGGACACGCTCACAGGTACGTTGTCCTCCTCAATGAGTTGCCCGTTTAGTGTGCCTTCTATAAGGCTCACGATAACTTCGTGAGCCAACACGTTTGCTTTGGCCTTGTTTTCCTTGTTCAGGTCAAATATTTTGACCTAAGATCTCGTAGCCAATGGAGAAGGTGCTTCCTCCGACAACTTCGGAGTTGCTTCCAACAATAGGGGAGCGGCCTCCGGTGCCTACATTTACATTCGAAATCATAATTGTCAAAAAACAAAAAAAAACAAATGAAATTTTAATATGTTGGTCCTTGTTAGATACAACGGACATTTTATGATCCAACCCTGTAACACATAAGTCACAAATTTATAACTCATCCCTGTGATACAAAACTACTTATGACTGCTCCTTGTCACTTTCATCATTTCATAACAGGTCCATGTTATTTACAATCCGTATTTTATAACTCAACAATGTTATAGATCCTTGTCGTATGTTTCAGCCAAAACAAAGATATATAACATGCGAACAAGTGTACGATGCGAACAAAATAATAGGCGGACGGCTGGAAGGCGAACCTCTTTTTCTCTCGCCAATGCACGTTGGGTAGGACGTGCCTTCCGGTCCACCAATAGCTTCTCCGCCTCATCCTTGCTCTTCTTGGCCGCGGGTTTCTCCTTTCTCGTTGGAGGTTGGCTGCTAGTATCTGTTATGGTGTTAAGCAAAGGCTCGGTTGGAGCAGTCGACCCAGTATGCCCATATTCCGCAGACTTCTCACTTGCCCTCTTGTCCTAATAATTCACATGAACGGTGTATTAGTGATATATGTTTGTACTAAACGAACCAAATTTGCTACAACAATGAGGTTCTAAGCATAATACATGGACATTACATGTCACAAAAAATTTGACTCCAATGAATGACAATGCTGAAACATGACTCCAACGAGTTACAATGAAAGCCACATTTGTATGACTCCAAGGAGTCATAATCATTGGAATGTGATTGAAGTGCGTTATGATTACTTGCCACTTGCCCTCTTGTCCTAATAATTCACATAAAATAAATATTAGTGATGCGTGTTTCTACTAGACGAGCAAAATTGCTACAACAATGAGGTTCTAAGCATGAATTCAAAGCCCGTACCTGAGGCGATACATCCGCGACCTCGGCTGCGGATACATTGATTACATCGGCGTTGCGAGTTGTGGCTATTGGCAAGCATACGGGATCGTAGATGGCAACAATTTATGGCGTAGGTACCAACTCGCGCGCCATCGCGTCCTCCAACCCCGTGGTTCCCACTTCCGACGAAGCAGGCGATACCCCGTACCCCAAGTTTCGCTTTTGCACCTCGTCGAGAAGTTGTTTCACCATAGCCTTCATATCCTCCGACTCCCCCTTCACGTTGTCCTGGAAGTTGTGCAGCTTGCTCCGCACCTCTGCGAGGCCTCTATGTCCCGCTCTTGCATTTAATGCATTTGAGAGTGGCCCTCTTGAAGACGACGAACAGTTGCGGCCTAATTTTCCTAGTGTCGCAAGCTCGGTTTCGACCTCCAGCTGCGTGGGCGGCCGATCCAAATCTGCGGCCTGTGAAAGAAACAATTGTCCAACCATGTAAAATGCGCAAAGATATCAAAACCAGCCAACAATGTATCCTGAGCCAGTGGAACCTGTGGTTTCATTTTGTGACATCACGGAGTTATATGACTCTCACAATGTGACTGGAATGATTGATATGGATGTGCAGAGTCATCTCAAACATATTCTGCCTATAACGACTGCCTTCCGTCTCTTTGGTTTCGACCGCTCGTCCTCGGATGTCTCATGTTCGTCCTGTTTGTCCTCGTCATCATCAGTATCCGTCTCAACAAGTTGTTTTTTTTCCCTTCGCCCGGGTGGTCACACCCCAGCCACCACACTGCTCTAGAAATGGGCCTGGCTCTCCCAAAGGCACGCCACGGCTGCTCTAAAAAACACACAAGCTCATTTGAAGTCATTTCCAAAACCGGCAATGAAATTGCCGGGAAACTAGCAATTATGTGAAATACTTCCATTTGCATGCCATCATGCATATTAACAATTTTTCTTACCAAATTTCCTAGTACATTGTCCATTTCGGCAGAAATGGAGGAAGTCGCGAGAACCACATTTTTTAGTACGAACGGGAGTTAATACATGGACATTACATGTCACAAAAATTATGGGTCCAAAGAGTGACAATGCTGGAACATGACTCCAACAAATCACAATGTCTCCATATTTTTATGACTCCAAGGAGTCGTAATCATTGGAATGTGACTGGAGTGCGTCATAATGACTTTAAACTATGACTAGAGGGAGTCATAATGCTTGGGACGTGAGTCTAATGAGTCCCAATGTAACGAGATAATAACTTAAGGGAGTCATAATGCTCAAGACATGACTACAAACAGTCACGTCTTAAGCAAGTTGTATGCAAATTATAACTGTAAGGTGTCATATAGGTTAGAACATTTATAAGCATCACAGGTTGTTGACTTGCAACCCTAGCGGTAGTAGGTCTGTTAGGGTTTAGGGTTACATACCTGGGGTCTTCAGGCTTCTTGAAATTTGATGTACCATTTGGTGACAGACTTAGTTCCCGCAACTTTCGATTGTTGTCCTCGATGTTCTTCTTCTGCAACCTCTCGTACTCCGGAATCGCTCCCGCCATGATTCTACATTAGTAAAATCCACATTAGTGTTTATTAAGGACAATAAGGTTGTCCCGATTACTGCTGTTTCTGTCTTGTAAAGTAACAAGATTTTTTGTTGGTGCTTTAGATCACCAGAGAAGGTGTCCAACACCCAACACCTCAACAAAAAGACACGGAAATTGCCTCTACATGTGAGCTCCGCTTTCTCATGGGGTATTAGTTTGTTTGTGTGGGGTATTAATATGTTGAAAATAAGCGAATCCTTCAGTCGAAGGTTGTAGTCACTTGTAGCAACAAAGCCTATAGTGTTCCCTTGTTCAGGAAGAGACAAAACCTAGGGACAACCACACACTTTAGTCAATTTTGTGCAACTAAAATAATGTCCACTACAACAACCAAGGTATCAGCTGTAATATACTATGGAACATTCATGATAGAAATTCACTAATATATGAAATGTTGCCAAGATGAGCACAGGTTCCACAAATGAAGTGTACTGGTCACGGGCTCTCAGTCTTGTGTGTGAAATGGCCCTAAGCCTCTCCATGCACAACATGTACTAGAATTTTGAATTACACACTCCTTAAGTTATACGACTGTCAACTGCAGACTGTTTAATGGAGGAGAATAAACTAACCAGGATCTCCTTAGTAACGGCGAGCGAACCGGAAAGAACCCAGCTTGAAAATCGTGGGGTTTCGCCCTTCGAATTGTAGTCTGGAGAAGCGTCCTCGAGACCTCCACCGAACCCCTAAGGAAGTTCTCACCACTTGTTGAATACAACATTAATTACTCAACAATCTAACATCGAACAATCAAGTGGAAACAAGAAGGGGAGCATCGAACTTTAAAGAAAACTTGAAGAGCTATCGTAGACATGCTACTAACCGTGCATATTTGGGTTTCAAATGGTTTTCCACAAGGTGGGTTAAACCTTTTTTAATTTTTTTAAAAAATTTGTAATTAGTAAATGAGATGAGAGTATTGTGGTAAAATGAAATGACAATTGTATTTGAAAAGTTGTAACCTTTCTACAATCAAGTGCACAACTATATGCATCAATGTGTGATCAATGTGCCATTCACTAACCGTGCATGTTAGGTTTCACTAAAGGAGCTACAAATGTTGCCCTCTTCTTTGTAGGCATAGGAAATTGATGAGGTTTTGATATTGTCCTTTTGACTTGTGTAGCCATTTTCTTCTCAAGTTGTTGTTGAAATTTTTGCTTCTTTTTTGGCCATGGCAAGGTCTGCTCTTTTCATCTTCATCAAATTGCTACATCTACACCTTGCTATGTGATTCGACTGAAGGAAACTCCATGATGAGTGTGAGTTGACAGTGATGTTTTAGGTCATTGGCGTGGTCATGATTGAGTTTGAGAGACATCGGACGGTTGAGATTGCATGTGATATAATTTGACGGCCGAGATTATAAGTACACGGTAAGTGGCATGGTGAAGTATCGTGACATGCACGGTAAGTGGTGCTGCACGGTTAGTAGCATGTCTACGATACACCGAGGAAGCACTGGAAGAAAAAGAAGGAGTTGCGTTTTCGAATAGACGTTCGGCCACGGTAATAGGGTCCCCTTCCACGTCATTGGCAGGAAGATGCGCGGTAATAGGGCCCCTTGACCCACAGCTATAGGACCACCAGCGGGTTAATGAAAGGAATACTAGGATTTTGGTTAAGGACAATTATGTTAATGTAGAAGGAGGTATTATTAAGAAATTATGAGGTATATAGGACTAGGTATACATTCCATTAGTAGAAGTATACAAGATTTTGTTTAGGACAATTATATTAATGTGAAAGGAGATATTATTAAGCAATTATGAGGTATATAGGACTTCATATACATTCCATTAGTAGAAGTATACAAGATCAAAGCATTATAAGATTTAATCAATCAATTATGTAAGCATTGATTAATTCTTATAGATGACATACAATGTATCTACGGCAAGGATATAGTTAAATCTTAAAAAGACGAACATTAAGGTAGTTTGACGGTTATAACCGTTTGTGTGAAGTACTATCCACAAACGTCATAGATAGGTAATATCTAGAAAAGTAGAGATTACAACTGCTCCAAATATATATTTGGGTAGTAAGAAAAGACTAAATAAAGCAAGGAGTTTTTTGGGACTAAAACCTCATTTCAATGCAACAAAGTTATCTTAAGATTGAGTGTCAAAACCATTTGCTCACTCATGTATATGTAAACTTCTACATCAAGTACATAATAAACGAAGACGACATGCCAAAGTTACATGGGAATCCTTGTTCAAAATTTCCAGGACAATCACATGCATCAGTCCAAGGTTCATATGTAGACACAAGACCCTCGAACCCTAAAAATTTGTGACATGCATACGTACAACCTCACCACCCCTCTCAAATAGGGTTGTGTTGTGACCACATATGTTCAATTAGTCTCTTGGCAATAATTACTTTAAATACCTCTCCCCAATTTCCCCCCTATATTCCCTAAAAAATCAATCAATTAATTATTCAATAAACAAACATGGGCCATTCCCAATTTTCATTGCCGTTCATACTGTAGAACAAAAAATATTTAATTTTGATCAAAATTTGTCATTATTAAGTAAATACCCCAAACCATAATACTAGATAATGAGTCATGGGGCAAAAACACAAGCGGCCCGTCTAGGGCAGCCTACATTTTCAAGGGCTGCCCAAAAAAGGGGAAAAAATGGCCCTTGTCAAAATGTGACTACCACATATGATTGGGCATCCACCAGACACGTTCCCCGTCGTTCCCATACGTTGTATACGGTGCATTTGCTGAATACTACAATGTTATATGATTGTGAGTCATATTTTTAAATTTCGTCCCCCCCAAAGGTCGACGCCTGGTCAAATGTGACATCTTGTAGTCACCAGTCATCCCCAATCACATTTCCCTAGTCACAAAATACCCAATCTGTTGTAGTGCTTGGAGTAGTAATTGTCGTCATAAATCAACATTTTGAAACTCTACTTAAAATATATGACTTTGATGTCAATCCTCAGCCTCAATCAGTCAATTACCAACACATTCCGGAGAACACACCCTTAACAATATCACTGCATTTGAACTCTAATGCCACAAAACCCCATAAAAAATGGCAGTAGCATGGAAGCAAATTAACCAACCACACGCGACATACTAGTTTTTATATGGGCCAAAAAAGATCTCAAACTACAAACGCATGTAATGAAACTTATTTGTAGTTCTTCATTATTTTACTTCGAATGATTTTTATTAAGAACTCTTAAAACTTTTGTTTACCACCACTTACTTTAGAAAACCAAGAATCCAAACGTGAAAATACTTTCACTTATTAGATCTTACTCTATTGGCATCTATCTCTATATTTGATTGCTCAACAATCATATAAGTTCAAACAAAAATTATAAGGAGAAGATCCAACTATATATTACGAAATAATGAGCCAATATACTAGGATATTGCAATTTCACTCCAAGAATGTCTCAAATCCCTTCATCATTCCTCAAATCCATCACTATATCACAAAGGTTCTTAGCGAAAAATAAATTTCCATCACCCGAGAACGTTTCAACACCATCAACAACCAAAATATCCTACAAACAACAAGCAACTATCCTATCAAAACTTCGAAGGCATGAAGAGATGCCTACCTATGGGGGGAGATAAATATTACCAACACCAGAAGGCTACAACGAAAAACAAGTAACCGCGAAGTAAATCAAGAGGGCGATGTGTCGAAGAAGACTGAGTTCCCCTAGGAGACTTTATGGGAACGTCACCAAGGCCTAGGAAACTCAACCAAAGCCTTGGAAATACAACCATAGGAACGTACGAAGAGTCACCCCGCTTTGAGAGAGGACTAAGACCCCCTAGAGTCTTAAGCAGTTGTGAAGACCGCGGCTTAGAAACAACTAAAGACCCCCCTGGTCTTAGAAACCACTCAGGTCCCCATACTTAAGATTTTAATACTCAAGAGGAAAACTTTGGAAATAGTTGGAATAATTACATTAACCGTTTTATATTTATGGAAAATAAATATTAGAAGTCCTTAGAGTTAAGTCTTTTGAAAATAAATTGATTAAGTATTAAATATTGGTTGCATAGACATTACATTGCTATCTTTAACACTTCATAGCTCTATCTTTAGTTCTAGTATGAAAATAGGTGTTGAGTAGGGTAGGGTGGTAACAACATTAAATATAGTCAATGACTAAATATCCTTTTTGGTGTAGTGGCGGTTCTCCCCATTCATTGTGCTCAACAAATGCCAACCATTACATGTACAATTATAACATAGTTGAAGGGTTGTATATGACTACTCAATAATCATGATTTTAAAATAAATTTGAATGTTATAATCGTTTGTATCCCAAAAATATGAAACAATTATCTACTTGCATTAGTTGGGTTAATGAAAACATTCCCAATATCTATTTTTTATTATTATTTCAGAAGTGGGTGCATAGAGAACAATGGCCAGTGTGGATGTGTTTGCCTTACAAACTACACTATTTAATTGGATTTAAAAAAAGTATTAATGTAAGTAGAATATGTCAAGGGTGGAATAATTATAGAATTTGTGGCTTCTACTTATCAATAATGGTTGGGTCATTAGTAAGTTGTAACCGAGTCAATGTTTTATGATTAGTAGTAACTTACTGGTTTTACCAACCAAGGACTTATGGGTTATTATAGCAATAACATAATGGTTACCAACCAACCTTGGGGGGGGGGGACTTATATGGCCACTTAATGAACACATGAACTTCGCTTTGACAAAGATAAGATAATCATATGAGTGTCAAGAATCACGAGGCAAATGGCTACATGCATAATTTGGATTTGCTAATCATCTTGCAATAATTGCAAATTTCACATTTTATGGGAGGCGATGTGCAAAGGGGAAAATGTCCGAATAACTACGTCTACCTTGTACATGTAGTTCCATACATGGTCACAAAGTCTATTCTTTTATTTTTAATGATTTTTTTGATAAAGTACATGCAAAGTGTTGAATGTGTCAACTAGAGCTACGTGGTGTCTACGTAATTCCATCCATTGGGAACGTGAAAACACAAAGACTACTTCTATAACCTAATTGTTATCTTCACAAGCAACTTGACTTCAGGAGTGGTTTACAAGTCCCCAAACAAGTCTAGTTGGGTTTAGTTGGAATGAATCAATCCTGCACCCTATAGGGACTTGTTTTTTTAATGAAGCCCCTTCATCCATCGTAGATGAGTTTATGTAGACACCATGAAGCTCCAACCCATAGTATTGAGGTAGAGTAGACTAAAACCGACACCCCACTCAAAATTGGAACCCTAAAATCTTGGACATACTGATATTGAGAATTCACCCTCACATTTCATTCTCCACTCCCTATACATGTTTAGGTCTATATTTTTCACCTCCTACTCTACTCTACACTATACTACTCTACTCTACTCTACTCTTCTTTGCTTACATTCACCCTACATTTCGTTCTCCACTCCCTATACCTGCTCAGGTGGTGTTCCCACAATGCCTCTATCTTAAGGTTGGGGCAATAAAAGTAACCGAATAGGGGTTGTCTATCTTTTTTAGTTGGAGACTCGGTGCCAAGTAGATGCTCATTTCTCGTTGATTCGCCGTCAACGGAACTAACTTGTCCGTCGTGCGTCGTCGTTTCTCCGTCGTCTTTCCTCCACCGGTAGAGACAGAGACAGACAGACACACAGACTCATCACTCACCGTATTTCTAACTTCGCGTGCTCTGTTCCGCCATTGCCGGCCATAGCTAGCGAGTCCTTCTTGCGGTTGCGCCATGGACGACCCCGAGGACCTCGATGACCTTCTCGACAGTGAGTTCTCTCAGCAAATCGATTCTTCATCTTTTACACGATACGATTTGATGCCAGAGAGCGTCACCTATAATAGCTAGTTAGTTCATGAGGTTCTTGTAAGTGCGATGATGGCTTGTGGTCTCTGAATTCATCCGGTTCCAGGTCTCTGCTGGTTATGGAAACTTAGTGTGGCAGTACTTCTCAATCGTAAGGTTGTCTCGC
This sequence comes from Polytrichum commune, assembly GCA_950295325.1. NCBI lineage: Eukaryota > Viridiplantae > Streptophyta > Polytrichopsida > Polytrichales > Polytrichaceae > Polytrichum > Polytrichum commune. The sequence goes on along the minus strand of OX485803.1, from coordinate 38,933,926 downwards.
AAGCCTTGTTGTAACGAATAGGCTGAATCTCGGAGTAAGTGTTGCGTGTAATTGTGTTCTGTGGTTCGTTCATATGTGAATTGCATCCATGTGTGCGAATTCATGGTGGAGGGAAATTGGACCTTGCCATGTGGCTTCTAGTTGCCGGGAAATTAGAGGTAACGATTTGGTGATGTTTCGATGTGAGATCTCTGTCGTGGAGAGGGGTTAATGATTTTGTTGAGGTGCTCATTAAGGAGTAATTAAATGGAAGTAATCAATGCTTAGAGCTTTATGCTCGAGGTTTCAATGTTACTTCTCAATAGCGGGTGCAGTATATGGTCCTACCGAGTTGGAAAATTGCTTCTTCCAGTTTAATCTGGTATTCACGGTATTGGAGGAATATAAGAGTGGAGCAACAGATTTCAGCAGTTGGTACCACAATTAGGGTTAACAGCTTAAAATTAGGTCGAATATAGACCACACCTTTAAAGACCTCCGCATGAGGATGGTAGAGTTTAGGGTTTTAGCTTAAAGGTGTGCGGGCCTTACTTGGTTACTTTCATTAATCAGTCACCTACATATGAGTGGTGTATGCTTCGGTGTGGATCTAATAACGGACATCAGAGAGACATGTGTTTTAAACAGATTGGACTACATGCTCAAAATTTGTTAACCTTTCTAGGCGCATTCTAGGCCCAATTGTGAAGATAAGGGGGGGGGGGGGGTGGGGGACTATACGACCATTAATGAGCTCGAGAATTTTCACTTGATAAAGAAGAAGATATTCATATGAGCTCCGAAAATCATGAGGAAATGGGTAGGAAATTGGATTTGTATATCATCTCGCACTACTTGGACTCGTACTAGTTGTGTGTTTCATATCCTACGAGAAGTGGGTGCAGAGGTAATGGCCCGCTTACCCTTGTTTCGCGACCACTACTAAGGGCACATGATATTTATGGATATGCTGATTAGACGGTCTAGTTGAAAGAGCAGTTCGTGTGCTGGAATTATGTTCTGAAGTCATAGAGCCAAATTGATCTGGGCGCCTGTCTTGATGGACAGGGATGAAGAGCAGACAATCGTGTGATGGTGTTGCAGGCCGATTGAATTTTCTGTTCTGCCTTCTTATTCTACCCCTTTAATACTCACTAGTTTCACTATTATGTAGAGATACCTTATCCCAGAGCCACCTGATGATGTATTACTACTGTGTTCTAAACTTGTCAACTTCCTGTCTAAGGATACTGCAGCTACAGCAAGATTATATGCGATCATGTCCATGTTGGAGTATGGAAAATATTCGATGTCCACGTTTCATGTCAGGGTGCCGAGGGTGCTTTAACATTTATTATTGCTCATCTGGTTTGCAAGTATGATGGCAATGGTTATGCAGGTAAATGGCCTTTTGGTGCTTCTCCTTTTATTTACTAACTCGGATTTGTTTCTGGTTTTGCAGGTGCTTTAGATGATTTTCAAGGGGTTGATCGTTTAAGTTCAACGTGAGATTCCTTTTCCCCTCATTTACATTGGCATAAACATAATGCTCTGGATTCCTTGACATTTTTTATGTTCAGAACAGTACTGAAGTTTGTTGCAGGTTCTTTGACATCTTGGTCTCGTCATCATCAATCATTAATTGGGTTCTCTATCTCTCAAGAGGTTTCAAAGTTATAGACTGGGATATACTGCAAACATAAGCTAATTTAAGAAAATTAATATTGAAATGAAAAATAACTTAGAGCCCATGAATTTCAGAAATTTCATTACTCAGATTTTAAAATAGGAAATGCTGCACCTCTTAGGCACCTATGGCAAGGTCTAGGAGCCAGAGAAGATGAGAACAATTTGACTACAAAATTTCTTGCGGGTCATGCATATGGCTTTGTGAGCCTCTGAACTTGGTTGTAGTCATGGCTCTGTGTGGAAGCTGATCAAAATTTTTAAGAGGTTATAGCTTGGGGCCTCTTTAGTGTCTGGTTATTAAGCTCCATCCACACTAAAAGTGCCAGGGTTGGTCTAAGGCATTGTAGCAGTGAATAAGGAATAACTCTAGGGGTTCAGTAATTAAATTGTTGGCTTGGACACGAGTTTTTTGTTGTTGGACACACTGTCTCCTTGAAGGGTTTGGTAGGAGGACCAGTTAGATATTGTGATTTGTGGATTTTTTGGCAGTCTGTTCTGTAAGACTTGCACATCTGGCCCTCAACTGTATTAATTTGCATCGAACTGCCATTTGAAATTTAGTGGCACAGCTTGTGTGTCTCATTTTACATCACTTGTTACCATTGTTCTCCATGCATGCCCTGCCTGGGTGGCAAACACATCAACTGGTAACCATTCTTGGTCTTCAGGTCATCAGAGAAATGTGTTGCTTCGTCTCCAACAAGTGTAACACCAGGGCCAGCTCTTGGACAGGGGCTGGGCTCTGGGCTGGGGCTGGGCTCTGGGCTACCGGCATTGACATCAGGTAAGAAGAAATCAAGTGGAAAAGCTGGTTCAACCTCAAAGAACAAAACTGTTGCTGGCCATGTCAGTACTTCCAGAACAGGTCCAACTGCTGAGAGCAACCTGTCAGCAACTTTGGAGAGGTTGGCTGAACAAACACGACAGACAATAGGGAATATTGATGCAAGTCCTGAGATTAACAGTACAGCTGATGAGATGGAGAACTTTGTCAGGCAGTTTGAAGAACTAGGCGGGGGGCAGGTACTGTGCTCAGACTCCTGCTTTCTTCAGGCTGTTGGTAATTACATTTTCAATCCATGTCCATTTTGTGAAAGAATAAGGATAACCATCACCATAATAAGTGTTTTTTTCTTCTGAATAAATGTATGCAACTGAAAAATGGTAATGTGGATAAAATTTGGAATGTACCATCTGTATATATTATGAGATTGGTGTTGTGATGTTACTAGTCAGGCATAATCCTTCAAGTTACATGAAGAGGGGTTAATTGTTGGTCTTAGTGAATCTTGATTTGCACTACATTCATTATGTAACTTTTATGATCAGGCAGCTCCTGCCTTTTCATACACAGGGATGCATTTCAGTTTTTCCTGGTGTGAACATGAGTGACTTTTTGTTAATCCCCCCTTATTATGACCAGTCATATTTGGACAGAGTGTCCTCATGTTGCCCAGTTAACACTTTGTGCATACTGGATTTCTTACAAGCTTTGATTTTCCCAGGATGTGCAATCATTGATGGATACAATGATGCGACAACTACTCTCAAAGGAAGTTTTACATGAGCCAATGAAAGAAATAGGGGAGCGCTACCCCGAATGGCTGGAGTCACATAAGTCTGAGCTCAGTAAAGAGGATCTGGCCCGCTACACACGACAGTATGAATTCATCAAGCAGCTGTGTCATGTTTATGAAACTACTCCAAATGATTTTCAAAGAGTTGTTGATCTTATGCAAAATATGCAAGACTGTGGGCAACCACCCCCCGATATTGTTCGTGAGCTTGCTCCTGGATTAGAGCTTGGAGAAGATGGACTGCCAGTGTATGTTCTATCCCTGACCCCCCACTGTTTGTAAATACTGAAGTTTCTGTTCAGAAGGTTTAATATGCAAGACAGTGTTATCTATGGTCAATTCAGTGTGAGATTCTTGAATGATTGGTTATGCACTCCACATGGAGATCTCTGAGCAGCATGATGATGAGTTACTTCAAAGTCCGTATTTGTAGACAAACCTATCATGGGGGTTCCAAGTTCATGAGTCACAATAGAGGCTACCATCATGGTATAGAGCTGATTTTAGTTGGAAACCATCATTCCTGAACTAAAACTGCACCAAAATGCTTCCTGATAGTTCTTTCAAAGCACCTTATACCATGTAATTGATAGTTCATATATAAGAGTACACTAATGTGCATGCACCAGCTCTATCTAGGTGTAGTCAGCCCTGGCCCCTGTATATGTTAATTTTTTTCTAGATTTAAGAATACATGAAATGTAGGATAAGATTCATGTTATTGCATTGTGATTCACTGTCAAACGCCATTTTACCAATGTAAGTCCCATGTCTTTGTTTCTTCTCAACTGCCATCCTTTTTAGAGTGCACTATTGTTGATGCAGCCTTCTCATAAGTTTTCTTTTCATTGCAGACTTCCAGATTTTTCAGGGGTAGGTGCTCCAGGCTCTCCAGGGAATTGCACTATCATGTAGAAGGCCGGCATTCCAAAGGTCAGATTTAAATCTCTCCTGGTCTGGTCAAAACTCGTCACACATTCTCTTTACTTGGGGTCGGTTGAGACTTTCAGTTTTGATTTCATTCTTGTCCAGGCATTTGAAACAGGTTTCAATTATCTTTTTTTTTCAACATGTAGAATGCAAGGGGTCCTATGTGATTTGTTGAATTGCACTTGCTATTTGCTGTATATGGAGGTTGAATAGATCACCTGCCTTGGTTGTACCTGGCCCCACCATGGTCACTGTTGTAAGCCGGCCTTAGGGCACTGCTTGTGAAAGACCATAATTAGCTTTCCAATTTAAAGTGAGTCTTGTATCGAAACATAAGCACAGGCCCCCCTACTCATCAAGTCTAGTGAGTCCTTTCTCCCAAAATTGTAAACTATGTGTGGGGGATATTTTACTTTAACTATTTATGGACGTATTGAAATTGGAGCTGTAAGTGATTGAATTTAACATAAAACTTATTTTGGGCTATTTTGATTTGACAGATTCATGGTTCCTGACTACCATAAGAACGGAGTATCCATGCTTGTTTTATGGTTTTTTCAGTACCAAACCCATTGTCAGCATTTTAGAGCTTTTGCATGGACATAGTAGCCTGTGTACATAGGAGGTGATTATCATGGGCAGCTTCTATACTACTGTCTTGAAAATTGAATTTGAAATTTAGTTACTGTGTTGGACAGTTTATCTTTAGTATACAGGAACTTGTTGATGCGAGTCAGAACATGCACATATCCTAACTTACACATTGCACACTTTCATTCCAATATGAGGCTTGTAGCCTTTGCAGCTTCAATCCACTCTTAGAAGTTTGCAAAGATGACCTCAAGTTCTGATATATCGAAATACGACATAGTGTTGAATGTTGGAGCAATTAAGGTTGACTTGCAGTTGTGCTGACCCGTTTACACATGCTCAATCACAACCTGGATGTGAGTGAGAATTCTTCACCAACACTATAAGATCCATATGATTTTAACAAGGGCGTTGTCCTTCCGTTATCACTTGTTAGGCACTTTCTGTGCAAGTACTTCGAAGTCTATCCAATGGTCGGGGTTGTTAAATGTCTTGAAATCCTGGAATATTGTAGCTATGAGAAGATATAATGATATATAATGGAGTGTTCTCATATAATTCACAGGTACTAAGGTTAACAATCTGCATGGTTTAAAAATTCTCGGAAATACAGGTGATGTCAGTTTGCAGGTTCTGTTCCATTTGAAAGTGAAGAGATTCAAAGAGAATCCAAAGCAGCAGCACATTGCCTGATTCTGAAAGTGAAATTGTGGAAATGTTCCAGTACATCAAATGCGAATGTGCTCATTCTGTGTCTTTCCGTCACATACATGGAACTCTATTTTCTTAAGACACTTCAATTATGGAGAGAATTGACTTAGTTGTTAGCAAACAGGGGTTTAATGATCTGGGTGATCTCAAACTTTGTAGACTGTACATGTGATGTTAAGTTCTACGCCTTGTGAATCTAAACTGAGAAGCTAAAGTAGTTGGAAGGATTGGAAATTCATAATGTCAGATTCCTAGAAGAGTATGCTTCAAGACATATTGCAACATTGTTGCCTGTGTGTTCAGCATTCCAAGCATTGCTCTATTTCCAACACTTTAAAAACTCCATTGCGGAAATGGTTTGACTCAGATACATCCAGTGCCAAGTTCTTTGGTGGTTTATGCCACAATGGAAATGATCATTTCAAATTCTTGGTCTGGGAATCTGCTCTAAGCTTAATATGTGCTTCTTCACCAGACTAGCCATGATCATTTGAGGCTGGCTTTGTACTTTTGTCAAGACTAGTTTCGCCCCTCTATGTTGCTAAGTAAGGTATATGGGTGTTATTAGGTTACTTTTCTTTATCAGACACCTATATTTGATTGGCGTGTGGATAGATGAAGATCAAAGAACCAACACCATAAAGACACATGTGGACTATGTTTTAATTTCTTTTTAAATACTCCATTCAATAGTGAACACAATTGGGAGAGCTTATGCATTTAGTTAAAGAATCAACATAGGTTCACTTGTCATATCTTAGTTAGGGGTGATTTGATTTTCAACCCGTGTCGATGTATTCAAACCATGTAGGGCAAAGACACTCGTTGACGCTGGTTCAGATCCTCTTATGGACCACATGCAAAAAAATACTGCATCTGGCCGAGATGGCTACCCAGTCGGCAGTCCATCGGATGGATAACCCAACCTACCAGGAATGCATCTGGAGGTTTCCGTCAACATCGAATGTGACTCGACGCAGAGGATTACTGGTCATTACTAATCGTGGCTTGTTCCGATCGCGCTTGTGTTTTGTGAGAATCCATTTGGTGTTCCCATAAACACTCCGTGGGAGGTTAACTTGACGGATGGCAATTTAAAGCTGGGCCCGCTGGCGCACCGTAACTCCAGTAGTCCGTAAAATTTGTTCTCGACCATTCCGAGTAAGGCGTATGCCAAGAAGCTTTGAGTTTTAAATTCTTCCACGCCAACGTGTATCTGCTTGGGGTCCAGTTGTCGTTGGTTCGCCATGAGTATAACGTCAAATTTGCAGATGCTGCAAGTGGTTGGTTCGGCAAGAGCGTGTCTGTTGGTCTAGCTGTTGAAGCTTTGCCAATATACCATGCGGGTGTTGGCGCTGTTGACAACCACAAAGTCTCCTGAGTCCAAAATCATCGCCTTCCTTACTTACGACTGCACAATGCATCCAACATGCGATGATCCATCAAAGTTGACTACAAGAACCCGGTATAACAAGGGTTAGGCCTGCTTGCAGAGAGAGTTTAGTCATCAATTAATGCTTCAGATCAACACGTTAGGATTAACGCACTTAATACCCTTGTTGGGAAGTTGGATTTCATCAAGTCCATTCTCAACAACTTCAAAATCTGTCCCTATTAATACCATGCATCATCATTAAGTTTCCCGAGTCCAAAGTCATCGCCTTCCTGGTTACTTGCGCGCGACTGCATAATGCATCCAACATGCGGTGCTCCACCAAACTTGAGTACAAGATCCCACTACAAGGGTTAGGTCTGCTTGGAGAGACAGTTCAGTCCATCTTCCAAAAAATCGTGTTAGGATCAACGCTTTCCATAGACTTGTTGGGATGTTGGATTTAATCAAGTCCATCCTCAACAGCTTCAAAATTAACCTGTCACGAATTGATACGATACAACATCATTAAGTATGAAGAAATGCACATCGATTGACAATTGTAAATTAATCTCCGATCACTACCAAGCAATTGATCACCTCGACTTACGTTTGATGCGGATGATGTGCTTCAAGACCACAAAGGCTGGCCAGAGAAAAAATCTCTAGATTCATCGAAAACTTGAAGGTCTCCGTGTTGGGACGACACCAACGTAGCGTTGCTGCTCAAGTTCATTGTCCTGTTGGGCATCCACACAACGGTTTTCTTTGTAGAGGGGATCTGGGCATACCAGATTGCGAGCGTGTACACGATCTGACAATCATTTGTGTGCCTCCAAGAGTAAAACCCCAACTCAAACACTCCATCGGGCGTAACGAGCCCGGGGTGGCAACTCTTCTGTCAAGAACAGCTCCTTATTATTCCCTTCTAATCCATCTAAGAGTTTATAATTTGTTATTATGTAAGCACAAACAACATGTGAAGAAAGAGGACATTGAGAGGAATCCAATGAAATTGTAAATGTTCAAATCAAAAAAGTTTCGGACCTCCAAAATTTATTTTAAGAACTTATAATAAGTAGGTTTTCTTATGCAGGTGTCACCGTCCAGACCCCCCAGCTTTTTATTTCCTTTCTTAGAATTTATAATAACTTAGAAAAAATTATTATATTTTTTTCTAAGAATGCCAGCTTACAGGGGGACTTAGGGCAAGGCAAGCTTAGGGTTTGATGGGCCGCAAGCTTGCCAACGGCAGTTGTGGAAGGGATAGTGGCTGAAGTCAATGGAAGTGGAGGGTGAACCTAGGGATTGTGAATCTTGCGATTTGAATGCAATGGACTGGGGATTGTGCAAAAATATTGCGGATGGTGATGAGTGTGGGTGTCAAGAATTCGAAGTTGCATCCATTGATCCTCTTCTTTGTGGTTGTTGTGAATGCCATAAACACTACCACATGAGGCAAGATGTTGTGGAGTTTGGCCCTTGCCAGAAGAAACGGAATGGCAAACTTTGTGGATGTCAAAGTTTTCTACGATCTGAACTTGGTGATGAGAAAGTTTGTATATGTTGTGACCACCGCCAGAACTTTCATAGAAGAAGGTTAACAACTCCTGCTCTATATTCAGGAACAGGGAGTAGTGGTGGTTTGGAAGAAGTTGATGTCTTCATGCCTAGTGAGGGAAATGAGGGTTTGAAGCGTACCAGTGATTCTCAAGAGCAAACTGGAGTCACTGGTGATTCTATCCAAACAACTTTGAAGAGAATGAAAGTGGAACCAGAGAGTGGTGTTCAGCCAAGAACTCAAGATGATGACCATGAAGGTGTTGTTTCGAGGGCCAGATTGGACAAGACCATGCCATCGCGGCTAATGGTGAATTGGAAGACATTGCAAGATGATCCGACTTATGGTTTCAAAGAAAGAGGAATGTATTATCCTCGGATCAGTAAGGAAAAGAAAACCACTGGAAAATGGGTTATGTTTTGTTGTGTTTGTGGTGTGGAGAGGAGCATCAACCCTTCCTTTAATCTTTCAAATCATAAAACTCACATGTCTTCAAGAGTTGGTGGTTCGGAAAGTGTCCATGAGAAGAACTTGAGAGCTTTTAGGAACAAAGAGATCGTTTCAGATAAGCTTGCTCAGGAGGAGAAAGAGAAGGAGGAAGCCATCTTGAAGAGGAGGACAGAGTGGGTGCAAAAGTATCTTGAAGAAGGTAAGTTTTCAGTAATAGCCCTCCTTTTAGGTCTACCTTGTGGTTGTTGCTACTTGTCCAAGTATATGTTCACTCATGTCAATTTAGGGTGGGTTTGCCTCCTGTTTGAAACAAAAAATCAAGTAACCCTAAGCTTTTGTGGGTTTTCTCACATTTCTTGTTAGTCCCAGAATGGTGATTGATGTTAACCCTAATTATCTGCTGCTATTCATCAATTGATTACATTGTTTTGGGCTTTAATGATAGGTGTAAATGACAAACAAACTTGTGGTAGAAATTATGATAAGGAGCTGCTAACTCCAAACCAAAGTGCATGTCGCTCAGGACAACATTTGTGCGATGCTTCTCTAAAGAATGTGCGGCAGATTTCTGATGGATGTTCAAAGATGGCATACACTAACCCCTGAACCCTGAACTTGCAAATTTCTGTTGAATGTTCAAGAGAAATGAGAAAATCTCTGGCAAGAATTTGATCCTCGCTGCACAGCAGCCATGATTCCTTGCTTATGCCAGAATGTTGATTGATGTCAACCTTAATTATCTGCCGCTCAAATACTGATACCCTTGATTTGGATGCCGACCATTTGCTAACCCCCCAAAATCACAAAACTAACAACCACCAGGTATCCAGAATGTCGGGATGAGGTATCGAATGTTGGCAGGACACAAAATTGCAACAGGTGGCTGATGATCCCCTTAACCTAGCTTGACAATATAACTAACTGTTATAGGTTTGCCTCCTGTTTGAGACAAAAAAAAATCAAGTAACCCTAAGCTTTTGTGGGTTTTCTCACATTCATACATATTTTCTGGCAGGTGCAGAAATGATTGACAAAAATTCATGGCGTTGCTCACTTTGCAGCTTCAACGGTAGCTTTGGGGTTGTAGACACCATTGGTCAGCACGTGAGAGGTGGACTCCATATTCAAGCAAGGCGAAATAAAGCAACTGGAGGAATTTCTGGCAGCCAAATGACCATTCAGTCATCATTTTCAAAGGGAGTGATGTCTGGTATGGCGGAGTACCTCCCTTCATTTATCCCAAAACCTATTGACATACCCCGTGTTGTTTTGAACTCATACTATCAAAAAAATGTTTGTCATGGGTTTTACAAGTATACAGTGTTGGTAGGAGATGAAATGGTTGATGTTCGGCCATTATTAAATGATTTGAATTCTGGTAAGGAGTGGTATCCATATCCCAACTACAAACGTATTGTAGTGTCCTCAATAGGTGAGACAGTCCATATTGAAGGAACCTTTCGCCATCGTGATTGTGATGTCATATTTTGTAACAAATGTCCATTGATTCCTAGTTGCCAGGACTTCCGAAAACGCGCAGACCGACTAAGGACAATGTCAATAGCAAGAGGTGAACGGAAATGTGAGCAAGGACCTTCATGGGGTGTGCTGCAAAGAAATGAGCTCATAGATTCGTGTAGAGAGTGGCAAGCGAGATGCCATGATGCTACAGACCAAGTATACTTGCTGAATGTAGCTTTGGCAAGGGCTAATAAATCAAGAGACTACTTTTCCACAAAACTCCAATCAGTCTTGCGTGAAGGGTCCTTGCCTGAAATCGCCGAATTATTTAGGAGAGCTTCCGATGTAGGAGCCTTTCAAGAGCGTCCAATTTTGTACAAATTGCTTACAGATGTTGTTTCTAATCTTCTCTCTGTTCATAGAAATGGAGGCTTAGGAAATGGTAAACGGTATCATCCAAGTACCATCAAGTTATTTGAGGTTTTGCAAAACTTCGGCGGCTCTGCCACCCACAACTTTATTAGCAAAAACCTACTAGGTCCAGCCTTGAACACAACGAGGTCCAATTTCAGAAAACACGGTTTTGTCTACTCCATTGGTGTGAATGAGTCTACTTTCTTATACATGTCAAAAGTGTTGAAAAGTTGTAAAGATAAACTTGGAATTTCAGGACCCATACCATTTGAGTGTGCTGAGGATGAAACTAAATGCATTGAGCTAGCTACGTGGAACAGGAGGTTGGATACCATTGACGGGTTCTGTGGTTTTAAGATATTCTCTGATCACCAAAGCCATCAGTGCATGTTTGACATGAAACCATCAGCATCAACATGGGATAGTATTAAGGATGCTTTTGAGACTTTACAGGTGGGTACTATGTGTCGTGTTCTTGTGGCTAACCCTCTTGTGATAGGCCTTCCAAGATTGGTATATTGTTTGTTCAGCACATGCAACCAATTTGATCACAAGGTGGTAAACAAACAATGGGAGTTGATACGGAAGTATCACAAGAAATACATTGAGGAAGTTGTGGGTCCGCTGCGAGGCCATGCGTCTGATAGGGATAGCAGAAGACGGAAGTTGATGCTAGAAAGCATATCAAAGGGCACCTATGGCTTGAAGGTTGACGGGTTTTTAATGTGCGCAGAAGTTGTGGACGGTGCTCCGATGATAATGATGCAAGACCCCTTGCATGTGGGGAAGAAACTTCGGAACCCCCTCCTTTCAGCTAGTAGAGTTGTGTTTTGGGGAAAATATGTAGCTAGCAAAAATCACCTATTGCTGATCATTCAAAAAAATTCTAAAGAGGAACATGGATTATTAGAGGAGGATGTGAATGTTAAAGATAAACAAAATTTCCCTGCTATTCAGCGAATTGCATTCCCTCGGATAAGGAAATGTCTGGAACAAATTGACAAAGGCATGGTTTCTGAAGGTCAAAATTTCCAAGAACATGTGAAAGGGACAATATTGCACCTTGAAGTAATTTGGGCCTTTCTAGAGGTGTTCTATGGTAGAGGAACTTTGTTGGAAGGAGTGAAATTGTCATCTTTCGTGGTCCATATGATTTATTTTGGAACTGAATATATTCGTCATGTCAGCCATGGGCACTATCTGCAGAAGAATTGGTTAACAAGGGAGTCTATAACGGACTGCTTGATTTCTTGTCACTCTGCAGTCTTACACATGATGATGATGCGGGACTTGTTTCCTAACTTACCAGTTGCTTTACATAAAGTTGGTTCAGATTGCTGCGAGGACTTCTTCTCGCTTCTTGGACAACATGTGAAAAATAAGCATAATTTTTGCATCGGGGAGGCTGTCGAACGAACGTCACACATAGAGAGGACTGAACAAATCAAGTATGATGAAGATGGACCAATTTTTCAAGAATCTCGCCGACAGAAGAATTTCTGGTGGGAAGGAAACCCTAGTTCAGGTGATTACAACCTTCAAGATTATGATTCCATCTCCAATGAAGCTTTGGGTGAAGCTTGGTTGGCAGGATTCAAATTGGCTCAGGATCGGGCGTCATATGTGGAAATGAAGGACGTCCTATTGGCTCATGGTAAGTGGAGTGTACCTTGGCCATCTACATTTATGGAGACCCTAAACATTATTGATCGATGCAGTGTGGAGCTTGACGAAGACAACGCTCAATCTGTAAGTCCTGCACTGCAAATGAGTTGTACGACATCTGAACCTTCACATGATGATCCCATAGTTCATGAAGTTGATGTTTTGGTTAGGACAAATGCATTAGATGTTCAACAACAAGGTGACATGTTTATGACATCTATTTCAGATGTCTCGGCTGATCCGCCCAACTGTAAGGTATGTCCAACTGTCCATGTGCCAGGAAAGGGTGATGTTTTCAAGATGAGGTTGATTTCAGAACTTAATGCTCACCCACCTTCTAAGTTGCCACTAGATAGATTAAGACGTGTTCAGTACAAAAATCTTGTTGATTCAAGTTATGTGCCTGGAAATGCTAATGAAATTCAAGAAGTAGGGTTATTTGATGATGTTGGTATTTTCATGGAAGAAGGTAAAAATCTCACATGGTATTTGGGACGTATACAGAAAATTGTAAAACACCATGAGAAAGGTGTTGGTATTGACTATGTGCGGCCTGTTCCAATTAATGAATCTGGTATACATATCTTAGTCAAGTATTATAAACAGATGGAAGGTTTTCGTTACTCTTATGGTGGCTATGGTGGCTACGAAGCCGATTTCATCAAACTCGAACATGTTATATGCTTGATTGGTATGAGTGCAGATGCAAATTGTGAAAATTTCTTGTTGGACTGAGAGGATAAGAAAACCCTAGACAACTTTGTGAAGAATGAACAACGACGAAGACAAAATGGTGGAAGGAGGTCAGTTAATGTGTCCACATCGGCGGAGCCGACAACACATGAAGTGTCTACACAACCTAGTCGTCCGGTAGCTACTCAAATTGGTTATATTACAAGAAGTGGCAGACGTGCAACTAGGTTGGTCAACTGCTGAAGTTGACGTTTCTCATGATAAGTAATTTATCAATCATAACTTATTAGAATTAGCAGGTGCAGCTCTTTTCTTCAAACCCCTTATTATAATTTATAATAAGCTTATTATAAATTTTTGTATTATAAATTTCAGCTTCAATTCCTCTTCTTAAGCCGGTGACCCCTGCTTCTTATACATGTGTTGCCACCCCGGGGTAACGAGCGTCTGGTTTTTGTTAGTGTGTAATGTGGAGTTGACTGTCAATGTGGAATTTCTTCTGTGCACCGGAGATGATGCTTTGATGCTTGGTATGCCTGCACAGGCAATGATGAAACTTGTCGCTAAGAATATCAGCCCCATATGATGAATTAGAAGCAGATTGTCAAGCTGGCACAAATCTTCTTATTCATTGTCGTCTACTTCATGATACTGCAGGTTAGTATTGGAGTCAGGGCGTTTCACATTGGTTACTCATTGGTTACTTTGTTCAAGATTAGTCACTTGATTAGTTACAGTAGTTAGATTGATTAGTGATAGAAGTTTCCCCGTTCACATCACCGGCAGTGAAGTGGAATAATAAGACGAGCACCAAGCTATAACCACCATAATCTATTTTTAGAACATAATTAATACAATAATAACTTTGCCAATATAATCATATACTCAATTTTATCATAATAAGAATTCCTTCATTACACCTTTTATATTCATACCACTTGTTGTATTTAATTTCCTTAGGCAATCAATCATAATTTTGAGTCTTAGATACCAGAGGTTCAAGAATCATTATACTATGAAAATTGATAGCATAATGAAATAGATACGTAGGGAATCAATTATGATTTAGTTCGTGTTAAGAACTTGATAACTTAGACTCATAGCAATATTGATTTGGGGGCATTTACGGTTGAGGTACTACTTTTGGGACAAAGGACTTAAAGACTTAAGGACTAGTGGATGTCGACGTTTATCATTATTTATTATTATTTGATCAATAAAATTTAAATAAATAAGTAGATAGTTCATAGGCTATATCAAGAAAGATATTATTTATTATTAAATAATCGCCAACAATAAAGAAATTCCCTATGAAATAAGTAGATAAGTCATAATACTTGGAAAGGGGTCAAATGACTTGTTTGGGCCACATCAATGGCATTTTTTGCTATTTAGGTGTGCATTGGTGGTCAATTATTTCCTGTTTTGCATCTTGGTACCTTGGTATAAGTGTCATGTGTCCATTCATAAAAAAAAATTTGTCCAATTCTAATACTAGACGTTCCTTTTAGGTGTCGCCGTGATTATATGTATTTTTGGCCATGTTTGGTGCCACATGTAAAGTTGGGCAATTGGTATTCAATACATTTTTTATTCTGTTGGTACACACTTGAACGATGATTGTGAGGAAAAAAATTGGGAACGTTTCGATTAATTATTGTTGTCCTTTTCATTCCTTGATCCTAAGGTGAACAATTAAGACAACATTCCTAAATGTTCTTAAAGGAATCAAAATGATATCTTAGATGACCCTATTCCTTCTAAATTAACTTTGTCGGTGTACTCAATATGGAGTATGAATTGTAGGTATGATTCAAAATATGCTTCACAATACAAATCTAAGCATACCAAGCATGTGAAGTTATCTAAAAAAATCCTTTTTCCATTAGACACCCAAAAGTAGTACCCCAACCGTGAATGCCCCAATTTAGGAAGATAGATTTGTTCGATTAACAATCATCCTTGCATGCAACCTCCGATGTTCTTTAATTTTCTCTTCTTCTCAATGATTTCCTTGATGTCTTTAATCTTTCTTATCACTGTCAATCGGTGAACTTTATATTGTCACGAGTCTCTCAAGTGTTCAACTCCACTCTACCAACTATTCTCTCCTCATGCAAGCTTCTATGATCTCTCATTACACAAATGCCTTTCAACACTTACAACATCTCTCGCCACATATGTGTTTCTATAATTCACTCCTTACACAATTGCCTTTCGACATTTAGATTTCTCTCACTTCTTGGAAGTTCTATAATGATTTCTCAGTCATACTCAACTCCCAACTCATGTGACTATCTCACCTCACGTGAGTTTTTATTCATAGCATTCGTCAAATCTCTCAATCACAATCAACTTGACGATGTAAATGCCCTCAATTACTTTTCCTCTACCTTGAATAACTAAGAACAAGGTTTGAGCTTAAAAATCTTGTATTCAAAATGGTAAAGATATAAAGGACCTAGCTCTCGTGTAGCCTATTGTCATGAATAAGGTGTGCTAATACCAATTCTAACTCTATATGTAGTGAAAGGTGGCGCCTAACATGTGCCACCCTCCTAGATGACTATATCTTCCATTTCTTTAAAGAAGATGAAGAGTGCTCTTTAAAATCCTCAAAAATTGAACTTATCTCCTCCAACTTCTTTTATATTCATTGTGTGGTAGATTATATCCTAGGATCTACCTATCATTATCTAGGTATGGGGAAGTTTAAAGAGTGGTTCAAGAAGTCATTTCTTGGCTCTTATTCCCTTCCACCTCCAGTTTCCTCTCCTATGTGGACGTATGGTATTGAAGCACACTAAATTCGTTAATCACTATATTCGTTAATTTATTATTATAACCTCAGTGCTAATGAGGATTTTGTAATATTTTTGACTTCCAAGTTAATTACATGCTTTATTGGCATTTTCATTTTGAGAATGAAATCTAGTTAATTGCTTATTTACTCAATGGAAGTGAACATATATATTGGGTTCGAGACCTTGAAAATGAAGTGCACTCAATATGGGATTTGTGGACAAGTAGCCTTCAAAAACCCAAGTATAATTTTTTTTTTGAAATCAGGCGGGCGGGTGCAGAAAAAATGGCGAACCCTGCCCCTGACAGAATATTCCCATCCCCGAAAAGTTCGTGGGGGGTACTTAACAGTAGGATCTCGATTAGTTATCCCCCCAAATCTCCCCGGATATTGTTCATAACTACTATGGACTACTCCACTTCAGAGCTACTTACAAATGAACTAGTTGAGTTTGAGAAATAATTAAAACAGATTGAAGACTTCATGAGATTAATTAAGAGGAATGTACATAATTTTCTGCCACTTAGTAAAGAAAACCAGAAAATTGTCAAATTGCCACCAGTTGAGACAATAAACAATAGGATCTACACTAATTATACCCCAAATCTCCCCAGATATTGATCATACCCAAACCTAATGCAACCTAATGCAAACTTTACAAAGAGCAAGTGCACTTAAACTATGCAAGATTCTAAACCTCAACCTAAAGGAGAGGAACAAGCTAAAGAAAAAAAATATATGAGATCTCCAACTAGTTAAACAAGAGAGGGGGAGGGGATTGAGAAGAATCCGGAAAGAATGGGCCGGGTGGGTGATAATGGGCCCAGCTGAATATTGGAGTTGTGCATAAACTTCAAAAATGGAGTGATGAGGAGGGGAGGAGCCTTAAATGGTTGAATATAACCTTCAATAAGCCTACTTAATGAAATCCCTCTCATTTAGTGGAGGGTTGGCCTCCCATGATGCACGCACTTGCTCCCTACATTAAGCAATCATGGTTTAATATATCACACTTTATAATTACACTCTTTTAGATTAGGCATTCATTATCTAGAATCCACCAAGGGTTAAGTATTTTTGGTCACCTTGAGACAAGGAGCCAATGATGTACGGTAGGCTCTAAAACGATTCATCTCATCCAAAGAAATGAACGAACATTCACTAAGAAGAATACGTGAGTGCCATGAATCCCAGACACGGAAGTAAGTCTATCTACTCTACTGGGTCTACATGTTGATTAGTTGTATCTACCAACTCGGAATTCCCGTTAAAAGCAATGTCGCCATTGGCTGGGAAGGAGGGTCGTTAGATTTTATAGTGCTGCCAATACCTACATGGAGATGGATAGTTGGCAACAAATGTTGTGGAGAAGGCAATGGGTGGTGATCTTTGTTGAAGGCGGCTTCAAGCAAGGCAATCAAGGTCGGTTTCCATGTAGATTGCTCACCCACCAAATTCTAGACTGTGTGAATGAGGACAAATCTGCTCAAATGTAAAGAAACTATGGTGGGGTTTATATGTGCCAACTATACTAAATACGATATTTAGTGTCACTATGATAATTTTTTGAAAGACGCTTACTATGAATAAGTGAAAAAATATTATCATGGATGATGGAGAAGTTCATCAATTGGCCAAAACCCTACCTTCTCTTGTCAACAATTTGTGATGAAATATTGTCATGGATGATTATAAATTGGATGAAAAATCATTTTGTAAGTGATAGTAATTGCAACACTGTAAATCTATAATCCTCCGGAATATTTACAAGGAATAACACATAGTGTTGGCTGAACATTTAGTGTTGGTGACACTATACCACAATTTAAAATCATTAATGAGCAACGCAATTAGAATTGGTGACACTAAATATCATATTTAGTGTAGCTACTCCATCTCATCTCGTGGATGTTGTAAAAGGCCTTCCATGCCTCCGTTGGTCCTTTGCAACTCCGCATATGCATCAATTGATTTTCCGCCAAGTTGAGAGCAATAATAGACATTGTCTTCTTCACACCCCTATGATGTTCTTTCTTCACTTTTGAATCAACATTGGATAGTGGAGCTCCCTCATATTTGTCCACAATTCCCCAACAGGTCCACGGAAACAATCCTATCTCTCCAAATCAAAAGTTCTTCCAAAGATTGAATTCTCTCCAACGAACATGTTAATGACTCTAGGATCCTCACCTTCAAGTGATGCCATCTTACGCTCAAAGTTTTTTGATATACTCTATGTTAACTCAAATGAGTTTTTCCTAAGCTTCTATGTGAATTCAATGGCTTCACGAGCCTCAATCAACCCCTCTTAAACTAAAAGAACCCCTTGCACCTCAAATCACTCAGGTTGGATCCTATTGCATTTTAATGAACTTTTAAACTTTTAAACATTCAATCCACTCAATTCAAGCTATTTTGCTTTCCAATGTGCCTTTGTACACTCAATATGCTTAAGTCAGATGTTTTTTATCTATAATGAGCCGCCTTGCTTTAAGAAATCCTTTTGCACCCTCGATCCATTCAAATCAAATCCTTTAAAACTCAACTAAGCTCTCTAGGTCTCAAATATGTCCTTGCACCCTTAATCAACTCAATTAAACCCTCGTGGTATCAAATGCGCCTTTGCACCCTCGATTCACTCAAATAAAATCCTCTTTAAATCAAAGGTGCCTATGCACCCTCAAATTAATCAAATCAAGTCATTTCAACCCAAACATGCCTATATACCCAATCAAATCAAGTCATCCTTAAACTGAATGTGCACATGTACCTTTAAACCATTCAAATTAAACCATTTCCAACTTAAAAGTGCAATTTTCACTCCAACGAAGCCCTCTTCAACTCAAATGTGTTTTTGCACCCTCTTTAATTTTATTGTTCTTTTACACCCTCAACCACTCAAATGAGGCCCTCTTCAATTCAATTATGGTTTTCCAAACTCAAAGCACTCAAATTAGGCCTTTCCCAACTCAAATTTGTTTTAGCAGCTTTAAAATTAATTTAAATGAAACCCTCTTCAACTCAAATTTTCCTTCCAAACTTCAAATCATTAAAATCAAGCCCTTCTCAACTCAAATGTATATTTGCACCCTCAAATCACTTAAACCAATTATTTTTAATTTCAATTACCCTTACAACCCTCATATATGCACAATTGTACTCAACAACCTCAAATCGAGTCTTCTTCACTTCAAATGAACACAACTTGCACTCAACACCGTCAAATCGGGTCCTCTTCAACTCAAATGATCTTAATACCCTCAAATATGCACAATTTGCACTCAACACCCTTAAATAAGGTCTCTTGACCTCAAATGAAATTAATACATTCAAATGAACACAACTTGCACTCAACACCGTCAAATCGGGTCCTCTTCAAGTCAAATGATTTTAATATGCTCAAATGTGTACAACTCGCACTCAATACCCTCAAATTAGGTATTTTTACTCTCAAATGACCTCAATACCCTCAAATGTGCACAACTTGAACTGAACGCCCTCAAATGTATATATCTTGCCCTCAACACCCTCAAATTAGGTTTTCTTACTCTCAAATGACCTCAATACCCTCAAAGATAAATAATTTAAATTCAATACCCTCAAATCAAGTATTCTTGCTCTCAAATGACCTTAATACCCTCAAATGTGCACAACTTGAACTCAACACCCTCAAATGTATATATCTTGCACTCAACACCCTCAAACTAGGTATTCTTACTCTCAAATGATCTCAATACCCTCAAATGTGCACAACTTGAACTGAATGCCCTCAAATGCATATGTCTTGCACTCAACACCCTCAAATTATGTTTTCTTACTCTCAAATGACCTCAATACCCTCAAAGATAAACAATTTGCATTCAACACCGTCAAATCAAGTATTCTTGCTCTCAAATGACCTTAATACCCTCAAATGTAAACAATTACACTCCACAACCTCAAAGCATATCATGTTCAACTCAAATGACCTTCAATAGATTCAAAGACGCACAAATGCATCAAACATACATTCAAACGATACAATTACTTAAGTCAACATTTACAACATCTAAATGTGCATTTGTACACCTCCAATGTTTCAATCTCCAAACCTCCAAGCACCAACCAAATCCCCAAACGTGTTCCAATGCACCTCCAACACGGAGCACCTATAAAGCTCTTCTGAACACTTAAACCTCTTAATTTCCACTCCGTAGCCAACGAACAATCAAATCTCTAACTCTAGAACTTGAGTGAGTGGGCCCATAACCTATTGAAGCACAATACAACTAGGGAACAAATTGCACAAGCAAATACAAACAAATACTCTTAGATTGCTTGGAGTGAGATGGTCGTCCTCAACCCTTGTTTTTTCCCTTTATTGCGTTATTCATCCTTGGTTCATACAATTATTATGGGATATGTCAACTCCCATTTTTCCACAAATCATATGGATTTATTCAAACCTTATTCACTCTTAATCATCTAACAAACACTATCCTATGACTACAAGCAACCTAATGTTTTATCTTCAATATGCTTATGATAGGCACACTCATCAAACCAATAGTGTTGGTCATGTTGTAGCAATACAAGTACAACTTGTCAAAATTGGCGTATCAAGACTTGATCATATCCATCCTTATTCGATCAATCATGTGCTTATAGGGCTGCAAGGATCAAACTACTATTGATCAAGCCTGCTTCATAATTTCTTTGAGAATAACATGTTACAAATAACCATAAAATTACATTTCTTTTGCGTCCCTCCAAATATCTCGAATACTATCATAACCTAATGCATGAAAACAAAGAAAACATATTGTGCTCTCAAAAGAAACCTAATCTTGATACTATTTGTAGCAATTGCGAGATGGGAGCAACATGCAAGCTCCCGATCGTGTCTTGGGCACCGATTCAGGTAGGACTATAAGAGAAAATATTTTGGTGTTGTCTGTTCCATGTAGAATGTTCCAGCCAACGAAAGCTAAGGAAGTATACCCAACTGATAAGTGCCCATAGGCACTTGGCTAGTCTGATTACTATAGTGCCCACCCCGAGAGGGGTTAGTAGTCCTACACCACTGGTATTATGTCCTAAGGGCATAATACCAAGGGTGGGTCGAACGGGCATTCCAATCACGTTGATCGTAAGGTCAGCGTTTCTTCTCTTCTCTTCTCTTCTCTTCTCTAGAATGTTCCATGATACACATGTTTCCTCATCAAGCAAATCGCAAATAAGTGAAGCAAGAAATGCAGATGTTCCAACCTTCTAGTCTATGCAAATGCCATCGTGTAATATAGTGGACAATCTGAAATCAAATAACACAAAGTATTTCACATTAAGCTTCAGAAGAAGATCTTATTGTCTGATCATTGGGATCAAAGAAGACAAGAAGACGAGGTTGTCGCACATAATATAAAGGGTGCAAAATTGGGGGTAAAGTGGGTGATGCTCTTGCCCTTGCCATTTTGGAGGCTCAAACTTCACACAATTCTAATATCACCAATTCAGAAGATTCCAACAACCATAGACCCAAAAATGGGCATCAAAATCAACAATTTCTCTTTTGGCAAACGAAACTTCTTCTTCTTCTTTCCTCAAGATGCTTCACAAATCGATCCCACAAACCCAAATTCTTCTTTCACCATGATGAATGAATGACCTCATTCACAAATCGCAAACCCTGATTTACATATTTGAAACCTTCATGGGAGAGGAGAGGAGAGGTTGCTTTGAGAGGAATGGAGAGAATAGAGATTGCTCCAAAGAGGGCAGGGGGTGGTTCAAGCAATCTTACCTAGAATAGAACTAAGGAGGGCATTGGCATCCATTTTCCCAATCGATAACCTCATCTATATTTTCATCCGATGACAACTTCCTCATCCACACACTACGTTCATCCTTGAGCATCATTATCTAGGGCCAAAAGTGATCACATAGAGTCTACCCTTGACGGGACAAAGCTAACAAAGTACTACCTCCAAGAATAACTATGTAAATTATAAATATTGTGCAAAACATTTGAAAGAATTTCAGCAAACATTTTCAAGAAGGGAGGAGATTTAAAAAGAATATAAATTATGAACATATTTTTAGAGCTTGATTGTGCTTAAGAAGAAGACTTCTTTTGGACTTGAGTTGAACTAAGTAATCTTAGAAAATCAAACATAGTACCACCTTCAACAAAACAAAGTGGAATGTGAAGTTATTATACAAAAGATATGGACATATACATACAAAAAGACTAGCAGGGCTTCATCTCTTAAGTTACATATCCCACATGGATTGTGGACACCTCATGAGAAGAAGGTATATACTAAAATGTAATGTGTAATTTGAGCACCTTATACTTATTGATTGGATGTTTGTGAAATATTTGATATTGTGGGAAAAAAACATAAGGGAAAGTGTCTAGATTTTTGATATTGTTATTTTGAAATGCTAGACCAACTTTTGGCACTTTAAATTATTATCTGACACAGATGTGCCTGACCGGCTATCTACCTACAATATAATGTTGATAGGGCCTAGAAAGTTCTCCCAAGCCTCAATTAATACCTCACAATTGTTGATGAAATGGAATCTTAACTTCAATTATTTTATGGACAACCTTGTGTATTGTAAGATATTAGTTTTGATCCCGGTACCCACAAATTTTAAAGCTCATATAGAGTGAATGTGTGGGACATATAGTGAGACTTCCCCCCATCTAAAATAATGTTACTCGCTTTTGCACCCCTTGGTGTTAGCGTTTGGCATACAATGTGTGACCATGCTCTGGTGCAACACGAATTTGACGATGCAAATATGATCGAAAGAAGACATACCATTATTCAACCATTTGGGTCAGTTTCATGACCTTGGAATATGTCAATTATATCCACGAACAAATTGGAAATATTCGTTTACTATTCATGCATTCAAGATGACCTTATATTGTTGGCACTATGCGTAAGAATCATTATTCAACCCAAGAATATTTGCAAGAAACGTTGTTCATCCCAATATTATTATACCTTGAAACTACTATCAATAAAAACGACATCATCTCAAATACCAACACTATTCACGACATTCTTCTTATTCAAACTGGTACTATTCATTGTTCGTACCATGTCAATTTATGTATGTTTTCTAAGTTTCTGTCCATGAAGATAAGATACCCCATATCAGAGACTAAATATAGAATGGAACACAACCATGTAGCTGAATAATGTTGTGGATGGAGAACAAGAAAAACGCACCAGATAATAACAACTAACACGTGCATAGCTTTATGTAAAGAACGTTTTGAAAGGTGATTCCAGAGAATAATAAAACTGGTTCCCTATAGAGCCACACACTTTTGAAGACCAGAAACATGTTCCACATGTAGGTAAGATATGTCCCCTAAGCGTGATACGTGTGAGGGCAAAGCCTGGATGGATGCCCGGGAGGAAGGGTCGGACATCCATCCACAGAAGTTCATCGCTCCTCATCCAGAATGAGCGCGAGCCGTGGGATGCTGCCTTCCTTACTTTCCGCTTTATTGTCTTCTGTCCCGGGCGCTTGTAGTTTCCGCTTCGCTTCGAAGCTTGGATGAGCACACCACGGAATCATCATCACCAGGCACACCAATTTCCGTTCGGTTTATAAACTTCTCTTTGCACATTGAGCTCCCAGTCTCGCAGCATCTTCCAGCCTGGTCTTCATTTCAAAAATTCGGTGTGGAATGTGTAGTTTGCATCGTGGAGGCGGACATTGAGACAGAGTTTCGGAGCAGGCAGCTCTCAATTGGGTGCTGTTGTTGTAGATCACCATCTTCATTTTATTACGGGACTGGTGTGTTTAAGGGATTGATTTCTTTATTTTGACAAGAGAATTTTCTCGGACAGGAGGACAAATATGTTAGGTGGCACCAATTCAGAATTGCATTGAAGAAGCTCAATCCAGAAGTATTGTTGTTGATGTTTCTTGCTGCTGTGCCGTGGCTAGAAAAGTTCTGGGAGAAGAAGGCCGCCAGCTTTCTGTCTGTGTGCCATTGCTAGGTTGTAATTAATTGCGTGTGCAGAGGACTTGACAATCCGGAGTGAATTTCTGTGTGAGGCGAGGGTCACGGATTCTTGAAAATAGTGCCGAATCCTACAACCGATAATTTGCAGGACACAGAAGTTTGTGGTCGGTTTAGAGGTACCATCGGGACAGGCGATTTTTTATTTGCAATGCAAGCAAGTATGGAGCAGGCACTGACTTCCAGATTCTCTGCGTCGGCCACGCTTGACTTGACGTCGAAGAAGGCAACCGGGCGAGACATCATCGTACGTGCTGCTGCTTCTTCGCAGCTATTGAAGTACACGTCATTGCCTCAGAAGGAGACAATTAGCATTTCTTCCACATCTCGGAATTCACGGAAGAGTTCGCCAGTGATGAACCTGAGATCGATGGCATCATCCGGTTCGGAATTCTCACCGCAAGGCACCACGAAATTGGCAGTTCTGCTCGAAGTTGAAGGGTAATCAAATCAACCTGATTCTCTCATCACGCATTGTATGCTTATTTAGGTTTGTTTAGAGATTTCAAGCAGTGCAATGAAGGCAAGGACTTTAGGCTGTTGTTATTCCATTCTTCCACGAAGTAAAAATGGAAGACGATTATCGGTAGCGCGGTCCTTGATTGCTTTGCTTTAATCTTCACCTAGTGGTGCAGGGTGTTGGCTGATGTGCACAAATTTGGTCACCGTCGAAGCTTCAATTTAGGTATCATTTCAATACACATAACTCATGTAGATCTATATATGTTCCATGTGGCTTCCTGTTGCTGGGGGGGGGGGGGGGGGACGACGAGTGCAGATATGATGTAGACTAGGTATGAAGGAATGGTGGACGAAATCTTGTTTTGACATGTGAATTGTTTGGTTTGAGGTTTTTGAGAACTTAGGTACCTCTACTTGTTAAAAGAATGATTTTGTGTTTAAATATTTATCTAATAACATCCTTTGGTAACCTGTGGATTCTCCAATACTTGACATTCTCATGATTTGAACACACTGTCAATTTCTTCCAGCTTTTCAGGAGTTTAGCCTTGAATGTGCGAATTGGTCTGAGCCTGTCTATGCCGACCTCTTAAGGTGCGACCATCCTTCACCCACGCTCTGTAGTTTGCACCTCTGATGATGTTGCAACCGATTGTATTCTGTGCTGGCAGCGATGTCAATGATGTGACGCTGGTTAAGTTGGCAGACGTGCAGGTGGGGTAGAAGAGGCTATGCTGCAAGCTTTTTTTGATCGGGTACATCCATAACCTTATTGTTCTTGCAAGTTATCCTTCTTGGCATTCTTGTGTCTTGTAGATGCTGTTCATGCAAAGGATAACGGGCATGACCTGCTATTGATCTTAGTATGTTTCAAAAAATGCTCATGACTAATCGGTCACATACAAAATGAAGCTTCAAGTCACTCACTTAAATGCAACCATTTCCTTCAGCAGTTGTGAGTTTATAGCAAAACCTTCACGATTTTCAAAGCAGGCTCTCATCCAAAATTTCTATTTACAATTTATAGATGGTCCTGACATAGTACATTCTGTACAGATAGGGTGGCCGTCATCCCTTCCCACCAATGAGAAGGATGCTTTTGTCCGGAATATAATGAAAGCCAAGGTAACTGTTATTCATCGATATTGGTTCTGATCAGAATATTGCAATGACCCAATCCAAGTACTAGTGGAAAAGTATAATTCCTCTGCCTTATAGGATCAGCACTCTCTGGAAGCCATGAATAGTAGTGAGGGTTGCAATGCAGTACTGCAAATTACTGACTAAACTGCCACTCACAATTGTTTTGCTTTGTGCACTCATATGCACAGCAACGGGCACTCGAGAAGGTTGCTGCTTCAGGCGAACTTCCTTTGCGTCCTGGCATTTCAGAGTAAGAGTGCACATCACAATAGCATGCAGTGCAAACACCATGTGCCTGTCTTTATGAGTTTATCTAAGGACAAACTTCTCATCATCACTTATGGGCTGCAAAAGTTATCTTGCTCAGCTCACCTTATTGACGAGATAGTAACTTTATGAGGTGTAAATACAACTGCTTAATCTGGAATCTATGAGGAGCTTACTCTGTTTTCCACCTTTGCAGTACTGTCAATTAACTACAACTAAGGAATTTTAGCTGCCAGACACTTGGACGGTTTTCATTGCACTCTTGTTCTAACTGCAGTTGTTTGCACCAGATTTGAAGTGCTGAGTTGTATGTGTTGAATGGATGTATAATGCCAGGTTCACCATGTAAGCTACATGATATATAAGGAAAAACGTCTCACCTTATGTAGCAAAGAGCTCTAGGGGGTGATGTAGTTGTAGGCAAGCACAGATGTCTGAATAGGGTTCAAGGTGGGTCATTTTCTTGGGGTCTGTATATCCTACTGTTTCATATTTTGTGCTGGTGGAGATTGGCAGGTTTATTGATGAGGTGCTGCAAGCAGGGGTTCCGCTTATTCTATTGTCTGCTTACAACAAAAGTGGGGAGCAGGTTGCCAGGTAGTCTGACCAAAAAATACTTTCTGTTGGGCTATAATTGAAGTTGATGCACATTCTATGCTCTTATCTCTCGATGGGTATTGACTGAAGATAAGGTAAATTAGGTAAGTCTGAAAGATAATAGTTTAATTTTAAATCCTGATTGCTCGCTTGGCCTTTGAATTTGTAAGTCTCTCAGGAAATCGATCACAATTGGAGAATTTGTAAAACTAGGTGTCATTTCTGAACAGTTTATTTTGTCGGCCAGGTCTTTGATTGATCAATTAAGACAGGAGCAAATGGAGAAAATCAAAATTGTGGGCGAGGCTGAAGTGGAGAGCAGTGCATACGGGCAAGTTGTTCTTGGTGCAGGAGCAGTAGCTGGTCTTGACGAGCAGCTGGCTCTGGAAGCTGCAAAAGCAGGTCCTTCAATCTGATCATTGTCCACAGCTCAATGAGAACGCTCATACACGTGGCTACAAGGCAAAAGCACATGCGAGAATGTGTCACAAGAAATTAATGTTCTCACAGTAGGTTAGGAGGACAGCTGCAAATTACAAGTTGTAGATTGTACTGCTCATAACTATGTTTTGAGAAAATTATTCAGAGGTGTACGTAACTTCTACATCAGCCTTGAAAATAGTCAGAGTGGTATCGTGTCTACTTATCCATTTGTTTTACCCTTCCCCACTAAGTTGCTTCTGGTCAGTTCTTGCTTCTGCATTTACAGTTCCAGAGGTTCAGGTTCACACTACTTTGTTGTTGCAGCCGTTTGAGAATGACATGCGTGGTTATGATTGTGACAGTTGCCGCTGAGAAGCAAAGGGTGGCTGAAGAAGTCGCAAATATGTTGGCTGTCAGCATTGAAGTTGACACAAATTTCACTCAAACGTATGATGCTATCCATGTCAAGCAATTTTGAACATCTGTCATATATTAAATATACAATTGTCCTTTAATTAACCATCAGTAGAGCTGATATTGATTAAGGGTGAAAGTAAGTTGTACTCTTTTGCAACTCACAGATAGGTTGCTCCAAGGGTGGTTTCTTGAAAGGTACTCTTGTAAGGTGTGATATGGACTGGAAGTCGCATATTTCCTATGTTTTCCTTTTTTTTCTTTCCTTTTCTTGCAGTTGCTTCCATCATTTTCCATGTGTGACACGGTAAAAACATCTGATAATGACTATGGATCAGGTCAAGGAAGATGATAGCAGCCCTCAGAGCAGCAGCTGAGATAGCTGAAGTTGACATGGATCAATGTCTATTGCTGGCTGGCACACAAAGTGGACCTCAAGCAGCATCTCGAATTGGCATGCCTTGTGTGGTTGTGCGCAGCAGGTAGAATACCTTACCGATTTGCAACATGCATGTATTGATATCTCAGGATGCCCTTGTTTTCATTTTTGAGTTTTCACTACATTGGGTTTCATTATGTATATTTACACACATATCAAGATCACCTCCTTTTCAGGAACCATATGGGGCTGTACGTTTATGCCTCATAAATGCCAGTGTTTGTAATAAGAACATAGCAGAGCAGAAAACTATCTCAATTGTCGTGTCAATGAGCAGTGCTAAATTTCCTAACACTCTTGCTGCCTGTAACAGCGCAACAGCAAGAGCGGAGTTTCCACTGGCAAGGGCAGCACTAGATGGTTTTGGACCTGGTGATGTAACCTTGCAGCGGCTTCAAAAGTTTTTAGATTCAAACCAAAGATCATGAATGCTAGAAGCTCAGTCAAGCATACTGTAACTGCTACTAGTCTTCATAGCGTGTAATTTGCAGATCAAGGTCTACACCTGCCAATCATGTGCCGTGCAGAAGCAAGAGAGAATAGATCACCAGAATCTTTTCCTTTTGTTCCAATCCCTTGCAGTGACTTCAAAATTATTAAGTTTCAATATTGGTAATTTCAATGGTTAGACTCAGAGATTTAAGACTCTAGATTGCAAGCGCTAAGAACCGTGGAATGTTTAAATGTAACGTGTAGCTATGACGGGCTCATGTTCAGTAAAGTGATGCACAGACTAAGTTACACCATGTGTCGATGATTGGTGAGAGGGCACTGGGAGACATCAATCAAAACAGCAATTGTGGGCCACAGTCATGTACAACAAGTTTTGAATATACCAAAATGCCAATTCAGCACCACATTTTTGTGAAGGACTAACATGTGATAGCAAGCCTGTCCCCCAGGTTTCCCTGTGATAGCAAGCCTTTCCCTCCGAGGTTGTGAATTCAATGCCAGTGTTCTAACATCTCTAAGGTTTACTTCACGAAGTGACAGTTGAGTCCATCAAGCTAAAATGCCCAAGTTCTTACAACCGTCAGTTCTTACAATTTATTTCAAAATTTGCCTGTCACAGTTACTCCTGCTTTTTCATAATGTTGTTGCATCTAACCTAAGTTGTCAATCTTGCAGATGACACCAGTTCAAGTGAGCGGAGGAAACCTTGTACCCAAATACTTGAAAACTCTGTATAAGTTGCACTGTGAGTTGTCTGCACAATGCATCTAGTGATTGACAACCTAACCTTACCTCAAAAGTGATATTATCATTCCATACTGTGCACGAGTGCTCATTCATCAAATCATAAACCATTGGAGTCATCAAGTGTGCTAACTGCTCCTTGTATAATAGAATAATTACAAGATCTGTCGGCGCCTACTAGTCTCTTCAAGGTTCCCTCCACTCACTTTCGAAAAGAACATGAACTCCTACAATTCACAAAACCCTTGCTCGGAGACGGTACCTCCTTATACCCCAACACCCGAAATCTCTGTACAAGTTGCACATTGAGTTGTCTGCACAATGCATCCCGAACCCTAACCTTGAAGGTTACACCGAAGATACGAGGCCCCCACGCATTATTGGATGTATGATTGGCCGGTAATGTCTACACCCCGGTCGCCGGAGGAATGTGAGCGCACGTCCTTGTGCTTCGGCATGTCCGAGGATGGACCTTCTGCGCTTTGGAAGTCGCTCGCGTGGGCCATGGGCTTCTTCGGTGGTGAACCATCGTCCTCTGTCCCATACAAGCCACCCCCGTAAGCATTCTCCGTCATCGACTTGAGTTCCGCAATCCCGCCCTTGCCTGCATCCGTGCCGTAGCTGTCACCCTCCTCCTGCTGGATAACATCCGAATTGCTGGACCAGTCGCCGCTCCGCAGAGCTCTGTCTGTCTCATCCTTCAAATTGTTGTCCATCGTGCGATCGGCCGTGTCGGAAAGAGCGTTGTGGGAGGTAGCGTCGGAGTGAGTGTCTCGAGTGACGGTGGAGCCGGTGGGGACACCCTCGCCCACGTTCGAGCTGTCCATCAGCGAATCCGTGCTTGCATTGTGCCGGAGAGCATACCTGCAAATAGGAGAGGAGAAAGTGCATCACATTTCAGCTTGACTTGCGTAGGCATTCCTTTCCAGGAATCAAACCCCACAGACTGACTTCGTTTTGCTACCACATTATTGTCGTGAGCTAGTTCCTTATGATCATCTTGCATTGCTTGTTTTGCATACAAAACCAATGATTTCTCTCCACTTGTGGTGAATGGTGAAATGTAGGAGGTAATGTTTAACTTTGAATGAAGAGCAACCCAGTTCAGTTCATTGAGAGGGCCAAACTCATTTTAGCATTAGCATTAGCACCTCTTCGCATGACCTCAATGAACTGATATGGAATGTTCTTTGTTCAAACCTTGGAGCGCACTTCCTCAGAGCATGCGCCGAAAACTTCCCGAACATGAGGAGGTTATATGAAAAACAACCAACTTCCGACCAAAAGGTTAAGGATGTTGATAGAGCTTCTAGAAAAGTGTTGCACCGTACCTCATTACATCGTCGCTGCTGACACCTGTTTTCTCGTACTCCATAGCCGAGCGCCGCTCCCTGAGTCCTACTTCCAATGCAAGCGCCTATTTGTGTGCAAATTGAGGCGATCCCTGCATCTCAAGCGAAAAATACAATAAAAATCACTAACCTCCGCCACGGCTGCAACGCACAAATCGAATCGTCTCAAATTTCGAAGGCAAAAGAAGACGAAATTGCGGTAGCGACGAGTGACAAGTTGTATAGAAATGGTGAGAGCCTGGGACGAGACGGAGAGATGGCCGCCACGTGGCACATAGGGTCTCTGCTGCCTGCCATGTGGCACCGCTCGCACAGAGGAGAACGAGGATTTGGGCTTCAAATTTCCATCCATCACCAATTTATTGGCTCTGCCTTAGAGCAGACCAATGTTGGGCAAATATTGACATTGAGCTCCTGTCGTAGGGTAAGGAAACTTGGCACAAATGTTATAGCCGTTATTGAAGGGTACTCTATATCTGCCCCCCACCCCCCCCCCCCAAAAAAAGATCCAATATTTATACCCATCACAAAAGAGTACCCTTTACCTGACCAAATTTTGGCAAGTAACAATGGGCTGGGTAATTACAATCATTCTTCAATTACCCTTAGGATATACAAAAGGTTGTTTTGGGTAAAGGGCAAACCAAAAATTAAAGAGTCACATAACTTAAATTGTTTTGATACACCTTCAACATGGTATACAAACTACTATCTTTTGACACATGAAAAACCCCTTTAATGATTTTGGCACATGTGGTTAACACTTGCTTTCATAAGAAAATGTTTTCTTGTGTGAACCTTGAGTGGAACATACACTAATAATATATTTTAAAAAGACTATGTTACGATGATATGTAACATTCACAAAAAGTGTACAAACGAATTAGAACTTAAGTCAACTTTCATAAAACTTTATGTGCCAACTTCAACATTTTTCATTGAAGTTATATTTCCTAAAAGCTGCCGATCCTAAAGTTGGATTAGCATGATTACACAATAGTAACATAATACACGTAATTCAATAAAAAACAAATAGTGAACCCTATTCCTATTTCCTTGTTAGACAACCCGTGCACCCCCAAATCCACATGGATTAATGTGAACCCAAGTTCCTTTCACTCTAAAGTGGTTACACGGATCCTCCACCCAAAATAATAGACAATGCTAAACTTTCGCATTTCGTTCTCACAGCCAACAATGTGTTCTTTTATTCCTATTCAAAAAGAAATTATAGCATTAATATATCGATTATGAAATACATATTTGCACACTTTGGGACCAAAACAAATTCTCAAGTTTGGGTCACTAACGGCCATGGGCACTTCTACCTCTACCTTACATTAATCTATGCATGATCCACTGTTCCAAGAACAACAAAGTCTAGACATGACTCAAGATTTCTTAAGCATCAAGTGTAAGTTAAAAGAGTGTGTGCTACTCAAGTCACCCGCGAAGTGGAATTAGGGTTGCAGCCCAAGCTACAGGGTTTCGCCATAGCCATACTCTCCACACCCCCCCACCCCCCCACCCCCCCTTTCCCCCCCTCTTTCATTCCTCGCTACTCCTTCACTCTTCTGCCGGATTTACAGAGAGTCGAAAAACAGGTGTTAAACTCCATTAATTCTTCCGCATGCACACACTCACTGCGCTTTCGAATTGAGAAACAGGGTTTGAGACTACACCAAATCATCCCCATCCACAGACACATACATATAAGTTACGCATCATCAATGCTTGGGCGTGCTCCGATCTCTTCTCTTCGATCGGTCCTTAGAATTTAACACACCACACCGGATTGCAAAGTTTATGCCATGGCCGCTATGTGCTCCGCGTTAGGCAGCGAGGTACGTGATTTTCCTCACATTCTGCTCGACAGTGTAGTGTAGGGTTTTTTATTTGGATCATCGCGTGCATTTTGTGGCGAAGTGAGAAATTTCATTTGCATCCTATGGAGCTGAGGTGGGAGTCGATTGCGTAAGCTCCGACGACGACGACGACGGGATGATGTTGGCCTCACAGGGGAGAGTTCATTTGCTGCTTGAGCTGACTCCAGGATGTTCTGTGCCTGCAGGTGGGACTGCGTCTGCTACTGACCCCGGCCGCATCTCATGTTGTATTGCGCACCGCATGGTAAATCTTCTATATTCCTTCTATGTTGTTCTATGTGAATAAACCTTGCCCAATGGTGTTGTTCTGAAATAAGCATTAGGCAATGGTGCCCCGACGAGTTCGTTCACCGGGGTGATCGCTATGTACTCTTGCTTCTTTATTGTAA
The DNA here is from genome assembly GCA_950295325.1 of Polytrichum commune. NCBI lineage: Eukaryota > Viridiplantae > Streptophyta > Polytrichopsida > Polytrichales > Polytrichaceae > Polytrichum > Polytrichum commune. The sequence goes on along the minus strand of OX485803.1, from coordinate 38,901,429 downwards.
TTGCTATCTTTTCCAAACAATGTCCGCCAGGTACTGCATTTAAATGGGAAGAGTATGAGGTGAGAAATTGAGATTGGATAGGACTGAGATATTGCAGGCGTCCTATCTGAAATTGTGTTGGTAATTTGCTATGGGACAGTACTGTTGTGGGAATTGGATTCCCAACTTACTCTACACATAAGGCGATTGAGAGTAAGAATCATGCACAACAAGAAGAGTGGCTGGTCTACTGGGCAGGTAGTCAGACGTTAATCTTCTCCTTGTGTACAAATATGTCTATTGCTTGACTTGCTGTGAGTATCTTCTTGTCCCGGGAGGCAGTCTGTCTCATCGTTTACAAATTTTGCAGCATTCAGTTAGCGCCTCAATGTTATTACTGAGATTTGTGGGACGTTGGACTAGATAACAGTTTTGTACAGCATTCTTAGATTTTCTGCTTCTGAACTAAGGTTATTAATTTTTTTACATACATGCATCAAAGCCGAGGTAAGCATGTTGGCAGTAGTAATGTGTGGTGTAATGTGGTGCCTGTTCTATATGCTTATGTGATGGTGGAAAGAGTATTGCAATGCAAGTTATTTTTGTGTGGAAGATATCATATGGGGCTGGAATTAGCTCTAATTTTAGTTCTAGATGGTGTCTTTGCAATGCAGGCATGTGGGTGGTGCTAAGTGACCTCATGAATTTTCCTCACCCATGTTTGTGGGGCCTGCAGCTTATGGATGCTTCAGTGTCGCAGAGGTGTTCTCGGACAAGCTTTTGTCTTGGTACTTCATGATTTTGCTACTTCGCCTGCCTGGTCACAAATGTTCACCTACTGATTACCATTTGTAGGCTGTTGCAGTTATGGGCTTTGTTTGTTATCTTGTTGGTCATGAAAATCTTTTCTATGCACATATGATCTTGCTAATGGTTTGGTGGTATGTATTTGTAGGTGTCCCTTCTACTACCATGTCAAATTTGTGTTCCTAGTCTGGCTACAGATGCCAGGAAACTGTGTATGTCCCGCTCATCCTGCTATCTCCAATTTTCATAATTGGTCTTATTCCTTCCTTAATCAATATTCTGGCGAATCCTCCAATGGTTGTTATTGGTTTATGGGTTTACGATGGAGTTTTTATGATCCACAATGTAGGAAGCAAGTCAAAGAGGTTTTGTATCCATCTGTATTTCTTACTTGACATCATTCGATGTGTAGCAGGAATTTGTAATTGGGGTATTGTTTGTGGTCTATGAAAGGGAGACCTTTTCAACAGTATAGTTAAAGATAATCATGCAAGATGGTTTGAGATCAGATTGTTCTCCTGCTACTGTTGTTTGAAATTGTGGGTTGCACTCAATTTCATCGAGTTTTTAACAAGATGTGTACCTTGTTCAGGGAGCACGGAAAATATACAGTAGTATTCTACGCCCAGTTCTATTGAAGCACCATGTCAAACTAGATCGTATTGTGGATGGCACGCGCAATGAGATGGTGGGGTGAAACATGGTTCTCCTGATTGTTGTGGATATTTGTTAGCATGATTTGTATAGTTTTATTGTCTGCTATGTCAACCAGACCAGAATTAATGCATCTTTGCAGCCATGATGGGTGACTGAACAATTTGCAGTGTCGATTACAAATGCTCTTTTATGTTTGGGTGTAATCATCCTGTTTGAGTTGAGAAAGTTCTACTGTCAGACACTGACTGGAGTGAATGCCTGCAGAATAAATTCATTTCAAGTCACCAACAGGAGGTGCAGGCTGTCAAGGGAGTCTTGAAGAAGTTTGCCTTGCTAGGTAAATTCTCCAGTCCAGGTTTTTCAAATATACGTGATGCATGTTGCTACACTAAACATCTGATTCAGTGTGTCCCGCCCTCTTCATCATTGACCCAGATTAATTGTCTTTCAATCATTGGGTGGCAACTAGAGAGGGTGTCATATGACTCTTGGTGCTGCATAACAAGCCACAAAGACCACTTTAATAATGAACATGCACACGAGATTTAATGCCACAGTAAATTAGATGTTTAGTGAAGGCCAGTGGGATTCCTTGATGTGATTTAGATCTTGATGGGATATCCAATACTTTGAATACAGTATACCAAGCTGCACAAGATGCTTTGCAATCCACAAGGCCTCTTGAAGGTGGAGCAGACACATCAGCCAGGACGGACAATCAGGAGAGGACCTCACCACCTCAGGTGGATGATTTGCCAGGACTTGATGATGACGCCGAATGGATTTACACTGATCGTCCGCCATCGTCAGATCCGTCGTAACCTGTTGGAATGGAACATTTTGTAACCAGGAATTTTGAGCTGATCATATGAATTCTCATGATTTTCCATGGATGTTGCGAGAAAGTGGAAAGATCCAGGAGTGATTGCCTGTCTACCAAGGTCGGTGTGGATGTATTGCAGCTAGGACTTCATGTGTTGATGTAGCATGTACAGTTTTCTATCCATGTGTGTATAGTTCATCCCGGGATACATAAGAAAATACTTTTTGAGGCGAGCAGTTTTATCCAACAGAAAAAGTTTGGTGCCCTGTGGCCATCAAATAATATTCCTGTAATGGGAATCTGGCGTGGCTGCCATCATTGTAGATCCTGTTGTACATACCAATAGATAGTAAAATATGCAGGTTCTGGTGCAACTGGTTGGCTAATGTCTGATAGTTTTGGCATTATATTTTCTGGTCATTGGGTTGCCTCAATTGATGAATTCAGTTCTATTCTAGTCTTCATTTGTATAGTTTTGACAACCTTGAGAAACCTGGACAAATTCTCAATGTGCTCAGTTCCTCAAATTTCCTGGTTGCAAATTATATTGTCTCTTTAACCCCTTTATGCATCATGTAGAAATGTTCAAGACTGTTTTGGACCTTCCTATATTGAATTTACAAGCTCTTGTCTATTACTCTAAGATTGCCCAAATTTAACATTCCTACCAGAAATGGCTTTGTGTTCATCTTGTCCAGTATTGTATAATATTAAAAGTCAACAAGCATTTGACAAGCAACAGAAATGGAAGGCCTAGTAGATGGGACAAAAGCCATGTACAGACAAAGCTGGACCATCTACAACCAATGCAAATTGAGACTTGACCTCCAACTGATACGTACAATAGAAACCCCAAATCATCATGAAGCCCACCAAGGCTGTTTGAAATAAGCTAGACACTCATGTTGGGAAAAAGTACCTATGTTGATAATAATATATTTTTAAAGAGAAGTAGTAATGTGTTTGTGAACCTACTTCATGCATGGAGAAATATTGTCTATCAGCAAAGGTTCACTAATTTCCTAAAAGGGTGCACTACACAAGCAGGGTAACTTGACAACATTCAACGAGATAAATCCATGTGTTGAATTCTGCTACTTAGCCCCAAATAGTGTCAACAAGGACAATGCAAGTAGCATTGAGATTTGCGTTAGTCGCTATCATCAAAATGATCAGCTCCTTGTTCAACGTCATCGGTTTTGAGGTTTCCATTCTGGGCCATAAATATTCGGTAAATTCGACGAGAGCAGGCTGGCCCAACTCTTCGTCGTCCCTCTGGGCCCAACACACTCTCTCGCAGTAAGTCCTGCAGAAGCAGCTCTTTTTCGTGCACCTGCCATAATAAACACAGGTTTCAAAATATGACAGGAATTGGAGGCTGCATCCTAAACTGACTGAGCATGGAGGGTGCTGTAAGCAAAACCTCCCAACCAAAATTCATGTGAGTAGAAGGATAACTCTATTATGCTGTAAAGCCTTTGAATGGTGATGGAAGTAATAGTCAAACACGCTCAAGTCCCCAACTTGCTGTTATGAATCCTTTTATAAGCAACAAATGGAGGACTAACCGTTTTGGCTTGGTCTAGATATGTGTTGAGCAGGGAGCGCATGCTGTTGTACTTCTTTGCAATGGCCAAAGCACAAGACCCTGGTACTCGTGGAAGCGCAACAAGTGCCTTGAGCCTTCACATTGAGGTAAAACATAGTTAGCTTAAAGAAAGAATTCAATACTGCAATCAAAGGTAGCTGCTGCAAAGCTAATGTGAAGATGAACATGGAACCAAATGATCAATAATGACGATTGAATCATAATAATGAGTATGGGGCAAGCACCAATAGGTTTTTTTCTTCCAATCAAGGTTCAGCATAGACGTACCAGAGGCTACTCTTTATTTCTTCGCTGAATGTATCAGACTTTGTAATATGGTCTCCATTGTTGCTCACTGACAAGGATGTTAGCTTTTGTCTGCACGAGACCACATGCATCACAATTTCATATTCAAATGTTGGAAAAATCAGGATACTCATCAAAATTTGGACTCTCGGTTTAAATTATCTGCACACATGGTTCCTCCGTGCTAAAGAAATCATTAGTAAGTCCAGCACCATGATTTTATCCAGTGCAGTAATGTATTCCATTTTTTATATTGTGGTGTTTTCTTGAGAATTATAGTTCTAATACTTCAAAACTCTGACATGCAACTTCCAAACTTATAAGGTCAAAACTCAAGTCTTGAATGCACAATTCAAAGCCTGTGTGGTTTACTCTACCCAAGAGACCATTCACGAATAAAATTTGAGAAACACCTTGATTTTAGCAGCAGCAACTCAGTCAAAACATATTTCCTAGAGGGACTTGAATATGACAAGATTATTTGTCCAAGACACATACTTGAATGGGCGCTCTGCAAGGCTTCGCATAAGCCCACATATATGCTCTGCCACCTCAGATTCGTCTAAACATAACCTCGAATGCACGCCATCATAATGTGTGACCAACCTTGCCAGGGCCTGTGTAAATATCACATACAAGGAACATCTCAATATCTTCAGTGTTCACTAATAGGTTATATTTCACCTTGTTGTAAAACCCACAGTTGAGGCTAGGCATATTACACACTTCAAAAGAATCGGGACAGTATACCTATCAAGATATGCAACTTTGGACTAAATTAAGATACACAAAACCATTGATGAAATTCAAAGGGAGATAGCTTGGAGGCTAAATGCCTCCCAAAGAATCAAGACGAAAACCCAATTACTTCATGAGTTTCAGCATCCTATGAAATTATACTGTTAAGAACCAACTAATACAGACAATAAAAAATTCAGGTTTATGGGATTCAAATTCGTTTAAAGAAAATACCTGTTCAACAGGTGGCCGTCTCCAACCTGTTTCTCCACTTTTAAACTGCATCTGATCCCTGGAGTAGCAAATTACTTTATTAGACAACTACAATGTGACATAGCTTACAAAAAAAACCAATCCCACACAAAAAGTCAAACACTACTGTTCTCTATATAAGTTTATAAAATAAAAAATCGCTGTACTTGGAATCAACAATTGTGTAATGTTCAGGTTTGCTACTATTCACTATTATTTCTTGCAAGATGTGTTGATAGATACTAGATTTATTCACTAACTCAACAAGGCTTTCTATTGGAAGTTGGTTGTTTTGCATACAACATCTGCCATGTTTGGCATGCTTGGAGGTTGTGTGGAGGTTTGAACAAAGAATGTTCTATATCGGTTCATCGAGGGTCAAACTCATTTTGGAATGCTTAGAGGTGCTAAAATGAGTTTGGCCCTCTATGAACTGATATAGGTTGCTCTTCATTCACTTCAAACACTACCTCCGAGCATGCGCCACAAGTGGAATGGAAATATTAATATTCTATGTTAAACAACCAATGGAAAATCATAGAGGACCAACTCCTGACGCAAAGTCCTATTAAGTTGACGGATAACCTTATTATTGAAAGTATATAGAGATAGGTACTGAAGAGGGTGGAGACGCATTACTTCTTGTTCAAATACCACTTGAGCTTGTTCACCAAGTAGCAGATTATAAACCCTGGATACTGAGCTTGTGTTGCACTGATGTGAGTGTGCAAAGTATTGTCACTGACCATAGCAGCAAACTCCTCAGCTTCAAACACAAAGAGGATATATGCGGCATTGTACTCTTCAAAATTCAACTGATACATGGCGATATACATGATGGTTAGAATCAACCAAACGCTGCCAAAGTATGAATAACTAAGTCTCATTGTATTGTGTCCTTTGTGTCCATGCATATTGTGTCCTCTGAAATATTATGAAATATGTGTCGAGTGATTGTTTGGACCAGTAAACCTAAGGCATATCAAATATCTAATACCGAATAGGCCTCCCTGATGTCAAACCTGGAAGCTAGGCCCTTGAAGTTCACTATCTGCACCTTTTGATTCTTGAGTATCCATGATATCTGTGGGCTCTAAGGAATCCACACTTGGCCGCTTCATCCGCCAAATTATTGACCTCCGCAACGGATTGGAAACAAGTTGAAACTGTAATTGCTTCTCTGCGAGCTTACTCAGTAGATGCCCTATTAAATGAACAAAGTGAAATGTCAGTTAATCCTCAGTTAAATCTAGTCTTATCATTCAGGATTAAGGCAAACTATAGATGGATCAACATAAAGCACACCATATTTGCTGCCTGCGTTGATTTAGTAATAGTTATCGAGCCACGGTCAGAGTGTAGCTTAAAAGTAAAGGCAAGAAACATGAAATCAATTGATCTATTTCACTAACCTCCAATGAGCCCCTTTTCTACAACTGATGTATCAATTAGTGCTCGTGTATTTTCCAGTGCAAACTTTCCTTTCTCCCAACGGTTCTTTTCATGCTCCAATCGACGGCGTTCCTTAGTGGCTTCCTTTGCAGCTTCCTTCCGCAGCTTCTCTTCCTGTTTGCAACCATATTTCATCAAAATGCTACAAAATATTTTTCAGAATAAATCAAGAGTAAAGATTGAATCCCATATGTTTGAGAGGCAAAAGACCAAAATTGAGATCAGATTAATGATCAGCCCACCAAACTCGTCAAGAAAGCCTATACTAGATTAAAACATGGACATAGCTAATACAATTATCCGTTTAAAGAACAGCTCAAACTACTAGTACAACAGAGATTCCCTATTGCCACTTAGCTGAGATGCACTACCAGATTAGAGTTAATCATTATTCAATCACAAAGGAAACAAAACTTTACACTAATATAGATGAGATGAACATCTATATATGATATGCTTGAATCTTATAACCAACATCGCCACAGAAAGATACTAAACATTTGTCATGAATACATAATCGTTTTTTCCAAGGTTCTTACCTCAGATCACTGGTTCAAAAACATAGTACTCCCCGTGTGATTATGCCTTTAGCCTATGTATATAATAATTAACATTTAGCTTTTCATTAAGCAGGTGGGTTGCAACCTCAACCCTGGAACCACATGTTGGACTTCAATAATCTAAAATACCAGGTGTTAGCAGATGGAGGGAATCTAAAACAATTATAAGGTGTGGGAGACAGACCTCCCGTTTCCGTCGGTTGTCCTCCTGTAGTTTTTTCTTCTCTTCCTCCTTCTGCCGCTTCTTCTCGGCTTTTTCGTCAAATTTTCGCAACATCTCTGCCTCTTTTGATCGTAGTTTCTCTCTCCGCTCTTGTGCCTTGTCCTCTTCAGACATAGGAATCCTCCCTGTAATCTTTCTCTTCTTCCTGACATTGCTAACCACAGCTTCCTCTTCAACTTCAACTTCGACTTCGACTTCAACTTCGACTTCGACTTCATGTGAATTTCTGTGTAGGTAATGTGTAGATGAAACATTCTCAGATTCTGTATCAGAGTCAAGGCACACCACATTGCCTGCAACCAAAGACAGAGTACACATGACAACTTGAGAAAATGATCACAATTTTAATTTGTTTTCTGCAGTCCAGAATTGTCATCAAACTCTTACCAGCATACGGGAAAGAACTTTGTATGACTTTGTGCCCATATAGCCAACATATAAATTTATACCTCTGTATGGGGAACCAACCCCGAAATTGACATGTATGCATTTTGTGGGCTCTCTTACTCTCGAGGTTCTAAACACTCCACATAGAATAGACTGAAGATAGGTTTCACTGTTCACAAGTGCATTTTGATCATCTCTGACAATCTTGGTTCACAATATTAAATATTTGTACTACACAGAGATGTTTCATTGCGCACAGACAAATAGTAAGAAGTCAGAACAAACCTTGAAGTTGTTGAGGGGGGTTGTGATTGAGTTCTCTGTTGGTGAGATAAACTTCCTCCGAAGGCTCAGAATCTGATAAAGATACAACATGGGCTGATAAATTGGCTACCTGTTGTTTTGGGGGCAGAATCCGATGTGCTGATGTGGCGATCTGTCCAGTGCTCTTTGGATACAGAGATGCTGTGGTTTTCTTAGGTTCATCACGTCGCTTGACATGCTTGAAGGGCAGCTTTTGCTGCACAAAC